>CM056195.1:54358253-55858253 GCA_029692085.1 Gymnothorax javanicus
AACCTGGATGTGGACACTTCCTCCATACATCAGTGCTGTAAAAAGGTGCTCAGGCCCAGCGCATTAGGATGGGATTAAAAAACTTACCACGCGTGATACACAAGGATAGTCAACCGTGAGAGCAGTGTGTACCCGTACTGGATTTCCATTGGTTCTCTTAGACTCCAGTAATCTGTCGTTGGTGTTTTTGGTTTTCACTGCCAACAGTGCCTTGACCGATGTTCAATGCCTGTGAGAGGAGGGCGATGAGGCACTTGCATGTACTTTCATTTAAGATGATATTTACAGTATATGACTGTAGATTCAGAGTTAAAGGCTTAGAAAATAGATCTGCGTTGTTTTTTTTTTTTTTTCCACCCAAATTGGAACTCTTCAGCTCATTCCACTCATTAGTTCCATATTCTGGCTGAAAGTTGTGCTAATTGGCAAAGGCTGATGGTTGGAACAAGATATTGGAGAGGCCTCTCACTTTGTAACGCTACATGAATGTACTTCTGACATGCTTTCAGAACTGCCAAAGGACTGGAGGGGGCTGGGGGGGTGGGGTGGGGGGACAGTGGCTGTAAGGGAGGGTTTAGCAGCTCGGTGTCAAAGCTGGACATTCTAATTTTGAGCCGTTTGTGTGGGCAGGCTTCCTTTGCCACGGATGAGAACTGACCAGATCACCGGGTTTAATTAAGTGCCGTCCGCTGGCTAATGTTTCTTCTGAGGTGTCTCCTGACAAGGTCAGCCGACAACTGAGAGCCCTCCAATAATGAGCAGCTTTGGCAGCACAGTTACAGTGCAGACGTACCGCTTATCCATGGACAATCAATGTGCCGGCAGAGGTAGTTTTCACAGCTGTACGGCTGTTAGAGAAGGTGAGAAATGCTAAATGAGAGGGTATGGTGAGAGGTAGTCTCGGGGTGAACCAGCAACAGGGTGCCAAGTGGTTCAATTTAGAAGTGAGACTAACTGGCTGAGTTTCCAATTTATCAGCAATGTCGTTCTCATGTTATTTTCCTCAATGTATGATAATGAAATTCCTGTGGAGGATTTCACTCGTTGGGAAGGAATTGCTTTATGGATGAAGCTTGGTTTAGAAATGTTGCATACTCAATGCTTCTTTCTCTTATTTTCACTTCTGCGGATGATGTGCATAGAAGATAAAATACACTTTCTGAAAGACAGTTGATGTCCTGACCACCATTATTAATATTTTTTTGTTTTCATTATCTACATACTGTATTATAAAGTGGCCGACTAGTACATTTACAGCCGTGGAGGACATTAGGTGGCTGGGTTTACCAATTTTGCCTTGTATATAAAATGAACAAATCTGCTTGGAAATTTGCAACCATCATCAGTACACTGCTGGTCCCGCAGGATAGTCTAGTGGTAGGTTGCGTGACTGGCAAATGTCGAATCACTGCGTTGAGCCCCTGGTGGTTTTGGGATTCTGACGTGATCTGTAGAGATGAAGTTTGGATTAACTCAGCCATTAGGCCCTTGAAAAAGGATCTTAACCTCAAAACTGATCCAGGGGTTTAAGCCCTTTTTCTCTGTATCTCTCCCCCACTGTCCTGGTTAAAAAACAGTTAAAAAAGATCCAGCTGCTAAAGTGATACAGAGAATAAAACGGGAAACGTCATGTATGAAGATGAAAAGGTGAAAGGTTGATGGCTGTGTTAGTGGACGGACTTGCTCGGACTGAGGAAGCACCTTCATGCCAGGTGACCCCTAGTCAATGCCCCCCTCATCTTGAGTGTGTGGTGTGCGGGGGTGCTGTTCATGTATAATGCATTCTCCTCATTCAAACATTTTGGGCCACTATGGAAGGGTCAGAGAGGAGGCATTAACACTGATGTTTCCCGCTAAGAGGGTCCAGTCCACGGTCCTTCTGAGGCAGCTGGAGATTAGCTATGGAAATGTCATTCCCCTCGACAATAGGTTGCACTTAAAATGGCTGCCCCTTGACACACTTGTGTCCACTGCTCCCACGTGCCTGATTTCCTCTGCGACCCCTTGGTCCCCAAGGATGCAGTTAGGGGTTTCGCTACTGGCCCTCGATGACAGAGATGAGCAGAAGAAGAGACCCGGGCTGATTTTATAAGTTTCTCATTTCAATATTCTGCTGCTAAATTACTGCTTAGCAAACTAACATGAAGACTTTTCTCAAGAAGCCGCCATTGCAAGGAATGAAAGAGGGGCACTGCATAATGTCACCTCCATTTGCCCCAGCTAGTTTTCAATTTTACTGCATTAATTACAAGTCAAGCGAAGCTGCTCTGGTCTCAGAAATGAACAAAAATTTCTCCTGAATACTTTGTAGAATGATATTACCACCCAGAACTAATCAGGATAGTCCACTGCAAATTATTGTCTGTCTGTCAAAATGGGAAATTGTTTTTTTTTTTTTTTTTTTAAATGTTATTAAATTCAAATCAGTTATTCAGTTGGTTGTTTGTTTTTGTGAAATGTGTTCACAGTGACTGCAGCCCACCCTCCCTGGGATAAATTTGTTTTTGTTAATGTTCACATTTGCAGCCAGAACTGCAAGTCTTGTGATTCTAGGTGCGTTCATGTCATGTTGGACATATTGTACATACTGGTAATGCCCATCAATGAAGTTGGAAATATGACTTGGCAAGTCGGAGTTTTTGATGACATGGAGTTTTCAAGTTGTTGGTTGGTAAAGCCATTGGTGTTGTTACAGAAATACAACAGTTTAGTGCTGGCTTAAAAAAAAAAAAAGCGTAAAACATTCTGTAATAATCAATGGTAATACATATATTTTCTTTGACTAATATATAAAAACTACAACAAAGTACTACAGTATGAAATAAGTAGAAATGAACTGTGCATTAATATCACATCTATAATTCAGGCTGACAACTTATAGGAGAGGGGTCAGAGTTAATTTACACAGACTCAGTGACACACAGACAAAAATGAAAGCTTCTGTCTTTCCCAGTTCTTAATGAGTTATGCACTCAAACACCCAATTAGGAGTTCAAAGTGGGCGTAACCTAGAATTATGAGATGATATGAATGCTCAGCTTGTCGCCAATTGGAAGAGGTCTTACGTGGAGAGGCAAAGAATGCAACATTCGGGCTGAGAAAAGCCTCCTCCAGTGTTGGCAGTCTGTGGTGATTTTACAAATTCCTTTTTTCTCCTCTTTCACAATAAAACTAACAACTGCTGTGGACAAGAAAAATTATGGGCTATTTTGTCAGGGCATTGCACAAATTATCTCTTTGCAATTATTGAAGCTGAGGTAAATGATTCATCTTTATTATTTCAATTTCACCTGTTTTTGTTATGACATTTTTGATAAGGCAAGCAGTGTGTCTCCATGAATTACTCATTTTGCACCTGAGGAATAATCATAAAATGTATTGCAAAGGAAATCCACAATCATGTTTAATTTAAGAGACCTGACCTTGAATTTATTTATTGCGCTTCGACATAATCTCATCTTGTTTGAAATGTTTCCAGTTTGATTCCCTCTTTTTGTTTTGCTGATTATGTAGTAATTTTTCCAGCAGTTGAAAATGTTTTTTTTTTTTTGTTTTGTAATCAGTGCGGGTTATGAGATATAGCATTTTTTGTTGGAGTTTTTATTTTTTTGAAGATGAAAAATATTATGGTACATGAGATGGATTGGTGTGCTCTACGAGTGCATTCTGGGAGAAATTTCCACTCCCAACCCCCACCCTCCTATCCCAACCTGCAATAGTAATAAGCAGTTTGCAGCAGATATATGGATGGATGAATAGATGGAAAGATGAATGATTACTATATATTTAACATTTATATTATACCATACATATTTTCCATTTCTCATTGAACTCAAAGAAATCTAACACATTTATAGTTTGTCCAATTCGGAGTGTATGATTGAGCATTTTCTCTTGATTAAACATTACTTAAGATCTGAATCGAAGAATAAAACATGGTCTCTAAAAACTGTAATGAAATATGGACAATGTAGATCAGATTAACCGGAATTTAGACAAAGAAATATCTGCCAGAACAAGTTTGTTACATGTAAGGAAGTAACTGCAGATAAACTGTGCCAGTTGGAGAATTAATGTCATATCACTGGTCCTATTGCCACTTTCAACACATCCTTGCTTCTACAATTGGCTCCAAAATTACTGGCTCCCCTTCATAAATCTGGCAATGGCCACTAGACGATTCACAAACAATTGAATATTCCACTGAGCACTGCCAGGACAATTGCTAAAAAATTCCAAAGATATAGACCCATTGAATACCTCAAGCGTAGAGAATGCAACTGCATTTTGACCCCCAGGATACTGAGCAAAGCAAGAAAATCCCCAAAAATCACTTTGAAGGAAATGCAGGCCTTGGTGGCGTCTTGGGGTCACCAGGGATCAAAAAGCACCATCAGGCACCACCTCCACGACCACAGGCTACGGTGCGCTACGTTAAGCTACGGAGGCTTCCACAATGCTCAACTACGTTATTTAACATGTGTGATGGCCACCCCTTAAAACCTGATTACTGAGTGTGTGAGTGTCTGGTCGCTCTTGTCAACCTATCTAATGGGACTGTGCAATTTATTATTAGAGATTTATATATTCTAAGAGGGGGTGTGACTTCTCTTTTCTGGGTTCCACTTGGCAAAGCTTGAAATAATGTTTGTTTATGATGAAGATGGTGTGTGTGCGTGTGTGTTTTGTGTGTGTGTGTGTGTGTGTGTGTGTGTGTGTTTGCGCACATGTGATCTATGCATGCAATTGACTAACAGCGCTGGGTTTGCGGGGCTTGCTTCTTACAGTTATTCTTCTCTTACACAGGGGCTGCACAGGAGGACATAGCAGGTACTTAAACTTTTCTGCTTCACTTCTGCCTCATCTTTCACTACCATTTCCACTGCTTTCTGTTCCACTCACACCTATTTAATGCATGCCTTCGTGTGCACTAAAAAGAAATCACACCGCGAAGTTGCCATTTCCTGAAGGAGTTGTAATAATCGCGGTAATAAACACGCAGGTGTTTCAAATGGATTAATGCTCCTCTGTAACACAGTCACCACTCACCACCCCCACAGTCTCATTAAATTGTGTCTAAGAGCTGGCCATATGCTTGCAGTTTTTCTAATCGGGTACAAATTTATGTTTTTTTTTAATATTCCGCTGAATGAGCTGTTCAGACAGAATCCACCCATCTAAGAAATGGTTGTAGGCAAGCGTTTAACATTGTTTGGCAGTACAGTATAAGAGAGGGCTGGGTTTGCTTACTCTCTAAGGGAGATGGAGGTTATGCATGGACTGAGGAACCTTCAGGTAACAGAAGAGAGAACACAGTGGGATTGGCTGCCCTGAGAAAGGAGACAGGCCTGTTCAGATAGGAGTTAGAGTGGACTGAATTGCTTGGTATACGCAGAACATGCAGGTATGTTTGAGATGGATTGAGTATACATGAATCTGTAGATAGAGGCAAAATCTACAAATATTTGGATGTGTTTAGAGGAAGATGATGTATGTTGATAAACAGGGTGGAGCAAAACATATTAAGGGCACAAGTTGTAGGCTTGCTGTAATGGGTGGAGCAGCATACTGGTTCACCGTGATAGAGGGAACAGCATGCAGTCTTGCTGTGATGGGGGAAAATCATAGAGCCTTGCTTTGATAGGTAGAGCAACACACAGGCTTACTTTGACAGGTGGAGCAGCATTCAGGCTTGTTGTGATTGGGGGAGCAACATACAGGCTTGTCGTAATAGATTGAAAAGGATACGGGCTTGCTGTGATGCGGGGAACAGTATACAGACTTGCTGTGATAGGGTGAGCAGTATGCAGACTTGCTGTGATAGGGTGAGCAGGACACAGACTTGCTTTGATAGGGTGAGCAGTATACAGACTTGTTGTGATAGGGTGAGTAGTATACAGACTTGCTGTGATAGGGTGAGCAGTATACAGACTTGCTGTGATAGGGTGAGCAGTATACAGACTTGCTGTGATAGCGTGAGCAGTATACAGACTTGTTGTGATAGCGTGAGCAGTATACAGACTTGTTGTGATAGGGTGAGTAGTATACAGACTTGTTGTGATAGGGTGAGTAGTATACAGACTTGCTGTGATAGGGTGAGCAGTATACAGACTTGCTGTGATAGCGTGAGCAGTATACAGACTTGTTGTGATAGGGTGAGTAGTATACAGACTTGTTGTGATAGGGTGAGTAGTATACAGACTTGCTGTGATAGGGTGAGCAGTATACAGACTTGCTGTGATAGCGTGAGCAGTATACAGACTTGCTGCAACAGTGGTACAGCATTCAGGTTTGCTTAGTCTTAGATGGAATAGCATAGAGGTTGGCTTTGATTGGGGATGCAGCATACAGCTATCTGTGTAGTGGGGAGCAGTACTCAGGCTTACTGTGATATCTGGAACAGTATACAGGCGTGCTTTAATTAGATGAGCAGTATACAGACTTGCTGCAAAAGGGGGACAGCATTCAAGCTTGCTGGGATAAATGGAACAGCATACAGGCTTTATGTGATGTGGGGAGCAGTATTCAGGCTTTCTGTGATATTTGGAACAGCGTACAGGCTTGCTTTGATTGGGTGAGCAGTATACAGACTTGCTGAAAAAGGGGGGCAGCATTCAGGCTTGCTGGGATAAATGGAACAGCACATAGGCTTTCTGTGATGTGGCGAGGGGTATGTAGGCTTGCTGGGATAGGGAGTACAGCATTCAGGCTTGTTGAGATAGATGGAACAGCATACAGGCCCAATCCCAAACCGGTCCCTATCCACTCGCCCTATCCACTCCCCCTCCATTTGGCGTTCCCGCAGAGGGTTCACCACATTGAGTGCCATCCCAAATCAACCAGCATGGAGTGTAAGTGAGTCCACAGTGAGTCTACACCAACGCAAGCTTACAAACCACCCTCCTTTCAAGTGCAGCACTTATTTTGTGTCCGAGATGGAAGAAACGCTGCATATCTACAATATCAGTTCCGTTTGGCTATTTCTGAAAGACAACACTCAAAAAAATGAAACCCTATGAAATGTTAGATTTACTTAATAATGTTGTGTCAGCTGGTTCCACGCAATAGCTTTGCGTAACCTTTATTTGACTTCTAACATTTTTGGCCAGTTTAATTAATTGCATTGAGTGGAATGTACTTCACTCAGTTTTGTGGAACCAGTTGACATAACGTTATTAAGTAAATCTAACATTTCATAGGGTTTCATTTTTTTGAATGAAGTAAAACATTACCGGTACCTAACCTCAAACGGACATTTGATTGACTATTTCATGCGCACATCACGGAACTTAAGGTTACATTGTATTTTGAAATGAACATGCAGATGTGCTTCCAAGAAAACACTGAGTGAGCAGTTTTATTTATTACATCAATGATAGCTCTTTTTCACAATGAGCCATTTCATGCACAAACACCTTCATCTTTGTCAATGTCATGTATTAAATATTCTTAATATAACTTGTATTTAATTATATTATCCTCTCTAAAATATTTTGGGTAAGAAGTGTATCATTAGGAAATTAGACCATCGTATAAAATGCAATACACCTATCGGTAGGCATGGTGATGATTACCTCTGTTTCCCGTTGGATAAAGGGCGAGGGCATCCCAAAGTTTATACACAGTTTAACACCCTCCCCCTTTATGAAGCTCCCTCCATAGCTGTGAGGGAGACTTCACACGGAGTGAAACTCGGTAGTGTGAAGTGCTAGTGGTGAGGGAGCGGTTCGGGGTCGGGCCACAGGCTTGTTTTGATTCAGGGGGCAGCATTGAGGCTTACTGTGGTAAGTTGAGCAGTGTACAGACTTGTTGCGATAGGGTGAGCAGTGTACAGACTTGTTGTGATAGGGTGAGCAGTGTACAGACTTGCTGTGATAGGGTGAGCAGTGTACAGACTTGTTGTGATAGGGTGAGCAGTGTACAGACTTGCTGTGATAGGGCGAGCAGTGTACAGACTTGTTGTGATAGGGTGAGCAGTGTACAGACTTGCTGTGATAGGGTGAGCAGTGTACAGACTTGTTGTGATAGGGTGAGCAGTGTACAGACTTGCTGTGATAGGGTGAACAACTTTCAGGTTTGCTCTGATTGGGGGAGCAGCACACAGGCTTGTGGTGACAGATGGAACAACATACAGGCTCACTGGCCGTGTTCAAAACTGCACACTAATATACTACTTGCACTACCGATGACATCAGATTTAGGGGGTAGGGTGTTCACTTATGCGTGGGGAGTGAGTTTGTGTCCGCAAGAAGTTCCCGGATGTATACTAGATCAGGCAGATATTTTGTGGGTTCATTGTAAGCTCACTATTCATACATAAATTTCCCAAGATGCAACGCGACGTAAACCTCCAGAAAAACTTGCTGAGGGATAACAAGAAGAAGAAGCAACAGGAAGAGTTTGTTGGCAGTGAGTAGCATTTAGTGTGACTAGTGTGTAGTGAGAATAGCGTATGTAGACCATAGAGCGCGGTTTGGAACACGGCCACTGTGACGTGGAGAGGAGCAGCGCAGGAGCTTGCTGTGAGAGGATGCAGGTACACTTCTCTTCCCTGCCAGACTGTTTATAGAAAACCCACATCAGTGACACCTGTCCACAGAGCTGTCACAGACACAGAGTCGGAGCTCTATGGGGTGCCTGGAATGTGACTTGGTCATGTCAGGGGAATTCCAATAGAGAACTGCCAGCCCTCATACCCATCCCATAGGCACCCAAACCCCAAGGCTCTCCGAGAAACTCAGAATCAGCCCTGTTTTACCCTCTGGGGTCTAAACCATTTTTATTACAGTACATTATTTATCATATTTATGTTATTCTACCAGCGGCATGCCATCAGACAGAGGGCCTTCAGTAACCTCACCCTTTACCGCTCGATTGCCCTAAAGCTGTTCTCGTTTAAGTTTGCCTGATTAACAATCCAACAAATTATCGACTGAACAACCAAGACCACTTCATGACCTATAATAAGAAATGATAATGAAAAAGTGAATGCCTATTGCCTACATTTGTATAATTGATATGGCATTGTTAGGATGGAAATATAAATCCAAAAAATCCTAAACTATTGCGGTCTTCGCAGCATTTATTTTCGTCATTCTTGCAATTGTCACTCAGCTGTTCATCATGCTTTACATCGCCCTTTAGCCATGACTACCTTCAGAATATAGAGCAGATTCTCATGGCTTATTGCTTAAACCCCGTTCACACAGCTCTGCGACCTTACGAAGACCATGCGGATCACCCCCATCTGAAAAAGTAACCAAATCGGTGCATTATCGCCATCAAAATCCCGCAATTTGGGAAATTAAAGACTACATCACGACTGTACTGCGATGCCTGTACGTCAAAAGCGCTGCTGACTCGCTGCTGCTACGATTACACCTAGACCAATGCCGACCAAGCGGTGGTTTCTACTACGTTGCCGCTACGACGTACAGGACCATACTAGGTTGTTACACAGACATAGAAGACTGTAGGACGATGTCGCTACGCTGGTGCTGACCATATTAGGCTTCTAGTACGATTTGTGGCGATGTCTATGTAATTGTAATTACTGTATGCATTATATTTCTTTGGAGTATCTTATACTTGCTCAACTGATTTTGTGATGCGTAAGTTAAATACAGCGAGTGAAGAAAATGCAATACAGTAAGCAAAAGTCATTGTACTTATTATTTAATTTATGCAATTATTTTTTGCACTGATTTAAGTTATAATTTATGTCCTCTTGCTTTGATTGAATGCTAGTTCCTACTTATAATTGTTTTACTGGGGAAGAAGGAGCGTGATTGGGAAAAATGAAGTAGCAGAAAAAAATGATGGAGTTGAGCAGTCCGTTTTGTTGGATGTAACATTAGCTGTACAGTACTGTATTGGTGTGATTAAAGGGGACCTATTTTGCTATTTTTCCAAGTTTATATTTTGGTCTTTGACTCCCCTAGAGTACTCCTGATCGCGCAAAGTAAAAAAAGGGTATTTATTTCGCTCATACTGCCATCCTCAAAAAACTGCATTTGTAGTACATTGTAGTCTCTGCCTGAAACGCCTCACTAGGGTGGCTCTTCGCTATGGCCCCCACTCCCCGTGTACCCACTTTCTTCTGACTGGCCAGCTCTGTGGGGGCGGAGTTGGGCGGGACGAGGCTGCAGAACGCAGTTTTTCCGTGTCCGGCTCCCCAGAGTGAAACCTGAGACACGTCTGCAATCTGATAAGGAAGCGGCGGGCAAATTCCGCAATCTAACGTTATACTTGAATATAGATCTAATGACATGATCTTGTTCTAACAAACGCAGCGGCGAAAGTGGAGGACGCAGTACGAATATCTCTCAGCGCAAGCTCAAATTTGCTATCGGCTACAGTTTGCTACGGCAACAGTTGGTGAGTACCGCGGTTTTTCTAGTCCTAGCTAGGATGCAGGGGAAGCTAGAATCCACCCCATATAGACACATTTGTAGAATGGGTCGACATGCCCAAGTGTAGACCGGAGATCGTAGAAATCCGGTGGGTCTGAGTTTAGAGGGAAACATGGACAGTGAGGAGCAGCTAAAAGTGGACCAACAGCTTATGGACTGCTTGGTGTGTATTAGGACCTGCTGGGTCGTGTGCATAGCTGTGGTGTGTTGTTAGCGTGGAGCAAACGAACAGCTTCGCGCTGGTATATGATGGAGGGGCGAAAGCTCCAGGCTTAACGACCTTTTCGGAAATTGCCCGTGGTAATGGTTCACTTACTGCGCCGGAATGACAAAGCGTTTCCTCGCGGAGAATGGGCGCGTTATGGATTGTCTTGCGAGAGCAAGCTAGAGCTCGGTATTGTTATGAGCATAATACAGGTTTTACAGACCATAAGTTCCGTCTGCGTGAACCGTTGCTTATGTGGAGCTAGCGAATCGATCACTTTTACAGGAAATAATTTAATATTCAGTCGCCGATTTAATATTCAATCGACAGCAATGCAGAGAAATCGTTTGTGATAACCATACACGTTATAGCCTGTGCTTTTCCCTATTGCTTTCACCGGTAGCATCAGAGAGCTTGCTCAGACATTGGGGATGTATCAGGCTGACACCGGTCATGGATAAGTAACGCGATCGTTTCACAAGCACCCAAAAACTCACCCCAAGCTTTGCAAAACCTACGTCTGGTCTAACTGCAGCCCAACTCGGCAGACACATACAGCACCTCTCCGGTTAGCTTCAACTGTAGTGGCTACAATCAGGCAACGTTATGATGAAACTGTCACATTGATGTTTACCGAAGTAACACAAGCATACCGATCAGAATCGCTGCATATAAGTTAACCAGGAGCGTTTTTAATTAGCAGAGCAGGGAAACTAACATGCAGTAGCTGATAAGTGGCCATGACTTTGAATGTAATCTGTCACGCGAAAAAATTCGTTTTCGCGTCCGTGTGAAAGCGGCTTGACATGCCCGTATTTGCGTCTTTGCATTGACTTTGAATGTAATCTGTTCGCGAAAAAAATTCGTTTTCGTGTCCGATGTGAAAGCAGCTTTATGGATAGTACGCGACAGCTAGAGAGAGCTCGGTTATGTTAGGAACATAATACAGGTTTTGCAAACCATACGTTCGGTTAGGGTGGACAAGTTGCTTATGTGGAGCTAGCGAATCGATCACTTCTACAGGAAAGAATTACCTATTTAATCTCCGCCTTTTTCGGCTTTTTATTAGCCACAACAATTTCTAAAGGGGGATGAAATTATGTCAAGGTAGTGCAGAGAAATCATTTGTAAACCGGTAGAGCTTCTGCATTTCGCATTGCTTTCATGGTAGCACCAGAGAGCTTGCTCAGACATTTGTGAAGTATCCTGCTGATCCCGGTCATGGATAAGTGAAGCGATCACTAACTGTAGAGCCTACAATCGGGCAACGTTATGATGAAACTGCCACATTGATGCTTACCGAAGTAACACAAGCATACCGATCAGAATTACTGCATATAAGTTAACCAGGAGCATTTTTAATTAGCACGACACTCAAACTAACATGCAGTAGCTGGTAACCGAGCGGTCATAACCACAGAGACAAACCCTTGCAATACAGGTTTTACAGACAGCAAGTTCTGTTACTGTGAACAGTTGTACCAAGCATCCAAATTACAAACAAGTATTAAAAGTTAGCTTCAAATGAGGTTAATGTTCACACACCTTCTGTAGAATTTCCCCTGATATCACTCTTGCATATTTAGGACACAAGCATTAGCAACAGTAACTTGGCTACGTTAGCTGCTGTGCTACAGCCACAATCAACTGGCTATCACGTCAGGTTGGCTTATGCAGTAAAAGCAACTTGCAGCTTCTGTGTCTGTGAGTCATGGACAGTCGCGACCGATGCAGGCTTTATCTTCAGATATTTTACCAAGCCTGCGTTTGAGGCCAGTTGTTAGTGCTAACTATCGCTAGCGGTCCTGCTAGCCACCCGTAACACGTTAGCTTCACTTACATTATTTGCTGTTATATGGTTACTTACAGCTTGTGGCTCCGAGCGCTTGATCGATGCAACTGCTTCAGGTTTGAGAAGCAGCTGAAACGCTTATCCTGTGTCGAATTATCCTTTATTGACAAAGCTGTCTTTGGTGAAATGCTGAGCACAAACAGCTAACGCTCCATTTGGCGATGGCTGTTTGCTGCCAGCAAACAAAAAAAAGCTACCCACTGATTTCTGGTGGCATCGTCTTTTCAAGAGAAATATTTGTTTTTCTTCGCGTCCAAAAGTAAACGGACAAGTAGCTTTGGGAGAGATACTAACAAAATTGCAGCTCAAATGATCTGCGGTTCTTCTTTTGTATTTCCAAAAGTGTCAACGCTACTGAGGCATAGTATGATCTGCCGTTGTTAGTGCCTGCTAGAATAGTTTCCGGTGTGGGCAGGTCCAGCGCCATGATTGGCTCTGGCTAGGTCTGTACTAATTGGATGGCACAACCTGACGTCAGGTTTTACCCAGATCTCGTGAAGATCTCGGGAGGAGCTGTTCAGAGAGGAAATCACGCTCACGAAATCACGTTCTTGGATTATGGCAAAACCCCTGTATCTTATGTTTAGAAACTTTTCAGAGGTTGAGCTTGGACAACCAACATTATAACATTACTAATATGTATTAAAAGAAGGATCAGCATAATAGGTCCCCTTTAACGAAGATTAAAGATTGATTTGTGTACCACCAATTGTAGTGCTCATTCCCACAGCCCAGAGACCTGGAGCACGCTACCTAAATTGAGAAACGAGGGTTACATCTATATAAATCGGGAGTGTTCAAGCATTTCTTCAGTTCTTTCCCAACTTCGAAGATGAACGGACCTGGTGCTGATTTGATTCAACTGGCTCTGCTCCAACAAGAACGGTGCTGCGTTTTTAATAGAACCACAGAGATCTCACCACGATGCTATCACGCTGCTTGTACGATAATGGCGTTCCCACTACGTTAAGACTTTGCCCCGCTTTTTGTTGGTCACGACCCGGCTACGCTTATTTTGTGCACGTTCAAAATAAGCGTGGGGAGAGCGTGCAGCTTCCCGACCTAGGAGATCACACCCTGACCAAACCACGTTTATGGAGATCCTCCCACATTTGGCCCACGATTGGCCACGCTCCCAACCACTTTTCCATTGTAGTAGAAGCGGCGTCTATGTGTGAACGGGCCTTAAATGAGCCTCGCAAACTTATTTACCCAAATCTGTGCTGTTTCACAAGCTACCGAGCGCAGAAATGATACAGACATATTGATATTTTACATCGTCATTTATGTGCGGAAGAAAACGGCTCCTAATTTTGCTGTGCAATGTACGTTTTATAACAGTGCTATTGAAAATAAATTAAGACTGTTATCGGTTCTACCAATTAGTCTGAGCAACTGTTGCTAATTGGGAAAGGTAAACTGCAAGAGGTTTAGGCTATTAAGCATTGAAAGGTGAGGTTTCCAAAGGCCTTTGTTACTGCCAATAGACCGTCACTGTGTTCATAATTCTGAGTGCTGCCTTCATAGTATTGATGCGTTAATTGTTGGGATGGGATGATCTCATGTTATTCCATTGCACAATGCATTTGAGATCCGTGCTGCCATGTATGGCTGCCACAAACATGACTGGTCAGAAACACGGGCTGTGATTGGTCAAGTCAGCAACGCTGCCTGTGGTTGGTTGACACGGAACACGGAAGAAACAGATAAATAATCACGGAAGACATTCAGTGTTGGAATTTTCATGATGAATTTATTTTACAAAGTCTCCAAAAAAACACTTCAGGTCAAGGGGTAGATTACAAGACTTCTGAAAAGGATATGACCTGGTGCAGTGGTGCGACAGTTAGCTTTTGGGCAAAAGTAAAAATAATAAAGTAAATAGTTCATTTTCAGCGGTCCATAGATATTTGATATAATATACTGTGCACTTTGATACAGTATCTCTGACAACACTGTTGACCCCCGAGGTTTAACATTAACTTCGTAGCTTCATCAGTGAGACAAGGTGTGGCTTTGAGTCTGGGATACTGAATGCACCTGTAGTCTAATGCTGGTGATCATAAAGCCATAATCATCATCAACTTTTTTCACCTTCAATAAAACAGTGGGTGGGCCCAGAGGTCAAAATGATACCATTGGGGCCAGTGGATGTCCTGAACTAAAGATGTCTCTCAACCATCCCCCCCCCTCAGGCAGCTTGTAGGGGTGCTGTAGTCAGTGGAAGCAGCATATCACACCTGGGCCCATATAAAGCATCTCAGACCAGCGCACTGATCTAGGATCAGTTCTGCCTTTTTAGCTCATACAGGACAAGAGTACAAGTTGGACCGGGTAGATTTGAACTAAAGCCTAACCTAAGGAAGTGTTTGAATAATTGCCTCTGATATCTCACCAGTACACATAGTTCCCAATATTGAAGTGAATCAATCTTCCCTCAGGCTCTGGGATGCTTCAGAGGATTGTAATATTTCTGGGTTCCTACAGGGCATGCCCTGAATCGTGGGGATTGAATGAATAACAGGGCTTCAGGGCCGAGGCTTGAAGCACATCCTCCTGCAGGGAGGAAACACAAAGGCAGACTGGGGATGAAATATCACCTTACAGATCCGATCGCACCTCTGGGCATCTAATGCTCACAGAAACAACACAAGAGAACCAACTGTAGGAATGAGTGTTGGAGGAGAATGAGGCTAACTGTCATCTGCTCCAGCCATGAGATTACTGATCAGTGACTGTAACCGTCTCAACGATCATCACAATCCATTGTG
Source organism: Gymnothorax javanicus (assembly GCA_029692085.1). Classification (NCBI taxonomy): domain Eukaryota; kingdom Metazoa; phylum Chordata; class Actinopteri; order Anguilliformes; family Muraenidae; genus Gymnothorax; species Gymnothorax javanicus. Next base: position 54,373,494 of record CM056195.1, read on the forward strand.
ATGGCAGACAGGACACGCACAGTACCTTCTGGCACTGAGCGAGTGCGATATTGGGGAAGACATGCATGCACTTGGCAAATGAGCATTCGTCAGAGTCGGTTATAGTAGTTTTTTTCTACAGAAAAAGGTACCAAATTTGCAAAACCTTTTTTTTTTTTTTGTTCAAAAGTTTGATGATTTTGAGAGTACCTTTCATAATCCACCTGTTTAACAATGGGAAAAGGGGGAATATCAAACTTAACTTTTGGCTTACTATGTGTTTTTAGATAGAACCTGTATACACTATTTTAAAGGTCTCCGATTATGCACAGCCACTTAGCCGTTACAAGCCATTTTGAAAACTATCCTTTGTGGCATCACAAGGGGGGGCGGCTGGAGACCTACCGGAAGTGAATCAGTCCTTTTTGCACATGAGGATCGGTTCTTCCCCATATGATGTCACAAAGGAAAGAACTTTGAAATGGCTTGTAATAGCTAACTGGCTGTGCAGCCACTGACATGATGGGGCTTTTTAAGTTGTACTTCTTCCAGAGATGCCAGCGCAGTGGAATGCACCATTAAATCTTTTCAAACCACGATTAAAAATAACACTGTGTATTTTCTTGTCAATCAATCCTTCATGTTTTCCACGGTTGGGTGCTAATTGCTGTTTGTCCACCCTTGCCATTTATAAACTCTTTTATAAACGAGTCAAATCCTTGAGTTCTGCATTGTTCTCTGCATGAGAGACGACTTGAATGGCAGTCGTTTTAATCACAGTATTACTTCATATATTTGCTTCCCGGTTTGCGTTTGAATCTGTATTGATTTAAATCTGTTATTTTTTTTATATCAAACTTAACAGATGTTTGATATGGAGCAAAATTATTTAAGGATGGCCGCGATTTTCAGTACTATTTTTATTCAATTCCCTCACTTGCTAGATGTGTTGGTTAATGGTAAACCAAGACGTGCATTAGTATTCGATCTTGTGACGTCTCAACCTTCCTAACCAACTTTGTTGTTTTGTGAAAAGTTTTTGCTGTTTTCTCCTGACAGCATTGAAATATTGCTTTGATAAATAGCAAAGAGGCTCATCAACATATTTTTTCCCCTTTGGGTAGGTGTCCTGGATTGTTTTCGTTTAGAAAAGGGCATAATGGCAAACTGGTCCTCTGTCATTGTATACTACATGTGTACCATCTCCATGAATTCAAAGCTATGGGCTATTTATAGTATACAGGTGGTTATAACTTCTGAATGCAGATGGGCCAAATAACTATCTAAGGGGATTGGGAGAGGAAATTTCATGGGGAAATGGAATTTGCACCTTCAATTTTAAACAGAGAAGCTCACTCCCACCCTCAGGACTGTGATTGCCTCCCCCAAACCACCCCTTGCATTATTGTTACCAACCAGAGCCAGCTGTGTGTATGTGTTTGTGTGTGTGTCTATTATCAGGCTAAGTTCTTGCCTTTACTCTTGTTTGATTTTCATTAGCATAAGCTCAGCTAAGTGTACAGGCTCAATTTTTTTCTTTTTTTCTTTTTTTTTGACTGACAGTACAATTTTCCACAGGGGCTTTTAGCTCCTGTGGCTCTGTCATTTCAAAATGATGCAAATTGCATGTGAGACAAAAAGGCAAAATCTGGTAAGCGGTCTGGCAGTTGTGCATCCATTTTTTTCACAGAGTCAAAGTACCTGCCTTTGTACACAATTTTGGGGGGAATAAAAAGTGTGGGCTTGTCGATGCTTTTTGCTTCAGTCGTAATGATCTATCTGTCTTGTTCCCATACTCAATTCAGTGGTAATAGCCACACTCAGCCACACTTAACGCACATGAAAGAATCATGTGCGATGCTCTAAATAACTAAATTTCGAGTGCGCAGTGGGGGACATTTTCAGTGATTTATTTAGCCCCATTCCCGCCGTTTCTATGAAAGGAAATATGCTTTTCTGATGAAAGAGCGGAAAAATAGCGATGGCTCTCTCTTTCTCTTCTTCCCCTGCTATTTCCTGTCTTTCATCAGAAATCTGGAAGCCAAAGGTTAAAACAAAATATAAAGATATGTATCATCACTCTCTACAAAAAAAAAAAGAGGCTCCGAATGAGGTCTCAAATGATAGTAGTAGTTTCTCTTAGAAATATACACCTAACTTAGTTATTTTTTTAGTCTTTTGCCACCCGAAGCAAAGGGTTGGTCGGGTGACTGTTGATTTTGGCCGTGTCCATCTGCCCTTGCATGCGTGCAGTCTTTGGCGAGGGACTTTTACGGTCTTTGTCCTTGTTTTTGTCCCAGATTGTGTCTTTGCTCCCCAGTTGGGAAAGTCTTGCCTGGATTTTAAAGTGCTTGTGTGTGACCTTCATTTACCACCAGTAAGCTTTCTCTACTTGAATAACAGCATCCTTCTCTGAGGAACTGAAGAGGGAAGTTACTGAGCCGAACGCTCTTGTAAACAGGGACGTGAATGAGGATGAATTTATCAGATGAGGAGCCGCGTATTTGCCGACTGCCCATACCCCCTCCCACCCCTGGCCCAGCAGCAGGGATTAATGGCTGCCATCGTCCTCCATTCTCAGCCAATCGCTGGGGAGAACCTGAGGCAATTCAGAAAGCTTGTCGAAGTCACAGAGTGGCCTGCACTCGACAGAAGGAAGCCTTGATTTTCGCTGTGACGTGATTATTAATTACAGACTTGTTTATATCTGTGCGCATTTCATGGAAATGAACTGCAAATAGTGGTCTCGAGGGGGTTTGGAAGCGAGTCCAGCCCTCCTAAGTGCTTTGAAGCCGTGTGTTGAAGTTATCCTGAGTGAAAATATTCAGAACTTTTCATTGAGGTGCTAGTAAAGTGGCGTGGCAGCCCACAATGTGCCTTTTATGACTGAATCCTATATAAAGTAATACATGGGTATTGTTCTAGCTTGAAAGGCTTGTAATTTGGTCTGAAATCCAAAAAGGTTGCTTGATTAGTGTTTACTTTTTCACAATAAAATAGTCATTTGCACTTTAACGCTTCAGCTTGAGGCAAGCTATAAAATATTTCCGAAAACTGCAATTACGCAGCCGTGAGCCACAAAGTTCTTTGTATAATTTGTTGTTGCTTTTTCCTTAAGCTGCAGAATGTCAGGCTGAAATTTCAGGACTCTCCCAGAGCAGAACTATTGTTGGTTTTCAGTCTAAAATGATTGAAATGCAATGCAATGCAGTCCATATACTGACATCTCTCTGAATGAAACGATGGCTGAAAGCCGATCTTGCTTGTTCCTGTCAACAGCCTTCTACGCCGTAAAGAACCCTTTATTCCTTCATCCTGCCACTTATGTACACATACAAACATACCATTAAGAAAACCATGTACAGTGTGTAGATGCGGTGACAGTAATAGCAGTGTTCTCCTCTAATGATGTTGGCACGCTTCATGATGAGGTTGGACGAGAGGGGTACTTTAACCTCTAGTGTTTGTGTACCCCTGCATTTAGTCACCCCAATTTAATTGGCTTGATAACTCCTTTTTCATTATTGACCTAAGCCAAGAATTCAGAATCAAAATGGCCGCCGTATTTTCCCTTCCTCTTATGATTATAAGGTCAAAAAATTTACCAATGAAAAATGAAATTAGCAATTTCTTAAAACAAATTATTATTAGTGTCAATATTAGTGTTCATATTCTTTTCTTTTTTAGTGAACTGAACAAAAATCTAAAAAAAAAGGTTCTCCCCTTAGCAAATTGTCCCTACCAAGCTGTCACTTTACATGTGTGAAAAATACTATTTTGCCAAAAGTAAATAATCGATACTTCTTTTCAGCTCTGCTTAGAAGCAGGTTGTTGCACAGCTCTTCATAATTGATGTTTTCCAGAGTGAATCAGAAAATCTGATGGAAGGGGGGTAAAGATGTGTTTTAGTTTTTTTTTCCTTTTTGCAGTGATCAGTGATAAGTAGGGGATTGCAAAGCAAAAATAGTGCATTCATGGACTGACTGGAGGTGAAGCAGGGGGGGTGTAACAAAAATTGTGCAGTGTCTGATTTATGCTTAAGATTCACGATAGGAGACAGATCTCCAAATAAGTGTGCATAGCATCAAATGTACATGTGAAGCTTATCTTGACTGGTCACAGCCTGAGGACTGAGGAACATGCTGTATACATGGCCATGCTGCCGCCACCCCCACACACACACACACAAAACACCCTCTCCATCCCCACCCCTCCTCCTCCGACTGTCGCAATACACGTCGGGCCCATATTTTGTACTGCATCTTTTCCGGAGTACATTTGCATATCTTAAGGCACTGTTTACATCTTAATTTATATATTTGTTTTTCATTAAATGTGCTGTTGGTCTACTTGTGTTGTGGGCTGAGTCGGAACAATGCGAGCAACAAAAAGCCTTTGTGGGATTTTTTTTTCCCTTTCTGTAATTCTTTTATCTCTTGCAAAGCACCAGGGCTCCCTCAGATAAATATTGTCTGATTGTGTGCATGTTAAAACAAGACTTGCCTTGTTACTTAAGCCCAATAATACCTAAACCCACTCCCCCGGGGGTATAGAAATCACCGTACTCACATTCTTTGAATTAAAGTGGGGAAAAAAAATTCAGTCTTGAATTGGTGTTATTTTCGCATATGCTTAGCATATACATGTTATTGCATTGTTATCTTTAAGAATGGCTGTGTGATATGTGCCATATGTATTGGAGAGGTACTGCAGCATAAGTGTGAAAGTTCATGATGAGTTCTCAGAAGTGGCTACGGCTAGACTGTGTGCTAAAATTGCTAAAATTGGCTCATTGTGCGTCTGAGATGAGGAAAATAACAGATGCTGGAGGTCTGTGTTACTGTTTCTTGGACTGGTCTCATCTTCAAGTTCCATCTCTATTGGAAAGAAGCGCAACTCATTAAAAAATGGCGGAAAATGCCGTTGGGGAGGGACTGATGATTGGAAAAGCTGATTTAAAATGCATGAAGTAGGTGGTGCATTACTCCATAAGTGGTGCCATTGATTTGGTATAGATGTTCGATACAATCTGTTTTCTCTCCCTTAAAAAAAAGAGAAACATGGCTGGCTTGAGAAGCCCAGGAGCTCTCCATCAAACGTCCACTCAAACGCCTGTGCAAACTGTCAGTAGTTCTTCAGCATCAGAGTTTGTGGCGCACCGATGCAATGTCAGTACCGTGATGAGAGGTGCATCTCTTGTGCTCGTAACAAGCGCTCCTCTGTCTGCAAGTGCACCACGCTCTCGTCTAACGAGCTAGCTGAAGGATGATCAATGTCTCAAGATACCCATCCTAATTACGCGTAATAAAGCCACAGGATGACTGATTCCATCGCTGTTTCTGCTCGAGTGATGTATGCAAATAAAGCCATCCATCAATCAATCATAGTTTAGAAATGTGACGAAACCTTTCATGGGTGGACATGCTTACATTATTTATTCTAATACAAGCAAAAGGGATGTAAAATAAACTGCTTACGTTTTTTTTTATTTTTTTCTCAACATAGATCTAATTTATCTTGATTGACGTTAACCTTCAACGCATCTCATATGGAATCAACTAGCTGAAGGGCGAAGTGTTTTTTTTATTGTATTTTTTTAAGCATGTAATTGGATGGTCTGAAGGTATGCTGTTGGTATACTTCAAGAAACATCTCTGCTCTTGATATTGCCGAGAACTGAAAACATGTTCTCTTCAATAATTCACTTAGCTATAGTCCCCCCCCCACCTGAGTTCAACAAAATGTATTAGTATGAGATGTTTGCCGATAAATACTGCAAGAACAAAAAATTGTTATAGTTCGACCAATTAAAAGGAATCATGTAAACATGATGACGTTCGGTTTATATATGCTGTAAAAATGACAAATAAAGGAAATGCACTACCCATTGTAAAGGAAAAGTTGGATATTTTTTTGATGCAATACTGGTTGCTGTCCTTCCAGCTCAGCTGTTAACTCTACTGGTGGAGTAATGCAGTTCTGCTGTTTCTTTGGGGAATTAGCTTGTCGGTGTTCGTCAAACGTAGACCATCTGGAATTTATTTATTGGCCTGAAGAAGGAGGTTCTGCATTGTTATAATTATCACATATAATTTGAATAAAATAAATCTGTTCCATGAAGCGGACAGTATGAAGAGATTTGAGCAGTTAGGCTCGCCTGCGGAGGCATACTTCTTGACCACTGGTCAGTGTGGATGGAATCCATAGCTTTGCACAGTATTTATGTGCACTGCTCTCTGTCACAATAATTCATTTTTACAAAATACTTGGTAGATCATTTAACGTAACTGGCTTTATTAAGCTCCAATCCTAAGTGTGTCATTGTGTCTACACTCAAAAAAATGAAATGTTAGATTTTGTTAGATTTACTTAATAATGTTATGTCAACTGGTTACACGCAATTGCTTTGCATAACCTTTATTTGACTTCTAACATTTTTGGCCAGTTTAATTAATTGCATTGAGTGTAGTTTTGTGGAGTTTTGTGTTCAGTTTTGTGGAACCAGTTTACATAACATTATTAATTAAATCTAACATTTCTAACATTTCATTTTTTTGAGTGTTTATGCTAATTGAGGATACCTGTTTCTTCATTCTTGTGTGCTTTTCTTGGGTACAGGTAGTAATGGTGGGTGCAGTTAGTACAGTATATGACGAATCTGAACCAGATTTGATGGGGCCGTCATTTAGACTCAGTAAATGGCAGAAATTTGTGATGACAGACTTTAAGCCTTTGTGAAATTACAAAATGCAGTATTAATTTTTATGAACATTGGCTAATGGGTTAAATAATGGCAGTATATTGCTGTGCATGCCACTGTACTGTATTCTTTTACAACAGTCTGCTCAGTCTTCGTAGACTCTGTTTACCACAGTCAACCTGCAAAGGCGCAATGGCCTAGTACTCTTCTGTTATTGACCTCTATGGATGCTGAGCCAATGGTGGAATAACTAGTCTTTTTAGCTTTATTCCAATCCTCATTTGGGTTTCATTATGGCTTGGGTTCTTTTTGTCACAGTTCATTTGTAATAATTACGCCAATTTTGAGACTTCGTTGTATTGTGACTATGAGGTAACAGCAGAACCAGATTTATGGCAGGAAACAGAAATATGAATATTACTCATTTTGAGAAGACATTCAGAGCCATCATCAAGCAATTAATTATACTGAATGGTAATTCATGAATGTTGTTGATGTCAACTTACCCTGGCTCTCCAGTCCAAATTTATCGTATTGCAGGTAAAGAATTTTTGAGTGATTAATGGTAGCAAGTCAACAAAAGAAATGGAGCAAACAAATAGATCAGGAAGTAGAGGTAAAGGTGAATGAAACATGAGAAAATTGGAGTGACGTCGCCATTGGAATCAATTCATCAGTCATAAAATGAGGCTGGTTTGAAAGGTAATTGACAGATGAATGAAATATATACCACTCTGTTGCCAGATAGCTGTGTAAGGCAACGTGGATAGCGGTATCTGCCGAAAGTAGCAATGAAATGTCCTTTTATGATTGATTTGATTGCCTTCATCTTTTGCCCCCTCTGACTGTAAAGACTGCTGCCATGATGTGGAGAGCAAACATCATATTAGCACATCGTTAGTTGAACGGATTTTGCGTTATGTCAGTGTTGTGCGGAGATCCGCCTGCTTTCCACAGTTACAAAATTCAACACAAAGAGAAGCCGGCATGCTTTAGTAAAATAGATTTGAATATTTAATTGGCCTAATTCACAATATCTCAATATCTCTTGTGCATTCACCCTAGGTAAACATGATCTGAAAATGGCTGAAGGTGTGTCAGAAGTATCAGACTGATGGAACTTGTACTAATGACATCCTACCTAGTGATGTCAACCCATTGCAACCATTTAGTTAATTCAGATCAGGTATTGCCACCTTCTTCTGACTGTGGTAGCACACAAAAAGCAGTTGTAACCCTTTTAGAAACCTGTGCTTGTGACGCAAGTCTTGTATTTTTGTGTTAATGACTCTTCCTTGAATATTCCTCAGGCAAATGCTCACCCAGATGCCTCGGTAATTATTCAGTCAATTCATCTCTACTTTTCAAAAGGAGGTTTTTGAAAATGGGATTTAAGAGCCAGATGCCTGATTCATGTGCAAGGGTAATAAGTTCACTTTTTAAACTCACTTTTGGCCACTTCTACCCACTTTGTTGGATTTTATTTTAAGCCCACAGGATTTAAGGACCGCAATTATTCTGGTGTTTCTGGTCAGCCTGACGTGACACATGATTTTGATACAATTTCACCTCTAATCGCATGCAAGAAAAAAATGGTGCTCTCTCAATAAAAAGTTTGTCTGATTTTGTGGTTTGTTCAGATTATGCCATTGCATGCAGGAAAGGAAATTTGTGTGTCTTCTGTGTCTGGTGACTGGTGCAAATGCAGTTACTTTTCTCAGTCTGACAGTATTTTTTTGCCAACTGTCTCATTGTTAAGCTTTAATAGGCACTGGTTTTGTCTCACACTCACAAATGCCACACACATGCACACACATGCACACACACACACACACACACACACACACACGCATACACACACACACACACACACACACACACACAATCTTGCACTTATATATTTGTGAGGACATTACATTGACTTCCATTTATTCTTTATGTGTCTCTATAGCCTTTCCCTAATCTTAACAATAAGCAATGTATGCCTAACCCAAACCCTTACCGTAACCATGACCCATTCCTAATTCTAACCTTCCTCCTTACCCCTAACCTTTGCTAATAAGTCACAATTTGCCTTTGTAGTTGTGAGGACGTTTGAAAATGTCCTCACTTCCACAATAATGTCCCCACTCTGTGGAGGGGGAAGAGAAAAAAACTTTTTTGACTCTCAAGAACACAGACACTTGCACAGACACACACAGACACAGGCACACACCACACGCACATACACACATTCTCACACACTGTGTTGTTTGTGTACTGAGACTCTTCTGTACTTTCTGTTGACCTTTCAGACAACCCTTTTTTCTTCCTTGCGCGTTTTTGGCAGGGGCCTGAATCTTAGTGCCACGGGTATTTAACCTTCTCCCGGCACCCAGCGGCATGTCCAGCCCAGTAATTCTACCCCTGATTCTCATGGATAAGATCTTACAATATTTGCATCTTCAATTGCCCTTTGAAAGTGCCGTCCTCTCCTCGTGTCTGAACTATTTTTCATCCTCATGAGGTTTTGCCTGTATTTGTTTTGTCCTTGTAAACCAGGTTTGGCAGACTGATTAAAATCATGATATTTAAACTGCCTGCCCCCATAATTACCATCTGAAGGTCTATTTTTTTTCTGCTGTTGAATATTAACTGGACATGCATGTCTGCCTGTGGTCATTTTATTGACTTGCTTGTGTTTGTTTTGACTGGAACTTTGGGAGAACAGTTTGTCATTTCTGTCATCCTTCACCGGTGAGTTCTGTATATAGTGCTTGCACACCCGTGCTGACTTACCTTGTTTGACCCGTGAATGCATATATCAACCGAAATTAGTTTATATCGACCGCAGTGCTTTCTTTTCTATTGTCGATTGATGGGAAAACGTATAATATGGTGGAAAAAAATATATAATATGTTACGATGGATTGCCCTAAAAACAGGTTTTCCCCCTCCTCTGATCGGAATCAAATGCGAAAAAGAAGTCAAAATGCGGACAAAAAATGTGCATTACTCAGATCAAGGCTTTAATGAAGCATGTGTAATGTTGTTGTTAATACAGCAAACAGCCATTATAGGAATTTTCAAGACAAGCTTTTGTGCTGTGTCACATTTTAAGAGTAATCGAGTTCAAGTTCCTCTAGCTTTTAAATGGCGCTACATTTGTTCATGAATAATTTATGATGCTAAGGAAGGCTGAGGGTAAACATGCTCAGTGCAAGCAGCTATTGCCTTCGATCGTTTTGTTCTCTGGTTGTTTGGAGCGGTACTTGGTTTTCACGTCCAATGCCATGCCTGACAGTGGACAGTCAGTGTTCTGTATGAGTTGAATGAAGGCGGCTGCGGACACTCTGGGGGTCAGAAAGTAAAAGTCCTGCCATGTTTTCCTTCTAGCCTTTAATTGAGCCTGCTGATGTCACTCCTGGCCGATGGACTGGATCAATTATCAAGTGATTAGTATGGAATACTTCGGAGTATTTTCAAATTTCTAAACCTGGATTTGCCAGGTCTCAGTATAGGTTTCTCTCCTCAGTTTTATATGGTTTGTGGTAACAAGTGCATAATTAATGTTTCATAAGCTTGCCTTCGCCTTTGGGAAAGATGTGCCAAAAAAATTTGTACCAAGCAGGAGAAGATGGTGCCGTTTCATATAGACCTGGACCCAGCAGTTAGAGGCTTAATTTACCTTAGCTTGGCGTGACATGGCAAATATCCTATTGCTGATTGGTGAGCTCCATCAGCGTCTGGTCAGGAGACCGGCTATGACATAGTTACTGTATGCCCCGAGTACCAATTACCACCCACCTACTCACCCCACCCAATCTCTTTGGATCGAGGTGTTACAGTCCGCTGGCAGTAGACTCCTATTCCAAGACCAATCCTCAAAAATCAATCACTGACTCCTCACCGTGAGCTGAATTGTTACATCCCAAGGATTAGAGGAGTGGATGCATCCACCAGCTTGTTTATCACTGTCAGAAAGGTGTGTGAGAGTGTGCATGTGCATGCGCGTGCGCGTATGCGAGTGTGTGTGCTCGTGTATATGTGTGTGCGCGGACCAGTTCATATTTTTCAGTACACTGGAGGGATGCTCCCATTAATAGATACACCCATGGAATGTTGCTGTTAGTATAAAGTGTTTACCGGCATTATTCATTATGTATCATTGTCTCTCCTCACTTTATCTGTATGTCTCTCTCTTAATCTTTCTCCTTCTCTTTCGCTGTCTCCTACTATCCCATCTCTCTCCCTGCAGTCCAAGGTCAAAATCTTGTAACGTATAACGTCTCAGTGGTAGAGGGGGAGGTGGCAACCATCAGCTGCAGAGTCAAAGGCAACGACGACTCGGTCATCCAACTCCTCAACCCCAACAGACAGACCATCTACTTCAGAGACGTCAGACGTGAGTACCGGCGCCCCCGTGCAGCGTGCTCTCTGGAACATTCTTTTGCCGCCTTTAATACGTGATTAGAATGCTCTTAACGGATCATTCAAATGCTGGCATAACTTTCCTGTCTGATGATGCAAAGCAAAAAGAGAGGTCTGAAACACTTAATTTTTTACTCTTGAATTTGATAGAGTTGTAGGACTGAGAAGAGTTTCGAGAGAGCAAAAAAAAACATTCCAGAGAAACTACTCTTCGAAGAGTTTAACGATGCGTGATTACCAATGGCTTTGTGGCTAAGCTGCTAGCAGTGTAGCTTAAAAAAGGTCAAGAAAAACTATGAGTGCAGCTGACTAGGCCCCTGAGTAAGGTTATCAAATGTAAGTTGCATCATATAACAGACTTTCTGTACTCTGTTGGATTCCAACAGTTCTCCAATGTTTTTTTTTTTTCTATTTTTTTACTTTCGGGGGAAATTAACCTTGACACCCTAATCACGATGGGTTAAGTGCCCTGAAATTGGAGTTAGGGGAAGGGATCTAGAGATGGAAATCTGTTATGGTTTTGTGTTTTTGCTGCCATGATTCTGGGTTTTTGCCATGTCTTTTCTTTATTCATTTTGCTTATTATACATCCTGGTTTTTCTGTTCATGCCATTTCTGTATTCATTGCACTTGTCACCCCTGTCTTGTGATCAGTATGGTATGTTCCGTCTTCCCAGTCTGTGTGCCTACATGCTTTGGGTGATTTCAATGGTTTCTGGTGTTTCATATTATTACTTTAAATTCTTGTTTACTTCCTTCACCTTACTTTCCTTGATTACTAATAGTACTAACATTTATATTTTGTATCATAGTTTACTAACCTAACTAATCCATGTACATATTACTAACTAACTAACGAGCGCTTGGGTTAATTTGTAAAGTTGCACTGCTACTAATTACTACTAATGCAATCTCAGCTCTCGCCCTGTTCTAGTGTCCGCCCCTTGCTTTACTTTCCCTGCATCTTCCTGTGTTTCTGCGAGATCTCTCGCACGTGCTTAATCGCTATCCTGCACTCCTTGTCTGTGCATGTAGAACTCCTTGACCGGAGCTGTTTATCTGTCATAGGTTGTCTTCGTGGATCCTGTCCATGTCTTGGCGATTGCCAATATTTGTGGTTTAGGACCTCCCCGTGTGTGCTTCCCTTTGTAATTAGTTCTTATCCAATTCACCTGGCGCTGCATAGCATGTGATTTCCCTCGTCTATTTAAGGTCTTCACTGCAGTTTGTTCCCCGTCAGAACGTTGATCAATTTTCACTTGTGCAGAGCTTCTTGTAGGCCTTTTGATTATTGCTTCTCCTTCGACATTTTTTGCACGACCTTGAGATTGGGTTGCCTTTGCTGCTCTTGTTTGTTCCTGTTTGGATTTAGACCCATTTTCTGTATGACCATGATTCCTGTTTTTGATGCCCTGTGTATGACCTACCCTTCTGGATTCTGACTACGATTTTGGATTACTGTTTCATGCACCGTTGCACATCTGGTTCTGACCCATGCCTGTTATTTTGACTTTACTTTTTGGATTCTGATTTTGGCTCGGCAATTCCTGTGTCTTCTGATCTCGACCCATTTTTGCAATAAAGGCTTAGGATTTTTTGGAATTTCAGTTCTCGCATGTGGTTCCTGAACGCCTTTTTGTGTCTGTCAACCTTTTTGTGTCTTGTGTCATTGGTGATGCTCTTAAACTGGTTTTAAATTGATCACATTCACATGGCTTAAAATCGAATAACTGGGTGGAGAATTCAATATAAGGGGCGGAGCAAATTTTTCAGGGTGTTTTTCATTAGATGGCAGCAGTGAGAGTGTCATTTAAATGAGATTGCACAAGCAATCTTTGATATCTTCCTGAAATACACGGCCGTCTGCCTATGACTTTTGAGAAACGCCTGTAAACTGAAACCTCTTTTTTGATTCCATTGATACTAATAAACACCTTCCCAAAATGGATTGCAGTTCTGCTTATTTAGCAAACTTGAATATGCCCCATAAATAAAGGATATTAATAGAAACGAATTGTGTATCAATTAGGGCTGTGACTTTATCGCGTTAATTTCAATTAATTAATTACAGAAAAAATAAGGCGTTAAAAAAAAATAATGCATTTAATTGCATCTTTCTCAGTTCTCTAATTTCTGGCACACTGGTAACACTGATGCACACACTGATGCCCGGTAGATGGCGGTAATGCACCTAAAGTCTTAAAATATTGAATGTAATGGCTATAATTGCACTTTGAGTTTGCACTAATCTGCGAATGTAGTAGACAGATGAAAAATGCACACATAAATATAGATGAAAAATAAAAGTTTTTGTTGTTTAAGTTCACGTATATGGCTATTCATTGATTCAGTCATCAACCAGAGTTTATTTGAATTGAAAAACTTTGCTTATTGTGTCAAATATTGCTATTTGATAAAAATGTGATTAATTAATTACAAAGCCTCTTATTAATTAGATAAATTTTTTTAATCGCGTCCCACCACTAGTATCAACGTAAAACTAGACAGTCCGATTTGCTGCGACCACATGGGTACAGCCCCTGAAAGCCCGCTTCTCTCCTTTTTTGTGCATTATTCGGCCAATACTGTCGCCATGGCATCCAAAATCGGTAGATAAATGAAGTATATCACATGTCCATATCAAATATGAAAATAATCTGTCCAAAATTACAGCCCGTAAAGCATCCACAAGAAAATCTCTACGTTTTGCCACTAATATGCGTATTTTGCCGCCAATACTGTCACCATGGCAACCAAAATCGATAGGTGTCATAAGTGAAGTGTAACACATGTCTATACCAACTACGAAAGTAATCGGTCAAAAATTGCAGCCTGCGCTGTACTATGCAATGAGGTAATTGTCTGATGGCTAATACGCTGCATACTACGATGAAGAGTAGCTTGTAGTATCCAGTATGTACTTGCGCAATATGTGCTAAGTGAGTATGCAGTTTTGAACATGGCCGTTCCCTAAGAGATCACTCTGCATGCATTTGTTCTTCTTTTTAAATGACACACAGTAAATGCACCAAATAACTTTTTTTAATACAATAAATATTTAGACTATTAAAATTTATTATTGATGTCTACAAAATAAAGGCAAGTGCGTTAATGAAAACAAACAAAAAGGTCCATTTTTGTGCACTTTCTCCTAGTCTAAACATCAGAAGCCTGACAAGGGGTGACATAATTGGCACTGAAGTTGAGCCAACCTCTTTCGACGAATTGCCACTCCTTTTATTGCCACACTGTCTTTCAGCTAATTCATAATGCGTGCATGTGTATAAACTTACACAAAAGAACCATGAAAGAACCATAATGATGGATTGTGGAAGAGTCTGAGATCGACTATTCTGTGTATTTAGTACGATAGGGGAAATCACACCCTATTTCACTGGAGAAAAAGGTGTTAATTTTTATGCATAGGAAAAATATGGTTTCTTAAAGCACAATTTATCACTGATTATGATTTAACATAGCCAGTGCTAATATTTGTAGAGGAAGCAAAATTTGGGCTGTCTGTAATTTAGCTCATTAAAGGCATCCCTAAAACTGCTTTCTCTTTTTTCCTTGATTAATAAAGCCTTAATTAGCTCCTTTAAGACGGCCTGTCGCGTAATCAGAATTGATTTTAGTTATTTAGGAGTAACATGTCCCTTGGTGTGTCTTTTATTAAACCTGTGAAATCCATGGCGGTGCAGTGCAAAGAGACCTTTGTGTAAGGTAAAGACAGTCAAGAGAGTCGTTGGCTGCGAATTGGCTTTCTCTATTATAGTATTTACAGGGAGCTTCATTGCCACTGTGAGAGTTCCAATGTCCTCTGTTCTTATCTGGGCCTTTTTCCACCTTCCCTACTAATCCTTGTTGGAAGAGCACACATTTACTGGCCGTGAGATGATAAATCAGCCCATGCTTGGCTGTCCACAGCTTGCAGACTTTCATTCCTTTGCCCATTTGACTTTTTATGCTTTATATCCCTGCAAAAAATTTTCTATAGGACTTCTATGGAATTCTACTGAATTCTATAGAACTCTGTAGAACATCAATGGAACTCTATAGAACATTTTAGTAGAACAGCATGTTTTATAGGATTGTCCGTGTGTTCTATAGGAATTTGCTAGAAACCTATAGAGCACCTCTATGGAAAAGAAAGTCCTATAAGATTATTGCTGTTCTTTAAGACCTTCCTATAGAACACCCTAGTTGAAAAACCTGTTCTATAGGACTTTGATGGTCTTTAGGACCTTCTAATAGAACAAAAGCTTAATGGGAAAGACATCTTAAATAAGGGTTAAATAAAAATAAAAATAAATCTCATGAATCCTTGCAATGCTCTGTCGAAGGGTCAATTTACCTTATGGGTACCTGGGTTCTAGAAGTGAGAGACCGGAGTAATGGTATGAAAATGTGCAATATGCAGTGATATCCACGATACTGAAGCAGCAAGGAAATTGTGTCCCTTTTAACTTTAAGGTGTGCTTAAGCACATGGGGTACCAGGCACATACCTACTCATTGATTCTCTGATCAGACGATTGATTGACTGACTGACCACACAACTTAGCAGTATTTCAGTTACGGTATATGAAGACCTCTTTCCATTTCCTCGGCAGCAATTCAAAAATATAAATGTAAGGCATTACAACTTTATTATGCTATAATGGAAAACTCGTGTTCCTCTTTTGCTTAAGAAGACAGAATTACGTTGAAAGTTTGACCTTTTGAACTTTATCCTTAATTTTAAAAATTCAGTCAAATTATTCCTTTCCAGTCACATGCATGTGGTTGCAGATTATATACAGATTTAGAATTAATTTTAATACAATTTGAAGTCTGCTGAGACTTATTCCCACCATCTTATTCCCACCCAACGGCTCACTTGGTTAAAGCACTGCATTGCGGAGCAGAAGTGGCTGGGTTTGAGCCCCGGTCAGAGTAGCACATGAGTGGTCATTATGCTACAGGGATGCAAGTTGGGAAAGGATTGCTGGGAAATGTAATATAAAATGGTTGCTTTGTTTGTGGTTGCCTTCCAAATTCGGGTGGGATTGAAGATGCCAAACTGAAAAAAAGAAAGTCCTCCAGAGATTTTCTGTGGAACTGTTTACTATAGAACTTTTTTTCTATAGGACTTGAGGTACTAAAGTTCTATAGAATTCTATTGAACTGTCTTATAGGATTCCTATAGCACATTTTTTGCAAGGGTAGTTCAGTCCGGGCCCTATGGCAGGTTCTGCATTGATGAATATTCACATACATCACACTGCATACATCCATCTCACTTCCTGAGTGAGTTTAGTCTTACAAGTACAAGCTATGCCAATTATAATTGACAGGGAGTGATAATTATCTGGCAGTGTGTCTTTCAGTTTGTCAAAACAAGAATCCAGATTCTTCTACGCATGGAAATCGCAGCTCACCTACTGATGGCTACTGCATGATATCACTGAAAATGTCCACTCAGCCTGCAAAACCCATTTTCCTACATCAGTAATTTCAGGAGTGGAATTAACTTCTAATGGCAGGAGTGTATTTAGCCAGTTAGCCAGTCTGTGCAGTCTGCATAATCCAGCACAAAGTAGTATAAATTGCACATTATCAACTTTTCGACTGTTTTCATTGCCAATTTGCATAGAAAATTGTCTTATCGGGCTAATGCTCTAATGGTTTTTTGATTCCTGTAATTTATAGCCCCAAATCTGAATTTCTGAAAACATTTATTACAATGCCATTTTACTTATTTATTTTCTCTGCGGGTGTTGGAATTGAATAACTATTGGAGAATGTCCTGTTATCCTTGGTTGGTTATATTTGGTGAAAGACTCAATTCTTCAATTCTGCAAAATGTGCTCTGAATTTTTTTTTCTTTCTTTTCTTTTTATTGGTTCAGCTTTGACATAATCTTTCTGATCATGAACTGGGCTTTGTTTATGTGGAGGTATAAGGGTCATAGTATGTGATTTAACCTTTTTCTGATGTGGTACTGACCTTTTAAAATTTAAAAATAACAAGCAACAACTCAACATAGTGTTCTTTGTGATGGCTCCTGCCATGGCTTCATATGCCCGAAAAGTTTATCTTCAACCCCCAAATACTGCTGACCTTATGTGACCTTGACCTTTGACCCCATGACCACCAAAACTAACCAGTTTAGCTACCCTCTGTGTGGAGTTACTATGTCTGATTTGGCAAAGAAATCTCTCCATTCGTCCAGTAGGTATAACATGGACAAGATATTTGTGAGTGTGTGTGTTGCGGAAGCATAATTGAAGTTAAAGTATTCTCCTAAAACAGAAAAAAAAAAGAAAATTCTAATCCAAACCGTGGCCGGTCTCAAGACTGGTCGCATAGTTGTCTGGTGTGGGCGAGTTGTAGGCTGTTGGTTATCACCGACCCAATTACCATGCATAATGTGTATTTTTTGCCTGCAGTCAGCCTAGGTCCCACTGGGGAAAAATCATCGGCGATGTGGAAATGGACAGATTTTCTCCCGATGGCTCCCGATGTTTTTGTCAAAAAAGCGGAGTAGTCCCATTAGAAATTGCACTTACTAGGCATTGGGGATGGTACGGTGAACGTTCACTGATGCTTCGGCCATGGTCACAAAGCTTCTGGGAATGTCCCCTGAACAATGCCCGTGAAACATCGAGGATGGTTCCCGATGCTCGGGAAAGCTCCGGGGTACCTTTGCCGATAATCGGCGAAGGTGCCTCGGAGCTTCCCACAAGTTTGAAACATCATCAGGGAATATCCCCGTAGATTAGGGGATGCATCGATGAGTACTTGCGAACCATCCCAGGTGCCTCGGGGAAGGGTTATTGGGGAGGTATATATTGTAGCGAGTTACAACATGTAACCAGCCTCTATAATTATCGAACAGTTTTGATGGGAATCCAGTGCGAGATGCCAAGCTAGGTTTGGGAAACAACTTTTTTTTTTACGGAAAAATCCTCTAACCTCCCTGTGCACTCACTGTAACTCATCCTACCACAAAAACTGATATCGCCGAATGAAAACTTTCTTTTCTTTAATCACTCGCATTCACTCCACTTACTCCTGCCCCGAGTTACTTTGAACTTTGTTTCCCCCTCTCATATTCCCCCTCTAGCCTTTATTTTTACGATTTCGTTTCCTTAATTTTTTCTCTTAATTTTGATATATAATTGAAGTTTGTTTAATGACGAGAAGGCTGTCGGGCATTGCTTTATTTAGCTGACCGCGACTTGCGTCTGGCAAGCGCATCTGGTTGTTATAATCTGTACTGCTGCAGCGGCCCAATCTTTTCCTTCAGAAATTAATCAACTGTTTTTTCTTTTTTTTATTGAGTGGCTGGATATACATATTTAGTTTTCTTGCTGGTGTCTAGGCTGGGGCCTGCAATTTGGGTTATTTATTTTCCGCGGATAAATGTGTTTTTTTCCCTTAACCTGTTCATTTTTTTCTCTTGATGTAAATAATGTTATGATTTGAGCAAACGGAAGTGCCTCTGTCTTTGTTGGTACAATACAAGTTATTTACTTTCTCATGGTTTTGTTGACGAGTTTTACCATAAGATGCTGTAGTGGAGCTGAACACAACTAATTTATTTTGGTCAAATAGACGACCTGGCGCCCGGACAAAATATTGATAAAATAACTGTGTTTGGCTACGCTATAATATATGCACATTTTGGGCTCAGCATCATTCTCTCTCTGGCATGTACTTATATGAAATGTACTTATAGTGCGCGCAAATGCAAAATCCAGCGCCATGGGAAGAATGCACTTTTCAACCGTCGCCGAAATTTCGGCGAATATTTGGGGATGCAACCTCGACATCGGGAATGTGTCACCGAAAGGTCGCCAAACTTTCGCCGAAGATTCAAATATCCCCGAAGGTCCCCTGATACTTTGGCGAGACATCACCGATGATTCGGGGATGCCTCGGGGAAAACAATAGTTCGCCGAAGCTCCGGGGAAGCATCCCCGGAGCTTCCCCGTGGCTCTGGAAAGCTCCGGCGAGGCCTCCCCGGCCTGTTTTCCCGATAAAACGTCCAGAACACATCGGGAGTACATCGCCGAGGCAAAAAATGCCGAGTGGGACTGAGCCTTTAGGCGCTACTTTTTTTGCAAATGGCTGCTGGCTTGCCTTGCTTTATTACGGAGAAAGCCATGATTGAGTATTCCAAATTTGGAAACTTCCCTTATCAAGGAAATAAGGCACCATATTGGAAACGGAGGCGACAAGGAGGCACCATTGGTGTGAGAAAGCCTGTCTATCAGCTGTGGAAATTCATTGGTTTGGATGGTGCCAGAAGGCAGAATATATGATTTTTCAGTGGCAACTACATTCATAATCTGATTTGTCTCGTTATTGGCAAGTGCAGTTCTCTCAGTAGGCATAAGTCGATAACAATTATATTTTTGTTCGAGACTCTCCATCTCTGCTGCTTTATGTCAGACAGCAGGAGAAAAAGAGGACATCCACCACATTTCAACAGCATGTACAGGGCGGCTTAAAGCCGAAGGCCTGACATCATATATCAGGGTATAACTCATCTTGGGGCCAGCTGACTCCACCTGCCATTTATAAAGGCCTTGTCTGCTGTTAAACTTATGCTTGATGATGAATCTTGAATCAATCTTTTTTTCTTCTTGAAAGTAGGCAAGAAACCTTCTGAAATGAAAATGATAGAAGATTTTTTCATTGTATTTTTTTTTGACAATATCAAAAACGTATAATTTTCTGAAACCTCAGGGTCCTTAACTGCATGGTTTTAGCTGTTGTTCATGCGATCCTTACAGTGAGGGGTAGAGCTGTAGTTGAAATACTCAATGGGAATTAAGGCAGGTTATTCTTAGTGTCAGCTTGGTGGGAGGATTGTCCAGCTGTGAGGAGCTGAAGCCTGTAATTATAGTCACCCGTCACAGGAATGGAGCTCCTGTGGGAGTCTGGGATTTTTTTTTTTTTTTTTTTTGTGCAAAAACAACATGGATGCTATGGGCGAGGGTGCTGTAATTTGGCTAAAAAATACATTACATTTTAGCCTTCCGTCAAGCGCATTAAACAAATTTAGCAGTTTTTATATGTTTGATTCTGTCATGCAGAGTGTGATTCTGTTTAAGATGGTAGATTGAGTACTATATTCTCCATCACGCATATCAAGGCATTTCATTTTATTGTTTCAATCTGAAAGAGTTTCTGCTTTAATGTCGGATTTTGGATCAGCTAATGCCACAAATTAATAAAAAAAAAAACGAATTAAATAAAACAGTTAAATGGTTACATTTTTGCCTTTCCAACGGAAAAAAAATATTTTTCTTTCGTGATTTCATGTTTTTTTTTTCTCCCTCCCTTTATTTTTAATTTTTATTTTTGGGTCAGACTACGTTTAAGCACCAGCAGAAAAAGTATCATTTCAGCTGGACTTCCTTGTCGATGAGTGTCATGTCCCCAAAATCGAAAAAATTTCAAGCCTTACTGTTACAAATGTTCCAAATGTGAGGCATATTAACCCATTTCTGACTTTCCCAATGAAATACCATACCATCATAACATGACGCCACAAAATTTTTGGGGGGTCTTGAGGAGTTTGAGATTGGTGGACTGTTCTTATTACGACCTAAATCAAACTGTACTAATGTTCAAAAGATATTAGCTTTAGACTTTTTTTTTTTTCTTATTGGAAGATAAAGAGCTGTTCTAACCATGCGGGACACAAAATCATCAGCTCTACTTACCATCAGCCTGCACACTGTCTTCCTCAGAATCCTAATGCACCCTTAATGATTCCTGATTATTTATTTATATCTCTATTTTGGCTCTTGTTTCTTTGAACTAGTGCTTTCAGGGCTTTGGAGAAATGGGCCATAGCACTAAGAGGGTTGATATAAAGCTACTGGGTATCACCCCAGCCATTCTGTGTGATTTTTAGCTCATTCGGATGATGCTGCCACAGTAAGTGCACTGCATGGACCTGAATGCGATCTGTACAAAAGCTACCATGGGCTTTGATCTCCGGTGAAACAAGTCCTCTTTGGAAATAGGCCTTAATGCAGCTGATGCACAAATCTTCATTCTTGAAAGCTGAGAAAAAGGTTAACAAAAACAAATGGTCTCCTTTCATAGGTCCCCCTCTCATTAGGAAGTTCTTGATCTCATCTCTCTGAAGAGTGCTTCTTCTAAAATAGGGGATTTGTTGGTGACTGTGTTTGCTCAGACAATCTGGCACAACTGCTTCTAGAAATGACTGACATCCTGCTGAGTTTTCCATTTACCTGAGTGTTCTGTAACCCTCTGCCACTGTGTCTTCATCCACAGCCCTGAAGGACAGCCGATTTCAGCTGGTCAACTTCTCCGACAATGAGCTTCGGGTGTCATTGTCCAACGTCTCGCTGTCGGACGAGGGACGATACGTGTGCCAGCTCTACACCGACCCTCCACAGGAAGCCTATGCCGACATCACTGTGCTTGGTACGGAAAAATACTAAACCAGCCGTAATCATTCTAAAATATGGTTGTGAAGACACCCATTGTAGAAGTAACACCTGCAGAAGCTGTTTTGAATACTTTGCCAGGTGTTTATAGGTGTTGTTATGTCTGTCTGTGGACAGATTTTGTCGATGCAAAAGCGTAACAACCGTCCGAGATACAGTCACGAAACTTTGCAAGTGTGAAGTTGCGATCAAACTGAAGACCAAGTTCAAAGGTAGGCGTGGACTTACAAAGGGCGCCAGAAGCTGGGGGGTGGGTAGGAAGGGAAGCTGGGGGGTGGGTAGGAAGGGAAGCTGGGGGGTGGGTAGGAAGAGCCGCTGGTGTAAACTCTTCGCACGATCATCTCTAGATTTTTTTACTTCCATATAATTAGGGTTCCATACAGCGGAGCTGTAGGTAACCTATTGTTTTCGCTCGGGTTATTCTTATTAGGGTTCCGTACAGCGGAGCTGTAGGTAAGCTATTGCTTTTGCTTGGGTTATTCTAATTATTATTATTCTATTATTCTTTTTCCGCCGTTTTGACCTAATTCTGTGTGGGCGGCAAAAACTACAAGGGTTTGTCACTTGTAACTTGGCACACTGTTACATTGGCTGAAGATGATCTCCAACGACAAAAATCCCACCAGTACACCTCTAGGTGGCGCTATAACAAATGTGTTTGCGTTTGGACTCGGACACCGTGTGGTCTTTTTGAAAAATTATTTTTTTCTCTGATTTCTTGGAGTCTTGTGCATCTAATGGGCATAGCCCCACCCATTTCCGCTGTGAAAGTTTTTTTGCCATTTTGAAAAAACTGAAAAACCTTTAAAAGTTAATGCGTTCTACACTGTTTGTCCGATTGTCATGAAATTTGGCACAAATCATCGTCAAAGAACGCCAAATAAATGAATTTACCCCTGACTTGTCACAGATTTTTTGTTCAGATGTAGCGGTCCGATGAATTTTTTTGGGCAGGGCACATAGTTACTCTTTTGCCTGTATTATGAGATATCATGATCCAAACTTCATGAAACTTAAGGGTCATGATACTACATTGCTTTGCTGGAGCCATGCCAAATTTTGTGGAGTTACACCAAAACGGAGCGCTATAAAAGCCATATGTCAATATCTCAGGATCCGCTTGGGTTAATGACCTGAATTTGACATGGTGATGTAGGACACTACTAAAATGTATGTCCTAAAGATTGGTGGGCGTGGCTAAATAAATCAGCGAGAAAAATCAAAAAAAGTGTAAAAATGTCTATATTTCCAAGTTGGCAGGGAAAGTTTCAGATTGAGCAATTTATTGTGATAGGTCCTTGCATTTGGAAGATATGTACCAAATTTGAGGTTTTTTGGATGGACGGGGGCTGAGTAATGAATTTTTTTCTCATTAAAAAACACATTTGTCTACTATTTGGCTGTTTGGCCACAGGGGGCACTGTAAAAGCATTTGTCACTACTACTACTGCTGCTGCTGCTGCTGCTGCTACTACTACTACTACTACTACTGCTACTATTACTACTACTACTAATATTACGACTACTATTAATACTAATTCTTAAGAAACATACACAAACAGGCACACATTCACTTACACACACAAACACAAACAGAAAGACACGCACACACACACAAAACACTTAAACTTACTCTCCTTAAAGCTTTCTGAGTGAGGAGCATGTGTGTGTGGTTCGTACTATCCTGAAACTACCCCCCCTCTAACAAACCAACTTTGCTGTCTTACATGCACACGCAGACACTTAGAAGCACTTGAGCTTGCACCACACACATAGACACGTACACACACACACATACAAATCACAGTCACACAAACATACACACACGTATACATACAGACACAAACACACACACACACGCATACACACACCTGCCCATCTTAACTGGTATGCATCGCAGACTACGGTACGCAGCCCGCCACAGCTCTGTGCAGAAGATATGGAATGGGCACGCACATATGCACGCATGCACACTCACAAGCTAACACTTACTCGCAGGCATACAGTTAGGACAAGAGCAAAGAGGACAGATTGCACAGATGAGAGAAGTGTGGGATGCACACACACACGCGCGCACGCACACACACACACACACACACACACACACACACATCACATGCACACACAGACACTCACAAGCACTTGAGCACGCACCACACACGTGGACACATACCAAAGAGGCACACAGACAAACCTGCCCAACTTAACTATCTATAATCTGAACGGAACACCACACTACACCAAGCCACCCTCAAATCTATGCAGATGCTCTCAAATGGGCACTGGCCCCAGGAGACACTGCTTTCTGTGTGGAAATCGCAATCGTGCCATTTTCCCAGGCAACTGGGTAGACAAGAGAAGCAGGGCGGGGACACCGTTGTTGCGCGCCAAGGAGGACAGACAAACAGGCATACTACGGATGCTTGCTGGGTAAAATCTTTTTACGCTGGCTCTGAGTGCGTGAGTTTGGTGAAAATTGCACCGTGGGACCTTGCTTTCTGGGACTTTGCCGCGCTCGCGTCGGCATAGGCGGGAATGTGCCACGTTCGGCGACCAGCGCCAGGTACGGAACCCGCTTATCGCCACTTGCGGCTATATTTTGTATTTAATTTTTTGTTTATCCCAAACTCGGTGAATATGCTTGTGTCCACTGCTGCATGTCGTCTCACAGACTACCCTGCCACTTGAAGACCCGATGTATTGCTCCTTGGGGTCAGAAAGCCATGTTTGTTTTACCAATGAACTCAGCCAGCTAACTCCACTTATGGGGTCAATCTCCTGGCGTAACGATCATGCTAATTGGCCAATCCTGCTAATGGAAACAAAATATTAATCTGATTGAAACCATTGGATTGTCAGTGCACTGGGTAAAAAAACTTCATCTTTTAGCCAATGAGCTTGTGTTTCAGCCACATGCCACAAAAAACTAATCTCCAGAACGTAGAGGATGTTGCCGTTCAAAATGTCTTATACGTGCATTTTGGCCTTACAGTTCATCTGATTCATGCTTTGCATTTGAGAGCATCAAAAAGACAAAATAAAAAAAAAGTATGTGCTTTAAAGGATTGAGGTGGCCTTTTAGTCTCCGAACCTGGATTTTTTTCTCCTCTGTTGATTAGAAAGCCACGAATTCCGTTAGCTGCTGCCCTTTGTCACTTTCTGGTCCAGAGGCTAGGCTTTGCAGCTATTTTATCGCTCCCTGGGCTAGCTTTCCACCAAATGTGTTTGCTCTTGTGGGATTGATGTTACATTTGGCTCTGTAATGAGCAGGCTTGAGACGAGAGAGGGAAAAATCATATTACTTCCTAATATTTTCTAGTTTTTCTTCTTTAGAAAATCCCAAGGGGTTGTTTTGAAATTATGAATTGTCATGAAGTAGCTCACAATGGGAAGTGGAACAAGAATGTGCTCAGAGCAATGAAAGGCTTAATTCTAGTCTAAATATTGCCATTACCCATTGTTATGTGTAGCATCGTGATTCTGGTTGTGCTGCTGTTTATCGACTTGCTGAAATCTCGTCCTTAAATAAATCCATCCATGATTTCTGCTGGTATTTAAGGATCGTTTTCATCTGTGGATTTTGCGGTTGAGGTAGAGAGTATAAAGAATATAAATTGACGCACAGAGGTGGGAGATGACTCGGGTTCCCTGCCTGCGACAAAATCTCACTCTTAGGTGTGGTAAAAAATTAACTCCTTTGCACAGATATAGATGCCGGCATCCGTACATTCCAGAATTTAATTCCAAAATAATTCTGTAAATGAATTTCCAAATGTCTGGCTTCAGTGGAATAATTTTCCAGAGTCTCTGTGGTGCAAATACTGAGTTATAAAGCTTAAATAGGCTCATGCATAAGAGGAAAAATTCGCATTATTTGTATTCTGCACGAAGGGGTTAAAACATAGGGAGAAGTTTATATTTCACTGGAAAAAAAAAACACGAACGATGGAATACAGTAAAGTCCTTCTTCTTCTTCTTCTTCTTCTTCTTCTTGTCATCCTATACATCTTCGCTTTGTCATTTTCATTTAACAAAACATTTTACTGCAGCCACTCTGTGCATATTGCAGTGTTAACCAATCCTGCTTCTGGATTAATAGCATTTTTTTGGGTCATACATCCACTTTGGCGGTCTCAGTGAGTCCTTCTGCCTGCCCCTCAACTATTGCCTGCCAAAGGAATTGGG
The DNA here is from genome assembly GCA_029692085.1 of Gymnothorax javanicus. Lineage (NCBI taxonomy): Eukaryota > Metazoa > Chordata > Actinopteri > Anguilliformes > Muraenidae > Gymnothorax > Gymnothorax javanicus. The sequence continues at coordinate 54,399,242 of CM056195.1, forward strand.
GTGGTCTCTGGTTGACTGTACAAACTGGGCCCTTATCCAAAGCAATTCTTTGTAAATATGTTGTCTGTAGCCTCGTGGTTTAAGTGCTTGATTGACAAATCCCCATTCTGCCACTATAATATGTTCAGTGCAGATGTTGGGTCCTTCAGATTGGCCCTTAATCTGACATTGTTTCAGGGGGGATTGGCATCTGCATAATGTAATCAAAGGAATGTAGCTTTATATGAAAGTGTCTACGAAATAACAGAATTATCATTATGAAATATGGAACACAATGGTTACCTTGAGAAACAGGCTACATAAAAAATTAATGTATGAATGAAGTTAGGATTAGCTAATCAGAAGGAAGCAGGCGGGTGTCGGTGCACTCATGGCGAGTGATAATGGTCTCTAAGCAATGTGTTAGACTCCACAATGGATAAAGGCAGTCTAATGTGAAATATCTGCAGACATTTTGATGGTACAGCATTCTTTGAAATGTGTCCACCGGCATCTTTACCAACAAGCAGCCTCTGACATGGAATGTTGGGCTGCATCAAAATCTACTGCAGTTTTTTGAAAACATGGCCGCAGAGTCATTATCTCCTTCTTTTTGGGTTTAGAAGGGACAAAATCAGCCATAGAGCACAAAATTCTGCATGTATGAATGAATTCATTTTATAAAGTGATTTCCTTACTGGGAAGCAGGCCTCAACCACCACCAATGTAAAGCACAACAGCCATTATGCATCAGAACGCTCACCGCACATCAGCTAAGGTAAAGAAGGAGAAGACAATTGTCGTAACCAATTAAATCAGAGAATCAGAGAATAGGTCGCAGGTTTAAAGGCCCAGATTCCAGATGGGGAGTCAAGGCAGGACCCCTTGGAACCTCGTTTAGCACTAAGGGCCCTATCTTACGCCAGAGTCCCTAAACCCGTTATTTGGGGATTTAGCATTGCATAAGAGGCGTTCCCCCGCAAAAGTTGCTATCTTGCACACCTGCCTATATCCCTAAAACACCTGCGCTACCCGTTATATTATGCATAGGCGTGGTTTGGGCGTTACGCCAGTTAAACCAATCAGCGTGCCAGGTGCCATTGCCTTTAGGACCAGGCTGCGCTATCCCAAATCCTCAAACCGAAACCCGTGATGGAGAGAGGAAGGTCGCCACATTCAAGACGGTTAAATTGCTCGTGCATGAGGTCAAATCCAGACAGGGGAGGATCTGTTTTTGTTAAGTTAATCATGAGTTGTATTATTTTATTATTATTATTATTATTTGACATTGACATATTGTTTAATGTTTGGTATGTTTCTAAAAAAAAAAAAACATCAAGCCTACCCCTTTTGTGATGGAAACTTCAAAAAAAAAGAAAAAATGCATTTCGCCATGCACTTCCAACTCCCTCTCCCGTCTGAAATGAAGCATAGAACAAAATCCCTTTTTTTATATTATTTACTTAGGAATTTTTCCTTTATTTGATAGTTATAGTGTAGAGAGACAGGAAGGTTGGGGAGAAGACTGGGGGAAGACATGCAGCAAATGACCCGAGTCGCAGTCGAACCCAGGTCGCTGCAGGAAGGACACAGCCTTTATGGTACGCGCTCTTAGACCGATGAGCCACCGGGGCGCGACCAATCCCATTTTAGAAAAATAAAATTAGGTCTATGCACTGGCACTCAGCGACGTAACTTTTTTTCCAGCGAGAGCGGCATTTCAGAACTCTTCAGCGAATGAAGGTAATTCTGGTGTCAAGTAAGTGGTTTCGTCCGTTTACATTTTCCAATCGGACAGCTGTCTATTTTTTACAGCAAGTTGCGTGACCGTGCTGCAAAAACAGGTGTGCGTACTTGTCGCTGAAATTACCTTCGTTCGCAAGAGAGTTCTGAAATGCCGCTCTCGCTGGAAAAAAAAAGTACCGTTGCTGAGTGCCAGTGCATAGACCTATTTATAATTAAATTATTTTTCTGTACTGAATGTAGCCCATTATTTTGTCGCTGTTAGATCGCATGGGGGAGAGAAGCCGTGTCTTCAATTGCCACTTGATTATTCTTGAATTGAAAAACGTGTTAATAAAGGAAAACCATATAGAATTAGCCAGGACTAATTGTAGTCAATAAAGGGATGGATATTTTCCCCCAAATTTTCAGGGCTAGCGCCGGCCCTGGTATTATATATAATATATATCATTAATATATATTATATATAATAATTATATACTATTATAAAAGCGGAAAAAATGATTGATACAAAATACAAACAATATAGACTTACCTGAAAGGCCCAGGTAGCTGGTGCGCTGGCGGTACATGTGTTCTGGGCATCTTCTATTATTTAACTGGCGATCAAGGCGATTTAGTACTATCTCTGCCATTTTCTCAGGGGTTCAACTGAGGCTAAAGCAAGGTGGCTTTTTATAGGTGAGTTAATTCGGGAAGTGGAGCCGCATGTGCACATCCACATGTGTCCAAGTGGACGCTGCGCATTGAAGCCGCCTGGGCGCGCTATTGTAAAAGCCCAAATGGGTAGCGGGTGGTTTGAGGACCCGCTATACGCTTTCCCAAACGTGTGTGGTCAAGATAGCAATTGTGGGGAAAGCGCATAAACACGCCCATGGGCACACCTCCAGGCACAAATAAGGGAGTCGGCATAATGCATCGCGGGTAGTGTGGCCGCAAGATACCGTTTAGGGATAGTGGAAGCTGCTAAATGCGTAATTCACGGGTAGCGGGTAGTGGCAATGGGTAGGGCAGTGTGAAAGATAGAGCCCTATGTGTCATGGGATGTTTGCTGACCGCAATGAGTCAGAGCGTTGGTTTAACTGGGGCATTGGAATTTATCTGACCAGAAGAAAGACCACCCCTTACCTAACCACCATTATCACTTCTAACAGCCAATTAATTTCCCACCCCTGATGGACCACTAATACCACTTTCAGCTGCTAATTAATTTCCCAGTTTGTCTATCATCCATCCATGAATTAACCTAAGCTAGACCCGCTCAGAATCAGGCATTTGACTTGAGCGGAGGGAATGGCAGTATGGCTTCTGGCTGTATTATCAAAATCATGTACAAATGTGCCTGGACAGAACAGTTTACCGCTCGCATTTGAGCTCCGAAACATGAACTACAAACTGTGTTGCCACGTGTTTTTTGTGAGAAGTGTCATGGGATCTTTAAGGACCTTAGCAAGTCGGAACTTCAGTTTTTGGCTTCGTCCAAAGAATGACGTCTCCTTCAATACAGTGTCCCCATCACTGCACTGTGGCATTGATGTTTATCTGACCAGAGGGAGGGCCAACCTCCACTGGCCCCAAACAACACTTCTAGCAACAACTTAATTTCCCAGTTGGTATCTCAAGTATTTACCCAAGCCCAGACCTGCTTAGCGTCAACCATTTAACCTGAGCAGATTGAATGGCCATAATATGGCTGCTAGCACCATTGTTGTTAAGTACAAAAGGACCACTTTACTACTCTCGCATATGAGCTGTGATAGTGGAACAGTAAGCTGTATTTCCACATGAGCTGTAGTCTTGCCAATCCCCATCACTTGTTTTTTTATTTTATTTTTTTGTTTGATTTCAGTCCCTCCAGGCAGCCCAATCATCGAGTCCAGGGAAGAGGTGGTCAGTGAAGGGAACGAGACAGAGATGACATGCACTACCGCAGGCAGCAAGCCAGCCAGCAGCATCAGATGGATGAAAGGGGATGAGGAACTTCAAGGTAGGTTCCCCGCAGAAACAGACATCAAAACATTTTTAATGGGCATTTCTCATGTTTTGCATCGATTTAGTCTGCGGTTCATCTGCGAGGTGATACGTCTGTTTGATTTCAATTGGGCGCAAGAGTGATTTGTGTTTACCCCACAAGCAAGCGGTTGCACAGATTTTTACCTTTCGGGGACAACAACTCCAGTTTTATTTTTTATTTTTCGAAATTTTCAAAGGAGTTCAGTCAAGGTGGTTGTTGGAGGTCCTGCTGTTCACCTCTCACAAAACAAACAAGAGCCCGGGTGTCGACCTCAAACTGCCACCCTGGCAGTTGTATGTAATGAGTATCCCATGCCTTTAATCTGCACACAAATGCATCCCCCCTTCACACTGCTGGCAGACACCGGCGACCGACTCTCCCCAGGACTTCCTGGGGGCACCGGTCTGAACATCACCGCTTGTGGTTAGCGTCCAGTTACCCTTGCGGAGATGAACAGCCTTCGATAAAAGATATGCTAATGCGTGTAGTCATTTCCCTGGAGAAAAAAAATGCTCTAATTTGCCAATTTGTCACCGAGCCGCTTCAATATATATTTGTTTCTTCTCTTGTCATTAACTTCAATGTTCAAAATCAAAAATCAGGTTTAAACTGTTAGGGAGGAACTTCAATGACCTCAGTTGACACAATGTATGCTTTAAATTATTTAGAGCTGGCTTGGATTGAAAGCACTTTAATGCATCATTTCAGCACAGTTGCTGGCTGGTGAAGGTTGGGTGAAAAGGTCTATGGTTTACGGGACTAGGGTGATATGGGGTGGTAATGGGGGATGGGTGTATCCGAAAGGGAAAAGCTTCATGGTGCACCAGTACACACCGGCAAATTCCACTTACCCTGCCAACTGGGCGGATTTACTCTTAATTAAACAATTTCATCATTCAGCCTAATTACTTTTTTGGAAATTTAAGCTTTTCTTAAATATCATTTAAAGGTCAGAGCGACCAGAGTTTGTGAGTGTAAACAAGCCAGCCCGTCATGCAAAGCTGTTTAGTCAGACATTGTTTATTTGGCTTTATCCAGCCTGAATTTTTATTTTTATTTATTTAAATTTTTTTTTTTTTTTTTTTTTGCAGGGGGTTGTATAAGCCACAAGTTGAACTAGCGGGCACACAGAGAGCGCATACCTCTGCCAGTAGGTTTTGATCCACCAGCACTTATAATCAGCTGCAGAGGCCGGATCTGTATCCGGATTAGTTTGACAATGTAATCTTTTCATACGGTCCAACTTCCCATGAAGTTCTGTGGTAATAGGTAATAGGTAATAGGTCCATTGAATAGTTTTTCAGTGATCCTGCTGGAAAACTCAGACACAAACAAACACGCACACACACAAGTCATCACAATACTTCCTGGTGGAGGTAATAAATAAATTAATTAAAAATTTTATTTATGCAGTACTTTTCAAAAACAAGTTACAAAGTGCTTAACAATTGAAAACAAAGACAAATAACAATAAAAATAAAATGATGCAATGAATGTGAAGTGAAGAAAAGTGTATAAGAGCAGAGATACCGTTTATTTACCTGCCTGTTAGGTCAAAATTGGGCTGATGTTCAACAGCTGAAACAGGAAGGTGCCCCATTTTTGTAAAAACCCAACAGCAGTGGGTGATGTTCCCCTGTGACACTGCGCCATGCCCATGTGTAAACTTGGTGGCTGTATTCTGCCATAAAAATTCAGCCATTAGGCGTAGGACAAGACTCCACTGACGCATGTCACACTAAGTTGGAAGCAACTCTGAACCTGAAGTGATCTGCTGAGATATCACTGCCTCCTGATCTCCAGTGGGTATGAAAATTGTGCTTTGAACATCAATAGATATTGCCCTTGTTTGGTTGTATATGTATGAATGCAGACTTAATTGTTGCCAAAAATCTACAATGCACAATTTGCAATTTTTTTATTTGTTTAGGGAAGAGCAATTTTTTGGATCCTATTGCACATTTTTCAGCAAAGTTCGCTATAATTATGTATAGGCAACCATCGCGCTAAGCCTGCTGTGTCATTTTTGCTCGGTTGCACCTGTTTGGCTGCTTCTGCTACCTGTCCTTCAAGCAATAGTGTCCTGATTATTCCAGTGCTTTGTTTAAGATCGGTATCTTCTGTTTTGTGCTACATAAAAGCTTGTGCTCTGTGCTCAAGTACTGAAAGTGACAGTGCTGTACGTTGTATTTAATGACTGAGTGAGGTGATTGACATGCACATGCTGAGTACGTAATGCTTAATGCAAGCAACAATAAAGCAACAGTTTGAGGCCTGTTCCAGAAAACTCCATTGCATCTTGTGTCTAATAATATTGACTCTTGTTAAGTCACTACTGATAAGTGAAATTTTGTTATAATTCAAGCTCAAAGGTTCAGGTTTCTGGTGTTATTTGGACACCAAGATTGGGGTCATGCAAGGTTATTAATTATGTTTACATGCAATAAATATTTCTTGGTAAGAAAGAAGGATGTGTGACATATATGAGATGTAAATGTTCAGCTTAATTTTCCATTTTAAACCACTACATCACTGCATCATCCCATGATTTTGGCAAATATTTTAGGGCCTAAAGCAGATCAGGACTTGAAGAAAATTTGAATACAGGCTATTCCAAGTCTCAATACATTTGGGACTAAGCAGTAATGGTTGTTTGGACCAACAATATTTTTCTACAAGTCAAAATCAATCCATCTATCTATCTATCACATAAAGATTGTTGGCTGTCTATGCGCATTGTCAAATCAACCCCTGGAACATTAAAGAAACAACAGCAACGATATCTTTGCCAACTTTTAAATTGTTTTAATGCTTGGTTGTTACCCACTTTCACACCAAAGATTTGCTACACAGACATTGCAATTTAAATGATCATTAGATGCGAGTTTTGTTAGTAAAACAGCATCTACTACTTGTTATGCTGAATGCAATTAGTTTTCTTACTGTTTTTTTTTTTGTGTGTGTCAACGATGTGCTGCAATTTAAATTATTTCTGTTTTTACATTTGTAAAGTATATTTGTTCATTTTCTGTGCACCAACATGTGAAGAAAGCAGTATTTACCTGCTGTCTGATTAACTGGATTGTTACTTATGGAAAATTTAAGAGTTATGTAGCTTTTTGGTGCACATGAAATATCTGCAAAGTTACAAGGCCCAAAGTCTATATCAAAGGGACTTGGTTTTTTTTTACAACAGAAAACACAGCTTCTGAACTCCCTGAAACTCCTGGTTTGTAGTCCATCCTTTTTAATGTTACCTTTCTACCTTATTGTCTAACACATTTGTATAATGCCTGGCTAGTGCCTATCATGGCATGCCCTCAAACAAGCCCAGGTAGTGCAAAGGCTGTGAAGAGTTTGGTTTATGCATATCACCATGTTGAAGATGTTTGTGTGAAATACGGTTATGTGAAATATGGGAAATTTCTAACACACACTCTGAATGGTCGGCTGATTACTTTTAGGAGCTGTAAAGGAGGTGGTCTTAAAGTGACTGGAGCCAAAACAGCCTGTTTCAGGCTGAATGAGCCTGAGGTACTGCGCATACAGCCTGTAAAGCTGTAACTGCCTGCTTTTTGATCATAAAAACATGGGCATATACTGGCTTCTTTGCTGATAATAGGTTGAGACCACGTGTTGAAAAGGAAGTTTGCCCTCTAAATAACGATTAATCAAAGAGAACTTTGCTGCAGGTAATATTCCATTCAATTTTACTTGTTTAACGCTTTTCACAATTGAGATCAACCCAAGCACTTTAAATAGGACAGGGCCTGAACCCTCCAACACACCCCCCCAGGAGTATACCAAACATGACAAAGTCAAGGAGGAAGATTCTCCGGTGGGAAAATTTTGGGGAGAACCCAGCCAGCAAAAGGGGGAGCTCAAATTCCTTAGGTTAGAAAAGTGGAGAGAAGGGAAAGAAAGGTGTCTAAGTAGAATTATTTCTGACTATATAGTCATAAATGATCTGTGAAAATTTGAGATTAAAGTAATGAAAAGTTTTAGAGATATCCTGCCTGAGGTTCTTGATCAAGTTCCACATTGCGGTAGCCATCTTGGGACCTAATTAGCATAATTTATGTAAATAAGCCATCACTTTAATTCTGTATTTAGTAGTTGTTTATGTGATGTTGGATCTAAATTGTTATGAATGAAAGAGAAATAAATGTATTTGGGAGTGTCTGCCTAATGAAAAAATATATATTTATTTATATTTTTATTTATCTTTTTATTTATTTATTCATTATTTTTGGGGGGACTTTTTCACTGACATTAACGTGCACGAACCCACTGAACATGAGTAACTGATTTTCTGTCCGCAAATAGTTAAAGCTGCTATAAGTGATTGTTTTATTTTTAAAAAAGTGTTAAATAGCTCCACACTCCGACAGAGATCATTTATTTAGAGAATCCGGTCAGTACCACAGGTCTCTCAGTCACTGTCTTCTGCAACAAAGCAGCCATATAAAATTCTTGAGTCACCGACTGCCTCTATCCAATCAGGTGAGAGAACGCCTTAAAGACGCGTTTCTCTCTGCTTGTGAACGCACAGAGCTGAATCTGCGTTGTTAGTGTGCCATCTGCCGGAAAAATTATTAGAAGACAAAGAAAAATCTGTGTTGTTGGCAATGGCAGAACAGATGAAGCTACTGATCCTAGCGCTACGGGAGATGGTGTACACAATTAAACAGCCAAAGCACCAAACAACGGTAGAGGAACAAATAGAATTAAGGAGGAAAAACGCAAAACGGCCAAGAGCTGTATTTATATCGGTGCTGCTTTCATTGGGGAAAGCTTCAGGAATCAAAGGGTTTAAAAAGCGATGCACAGTGAACCTTGCTGCTACTGGACAGGTAAGTTGTGTTTTACTCTGTTGTAGTTATGCAGTTTTATCAGTCTTTTATAGTCCTATTGGTGGTTTTTAATCCTGCTAATGTCAGTTTATAAATGAACTGTCATCGTTTGTGGCGGACTACAGGTTGCTTAGCTGTGTAACGATAGCATGTGTGGCTATAGGACACTAGCAAGTTTTAGCTAATGCCTTCAAATAGCCATCCATACCGAAGTTCCTGCATGGATGTAATGTGTCGTTGGTCCATGTTTTGAATGTGGCTTTCACACGACAATCACTGGGAGTGTTTGTTTATGTTGTACTTATACTGTAACTGAGTCGCTACTGACCTCTGCCTCTGTCGGAAACTGATGCGCGTTCCTGTGCGTGACTTGGGGATGGGGGGGCGGGGACTGCTTACATAGGCTTTGGACAAGTAGCTACGAAAACGACCAAATCAGTTACTGCAGCTTTATGTGATCAGCAAATTTTTACTTGTTAACAATCCACAAATTGCAATGCTGTAAGGCTTGGTCTGTGTCTGCTCTCTTTCCTTGTAATGCGCTTAGAATGGTCTCTTAACTTCTGTTTGCAAAGCCTAAATAAGAAAAAAACGTCACTGTCCTAAACAATATGGTGCCCACTGAAATTTTATTTGGATTGGTCAGATCATCACTCCTTGGCTCGTCTTTTCATGCTTAATTTAGGGTCAGCATGTCGCTGTGGAGCCACAGGTGCTGCTGCACTTGCAGAAAAATGCTACTTTGCTGTTGTGAATAAGATTTTGTTTAGATGGTGGCGTTAGCCTCGAACCAAGGGCACAGTGTTACTGGAGCTTGACTGAGCCATGGTCTGAGGGCTTTGACAGATTGGCTGGCGGACTGATTGAGCATGATGCAGAAATGGACAAGGAATGTTATAATCTGAGTGGAAAGCAAAGGAATGAACTAAGGAATAAATAAATCTGATAAATATGTGATACAAAACAAAGTCCACCATACATACCTTAGCTTAGTGTATTTAGATTCAGGGCATAGAGTCTTGTTACCTCAAATGATAGGCTTGATGAAATGCAGAATTGTTGTGTTATCTAATCATCAAATGTCAAGACTGTCCTCACAAGGTAAACAACCCGGATGGGTCGTAAATGTGAGCAGCCAAAGCCACCCATATTGATGTTGAAGAAACAGGTGTACTGTAGCAGCAGTAGTAATTAAGACCAGAGCAAAGGAGAAGATCCGATGACGTCCTTATGTAGCGACAAAGTCCATGTAGGGACGAGTTGGGTTGGTGGTTGGGGCAAAAAGACAGCAGCCTTCCCCATGGAAGACCACAGTTCCATTCCCGTTTCCAACTATGGATTGAACAAATGCAGTTGCGAGTTAAGTCTTTTAAAAACCACAGTCACCTTACCCTAACCCAAGCCTTAACCTAACCCTAACCTCAAGGTTTAGGTTTTCATAATCCTTTGTTTTATGATGTCTATTTCTTGCCGCTGCTACAGACAGTAATTTGGGAAACGCTTCAACTGGTGGTATGAGAAACACTTTTGGAGGGTAGGAAACAAACAACCTATACAGTCAGTTAGGTTGGAGGATATGTTGCAAAAAATCTGAAAAGAGTTTTTTAGGGAGGAGACTGTTAGTAGGTGGATATTGTTGTCCTGAACTAGGGGTGGGCATTTCTGCTCTTGGAGGGCTGGGGTGTTTGCAGGTTTTTATTTCTACCAATTACCCTGACTAATTGAGCTGATTGGTGCTATACACAAACATGGATTTACTCATATATTAGATTTGAAGAAGAATTTTTCTTATAGGGAAACAAGAACAGTTTTTGATGGTCGGTCTTGAGAATTTAAGGAGATGCAAAAGATACTGTATGTCAGATTTCATCAATGGTTTGGCTAATTAACATAATTTACCATTTAACGCCAGAAGTTGGAGTGAAAACCAGGGACAGATACGGCTCTCATTGCCCACCTCTGTCCTAAATATTTCAATAAGAGAGGCCTAGAAGGCATCTTCACTGATTCCTCTGCTGTCTTTGAAAATTATTTCCAAACTGTCTTTTATTTATTTATTTTAAATGTGAGATTAGATGTTAATTTGGTTAATGGCTAATTTGCCACAGATCACGTGAGTTGCAATGCTGTCTAGTGAAAAAAAAGCTGAAGAAAGCTAAAATTTTCTTGTTCTCTGGATGTTATAGTATTTTCTGTCAGTTATTTTTTTGAAGGGAACTATGGACTCCCTGGCACCTGCAATGGAATTCATTAGCAAAAATGACAACACCTAGAGGCTCGTTATTTCAGAGAATATGTTCAATGGGGATACTGTCGAATGTCAGCGGTTGACATTGTGCTTGTCAACATACCCTTTCCTGCTTTACCTCTGCTGCCAAGATTTACAATGTTGGGTTTAATTAGAAATTCATCAGAACATTCTGGTGCCAGAAACTCGGCTCATTAGAAAACGAAAACATTACAGGCTGGTAAGAAATGTTTTATTAAGCCGCACTTTAACACACTTTAAAGATGTCATTGCCATGCTAGAACTGAAGTTGATTGCAAACATAAAATCTGCATAAAATTTGATGTGATAGAATATGGAAAAATGATCTTATTGCATGACTGTGTTTTATATATATTTGGCTTTGTTTTCTTCACTTTGTTTGACACTTCAATCTCTCCCCACAGTGCAGATATGTGCGTTGTGTTCTGGTTTTTGTTCCAGTTAGTTTCTCAGTCAATCAAAGGCAATTTGTTGCATATTTTTTAAGCACCTGCGAGTGTTTGCTTTTGTCTTTTAACTTTTTTTTTTTTTTTTTTAGCTTACCAGCCCTATAGGCCGATAAGCTATTGTCGTGATGTGGCATCCATCGTCCAGAACATTTTTTATCTTTTTTTTTGGCTTGATGAATTTTCGTGTAAATTTGCCATAACATACTACTAAACCAGACGTACTCCAGATGTTTTTTTTTTATTATTATTTTTGATGGACTCATTTTTGTCCGTTTTATGGGCCCTTGAAATTTTGGCCTCAATGTTAAAGATAGGACTGAGAAATTTTTAAAAATTATTTTTCAAAAACAGTGTGATAAATTTTTTTCCAAATCAGGAAATCAACTTACCTTGGTACGGTCAATGTGCAGTGCAAGTGCCATTTTGATTGAATTGACGTAAGTGGGTCTAGTGGGGGTGCTGTACTTTAGGAATATGCAAGACGGCCTGTGGAGGCCAAATGGTTGTAGATTGAATTTGTACTATCGACATATAGTTAGTCGTATATGACCTATATTTTGGCAATATTAAATTTGACCACAGATGACTCTGAAAGGTCAAACTCGAGGTCAGAGAAAATATTAACAATGTTAAAAGATATGGCTTGAAATTCCAAAAAATTATTTCTCAAAAACTGTCTAATTACTTTTTTTTCTAAATCTGACAACCAACTCACCTTGATATACTTTATGTACAGTGCGAGTGCCATTTTAATTGAATCAACGGAAGTGGATCTAGTGGGGGCACTGTACTTTAACATTGGGTGTTATGGAGAATGGGCCAAATCGCCTGTGGAAGCAAAATGGTTGCAGATAGAGATGAAGTTTGTATTACTGTATTGGCTGTGTTAAAGTTGGCCTCGGATGACCTTGAAAGGTCAAACTTGAGCTCAAGCAAAATCTTACAATTTTCAAAGGCTTCTAGGCTTGAAAATATTGAAGATTGAGAACATATGTGTATTGAACACTTATAGGAAGTCATATATGAACTTTCATTTGGTGGCCTTGAACTTGACCTTTGGTGAACTTCGAAGGTCAAACTTCACATAGTGAAATTCCAATGACTTCTATCACCAAAACTATTACAGATAGAGCTTAGGTTTGTATTGTGGGCATATAGGAAGTCATGTTTGAAGTTTTATTTTGTGACATTGAATTTGACCTTCAGTGACCTTCAATTACCGAACTTCACAGTGAAATTTCAATGACTTATATCAGCAAAATCGTTACAGATAAAGTGTAGATTTGTATTGGAGATTTATAGGAAGTCATATATGAACTTTCATTTGGTGGTCTTCAACTTGACCTTCGGTGACCATCGAAGGTCAAACTTCTCATAGTAAAATTTCAATGACTTCTATCACCGAAACTATTACAGATAGAGGTTAGGTTTGTATTGTGGGCATATAGGAAGTCATGTATGAAGTTTCATTGGGTGACCTTGAACTTGACCTTTAGTGACCAACAACAGCCAAACTATACGGTGAAATTTAATTGACTTATATCAGCAAAATCGTTACAGATAGAGTGTATCGGAGACATATAGGAAGTCTTATATGAACTTTCATTTGGCGACCTTCATATTGATCTTTGAAGGTCAAACTTGACCTGGTTAAAATTCAATGACTTCTCTCACTAAAAAGGTCACAGATGGAGCCTAGGTTTCTGTTACTGGCATCTAGGAAGTCACATATGAACTTTAATTTGGTGACATTCAATTTGTATGTTGGTGACCTTTGAGGGTCAAACTTGACAAAATACAATTACAATGACTCGTATAGCCAAAACGGTCACAGATGGAGCCTAGGTTTGTATTGCAGACATATAGGAAGTCATATATGAACTTTCATCTGGTAACATTCGTATTGACCTTCACAGGTCAAACGTGACCTAATGAAAATTCAATGACTTGTATCACTAAAATGGCCACAGATGGAGCCTAGGTTTGTGTTACTGACATCTAGGAAGTCACATATGAACTTTCATTTGGTGACATTCAACTTGACTGCCGGTGACCTTTGAGGGTCAAACTCAACAGTGAGATTACTATGACTTATAAAGTCATTATAAGGAGTCCATATGCTGACCTCAGCTTGACCTTCTGTGACCTTTAAAGTTCACAATTGATATAATACATTTTCAATTACTTGTATCACCAAAACTGCTTCAGAGCTTAGGATTGTGTTTGTGTTACAGGAGGCTTTATAAATGTATGTGAATGTTTATTTAGTGACCTTGACATTGATTTTCATTGATTAGAATGACAAACTTCATATGAAATTTTCATAACTTGTATCATCACTATAAGACTGCTTGCCAGTAAGCTACAGGACCCTTGGTGCTATTTTTTGTTTTTGTTTTTTTTACTGAAGGCATGTTTGGCTCATTACCGTCTTCCAGTAACATCAGCACTGGTGTTGTTTTTCTCTAAAATCTGGCTCTAAAAGTCAGCGTCCCCATTTTCCACATTTAGGACTCGAGTGATTCTGCTCCACTAAGGAAAAATTTTCGGAAAAGAACTTTGCTGAATCCACACAGTGGTATCCTTCACTGTTCCTCTGATTGTCAATCTGTGACTGGACAACGCTTATTTCTCAAATGTACTTAGAGTGGTGATTTTCAGGACATTTTAGACTGCTTTTGGGTGTTAAGGAGCAGGTCACATATGCCAGAGAGGTGGTGTGTCTACTTTTTGTCTGCTTGTCGACACACTCGGCACAGCAGTTTCCAAACTAGGTTTTGATGCTATATTAGAATATGCTATATTAGAATATGCTGGCTATATTAGAATTGTCAACATCCTGTTCTGGTTTCCCCTGCTAGGTAAGCTGACTGTTGAGGAGACGTATGACCTGATGTTCACAGTCACGAGCAGATTGACGCTAACCGTCACCAAGGAGGACGATGGAGTTCCTGTCGTCTGCATTGTGGACCATCCGGCAGTCAAAGACTTCCAAGCACAGAAATACCTGGAAGTACAATGTGAGTGTCTCAGAAGTATATACAATAACGTGTCCCTGGATCTGAGCCGTATATAGTGCCATCCAGTAATACTGGCACTCTCAACGTACTCATGAATTAATGCCTTAATATTTATCTTGCAACGTTTAATTCGAAAGATTAATAGGAAAAAAAACTTTGAGTGAAATGTTCTTATTGAAAGGAATCATCATGAAACAAATATTTTTTCTCAAAAACGTGTGCTGCAATATGAGAGCCCATTGCAAAAAGTACTTTGGTCACATTTTCATACATTGTGAGGCAGAGATGGAAAAACATCTTTCATAGTTACCTTAGTCAATTTTGTCAAAACTGACATTTTGTGACTAAAATACTTTTAGCACTGGGGGCTTCAATTAGTAGATTTTATGGATCTGTATATTCAGACTCCTTTTTTCTCAAAATAGACATTTTTTGACAAAAGTATTTTTAGCTCCAGGGTCTTAAATTATTTTGCTCCCCTCAATTTACAATTTTAGTAGCTGCCCTTTATCATGATAAAAGGGCTGAGTCCCATAGTGTATAATGAGATTGGAGAAAACATGGCCAGGGACCTGAGACTATTGTTCCATGTAGAATCTTAATAGAATCAAATTCTGAATCTATAGGATTCTCGAGGTCCATAGGGTCTCTGTTGGGTGAGGTCAGTGGACTTTTTATTATCATTATTATTATTATTATTATTTAATTTAACCAGGGAAGTCCCATTGAGATTGAAATCTCTTTTTTTTTCAAGGGAGCCCTGGGGGGTTGAGGGGGAGAGGGAGAGGACAAGTTGCATCACCAATTAGATCAGGGGATGATTAAGTGGCAGGTTGAAAGAGCCAAGTTGGGAATTAAGCCATGACACTGGGGAATCCCCTACTCTTGTTGATGAGTGTCACAGGATCTTTAATGACCACAGTGAGTCAGGACCTCGGGTTTAACATCTCATCCGAAAGACGGCGTCTCCTTCAGTACAGTGTCCCCATCACTGCACTGGGGCCCTGGGGATTATTCCACCAGAGGGAAGATCGCAACCTACTGGCCCACCAACATCTCTTACAGCAGCAACTTGGTTTTCCCAGGTGGTCTCCCATCCAAGTACTAACCAAGCCCACACCCAGCCCAAAAATTAACAACTTTTCTTGGCATTGAACCTTTTTTTTTTTTTTGCCAATTTAATGCATGCTTTGCGCCATTGCCAGTCAGAAGATTCAATCAATAACCAGTTTAAGCTTTCTAGCAGAGGTGTCAAGTTTTCATTCGATATCTGCTCGTGCTCGGTGGAATCCATGAAACCACAAGTTATAACAAGTTCTGTGGAGCCTTCAGGAAGAAAAGAGCCTGACAAGATGTAGCACCATCTTCAAAGATGGGATAGGATTGCTATATTCACTTTTACCAAAGCCCACCTTTGGTGTGTATTGTCAGAGAGCTCCATTTTAGTCTCATCTGACCATATAACCCAGTCCCATTGGAAGTTCCAGAACCATTTGGCAAACTGTAGGACCTTAGGCACTGTAATTATTATTATTTTTTTCTTAAACTCAGGCTCAGAAAAGGAGGTTAAGCACGAGGTTACTACCTGCTTCCATCTAGGTCAAGGTTGGCCCGAGTATACAGTACACATACTTGGCGTCTACTTTTTTTTGTATTCATGTAGATGGTGTCTGACTGTAAAACCCAAATAGACAATTATCATCTGCAGTTGCCCAACTGTGTTCCTTGGAGTTTCTATCATCACTTGAACCATCCTCCTCACTGTGAAGGCATTGAAATTCAGCACATGCCCTCATCCGACCGGAAGTCATGGGTGACCATTTAAAGTTTCTAAATTATGAAATGAAAAATTATGAAAATGTAGAACATGAAAGGAAATACAATCCATTAAGGTTTTTTAAATAATATTTTTAAGGGTGCCAATAATTTTGGCATGCAGTTTTTAAAACAATATTTATCGGAAGAAAAATATTCATTAAATAACTCTATAAATTTTAGTTCAACGATTTGTTGATGAAAGACCGGGAGGATTAACAGCAACCACTTTTTTCATAGCCTTATTGGCTTATATTTATCAAGGGTGCCAATATTAACAGAGGGTTCTGAAACTACAATCAGCCCTGAGGGTGAGTTTGTCAAACCTATACGCTGGTCAGATTAACCTTCAGGTATTTACTGTTCGCTGGAAGATCCTTCACCACAGACAATTGTTTAAAAGTGAAAGGTTAATCTGTTTACCAGGGTGCCGTTAACTGACATGAGTAAGCAGGGATTCAGTCTCTAGCTTTCAGTGGTTGTAATCCTCTGCAAGGACTTAAAACATTAAAACTCTGGTTTTTTGTTTAATGCTCAATGTTATCTCTGCTATAAATACATTGATCTGCGCAAATAATGTAAAACAACGGATGCACATATCATTAAAAGTCAGGGAAAGGTTAACCTACCCTTTTGTGAGCAGCGTATTCATTTATTCTGAAAGGAGGATGGTACCTCTGACCTTTCTCCATAAAAGACAGGAAGGATCAGCTGAACTACAGAGGCTTGACATTTTGGCAATCTTGGATTAAAGTAGATAAAAAATCTAGGGAAAACATTTGCAGTTCTGTTAAATTATCAGGCGGGATTTGTGGCAGCTGTGCTTTCGGTGTGAAATTTCTCAAGTCCTCCCTCTGATGCATTTAAAACATTTTCTTCCATCCGAACAGAGCAGTTGGACTTAAAAAAAAACTGCCACTGTGGAATCCATAATCCTTCAATGGAAGAAGTGGCATAAGTATGAATATGAACAATAGAGGAAGTATTGACGGATCAGTTGTTTATTGCTTCTTTCAGTTGGTCAGTCAAGCAGCCATTTTTGTGAATATTTAGGGGTAAGGTGCTAATTAGGCCGCTATGTAAAATGGTAATCAACACACTGTGTGACTTGCATGTGATGATATCTGTCACAACCGGCGAGTCTGCTTACAGTAATTGTTTCTTACCCTGTTTTAGTAGTCTTGCCTTTTATTCCTGTTAATTGACTGATTGTCTCATTATTCCCTTGCCCCTAAATTATACCAGATGCATGTCAGGTCCATCTCTGCTCCACCATAGCAGCAGACCTGATATGTTTCATTTTGGTCAATGAGTGTGATCATATTGGCTCTTCTGCGTTGCATTTCTCCTCCGTCGCAGCTCCGGCAATTCGGAACCCTCTGCAGCAGAAACGCAAGGATTCTATTTTTGCCGGATGCCACAGCACAATGCAACACTTCAGAACAGAGTAGATCAATCAGTACACAGACACAACATTAAAACATTTATTTTCAGAATAAAAGTCTCTGTGTTGATGCCAGGTCGTATTGTAGGCTAGGACAACTACAAAAGTAAGAAAATATGTAAACTTTATCCACATGGCACTTTCCAGACAAATAACAAACCCAACACAAACAGGGAATTAAGAGCTTTCAGTTATATATAAGCTACTTATCCATGGCAGAAGCACAAAAATCTCGAAAAAAGAGACACATTCAAGCTAGTCAGCCGTTCCGCAACTCCTTCCTTTGGGGAACAAAACCTTTTGCCTGCTTGTCGTTGCGTTTAATACCATATATATCGTGTTATCTGATTCTGTAATTACCGCATGATCTCACCAGTCTCGGTTCTCTTGCCGTCCAGCCCTGCGGCGTTGTGAAAACACAGCCGGTGGGTGTTGACGGACGACAAAGCAGGAATCAAACACGCAGCAGAGTGGAGGCAGACCGAACACGCATCTGGTGTAATCCCGGGGTTAGTGTGATCAGCTGTAGCCACTCCGACTGTCCTGTGTGTATATGTACGTAAATTGCTTATTTTGTATCAGTCAGGGCCAGATCATCTTAGGCTCAGGGACTCTAATGGTTTTCTTTAAATTCTAGTTTTCTTCCCTGGCGTCTCTTCCAGGGATGATTTTATTACTGAGCAAATTATTAGGTACAGTGGCGTGTCCATGCCTTCTTCCATTTTTCATCATCCTCTTCATTATAAACGCACCCTCGTGGCTCATTGTTGATCCTACAGTTCGCTCCCACTCTACTCAGTTCATAACAGATGTCACACAGATGTCAACATTTTTTTTGACAAGAGTAATTGTAATAAACACACTTACGCAATACATTTTAACCACAAATATAAACATTGAATCTTAGCAAACATAGGTTGCTGCGTTTTTGAGCTTTTATAAAGCTGCTGTCGAGTGTCCGTGGCGTGATAGAACAGTATTCTCTTTTGTTTGAATCCAATTGAACATGCATTTTACATGCTAAAGAGGGGACTGAAGGCAAAAAGTCTCCGAAAAAAGCAGGAACTGTGGATGGCAGCAGTACAGGCCTGCCAGAGCACCATCAGGGAGTTTACCTAGAATCTGATGATGTCTATAAATCAAAAACACCAAGCAGTCATTTCATCCTATGGGTATGCGAACTAATGATAAAAATGATAACTGTCTTCTATGTTCCATTGAAGTGCCTGATGTTTTTTGACGTGCCCAAAAAGAGCTTCTGGACTATGTGCAAAAGGTACTGTCATTTCAGAACAATTAATTAGATATGGTTGAAAACATGCCAAAAATAAAGTTGACAGTCTGCATTTAAACCTCATTGTCATTGTATTCTTTCAAACTCTATGGGCTCTATCTTACACCCAATGTGGTGCGGTGCCAAATGCAACGTAGGGTCTTTGCTAGTTTCAGACCAACACTGTCCTCATTTTCCCGTCCAGCGCCTTGTTGTTCATATAGCAATTGCACTTGCATCCATCTGTACACCCATGAGTGAGGTGGTGTTAAAATGCGCTGTGGTCAGGCGCATTGGTCGAAAAAGCGTTTTTGCGATTGACCAACATAAACTTGGTCGTACGTCTATTGGCAGTATTTCACTGCTATCTTAAGGACGCATTAATAAGGCAGTATTCTGCGCCTACATAAGCAGGGGCACAACACGCCCACAATATTCTCTTAACATTTTTGGAGATTTCAGTGATCAGGTTTTCATTCTCTGTGAAATTAGAACCCCACTGATTTTTCCTGTTACTCTACAACTGAACAATATGATTATAAAGAGAACCAAAGCTGCAATTAACACAAACAAGCCTTTTCAAAAAACAAAAACTTTCGCTTTACTTTCAATTTAGGTTTGTGCACCCTCCATCCAAAGCTGTACTCAACTTGCTTGATAACAGGATAAACAAATTTGTGATGCATTATTGTTTTTGTTTGTTTGTTCGTTTGTTTTGTGTGTGTTAAAAAAAAAAAAATCTGCGTGCTTTTCCTGTTTTTTTTCCTCAGATTGGCTTTTGGAGTATAAATGAAACTAAAACCAGAAAACAACTGGTTTTTCGCTTTTACTTTTATATCTGTAATATCTGCCCCTGCGGCAAAGCTACGAAAAAGTTGCCAATGGCTTTGCTTGCTGATGAATGGATGGATGGATGGATGGATTTCCACGGTTCAAATTAATGACTAGCATAAGTGAATGTAAACATGCCCTAAACACACTTGTGCCATGTTCTTTTGACTGCTGTGCATTGATTTTTTAAATATAGCCCTGAATTTGCAAAGAGTCACCTCAGACTTTCGCAAAGGCCTGTGTTTTTGAAGCCAGCACAGAGCTGACGCTGTCTGCCTGGGAGAAGAAAATGAACTTGCTGGATGGAGAATACTATAATGGGGAAAGTCAGATGCCACAACACAATAGATAATGGAGTTGATTTAAATTATGCATCCTGCATTAATCTATTATGTAATAACAGCACTTATTAACATGTAGATTGTTAATCCAGAAACAATATATTAGGCAATACAAACTACATTCTCAACACTTAGTTTATAAATTAAATGCGCAAACTGAACACCGGCACTAAATTGTGGTAATTAAACTGGGATTTAAAAAATCATTATTCCCGTAGCCTTATTAAACTTTGAATGTGTAATAATGTGTGTGTACAGTGTTATTAATCATTTATGAAGTGTGTGTAACTACTGCACTGTATAACAGTCAACATGAAAGGGTTGCTGCTTGTAAGGGCTGACTAAAAGAGATGTGTACATCAATGCAGAAATGATTATGTATTAATTAGCCTGGCCAAACATGGCGTTAGTTGTACAAAGGCTTTCACAACCTGCCATGACAGCATCGGCTAATATTGTTGTCACCTTGTGGTTCAGTGTGTGCGTGTGTGTGTGTGAGATCACACAAATGTGGTCAAGAAGTCACATAGAGTAGCAGAAACTGACGCTGAAGTGGTTTGGAGAACTTTGCCAGGTGTTTATACTACGCCTGTCTGCGTGTCTGCCTGTGGGCAGATTCTGTCACCGCAATAGCGTCTCAAGTACAAAATGCAGAAACTTTACAGGTGTATTGTTGAACTCAACATGAAGGTGGAGATCAAAGGTGGGTGTGGCCCACACAAGGGTGCCAGTGGGTGGGAAGGGAAAGTAGCTGGAGTGATCCCTTCGCGAAACGATCTCATGTTTCCAAATTTACCTTATTCTGTTTTCTAATTCAAAACCACAAAATAAGTTAAAAACAGTGCTCTTCGTGTTTCGGAAAATGCCCTCCTTATTTCTCCAGAGAATTTCCTCTTAAAGAATCTCCCCCCTTCAATAGGGGAAATATAAGGAGCAATATGCCCTTGGGTGGCAAACAGCGGCAGGTTCTGCCCAGAGCAGGATGGTGTAATGTGTGCTGATGCAATGCTTCAATCCCCTGGAGCACTGCTGTTGTTGTCTTGATCTAACAGTTTGTCTACTTTAATCAAATACAAAACTCGTGGGCACTTCCAGATTTAAAACTAATCAAGTCAACTTAAAGGTGCCTTGGAGAGCAAAGGGACAATGCAGGGTTTGAAGCCAGACAGACTACCCCATTAAATGTATTGCTGGCCATCGCTGAGTAAGCTTAAATCAGATCAGATTCGCTCCCTTTTAAGCTGAGTTTGCAAAAATTACCTTCCAGACAAGCCTCTCAGCAGGTTGACTACCTCACAGTTAGCCAATTTAGATGTTTATTTGCATTCAGAGAAGATGGTATTTACTTTGCGGAACCATTTAAAAAAAGAAGTAATGTCGTGTACAGTCAGTTAGAGTGTAATGTACTGCGTCACGTATGATAAAGGTGACATTTTTGAAAGTTTTCATTTCTGTGAATATACTGTTCCCTTAAAGGTCACAGCACAGAGGCTCGCACTCAAAAGTGTGGAGACTGATGATAAAAAAAAAGGAAAAGATAACTTTTTTCCTCTGTTATACCTGGTGGATGTGTTTTGGCATTTTGTCATTCTCAATGCCATGCAGGTATTGTGATGGCTGTAAGGTAATTTTCCAAATTGTAATGCACTGTACCTTCCCTAATCTTCTGTGCAGATAATCCTAATTCTAAGACCTACTAGCGTCCTAGTCTGGGTTATGACAGTCCAAGTAGTGTTTTGGACAGTTCCTCCTGGTCAATACCTTGTTTGCTGGCAGCCAAAAGTTCTCTCTCACTGGGAAGAGCTGGCTTTACTGGTTTAAGATAGTAGACCAAGCTGGTGCTCAAAATGGTGGAAGAGCTTGGTATACACGCTTAAATGATCAGGAGGGAAAGGAGAATGTTAACAAAAGTGAAATGAAACGGTCTGCCTGTGACATGCTCATTGATGCTCAGTGTGGAAAATACTTTACCTGAGGTACTTCAGGTTTGCCCTAAAGCTGCTCTTGGGCCAATTGACCTAAATTTTTTCTTGGTTGTCATTTTAGCACCTCCTCTCTGGAGCTGCTTATGAAATGAACACTAGAAGATTTTTTTTTGTTTGTTTGTTTTATGCAGACAGGGCTAGAAAATTTAATTAAATTCTTATAATAGCTTATTGATAATATTTTTTGCACCACTTGATGGTTGATTTCTGTTCAAGAAAAAACCGTTTTCTGTGTTAAATTGCTGTTTACCATGAGAGAATCTGTTTTTTTTTTCTCCAATGGGGAATAGCAAAAGAAATGATTCACCCTCTCCTTTATTTCGTTAGATTCAGAAAGGTCAGTTTTGTGATTCAGCTGCACATAGAAAAAGGTTTAAAAGTAATTTTAAAGTTTATAATTTAACTTATTATGATGTAAAGAAATGCTTTTCACAGAAACAATGTCAGGGTATTGTATTATTCAGTGGATGTATTTCAATGTTATCATGAAAAAGAGAATATTATTTTGTAAGAATATTGTTTCTAACCTAGTTTATGGCAAAATGTTCATCCTCTTAACACTTTTTTGATGAAAGACATTGTGTTTTCTGGGATAAATGGCCAGTATGTGGCCAAAGCTAGAACATTGCATGTTTTATTCTAATATTAAGTCTTTTATTTTTGGATAATATTGAAAGATAGGAAAAAAACAGCATATTGTCTTTCATTTTATCTGAAATTGAATAATAATGGGGACATTTTTCATTTACTAGGGCAGTATGTTTGTGATGTTTACATTCTGAAGGCATGGAGCTCATTGATCCCATCAGGTTAAGAAGTATTGGCACCCTTCACGAAATTGGAGAAACTGACTTCATGTAGCAAACAGTGCAAATAATAATCCCTATCTTAAAGGTAGAGTCTGGAGTTTTATCCATTGCTGTTTGTAAATACAGTAGTCAAACTCAGCTCCTCCTCTCAGGCTCAGCGATGCACGCCCCCTGCCGCTGCCAGCCTTGCCGATACGCACCCACCCAGCCCAGCACCCGGCTTGCTGTATTGTATTGAATCAAGATCTGTGCACCATGCTACCTGCAGGAATGAGTGACGAGATATCTTGCAAATATAGTATCAAATGTTTTATCGTGTCCACATGATATTGTTTGTGCATTTGAATAAATAGCTATGTTAATGATAATGCTAATTATTGACTGTAGTAGTTTAGATGTTCAGTCTAGCTTGCTAACAGACAGTTTGCAAATGTATAAAAGTATTTGTGTTCTGATAATAACGTAATTACGATGTCTGCTTATACCGAGTTCCATCCTTCATCGAGAAAACAGATAATTATCATATGACCGTAATATGCCCAGATAGAATTTAGCGAAGCTTCCAGAGCTTCTGACACAGACTCTGATGTCAGCTACGGACCAGCGCAGCCCCGAGGGAGAGGACGAGCCACCAGAGGTCGACCTGAGGGAGAGGTAGAGCGAGGGGGCGAGTTAGCAGCACAAATGTAAAGGTGTTTGCAATGTTTGATACTCGGACTTTTGTGTACATAGACTGCTTATACCTCCATGACAAGCTACGTAGCACATCGCTAAATGAGCAGGCTAACATCCCGTGTTTGGAACGTACCTGTCCAACAGTAAGCAGGCCAACTCCGCGTCGCTATTCAGCCCCAGCCTCTCCTTCAGGGCTCGGAAGCGGGTGAAAGCCAAGCCAGTATTCACTCTGGTTTTCAAGCGTACTTTGTCCGCTGCACGTTTCGTCTCCGTGTATTTTCTTTTTTTGGCAGTGTCCGCCATTGCTTCGGCAGTGACTGCTCCAGTCGCTATGCTCTATGCAGGCCCACAGAGCAACACGCCCTGAGCTCTCTCATTGGCTGGAGAGAACACACCGACTCTCCGCCCAGAAACGTCCACGTCCACAACAAAACAAACAAAAAAAAACCAAAATACAGGCAGGGGAGGGTGCGCTGCAAACGCAGTCACCACCACACAGGACTAGAAGCCCATAGGTGATGATTAAGCCGGATTTCATTTGTATAAGTCTAGTGTTTATTTTTGAGCAAAAAACTCCAGACCCTACCTTTAAGTTCAAATATGTGGTAAAACCTGGGTAAAACTATGTACTTTTTTCAATGCATTTTTCCTTTCATGGTTTTCAGTGTTTTTGAAGTAAGAGTGCCAATCATTACACTACTAAGTACTGTATATAGTACAATTTATATTATATTTTCTCATTATAAGATTTATCTATGTGCCTGCCAGTAGCTATGTCTGTGTGCTTGAATGTCTACTCCTTCATACTAAAGGACATTTAGGTACAGCCATTTCTGGCGCTGTATACCAGTACTGATATCCTAAAATCTAGCATATGCTACTTGTCTCCGGTTCATAGAGAACATGTGCTGCGCCGTAATTTTATTTTATCAAGAGGGCCGATTGATTCAAAGCCAAAACTTTTCACCGTTTTGTGAACTGAAAGAAATCATTCAGCAGCAAGGAGGCATGGAACAAAATATTTCAAATAAAATGTTGAGTGGTCTTGCGCGATCATTTTCAGTCTCAGTCCTGGAGCCCCACTGTGCATGCTGGTTTTCTTTCCAATAGTAATTGCAATCACAATTTTAAACAGTTAATTTTTCCTAAGTCCTTTTCATGTTCACCTTCTTCGGCCACATCATTCTAAATAGCTACAGCTGTATGCTATGTGGGATAAATAATGTACTTTATCACAAAAAATTTGAAAAGAGTAGACATTTTAACTGACTCATTAAAACATTTAACGCCTCATTAAAGTTCTGGTTTTGCAATTGTGGTTAGATCAAAAACCTGCATGCACAGTGGGTCCCCAGGACTGACAAAGAGAACCGCTGACCTACATTATTACAGAAAATATTATAACACATCCAAAGAATCATTGTTTTGTATTTACTTGTGAATGTTACCATGTTTAGACTGTAATTAGTCTCCTCTGAAAGTTAACCTGTGGCCTTGCTCCAGAAGGTTCCCTTGGCAGAGTTTAGATGTGTTCCTTTACCGCGGCTTGATCCATCTTCAAACGGGGGTTAAAAAGGGAAGATTAAAAAACGTGGCTGAGCTTTGAGCAACCTTAAACTACTGCCTCTCCCTCCTACACACGCCCACGCCTCGAGAACTCATTATATACTAAAAATCAGAATTCAAAGGGCCTCGCTCCCATCGTTCTTTTACATTTCTGCTCCCCCTATAACCTTGTTAAATTTGTCACTTTCCACGCCCCTATAGACATTGCATTTTCAACACATTTAGCAGTTATGTACCTCACATTGCAGTAATGACATGGTAATCATGCTTACAGAGAAGGCTCATGCAAAGGCCATTAATCTTTTGAACAGAAGCTAATGAGTACATTGTGTAAACACCTCTTTTGTCAGATGTTCGACATCAATGGAGGTATTTATTATTAAATTTCGAAAAAGATTGTTATTTTTCAGGATGCTACAGCTAACACTTTCCTCACAGTTTTTTCCATTATATTTAGTTGGGTATTTTGCTAAAGCAGTTTGAGGTTAAGTGCTTTTCTCTGGAGCCTGATACCAACAGACCTTCACCTGGGGCGTCCTCAGCTCGTCACCTGTTTGTCTGATCTACACGCTCCATTGTTCACAACGCCTCACTTGTGACCATTTCCTAATTGAAAAGGAGACGTCACGAGGGGTGAAACTGCGTGGTTTTCAAGGGTTTCGCCCTACGCGGGCTGACATATCGAACTGTGACTCATCACGCTAGCTGTGCCCCTGAAATATGTCGGCAGGGGAAAGAAGAGTCGCTCAGTTGGCGGTAAATGAAATAGATGGACGGCGAGTTGTTATTGTTGGCTCTTAAAGGTCAGATTCTGGTTCACAGGGTGTGTAGGCCCCTTGACACACTGATTTTGGAGACAAAAGCTGACAGATTCATATATATCACCCCACTGTTAGCTTGGTGTAATTAACTAAGACAGTGTTTGCCCTGTGTAACACTCCCAGACTCCTTTTACTGCATATACCACCATACATTGCTTCCTGCTACATGCACAAATGTGTATTTAACCACCATGATGTCCATCATGAAATGTCTGCAGTTTAGACTAGTTTTCACTGCAGTGGCAATAGTGTTTTTCTGAAATGGAGCAAACTGTGTAGTCAGTCAACCTACTCAATATTAATAATAAATGAAATTAATTAATTAAGGAAATGATAATAAAACAAATACAAAAATCAAAAGAATAATCATTGGAATATTTTTTTTCATTGCTTTATTCCACTTTTAAAACGGCATGTACAGATTTCAATTTTACATTGACAAAATATATTGAAAAGACATACAAAATTGCAAAGAAAATTTGACAGGAAGTGGAAGAGAAACAGAAAAAAACAAATGGCTGCCACAGAGCTTAAAATGTGACATGAATAGTCTGTCAGAAATGTAATCACAATGGTAACATATTGGGACCAAAATAACGTAACATGAATAAATTAATCGAGTGAAACACCTCACCAGTCATGAATCCAGGCAGGTTCCACTCCCTATGGATGTGAGGTCAGGTGACCTGGTGCCAAGAAATTTGGTCCCCAAATTCTGTCAAATCTATGCTGCATATTGGCTTTGTGCAGGCACAGTCTTTCCATTTGTATAATTGACAACATCTTGAGCCAACGCACAAAGCAGGTGAACTTCCTGGCTAGGAGAATGAGTTTATTAGCTACCATGATGCATAAGTGCAAAGAAATCTGTATGTCGTTCGACAGCTCAAAAGTGTCTGCAGAGCACCAATAGATGGCCAGGTGGTGGTGACTGAATGTGTCTGGAATAGACTGTTGAGAGCCGCTCAAAAATTCCAGTCCAAAAGTTCAATAATGTAGGGCATAACCAGAAAAGATGTGCTAGTAATTCCTCAGCAGAGTAACACTTGTTACATTCTTGAGAATCTGATGGGGAGATTGTTCTTGCGTAAAGCAGTCTATGCGTCACCTTGTACTGGATTAACCCAGTGCTTCCCCAAACAAAGCAGCATTGCATTGTTTTCTTCTTTTATAACTGTTTTCTTTTTTGTTATTTTGGTTTTATTTGAATAAAATGGTGTATTTTTATCATGCGGAGTATCACTGCTGTTCGCTGTTGTTTTTATTTATGACTGGGAATGTTACCCTCAATGCAGTCATTAAGAGCCTGTGGAGCATGTCAGAAGAGTAGAGGTATTAACCCTGGTCAAATTCCCAAACCAGCAATTCCAGTCACCCACTCTCTATTGCCTCACAGTTTGCTATTGAGAAGAAATATTTGTGTGGAATTTCTCTATAGCTCAAATGCCTTGCTACGATGCACAGTGCAAATTTATGGTGCTGCACGGCATACTTGTGCAGTTAAAGTAAGACTTTACCTGGTGTGAATCAATGCAGGTCTGTTTATAAATGTTGCGTCACATGTGGATAGAGGTGTAATTGTGCGTGCTTAATTTTGATCAGTGTCAAAAAAAGACACGCTGCCTTAATGTGTTTTTCTTGCACACTGGGTCAATATACAGCACTGAATGCGTTCCCCTGACAGAGTGATCGCAAGTTAAGTTGTGACATATCTTCACCGCATGGTGTCCGCATCATCACTGCCGCAACAGTGTATAATTTCCTGAATAAATAAATTACCTGTTATAGAGTGGTTATTCTGCTTTGGGGAATAGATTTGATTGGCTTAGTAATATTTTGGAGTTCCTGCCACAAGCAATCCTCCAGGTTACTCTCACCAAAGTTATTTTAGGTCACAGTTGGCCTTCCTGTTAAAATGAAGCTTTTATTAATTAATATTCTGATTCTTGTCTCTGTAACAGGGTGCTGGGCACAGTTCAGTGGTGTGCGTTAATGAATTGCTTCCTCCATTTTGTTCCCCTCCCCTCTCTTATTTCAGATAAACCAGAGGTGAAGATTGTCCAGGAGTTTCCTGTAGGGCTGACGAGGGAAGGAGAGAATCTGGAACTCACTTGCATAACCAAGGGGAAGCCACAGTGAGTCCAGTATCAGGGCTGCAGAAAATCAGAGCCGCCTCCAATCTATCATGGCCAACCACTTAGTCCTTAGGACGCCTTTCTGTATTTATTTGTGTCTTCCTTTCACTCTTGAAGTTGACGCTCCTGTAAGTTTCAGGATAAATTCTCCCGTGATCTGGAAAAAGCATGTATGTCAATTTTAGTAGAAATTGAGATTGACCCTTATGTGCAGTAATTAAGGGTAATGAAAATCTGAAAACATTTACAATTTGTGTCATTTGATATGTCAAAATCAAGCTTCTATACTTATATGTTTGGAAATATCCAGAACCAAGAAGTTTTTCCTCAATTGCAATTAACTTATCCTGGTTAACTTTCTAGGTTTTTCCAAATCATGCAAGAATTGTTTGTGTTACTTGATTGTTATTGTCAATTATGTAGTTTTTGACTTTCTGAGTCCTAAAACTCATTTTCGTAGAGCTTCAAATTCGGTCACCCAGAGAAGCAGTCCGGGAATAATTTTCACGTTTTCCCCGGATTTGGATTTCCTCCCTCGTCCTTTACGGTTTCCTCGTCCCCCCTGGAAACCGCGAAGCGCACTGTGATGATCTAAATGTAAATCGCACTGTGCTAAACAAAAGCGGGTTGTTTGATTGTCAAACAAAAATTGGCCAAAACCGCGAACGCGATCGCCACACATGAGTTCAGCACCACGGAGAAGAGAGGGAGAGGGGAAAGGGTTAGTCTCATGCTGCACGTAATACACGGGAGCAGTCGCCGTCTCATGAATACAAACGACGGAGGGTGTATATGAGTTCAGTATGAGGAAGATGCGGTTCCCATTTGGGCTGTGTCAGAGGCTGGGGGGTCCTGGCTGCCTGAATGCCGCCAGTGCGATGCAGTGATGCGCCTGCAGAAATTCAGGGTCCTAACATTTTGCTCAGGAAACCTCTGAGGAAATCAGGATTTTGTCCAGCTGCCTCACGCTGTGCCAGTTTCCCCTCTTTACTGGGGGAGGGGACCCTACCCACCCCCCGATTCAGTTCAAATTCACCAGTCAGGTGACATGTCGCCTTCTAGCCACGCGGGTAATCATCGCCTTTCTAGAAATTTCCGCAGAGATTTGAAAGGACTTTGATGCGAGGAGATTCAGGGTAGCAGTGAGTCCCCTTTGTTGTGCTCTCAGATTGTCCTGAAAAAAGTGCTAAAGATTGAAGGTCTAATCAATATAGGGGAGGTTTGAAGGGGAGGTCCTGGTCTAGACTTCAGTTTCAGTGACCCCTCTGCTGTACACTCCCTCTCTCTGCCCTCTCACCGACCTGCTTTTGAGGATCTGTAGTCTCACTGAAACCGGACACGTTTGTCTATGAAATTTTGATGCTCAGCCAATTTTGTTCTTGTGTGCCCGCGGATTCACATATTTTAGTTTTGTGTCTGTTCGTACATTTCCCAATATTCCATTGTCTGTGGGTGCATTTGTCTGTGTGCGTGTGTCTTCTGTATGTACGCGTGTGCGTTTGTTTGTGTCTGCATACACGTTTGTGTAAATTTGAAATTTGAATGTGTGTGTGTCTGTGTGTGAATGTGTGTGTGTGTGTTTGCGTGTGCTGGGGTGTATATATGCATGTGGGTTTGCGTATGTCTTCATACATATTTGTGTAAATTTGAATGCTAGTGTGTGTGTGTGTGTGTGTGCGTGTGTGTGTGTGTGTGTGTGTGTGCGTGTGCGCGTGCACATGCTCATGTGTATGTTTATGAGTATTTCTGCATTTCCTTTTCAGAGCAGACCTTACAGGGAAGCCATCCCTCGTGTTTATTTTCTCAGAAATAGAGAGGGAATGGCGTGCAACTCAACTCCAAAAAAGGAAAATCAGGATAAAAAGAGTTCAGAAACAGCTCAGTTGCCAGCTTTAAGGCCCAAGGCAGTGTCTTTTCTTAAGTGTTTAAAGATATCAAAACATTAACACTCCCTGCCATCCTTTCCTTTGGAGTTATTTTTCCCTTCCACTGTGTACTTTTCAAGTTCTTGTCCCTGTGGTAATGAGTGATTTGGTTTTAGGTATTTGGAAATAAGATAGATTTGGGAGTGCCCTACTTATTTTAGACAGGCAAGCATTTGTCTCCACTTAGACATAAGTTCCATTTCTTGGTTCAAGCAAGGATATGAGGAGAAAACTAATGTACAATTGGATAGTGTTGCCTCTGTGGATATCCAGTCAGGCTGTGATGTCCACAGGAAAGTGAAACATGCCCTATATACTTCCTCTATCGAGTTAAAGGAAGCCATCCTTGCCTTCTCTCGCTGTTCTTAACCGTAGCCGTTTACTGCTGGTACCATCATAAGGGTCTGCTGCCCCCATGAAATAGAACCCAGCACTCTCAAGGCTAAAATAAAATCTCTTGTAACCCTCTTCAGATGAGAGAGGACAGCTTCCTCCTTTTGAAAGAGTATAATGGCTGTGGAGTATTTTATTTCTGCATGGTACAGTTGTAGATCTAAGGGCCCTGGGTAAATTTGGCCCAATGACAGCCATCTTATGGTGTCCTCTGGGTCACAGTATCTGCTCGATCTGCTCAAAATTTTGAAATCCAGTCTGTTCTTGAGAACGTCATGTTCAAAACTGTCCTAACTTCGACCTGATGTAGCGGTTAGCAAAAATGGTGTCACAACGTAAATACAGACCGTACTGTGAGTCGAATCCCTAATGCACAGGTATTAGCATTCCAGCTAATGCAAGCAGCACGAAAATGATCAGGCCTGGAACTCACCTGTTGACATCTCCTACACTAGACCCTGATTTGATTTCAGTCATGGAGCGGTAACGGATGCTGTGCTTTTCTCGAGTGCTTTTTGCACCGTTGGAGCATCTTGTTACCATAGTAACGCGGCACCTATGTTTCAGGCCGCAGCGAATCAACTGGGTGAAGCTGGACGACGACGTTCCCCCCCACGCTGTGATAACGGGCACGGATCTGTTAATCGAAAACCTCAACAAGTCCTACAATGGAACGTATCGTTGTGTCGCATCCAATTCGGTCGGCGAGTCTTATGATGACTACATACTCTATGTACACGGTAAGGACTGAAAACACGCCGATCTTTCACAGCAGCTTTCCAATAGAACTATTTGAGGAACATTACTTCATTGTGTTTGCTGACTGATGCTATGTATGTTTTACATGACTATTGTGATGAGATTCTTTGATCAAATCTCAGTAATTCTTCCCTGATGTGTTCTGAAATTTGTTTTAAGAGTTGTGCACAGTTTCAATCATTGGAGGCGTCTGTAAAAGACAAAAAAATTTAATAGTTTTGTATGGCACAACACGGGAGATGTCGAA
Source organism: Gymnothorax javanicus (assembly GCA_029692085.1). NCBI lineage: Eukaryota > Metazoa > Chordata > Actinopteri > Anguilliformes > Muraenidae > Gymnothorax > Gymnothorax javanicus. Next base: position 54,430,588 of record CM056195.1, read on the forward strand.
ATTTTGTAACACAGTAGTAAATAGGAAGTAAAAAATTATACATTTGAAAATATTGAGAAAGAACTGAAAAAAGCCACGATGGATATGGAGAACTTTCTTTAAAGTTATTAATGAGCAGTGCCAGTAAGAATAAACCAAGGGAAAGCTGCAACTGAGGGATTCAAAATGATAGTTTTGCATTGAATAACATAAATATGAATGCTTAACATATCCCTGGCTTCTCCAGTAATTAATTAAAGAGATGGGATAGGGAGCTGGTGATTGAGAGTGTTTGTTTTTTGAAAGCCACCCTGGGAAATGAAAGAATGCAGCACTCCACTCGCTCATTGGATGTAACAATTTGTCCACTTCCATCTGCACAAAAATACACCTGGGTTGAAATAGTTTTAGTTTTGGATTCAACTTCTTCTCTGCTTTTGATTACCTTGCCTGGAGTATTGGAACAAATGAAATAATCTCGGAGGTGAAAACCTGGGCTGCATTCGAATAGTCAAAAAATTACGTCCTATCTTCTAATTCCTAACGACTTTTATTTTACCTCGGTGAAAAAGGTCATGAGGTAAAGGACAGGAGAATTCATAACAGATTAGGAAGACAACCGCGCTGTTTAGAGAATCCGAATGCATTTGCACTAGGTGACACGATCATGCGTCTCTCGCCCATCATGTTTATTCGTTTTCATGATTGGCCAGATGGATGGTAGTCGCTTTAATTATTGCTACTGCACGGAATTGTGGGATGGCGTTAGGCCTATCTCCTTTCTCTTTGAACAGGATGGTTCAGTATACCCTTTGCTAAAGGAGATAAGTTAGGAAGCACTGAGCCACCTTTCCTTAATATTCAGAGAATTCGAACACACTCATCATGGCTGTGGCATAAATTCTTCCAGCTCATTTTCTAGGAGTGAGGAACTTTCCTAAGCAAAAAAAGACTATTCAAACACAGCCCCTGCTCCACCAAGCAGGTTCACATGTTCCAGTCAAGATCAGCAGAGCTCAGAAAAGTTTGCAAATGCTGTCCAAATGCTATGTAAACCCATTTCTGGCATGAACTCAATGAGGGACATCAGTGAGCAAAGCTCAAAGCATGTATTTATGCTGAAAGATGGTTTACGTACGAAAGCTATTGCAAGATGCTCTCCTTTGTAGGCATGCTCAATATAATATAGACTGTCAGGGCTTTGATATTCTTACAATCCGCTGCTAAAGTGACTCATGCTCTGTTATGGGCGCTTGGTGTCGCACATTAGAATTGCTAATGCAGAAACAAGGTACCGGGACTTCGGCTGGCGGCGGTTAATCCCGCATCTTGTTTCCTGACGCCACCACCTGAGCAGTGAGCTGTTTAACAGAGCGTGCTGATGCGGGAATTTTCTTCGGTCTGCCTTGCGGTAGAAAAAAAATAAAATAAAATAAAAAATGAATCGAAACAAAAAAGATGGGCGGGGCTGACATCTGCTCGTTGTTCGCTCATATAATTATTCACCCTCAGAAGGATGACATCTGCTTATTGGAAACACGGCAGCCCCGACAATATCTGTGATCTTGTACTGGCACAAAGCTGATCGGTTTGATAACTTTCTCATTCATCTCTCAGGCGTAGGACAAAATATTATTCGCGCATCGCGGCTAATTCATTCCATAACTGTTCCTGAAAGGCTAAGGAAGTGTTTGAATACAGCTGCCGGTGACCCACCAGAATATTGATCATTTTATGTATTCTTTACAAAAGAAAGGCCCCTGAGACCAGTCAGACCTGAAAGCAGTTGTTAAACGGGACTCATCTGACATTTAAACCGCCGGCCGTGAAGCTGCTTTCACTTCTTACTCATTACATTAGGGCCACATTGATTTATGGGGAGACTGAAATTGTGCTACATTATGTTTCTGAGAAATATCTGAGCACAAGGTTGCAGCGCGGTTATTATCGCCTTCAGCCGGAGTGCTGATGTGTCATGGCTGTTTGTCTCCAGACAACAATTTTTTTTTTTTTTTTGTAACTTGGTCTATCTCATTTAGACTGCAAAGAAAAAAATCTTGCTTAGCATTTTAATCTAGTGCCACTCGTGAGGTCATTTTGGCTTACTTCCAGAGTTATCCATGGGACAAGAAAATTTCACTTACCCCCTGGATAAATCTAGAATTGAGTTGTGTGTCAATATTATCTCACATCAGCAGCAGATTTTTAAATATTTATTTATTTATTTATTAATTTAATTCTGAGAAAGGAGATAATAGAAGTGGTGATGTCTAAATACAAGATTAAAATGCTTGGTACAATTCTTTTTTTTTTGAAGTGCACGCATTTGTCGACTGACCGCTTTGTATCACTGCGAAACAAAACCAAAATCTTGACCTGCCCCTTAATTCCCTTACTTGTTCAAATGGGTCCCATATTATGTGCTTTTTTCAGAGTTACTATATTGTTTGATGTCTAAAAGGAAGGTTTATAAACCTTAATCAAAAAATCCAATGCATAATTTTAAGGTAATTCAATATCTGTCATTATTTCCCCACTGATGAGTGAGTGTCCCGGCTATGATAGTGAGCCTGGTTCTGATTGGCTGCCAAACAGTGGAACATAAAAAAAGAAACATGATTGGTCCTGGTAAAAAAAAAAAAAAAAAAAAAAAAAAGAGGTAGGGGGTGGAGCTGGGCTGTGGGAGGGAGCAGGGCACACACATAGACTGTATAAAAAGATGGAAGCAGCACCCTGGTCTGAAAAATGAAGTCCATGCGGAAGTACCGTAAAATGGCATTCTATTCAATGGCCAGCAGATGGCGACGTTGGTGGTTGCAGAAAGAAGTTCAATGCCATAGAAGTCTATGAGAAAATGACCCTACTTTCCCACCTGATTTTTCATTTAAATAATGATTTTTTGCATTATTTTATGGTAGCTATAGCAAGTTTCAAGTCTCCTTCGATATATCATGATGTTCATTTTTGTAAATTATGGTCCCATATAGACTAGAATAAAGGATAAAGCCAGAATATGCTTTAGGGGTGTGGCTATCCTCTGGTCCTCATCCGATACGGTCAGATCCTGAGCCACGGTCCTCCCCGGATCTTCAATACACGCTCTCGTCCAATAGAAATCACATCCGGTTTCAAAATGACAACATGGCGCAATTCAAATTGCTAAAATCGAGGCTTCCTTTATGGTATGCTGAAACCAATGGGTGACGTTACGGTAGCTTCGTCCATCTTTTTATACAGTCTATGGGCACACAGACAGGGGTGGACAATGTACTGGTCTGTTTCATACTAAACAGCAGGGGGTGGGGCGTTTCACAGTTTACCTTCTCTGGGCTGTCAGATGAATTGGAGACTACTGCACTGGACTGAAGTGGGGAAAAAGTATTTTCCGTAATGTGGGCGCTTTAATTTATAGGGAAACTGTGGCTCATTTTGCTATGGAACTGAAGCCCGTTTAAAGATGGGTGACCACACGCATCATTAAGCAGTTTTAATTTTGTACCTTCACCTCTAAAGTAGTATTTTTGTGATATATGATATGCACCGAGCATAATTTAATTTGATTGTCAATAGTGCCATGTTTGTTTTGGATTTGCCTATTCACAGTGTGCATAGAGCCTGTTTGGAGTACAGCAGTCAAACAGCGATATTGGACATAGCTGGAGGGAAAGGTTGATGGCAGCAGTGAATTGCTCATTATAATTTCTGTAATGACTGGTAGCGCATCATGGCCCAACCTGTAATGATGTAAGGAATGCTGGCATTAATTGGCAGATAGCACTGGTGGTTACATTGGCTACATGTGGCCTCAGCTAATGAAAAACAGTGAAACAAATGAGAACTAATGAAAAACAATGAAAAGGCATAAATCTTCCTTGTTGGTCTCTGCCACCTTTCAAGGGATGATGCTGTGTCAAGAAAGAGCTGATTTTTCCTCATTATGCACTTGTGCTCTCTCTCTCTCTCTCTCTCTCTCTCTCTCTCAATTCATCTGAGCTTTATTGACATGACATACATGAGTACATGTTGCCCAAGAATGAACAAATGCAGTGAAACTAGAAAGAAAATAATGTACTTCACTTTAACAACAAAAATGTTTCTTTCTCTCTCTCTCGCTCTCTCTCACATACACACACACACACACACACACACACACACACACATTGTCAGCTGTGAGCTCATGCTACTGTAATGCCATTTCCATTTTCTTGTTACAACAATATGCAACCTCACTAATTGCATAATCTGCACACAATAATAAATAATGTTAAAGTCATACTACTACTACTACATCATACTCCAAACAAACTGCAAATAACTGGCACACGTCTCCAGTGTTTTATGCACCTGTAACTGTTTCTGAGTGAGTGAGTGAGTGAGTGAGAGTTTGGGTTGGTGACTGAGTGAGAGAGAGAGAGAGAGAAAGAGAGAGAGAGAGAGATGTGGTGGGAACAGATGTAAGGCTCGTGGGAAGACTCCTTTAATCTGTTTGTCTCAGAGGTCTGTCAGGGTGAGTGATGGAGGGCTGTTCCTGGGCGGCTAAGACTAAACTGGTTACAGAGAAAAATGCATTCCTTCTGATGCATTTCTAAAGCAATTTACACACCCATCCAGAAAGCCCCTGCAGTAGAATCTGGATCTTGCCTCCAGCAGCATAACCGCTTTACAGAGCAGTCCTAACCCAATAAAATTCTGCATCTATAACAGGATCCTGTTTTCATTTGATGGTCATCTCTGGTCTGCTGCAGTAGTTTCCTGCTGCACAGTTGCAGGAGTTGTGAAGAGAGGATATTTCTGTCACTGCAAGTCTTGGTCCTGTTAGTCAAAAGCATGGCGCTGATGGACAACAGATGGTTGTGCACTGAGAAATATTAGTTCTAGGATTCCAACTAGCTTCAACCCACATTAACTGTAACACATTAAAGGAGGCCATAGAGTTGTAGTGGGTGGTTTGCAAAACATTGGCACTGACCCAGCTATTCAGTGCTGGTATACTTCAAAGTGTTAGCTGTTAGCATGAATACAGCCTTCCTTGATTTGTTTGCTTATAACTGTAGCCATATCACAGTTTTTCACTCCGATTTCTTCTTTTGCTTGATAAATGTGGATGTGCAGTGTTGCATGCAACCTGTTAAATATATGATGCTGTCTGGATTTCGAGAAAATCTGTGCCTCCTATATTTGTCTTTCCTTCCACCATCAGTCTCTCTTCTGCTCTCTTTTTCTTACCTCTCATACAAACATGTGCGAATGAAAACATCTTGAGACTTCTATAATAAGACAAAAGACAAACTGTGAGTGAGTGATGCGCTTCAGTTTGCTTTTAATCTCAGCTTGAGTTTCAAAACTTCATGAATAATTTTTAGCAACACAGTACCTGTTAGGTGAAACAGCGCCAAAGATCAATCTGAAAGGAGACAGTGTTTCTCCAGTGGTTCAGTCAGCGCATGCGTTCGGTCTGATAGACTGCAATTGTCCAGGAGCCATAAAATTTGGACTGGGTCATTGGTCCCACAGCTGCAGTTTCCTCGAAGCAGGAACTTTGACTTTTCATTTACGGAATATTGGATTTGAACTTATGTTGCAACATGTTGCTGTAAGACACTGAGGAGCGTATTTCAGCTTCATTGAATCTTGCCTCTAGTACCACTGCTGGTCCATTGACTGTTGTGAATGGCACATTATAATGTCATCTCTTGATTTGCCTCTTGATAAGACTAGGCAAAGGCCATACATAAACTTTAGAGGTGCACAATTCATTAGACTGGAAAATGCACAGCAATAAACCAAGCTTGTTTACAGAATGTCTTCTGTTCAAGAGAGGTATAGACTCTTTTTGTAATTACGCATTTATGCAACTTGTAGGAGAGGTATACCATGCCATTCTCATTGAGCCATCTCTTAATTGCTTGCTTTTTATTTTTATTTCTCTATTTGTATTGGCAACTTAATAGGTGCACGGTCAGATGTGTCAGAGTGTTAATTATACTGATTGGGGATGATTGGGCAAACTATGTCATAGGCCCCGGAGCTTACCATGGACAGAAGCTTACTAGGCCCAATGTGACATTATCTTCTAGCGCTTTTAATGAACCTACTTTCATTCTTGTGATTTTTAGTAGCTTGTGCTTTTTTATTGCATTATGTCTTTCTGACTTGCACGGACTGAGCTGTATTCTGTTATCTGGCAGAAATTAGCTTACGTTTTCTTGCACGCTGCACTTTCAGAATTATGTCATTATTGATTTAATATGGCGTACTGGTAGCTTGTATTGATTAGGTGACTGTGTGGAGAAGTGTGGAGATATGTTTGTTCCAAATGGAAGGTGTGATTTTCTTTAGCCCCAGTACAGAGCCAAGAATTGAGCCTTACTTCAATGTGCTGTTGAAACCATAAATATGTAAATATTAGTAGTAGGAGCAACAGCAGCTGCATTGGTAGCTATGAGAGTTGTAGTTAGATTGAAGCGGGTGGTAACTCAAGGAAATGCAGTGCTACTGTTTTGTTGGAGTACTGGTGTAGAAACGAGTGGTTACATAAAACATCTTCTTTTGGAGTTCATGCCAGCATATCTGCCATTTGTTTTTGTTGAAAATTTTTTTTCACAGTTTTTTGTCATGTATTTGTTTACTGTAAATATGGCCACCGTGATGTGAAGTGTCACTGGACTTGCTGACCTGGGGTTTCATCTCATAAAATGAGGAAACTTTTTTCATCATGATAATGTATTGTAGTTGTGGGGGATCAGTGTTGAGTTGTTATTGCTAGAGTGCAATTCTCAGTCATGTCTCCTGAATTCTACTCATTGCTGAAAAATACAGTTTTATGTTTAATTTTTCAGTGACTAAATTGTTTGTTTATTTATTTATTTTTTTATTTATTTTTTTTTTGCTTTGCATAGCTAAGTAATTCTTAAATTACCCAGATTGATGTAATTTAAGACCAAATGAATCTTCATTTTGGTAAAGATGGTGAGGCACAAAAAAAAAAAAAACTGTTATTTGTTTATATTGTTTGCGCACAAAGTTCGCGTAAAGTGAGCATGAGCTTGTATCAACAGATAAGACACCTTGCTGTAGTCTACTTAGCCCGGTTGTCTTTTCTTTATGTGGGATTCTTGGATGTCCATCATCATTTAGCAATGCCTTACTTGCCCTGGTTGCGTCTGTAGCTCTTTTGGCCTCCCTGTTTATTTCATTTGTCTAAATCCACTAGGGTAAACAAACTGTGGGTTTTTGTGTTGAACCTTTTGTTTCTAGAGCCAGTTATGTTTTTCTTCAGATAGTTAGTCCAAAGCAGAAATGGAATTTTATTCTCTTGACAAACAGATTTGTCATGCTCTCCAAAATCAAGTGTGTCAGTGTGCTTCAGGTCCTGTGTCATCATGTTTCTTTTCTTTTTCTTTTTATTCCATTCTTTAGTTATTAAAAACAGTGATTTGTGTTCTTGTGAGGTGCAGAGGCACTCTTGCCTCCTGAGATTTATATGAAGTACTCTTCATTGCAAGGTAAATGCCACAGATGGTGAGTTTTTCCAATTTCCCTTTCACAGTTTTCAGGCATAAATTCCATTGGCGTGCCTGCTGTTGCTTAGAGTACCTGGTGCCCTGTAGAAGGCACTCGACCTGGAATGCATCTAATATTCATTAGCCAAAATGCATTAGCGGAAACCATTTTTGGTTTGGTTTATCAATCACAGATGAAACTGAAAGTAAATGTATTTTTAACCTCACTGGTTAAATATTTAAATTTGGCAGTTCAGTGTTTTTTTCGATTACAGGTGAAAGTGTGAAATGTGTTCGCATAGGACCACCACCCTCCCGCACATCACCCTCCTTTCCTACCATAAATAAATACATAAATAAAAAAAGAAATCCCTCTGGGTGGATTGTTTTTAATCTTAACACAATTTTTCTTATAATTTCCAGAAGTAGAAAAATATGAATATTACATTTCAAAAGCTGGTCAGAACTTTTGTTGCACGAATGTTGTGTGCTTTAATAATACAACAAGTTTCCGCATTTGCATCTAGACTCGCTTTTGCCCAGTCACATACAGTTTAGCAGCGATGATTGCTGTGTTTGTATGCATCACAGAGTATGAGCATTCTGTCGTGGAGGGAGCTTTTGTTTGAAAAGAAAAAAAGCATATTTATTTTTGAGTTGCCTACTGAAATGTCTGGCAAATGCTTTCCATACATAGACAAACACAATCCATAAAAACAGAATGTTCAGTCAGAGGGAAAAAAAAAACATGAGAATAAAAACCAATCGATGGAGTATTTCATCCAATGAATCAGCATGGTCTCAGACAGGAAGCTACTCTGCCTTGATGGGCTGGGATCAATAGTGAAGATTGACATCTCCAATTTAAAAATATCGCAAACACTTTAAAATGTCCTCTCTGAACATGCCTGCAAGCTACCTGTCATGAATTCAACAGACATGCTGATTCTGCTAACCCTTAGTCTCTGATTGGCTAATTCAGGACTGGATGTCAACCAACATTTGTCCCTGAGTGGGTTCACAGTTCAAAATATATTCAAAAAGTTACAATTTACCTTAATTATAGCATCCCTCTCAAACATCAGCTGTCTGGTTATAGCCAATCAAAAGTGCTTGTTTAATCAGTGAATTGACCAAACATAGAGTACAGCACTGACCTGGAACTGCCTCAAGTGTTCTGTTTCCATTAAAATCCGAGTTGATGACATCCAGCATAGAGAAAAGATGTGTGAAGTGTTGAAGCCCTTTAATTTGTTGCGATTTTACCTGCAGTGTGCAAGTAGGAATAAGAGTCATGCCCTCCAAGAGGTTCTGTGTTCTTCCTATAAATACATTGAAGAGCTTCTTCATAGGATTGATAGTCTATGGCTAGTGAGTGGTTGAGGTCGCTCTAAACAAATGACGCTTCCCACATATCTGGTCCTCTCTGTGCTACAGCCTACCGTCACCTGTGGCGAGTAGCTCTGTGGGTTGATGTGAAATTGGGTCTAGTATCGACAAAAGAACTGCCATTTCAGCCATTGAGGCATGCACCATCTCATCGTACGGTACGATGACTGCTTATCCAATCAGGGCCTGCCATGCGCCTGTGCCAGCAGCTTATTAAATGCTCTCCTTCAAAGGTCTTAATGTCAATAGTCATTTTTTAGAGTCTCTCCCATTCTATTTGGTCGCTGGTTGTATGATAGCTGTCAATTACAACAGTATAGTGCTGTTGATCTTACCTCTGTTTAAAGGACAATAGTACTCTTCGTGTTTAAGAGGCTTGATTTATTCTGTTAGCTTTTAGCTAACCAACAAGTATTCCTCATGCTGAAAGCCCCTTACAAGAGTCATGGTCCTACTACAGGCCACAGCACAATTTCTCTTTCCATTCCAGTGAAGACCTCTACAGCCCTACCAATTTTCGACAAATGCTCTTGCAAAAATATGGTACAGTATACAAAGTGCAGTCATTCCTACACTGTTCTCCCGATTTGTATGAACATACCCTGAAATAAAAGCTGAAAATCTGCACTTAGAGCTGAAGTATATATTTTTAATTTCCTCTCTTTCTGCTATTTTAGCCAGATTAAACAGTAATAACAATAATATTTATGGACCTGACTTGATATAGCTTAGATATTTTCCTGAAACAATCAGATGCATCAAATAGGAATTGAACACAACACATACTGCTTTTTGAACATGAAGTCTTGTAAGCACACGCATGTGCGCATTTTCATGAGCATCAACTCTGTTGCCTCGCGGAAAGGAGAGTAGGGTTCATGTCCAAGCCAGTCAATACCTCTCTGCGTGGAGTCTGTATGTTTTCCCCGTTCACTTGAGTTGGTCCCTGGGCGCCGCACTGTGTCTGCCTGCTGCTCCAAAGTAACTAGAATGGGTCAAGTGCAGAGGACTAATTACCATACAGGGTTGAATAAAGTATATCTTATCTCAGATCAGACTTATTTATGGAGAAAATCTATTGTTTTATTTGCTAATCAAGCAAAGTGAATGGGAACAGGCTGGCAGTAAAACCTGTTGATAGTGGCTATAACATATTTCCAATTGAGCTTCACTGATTTATAACTGATAGATTCGTAATTGAACTTATTGAACCCCAACATTAACATAGAGGGAGTGTACGACTTGTACTGCTGTCTTTACTGTTGTGTCATCTGCCCTGTTGTCAGTGGCAGTCCCTTCTCTGCCTATTGATCGATGTTCATCATTACCAGCATGGGAACATGTGACAGATGCAAGTCAGTGTCAGCTTCTTTGGGTAAAGGCATTGCCCTTTCAACTATACCTTAGAAAAGTTTGCGTTCATGACGACAATCACAGGCTTGATTCCTTTTGCCGCATGCATCTGCAGCACTGGCACTATATATCCGTCACTGTAATTTGAGCCCTGTCCTCTCTCCGTACACTCACCTGTTATTCATCTTCTGAACACTCTGAAACTGTGTCTCTCTAATCAGATGCACTCTCTGGTGTCACAGAGTATTCAGGCTCATACATGTATCTTTCAGTTTCAGTTACAGCTTAAGCTTATATTTAAGCTTATATTATTGCTCATATTTACAGGGTGTGCTGCTGGGAAAGGTACTTTCCTCCGTGCAGGGAATTAAGGCTCTGACATCATATCCTGGGTGTTAAGTTGTATCCCCTATTGAGTAACAATTAGCCACATTGGTCAAGATTATTATATTTTTCAACTTGAAGAAAACATCCTTCCTTTATTTTTTGAGCATAGTCTGTCTTATCTATACTTAAAATAAGTGGACAACCACAGGTTTCCTTAAGATGTTCTGCTTAAGTACTTAAATTATTGGCAATACTTGCTTGTCATATCCACACTATATGCACTGTTGGATTCATTGCAGTTGGTCACCATAGGCTGTATAGTTATTTTGACGGCGAATAACTTACTTTCATAGAGACTGAGTGCTATAAGCGTTTAAATCACGTTGATCTCTCACTATTCAAATGAAACAAAGCTTGGATGTAAGATTGAATACGAAATTCTCCTTTGCACAAGTATGATCAGCATCAAATATAAAGATGTTTATTTGAAAGATTGTCTTTAGTTACCTAGAGACATGATGTGGCTGATGGAAAAGGATGGTGCATTGGGTGGCACTGGAGCCACACAGCAAGAAGATGATTGGTTCAAATCCAGCAGTCACAGCCTCTCTGTGTGAAGGTATTTAGGTCCCGTCCCATCCATGGTCCGACAACATGGGCGTTAGGCCTAGTAGGGACTTAAAATTGCCCACAGTTGTGTGTGTGTGAATGGATGTTGTGTGTGAGCTGGAAAGGATTGGCTTGCGGTCCGGGTTGTGGACCTGCCTCTCTCCCATTGTATGCTGGGATAGGCTGCAGCCCCACCATAACCATAACCATGGATGCGTTAGTTACATAACTGATGAATACATGGACGCCCACCCCCCAACATCTCACTGCCATCATGTTGTGTATAGGAATCAGCAGAAGGGGAATAAAGAAAATCACAAAATGCAAGAGCATTGTCCTGCTCACCTACCCAGTATCTGTGTTGCAAATACAAGCAAAGTAGCTTCCTAATAACTGTACGTTGGAAGGGAATAGAGGAAAAATTAGTTTGGTCAAACATGGTTTGACTCTACATTATATTAGTTGATGAGTGAAAATAACTTGGCTTGCAGATGTGCCCGTGATAGCCTTGAGTCTTCCTGTGCGTATCTCCCAGGCAGCAGAACATTTGACCCAAAGTCGCGTGGCATGAAAATCGGCCGTGAGTAATTTTGCTCTGCCTGGCTGTTATGAGCGCGACAACCAATCAGAGCATGTTTTTGTCATCACATGCCCCCACTCTCCCTCCACACGCATGCAATTTCATTTCCTCTGTGCAGATGCTGACATTTCTGATAGGCAGTTTGAGTCGGTCAGAAGGCATGTCATTCCCTTCCTCCCCCCCCGAACCTCTTTTCTTGAAAGGTTTCCATCGGAGGCCGTCTTTCGACACTCTGGTTTCCAGCGACATTATTCTCTCCTTGATGTTTCATCATTAGCCGGGAAGTGTTTGGCCCCCCGCCGCGGTCCTTTGATGGACCACGGACAATAACGCGATGGAGACAGCCAGCCAATTTCGCTCTCCACTGATGTCCCCCAGCGAGGGGCCTGCATTCTGTCTGCAAGGGACAGGAAAATCATTTGCGTTGCTCCCCCATTCTCCCTCACACCTCTGTACCAATGAAAATAACCCCTAGTTTGCCTCTCCATTTTTCCTGCATTCGTTTGCTTCTTTGTTTGGAATTAGTCCTTCTTGCTCTCTGTTCATGCTGTAATTCCGCAATTGTGCAAAGTGATATTTCCACTGGATATGTAAAGCAAGGGTCCTGCCGATGCCAATGCTATGAAATAGTCTGTGACCGTATTACATTCCTCTCTGAGGAAACTATCTTGGCACCTTAAAAAATATTTTATTGTGATATTTTGAAAAATTGTGTGGTTGTAGATTATAATCGTGAGATTACGCAAAATTTATTATGATTTTAAGATCATGGTTATGCTCAGTAAATGAACTTTAACTCCTGTGTGTAGAGATATGCAATGACTCACGAGAAGGGCCTGTGTGATCAGCATATAATTGTTCATTTTGTAGAGTCTATACATTTTACATTAAAGACTACTGTACAGCCGTTCCTGCAGCTATCTTTGTGATTGCTCAGCAGTTCTTTTGCACCTGTTTGATATTCCATATTACAGTGCTTGAGCGGCGAATATAATATCTGTCTGGAAGTACTGCAATGGGAAATTAGAATCACAAAAGAGTAAAAACCATTATAAGAATGAGAGGCTAATAACACGCGCTCGATCAATGGATGTTGGAATCTTATACCATAACCCTCTTTTCACTGTCTGAAAGAAACCCAGCACCACTCCTGTGGAGTTTATTACATGAGGTAATGATGGAAGATGAGCGCTAAGTGAATTCCCTATGCAAGGTTTGTCTGCCATCATTCAGGGTTCTCTGGTCTGCGCACTTAATCTTACAAAGTATTATGAGTGTTTCATTTGTAATTTTTTCGGCAATTGAAATTTTAACCACAAAACAAAAAGGTTTTTTAGCTTGTAAGTTTAAGGTAAGGTCAAGGTAGGCTATAACTAAGGTATAATATTAAGGAAGGGTTATAATTATTATTCAGTGGAAGATGGGCTTAACAGATCTTCAAATAAAGATCTGTTAATATACGGTTTCTGTACTGTTCTTTTTTTTACATTCAAGAGTGTAGACCTCACGTCGTGCTGCTCCAGTAGGACCCCTTCCCCTCATTACCTTTTTGCTCTCTCCATTTTGGCAAGTTTAATTTATAAATTACGACTCATTTCTCTATATGTCATTTGCTTCCTTATTTTTTCCCCATCCAGATGCCCTCTCCACTACCCCTACACCCACAACTACCACCACTTCCTCCACTCTCCCAGATACTACCCAAGGTACGGTATGCCTTTTCCAGTCACGCGGTCTGTATTCACCCCCCCTCCCACCCCCCACCACCACCATCACCACACCTCCCTCCACCCTCCCCTCCATCCCTCCATCTCCATGCACGTCTGAATGAACAGACCTGTAGCCTGCATTAGTCCATCTTATATTTATATATTATGGAACCTAATAAGGACAGGAGTCAGTAAGCCCTCTGCACTCCTATGACCATTGATCCAATGATGACTAACCAAATTCACGACTCCCCCTGAGACTGAGGCCCAGATACCCTAGCTGTAACAGTGATACATCCCATCACGCTCCTTGTTTCCACTCCACCATTTCAAACATCCATTTTGTTGCTTGCATCTTCATGTTTTGCGATTTTTACCTGGATCCGAGGCAGCTTGGAGTCTGGTCTGAACAGTGGATAATGGTGCTTTTCCTTTTTTTTTTTCCATTAGCCATGATAACTCCCTGTAGCAGTGGCTTCCTCTCATTGGGGTTGAGAGCAGGGCAGGGATATTGTGTGTGTTCACTACATTCTGTGTAAGCTGCGGAACATTAAAGGTCCCCTATCGTCTCACCAGGTGCACAGCCAATTAGCAATTACAAGCCATTTCAAAATCCGTTCCTTTGTGACTTTACATGGGGAAGTGACTGCCCGGAGGCAAGAAGGACTAATCAACTTCAGCCAATCACTTAATCAGTTCCTTCATTATTCTGGGTGAGCTCTTTCCCTTGTGATGTCACGTAGGACAGATTTTGAAATGACTTGTAATGGGTAACTGGCTGTGGCAACATGTTAGGGGGCCTTTCATTGTTTGTGGTCCTCTGCTATGTGTAACCAAATGCATGCTGAATGCTATAGCACATTTCCCTCCTCACCTTGTGTTGTCCAGCTCAGGACGTGATAAAGAAAGTGAACCTGGAAAGAAAACGTGAAAAGTTGCAGCATCCATTGTCTTTTCAAATTCATTATGTAATGACTTGCTATCATTCATTTCATTTTACCTGTCAAGTACTCATGCTCACTTATTACCTCTCAGCAGTGGATCTATTAAGTGCACTCCAGCGTGATTCCTACCGCTATTCTTGGGACCAGCTCTGGGTTTACAGTACTGACATTCCTTCTGGCTCTTATGTTGCCTACTGGAGTGAAAATGACCCAAAGGTTTGCCTCTATTGAATTCATCTCTGAAAGCCTGGTATTAACCGGTCACCAGGAGCTCAGAAATAATATCAGTAATAATACACTAATTCAGTTTTAAATGCATTCAGAAATGTAATTAAGAGCAACAGGACCTGCGGATTTCTGACCGATGTTTAGTGCAGATACACTGTAATAAGAGGAAACATGTACGCAAAAATAAATGAACAATTGCAAAGGTCGTGCCAGTCATTGACTTACCACACTTCTAATTACCAAACATTTTTTGCTGTTGAATTAAGAAGCATTCTTGGCTGCAGAGAATAGTCGTCATGGTTTGGGGCGGCAGGCTGGGTTCCCCCTGGGTTCTGAAAAGTATTCTTCACTTTCTCCCTCGAGAAATAAAGTCAAAAAAATATTCTTCACTTAATCATAGTCGTCATTTTTTATAAGTCACTCATGGACTTTATAAAACTTTGAAAAACCTTCAAAGCGGACAAAGTGCATGCAGCATGAACAAGGTCAAACCTCAAATATTTGCGTTATAACAGGTCTCTCCATTATACTTTCGATTGTATATATAATTTTGGGTCCATTCAAGTCCAACCTCTAATAATGGGGACCCTGTGGACCATAAAAGCTAGATTAAAACCTCTTGAGCATTTAGCATGGAATTTGTTCAAAAGACTGGCAATAGAAATCCCTTTAAACCCATAATTTCTTTATTTTTTTCCTTAACATTTTTATCAATGTAGCCATTTTTGGCATCCCAAAATGAAAAAGGGACACACCCTTTAAGGGCAATAGAGAGGCCTGACAAAAATGCTAAATTGGACTTGGGGTGAGCTCAAAATGTTGTGCTATTGGAATCAGAATTAGTGGAATTGTCAAATGTTTATTTAAAATGTTTAACTTTTAAGATTTCCATTAACTGATTCCAAATTGAACTTTAGGTGAGTTCAATATTTTGTGCTCAATTTATTGGAATCTTAATGTAAATCTCAAATGTTTAGGGTTTCAAATATTAAACATCTCAGATAATCACTAATTCTGATGCCAGCTTCAAACAAGTCTCAATACTGGCACCCTCATCCACTTCTCTCTAGGGAGTGCTTTCTGGTTACTTTTCTGTCCGAAACCACCATGTGATACTAAGCTGGTAAACCCAAAGCCCCTCAGCGGTAGCAAGCACCACGGGATTTACATAATACAGTCATAATTACAACGCCACGCCTAGCGGATTAACACGTATTGTTATTGGTCAAAAGCTTGGAGTCCATTCGGTCATAAGGTGTAGTCTATTTTTACAAACACATTGCTGCTACTTGCAATGAGTTTTTGAAAATCATTGAATGCATAGCCATTTCAGTCACAATAGAGTTTAAAAGAGTGAAACGCCCCTCTAACATTATAAGCCACTCGTTAAGAAAAATAATTGCTTGGAGCTTGTTAAAATTCTGCGATAGCAATTCCAGTTGGAGCAAAAACCATTGCACACAGCGTTCACCCCAGGACCGAGTTTGAGAACTGTTGAGTTAGGCTTCAGCAAACTATCGCACTGGCCTGAACACTTTTTAACAGCGATGAGTTCACAGACAACCAACCCAGCCGTGTAGGAACGGTTAGTTGTCGAGTTTTGATCACTATTGATGATGAACCAGATATTGTATAGCACTGTCTTGAGCCATTAAAGCCAACTTGGAAGTACCATCTTTCGCATAACTTTAGCTCAGAAATCGCCAGTCATACTGAGGTAGAAAACATGGCAACAAATGACATGATTGTACGCATCAAGCGATTGTTAAGTCGAAGACTAATTAAACTAATACAACGTATATGCCGTGTGAAGATGCGTTCATATCTGCTCATATCAATCACGTTTACGTAACCAGGGAATCATATAGAAATTTACACACCTTGTTTTCCTAGTTCATTATGAGGGGATGACAGCTTCCACCATTTTACGAGAGGCATAATTGTAAGCGCTTTGTGTCATCTGACTAGAAAGGCGTTATATAAATGCAGTCCATTTACCATTTACCATTTTACAGGTAAAACTAAAATTCGCGAATATCCACTCCCTCACATGACTGACTGCCTGATAACATCATTCGGCTTTTCAACTCTACGGAGACCTGTCAGCCAATAAGACAGCATTTGGACGTATTTTCCCGTAAAAACCCTCTCTGATTGGTCTTTCTTGGCTCTGTTCATTGAAGATAAAACAATACGAAAGTGCTGTCTTGTTTTACGGACATTCAGTAACGTAGTAAACTGCCCAAATTGAAGAACTATTTATTTATTTTATTTATTTATGCATTCATATAAGCTATATGGGGCTAAAGAAAACATCTTTGGGGCTACAACCTCGAATGCTCTGGGCAGACGAAGCCACTATTTGCCATTGAATTTTTATTCGTCATTAAACAAATACATTCGCCACTGTGACGACTGCTCATAATTTTTTCCTTGTCACCGATGAATTATATTCGTCAATGACGAAAATGACGAGCGGCAGCGGGAACCCCAGCAGCAGGGTACCGTAGTGCTTGACAGGGCTTGCTCGAGCCCCCAGTGGGGCTTGGGATTCTGACTTGTACCTGGAAAGATGGTGCTTGGATGAACTCTGCCATTGGGCCCTTGAGCAAGGCCCTTTACCCCAGAATCATTTCAGGGCCTTTACCCCTGTTTGTCTCTGCCCCTCCTCACTAGCTGCTATTCGATTTGGGGTGCATTTTCCAAAATCACAGATGCTAACTTACTTAGTTGGACCCATTGACTGTGAATGGACAAACTACGTAAGTTGCTAACTTGATTAGCAGCTAGGCTTTTTGGGAATCGCGCCCCTGCTGTTTCTCCAGGGGTATCCTTGAAAAAGAGAAACATCTCCCCGGTTAAATAAAGGTTTAAAAAAAAAATATCCATAACGTCATATCTGCTGGATATCTTTTCACAAAGGGGTAGTTTAAATTTATGAGGTGTGAGGGAATTGAGTGGCCAAGTAGTCATAGTAAACTAGTCATATTGGTTGTGGATGCAGTAGTGATAGTGGTCGCTGTAATTGTGATAGTTATAGTTGTAGCAGTGGGTGTGGTAGAAGTATTAGTTATAGCAGTTGCGGTAGTAGTAACATTAGTAGTAGTAGTAGTAGTAATGGTAGTAATATTTGTAGTGGTAGTAGTAGTGGTCATAGTAATAATGGTAGTAATATTTGTAGTGGTAGTAGTAGTAGTCGTAGTTGTGGTAGTAGTAGTGGTAGTAGTAATATTAGTAGTAGTAGTAGTAATGGTAGTAATATTTGTAGTGGTAGTAGTAGTGGTCATAGTAATAATGGTAGTAATATTTGTAGTGGTAGTAGTAGTAGTCGTAGTTGTGGCAGTAGTAGTGGTAGTAGTAATATTAGTAGTAGTAGTAGTAATGGTAGTAATATTTGTAGTGGTAGTAGTAGTAGTCGTAGTTGTGGCAGTAGTAGTGGTAGTATAAGTATTAGTAGTTGTAATAGTAGTGGCAGTAGCAGCAGTAGGGGTCGTAGAAGTGGCAGTGGTGGTAATTAGAGAAGCTCTGGGAGCAGTTGTTGCAGTAGCGCTGAATAAGCAGTCAGTAATTCTTGGAAATTTGTATGGTAATGGAGTAACAAACAGCTAAGAGTGCAATTGCATAGGAACCAGTGACTGGATAGCAAATTTTTTGCAGGGTTTAAAAAATATCCTGCCTGACTTCTTACCATTTATTTTCCTTAATTTAATTTGAATACTGTAACTGTTATCCAGTCTTATTAGTTCTGGTTTATTGTGTGACACTGAAGATAAACAAGCTAGCGGGTATTATTTTGCAAATTGGAATAAAGAATTTAGAAAATGCTCCCAAGCTGCATAAGTTCAAGGCCTCGGCCACTCTCCCTTTGACTGACTTGCCGTATTTACTGATCGATTTGACGTGGAACTCCAATTAATGTACTGTCCAATAGTGAACTGTGAGCGTAGATGGAAACATGGTTGGCCGTCAAGTCAATGTCTAAGCTACTGAAAGTGACTACTATTGCCTTTCTGAGAAATTTATGTGAGCTGTATTGTTTTGTGCGTTTGACCATGTGAAGTGTTTTTAAGGACTGTCGTGTTGTTAGATGCGAGTTTAGGCTCTCTTTTCAATCATAGCTCTGTGCGCGGCCTGTTCAGCCCCCACATTTGTCTTTCAATTGTCTTTATGCTCTGAATATGTAAACGAGATTTTAGAATTGGTTATCCTGAGCTGAATTCTTTCAGTCAAAAGATCAGAGGGGGATGGCACTCTTCACTGCTGTATTGCATTGCGCATCGCTGTTGGAAAGGATCAACAGATGAGCTTAAAAAAAGCTTTTCGTGACTGGTGCTTTTTATTGAAATGGAAACAATAAGAGATGGACTTGCCGCCGAATTTATTGTTGTGACAGTATAACAATATAGTGCAGTTGTTCAGGAGACTCATTGTTTAAGGATTTTCGTGTGAAATAATACTGATCTTCATTCTCATGTACAAATATCTCAGTTTGCTATTTGTTTTGTTGAGGCATATTTGTGTTCCATGTGTTGGTGAGCAAATATATGTGTGTCCTGAAAACCTCTAATTCTTTCAGACGGAAGACTCATTTTTTTGTCATTTATATTAGCTGATGGTTATTCAGTAGAGCTTCAAGGATAATCGGTAAATGATTAGTTTAGCAATAGAAAATTAATTGCCAACTATTCTGATAATTGATTAATTGTTTTAGTTTTTTTTTTTCAAGCAAAAATGTCAAACACTTACAGATTCCTGCTTTTAAATGTAAGGGTTATTTGCTTTTCTTTGGCATTTATGGTAGTAAATGAAGAGTCTTTAGGTTTCGGACTGTTGGTTGGACTGAGGAAAAGTGTGATGTGTTCTGGAAAATACTATTGTGCTTTTTTTTTTTTTTTTTTACTATTTTTCTTTGACATTTTATAGACTTAATGATTACTCAATTAATTCTGAAAATTATTGGCAGATTAATCAATCATGGAAAAAATCTTGTGGCCCAATTAGTCATTAGGGGGCTGCCCAATTCATTTGTACAAAGATAGATTGAGCCCATTCTTATGGAAAACCTGGAATATTGGCAAGATATTGAATGCAAAACTGACCCTGCACTTGATCCATTCATACCACATAATGGTCTGGGGGAACTCCTGAGTTGAGGTTCACACAAAATATAGGCTGGCAACTTTGACAGCTGAACAGGATTTGGCTGTGTCATTTCTCAGTGTTTGTCTGGGGTTTTTCATCCAAAACTGAGACTTGCATGAATCATACATATCCTTTGAGGCTGCTTAAAATTGGCAGTTAAATAAAGTTTGTGAATCCAATTGCAGATTTGGTGGACTTCCAATATGTATAAATGCTCAATCATTAGAAAATGTATCATCATATATTTTACAGTTATATCCTCGCCAAGATGCCAATACATTTTCAGTTGGTGTGCTGCTGGTCCTAGCAAAATCACTATTCGCTCAATTTATGGCTACAGAGCCATTCTAATTTGCTGTCAAGATTCGGTCATCTACCTGTTAATAAAGTTTTATTTAAAATTCATAAAAAAGCATTGTGTCTGAGCAGAACCAGTGTGATTATTTTTGAGTCAAGCCTGAGTCGTATACCCGAGGTTGACCCTTTCACACCAAAGTCGACGTCAGAAACTTCTGGGTTGTGACCTGGGACGCAGATCGGGTTGAATAATCTGGTTCGACCTTTTTACGTCTACGGTTGACCCAAGACTTTCCGGGATTGTTGGTTCAGCATGAAAGGAATATTATAAATATAATACATTTCTGATAGACTGGCAGTAATAAAAATGAAAGAGGGAATGGTGCACTTTTTAAAGAACTTTTAATGCGCGGTGCAGTGCTAAAGTGCTCGGCTGCTTCAAGAGGTGACATTTTGGAGATGACTAAATTGCCATTTAGACTGCAAAGTAAATGTCTAAATGGAAGGGCCCTGTTCAACAATAGTCACAGCTGTGGACAGATGCCATTAATTCCATTTCTGTTGCTTTTTTATGCTCCTAAACACAGCTCCATAATGGATGTTTATCGATATTTGCAAACGTGCTTATTTTGCTTTTTGCTTTCTGCTTTTCCCTCCCACCCATCCACTCAATACTTTTGAACTTTCTGTTAAAGACCAAGAAAGACTTTTGCCTCTCTGGAAATAGAACAGATGATGTTGGTCTGCCTGTCCCTGGTGACAGCCTCAGAGAGGGAAAGTAGGAAGTGTAAAAGTGATCGAGAGATGGGGAACAGTCTCTTACACGCCATATGTTGGGAGTTGGTGTCCCGCAGATGTTCTAAACTCATAGTTGGGTAAAGACCGTGGTTCTCCTACACAATTACTGTGTATGTCTCATATTGTCAGTAAGAACGGGATGTTCTTTCATGCAATTTTATGCATGATGTGCGAAGATTGCTTTTAGTTTGATATGTATAAATCTCAATGGAATGTGTGTATATAAACAGTGACTTTCAAACAATGTTCTAAAAATATACAATAAAAATAGAAAATTAGCATGCTGTGTTCTGTATCTCTACGTTTTTATTATATTATTGCCTGTTCAGCGTAGTATGTCTGTAAAGGGGTGTGAATAATATTATATCACTCTGTAAATAGCATATTTAATCATTCTGTGTAAATGAAAGAGGGAAAAAACTGCTTTGTGTCCCAGCTAAGAAGCACTATAAAAGAATAATGAAATGCTTGGGAGTGGTAGGTCAGACTAATATTTGTTCTTGGGACGAAAATGAACTGTTTACTGTAATGAAATGATGCAAACACTATTTGTTTCAGTTCTTGATTTTTCATCATTTTTTTAATGAGAATTTGCATGAAAAATGCCCAACTATGTGTAGAAACTTGTTAGCACAGAGAATGATGTGACATTTTCACCTGCAGCAGATCCACACAATTCTGAATTTCAAAGAGAAATTGAATCTTTACCCAATGACAGATTTGCTGGTGATTTCACACAAAACAACAGTACAGACTGTTTGCTGATGACAAGCATTCATTCATTCATTCATTTGTTGTGGTGAATAGTGACATGGCTTTGCATGTACGGTCAGCCCCATTGTTTAAGGGGCCTTCCCAGGTTCAAAATGATTTTTTTTTTTTTTTTTTTTTTTCAATTTTTCTCTTTTTTCCCCTTTAAGGTTCACTAAGATGTTTACTTTAAGAAAATCAAAACATTTTGTCATTAATTTAATCCATTTTGTAAAAAAAATGACTTTTTTTTTAAGCTCTCCCGCCTCAAATAATTTTGTAAGTCAACTAAAATCTGGTGGCTTTCAACACTTGTGGCGCTGATAACTTTTTTATTTTTCAAGCAAATTGCCTCAAATTTTGGCTGTAGACTTGTTGGTTTTTTTTTTGCATGCAGTCCCGTTGGCTTTTTCTGATAGGGGCAAAGGTATCAGTTTCATGGGAGTATATGTGTCATCCAACTGACCCATTTGATTTTTTTTTTTTTTCGAAAAACCACTTGAAAAAAAAATTAATACACAATATATAGAAAAGCCCTCATGTAATTGCTTAGATACAACATATATCTAACAGGTACGAAAAGAATTGAAGGCTTGCCACAATACGAACCATGATTTTGCTCATTTACGTCAATTCCATGGTAACAATATAAATAAAAACCAGTGGAATGGTACATTTTTGTGTTGAAGTAATGAACTGTACTGTTATTATACCCATACCTGTGCCGGAACAAGTTAAATCAAATGAACCTGGGAATGCCCCTTAATGACTGTAACCAGCCCATTAGGGTCTCCAACGCTCTCAGCCCTTCACCGGGGATTTTTAGTTTAAGAGCTTAGGATTATCACACGTGAATGATTTACTCTTTTCAAACTTTTTTTTTTTTTTGGTTTATTTTAAAGAAGCTGATTCATCTGCATGGAATGATTTGGTCCTTTGGCTCTGCAGTTTGAATGCTGCAAACTTTGTGCATTTCCTATGAGGTTGCAGTTCCTCCGATTTGCAGGTGTTCATCTCCGGGCTCAGTGTTTGCGATTAGCCAAGAACAGCATTGATCCACTCGAGGTGGGTGAGCCTCGTGAGACCCTCCTGTCTGTACGGCCAAAAGTAACGATTCCCAGACTTAAAGCTGGGTCATTCCACGTCAAATCATCCAGATTTTGAGAAATTTTCCAGGTCACCTTCTCAAAAATTTTTGGAAAAACTCACGAGTAAATATTCGCACAAAATAAAAAAATGCCAAATATTAGGCCAGTTTCTCAAATAGATTTCAAGTTATAGCCCTTCAAAATTTGAATAATATTGTAAGTTTTTTGGTGAACCCATTTTCAGCCAACTTTGGCAACTTATTGCTCCAAATTGATTGCTTTTACAAGGCTGATATTGGGTATACTAACCATATTCATCCCCTAGAATCTGAAAATGTCCTTAGCTTCTGTCTATCTTGATCCACTTTTGTATGGTAAAGGCTCAAAATCAGCCGAAAACACAAAGCGCCCAAAAACGAGACCACATTTTATGACCTGTAACTCAGGAACTACAGTAAGATAAAAGGCTTGAATTCATTTTTTATGATTTTATCATATATCTCTCTGTAAAAATGCAGTAATCCAAGTAATATCATTTGTAGTTTTTTAATGAAATAATTTCTAAGTAGATTTTTCTGGTTTTGCTCCAAAATGCCCTTTTTTGGGCCAAAAAAAATTACAATGTCACCAGTTGTTCATCTCTCTGAAATTTTTGCTGTGCAGTCTTATAAACGTGAACAGTGTCTGCCAAAAAAGTCAGAATGATGTTCAGCTTACTTTTTTTTAATGAATTTTTAAAATATGTTCCAAAATTGTGTTTTTTTGTTGACTAAACGGGTATAGGCCTGCTGCAAGTGCTGTTATCTACTAAATATAAAACAAAACATTGATTAAAAATATATTTTGAACATGATACTCCATCTAAAAGTACAATACCTGACAGACTTCTTGTCAGAATATTTATTTATGTTTGCTAGATTCCACAGATTTATTCCTCAATTTCATTGGTTTCATTGTTTTTGTTGGGGATGACTGTTTGGGGATGACATCAGTGCCTCAAACATGCCATGACTTGACTGATCACAGGCTTCTGAAGTAATCCTAAATGAGCCCAAACTTGTATTACTGAATTGCGTAATAATAATTCACTATAAAAGAAGGCAGTCCCACTTGGGGATTATTAGATCATCATGAGCGCTGAAATGGAGGGGAGAAATTTACCTTGGTGCAGTATTAGAATCCATTTAGATGATTCATGTCATTCAAGGAAATTTACAAGAAAAACTGGACTATTGGGACTAGATACTTTCTCAAGAGAGGGTACTGCCTTAATGCAGTGGCGGTCCGGTGTTCCGTAGATTGATTCTGTGTGTTGTCATCCTGAGAAAATGTTTTGAACTTGCTATGAGAAGAATCAAAGGTACTGTGCAGATCCCAGAAACATTCACCACAAAAAAGCAGCAGGCCTATACTCGTTTATGTAAGGAAAATTTTGGAACAATTTAAAAATATATAACAGTAAGCTGAATGTCAGACGTTGCTCACATTTATAAGATTGCACAGTAAAAATTTCAGAGAGATAAATAGCTTGTGACATGGTCATTTTTTGCCCCAAAAAAGGGCATTTTGGGGCAAAACCAGAAAAATTTACTTAGAAATGATTTCATTAAAAAACTTCTACAAATGATATTCCTTGAATTACTGCATTTTTACAGAGAGATATATCATAAGATCATAAAAAAATAATTCTAGCCTTTTATCTTACTGTAGTTCCTGAGTTACAGGTCATAAAATGTGGTCTCGTTTTTGGGCACTTTGTGTTTTCGGCTGATTTTGAGCCTTTACCATACAAAAGTGGATCAAGATACACAGAATCTAAGGCCATTTTCAGATTCTAGGGGATGAATATGGTTAGTATACCCAATTTCAGCCTTGTAAAAGCAATCAATTTGGAGCAATAAGTTGCCGAAGTTGGCTGAAAATAGGTTTGCCAAAAAACTTAAAATATTATTCAAATTTCAAAGGGCTATAACTTGAAAACTGGGATACTGGGCTAATATTTGGCATTTTTTCCATTTTGTGCGAATATTTACTCGTGAATTTTTTCAAAGAATTTTGAGGGGGTGACCTGGCACCCCCTGGATGATTTGACGTGGAATGACTCAGCTGTGGCTCCAGGGAACGACTCCAGAAAATAACCATGCAGATTCACAATGAGTTGCTGCTACTCCACCAATCTCCTTCTGCCTATTACCTTCATATTGCATGCGCTTCATGTATGACTTGGTGAAATTAAAATCGATTGGCTTTCTGGGGATACTGTACCTATTATGCTACACATTCAACAGAAATTGTCCTGCTTCGCTTAATAGCATTCTCTTTAAACAAACATGCTTATATTGTCAATGATTACATTTGATTTCATAACTTGTGCTCACCCTGCAGTATTTGCGGGTCATTTAGTTTAGTGTCTCGCAAGTCCCGCATTAGTAAATTGCACAGATGGACACATTTATTTATAAATGTGGGCTAAATGCTACAAAATCATCTAAACAGCATTATAACAGTGTAGGGTGCTGTAGAAATTCACTTACAAAGGACCTAAGGGTTTCTACTGGACCTGTTTTACAATAAGCTTCCATGACTGAGCTAATTTTTCCTTTTCTCTGTCACTGCAATGATTATCTCCTGCATGGGAGGAATAGTGGTCTGAAACCGGACTCAGTCACTATATGACTCATCATTGCTGAAGTCCGAATTAGAACAGTGATGGAATCCATGAACAAATCTTGTTAGGAAAACAAAGGGATTCAAATCATTTCTTTTCCTGAAAAGAACTGTTTTAGCCACCACTACACCGCTAGCCGGGGCTCTGTTACCCTGGAAATGCCGACAAAGGAATATGCTGACACATTAGCTGTCGAGTTATGAGATATTTAACCTAATTGTTCTGCTTCTCTTTGGCCACCCCCGCTATTGAATCCTTTCAAAGTCAAGAGGGCTTTGCTGCGGATGAATCGTTATTCTGAGATGGCGGTAGACTGGAGCAAAGCGATGATTGCGTTATATATCCGAGTTCTCATTTTGAATTCTGCTGGCTTTGTGATGGAATGATTCCCTCGGCTGTTCACTGAAGCAGCCATTTTTTTTTTTTTTTTTTTTTTCCTGCGGCCCCTGGGTCAGCCTGGCTCAAGTGTGTGGTTTGGATATGATTTGATCAGAAACCTTTGTCCAAAATGGGGTTTTCTGTCTCCCTGCATGATCCTTTTGATCCTGTATTGCCTCATGCTGGGCTGCAGATCCACTGGAGGAGTGGAGAGCATGCTCAGTAGAGTTGGTCTCCAGAGCCTCCAATCGTTTGCCAGGGGTACACAGGTCAAACCTTTGTACCTCTTTATGAAATAAAATTGAAAAGGTGTTGGTGGGCCTATAGGGAGGTACTGTTTCCTCTGGACCTTATAAAATCCAGCACTGTAAAACTGTGAAACATGTGACATGTTTACAGTTTAAACACCAGTGTGTAAAAGCTAAATGCCCGGTGATTATTTTTTGTAAATAGGTGTTCTCATTCAAAACACTGATGTTTATTGGATGTTGCGATTGAGGTTTTTCAGATGTGATGAATACACTTTAAAACTGAATCTAAACACTGTGACATGTTTAAAAAGTGTTGCAAAAAAAAAGTGTTTAGCATGTGTTCAGAACTGAAACATTTGTTTTTACTGCCTCATTGCTGATGAAACTCGAGCGCTTATGCTGTCCTTTGGATGAAACCTTGTATGCCCAATCACCATCCAGGATCCCATGCTACTTTCAGAGAGCCTATAATTAGTGAACTCCAGTTTCCTTCACATATTTCTAAAAAAATCCTCTTTCCTACATCTGGCTGCTTGTGGAGATATTGCTTTCATGACTGTTTGTTTGCATTCTCCCCTGTTTTGATCCTGGGAACGTCTGTGGAATGAAAGTACTGAGTGAACCGTGTCTCAGTGGAAGGTTTATGATTCTTGTTGTTCTTTTGCTTTTGTTTTTTTTTTAATATCGCGGGAACCTCTGTGCTCACTGACATGTGAGCTCGCTCCTATTTCCCTGACATTTTCCTTCATAATTGTCCTGGTGCATCCAAGTAAACAATTTTGCTGCCGAAGTTGAACATTGGATCTTTCCATAATACTTCAGTTACATAAATGCAGTCACAGACGGTAGTTAAGAGGTAAACTCCCATACACCCCCGTCAATCATTTTCTTTGTGCCTCGTAGACTCGGCACAACCCCCCCCCTCATTCTCATGTTGAGTGATTACACATGGAAGTTGTTGGAAAATGATGTGTACTTGCACATAATTATTTTCCTGGGAGAAAAGTCAGTAGCATAGTCAATAAAATACACCGTCTGGGAGCTATCGTTAGACTGCGGTCCTCTCTCTTCATCTCTGGTGGCATGCAGAGAAAATGAGCTGTCTTACTATCCCCAAGCAAATAAGAGATAAACATTGTGGAAAGTGGGTAACTTGAGCCTCATTTTTTCAAAGGGAAGATTGTCAGATAATAAATCTGATCTGAACTCCTTTCGTGGTGACAGAGCATAGAAATTAAAACCCCAAAAAGTTGGCACATCGTTGAAAATGCTCATAAAATCAAAAAGGACTGATTTGGAAATTCCATTCACCCTCATATCTATTGAAAACGGTAAAACAGAATATTTTATGCTCTAACGCGTTAAGTTAATTTGTACATATCTTTCTGCATTCATGTTGCTCTCACAAATGTGAAAGTTATCTATGCAATGAGTACTGACATACCCCCATACCGTGGCCAATGCTACCTTTTGGACTTGACACTGATAACAGCTTAGGTTATCCTTATCATCTTTGGTCTGGTGAACACAGAAGCTGTTTGTTCTTCCTCAAAAAGCACTTTATATGTTGCCTCATCGGAACTTTCAACACATTTCTGTCACTGTCACCAGTGACATTGTGTTACTTTTGTTTACCAACTAAAGGAGGCACCACTTCTTCAAGTTCTTCAAGAACAGATTTCACCTGGAATGTCACTTGCAACCTTGCGTTATTCATGGGACACTTTGGTCTTGAGGGATAAGGCCTTTTTTGGATGCTTGTTTTATACTATAAAACAGTCACCTCACCAGGTTCACATCACCTTTTTATTGCAGCTTGTCGCATCATTATTTGTCATATATTTCCCACTCACCAACTTTTTTTTGAGGCTGTTGCAGTCATCAGATTTAAAATACACATATATTCTCCATAAAAAAAAATTAGTCCACCCATTGAAGCATCACATTATGTGTTGTTACGGCATTTTCAAGGTATTAGATGGTGAATGACCACTCAAAACACTCCTTTATGATGTTATTTGAATTTTCCATATTGTGCCAACTTTTTTGGAATTAGGGCTAAATGTGAATGTACGCCTATACCCATCTAAACTACCAGACAGATGCTGCATCCCATATTCAAACTTGAAAAAGTGTAAAGCATTGTGTGTAAAAACATAACTTCCTTATATTTTGGTATTTAAGTGCCATTGCACATCTCATGCTATTCTCTCTTTCGGCCTTAAAAATTAAATAGCTCCTATGCCTTTGAAACGTTGAATGGCTGTCCCTCATATGGTTTTTCTTACTATTTTTTCTTCAATTTATCACTTCAAAATCACTTTTCATAATTTTACATTATGCTCTCCACTGGGGTGAGCGAACACCAATCATATTCGCAGCAGATGCATGTCGAAACGTGTCATACTCATTCAAGATCAAGTGTAAACTGCTTAAGCCTGTTGGGAAAAGTGCAAGAGGATTAACATAACAGCAAGATGTATGATTTAGAGAATAACACTATTTTAATACAAGAAAAAACCTGTTGTGTCCCCCTGCTGTGTATTTCCAATAATACTGTAATGAAATGAGCAACGCTGCTCAACCTGCTGCTCAAACCACAGTCTCTTTCAGGTTGAGTCCTGATGCCATTTATTTCTAAGCCAAGAGGACTATTTTACCCCTCAAAATAATGTACAGAGCTGCAGAAGAGACTGTACCATGTTGAGTATGGGCACACAGTAAATTATGAAATGGTAATTTGGTTCTTGCAGTCAATGGAAAAGTTAGTGGTTGGATTTGTTTGGTCCTGTGCAGCCCCTGCTATAGTCCACAGGAGATTGTGAAAGCTCCATGTCTCCTCTGAACACTGTGATGAATCAACAGTTATTGCTGTGGATGATGGCATCAGTCACTCCTTCCTGAGAGTGATGAGAGGTCTCATCACTGTGGTTTGAGTTCACACCAGGTTACATTCATCCCATAAATCTTTTTTTTTTTTTTGGACAGCAGGCTGCTTACCATTTTTATTTATTTATTTTCATGTAATTATTTGGCACCAAACTCAGGTCTGTGAATGTCCAATTCCCATCCCAATTTGGAATGTCCAACTGTCACCCCGACTGTGTTCATCACGCAGGCCGACCGCTGGGTACACAGTGGTAACAGATCAGAGTGCAGATTCGTGGTTTTCCTTTGAATCAGAGAAGCACCTCTTCTCTGCTGGCAGGCACTCAGTCAGCATTCCATTGCTGTAGATGAGACTTTTGATCACATGTTACGATAAGGTCACATGAACTGAAATGAAGTAATGTTGGCCATGCTGATGTCAAGAGTTGATGATAAAAATAATTTGAAATTGATTTATTTTTCATTGCTGCATTGATTGAGTAATGCATGTATTCATGGACTATATGTTCTGTAAATTAGCAAAGCAAGGACTTTACTTTGATTGGTAATCCAGTGAAAATACATTTGCCTTTTTTTTTTACGTTTCTATTAGTTGACATTAACTAGTGTAGTTATTAACATGAATTGAAGATGTATAGACAAATGTTTTCTGTAGTTATTAGTGCATTAGCTATTGTACATTCATGTGGACCTCATTGTTAAGCTTTACAATGATAGCTGTTCAGCATTGCATGAGTAATTGGCCATTTTTCTGCTTGCTTTTGAATGTTTATTTTAATTTCATTAGTCTGCCAAATTCAGAATAGAGTTTTGCTTCGGACTTATTGAAATGCAAAACCAATAACCACCAGTTACCCTGTCCCTAATGTTGGAAAGGCTATGAATTAATGAATGCGGAATAACAAACTAAATGGATATTGGCATTCGAGACTTCATCATTCAGTTGCTCAATCCATTTTTGAGGGTGCTTGTGATTTTTTGAAACGTGCAGCATGAATATTTGATTGTGTGCCAAAGTGCTGATTGTTGTACCACTGTGAATTCTGCCGGTTACCTTCGCGCAAACATACTTGTGAGGTCAGAGCTGGTTCAAGAGCTGCAGCAGCAGTGTTTGGACACAATCCACAGGTTGATTTACATTCTGCAAATTTATCACAAAGACCATTGTGGTCACACATAAATTTATATTTTGTAAGACAGGATATACAGTCCCATTTCCAACAAAGTCAGGATGAGATGTAAAATATATATATATTTTTTAAATGCAATGATTTACCAATCATTGAAACTCTTTTTATTGAAAATAGGGCAAAGACAACTTAACAGATGTTGAAACTGAGAAATTGTATTTGTTTTTGCAGAAAAAAAAAATCAATTGATGCCTGGAACACATTCAAAAAAACTTTGGTCAGGGGCATGTTTAGAACTGCATTTTATCACGTCTTCTTGTGACAACACTCGGTAAACATTTGGGAACTGAGAAGACCAACTGCTGTAGTTTAAAAGTTTAAAAAGCAAAATGTTTTCCCATTCTTGTTTGATGTAGGATTTATACTGCTCACCACTTTGCAGCCTTTTTGGTCATATTTTTAGTTTCATAATGCACCCAATATTTTCAGTGGGTGAAAGGTCTGGACATTAGGTCAGTTTAGCACCCAGACTTAATTGCTATGAAGCCATGTTGTTGTAATATGTGCAGAATGTTGTGTTTGGCCTTGTCTTGGTGAAATAAGCAAGGTCTTCCCTGAAAAATACATCTGGATGGCAGTATATTTTGCTCCAAAAGCCGAATATATTGTTCAGCCTTAATGGTGTCTTCATTACATTCTGTTTTTATTTACATTTTACACAGCATCCCAACTTTTTTAAAAACGGGGTTGTACAATTGATTAATTCAAGCACTGTGGATCAGATGACAATACATTGCAAACATTTTGCTGTAGCTCTAATTCAGAGTCCCACGCTACACAAAGTACATTAGCAGGTATCAAAGTGCTGAAAATGCTAGAGGGGTGTTAAATTGAAGAATAAGTCGCCGGATGTGACCTCACATATCAGAACTTGGGTCCTGTGGAGCAAACTGCTGAAACAAAAGCATTTGTTGAACAATTCTGGCAGAACTTAAAGCCAGCGATGATAAAGTAAAGATAATTAACTCTGATCAGAAGTGCGATGATCGACTTTCACTGAAACTAATTATCAGAAAGTATGAGTGAATTGACCCCTTCAGCTGGAAGGTAGTGTGATGTCCTGCAGGTTCAAGCCTATCTGAGAATAATGTTGCATGGGATTTGAGCCTAACCCCACCTGTTGTGTGATGTAAAGAAAATACAAAAAAAAAAAAAAACAAATTGACAGTGAGTGACGCGAAGGGAGTGTCATGTTGGCCATAAGTGCACAGAAGTTCCCCTTTCAACTCTAGCTTTGAGACTCTGCGTGACGTTCATGTCTTAATGTGAACACGCACTGCTCATTTCAACCCACTGAAGATGTAAACATGTTGTAAATATGACCCACATACTCAATTTTGCTAACTAAACAGTATTATATTAAAGTTTTGAGCTCGAAAACATGTCTTCAGTTGTAATTACTCTAAAAAGCTGCTGTTGGTTCTGTGCTATGACTTCCCAACTAAATGTGATCGGTCTGCTGAAGTACTTCTGCTCATTCAGTCATATACTGTGTCCGCCATGACAGTATGGTGCCGGGACACTTCGATTTTTTTCGATGTTCTATTAAAACGACAGAGCCCACTCATAACCCACAAGCACCCCAGTCTCTGTTTAAAGGCAGGGCTTATTTGCTTAATTTGAGTCCTTGATAAGACAGATCTTGTGCACTTTGGCCCAGTTCTCTGGCCTCTATCAACTGTTGGTTGATGGACAGCTGTTGAACCTCTAGAGATGTGAGTCCAAATGCCTGAGAGTAGAGCCTACTGTATATTATGGGTTGAAAAAATAAGATTACTGGTAAAAGAGCAACAATATATTTCCAAGGGGGTACTTGCTTAGTGAATTAAAGTGCGCGAAACGATCACAAAGATGATGTGATATCCAAGGAATCAAGGGCAAATCATTGGTCTACAGAGGCAAAACCTGACTGTTAGAATTTAGAGTCCATGATTTCTTCTTCTCCGGATTTAAACTGTTCTGTCTTGCTTCTGTTCATTTATTTCTAGCGGTTTCATTTTTTTTCTTTGTAAAATTGTCCTCCCTCCATCTCCCTCTCTGAGGAGTTCTCTTTTAAACTCCTGTCATGTCTTTTATCTGCTCTGTTATTTTTGTTTCTCTCTCTCTCTCTCTCTCTCTCTCTCTCCCTCCCTCCCTCCTTTTGTTGCATCATCCTACCGTCTTTCACCTGGCGATGCCCAGCACTGAGTCGGGAGCTCACGGTGGTCACATCTCCCTCCTGCATTGGCTGCCTCGGGATGCTTGCCGATCACAATATTAGCGCTTTCGCCTTTGCCTCAATGTCATTGATTCAGCTGTGTGCAGGAGGTGTCCTGCAGCTCATCGCACATCATGCACATTATGCTCGCATGTAATCTACCTGTTCCAGCATCTCTTAGATTGTTAGAGGGCATGTTTGATGCACCTCTTTTGCAGTTTGTCCTCAATTTTAGCCACCCTCTGAATCAAATTTGCTCATTTGTCATTGCTTCCGCATTACAGGTTTGGTGACTGTGTCACCTGCCAACGGTTTGCATTTTTGCTAAAACTGAACATTAGTTCAGTTCGCTACTTTTTTTAAACTGCTGTGTTGCGAGGATGACATTAACCTAATTGGAAAATGTTAGCCTGGCTTAGATGGATCTCCCTGCATTGCAGTACCCCGGAGAATAATCTATGACGATATTCGCTGTTCAAATATTAAGCTTAGTTTAAGAGAACAAGCCATCTGGGGAGAAATGAAAGATGAATTGGCTCATTCGGTATTACAAAAATTGATTAAAATTAGCCTCTGCAAGATTACTGCACGATTTTACTCCACTCTGTGGTAGTCTGCCAACTGCAGTCTCAAACTATAGGTTTTAGTCGGCTTTGATATAGCAGTATAATTTCCACAAATATGACAATTGAAGGCAATCTTGTATAGACTATTTATTTCTCTGTATTCAGTCTGGGGATCCATTCCATAGGAATGAATTGACTAAAAAAGAATGATTTGCCTTTTTCATTTGTCTCTATCAGTTATCACATATATAAAACCTGAGTATGTTGTTATACATTTGTTGCTAATGTTATTTTACCTTTAAAGTGCATTTATAAACCACATATATTTCTGCTGTAGCTCACAGTTGTAAAGCTGTAATCCTGAGACCGAGTGCAGCAATTTTGTTGTGAATATTACAGGGTGATTTGCACAGGGTTGAAAGGTTGCAGTAACTCTAAATCACCACTGGGGGCTGTAGGGGAGGCTGCTGGCTTAATAGTTGCCTTGCACAGGTGTAATCTTTCTCGTTCAACCCCCATTGCAGCACCGTTTACTGATCAATTTTCTTAAAGCTATACAGTACCACACAGTGATTTTTATTTTTGTTTTTTACTTTTTTTTTTAAGGAATAGACCAAAAAATTACAATAACAATTCCTCTTAAAATCAAATAACACATACTTTTTTTGTCTTAACTGTTGATAACCAAGTCTGTAGTTACAATAGAGACCTCAGCAATTGTATGAATAGTGTCGCTCCACCGGTAAGCTAATGTTGACAGAAATATCTTTGGACTGGAAGAAGGGTTGAACTAAAGCAAATGACACAACACATTCTCATTCTGAGTCGTCAAATAGTGACGCTTCCTGACCAAGTATCAATATAGGGAGGGAGGCTTTTAGCATCCATATTTGACGCTCAGGTTAGGGTTCAGGGTAAACGTTAGAGGTTAGGGGGTAGGGTTCATTTTAAACTGGCTTCAAATAAGGACGCCAAAAGCCTCCTTTTGCACAGTATATCGATGCTTCACTATATGACGCATCAGGATGAGACTGGGCTCGGCGACACCATGAACGCAAAGGCTCGACACTTAGATAAAAGCAGTTGGTTGAAAGAAGGACAGTCTTTTTTTGCAGAAAAATAAGTACAAAATTGCATGGTTTAATTGTTAAGAATAATATACAAATAAAATGGTCTACATCATTATTTCAGTGTAATTACACTCTTGAACATTGTTGCCGGTGGCATTTATTGACCAAAAGTATTTTGGTTGATATGCAGCTCAGACTGTGCACTCCTGAACTGGGACAAGGCATTCTACAAAAAATACACCAAAATGAAAGCACTGTGATAAACAAGAGAATAGAAAAGTCAGTTGCTGCGTGGAATGAGTTTATGACTATAAAACAAATTCAAAGCTGACCCGGCAAACTTAAACTGTGAGCTTGTCTACTCACTCACATCAGACAGATAATAGAGTCACAGAAATGACAAGAAACCCATTTGAAAGAGAGCAAAATCACCATTTTCAGTAGAAATGATGAGCTTCATTATTGTGCACCACAGGGATTCTTAACACAGAACAGGACATTCCAGGCTAAATCCAGAGCCTTCTGTCAGTGTTCTTCAGAGGTCTTGTGTACGAGTGATGTTTCAGTGAGAGGTTACTGATGTGTCACTCAAAAGTGACATACTCTCCATTTTGTAAAACGTGAACTGCGTTCCTTCCTGTCTTCTGTCCATTTTTAGTACATGGAGGGTCCCGCATTCATGCCGCTGTGGTGCATCTCATTGTTAGTCTTTATTTCGGCAGTGTGGCACATTGGGTCGGCGGAAGATTCGTGTTTTCTTCTCCTTTAAGGTTTTTTTTCCCCCCCTCTTCTTTGTGTAGCCTAGCAACAGGCAAAGGTTCCACGCATAAGTGGAAGTCTCAGTTGACGAGAAACAAATGTCATGGAGAGGCAGAGGGTAACCTCTCCCACCTTGCAAGAAAGCAGCTACTATTTTTCCGTTTCAGTTGATTCCGGTGTTGTCGGAAGATTGTAACAGCTCGGGGTAGTTCTTTGCTGATGCGAGGTAGTTATTTTCTTATTGAGTATAGGTTGTATGTGCGTGCATGAGTTTGCAAATGCATGTGTGTGTATGTGTTTCTGCATTGTTTATCTTTAAACTTCTTAAACTTGAGCAGTGTTGCTTACGTTGAAATGCAGTCTAACCCACTTCGGCGTCCTTGTGATAAACAGAGTGCTGCTTGCAGGTTACATTTGGGGGTAAACATAGTTTTATCAACCTCAATTCGCACATACATATACAAATCAATGGAAATGCTGCCATAAATTCTGGCATTGTGAAGGGCACAACATGCTGTTTTTGTTGAGTCTGGTTCAGATATCAATTGATTTAATTTTGTGGTGATTGTTAAGCTGTAGTCCTGTGGTTATTAGCAACTATCCCACTGAGTCTCCATTTGGCTCTGTCGGAGGACATTGACTTTTGGCCACAGTCCTTTTTAGGTGTTACTGTTTCTTGGTGTTTGACATGTTGTTGTAGTTTTTAACCCAAGGCCCTATGTCACCTTAACTGATTCTTACCGTTTTTGTCAGCAATGCTCCTGCTCCCTGAGGAATCTGGTAGGATCCTAGTTTTAGATTGAAGACAGACCTAGCAAAGTGCCACTGGTTTGACCTCTTTGAAGCAGACGCACATTGATAGTTAGCATTCATATTAATTGGGATAACTGTCACTGTAGGCTTAGAGACTTCAAAATTAAAGCCATTTTTCGATATTTTGTCCACTGTCTGTTTACAAGTGATGGTCATTTTTATTGTGGAAGAAGCTAAACTATTTTTACTGATGCTTGTAGAGAATTGATAGCTTCTACCTGATTAAGTTAATCTGGAGGGTAAAGTAGGGGTATGCCTTATTGTGTGAAGAGCACAATTAGGCACATCCCAATCGAGCAGTCTCCGATCAGCTAACAGTAGTCCGAATCCACAGCCTAACTATCACCTTTGGCTAAAGTAACCACAGCCTCAGTAGCAGCACTGTTTTGGGACCTGCCAATATGTCGCTACGCATTTACTGCAAGATCAAGTGTCAGTAGCAGGTTAACGGCTGGATGAACAGTATGTTTTTGGTCACTGGGGTCATCCTTTATCCCTTATTTATTTTTTAAACCTGTGTCTGTTATAATGGACAGAATTCTCACTGTGTTGGGTGAACCAAGTGCTAATGACCTCCCAAACTGCAGTGGTATCTGTCTGTCTGATGAGTATACAACACTGAAATTGACATACCTGTCAAGGTGTCAGGCTGCAGCTGTTACGTTTGGCACACACACACGCATACACTCACAAATGTACTCACAGGCACACAAACATACACACACCCACATACACAGATACAGACATGCACAAATGTGCGCACACACTCTCTCTCTCTATCTCTCTCTCTTTATGTATTTATTCTTGTCTGTATTCCAGAGTAACAGCAGGGGACATAAACAATACTCTCTGTACAGAGTAATGAGGTGAACACTAGCAGGTCGATCATGGATACGACTTGGTGCACTTCCTCCAAATATGAAGGCTGCTCATTACTGCCGACATAAAGCAGTGTCTTGCGAGCTACTTTGCCGGCAATTTTTACAGTACAGCCAGTTGTAGCCCTCCTTCAACTAATATATGGACATTCCCAGGGCTACCAAATATACCAAAATATACCAAATAAACAGAAGGGCTACCAGAAATCTACATTTTGTGTTCCAAGGCTGACACCGGAGGCTGGTACGTCAGCACCTTAGTGAGCAAGACCTCCTCTAAAGTGCAGTCTACCTCCCAGACAGAGACTATTCTGCTTTCCTCATCAACCTCAACGTCTGGAGACACATTGTAAAATACATTGGTATCATTATTGCCTAGGTTGAAAGTGATAGGAGTGACACGAGTGCATGTGCATTCTCCCTGAAGATGGACATGGTGTTTAGTGGTCCTTTACTAACAAGTCCACAAGCCGGTAATGATTCGTTGTGCAAATCCCCATGAAAGCAATCTAGCCATTGCGATTTATGTGTGAAGGATTCTTTAATTTGTTGTTGACCATGATGCAAACAATGAGGTGACTGAGAGTTTGGAAACTAGATAGAGATTGAGTCTAGATGGTTGGACCAGTAATCTAGCTTTGACTATGACAATCATAATATCCTCAGCAAATACAGTATTATCAAGCACAGAATATGACACAGCATGATCAGCTGAGATGATGCATGAAGTTTCCTCTGTAAATGTGAACTGGTCCATTGCTGCTGTTGTCTGACCTGTTCTAAGTCCAGAAGGAGCCTCCAAGCACTAGCAGATGTTAACTGTTGCTCAGAGTCCCACTACACAGTAGGTGCTCCCACAGTTATGAGCTGGTTGGTTATGATGTTGTGGTAGAAAGAGGCACTCCTCCCGTCCCCCTTCCCCATCATTCTGTGTCTGTACCTGGCTATTCCACCAATCCACTTCCTTTTTAATCTTTTGAATGTTCCTTTAAACCCCCCCCCCCCCTTTTTTTTTTGGTCGTTCATTGGTTTTCCCTTCCATTTGTGCTTTTGTATCCAATCAGTTCAAACTTTACTGTAAAGAACAGCCCACCCAGTTTCATGATAAATCTCTGAGCTTTCATCTTTAGGGCCTCTTGCCATGCTGGTACCAGATAGAGCCATAGACTTTACCAGTTGATTTTCATGCAGTGTTTCCCATACATTGACGACACTATGGCAGCCCGCCATAGTCTAATTTCCCCCGCCATAGTCTCAATATGTGAAATTGCAGCGTGTTGATCTAACATGCGAATGTATGAAAACAAAAAATGGAAAAATTGGAAAGGTACTGTAAGACGCGGAATTTGCGCAATTCAACCCCCCAACTCCCCCCCCCCAACAAAGTAAGAATAATCCCCTCCCCGCTCAACAAAATGAGAATAGTCTCCCCCGCTCAACAAAATGGGAAGAGGGAAAATGCCCCATGCTCAACAAAATGAGCAATCATCTAACCCCCCCCCCCCCCCCCCCCCCAACAAAATGAGAATCCACCCCCCGCGCAACAAAATGAGAATCGTCCCCCCCAGACATCGGTCTGCCACCAAACATGTGCTCCCATATTCTACAAAAATTCTGTGGGAAACACTGTCATTTTTATTGTTCAACCACTTGTTCAAAATTTTACCCGTACAGTAAACTTGATAAAAGACTATTAATCTCTTGGCTCTATGACAATGTGCCCTGAAACTGTCAAAGTCTTGGAGTCTGCTTTTACTCCCTCCAGAGTAACACCTGCCTGCCTCTGAGGTCATTTAGATCTGGCCAATCTCCAGACCCCAAAGGCAGCAGAGCGTGTGCCGATTTTTCCATTCGATATCCTCCAGAAGCCCAAGAAGTTTGGGTCAGACTCTTTGGCTGGGGGAACTTGTCACCTCATGTCCAAGAAAAGATGCTCTAGATAGCTCTCTGACTGTGTGTTCATCACTGTTGAGCATATTTAAAAGACGACAAAACCTTGTTGCACAGTTTTGATTCATTCCATATATAGTACTTTTGGGAACACAAGCGTGCACACACAAGCGTGCACACGTTTTCAGTTTGATAAATGGTGCTTTCATTCATTCTCACCACACTAAATTCAGCTCTACACACTGCTGTAGATTATTATCAAAGCTGCTTACTGACTTTCTGTGCATGTTTTCACCTCTCTCTCTCACCCTCTCTCCTCTTTCACTCCCTGTTTTGCTCCGGGTTTTGTATTTCCTCTCGTAAATGGTTGCTGTGGGGGTGTGGGAGGAATGTCCTTTATTTTAGTTGCACAAAAAACCGGCCTCATTTGCCTGGTGAAATAATGGCCCCTAAAAACATGTAAACATGCGCTGTGGTGAATGCTTTATGGCACATTAGTAGCAATTACAGAGAGAAAATGATGCACGAGTTGGGGGAGAAGGGGATGGGAGCAACCGGCTGTCAATGATATCAACTCAGGAAGTCAGGGATATCAACACAGGAAGTCAGGGATACTACTCATATTCCCCTGGTGTGCTCGTAACCATTCAGGCCTCCAAATGTAAATAGTTAAAATAAAATGTGTATACACAACGCGTACAGACACACACACACACTCACACATGACATGCATGCTGTTCACAACACCTCAAACAAGTGTGCTTTCATACTATAGCAAAATACACAATAACTGCAAAGCCTGTTACTGGGCTTGTGGAGATTATGTGATTGTAAAAATGGCTGCAGATCTTACCTCACTCGTCTGCTGATTTGTTCATGCATTTCTTAACTCCGTAAATCCTTCAGATCCATGTATGGGTCTATAAAATGCAGCTGTATTCAAACCGGTGGAACTTCAGGCGAATTTAAAATTCTGGTGGAGATCCCAAGGTTTCCGAACATCTCAAGTAGCTAAGTCCTGCTTAATTACAGAGAAATGAATATATAAGATCCTGATATTTTCCATTTGATGAAAATAGTGGCCATAAAAACATGGTGTCCTGGGTTTGAATATGTAAGTGTGATGTAGCTTCAGGGAAGTGCTGCAACTAGCAGATACAGTGTGTGTAAATACAATATGTATGTGACACTGTCCTATATTATGAATAAAATGCTTTTTTTCTGACTTCAAACGTACTTAAGTGAAAATGTAGAGTTTAAAGGGTTAACCAAACACGTGTAGTGACCCCTCATCACCCATGTACATATGCACACATGAACACACCAGTATACTTGTTTCTCCACACTGACCAATACTCATGAGGTGCTTATAAGGCATAGCACTGTCAGTTTCTGACAGAATAGCACTACAGTAACCGTGATAAACGGTCATTGGGGAGAATAAAAGAAGATGAGAAGTTAACTCAGTTAGTTACTCTCCCACCATTCCTCCTCAGCAGTGGAAGGATTGTCTGTGGTGTTTAATGTATATCTGAGGTAGACTGTAGTATAGTCTGTGAACGCATTGCGCATTATTAAAAAAACCCATTGGACTACTGCCAAACTGGAGTCTGTTATCTGGAGGAAGCAAGCTGTCTGGACCATTTGGTGTAAGGTCTTAGCTCACACTGACAGTGCAGCATTCAGAGACTCCAAATTATAACCGCATCGCTCCTCAAACAACCTTATTGATCGAGATATGAGGAAATATTTGAAACATTCATTTTCCTCTGAGATGCTAAGACAGGTTAAAGCGCACACATTTCCCTCTCATCTGGCTGTTCACTTCTTTTGCAGATTTTTATTTTGTAATTTAGCTACTCTCAGCTATCCTTTTTATCACCGTCATTTTTCGCTCCCTGTAATTTTTTTTTCTCCCTGATTCATTGAATTTTTATAATTGCAGTGCATTATTACCATCCATTATTTAGTTTTCATATTAAAATTTCCAGATTGAAGGTGAAGTCCAGGAAAGAGAAAAGCCTGGAACACCATGGAAAAAATGAATGCTTTAGTAATGTCTCATTGTGATTTTCACCATTCAATGCATGTCCTTGAAAAACCGATAGCACTTTTAAAAGTGATTCAGGCTGGTCTCCGGTTGTAATGAAATGAAAAATAGTGATGGAGTGACAAAGAAATATTTAACACACAAGGTCAGTTTTTCAGTTTTTTGTATGCATAGTGTTGCCTTCAGTTTGTAGGTAATAGGTATTGAGATGGTTTCATTTGGTTAAGCCGAGTTTACGGTAGAATGATTTGAACATTTCACATCGCTGGGCAGCTCCTGTAACTGCTGAAATAAAGTTGTGGATCAGGTATGCCACAGTAGGCACTGTTGGGTCGTTTACATTTCAGGCCTGTAGCACAAGCACTCGATCACTGTAGCGTGACCTGCGCAGTTTGTATTGTTTACATCAAATCATCCACAACACAGATATAAATACCAGCTTTGTGAAGCTCTCAAACTGTTTTTGTTGAGTCTGGCTCAGAAAAAGATTCTGTTGTAAATTTCGGCTCTTTTGATTCAAATCTGTGGTGATTTTTAGTTCTGAGGTTATCAGCAACAATCTGTCCAAGTGTCGGTCTGTCCCTGCGGGAGAACTTTTTGACTTTTCTGTTTCGGTCTTTTGGTGTTTGACAAATGTCGTTCCTCTCGCCACTTTAAATCCGTTTTTCCACATTTTTGACCGACACACCTGCAATGTGACCCCTTTGGAACTCTGTCGGTAACCCCATCTTGCTTTGGACACTGACCTAGCAAACTAATGACTTGTTTTAAGTGGACACTTGTTCCCAATTATTAGTCTAAATTAATAGATATCACCATTATAGGTGTTTTTCTAAATGTAGTGAAAGCCATTTTTCAGGGTTATTTCTGTTATTTTGTTCACTCCCTGTGTATGGGAATGCATTTACTGAAGCAATGCAGGTTAAGTACCTTGTTCAAGGGCACAACAGTAGTTCATCACCAGGGAATCACCTGCGAACAGACCCACCATGCCGAGTTCTCAAAACATTGTGCTGCACTTCCAAGGCCGAGATAAAGAAACTAAGCTGGCACAGGAGCCGGGTAAACAATAATAAAATTGTTGTACTCTGATGGGAGGCACACAAGCGCACACACACCCACACACACACACACACACACTAAGTCCTAAAGCCTTGGTCTGTATTTTATTTATTTTTAAGCCTGAATTGCATCTGATTGCATCGTTGACATCTATGCGTGAACAAGCAAGGTTCCTGGGTTCACTGGCCGTCGCATTTCATTTAATTCATGTCAGTGTCCCTGACTGGTACTTTTCACTTTAGATGACAGACATGGTCAACACCACTGTGATCAGCAGAGATAAGCCTTTGCTCCAATGGTTTTGTCCTTCATTGTGTACATGGAACTCGGCTCCACAAAGTCAAGTCTCGGGCAAAAGTGCTAACTAATCATTTGACTCCCCAAAGCTGCCGTCCTGTGTTGCCGGGAATCAGATGACATATTTTCTCAAGGAAGGCCCATTCTTTATCCTCCTTCTTCATTGTCCTTGACTCCGGAGAGCCAATATAATTTCTCTTGTTACAGCTTGGACACATCAATATTATAAAAGTGGGGCAAAGATTACTTCAAGCAACACAATTAAATAAATGTCTGACTTATTTGTTTAGGTCAACTAGGTACAACATTCGACACTCTCCGTTCCTGTCACTTATTTTTGCTAATTGTTGTTCATTTGAGACTTGAGTCGAATTAGCCGAGTCATAACATGAGTACTAAGCTCAAGGATATCCTTACCAATGTATATTACCACGGCTTGAGAAGACAGTAGATGCTGTAGATATTAAGAATTAAAATGAAAGTAAACCCATATTAAATTAGTATTTTTCTTTCACAGAAAATTGTCTTTGGTTTCCCCTGAGGGTTTAAGGCAATAATCTTTATTACATGAATATTAGCTTGTTCTAACATCAGTGAGTGGCATGATTTTGGATTATATGATCAACATAAACTCTGTGGACAAGAGGACATTAAAACAAAACATTTGATTTGTCTTTTACAGTTTCACAGGCTATCTTTACATTAGAGACTTTTGCATACTCTAATATTTAGTTTGACCAGTTTGGGCTGTGGCGCACAGTCGTTGTGGTCTTGCTCCCACAATCTTATGCAATGTTACAACATTAATTTCTCTCTAGAGTTGCGCTAATTTCTGGCTGAGATATTTTATTGATGATGGGAGAGTCAATATACTCAATATAGCCTTCTCCATCACATCCCGGTTTGCCGAAGCTGGGACAGACGAGAAATGCAGCACAGCGGATCCAGTGTAAGCACTCACATTGACTAAAGTGAATCCTATTGGCTGCGCTGCTGTGGCGCAGCGCAGACGGACTAAACATGCATCTGGTGTAATTTGGGGGTAAACCTGACCAACTGAACCAAACCCAGATTATGACACTGCCTCCAGAGGCTTGTACAAAGGGCACTATGCATGATGGGTACATCGCTTCATGGGCTTCCTTTCTTACCCTGACATGCCCATTGCTCTGGTAATTGAAGTCGTTTTTTTCACGGTTAGCCTTACCAACAAGTGACTTTCTTGTGGTCACGTAGCGGTTTAACCCCAATCCTGCAAGTTCTTTTTGCATTGTGCTTGTGAAAATGCTTTTTCTTTCATTACTAAATATAGCAATGAGTTCTACGGGTATTTTTTTATGTGAGACTTCAAGTGTTTTAGTGATCTCAGTTCACAATCATTCATGATTTTTTTTTCCTCCCATTTCTTCTGTGAACTCAATGGTTCACCTTTATCCTCTCAAGTTTGAAGAATGCTTTAGGCAGTTCTTAACTGATTCTAGTGATTTCAGCAAACTCTTTAGTTATTGTCTTTGCTTGATGCAGGCCAATAAGTTGCCTTTCTGGAAACACAGTAGCATCTCTCCCACAACCAGGGGATATGTCTTTCAACATGGTTGTTTAAGAAATGCAAAGCTACACACTACATCAGCCAGGGTTGAAGAATTCTTGCCAGCTGAAACAAATTAATCACTGCAATAATGATCATATCATAAGCTCTTAACGGGATAATTTATTTTTTTGATGTTGGGGTGTATGAGGTCCTTATCAGTCAGTGTATTATCTGCACTAGATAGTAGTCAGCAAACTCCCTGTTTGTAGAGGCAGAGCATAGTGTCGGCACAGAAG
Source organism: Gymnothorax javanicus (assembly GCA_029692085.1). NCBI lineage: Eukaryota > Metazoa > Chordata > Actinopteri > Anguilliformes > Muraenidae > Gymnothorax > Gymnothorax javanicus. The sequence goes on from CM056195.1 coordinate 54,474,068, forward strand.
CTGAGCAATACGCTGCTGTAGATGAGAACGGCAGCAAATATTAAGATACCCATCTAAAAGAACGCCCCACCTAAAATAAATCAATGTAATTTTAAGTGTACACTATATCGTGAATATTTTCAGGGCTTTAAATTGTCGTCTGACAGCCCTCTCTTCGGGCGGTAATGTTACATTTTCTCAACAATAGTAAAGAGCTAACATGTAGTAAGTGCCAAAGGAAAGGGCTAACTGACGGCAAAGCAAAGCGATGAAAATATTCTAAATATGGCGCACATTCTAACGGAGACTGATTTCTGAAGGTGGGCCTTCTTTCAGGTGGCCAACATATGTTCTATCCCTTTAAGTATTTGCTTATTTACATACATAGTACAGAATTACATTCTACTTACAGAGTTGCTTTTAATGGTTGGAATGTTTGGTAGAATTATGAATTTTCTGATCATTTTTTTTTTCTTAACATTGTTTAATTTTTCAAACTTTCTCAAAAGGGAAATCATATTGGGTAGTGGGAGCTACAGTTTAAATTTCTAACTTTTGGCGAACATTTCTTTAAAATTTCTAAAACGGATCCCCTGAACTCTTGACTGACCACACGTCCTGAGAATCCCGTGCCTCATTCTGTCGGCCTACACTTTCAATGTTGTAATTTTATTAATCACTTGGTTGGGCTTGTGAAGAACGGTGCATTACGCATCAAGCCGCTTTCGAATAGACGTCGCCAAACAGCTGAAGGGGGACATCTATAATTACAGGCTCCACAGGATACCAACGCCACCAGGAAATGTGTTACAGCTGTAAAATGTGTGATGCACCTCTGATAGCCAGGCTTCTGTGTGTTCCTCTTTTTGTGTTGGCAGTTCTACAAATCAAAATGGAGGTCAGTCCCATTTGACACGCACACTAATCGCTGATCCCTAATTAGGAAAATGAAAGATCTCATCAAGAGATTCAGCCCTCCTTGATGATTGTTCAGTTGCTTGGAGGATCCTTTGAAATGAAACTCGGCAGCCGCGGGGTTCGACGTGTTTTCTTGTAAAATTGATCGCGCTGTGGTGGCAGGCAGTACCTCTTCTTGCCTTCTTTATGCGCTTGCCTCTGGGTCACTGTATCACAGTCATCTTGGTGCTATTTCTGCTTCAGAACATTGCTGGGGTTGGGTGAAAAAAAAGCGTTCGTCCACCGTGTGTTGACTCTCTGCTCTTGTATTATTTAAAGAATGAAACTTTATTTGCTAAGCACTTTTCAGGCCCAAAGTGCTTGTCAGGAAATGTGATTTTGCAGTTTTTCTCCCGCTGCTGCATATATTCAATCAATGTAAAGCACTAGGAATGACGTGTGGAAAATAATCGCGTTTGGCTAAATGCTGTCCACTACAGTGATTTCATTCTAAGCCAGTCCCAAACCTTATCCTAGATTCCTGAACCTAGTGATGGCCGATCCGGCCCTTGTGAGGTCATTTGGCTCTGTTCATTGACACGAGCATATCCCTCTAGCTCTAATTTGACCATTTGTCAAATGATTCTTCGTGAATTTAATTAAATTTTCAGTTGACTTAAGATGGCTTGTGATTGGCTCTGGCATATGTCTATTTGTTGCAACTGAAATGGAATATCTCAATACAGTATTTTAGCACTAGCTGAGCACAGATGGCTTGGGCAGAAGCAAAACTGGTATTTGTCTGTTTGGTCAGGTACTGTTATAGTATTGGTATTATTTACATTCACAAAAAAGATAAGCATCAGATAAAAGCGGTTGTAAATTAGATCCTTTGCAAAATAAATCATATAAATTATTGTAAATCTTTGCTTTTCTTGTTGATTGGCAAGCTATCCAGGGTGTATGTTGAATTCACATCCCGACCAAGAATTGGCCAATTGGTTGTTTGGATGGATGAATGAATGGAAAGATGGATGAATGGATTGATAGACAGATGAATAGATGGATTCCACATTAGTTTATTATTTCTGTGTACATGATGAGGGAAGAAGCCAGATGATGCTGTGTTTGAGTACATGTATCTAGACCGTGTTAAGTATTTGGACTCATGAAATGAGCAGGTTAAACAGCTTCTGCTGTGTGAATAACAATGCTCATGCTTTCACTGCTGTTTGTCCCTGAAACGTCTTATTGTTTCACTCATGCTGTTTTCACCTGGTCACATGACTGTAACAGTTCAGGACTGCTGCAGCAATACTTCCGCTGAGCTATGAGTGGTAACTCACTTTTTGTGTTGTGTTTATTGTGAATGGATGTGTGCATTCACCAGGTGGAAGCTTGCTTAGTAGTAGTTATGAGGGCTTTCAACTACGTGACAGTGCTGGAAGGACGATTCCTATTCAGACGGCTTTCATATATGTTAGACAATGTCTTTGAATGCAAAAGACCTTTGAAAAATTATGCTTTGCATTAGTGACATGCGTAGAGATCTGAATCCATTCTCTATGATTATCTAAAATAGCTCGTCAATGGTATTTTTCATTTCTGAAAAATCTTTTCTTGCTTGACCTTTGTGACATAAACCGTATTTGCATTGTCTCTTACCACCCACCAAGAGATTACTGGTATAAAAAATGCATTTTTTTAGAACCCATATTATGGAAAGCACTTTTCCCCCTCCAGCCAAAGCCCAGAGAAGTTGACTTTGAGCACTCCCAGGTTAACTGTAAGGAACCCCTCCTCTTCTTCAGCATTTGAAATCCACCATTTGGCATTCCTGCTGTTTCCTACATCACAAACAGACCTTCTCTGCATAGATCATGCCTACCAACTCTGCCAATGTGCTCCTTCTCCCTCCCATAGCCTTAGTCCTCCTCACCTCTCTTTACCTGGTAGCACTAACATTACTTTTTTTGCATTTAGTTCTGTCAGCTGGCAAACTTTATAAACCTCCCTTTTGGACAGTCAAGACTATAATAACTTTAAAAGCAACTGCATAATATGGGACCTTTAAAGTGGCCCAGCTGGGTACTCACTTCACTGCCTGCCTGAGAATTCAGTGCCATGGAACTTTTTAATGATCTCACATAGGATGGCCTCATCTCCAGGGTTTACTGAAGGCTTCTGAGGTACCAGCTGCCCAGCTGGATAAACGCAAATGGCAGTACCCTGACAGTAGTTTCTCTGATTCTTATAATGAAGTAAATGCTACCATGAACATTAATCCTGCTGGAAGTTCCAGTTTCATCCAGTTAAGATGGCTTAGTCTATGTTTCTAGCTGGAGTCTATCTGATTTATCACTTTTTCTTCACTATGAGCCCTATTTGTCTGTCAGTCGTGCCCCTTGCTCATTCTATGAGATGAACCCTCTCTCACCAGGTTTGATCTGACTAGCTGTGTCAAGCAGGAAAACAGCAATGGTCAGTGCCAGACCAGAAATGACCAGCTAGCAGAGTCAAAAGAGCAAGTGAAACCAGCCTAGAATCAAAGATAGCCGAAGATTGATTTTTCCAGCAGGGATGCTTTTCTGTTACTCCAGGTGGTGAGTTCAGGAAAATTAAAATGCATCGGGCAGACTTATTCATATTGATTTTCATCAGATGTTCTATGCATCTGGTATTTAGGAGCATTTTGCTTTTTATTTTGGTGACGCAAATGCTCAGTTTTTTTTTTTTTTTTTTTTTTTTATGACAAAATAGCATCTCTGAATATTAGCAGTATGATTTTTTGACATTACCGGAGTATTTTTCTCAGTGGCTCTCCAGAATTTTTTTGGAACAGTAATTATAAGATTGTCTTAGGAACATTCTCCTCCAAACAAAAATTAAGGCAGAATGCTCCCCATCATTCATGAAACATTCATATTATCCGGGTATACCACTGAGATGGGGAAATTGTGGCACATCTAATGGTTCCGTACACACTCTCCTGTGAATGCACCTCTCTGTTTGATATGGCCTCTCATGGAGATGTCTAATTAGGCCTCATCAGTATATATTATAACTGAAAGTACCATGCCTCCTCCTCTCCTCCCTATTACTTCACAGGGGACTGTCATACTGGTACTTCTGAGGAGCTATACACACACACACACACTCTCACACACACGCACACACACACATACACACTCACACACAACCTCACTTTTTTTGTGCCGAATGCTGTGCATATTATATTCATATTCTGTTTTTTTTTTTGTCTCTCATTTTCTATCGTTAGCTGTTATTCACAGATCAATAATTAGCCTCCAGATTTCACAACATGGCAGCCAAATCGTGGCGGCGCAGTTGAATGGTGTGTTCTCTGCAACGTTGAAAGGAATGTGGGGGGAAGAAAGATGATAATGGGCGAGACAAATACGATTTTAATTGTCCACCAGGGGGATAGCATCTGATGCTGCATGTGTTTCATTCGAGAGTTATTAGAACTTGGCACCAGGAAAAATGCCCAAGTCCAGAGTGATAAAAACAACAGGCTTCTTATCCCGAGGAAGAAAAGTAATTGACTTCGAGAGCGAGATGAAGTACAGCCAGGGGCCTGCTCCTCTTTGTTCGCAGTGCAGGAGGGAAAACCAACACGTTTCCATCGCTCATCAAAACGGAAACCAATAAAAAGCAAAGATGGGGAAATTCTAAAGACCTCTTTTTCAAGCCAATCAGTCACAAAAATAATGAAACGCATATTTCAGGCTGAAGAGGAACCGAACCTTCCATGTATTCAGGCATGATCATCGCCGGAATGTGTTTCCTGTGGGCTTCCCACACGTCATTGCCAAAATGGCCGCCTGTGAAACCGACCACTGTAGTCACTGTGCGGGCTTCAGAGGGAGAAAGTGCGGTTTTCTTTCCAGATCAGAGGAGAGGGCGTTGTTTTGCATTTTCTGGGTTTTGAAATAATGTTCTCAGACCTGCCTAAGGGCCAAAGTTTGTCTCGTGTCAGAATAAATCAATAGGCAACCTGCAAGAGGCCCAGGTGTAATTGGCAACCTGTGAAGATCTGTCAGCCCGCTCTCGTTCCCTGATAAATCGAGAGAAGTTGCAGTTTTGCACCTGGGCCCTAAGTAACCCAGATTTCTGAACATCTGTTTATTTATTATTATTATTATTATTATCATTTTTTTTTCTACAGCAAATTACGTGGTTCAGCTGGCAAAGACATTCAGACAGTACTTTTGATAGAAACGGGAAGTTGTTGGACGTCCTGGGGGTCTTTTTTTTTTTCCCCTTCTAAACATTCAGAATAGTTTGTAAATATTGTGACAGTGAGAACATATTTTGCCTTTGGAAATTTATTCACAAACACTGGAATGAAAGCAATGTAAAGTAGAGACTGTGAACTTTAAGTTGCAGGAATTTACATCCATAGCATATGCACAATGTGGCAATGGCAGCCCTATTCATGTAGTGTGACTGTCTGAATACTGGCTGACAGAACTGTATATTGTCCTTCTCACCGTTTCACTGCTGAAACTACACTCTTTTTTAAATCAGAAAAGTGTCTGTTTGCCTCAGGTCAGCGCAGGTAAGGTTCAGGACAGAGAGAATGATGGGTAAAATGGACAGATGAGGCTGTGTGATTGAGCCAGAGTGCAGCATGAGATGTCTCTGTCAGCTGGCTTGTGTACCAGTAACGGTCATGAACTCCATCAGCAAAACTGAGTTTCTGCTACCCACTCTGTGTATGTGTGTGTGTGTGTGTGTGTGTGTGTTGTCCCTTCTGTGATTACCTCTTTGTTGATCCTCTGTGTTTTTACCTGGCTTCTTTCCGGTGCCCAGAGGTTCTGGCCATGTTGCTTTGAGCTCTGATGTTTCTTTTTTCTTTTTTTCTTCAGCCCTTATGTGCTGCGAATGGTCTTATCTGGAACAGCAAATCGAATGTCACCGGTGTTATTGCCTCTTCAGTCCATATTGTTCCAGGAAGGCGAAGAACATCTTCTTCAGTGTCTATTGTCTTTAAATAGGTCACTTTTCCTCTTGTACACGGAGAACTGCATTTGAAAGATTTCTCGCCATTATACTGTCTGGTGGCAGTTTGAATCTAGGGAAGTGAAAGTGTCCCCAAAGCTTGTAAAACACACTGGAAATTTATTGAACAAATTACACGCACACCAGCTGACCGATAGACCAGTAGATCTCGAACAGTGCTGAATGGCGAGTACAATCGGCAAGAATATAGAGGAGATACAAATTCACCATAAGATTACTGCTTCACTTTAAGGCTGAACAGACAGACTGAACAGATTAGGTTGGTTCCTATTTGTAAATGTATACTTGCCTTAGCTGAATCATGCTCAGGTTTCTTGTTGCCGATGTAGGTACCAGATGTGCGCGGCCTACCATATCTGCTCGGGGTCCTGCGTATAGAGATGACGTAACACATTATAATACTCTGAACCAATGATATTAAAAACTTCTCTGCTGCACTTCGGTTGGAGTCCAGATGCTATAGCTATGGGAACGCTAGAATACATTCGCTGAAATTCTGGGTAGCAGTTGCGTTTTGAACGAAGACTAGCAGACACAAAGGGTCCCCTTCTATCTTTCCATTTATCTGTCAACGAACGCAGCCACATAGCTAGCGTAACTTCGTATCTTGACCTTACAGGGACCATATTAAATAGCTAATTAAATTACAATACGTTTCCATTTACATTTAATTAAATGTAACGGAGGTTTTTTTATTTCACGTAAAGTATTGCTAAATCAAATTTTTGCTCCTGTCAATTACAGCCTGCAGTGCGCTGACATAGCTATAGCATCCGGACACAGTAATGATCCTCAAATGACTTCCTATGATTGGGTTTCCTGGAAGCATGCATGATAAAAAGGGAAAAGACATAAAATACATGGATGAAAATGCTTTTTTTTTTTTTTTTAATTGTGCATTGCAATATGTTTGTTTATGCATGTTTCCTTCCCACGTTGCTGTGTGGCCAAAGGAGCTGAAGATGGTTTTCTCTCGTATTATCTTGTGGAACAGATGGGGGCCATTATTTTTCACCTCTATTTGAGAAAAGGCTCTCTTGTAACAAAACAAGAAGCTCTAATTTGGAAGGCTGGCAGAGCCACAGTTTCCCTGGCTGAGAAAATCCATGTCGCTCATGGACCGGCTGCCTTGGACATTAACCCCATTATACTGCTTCAAGCATGTCTGGCTGGTCTTTTGGTGGACCTGTTTTAAGCAACCGCAGCGTGCATTTCTCCGGGAAGCCCAAGGGTTTGGTTTCAGTATCTGCTGAATCTGAGGTCGGAGTGAGTTCTTTGGATTAACTAGCATGCCAGACCACTAGGCAGCGCTGTGGCTCTCGTGCAGGGGTCCTCAAAGCTGACTCATGATCGCGAGGATCATGCCCACCAGATAAATAATTAAACCGTTTGCTGAGCTGATTGGCCAGAATGGCCTCACACCTGAGTCTCAGGTTAAGAGAGAGTAGAAAACCAGTAGTTCTCACCCCTTGCAGATTGTGTTTTGAGGAACTTGGCTCTGGATGGCTTGGGATATTCTGTTCTTTGACTCAGTATCAACTTAAAAATAGTCACCAGTGGTTGATTTTGTTGTAGCTATATAAGCCCATACACACATCATGTGAGTCTTCAGATGGGACCTTCATTGGCTTATGTTGATGGCTGACCCTTCACGCTGAGTTAAATGAGTGTTGTGCGATTGAGATGTGGACAAAAGCATGGGGTCTTGACATCACCTAACATGCATCAATGCTCTAGTCCTACTTGCTTTGTAAACAGAGAGCTGAGTGTGAGTCTTTCTGATATTTGCATTCAAGTAGAAGATAGATAAAAATCTGAAATACTTTCAAATAATACCTTCCAACAGCAAATTGGATGAATAAAGCTGTACTGAAGTAAATCTTGCTTAGTCCTTCGTGTCAAAGTTAATGATTTATCATGCCCATTTTTACAACAGTTCTCCCCTGAGCACCTGCTTAAAATTCAAACACTTTTTTGGAAAGTGTTCAATGTCTGTAAATAGCACTGCTAGAACTCTCATCATATTTAAGGCTTGGGGGTGAAGTCTTGCGCAGATATGCTCATGCTAGCTGTAGCCTTGCCTAGTAAATTGGCTATTGTATGTTCTCAAATTTGGCTATGAATTTTAGATTACTTAATCTCAGAGTATTGGTAGGACACAACACTTTATCATATCAGATGATAGGAGGATTATTTTGGTTTGTACTGAATTATTATCCTGCATATGATGAACCAGGCACTGATAGGTTAAATGCTTGATAATCAGAAAGAATCCTCTAATTTTGTGAGTGCTAGCTCTGCAGGTAGAGTCAGGAACTCATTTGCAAAAACTTCATGAAATTTCACATGCATCAGTTGCCGTGGGTCTTTTCGCAGTTGTAATTCAAGAGACACATCTAAAACATTTGGCTTTTTAAATTTTTTAATCAGAAAAGTGCCCGTCTGGAAGCAGAGCCTTAGGGGGGCGGTACTGTAATGCCCCTCTCCTCTGACATTCTATTTCCCTGGCTACCTGCCCTGCATCTAATTAACCAATTATCTGTTGTCCACTGCCTTAATTATGCCCACCTGTTTCCCTTTTAGTTTATTAGATTACCTTAGGTATTTATACCTTAGCTTTCCTACATTTAGAGAGGTAGCCTTAGTCTAGTTTCCCCCTTTGTGTTTGGAGGACGCCTCCTTATGTTCTCCTGAAGTTGGTATTTGTTTAGTTATCCCCTCACTTATTATTTAATAAACTCTATGTCCCTGCAACTGGGTCCTCCTCTCCACTCCTTGCCCTGGCACTCATTTCATTTCTTTTTCTTTGGGTGCCAGTATGTGACATTATGTTTGTCCCACATTATACATTATTGAGTTGCCAGGGCCTAGTACAATTGAATACAATCCCACAGGATTTGAAAAATCCAATTAGAATCTCATTTTAATCTAAATGGTGTTTGTAAAACGTGCACCTCTGTTAATTTAATGTTTGTAGCAAAGCAAACATTGAGCTGAAGTGTCAGTAGTCAAGCAAGATTATGTAACGTGCAATGTTAGTTAGCTTGGTAGTTATATTGGTAACATATTTGAAAACCATTATAGTTTTCACACACCTCGAAGCCAGCTAATGTTAGAGACTTCTAGAATTACTGATAAAGTCACTCACTGACCACTGAACAACACTGTGCACTTCACGTTGGGTTAACATAAAAACAAATTGGAAAAAGCACAACTTCTTCAACCAATTGTTATTTGTTTTGACATTGCCCCGAGTGGATATTGCACTCAATCCCACTAGATATACGCGAAGTATTGAAACGGAAAAAAGATAATGCAGGCTACGCATGTGCTATGCCCGGGTCTGTGGGGCTTATGTTGAGTATAAATGGGGCTTTAGACTTTCTCACCATTAACGTAAGAAATTCAGTGACATTCAGCTATAAAAGTAGCTGGCCAGACGTAAGTGAGTAAACGGCTATGTAACTGGCTAGCCAGCGATTCGGGAACTCCCTGTTTCATGAGAGAGCGAAGGAATTTTTTTTTTCATTTCATTCTTTTATTTTTTGCATTATAGCACCACCATCATTTGATATAATGTTTCATACTTTTAAATCAGTTTGTGTTTCTTCTATCACATCTTAAATGGAATCATTTTGCTGGAATTTTCACTCAGGTTACACAAATGAGCTAGGAGATGGACCGCATCAAAGGCATTCAGAACCTGTCACCCAATCGATGGCCTACATTATTGCTTTAAAGATGTAGTCACTCTGCTGGATTGATATTTTACCTCTCTATTGATTTTGTTCCTGCTAACGCATTCTGATTCCATCAGCGGCAGTCACCATTAGTGGCCTTTTACGGTGCCTTTGTGCAGTTATGACGGGCAGACGAGGTTGGCCGCTCGTTTTGAATCAAATGGGAGTTGCTGCGTTTTAGAGCACATGACGGAGCTTGTGATCTCGGCTCAAACAATCTGTCTCTGACAGTCTGTCTCACAAACTGCATTGCATTTTGCACAGATTGAGCCCTGGACTCATTGTGATGCATGAAATGATGCTAATATTCCTTAGCTAAAATGGGGGATGCTATGTATGAAAAGGTCTGTTCCAGATCATTCTATATAGATGCAAATAGAAGATACTGGTCTGATGTCATATTCATCACAAATCCAATATGTTGGGAGTGTAAAGTGAAACTAAAGGTGTCCCGGTACTTTGATTTCAGTGTAGTTCTTTGCTGTATCACAAATTCCAGGCAACATTCTGATTTTGTTTATGCTTATTAGTGTGCGTATGTTTGAATATGGTTGCGCTTTCTTTCTCTCCTGGATGTAGAAGTGATGCTTTGTATATTGTGGACTAAAGGGACAGATATTGCTCAAGTCACATCTCGATTGAAATACTTGCTTCATGCTTACAGACCACAAAATTACAAACGTGTCTGTGTGTGGCCTAATGGCAGCCTCACACACACACTGTTCTAATGTGATGTCAGAACAAATTTGGGTGGACGTACCGATAGGGACCTTCAAGTAAATTATTAATCAGTTCTTAACTAGTTCTGAACTTAGGGACATAACTGTTTTTAACCAAGGGCACATAAGCCTGCCATTAAGCATTTTATTGATGAAAGCAATGCCTTTGAGTGGACGTCAGTTTGGCATAAAGGTTAGAGAATTGGGCTTGGAACTGCAATCCTGGAGGTTTAATTCCCTGGTCGAAAGCTGCTGTTGAACCCTCAAGCAAAGCACTTATTCTAAATCGCTTTGGGAGATACACAGCTATATGATGTGATTGAATGTTGAGAGAATCTAATCTCTCTAAGTCAATGGGATGGAGTCTCTACAAAATGCAACCAATGGATCTTGTGGCCGGGCTTGGTCTGCTTATTTAACCATAGAAGCACAAAGTCCTGCATATTTCTGGATACAGGTCTTCTGTTGCTCCCTGTGGTGTCATATCCCACAGCCAAAGGCTGAAATTCTGTCCATTTTCACTTTAAAATATAAATGCGAAGAAACATTTACTCTTGGGCAGCTTTTCGTGAACCAGAGTCTGTTGCAAACAAGCGGGCTGCATTTACTTTCTGTCAGAGGTTAGACGTGGTAGCTGAGTAAATAGACAAATAAATAAATAACAGCTTTTTTTCTATGGCGACGACTGTTTGGTAAACTTTGCCATTCTGGGTTTTGACTGTCCCCCCCCTGTAAAAGAGACAGGCGAAACTAGTGGAATAGGGACTGTGCACTCATTACACACACATCCTGGACAGAAACGATCCCTCCTGCCTTCTGCGGGTCGACATTTCCCACTCCAGAGCCAATTTGTGCCGCAGACATCCCAGAGTGCGGCAGAGTCTGCCTTCTGGCTGGCAGAGACGGGGAGAACAGCGCGAAAACAAGAAAAGGGTCTGACTGCATTTGGCCAGCAACATTTCCAGTCATAATGCGCACTCCAGCCGACATTCTTTTTTTGTGCGTTTGATCTGGTTAACCTTATTGCCTTTTCCTCTTTTAAAATAGGTCATCGTAAGGTCGCTGATGTTAGCTAACTGTTTTATGAACCAATTTATGATAAATAAATTCTGCTTGTAGATTAGGCTGATTTTATAAGACTGGCTTGTGATAGGCTGTGTTGGTTGCCTTTTTGGAGCGGTCTGCAGGGTATGGTTACTCTGCGCAAATGTGTTCTTTAGGCTGCATTTCCAAATGAAGGGTCTACTGGAAAAACGATCAAGGTCAGTTTTTAGAGATTTTGAGTTAAGCCTGCCATCTATAAGACTATCAGAACTCTGATAAAATGATCAGAGTCCAAAATATCCAGTGTTACAACGACAAAACGATCAATGCCATTGCAAAACACTGGAAGAATGATCAGGGTCAAGTCACGTGACCTCGGGTAACCAATCAGCTGTGTTTTTCTGCAAGATAATAGTCACTTTTTGTTAATCTATGGCTTTGACCTTTTGGGATATTGATGATTTACAATGAGAGAACGATCAAGGTCAAGGGACTATTAACTTCAGAGCTCTATCGAATATGCAGTATCTTCACTAGATATAAATATTTCAGAAGTATACATTGTGGAGATTACCAGACTTTAGCAAGGTACAAACAATATACGTCCCTAGCAACTAGTTTTCCAGTGTTGAGGTTTTGAAACTTTAAATGGTGATAACTCAAAAGTGCAGAAAAGTGACCTCAATCGTTTTTCCAGTGGAGCCTTCAAATGTCTTTTGTTGTATTCCTGGACACTCTTTCATTTTTTCTCAAATTAAAGAGGACAGTCCACACTTAAACCTTATTTCCATTTTATTTTATTTTTCTAATTCGGCGCAGTAGAATATGGGAGGGAGAGAGAATGACAGAGATGGAGTGAGAGGAAGAGAGAAGGAGAGAGGAGCAAGGGAAGGTGAAAAGGAAAGACAGCAAGAGAGAGAGAGCAAGGGAGGGAGAGAGAAAGAGAGAGAGAGGAAGGGAAAATGAAAAGGAATCGCAGAGGAGCGTTGTTGTGCTGGACACAAGCTGCTCTTCTCCAACCAAACCCTCCACCCACTCACCCCCAGCCTCACACTACCACCCACCCTATTACTCTTTACCACAGCTGGTGTTATGGAAGGGACCTGCGGTTTAATTAGCCATTTCAACGCAATGCCACAAACAGTCCCCTGCAAAGATTGCGAGTGAGAGAGCCCTGTTGCAACCTGAAATTCATTTTACTGCCCAGTGAATGCGTAAATCAGCGGAGAAATCTTCCTCGTTCCCTCATAACTTCGGATTGCGGTGCACATAAAGTCGGGGCAGGAGCGTTTTGGTGTGTGCCAGCGTTAGTTTTTTTCCCCTCCTTTTTTCGTGTCACAAACATCTGTTTGTGGTAATGACCCATCTGAAATCGCAGTGCCGCACATGTAATTAAATAGCTTGTTCTATTCAATTTAGATGAGACAATTTCAGTGGCTACATAAAAAAATACCAAATTGCCGTGTAAAATATTGAGCTCTCCATATAGGCGGAACAACTTGGAGAGGAGAGTTTTTTCTCTCGCTCTCATTTTTATGCCATCTGGATTTTGGATGAGTAGACCCAGTACATTTCAACAGTCTGTGTGTGTGTGTGGGTGTGGGTGTGTGCGTGTGTGTGTACGCGCATGTGTTCTTGTACTTGCCATATAATGAGGGCTGGAAAAAATCCAGTGGAGACATTTTTGGGCAGTGAGGACTTCATGTTTCATTGTCACAACTACAAACTCAAGCTGCAACTGGTTAAGGTTAGGGTCACACTTTAGATGAAGTGTTGCTCATAAAGGATTTATGAAGGCATTATATACATGCTGTATAAATGAGACATAATGTCTTCATAAATCATACGTAAGCAAATGTCATGCTTTGTAAAGGGTGAAATGACACATTATCACATTTATGTGATAATGACATAGCATTTAGCCACTAGCTTTGTGACATTGTCAGTTATATGACATCTGGCATCACATGCTGAATAAGGATGTGTTATCTCACCCTTTACAAAGCATGACATTTGCTTATGTATGATTTATGAAGACATTATGTCTCATTTATTAAAGCATTATACATGCTGTATAAAGCCTTTATGAGCAACACTTCATCTAAAGTGTGACCAAGGTTAGAATTAAGGAGAGATTAAGGTTAGGGTAAGGGTTTGGGTTGGGTGTGCGTTGCTTAAAATTAAGAATAGGGAAAGGCTGTAGAGACATGCAAAGAGTATCATGTCCTCAAAGGGATAGAATTACAAACATACAAGGATGGGTATTTGTGTGTGTTTTGTGTAATGTTTAACCGAGGTATGCAAGCTTTTGCACCCTATCCACCTTTAAAACAAATAACCATCTTTGAAAAGTTAAAAAAGTGATATCTGTGCACTACCACTGCTTCTTCAGGTGTTTTCTTACCTGCTGAAGGTGTACAGAGGGCGGCCAGGGACTGTACGTAGTAGGTGATTCGTAGCAGAGGACACTGACTGCGATTTTCTAAGCCGAGACCATTCTTGGAGAAATACAGTGACAGGCTGTCTTTGCAGGATAATTACTGGACTAGGATCACTCAAATGAGCAGAAGAAGAATGTTTGGGAGGGTTTTGGGGGGACGTTCACTGACACGACACAATGGCCACTGTTTATTTTCCCAATTGATTGGGATTGGCTGGCCGGTGCACACCAGTCCACCTTAACATTGTGATAGGAAAGGGTGTTAAAGCACATCTTTACCGCTGCTTGGACAAGGGAATTAGGTGTCAGATGGATTTCTGCTCACGGTAATTGAATCTGCCTCAGCGGGAAGAGAAATCTGAATTTCTGAAAAAAAGAAGTCGTGAAAGAAGTAAAATAAAGCTGTTGGGATTACCAAATGATGTTCTGCTGTTGTTTCAGGAGGTAGTGCACTGGGTTTATAGGCAGGTCAAGACTTAAAGCCCTCGACAGGGAGGGACAGCTAGAATTAGGAGCCATAACACCTCCCCTCTCCCCTAGTATATGGTTATACCCATAGTCAATGATTCTGACCTGAAGATGTTGGCTGTTGGACTCCCGACAGGCAGCACTTTGTGAATGTTTTTGGTTGCTGAAGAATAAAGTGGGAAAATCCTAATATGAAACACGATTAGTCTGTATCACAAAGCAGTATTACAGAGTCGGTCGGATAACTGCAGTAAGTGAAACCCCAAAACCTTCCAAAGCTGCAATGTGGACTGAAGTGAGAGGCCATGTTCTGGATCTTTCCTTATCATCATTATCCAGATGACTCCTTAATCCTGCTCTATGAAATACATCCCAGGATTACCGCTTTTCCCCTTTGTTTCTCATCCATTCCTCATTTTTAATTTTGCCTTTTGTTTCCTTTTTTTGTTTTTTTTTTTTTCCCCCCGAGTGCTGCGTGACCCTTAATCTATCACATCCGATTCTGCTATCTTGCACAAAGCCATTGTCGTAGATAATGGTCAATTAACTGTGCTTACAACTCCAAGGTTTAGGCTTCGATTCTCTGCGCCATTGGCAGAGTGTCTTGAGAGAATGACTTCAGTAAATGCCTTGCTTTCTAACAGGGCTGAGCTTGAAATGATATTGACCGTTCGAGTCGAGTGTCTACTAAAGTCCTCAAAAAAAGCGAGTGTCACAAAGTAAGAAACTCCGTTGCTCACATTATCTCCATTCTCTATCGTCAAGGCATTTCATTTCAGTGCCGAGCTGAGCGATATCGATGAAAACTTTAGCTCCTCTGTGTACTAAAGAAGTGCACTGGGCCTGGGCTCTGCAGGGCCACGGTTAACTTCGGTTGTTGTGAATCCTCACGCTTGATCAATACGCCTCCGAATATGAGGGGTTTGAGACTTTAATGCCCCGTCTTGTTCCTCTCCAGCAGAGAAATAAATCTCTCTTAAAAATGGGCTTAGATTCACTCCTTTTAGTATAGTGGCTAAAATGTATTTCGTAAGCTGTGACCAGAGACAGCCGAGGCAGAGTCCAGATTTATTTTCAGGTCTCTCCGCAGTCAGGAAGCTGGAAACGGAGAACTGTCAACTACCACTTCACAAATCAGGGAGAGGTCAGAATATTTTACTGTTTCATGCGCTGTTCTGTTTAAATTGCGGGGCAGGCCCTGCATATCACTTTAATAGACCCTGTCAGGGACCATTTAGCAAAACTGCATTTTATTTGTTTGGCTTATTTTGGTCAAGGGAGTGGGGTGGACAAGAGCAGGACTCAGGGAGGACATATTAAAGAGGACAGCACTGTACAAGCATACCGTAAGTGTAGGAAAAAAAAAAAAAAAAATGGAGCAGAATATTAAAGGTGTAAATTGTTTATTCTGGTTGTTAGGTCAAACTACGGTAAATTACTGGTTATTTGAACAGTGGGGTGCATTGAGATTTTGCTCATCTCTAAAAGAAAGGTCATTTCAGCGAACTGCTTGTTAAGGGAAATGGTCATTATCGAAGGCCGATGCACACGGACAGTGACAAAGGCCCTTTCAGCTTCATTAATGACATTCCAGGTGAAATATATGTTCTAATTTTAATTACTAATTAATCTTCAGCCCGACATTTCCTGCCTTGATTGAGGTACCTGCCAGATTCATTTTTTTCCCAATATTTATCTTGAAAGGTCAAGGCTATTTGGGCCATAGGAGAGTAAATGGAAGGGAGAGTGTGGAGCATATGTGATGTGTGCTCTGTGATTTGAGCTGCAGTGTACTGCACTGCGCCATATCTCGGAGATGGGTTAAATGAGGTAAAGCTTGGTTTGTGTGAGGTGAGCTTTAGGTTTATCTCACTATATTTTAAGTGTCATACTTTGCTGATGGAGTGCTTTGTTAAAAACATTAAGGAAGTTTTCAGGTAGGCAATTGCGCTGCTATCCGAATGCGACCGAATCACTTTTTTTAGTGCAGTGTTTGTGTTGCGCATTCTTAATTTTCCAAAACGATGTAGCGCCGAGATCCTGAAATTTGTGATGTTTTGGTTATGACAAAAGGCAATCAGGCTGTCGGCTTCTCAACAGAGACCAGCTCCTGCTCTTGGCTGTGTGCTTTTTTTATTGCACCTTTGAGGCACTTTAAACTGCGTGGTACTGCTATGTTCACTTGGTTTTCTAACATCATTCGGGGCTTTACTTTATACCTTTGTGGGACTGATACTATATCTCAAAGTAAGGAGCTGAGTGCTTTATGAGTCGATTAACAAGCCACCCGTCTGTTCCATATGGAAGCCAATAGATGCATTATTATGGTCTTTAACAGTCTTTCTGTTGAGTATTTCCTGCCCGTTTACTTAAATTGACATCCTAGACTGGATATGTGCCCTTCTTCTATACTGAACAAAAAAATTTTAGGACCACTGAATCTTTTCACTATTGTTTTCCCTTGTTCTGAGCTTACCATGACGCTGTCAAGCTGTGCTGAAAACACATGGTTTTCACACAAGATTTCGAAATGACTTTTGACATTATTTGACGTTTTGATTTAATGGTCAGAACTTGGTGTGATTCTCGCCTTCTCCTTGTATACCCTGTTTAGGGGTCATCAAGTCATCTGATCAAATTTTCTGATGCAATTTGCGTCTTGGATTAACGGCAATGACATAAAAAACACCTGGGATTTACGTTCAGTTTGTACATTTCACATTCTTGGGTTAAAATACCGTGTTCCTTAACTTTTTTGGTTGAGAATAAATTTGTGGTAAACAGCAGTGTTCCTGGAGATCTTCTGCCCCGTAGGTTTATTAATCCAATCTTTACAAAGTACACTTCAATCAACTATTTAGTAAAATCAGGTGTGTCAAATTAGGGCTGAATTGAAAATCAACTGGATGGTTACACTGTTATAAACTTGCACCCTCCTTTATTGCCAGTTATTTTAACTGTAATTTTACGATCAGTTCATAACACAGGTTCCGTGTATGTTAACTGTAAACCACAGTTAAATGAGCGCAGGACTCTAATTACAGTTAAAACAACAAGGAGACAATGCGTTAATATAACTGTTTAATTCAGTCCATTTATAATACTGTACCACTGATATAAATAGTCATCTTCGCAAGGATCTGAGTGGGATTTTTTGACCACAGCTTCTTGTGTGCCCTTCATTTTGCCCTCACAGATTCCAGAGCAGGTGAAGGGGCGCCACAGAAGATGGACCACGCGGTCATCGGAGGGGTCGTGGCCGTGGTTGTATTCGCCATGCTCTGTCTGCTCATAATTTTGGGACGGTACTTTGCGAGACACAAAGGTAAACATTTCCTTAGAACTTCACAAAGGCTTTGCCGAGCTATGACTCTGAAATCTTTGGGTCTGCAGAAGATATTCACTCCCGCAAGTCAAAATGCATTCTATGTATATAAAAAAAGCCCCCCCTTTGTCATCATTTCTTCTCTTGACATAATACCACTTTTCACTGTTGGCAGCCAAATCTGCCATTCTGGAATATGAAGCCAGTGTCCTAAAACCCATTTCCTATGAATAGAATGTTTTCCTGCAGATTTAAACCGTCTCCATTGTCAAAACATGGATAACGCCTACATTTTTTTTTCTTTCTTTTATTGCTGGAGGCTTGCTTCCAATTTGGCTCATTTGACGCAGGATATTACCTTTATTATATAGACTGAGATTGATTTTGTGGAAGCTTATGGGATATTGGAAATGGGTAATCCTTGGAGCAAAACACCCTGAAAGAGGATGAGGCTATCAAGGCTTCATTTTGTGACTCTGGGACGTGAGCGATCTCAGCTGAGCCCCCGATATTCACGATCCCCGGGAGACATCAGCCGCCCTATAAAGAGAGGAGATTAGTGAGAGGTCAATTCTCAGCTCCAGTCCTGTAGATGCTGGCATGCTGTACAATATTTACTTGTAATGAACTGAGATTAATTGAATCAATAATAACAGTGAGAGCTAGCTAACGCAATGTGCTCCTTCGGTTTGATTACATTTAATCAAGAGCTTTATGTTCTCTGCATCAAAGTGATTAAGAAACTTGGCTGTTCCCCCGTGAGAGACTTGCTGCTTTGCACACTGAAATTTCACTTCAGTGAAATCCTGTTGAATAAACAGATGGCTTGTGAATGATGGCGAAAATATCAATGATGACTGTATTATTATTATTATTATTATTATTATTATTATTAGTAGTAGTAGTAGAAGTAGTAATAGGACTAGGAGTAGTGATAGTAGTAGTGGTAGTAAGAGCAGTAGCATAGAATAAGTATTAGTGCTGGCCAGCCGGGCGCTCGTCGGTGAGATTCTAGGCATGCTCATGTTCGGGTATCCTCCGCCCTCGTTCAGAACTTGCAGTAGTTTCGACCAATGAGTGTAAAGATGCAGGGGCTGACAGGCGCATGCTTCGGAGGAGAGCCGCGAACTGTCTCTCTCCTGACCTGGCAACAAGGGGTTGCATATGAGCAAGTCCTTGTACATAGTTCTCGGATTGGGCATTCAGATTTGGGTGGGATTGGAGATGCCAAATTTATTTAAAAAAAAAAAAAAAAAGAAGTATTAGTGCTAACAGTGGTAGCAGCAGTAGTAGTAGTAGCATAGGTGGTGGTGGTGGTGGTGGTAGTTGTTGTATCAAGAGTAGTAGTAGAAGTACGTAGTTGTAGTATTAGTGGCAGTAATAGTAGCAGTTATAGCGGTATTAGTAATAGAAGCAGTTATAGCAGCAGTAGTAGTAGTAGTCGCAGTAAGAGTGGCAGTTATAGTAGTACTAGTAGCAGTAGTATTAGAGTAGTAGTGGCTGCAGCAGCAGTAATAGTAGCAGTAGTAGCAGTAAAAGTATTATTCATAGTAGTAGTAATAGCTGTTGTCATATTTGTCGTAATTGCTGTTGCAGCGGCTGTAGTAGTTATTAGTTGATTAATTATGTTTTCTTTGGGTGTTGGTTAATTTCCCCTTTAAAGGCACTTACTTCACTCACGAAGCCAAAGGGGCAGATGATGCGGCAGATGCTGATACAGCTATCATCAACGCAGAGGGCGGTCACAACAACTCCGACGAGAAGAAGGAGTACTACATCTAACCCTGCTCCAGCCTGCGGGGGCTTCCAGCTGGGCGCTGGGCTGTTTTCGGGGTGGGGCGGGTGAGGGGAGGGGAGGGGGTGGAGTCTAACCTGTGCAGCTGAAGATGAGGCGATGAGGGTTGCGACTGGAGGAGAGGGGTCAGGGAAATGGGGGTGTTAGGGGTCAG
Source organism: Gymnothorax javanicus (assembly GCA_029692085.1). Taxonomy (NCBI): domain Eukaryota; kingdom Metazoa; phylum Chordata; class Actinopteri; order Anguilliformes; family Muraenidae; genus Gymnothorax; species Gymnothorax javanicus. Next base: position 54,493,675 of record CM056195.1, read on the forward strand.
AGGGGTCGGGAGAGCAGAGTCGATGCTGGCAGATGTAATTACAGAGAGCTTTCGCCATTCAACACTCAAAAACTGCTGGTACCAGTTCTGTTCAGTTCAGTTCTGTCCATTTCCAGAAAATTCTGTGCCTTTGTATGGGTTTTTCTCTCGTCCTGTGTATTTATTTTCACTGTATTTCCACCTTTCATTGACCTCCTTCACCTTCCACAGTCCTGCTGTTGGCTTTTCTATGAGGTACCATCGTGCCTCAGCCGACCACTCTTCCAGACACACACACACACACACATTCACATGTGCAAGCATGCAAACACACTCGGATGCACACACTTTTTAATCCCTCCAAATTAATTAATAACCCCCTGTACTGTTTACCAACGGTTTATAAAAAAATTATTCTTTTTTTCCCACGATCAGCTCTGGTCTCAGTTTTTGTTCTTTAAGCAAGAATAATTTGAGAACATGAATAGCTTACCTTGGCTCTTTTCTGATGCTTTAGTGAATATCATTTTCTGGCTTTTTCTGTTGTCTTAACAGAGTAGAGGATCCCCAGCTGATATATTTTCTGGATGGTTTGTTTTGATTAGTTGAATTTTTTTTTTTAATCAGTACTTGTATGAGATGTACAGTATCTACTTGAGATCACCCTAAAGAAAAGGCTATAGACACTGCTAACAAATGCATCCATTCACACAACAGTTGGATTGAGGTTCTCTGTTATATAGTGTATACCCTTTAGTACACACATATACTTGTGTCAGCTAGGGCTTGTGAGCTAACAGTTTGTGTTGTGACTTGCATCTTTGCATTCTCTTCATCAATATTACCCTCTCCATGTACATTTTCTAAATGGTAGACTCACTCAAAATTAGCTCCTTTATTTAAATCAGGAAACTTTTGATTGCCAAAACACTGCACAAATTGCTTACTGCAAAGGCTAAAGTATAGTGTGTAGTCTACATTAAAATATGAAGGATGTTGTTTTGTTGAATTCATAATGTCAAAGGATCTATAGATTTGATGATACTTGAATATATTGAGCACGGTAAAGAACTTCAGAGCTTCAATGCCTGTATAGTTTCTCCGAAGTAATTCTAGTTTCGTCTTTTTATTTGAACGTGCAAGTCTTTTGGAGAGGGATAAGTAAGTTATTTTAAGTTTTTTCTTTCTTTTTTTTCTGCAAGTTTAGAAATTATGCCTCACAATTTACAGCCAAAACACAACAGAACATTCATACTTTATGCATAGGTATTGTGCGTTGTGCATTACCACAACATATTTTGAGCGATGAAAGGCAAATATAAGTATGTGGTAAAAGCAGTAAATATTATATACTTGCATGCATTGCATTCTAGTATATCACTGCTACAGTGATGTTTGATAGCAAAGTTTAGCCATAAATTTGTAATGTAGTAGAGCCTTTAAATTCTGAAGAGCAGATTCTCTATGAAAAAAAGACTACAAATTGTAGCCTTGATACAGGTGCAGGCATCTTAAAATGTTAGCCCTGTTTCCTGGTAAGACCTAATGACCTTGGATTCAGATTTCAGTCTTTATCATTGTAGAGGGCTCGAAACACCCATGATTTAAGGTAGATACGTTGCGCCTCTTTGCCTTGGGAAATTATTCTTTTTTGTGAATCTACTCCAAGTAAATTGTTAGTTCCCATTATGCTTTTGTTGGCCTTTTTTCATACTTCACAAAACACAATTACGTTCCAGTCATTTAGTATTACGTGTCCTGAGGTTTATAGTCACTGTCTGGAATGAAACGGTTGTGTTGTCCATAGTTCTTACTTAGAAGGTAGCAAATGAGCCTGTGTAATACCAAAACTAGGGCAAAGTAAAAAATTAAGGGAAAATTTTACTTTGGAAGTCATTGTATGGTCAGTGTGGGAGTTTTAAATTGGAGACAGGGTCATATCTACTTCAATTTTGCCCCCTCTTACACCTCATCCATACCATCCTTTCATGTTCTGTCATAAAGCTTGGTAGAGCTTGGTCCTGAAGTGTTCCGTGAGTAGACTAAATCAGCCGTTATATTGAGCAGTCGGACCAGACCACACCTCGTCATGGTCTCTGAGCCCCTGCATGGATTTTGACAGTGGCAAGACCGTCCCATCAAAGGATATGATTCGTCAAGAAACCACAAGGAAGACCAACACAGACTACACCCTCCACATTCTCACTACCAACAGCATATCATACACTCCCATTGGCATTGTTCGTGCTTTTACCTTTTCACCCCCTTCCCCACAAAAAAATACTATAAAGTCATGCTTGCAACTAGTCATATAAATCGACTGACAGGGCTTCTTACGCTATTTTCGTAGCATGTGAACATGACCTCTCTTTGCTTTGCTTTTTTGTTTTGTTATAACTTTACTACACTCCAAACCATTGTCAAGTTTGAAAAGTGAGTGTCGAGATTTTGATGGTGCACATCCTGTGATTCCCTCGGCCCCTGTTGTGATTCTGTCTCTGTGAAGGTGGTGCTGGGGTTAAATTCATTCAAATAATCAGCGAGACTGCGAACAGAAAGTATTGATGTTTGGTAAGTTTAACCAGAACAGGAGGAACAGGCACTGCCTTAAATTATACAACGACAATGGCTTTCAACTATCACTGTTCATTTTGAGAGCTGGGCGCTAAGAGTTCATGGTTAAAGGTGAGGAAGGTGAGATTTCGGAAGCGTAATGACATGCGTACGTCATGTTTTGGTTTGCTGAACTCACTCGCAACACAGGACGCAAGTAATTTGGAACCGAAGGAATTAACTGGCAGTATCTTTACTCAATGGTTTGAGATGGTGTGACTTGTATTTAATTGTGAGCAGCATTTAGCTTGGATGTGACAAAAACTGTGGCATCTTCTATTTAAACTGGATATTCAGATTTTTTTAGTCTGCTGGATGCATCATAATTTTAAAGTCGATATCATAATACTCAGATTTATCAGTTTATCAATGGACGTTGCAGGCTGGACCAGTATGCGTTTTGATTTTAGCTTCTACGTTTAGCCAGTTTTACTGATGTTCTTTCGTTGTTATTTAACTACATATGGGCCTTTCTGGAAAAAAAAATATGGATATAAAGGCAAAAAACTATCTCAAACATATTACTCCCAGAAATGTAACATTTATGGATTGGAAGTACAATAAAAAGCATGACTCCTTGTGGGCAAATCAATATGAATCCAACTATACAATTGGCCTTGTAATTAATTACGTTCTTTATTCTTCTTTTTCGCTCATTTTCCTCTGATAACTATCCTGTTTCTCAGGATGCCATGTGATTTTGATTTCTGGCATTCTGTCATTATTTCCCTGTCTCAGGTTCATGTCTATTGAATGGTATGTTTTGCATCTCAGGTAGAATGCAAAGTTTAGCCCTCACCACCCAACTTATTCTTGAGTACACACATTAGCAAGAAAAGAAACAACTTTACAAAAACCACAGTTTAAAAAAAAAAATCAATAAACTTGGCAAATTCTCAGTTTTAATTTCTTTGTACATGTTTTATGTGTTATTAAGATACAGTGCACTGTTTTAAATGTTAAGTATTACTTTGTATAGGCCTAGTTCACAAAGAAAGAATACTCAATTTGTTTAAAAAAAGACAGAAAAGAGCAAACTTGCTGTGCTACAATCATGTAAAAAACATTATCTTGAAAGTTTTCGGTTTGTGATGGCATTTAATGCCCAGGAAGTTTGGTCTTTCATCACTCAAATTGTTTTTGGTCAATTTTTTTGTCTTTCTGCTGTACTTGAGCAATGTTACTGTGTATTAATGAAACACTATTCACATGTTCCCATACACATTTTGTATTGGTTCATAAAAAGACATTTTTACAAAAACAAAAAAAAACAAAAGAGTTATTGTCTTAATAAAAGATATTAATGTTCAGATGTACATGTTGCGTGAGTTTTTGTTTGTTTGAATGCTTAACCAAAAATGCTGAACAAAAGCTTTGCCTCAAGTTTTTTTAATTTTTATTTTATTATTTTTTTTAATTTGGCATCTGCAATCTCAGCTGAATATGTCCAATCAGCTAACTATGCACAAACATGCTGATGTTCATGCGTTACTCATCCATCTTGAGAGAGAGCAAACACTTTGCTGCTCTCCTGCAGAACATGTGCCTGTCAGCCCCCACTTCTTTTTACTTGCAGCTTCAAACTTTACAAGCTCAGAACAAGGGTGCAGGCAGCCACAACAGGTGCTTGCTCGGAATGTAACCAATGGTGCTTGAATGGACGGTAGGAGGCGTTTGAGCAATGAACAATGCAAACCCAAACTGGCTGTATTCTTCCCATATCCCTGAGCAGCACAAAGCCTTTTATGTGCTGCTTTTATTAAGCTGCTGGCCACAGTTGGCAATAGCATGAAAATTTGATCTGATGCTGTGATGGTCACTCTTGGCCCACAAGCAGCACCTTTATCAGGTGCGTCAACCCAGCAGCTGCCTTGAGTTTACGGTGGTTCACTACCCAAAGGTCAGAGGTCACCTGTGCACAGAGAGATTTGAGTGCAGTGAGTATTCGGACGCAAGACCTTTGGAAAATTGGCCCCAATTGTTGAGTAATTGACATTATATTGACACAAATTAAATCTTTCGGTGACTGCCTTCCACTCATATTCATTGTTTTATGTTCATACAGAGTGCTGAAATATCAAGGCAAAAAACTGAAACACGTGCCACTGTCCAAATACTTTCAGCTTGCACTGTGTGAGCTATTTCAGTGCTGTGAAAAAGTATTTACCTCCCTCCCTGATTTATATTTTTTCATATTTGTCTATCTTAAATGTTTCCGATTAATCCAGCTTGGGCCAGTGATACTCACCGAGGCGATTTATCCACCTTGGACAAGTGATAATCACCAAGGAGCAGCCCAGGTACGGTAAATATCAGTTGTCCAAGGTAGATAAATCATAGGATTCACTGATAACTGAAGTCAATAACTGTTTTATTGCATGACCCTATACTAGAAAATATAAAATAAGAGAAGGGTGACGACTCTAACGTAAATCTCCACACAAGGACGAAGGGACACGAAATACAGACACTGTCCGGAGCTCCTGCAAAGAAACATTATCTATTTTTAGTTTGAGGTCATCGGATTGATATTTTCACCTCTCTCTCGCACGGTGAAGATCGCTGTTTACAGTGACCGGCAGAGATCGCCTCGACCAATCAGGAGAAAGTGAATCCTATCTATCTATCTATCTATCTATCTATATATATATATATATATATAATAGAGAGAGAGAGTGAATAATGTTCATTATCTCACAACAACAGCACATGTGAAGGTCTGCGGACAGGTCTTGGATGGTGAGCGAACAGTCGATTCTCGTATTCCACAAGTTGGATGTGGGACAAATGGGAACTGAACGACTTGCCGGCTTGGGTCATCCTGATGAGTAGGTTAGAGCAACTTTGAAGTGGCAAGATTTCTGGGGTGTTCCGTGTCAACAGATATACATTCCTAATGACAGTGGTCCAAAAAGGGGCAAACCATGAACTGGCAACAGAGTTTTCAGTATCCAAGGCTCATTGATTTATAAGGCCTATGAGGGCTATCCTGTCTAGACCAAACCAACAGAAGGGCAACTGTGGCACAAGTCGCTGATAATTTCAATATTTACATAAGAAATGTGTCACAACACACTTTGCATCCTACCCTGCTGTGTATTGAACTTTTTAGTTTGCTTACCAGTCAAAGTGCCTATTCTGACCTTGATCCACCTCTAAAAGCACCTCAGATGGGCACCTGAGCTTCAGAACTGGACCTTGAAGCAGTTCAAGAAGGTCCCCTCATCATGTGAGTCTCATTTTCTTTTACATCAAGTGTTTCCTTAGGGTAGGTGAGCACCATTTACTTGGGAATTGATGGCATCAGGATGCATACTGCGAAGAGGATAGTCTGGTGAAGGGAGTGTGATACTCAGGGAAGCGATCTGCTGGGAAACCCTGAGTTTGGGGATTTAATGTCAGTTTGATGGAGCTGTTTTGGCAGGAAGAGGGGACTTTCACTATATTAGGCAGGTTTTAATCTTGATCTTGTGACTTATCTGTGTGTGTGTCTGTGTGTGTATGTGTATATACATATATATATATATATATATATATATACACACACACACACACACACACATTTATATAATTTTTTTGTGATGTGGTTGCTATTTGTGGTACTATCTTCCAAGTGGATGTACACAGTAATCTAGAAAAACAAAAAGAAAGATACAGTAATCTCTGCGATGTGTTTTCCTTGACTGCCTTCTTGAATGAAAATATAGTACAATTGTGTGCTGCAGTTCTCCATAATACTGGCTTGATGCATCTTATCAGTTATAAAGCTAATTACATTCTCCTACTCATTTCATTTAGTATTTTTATCTTCAGTTGCTTGTTATTAGCATAGTGGGAAAATTGAATGTGAAGGTGTGTTGGTTTATCTCTTTTTTATTTAGTAAATGGCTGAATTATGATTGATGGTGTAAGGGTTGTGTCACGTACCCCCGTGACAGGCATGGAGGACAGGAAGTTGAGGACTGGACTCAGGTGCAAGGATAGACTTGGTTGTATGTTTTATTATGCCGACATCCGTAGCAAGAGGCAATCATTCAAAAGATACAAACAAAATAGGAATCGAGGTTCCTTTAAATGTGAACACAATTAGTAATACAGAATCTGGGCATAAGCTACAGTAACAATGTATTACAGATAGAAAACAATTAGGAATCGAGGTTCCTTTACATAACGCGCTGGTGTGAATATTAACAGCACTAAGTTTAAAGAGTTTAGAATACAGATATGCGAATATGCAGAGAATACATCTACACAAGACTATGAACGCCGCACAGGCACGTATTTACGAGACTCCACAATGAGAGAATGCGAGGCACGGTCTTAAATACACACTGCTACAACCCAGTGGCAATTACACACAGCTGCAAATAATGATGAGTGGCGTGAAAAATGCACTCCGAGTCTAAGTAGACCGGTGAGTTGGACGGCTGGAGGCGTGGCCTGACAAATGGCCAGTATTTAGCCTCTACACAAAGATGATATGAGACTCTAACTAAAGTAGAGTCAAGAGTATATACTAACCCCTATTCCAGTTAAGTTGGGACATTGAGTAAAACATGAATAAAAACAGAATACGACTATGTGCAAATCTCATAAACCCATATTTTATTCACAATGGAACGTAGACAACATATCAGATATTGAAAGTGAGACATTTTACCATTTCGTGAAAATTATTTGCTCATTTTGAATTTGATGGCAGCAACACATCTCAAAAAAGTTGGGACAGGGCTGTGTTTACCGTTGTGTAACATCCCCTCTTCTTTTAACCACAGTCTGTAAACATCTGGGAAATGAGGAGACCAGTTGCTGGAGTTTTTGGACAGGAATGTTGTCCCACTTTTGTCTGATGTAGGATTCTAGCTGCTCAACAGTCCTGGGTCTTTTTTTGTCGGATTTTCCGTTTTATGATGCACCAAATGTTTGCTATTGGTGAAAAGTCTGGACTGCAGGCAGGCCATTTCAGCACCCTGACTCTTCTACTGTGAAGCCATGCTTTTGTGATGGGTGCAGTATGTGGTTTAGACTTGTCTTGCTGAAATATGCAAGACCTTCCCTAAATTCAATGTCTTCGCAATTTTGCATTGAGGAACATTTTTCTTAAATTGTTCCACAATTTTTACACGCAGTTTTTCACAAACTGGTGGACGTCTGCCCACCTCTGCTTCTGAGAGACTCTGCCTCTCTAAAATGCTCTTTTTAGTCATGTTACTGACCTGTTGCCAATTAACCTAATTAATTGCAAAAGGCTTCTACAGCTTTTTTTTTAAGTAGTACCACTTACTTTAATAGCCTTTTCTTGCCCTTGTCCAACTTTTTTGAGATGTGTTGCAGCCATCAAATTCAAAATGAGCTAATATTTTTTAAGAAATGATAAAATGTCCCACTTTTAACATCTGATATGTTGCCTATGCTCTATTGTGAATAAAATGTGGGTTTATGAGATTTGCAAATCGTTGTATTGTTTTTATTCACGTTTTACACAACGTCCCAACTTCATTGGAATTGGGGTTTGTAGTAATGTGCATTATTGTGCTCTGTACAGACTTATTTTGTTGACTATGTTTAGGATTGGTTTCACATTTTTTCCTTTGTCCTATTACATTTAGACTTTCGCTTACTGTATACTTTAATTAGGCATGTGTGAGTGAATGGTGTGTGTGACCTGTGATTGACTGGTGAATTACAGTGTATTCCTGCCTCTACCCCAAATCATGATGGGTTGACTCCAGTCCCTCGTGACTATGTGCCGGAATGACATTGGATGGATTTTGTATGGCTGGCTCTGCCAGAGCACGTATTTTTTTTCCTCTGAAAATTAGGTTAATGTTAAAATTGGTTGACTTATGTCAGTCGTCGCGACATCACAAGTATTTTAAAATGTGAATCTTTGTCTTTATTTTTTACTGACTGAATCATTGCTCGTGAAAGTTACTGCAAATTTTTAGCATTTTATTGCATTGCTTGTTCTTTAGTCTGAATCACGGCACCCAGAATTCCACAAGCCCTTTGAATACCTTCACATAAATTCAACTTCAGCAGAAATTCCACCCAGTGCAAGATTATATTTTAAGGCAATCAGACAAGGTAAGACAACACTTCAAGCCACTGCTGGTGAATACAAGTGCATCATCCCACCTGTGTATCTAATGCAAAAGTGAATATGCCATTACGGTGCATACAGAGTGATTATTTACGTTATTATTTGTCAATGGGATGACATTACCTCCCATGGGTAGTGAAAGGTTCTCGATACTTCAGTTCCCCATCTTCTGAGTAGATCAATTTCTGCTGATGACATCTGTTTGGTAGTTTGGCGGGAAGTCCACTGTGGCTGTAGAAGCCAGAGATAACAGGGAAATGAAATTCTCCATCAGATGACGCTTGCATGCTCGGTGTCCCTAAATGAAACATCTATACCTCTCACTTCAGACTCAGTCGCGAAGATATATGGGACACTCAATACTAACACTGTCCTCGTTCAGAAATAAGAACAGAGGGGATTGTTAAAACCTCACAAAAGGTAACAATGGGTCTTTTTCAAGCTGACAATTGGCTATTTTGCCACATGGGCTTTGCAACTCGAAGTACAAATAATGTTAAAAGAGAAAAACTGAGTAATAACTTTGTAAACATAATTAGACAGTTTTATGCGCTACTGGACAATGCGCCGTATCACACTAATAGAAAATGTATCTGTATTCGCCAGCCTCAGGAAGGGGCATCTGAGCCCTTTGTGTTAGAATAGAGCGTTATCGTAATTGTGCAGGGTAGTCGAACATGAGGTGTGCTGATGGTAATTCTCACCATTTTAGTGCTGCTGAAAGAGTTCACATTTTGAATGGCCAAACCTGGTTTAAACCTAGGGATCCTGCAGTCTCATTGCTATTTTAAGCAGTACTGCACTTACATAGGATACTGCTGTACTTGTATACACTCTCAGGTCTTTATTTAGAAGGTACACAAACAACCACAAGTAAAATATAAAGACCCGAAATATTATTATCAGGTATTTTTTTTATCAGAGATAATGAAAATGCACCACATTCTTCTTCTTCTTCTTCTTCTTTTAGCAGATCTTATTAGTGACTGCCACAGTGAATCATTTATTTCCATCCCTACCTGCCCTCGGCATTTTGCTCGATTGTGCCAACTATCTGCATGTCAACTGTCACCATATCCATATCCCTAACCACCAGCATGTCTTCCGTCACTATATCCATAACCCTAACCGTCTGCATGTTCTCCCTCACTATATCCATAACCCTAACCGCCTGCATGTCCTCCCTCACTATATCCATAACCCTAACCGCCTGCATGTCCTCCCTCACTATATCCATAACCCTAACCGCCTGTATGTTCTCCTTCACTATATCCATAATCCGAACTGCCTGCATGTCCTCCCTCACTATATGCATAATCCTAACTGTCTGCATGTCCTCCCTGACTATATCCATAACCCTAACCGCCTGCATGTCCTCCCACACTATATCCATAACCCTAACTGCCTGCATGTCCTCCCTCACTATATCCATAACCCGAACCGCCTGCATGTCCATTTTCACTATATCCATAACCCTAACTGCCGACATGTCCTCCCTCACTATATCCATAACCCTAACTGCCGACATGTCCTCCCTCACCATATCCATAACCCTAACCGCCTGCATGTCCTTCCTCACTATATTCATAACCCTAACTGCCGAGATGTCCTCCTTCACTATATCCATAACCCTAACCGCCTGCATGTCCTCCCTCACTATATCCATTACCCTAACCGCCTGCATGTCCTCCCTCACTATATCCATAACCCGAACCGCCTGCATGTCCATTTTCACTGTATCCATAACCCTAACTGCCGACATGTCCTCCCTCACTATATCCATAACCCTAACGACATGTCCTCCCTCACTATCCTATATCCACCCTAACCCTGACATGTCCTCCTTCACTATATCCATAACCCTAACCGCCTGCATGTCCTCCCTCACTATATTCATAACCCTGACATGTCCTCCTTCACTATATCCATAACCCTAACCGCCTGCATGTCCTCCCTCACTATATCCATAACCCTAACTGCCTACATGTCCTCCCTCACTATATCCATAACCCTAACCGCCTGCATGTCCTCCCTCACTATATCCATAACCCTAACCCCTGCATGTCCTCCCTCACTATATCCATAACCCCAACCGCCTGCATGTCCTCCCTCACTATATCCATAACCCTAACCGCCTGACATGTCCTCCCTCACTATATCCATAACCCTAACTGCCTGCATGTCCTCCCTCACTATATCCATGTCCTCCATGTCCTCCTCACTATATCCATAACCCTAACCGCCTGCATGTCCTCCCTCACTATATCCATAACCCTAACTGCCTGCATGTCCTCCCTCACTATATCCATAACCCTAACTGCCTGCATGTCCTCCTCACTATATCCATAACCCTAATGAATGCACTATATCCATAACCCTAACCGCCTGCATGTCCTCCTTCACTATATCCATAACCTTAACCGCCTGCATGTCCTCCTTCACTTTATTCATAACCCTAACCGCCTGCATGTCCTCCCTCACTATATCCATAACCCTAACCTCCTGCATGTCCTCCCTCACCATGTCCATAAACCACTTATCTGGCTTTCTTCTTCTCCTCTTGTCTGGCAGCTCAATATTCAGCATCCTTCTCCTAATACAACCAGATCTCTCCTCTGTACAGGTCCATCCATCTCAAACTCACAGTTCTCCTTTTAATATATAGGTATACAGGGTCATTCCTAATCCTATCCATCCTTGTCACTCCTAACTAAAATCTTTGCATCTTTAACTCTGCCACCTCTGGCTTCATTTCCTGTCTTTTCATCATTGTCACCACCTCCAAACTATACAGCATAGCTGGTCTTATAACCATCATGTTAACATTGGAGGATTGGCTATCAAAGTACTGGGAAGTACTGACATGACATGACGTGACATAACATAATATAGCATGACAACAATACATGACATGACACGAGTTATGCAACATGTGCGCGTAGCCTATTAAATCAGCCCCGGTGAGAGGGCTGCCGGCCAACTGCAATGAGAATGGGACGCTGGGGTGCAGGCAAATCCAATCAGCTATCACACCTCCCTATCATAATGATAACTTTAAAAACATACACTTGTCTACACTCCCGCCCCATCTTGATGATCACATTTCTACTCTGTGCATCAGATGCTTCAATTAAATTTTCTGATTGACTTGCGAGTCGCTGAACTAGCATGTGGGAAAGGCAACACAAAGGTGGGCCTTAAAAGCCGAGAGGGAAGAAAATTAAGTCCCTTGAAAAGATGCAGAAAACTTGTAACATTATCTACTTAATTGGCACTGCAGAAAGCAAAACTTTTGAAGCTCATGAAAACGAGCCCAACACTCAGCCTTGCTGTAGGACCTCAGCAGTGGGTGAGACTCGAAGACTGGCTATATTGGGCCGATTATATAACAAATGTTGCATAATTTGTTAGGTATATCTGGCTTTTTGAACTTCAAGGGATAATGTTTGCATCCATTGTATGAATTATGAGTTCAGCTGAACAATGGACACTGAAACGTATTTGGGCCCCTTAGAACAAGAGCGGTCCAACTCACTTTTTTTATTTTTCATTTTAGGCCACTATTGCACTGAATACTTTTTGCATTCTTGAACTGTGGAACATATGACCCACTCAATGTATAGTGCTGGAACTACACTGATTTAATCCATTATTGCACTAAACAGATTGAACACACAGGAACTATTTTAAGGTCAAAACTTAAAAAAAGACAAATATGGAGCTAGACCACTGTTGTTCTCAGGGGCTCATTTCTACATACACCACAAAAGCTATTAGCTTGAGTAAAATTGTGATATAAACATAGCAATTTCAAAAGTTATGCAATACCACCGGTGTTGTTGTGGTTTTGAATTGCTATCTTTAAATACAGAAATTAATAATGATGAGGAAATGAATGCCGAGAGGAAATCATTCTCAGGGTTACTGAGCGAGATGTTCTTATGACCTCTAATAGCAATCTGATAATTGCTGGCATTACAGAGAGAAACGAGCTGCTTTAGAAATAGCTGAGTCAGTGAAGTAGAATACATTTTGATATTTTCTTCCAATTGTTGTTTACTTATCATTCTTGAGGAAAGCAAATCACATACTATTATTCATTTTACTGACCTTTAAGATGATTCCAGAGGTTTTTTGCCTCTCCTGCTGCCAGCAGTAACTTGGAATCAGCTTCCCTCGAGAGAATTCACTTTACTCGTAAGTACTTGAGGCTATTTCACATTTACTTTACGCAGAGATTTACAGCGCCATTTAAAATTTATTATTTTGTTGTACTGCAGTCTGGCCGTGGTTTTAGGATATAGGTGATGCCAATTGTGGGCCGTTTTTTTCCTGTTTTTGTGAGCCGGTCTGTCTGAGAAGTCCAGGGTCATTTTTCATCCCCACTCCGTCCCTGCTTGTAAACATTCCCTTTCACTCTTGCTGCACCCTTCTGTCACAAATCACTCCTGACACCGTTCTCCACACACTCCACCTGCCTGCACTGCTGTCTTAACTTCTCTTCTGCACTCCCCATTACTTTAAACAATTGACCACAAGTATTTAAACTTCTCCAACTTTGCCACCTCTACTCCATGCAAACTCACCATTACAATATCCTCCCTCCCATTCAGTGTATTCATGTGCCGCCTCTTGCACGAGGTGCGTGCACAGCTTCAAGGCAGAGAGGATTGTTAGTTGAAGCGAGCACCATAGTATTTGATCTTATTTATATGACCACATGGGACATAATTAGCTGCATCCAGCAACGTGTACACCTGTTAACTCTAAGTGTACATACTTGTTATTTCTTTGGAACTTTTCAAGGCAAACACAGTCCACTATTTCCAACAAAGAAACAATACAGGAGACATTGCAAATCTGTCCATGTGATAGGGCTCTATTGTTCCAAGAAGTCATTTCTGACGAAAATGGGGTTAAATTATTGATTGTGAACATGAACTTGTCATGGCAACTGCATTGAATGGAATGAATTCTGCCTGGAACCTACTTGTGCATCTTCTCTGTTTGTAAACACTCATACTCATCTATTGAATCATGTTTCTCTCCAGAGCATACCTGCACCTCTTCCAGCTCTCCTCAATCTGCTCCCAGCTTTCACCACTGATCATTAGCAAACATCATAGTCCACAGAGAATCCTGCCTAATCTCGTCCATCGACCTGTTCATTATTGTTGCAAACAAGAAAAGACTGAGAGCCCATCCTTGACGTGATCCCATCTCCACCTTGAACCCATCTGTCACTCTTCCCGTGTAACTCACCTCTCTCACACTGTCCCCACTGCACCAATCTTACCTACGTCTCTGCCACTGCCAAACTTTTCATACAGTACCACACGTCCACTCCCATCATTTGCTTTCTCTAAATCCACAAAATCTACTCTACACCTCTCCGCTGTCATTCTCAAAGCAAATATTGCATCTGCTGTACTCATCCTTGGCCTGAAATCATACTGCTGCTCAGTAATCATCCCCTCTCCTAATAACCTGACTTCCATGACTCTTTTTCACAACATCATGCTGTGGCTTATCAACTTTATACCACCACAGTTACTACAGCTTTGCACATTACTCTTTTTTTTTTTTTTTTTTTTAAATCGGTGCTAGTGCACCCTTTCTCGCCTTCTCAGACACCCTTAAACTTTGCAAGGTTGAGTTAAACAATCAAATGAAGAACGCCACTGCCATGTCCCCTAAACGTCTCCATGCTTCCACCGGTATCAAAAGGACTAACTGCATTCCACTGTTAATCTCCTTCAAAGCTGGCCTCACTTCATACTTGTTAATCCTCTGCACTTCCTAATGAACTACCCCATACCATCCAATGCTCTGTCTCTCTTTTCCTTCATTCATCAGCCCCTCTAAGTACTCCCGCCACAGTCTCTAGGCCTTCTTCTCACGAGTCAGTACATTTCAATCCCTATGCTTTATCACCTATCCCACGGCACATCCTTCCCAGCTCATTCCCTCTTTCTAGCCAAACAATACAAGTCTTTTTCTTATTTTTTCATATAAATTTGGCATCTCCAATCCCAACCGAATCTGTAATGCCCAATTAGCGAACTGTGTACACAAGCTTGCTCTTATGTGACCCATGTTTCCATCTCAGCACAGTGAGACAGTTTACAGCTGTCCTCCGAAGCACGCGCCAGTCAGCTGCTGCCTCTTCTTACACTTATAACTCGAAACTTTGCAAGCTCAGAAAAAGGGTGGAGGATACCCGAACACGAGCAAGCTTAGAATTTTACTCATGAGCGCCCTCCTGGCCAAAACAGGAGGCGCTTGAGCAACAAATAGTGCTGTAATCCTATATTCCCAAACCGGCAGTCCCTTCCAATTAATTTCCCTGTAGCGCGAAGCCAAATGTGTGCTGCACTGAAAAGGGAACTGGCCACTACCGACACTGGCATGACCGGTGATCAAACCCGGGCCGTGGTGGTCACGACTGCTCTGCAAAGCGGCGCCTTGACCAAGTGAGCTGACTCGACGAGTCTTTTTCTTCTTTTTCAGTGTCTAGCCTCTCATACGACTCCCCACACGCCTTTTCCTTACCACCAGTCTCTTAACCTCACACTGCATCTTCTTGTGCTCCTGTCTTCTTTCTTCATCTCATAACATATCACATATCCTCTTCATCTACCTCTCCCTTGGTATACTTCCCCATACTTCCAAGTTCCACCATTAAGTCTCACTAACCTCTTTCCTCTGTCTAGATGATCCAGACAACCATCTAGCCACTCTTCACAACCAGCCAGGGCCAATTGTACCTCCTCCCTGAACTTCATGCAACAGCCTACCTTCTTCAACCTCCGACATTTAATCCATTCCTCTTCTTGATCTCCAAACTCATCCTATAGACCACCAGCCAATGCTGTCAACCTACGTTTTCCCCTGACACCACCTTGCAGTCTCCATTCTCTTTCAGATTACAGCTCATGCATAAGACATAGTCCTCGTCCATGCTCCTGGCCTTAGTCCCAGTCCATCATGCCTCTTACAGACACAGTATATCAACTATCCTTCTCTTCTTCATATCAGCCGCCTCTCTCCCTTTGCCGGCTATAGTACCCATATTCAAAATTCCAACCCTCACCTCCACACCTCTACCCTTCTCTCCCGCTGCCATTGGACAGGCCTTCCTCCTCCTCTCTTTTGGCTTTGCCCAACAGTAGCACTGTCACCACCGGCACCCTGTTAGCCAACAGTACTGGTGGCTATTATTTGTAACCCAGGCTTCAACTGATCCGGTGGGGTAATCTGACTGATGATGTTTAGCCACTATAGCCTATTGATCTGAATAAGACAATCACAGTCATGATGGATAATACTAACCAGAGGCCAACTTTGGAATGTTAGCTATCCAGTGAGTCTAATGTAAAATCCTCCGTTTAGTCCTTTAAAAAAATATAAGGAGAGGAGTTAGTTGGCTGTGGAAAAGTGTTTATGAGACCAGTCAGGTGGAACAACAAAGCTGCATATTTTTGTTCAGTGTCGTGAGTTGTATAACACTTCAAAATGTCAGGTACATATCAAACAGACATGACAGTGCATTACACAGCGCTACAGGCCGTCATCTTCATGTCAATATTAATTACTCAAAATATTGGTGAAGGAGCTTCTTTATAGTATTCTGAGTAGTAGACGGCACTGCTTATTTTAATGAATAAACAATAACTTTTATTTTCACTCTTAAGTAATGAATTCTAATGTTTTAGAAATAGCCTAATGTCCCAGAGATTAACTGGGCATCAAGTATTTCTTATTTATTTGTTTGTTTGTCTGTTTTTGGATAGAATTTTTAAAGTTGCACCCACAAGTTTACTGCATAAAAACACTATTATGAGCACAGTGCCCAGATTTCCATATTTTATCGACTAATGACCTAATTCCACTGGTTACTCCACATGTGAGCAAAGGAATTCCACAGAGAAATAAAACTTCAGTGAAGACAAATTTACCTTTTAAACAGTAAGTAAGAAAACAAATGTGCACCGAACTATAAATGAAAAAAAATAATGGATTTGAGCAGCCCTTTTTCCCTAAAGGTACCTGCCCACTCCATGTCTTCTGCTGTCATATTGGCAGCCCAACAGGGTGCCAGTACATTTTATAGGAAATGGAAGATGTTCTTCTGATTGTTTTATTGCATGTTCCAACCAAAGCGCTCCTATTAATTAATTAAGCTAATTTATTAAGCCACTTGGTGCAACACTTTTGAACCTTGTGCCTCTCATCGTGTCTCAAATATCCACCAACAAACTAGCAGATGGACAAAAATGATCTTCTTTAGACAATGAAGACAGGATCCTATAGCTGCTGTGTCAGTTCTTCTTTTCTTTTTTTTAGAATCAACCAAACCAAAATAAATCAAAAAACTTTGATTCATGTGTTCTATTTCTTCCACTATGTTTCATTTTGATACTGATATTCCAAGCAAGAAAGAATTCAAATAAAATATATTCTTGGGTTTCAAATACGAATGTAAATTTTGGAACAGACATACCAACAAGTGCTGCACAAAACACCCGCCATGTAAAATGAGTGATTTATTTGTTTGGTCCAAGTTGTAAATCTTTTAGTAGAGTAGCTTCCTGGCATTTCTCTCGTAATTCCACTTTTATTTTTATGATTGATGTAATAATACTTATCATCACTCAGAATGAATAACACCCTGGAAGTGTGACATTTAAATTGCATATCAGTATGTTATCTATTGTTTTGAATGTACGATAAAGAGCCCTTTGGGGAATGTTATGTTTTAACTGAAGAACTCATAAATGCAAGCTTCATTGTCTCTTGATGCATTTTGACAGTGGCTGTTTTTGCAGGCTTTCTTGGCGTTAATGTTTGCACGAAAGATGACATTGTCATTGTCGAACACAAAAGCAGAAAGGCAGACTGTTGAAAGCCCATTATTACCTTCTGACACAAAGGAAAGACAAACCACAAGAGCAAACAACTACAACCCCGATTCTGAACAAGTTGGCACATCATGGAAAATGCAAAGGAAATCTAAAGGGACTTTCTGGAAATGTCCATTCTCTTCTGCCTACATTGCAAACAATACAACACATTATTGACGTGCTAACATGAACATTTAATTTCTTATTAAAAATATACAATGTGATGATGGTAACAGTGTCCAAAAAAGTTGGCACAGTTGACTGTTTAATGGTGTACCATTACCATGTCTTTAAATCACACTCATGAGGACATATCAGGACTGCAGGCAGGCCAGTCTAGCACCTGCACTCTCTGATTATGCAGCCACACACTTGTAAACCTTTCAGAAAGTGGTTTGGCTTTGTCTTGGTGGAAAATATAGGGACATCCCTGG
Organism: Gymnothorax javanicus; assembly: GCA_029692085.1. NCBI lineage: Eukaryota > Metazoa > Chordata > Actinopteri > Anguilliformes > Muraenidae > Gymnothorax > Gymnothorax javanicus. The sequence continues at coordinate 54,511,707 of CM056195.1, forward strand.
AACAGACAATGTCCATGTGGGAGCATATGTAGCTCCAAATCTTTCTGCATTAATGATGCCCTCACAAATGTGCAAGTCAACCATGCCATGTGCAATGACACATCTCCATACCATGAACAGACAATGGCTTTTGAACCTGACGCTGATGACAGCTTGGATTGCTTTGATCCAGAATACATGGCAGCAGTTTTTTTTTTTCCCCCCCAAAAAACTAATGAAACTTTTAACCCCTCAGACCCCAAAACTTGCTTGCAGAGCACTACTGTTCATCTCAGATGAGACCAAGCTCAGAAATCGGTGGCGCTTTCGGACAGTGTAGATCTATGGCTACAGCTTTGAATCTTAATAAGAAACATCTGTGGATGCAGCAGTGAATGCTGTTGACTGACAAAGGTTTACCAGGTTTTCCCTAGCCCCTGTCTTGATGTTAATTAAAGTTGCATGACGGTTCTTAAGACAGTGATTTCTGAAGGATCTGAGATCGCATGGATTCAGAGTTGGTTTTCAGGCTTGCCCGTAACACGCTGAGATTCGATTGGATTCTTTCTATCTTTTAATTATACTAGTGTAGTGCCCATTCAAAACTGTGAAATAGCTCTCCAAAATCCAGTCTATGAACTGCAACCTGTGAAGGTACTCCACTCAGCCTACAGTGCCCTGAAGCCCTGTCCTCGCTGCGACATAGCACTTTTTGCATGTTTATTCACATTTATTAATGATTGATTTTGAATTTTGCGTGTGTCCAAATTGCACCAAATTTAACACTGCGTGTCCTTAGGTCCACAGCTATACAGCAATTTCTGTTTCGAATGCTCAACTTCAAAATTTGTATTGCACTCAGTTAATAACCAAACTGAGATTAGATTGCTCCCATTTCGAGCAATAACATGGATTACTGAGGATTACTTAATACATTTTTGTACAACTAATAATCAGTTATGATCAGTTCCTAAAAATCTACAAAATACTGGTCAGGCAAAGAATGGATGACTGGATGGATGGATGGATGGATGGATGGATGTATAGACTAACAGCCCATTTTCCACTATTAGAAATACAATGAGTAAATTATTTCTATTGACCATCTAGGGTTGCATCAGCTATGCCAGCAGTGCTGGTATTGTTTTCAATATAGCTGGCATCATATTGAACTTGTTTAGTGAGTGCGTACTCAGACCATACCCATCTGCAAACTCAGCCTTCATTTTTATCGCACAGACTCACCTGTTTTGTGACTGCATCTTAGAACGTTGCAATGCTTTTGTGTTCACAAGCATTGTCCAAAACCGGAGACATCCACAAACATATAAACTCCAATCAACTGAAAACAGTAACAGAATCACTATTGTGGCTGATAACAAGCCAATGAAGCACTGGGTAGCGTTTGTTGCCTTTGTTGTGCTGTGATAAATATCCTAGGGGTCACAGTTTATAGATTTACCAACTGTATTGCTTCTTGCGGACATAAAGTCTCCAAATCAATCAGACGCAGTCTAATTGGCTGTTAAAATTGATACCAGAATTAGGCATTGACTAGAGACCAAAAAAAAAAAAAAAAAATCAATCAATAAACAAAGCAATCATCTCTCAAATGGCATTGACTAATAGCTATGGTGACATGAGCCTAAATGGCCAGCAAGCACCATTACATTTCAAGTCAAAACACCAACAGTTAGCTGAAGCTTCACCTCATGGATACTCTGAACACCAATGATCAGAAACATATCGCAAAGTAAGAAAACAGTTGTTTCATGGCCTTGCGTCCTAAATGGGGAAAAAATAAATAAATAATTATCCGGGTCACAAGATAACTTTTGTATTATTTTGTCTTATATTTTCCCAGGCTCCTGAATTCAATATGAGCCTCGTCTCGACCCAAGGACTTACTGTTTCCCTAACCCAGCTTAAGCCAAACCCAAATATGAACCCTCAAAGCTTGTTCTAATCACCGAGTCAAACAAGGAAGCCACAATTAATTAGCTTCTTGCTCTACTGAATGCATTTGTATATCTCTGTGTGTTGTATCAGAGAAAACGGTAAATTCATCTGACGAAGATACTACAAATACGGTTTAGTAAAGCCAAAATCTGTGATGTGATTTTAGAGCAAGGCTGAAGTGGTAAAGAGAGATGAAAGAGGAAGTTCTTGAACAGAAAGTGATGTGTTCTGCTGGGTGGGGGCTGGACAGCTTCAGTTTCTGGGGCAGCCAGAAAAGATGAAAGACTGAGCGGGTGTCAGGAACGCATAGCGCGTTTCATCAAATGGGCTAGAAATCCCTGTTGTCAAATGGAAAACCACAGGACGTCGTAGAAGGCTGCGAACCTTCAAATTCAAGCTTGATGAATGGGCGACGGGGAGCGGACATAGGGAAGTCATGCACACATACATCATCGGCTGACAGTCGGCCGGCTGATACGGCACGTATCTCCGCCAGTTTGGGGCAGAAAGCACAATATCTCTGCTCTCTATACCACCCATGAGGTCCTGTAAAGGCTCATTCATGGCCAAGTCAGGCAATCATGCCATTTGCATATTACATTGTAAATGTCATAGTAAAAGAGAATTGTTCTCGAAATGCTTTTAAAAAAAAAATCTATTTAAACTTATTAATCCACTGGGGGGGCATTTTTAATTGCAAGATCACCATGATCTATCAGAAATGTCAGTCTGGCAGCAATCCTTATGCAAAATTTGGTTCTGGAAAACATACAAAAACATACAAATAGCGAAAGGAGCAAAAATGTCCCTGCTGTTTCCCTCCTGAAACTGTCTCTGCTTGAAAGCATTTTATATGTTCACATCAATTCTCTGGATGTTACGCCATTCTATTGGATTACTTTCCATATGTGAATGTCATGCTTCAGAACTTACTTCCATTGTGTGGTCATTGCTCACAATATGAATTGCTGATAAATGTATTAATCATTTGTCACATGCCCCAAGGTGTCGCTTTTTCAATTTCAGACCACCATAAATGTTTGTGTTTATTTATTTATTTATTGTTGTGACATCATTGTTCTAATAATTTTGATCGGGGCAACAGACACTGCACGAACATTAGCATGGCAAATGAAAATTTAATGGACCTCAAAGTGCTTTCGTTTTCAGACCATATACCCGGAAAACTACAATCACCTGAATAATCTTTCTGTTTAAAAAAGGTTTGCTTGGAAAAATGCCTAGACAGCTATTCTTTTCATTACACCAGGAGCAGACTGAAGACAATGGCATCTGTCATCTCTAATAGCAAAGAGCCAGTAATAGCAGGCAGAGGAAAATGCCACCGTTCATACTTAAATTTCTTGTTTAATTCTCCACAAACCTGGTGCTTTATCGAACTGTATGGAACCTGTGCTAATCCGATATCTCCTCGGGATCTTATTTATAATAGTCAAGACATAATTAGTTTTCAAATTAATTACAGTTTTAATTTGAATTTAATTAATGTTCTTGCTGGCTGACGGGAGGGTTGGAGCCATTTTGGGAGAGACATAATGCGCATGCCATTGTTACATTTTTACAAATAAAACTTTTTCTTTGCATCACATCCTCAGTTGTTTGATTGTATTATATGTATTTTTCAATTATGAATGATCCATTATTTTATTTTAATAAATTAATTTGTGCATTTGAGTTTTAACATATAATTTTCTTGTTAAAGCCTGACTTTACTCAGGCTTACTTTACCCTGACTTTATTTTATTCAATTAAGGGGGATGCTCTATTTTTGGAGGACGAGACTGCTGCCAATTCAAAATATACAGTGTGGGTAATTTCAATGCTCTGGTTGTTTCGACTAAAGAAGAAAACTTCTGTAATTGTCTTCTCTCACTGATACCTTGGATGCAACTGCAATTGGAAATGTAAATGTAAAATGAAATATAACTTCCAGCTAAGAGAGAAACAACATGAATTATCAGACTCCTAAAACGTTATTTAGTCATTGTTGTTATGAATAATTGTGTTTTAGACATGAGGGAAATAGTCAAGAAATTCTGAGGATATGTGTACAAAGATTTCTGAGATGGAAGAGAAATGATCATAGAGAAATACATATTCTCGGGCACATGTGCATTTAAGCTGTGCTCCTGTCACCTCTCATACTGCTATTAATGAGTAAATCCACGTTTTTGGCTGTCTGTGTTGGTTTTGGTTTCATTTAGTAGATTGATTTAAATTATTAAATTATTTTCTTGTGACCTCCTCATTTCCCTTTGTTCGTTCCTCATGCCTTTCTCGCACCTATTTCCCATTGTAACTTGTTACCTTTGCATAGTTTAGTTCCACGTCTCTCTCACCCTGCATTCCTTGGTGTGTGAGCTGCAGCATTCCACCTTCCTGACTGAGAGAGCAAGGGTGGCATAAGTGATCACCCGCCTACAGACAGTACCAGCCAAAAGTTTCGACATACCCACATTTTTCTTACAAGACATGTTAAATAAAGAAATAGGTACCATTTATTTGCAAAAAAAAGAGATCTAATTCTTAAATCCATCAAACTAACCAGCATTTTCTGTCATACTTACAGAGCATACTCACATTTTTTTTTTTTTTTTTTTTTTTACAAGAGCAGTTACATGGCTGTAATGAGTTTGCTGGTGAGCGGCCGTCTAAGTTCCCAAAGATGCGCTGCACTGGTGGTTTGCTTTTCATTGACTTTTTTGCCCAGTAAGTTCCAAAACAGCTTGTCTTTAATTAGGCTGTTGGAAAATGGAAAGGGCTTGTTTGTCTGCTTACTTTGCAAAGTATGGCTTCTTTGAGAATTCTACAATTTTGGACACTATTCAAACAAGTAAATTATTCTCTTTTAACTTCTGTCTGTTTACCTCTTACCAGATTCCAATTGAAATTATACAGAGAACTTAATCCATTTAAATTTCTCTAAAAATAGAGTGCTGTGACATTAGCAAAGTGTGTCCAAACTTTTGACTGGTACTGTATCTGGCAAAGCTCTTGCCTGGGTAATGCCCAGCTGGGAAGCTGAGGATCCAGTCACCTGCTCTTTTTAGTCCTCCACCAAAGAGATGAGGAAGATGTTTGACAGCACTCAGACAGGGAACTCCACAATGCAAAGCTTCCTCTGACTCCATTGAGTTTTGCACACTGGTTGCCACTGCCTAGTAAAACCACAGGGCCCTAAATGATAACTGCTTCTTCAAGCTAGCTGACAGTATCCAGGATGCACTCACCACTTACAACCTACCTCAAGATTTTGCTGGCCTGTTGGATCTTACCATCGAGATGGACTCCTACTTACTGGAGAGAAACCTGGACTGGCGCTTTGATCTTGGCCTCCCTCACCTCCAGCTTTCCAAGCTTCTTTGTCTTCCCCATCTTCCCTGCCCACCAAAACCATCCAGGTCAACTACATCAGGCTTTCCTCTGCTGAATGGGAATGCCACCATGAGCTAAGCCAGTTCCACTACTGTGATAGCACTGATCATCTTCTGGCTGCCTGCCCAGTCAAACGACCATGCTCCACCTGGAAGGATGCGATGCTGACCAGGGCCTCCCTGCCCTTAAACACCTGACCACTGTTCTGCGCCGTACTCCAGGGGCAGAGCCACCAGGTCAAGGCCCTGATGGACTCTGGGGCCAACGGCAACTTCCTCAGTCCAGCCATGGCGCGGCGTATGGGGGTAACTATCACCAGACTCGTAACCTTGTCCTTGACCACCCGATTACTCTTCCAAACCCAACTCCAGTGGCAGAACTGTCATCCAAGGCAATGAGGATGGGAGAGTCAAACTACTCGGAAAAGTCTTCTCCAGAGCATCATAAAGACTTTTCATATTATGTGTTGGACAGCTCTTAACTCAAGTCCAATGATTTGAGCTATCTCTTGAGTTGTTTTCTTTACTTGGTACAGGCCTTTATAAAACACAACAACATACCATGTTATGCGTCTTATAATATAGTGTGGTAGCCCAAAGGAGGGCCTGGATGGGGAATTGAACCCCAGACTCCCAGGTAAGAGTCAAACGCACTGACCACATCGCCAACAAGCCAGGCTTGTTGGCAAGGTAGCCAGGGCGCGTACTTATTAGGAGGCATTTCTAGTGTCAGGACCCATCAACTGTTGCAATAGTTTAAGAAATAAGAAGCTACACGCAACATCAGTTACAGTAAAAAGAATTGTTGCCAGCTGTAACATTAATTGCTGCAATAATGACCCAATCATTAGCCCTTAGACATTTGTACATTGGCCGATAGGGGCAAACACGTTGCAACGGCCAAAAGCAGCTCCAATTGGAGAAACGCTCTGCAAAACAGAAAATATGCCAATTCAAAAAAAGGCAAACCGAAAAAGCAAATCAAAGAGAAAAAGGCTGCATAGCTACGTCAACACAAACGCACTGCATCGGCCCAAAACATCTCCAATCTGTGAAACGCCCAGCAAAACCAGAAACGATGCAAACTCAAAAACATGCAAACCACAAAAGATTAGCTTGTAGCTCATCTACAATACGGGCAACATCGGCAATCGAAATTTTCGGTAAAGAAATGAGAGATTGCAGAAGAAAAGTTCATTATCCATGTTTCGGCGCTTCTGTAGCTCAATGGAAAGATGCTAGTGTTAAAGCAACAGGAAGTGGTTTTACATGCTTCCTGGTATCCATCGCCATCTTGTGAAATAGGCTAATTGGAGATGTTTTTGGGCCATTGCAGCGCGTTTGCCCCTGTCGGCCACCGTATATTTGCTTGTTTACATCCAAACAGCAACCTTTTTTTTTTGGCCAGGCAGTGTATTTTGCATCTGGGCATGAGAAGACTTGGCAATTTTAATAGAATCCATCAAAAAATGAGTTGGTGGTTTCCAGGAAATGCTGGCATAAACGACCTAAATCATTTTCAAAACAGCTGATTACGTTGGATAGCGTTCAGATATACAGTAAGTTGTGAGCTCATCAGGTTTTGATTACTAGTTTTTTTTCATGTAACTACGTTTATGATTGCTGGAATAAATTGGTGAACAATGGATGCCAGAATCTGCACCACTTGGAAAATATGGTCTCAGGAGAAAGATTTTGCCAAAGTGATCAAAATCTCTCTCAAATTCTCCAAAACAATTTCTAATTTCTCCAGTCAAAAAGATGCATCTGTAAGACTAAGAGGGGATTTATTGTGTGATGTCCTTCGAATGTGATCACGTCTCCTGGATTTGGGTGCTTTTCCACTCACTCAAGGAGCAGTCAAGCAGTGCAGTGATTTATCAGTCAACGATTGCATTTGACCCCGCGCTGACTCAGGGTTGAGGTAAGAGAGGTGATGTGTCCTCTATTCCGTTTATGGAATTTCAAAGAAAAGGATGATAATATGCCATGAGGTTCTTTATTTTCTTGTGCAAAAATATTTTCCTATTGAATTATATTGCTGTTGCACGCCGATCGGCTGCAACATTAAAACCACCTGTCTAATATTGTGTACGTCCCCTCAGTGCCACAAAACAGCCCCATCAATCTGACGTCCACTTGAATTCTTGGACCCAGTGTTTCCAAGCAGAACTTTTCCCAGAGCATCACAATCCCTCCACAGAGCGCATAGACCCCGCCAAAGCACATTATGTAAAACAAAATGGCACTGACAGGACCAGGTGACCTTCTTTAATTGCTCCAAATTCCAGTTCAGAAGCTTATGTTCGAATTGCAGGCAATGTGGACCAAGGTTACAATGGGCATTCCAACTGGTCTGTAGCTACAAAGCCCTATACGCAGTAGGGTGCAATACACTCTGTGTTCTGACAAATTTCTCACTGAACCATTATTAAAATGCTTTGGGACTTGCACAATAGTAGCACTGTTGGTTCAAATATCAGTGAATCTTAGGCGCCTGAAGCCCTTTTGCTGGTTTATGGTTTGTCCCTCCTTGAGTCACTGTCATTAGGAGCTGCCCATTGCTGACTGGGCAGCATCTGGTCTATTTTTTCCAGATCTGCTTCTTCTGACAAGCGTGAAATGCAATTTGTTGACTTCTAACACATAAATACATCAATAGATAATTTTCACAGCTATATAGCAGTCAGGTCAAATATATAGAGCTTTGCCAGACCAATGCTGATTGCCCTTTGCCGAAGTTTGGAGGGTGTCCAGTTTGGTCAGTTTGGCAGCCTCAAGATTGCATCTCTGCTGTTTGCAGGTGATATGGTCATGCTGGCTTCATCACGCTGTGACCTCCAACGCGCACTAGTGTGGTACGCAGCTGAGTGTGAAGCGGTCGGAATGAGGATCAACACCTCCAAAACTGAGGCCATGGTTCTCTCCTGGAAAAAGGTGGATGGTCCCATTCAAGTAGGGGGTGAGTTGTTACCCCAAGTGGAGGAGTTCAAGTATCTTGGGGTCTAGTTCATGAGTGAGGGTAGGATGAAGCCTGAGATTGACAGAGGGATCACTACAGCGTCTGCAGTGAAGTGAGCATTGTACCTGTCTGTCGCGGTGAAGAAGGAGCTGAGCTTAAAAGGGAAGCTCTCAAATTACTGGTCGATCTACGTTCCAACCCTCAGCAATGGCCACGAGCTTTGGGTAGTGACCCAAAGAATAAGATGACGATTTCAAGCGGCCAAACTGAGCTTTCTCAGGAGGGTGGCTGGGCTGACCCTTATGGATGAGGAGCTCAGACATCCAAGACCGGCTCAGAGCAGAGCTGCTGTTCCTCCATGTCAAGAGGAGTCAGTTGAGGTGGTTCGAGAATGTAGTCCGGACGCCTCCCAGACGCCTCCCTCAAGAGGTTTTCCGGGCATGTCCAACCAAGAGGAGGCCCCAAAGCAGGCCCAGTACACACTGGAGGGACTATATCTAATGGGTGGCCTGGGAACAGCCTGGGGTCCCCCGGGTAGAGTTGGAGGAAGTGGCTGGGGATGGGGGCGCCTGGGCCTCTTAGTCTTAGTTACCCCTGCTACCCAGCCCTGGATAAGTAGTGGAAAATGGTGGATGGATGGAATGCTGAATGATTACTACCTGCTTAAAAATAAAAAGAACTCCCTGAGCACAGTCACGGTCACTTCAGTCAGTTATTTCAGAGAGTGGTGGTTAAGTTTCATTACTACCTGCCCATCGGATGTACTTAATCGGCGAAAATATTACTTTTGCATGAATAATGGACACACAAACTGAATAAATAATGAGGGAGATAGCCTCCTGTAGTTTTAGAGATAAATATTTATCACTATCATGTCCGAGTTTACTCTATCAGCATATCACCAGCTCTTGCCAGTTCACATCCATGTCACTTCAGAACAGAACTGCCATAAGGTAGATACACGCATGCTGTACATTGCTTTCCATACCAGAAACACTGCAATGTTCCAGCCAGTCCACTTCTGAACTGCAACTGGTGAATATGGGGCCAAAGAATAAACTATCGGCTGTTAAATACACAGCCTCCTTCTTAATGCAATGTTGCAACGATAAAGTGGAAAATATTTTATTCACTTGACAAAAAACATAAACTATGATTCTAGCTTTTGTGTTTACGTTGAGCACATCCTGCTTTATCTAACCTTTTTTTCATGACTGTTTAGTTACAATAAAGAAAGCAAAAATTAGTGGCAAATATGAGCAAATGAATAGCATTGACTGAAATGCAATTTGTCATTGAAATGACGGGTTTTCTTTCTCGTGTCACATTATTGAGGAAAACTGGCCACACCTAATCATGTTGAGTGTTTTCTGATTTTACATAATCCTAATTTAAATTATAGCTACTGCGCAGCAATGGCCGGGGCCGGGCAATTTTAGGCAAAATTAGGCAATTCTGAGCAACAGGCAGAGTATAGGAAGATGAAAAAAAGGTGTTTAGGCTTGAGCTCACAATTTCTGGCACAAGAGACTATGCTCTATCCGACTGAGCTAATTGGCAAAAGGAAATGTCACATGTAGCTTCGCAAATTGACTAAGCCAGTCACCTGTGTGCAAGACAGCAGCTGTTAGCGTGTAAAGGCAGATTGCAAACGGCTGTCAAAAATTCAGTTATTAAGAAAAAAATCCAAAAATACACAAATTGCATCTAAACAGCATGGAGATGTTTGTAATTTGTTTTTAACAATGATTTACTGGCTCCATAAGTGAAAAACTGAGGTTTAAAAATGCCATTTTTGCATTGACTCCAATTGTTCACATGAGAGTGAAATTGAAAATGCTGTAAAAAATTCAGTTTTTGAGATAAAATTCTGATATTTTCCAAACATCATCTACCATGACTCCAAAATTTTTTCATTTTTTTTTAATGAACATTGAAAGTGTATTTAGCAAGAATTTGCAAGTATATGTTTACAATACCGCTTACAGTCAAACATTTTGATGCTCTGTAGGCTCAATATTCGATAAATCAAAAATCTGTGTGGTTTCTTTGTGTAGGACAGTCTGAAAATGCTCTGTAGCAAGTTTGGTGTCAATTTAGCAAAAATTGTGGGAGGAGATAGGTTTAATAAGTTTTACAGTTTTAGAAAAAAAATGAGTGATGGACTTCATAATTTGCAATAGGTTTAAATGTACAAAAGTTTCTTCAGTATTGGGGCTACATTTTGGTGAAAGTTGCAAATCTGTAGCACATATGGTTGATTTGTTGTGAATTTTCAAAAATTTTTAGAGGCTTGCTGTAGCGCCACCATCAGGACTATTGGCCTGTTTTTGCAGCTGAGGCAATCTGGCATGGGACTGGACCTTTGTGCAAAATTTGGTGATTTTTCGCGCATGGGAAGTAGGATTTCCTCGGAAGAAGAATAAGAAGAAGAAAGAGGAACATGCAGGATAACAATAAGGTCCTGGCAGCATAGGCTGCCCGGCCCCTGATGAAAGATTGAAATGGGGTCAAGACAAATCATGATTATCGAGAGATGTTCTGTGCTTCACCTATTTTCAGCTCACCAGCTGCCACTGCTCTCAATGTAAACCTACTGTCATCTCTTCACCTCCCCGCCATGCCAACTAACACATCTGATCACTGTCACCTAATAACACGGGGGTAACTCAATACAACAGTTCTTTGGGGAAGAGGTCCTGACTTTGTCATGTGGAACACGATGCTTTTGAACCATCCACATCTATTATCTAACCATCCTTGTCCTGATCAGGGCCGTAGGGGTCTGGAAATGATTGCAGCTTCAAATGCCAGGAGAAACAAAAATAATCCATGGACGGTTTATCAATCCATTGCAGTGACACTCACAAACCCTTCACACATTCACACTTGCAGGCAATTTAGAATTCCCAGTATATGCATGTTATGTTTTGCCACTATTTCGAATACTAATTCCTCCACAACTGTCAATAATAATAATAATAATAATCATCATCATCATCATCATCATCATCTCCATAGCAGACTGAAGATTAATCATTTGGTTTATATGCATTTAGCTGCCCCAGTTATTTTCCTGCAGCTATAGTCTGTCAGCCACATCAATGTATTGGAATCTAAGCATACAGAATGGGATCACATGATCCATTAGTGTATTCCATCATACATGTTTCAATAGCACATGGCCAACAGCACAGTAGAGCATTCAGCTTTCTTCCAGTCTAAAAAACCCAAAGGGATTGTGCTCTTGAATTTTCCACATATCTGTATGGGACATTTTTCCAGGAGTAGTCCGTTTAAACATATGAACCATAAAGCATTTTCCAGCAATTCAAATTCATGCATTCACCTACATGCATTTTCCATCAAACTGTCCTGGAGATGCATCAGACACCCCAGATGTCATCAGGAACTGGAGCTCCCCCTAATGGACTGACTGTGTGCACACATTATATTTACCTTCCTTTCCCAAAGAGCAAGTCCTGCCTTGGCGCGGACACACAGTGGGACTGGAATGTAAAGTCAATGCTTTTACAGTATGTTGCCTGTCTGTGTCCAAATCATAAAGATTAATGCTTTGGCAGTATTTATATTGAATCAAAATTCTTGACATTGAGAGAACAAAGCCACAAGACTACATCAGAACACAAGGGCCACAATAAAATTTGTCCAGTTCAAATAAATTTTTTTCTCGGTTTTAATATTAGGTTTGCAGCAGTCACACATTTTGTGGAGCTGGCTGGTAACTTCTTTCTAATGTTCCCTTTTTATTTTCTCTTTTTTTGAGGGTTTTCGTCTTTCAAATTCGGTTTATTCAAAATTCCTTTTTCAGCCTGGTATATGGATGGTTGTTTGGATCATGTGTGTCCAGCAGTGTGGGTGACTCACTCTAAACTGGATATTAGGAGCAGCTGTGGCTTAATCCCCTTTGTCCAATCAGGGTGTGACGATGCCCTTTTGGTTAGGTTCTTAAGGTACAGGAATTTGCATGCCCAGCATTTTGTTCCTACTGTCAGCCAAGACTGTGCTCATGGCAAAGACTTCAGTAGGTTTTCTTAGTAGTTTGTCCACCATTTTAGGACTTGATCTAGTTTTCAGAGCCAACCTTTGAAATATTTTGAAAACTTTATTCCTTTCAGCTGCTGGTGGGCTACTACCAGGGTCTAATTGCTCGCCTAAATTATGGCCTATCCCTACTGACAATTGATAAAAGAAAGAAGTTCATTACAAAATTAAACTCAAGCATTTTCTTCTGTGTATTTGAAGACATGGTTGTACATCTAGCATTTTGAGTGAGGTTTTAGTTGGTCGTTTCAGGCAACTTATTTTTCCATTTTCTTACTTTGTGGTTGGGAACAGATTTTAAATCTGCCTGATCAGCTGAAGTTTGAAATTTCAGTACCGCCACAGGTTGAGTGCTGCTTTGGCTATGAAATGTGCTTATCAGAGGGTGCAATTCTCAGTGTTTAAATTTATGTGATTATATCACATCTGGTTCCACCTGAGGATGTTTCCTTGCACTGTCATCTTATCTGAGCCATGTCTGCCCCATGCTGTTAAACACATCTAGTAGCGCAGCACAAAAGTTTTGTGGGAATGTATCTGAAGTTATCACCTGGAAAATCAACAGAAAAGTTGAGGACACATCAGTTCTTCAAAAAGTTTTCCAGCACTGTAGTAATTGGTGTGCATGTATTAAATGATTTCAAAATGCTTTACATGAAGTGTCTTTTTTTCAAAACTAGCTGCCTGCTGTTTCAGAACTCAGAACAGCAACCCTTGATAAGTCATGGCATCAGCATTCCCACCTGCTGTTTGGACTCTGAACCCACCAAAGCATGTCTCCTTTTTCAGAGAAAATGAAAATACCCATACTGAAAGCAAAAATGCTTTAAGCATCAGATTACATGACACCTTGCACAATATCTGCATGTGAGCATGTCACTCAGGTAAATATTATCGGTGATTTACCCCCCAGACAACCTCTTTGGCAGCAAGCTACACACAAAATTCTTGTTAGGCTGGTGTCTTTTTTCAGAGTACTAACATTTCAGTTTCTTCAATAATAAAATGTGCCTGACTATCTTTAATGTGCTTCAATTTTTAGAACAGCCTCATCGATTTCAATAAAGTGTTTTGCACATAGAAAAATCTTGTAAAGAGATTAGTAAAATGTATTTTTGACTTCTGCTGCAAAAAGCAACATTTTTATGAAGAACGCACCTTACCAGAAAAATTCCCAGCATGGGACTAGTCTAGTAAAAAGCAAACTGGAGCACACAAAGCTCAGGACAGAATTCACTTTAATAGAACAGGGAGAGACTGACGTTTCGACGTCTCACGACGTCTTCCTCAGAGTCAAATGAAAGTATACAAAGTGCACACCCTGCGGTATAAATACCCTCCCATTCATTACCAATGATACAATTGAAGTGCGCATGAATACAAAATGACAGAGTGATAGAGAAAGTATTATACCAATTTGGGGAACAATAAACAGGAAACCACATTACATAATTAATGTCTGTACACACATGTCCATTACAAAAAACATGACAGGTTAAGGCAATCATTTAGACCATTAGGCTCAGCGCTGTTCAAGGTATAAATCCGATAGGCCTCTCTGCGGAGCAATTTCTGGATTATATCTCCGCCTCTGGAAGGTATTTGGATTTTTTCAATACCCCAAAATCTTAATGAAGATTTTAATGGGTCACTGGGAAGAAAAATTCATCAACACTTCCTTGAATCCCTTTCTTTCCAAGATTTCTTTGTGGCGCAGATATATAGACGACATTTTGCTAATATGGGATGGTACTGCAGTTGAATTGAATGATTTTCTGGTATATGTCAACTCGGTCGATAGTCATCTCACGTTCACTGAAGAACATAGTGAGACCATAAACTTTTTGGACCTCACTATTTTTAAAGGTGCTAGTGGAAAATTGGAAACGACTATTTTCCGCAAACCTCTGAGTAGAAATACCTTATTGCAAGCAAACAGTAACCACTCTAGACAGCTAAAACGCAACATACCCATTGGTCAGTTTCTGCGTTTAAGGCGTAACTGTAGCACTGACGCAGATTTTGAAGATAATGTCTGTGATATGCGGGATAGATTTCTTCAGAGAGGTTATGGCGTTGATGTTGTTGAAGCTGCCATTGCTCGGGCACGTCAAACCGAAAGACCGCACCTCCTTTCCAAAAAGGAGAGGCCTGTTTCTTCCCGTATATGTTTTTCCATTGAATATAGTCCAGTCGCTGGTAAAATAAAAAACATTGTTCTTAAACATTGGCCCATTTTACAGAGTGACCCTCAGTTGAGAACTTTCACATCCGAACCTCCTCTTGTGTGTTACAGAAGGTCTAGTAGCCTCAAAGATAAAGTGGTTCATAGTGACGTACGCCCTCGAGCAGGATTGACTTGGCTTCCTACACCCCCCAGAGGATTTTATCGGTGTGGACATTGTGTACACTGCGCCAATTCCACTGACACAAAGACATTCCGTCACCCGCGTTCTGGGCAGGAGTTCAAAATAAATGAGTTCATTAATTGCAGTACCAGCCATGTCATATATATGTTGAAGTGCATTTGTTCCAAGATTTACATCGGCCAGACCAAGAGGGCCTTAAAGTTGCGCATAGCTGAACATAAGACAGCTATACGCACAAAGAATCTGGATTATGCTATCGCGCGTCACTATGCCGAAACAAATCACGGGTCGGTCTCTTCATTAAGATTTTGGGGTATTGAAAAAATCCAAATACCTTCCAGAGGCGGAGATATAATCCAGAAATTGCTCCGCAGAGAGGCCTATTGGATCTATACCTTGAACAGCGCTGAGCCTAATGGTCTAAATGATTGCCTTAACCTGTCATGTTTTTTGTAATGGACATGTGTGTACAGACATTAATTATGTAATGTGGTTTCCTGTTTATTGTTCCCCAAATTGGTATAATACTTTCTCTATCACTCTGTCATTTTGTATTCATGCGCACTTCAATTGTATCATGGGTAATGAATGGGAGGGTATTTATACCGCAGGGTGTGCACTTTGTATACTTTCATTTGACTCTGAGGAAGACGTCGTGAGACGTCGAAACGTCAGTCTCTCCCTGTTCTATTAAAGTGAATTCTGTCCTGAGCTTTGTGTGCTCCAGTTTGCTTTTTACTAGACTAGTCCCATGCTGGGAATTTTTCTGGTAAGGTGCGTTCTTCTATTGACTGTCCTTGCTGTTGAGCACCTACCGAGCCCCTTTTTCAATAGCGGGCTTCGAGCGCGTTTGGTTCCCGTTTCTGTGCAGAATTTTTATGAATGTGCGTGCATCTCTGAAATAAGTCCATCTATTCTGATTTCATGCACTTCCTTATTTAATGACCTGCTAACATGAGCTCAACCAAATTTACACTTAACATTGGAATTTCTATTTTTAAGTGTTTTTAGTGTAGGTAGAACATTAACCTCCAAACCTATGGCAAGTATGATATTAGATGTGGGGAACTGAATATTTTAGCAGGTCTAAAAGGGTGAAATGCTTTAGTTGATTTTTAAATGGCAGATGAAAATAAACTACAAGTTACTACCCTAGATCTAAAGCACCCCCCTCATCTGGGAAACACGTTGCTGTGGGGGAAGGCGGGATTATGACTGGGACATGTAGTTTGGATGATGCAGCTGCTGATGGCAGCAACAGAATGAACTCCACAGTGAAGGTGCTTCAAGGAGCAAGTTCTAGTAAATGCCTACTGGATGAAATTTCATCCTACCTCAGGACAATGATGCATGTCGCTGAAGGTACAGAGGAATATATAATTGACTATTCCTGATTCAATTCGAATATTCTCCTGAAATTTGTCCAACTGAAAGTATCTTGTGGAAAGAAAAAGAAACTTTAAAAAACCAGTAAGAGTGGAATATTGCTGCAATATCCGCATGTCACAGCAACAGTGTACAATGTTCTCGTATAAGAGTTATTTTAACTTTTAGAGTTCACTTGGTTCGCTAGCAAACTCAGGGTTTTACAGTTATTGGATGTGAAGACTCATGAATCTCCTGTCCATGATGCATTGTGACATCAGCGGCGGACAGGTGAAACTCGGCTTCCTCTCCCGTGGCCCCCTGCCTTCTTTTCCTCCCAGCCCCTTCGAGCTGGCTGTCAAATCAATTTTCAGACAGGGTATGCAGTCCCTCCCTCACACTCCCGTCCCAGCCTGACCCAACCTCCATCCCTCTGCGAGGTGAGCCGAGTCTGCAGGGGTGAGACCGGCCCTGCCGGAGAGACTGCCGCTGTTTTTCAGTGACGCCCTCCGTGCTTCGCCAGCCCTGCGAAACCGGCAGGGAGAGGGCAGTGTGTCGCCGAACATCTGGCAAAACGGTGTCGGCCATGCGGAGGGAGTGAGGGAGCGATGAACGGCGTCCAGGTTTCGCGATTTAACGCTCCAGATTCCCGGCTGCTCTCGCGTTTTGAATTCCCGCAAATGTGGCCCCAAAACCAGCTGTTTGTCAGTGTGAAGTTCAAGGCTTCCCAAGTGGACATGATGGAGCCTCCATGCCACAGTGCTAATTTGTTATCTGGCACCAATGAACAAGGCAACCAGATTTCTTGCCTTGCACTTCAGTTTTGCACCAGATGAACTTCATGTTGGCCACTTTATCAAGCCCTTGCTGTTAACGCATTTGGACCCTCTCTAAAATCTAAGTTAATTAAGCAAACGCTACAATTATTTACAGTGTTGCTTACAAGCAGCACTCAATCATTAAGTTCAGTTGGATTACTTATAATCACAATTGCAGAGTAAAATGTAAATAATTAGTGAGCTCTAGTTTGCTAATCCCTTGTAACCTATATTCAAAAGCAGACTTCCCAGGGCTCAAGTCTCAAGTGCATTTTAAATGGACAAACTTAAAGTGGAAAGAAGTTCAGTGGTCTGAGTAATTCATCGTTGTATTTGGAAATAATGGATATTGTGTTTTCAAAGTTAGAGGACATAAACTATGCGTTCAAATGTGTCTGTTGTGATTCGGGGCTGCAGTACTGCACTCGGTTTGGGAAACTTGCATACCTCTGAAAGCAAAATTGACACAGATGGGTAAACGTAGTGATGTTACGTCAGACGCCGAGGCTCCGAAGTTTTCTTTGAACTCGGCGGAGGAGAGAATTTTTTTTCTTTTTCATTTCGGAAGCACTGCACCGAGGCTTGTTTCATTCCTGAAAAAACCACAACATTAGAATCACTTTCTGCTTTATTCAGACTGAACCAGCTGACAGCCTCGATTTGACAGGTGGGACTTTGAAAATTAGCATGACTCACAGTCTACATAAGGAGAATGACATGATGAATTAGTGCACTGGTTCTCAACATCGGTCCAGGGGAGCCCTGCATAGGTTTGTGTTCCCACCACAATTGCAATCCAGGAATGTTGACAGGGTGTTATTGTTTCTTAATTGCACTATTCATGTTTAAGGATAATTTTACCCTTTCAAAGCCGCAGTATGTCAGAAATAGCTATACATGCACTGAGTCCCATATTCATATTGTACTGTGTTTCCATTAAGACAATCTTGTAAGAGTGCACCATCATTTGACAGGAGAACATCCATTTTACCATGGTTGTCACCTAATGGTGCTATAAATGAAGCTTTGAGTGACACACCAAATTCCAGTGCAATGATTAAAAAAGGTCCAATGCTTCATAAGACCTCATTTCGCCATCAAATTCACATTTCGAACCACAAATGCTGCCTTCCAGACGTCTTTTTTAGGGACGTCCCTTGTTCCAACAGGATAATG
This sequence comes from Gymnothorax javanicus, assembly GCA_029692085.1. Taxonomy (NCBI): domain Eukaryota; kingdom Metazoa; phylum Chordata; class Actinopteri; order Anguilliformes; family Muraenidae; genus Gymnothorax; species Gymnothorax javanicus. The sequence goes on from CM056195.1 coordinate 54,529,795, forward strand.
CCAAGCCACACTCTGCATGTACTGTATTACAACAGTGTGGCTTTGTAGTTAGTCTGTGCAGCTACTGCCCACAGCCCAGACTTGTCTACAGTTGAAATTGTATGGTGGAATATGAAGTGCAAAATATAAGGGAGACCCCTGACTGATGGCCAAGTTGAAGTCCCATAAAGGCATGCAAGAACAGGAACAAATTCTCATTTCGAAACTCCAGCAATTGTCCTCTGTTCCAAAATGACTACTGAGTGAAATTAAAAGAAGTTTTGTTACACAGTGGTGAACATGCACCGGTCCCAAATTTACTGGACTGTGTTGTAGACATCACATGTCAAAATACGTATTATTTTCAAACAACAAAGTTGGTGAGTTAAAACATTACTTTGTACTTTTAGCTGATTATAGGTGAAGCGGGATACGCAAATTACTGCTTTTATTTACATTTTAAACATTGTGCTAATTTTCTGGATTCGGTGTTACGCTGCAATGGATCCACTGCAGTATTTTTACAGGTGTGAAACTTCAAAAAAGAAAAATTACTTGAAAAAAAAAGCCACTGTTTAACCAATTAACCAGTCACAGCTGTAAAAAGCCACAAAGTCCACTTGCTTGCTTTTCTTCCCCTATGATTAGTGACCATTTTGACTCAAGAAACCAAGTGACCTGAGTAAACGTGCAATCAAATGCTTTGATGAAGCAATAGCTGTACTACTCAAGGGCGAGTTCATGAAAGCCTTAAGGCCTGACCCTGTGGCTCTCCAGGACCAGAGAGGACCACTGTCACAATGATATGCTATTCATAGCATTAAACCATCCATCTGTGGTCATTATTCTTCCTGAGTCTCCCCATATAACATTAATACCAGAAGTTAATAAAAGTATCAGGCAGCACTTTACGATAAGGGTACTTTAATTAACATTCATTAATGCAGTAATGTGCATTCATTGTCAATTAACAGGCAAGTAATGCATCAGGGTGCCAAATAAGCATGATGTAACCATAATTAGCCATTTTTAATGCTCTTTGTCACCCTTATTGTGAAGGTGAAAACATCTGTTAAGTATTATTCAGGTAACACTTCAAACTATAAATCTATTCCACAATGTATGAATTAATACCTTAGTTAACATAAACACCATTCGTACATGATTACTAGACACATTATTTAACTACCTATTAACTGTCAATTAATGGTAATTACTGCATTAACTAATGTGCATTATTGTAAAGTGTTCCTAGGTATCAATTAGAAACTCAGATCAGCAAATAATGACAAAACTTGTTGTGACACCCATTGTGACCCCCCTTCCCACCACATGGCATGTTTGAAATAAGCTCTAATGCGATTTTTAATAAGTTTATGGCCAGTTATAAAGTAAAACAACGAGTAAGTATATGATTTAAATAGTAATCTAAACAACCTCTGAATTCCAGAAAAAAAAGAAAATATGTGCTGGGGTTCGCACTGTCAAATCAACACACACCAATACATATCCCCACATCAGAATGTTCTGCTTCACCTGTCAGGCATCATTATGAAGATCAATAGTCTCTTTCACTGCTTCTGTTTTACCTAACAGGAAGTGGTCACAGATCAGGATCGCCTTTGGCCAGCCCTCCGTAGTGCTGTGTTGTCAAGCTTTGTCTTTGATCAGCGCATTAACCAGGGGTTCATTCAAAGGCAAGCAGCATGCCCATCTTCTTCATCTGAGAATTATTAGGACCATTCACCCCAGCCATTTTGGCTCTTCATCTGACAGTTAATAGGGTCAGTCACCTCTGCCATTTTGGCTCTCGCATATGATAGTTATTAGGGTCATTCACCCCTGCCATTTTGGCTCTTTATCAGACAGTTATGGCCATTCCAGCTCTCTGCCTTGCATGGAGGGAGCTTACAGGGTTGTTGACTTGAATGATAGGGTGCTTAAAGGTGTGTGTCAAATCACACCACATTGTTGGCCATGATGCCACCACTGAAAAAAGTGTATGAAAGAATTCTTGACAACTACTGTGACAGTCTAATTTTGACTAGAACTCAAAACCTGGATTGCGCTGCATAGCATTGAAGTACAAAAGTATTTGGTTGGAAACAATTTTAAAGCTCATTAATTCCTGGATGACCCACTCTGTGGAGACGCAAATATCTTAAAATGTTCACTCTAATTTTCATTAGTAAAGTAAAATTTCTAGTAGTTTGGAAAATGCAATCAGAACGCACATATGATTTTACGGTTTTTGTGATTTCAGTTTGATGCAACAAAAAGGGATATCTTCATCATGAGAGGTCTACTAGCGACAAAGCAAGGGAAATTAGGAGACAGACCTTTGTAATTGCACAGAGAAGGCTACAATAAATTATCCATCACAAATCCTTTATGATTGGTTGCCAGCCAGCTTTACAGTTAGTTGAGGAGTTTCGAGTCGCTTTTTGCATTTGCTGCGCATATGCCATTTTGAGTGGCTGGATTCAAACCATTTGTGGTTTAGTTTTTTAGACCAAAATGTCAGCTTTCTGTTCAGTCATTAGCCCAATATAAATGCTTGTAAGTAGCTAATTTGCGATTTTCTGCACCAAGTAAATGGGGTAGTTCCAAACCCATTAGGAGTTCCGGGTCGCCCCCTCTGGTGGCCACTACGGACCGATGAAACTGTTTCCATGATTTTTTATCAATTACACCTAAATTATTTATATTATGAACAATAAAGATACAACGTAATAAAGTATCATGTGTTTATTTAAAGAAGTCCTTTGTACTTTTGCTATGTTTATCTGAAAACTTCATTCAAGCTCAAAGACCATTTTTCACAAGGTACCGTGTAAAAATGTTAAAGAAAAATCTAAATAATGTCTTACTCAAGTTTAGAAGTGCCGATGGGTCAGAGCCAAAACCTCTAAGTGTTATGGAAGGAATTCAGCAAAATAAAGTCACATCAAAAATAGGGAGAGAGTTAAAATTAGGTGGGGTATGTATGATTGATACAAGTTAGGATACCTCTGCAGTATAACCAAAAATAACCAATAGAATTGTTTATAATTAGTCTGGATATGCAAATGGACTGAATCAGAAAAATTATCAATTCCCACCAACCTCCATAACTATTTTCTGCCTTTATCAAGCAACAGGCCTTAATTAAGAAATATATAAATTCATATATTGTTTGCTAACAAACCATAAACTGTTATTCTTTCGGACAAAACTACCACAATGGACAAATATGATCATTTAAGTTAAGCCTGGAGGAAGACAGGTTTTGGATCTGACCAAGAAACAAAAGCCAAAATCACAACCTTTGTTCCCAAACCCATTTTCTTTCCCATCTCTCATTGACAAGTCTATTGTATTTTTATGTAACCCTTATTTAATCAGGGAAGTCCCGTTGAGACTTCCAGCCATTGTCACCTTCCAGCCAGTGGTCAGAGCATTAGCCTCATGTTCAGTGGGCCTCCACACTGATTCAAGCCTCGGACAGGTCGCACCGAAGAATTAGCACAATGATTGCTTGGCTCTGTGTCAGTATACGATAATGTGACTTGGGGTATTTTTGTGAGATTTTCTTTACTGCGTGACAGTATCTCCACACTGTATGGCTGATATACCACCGAATGCCAAACCCCATCAACAGGACATTTCTATCCCTTAATCTCTCAGATAAGCTGTAATACGCCATGTTTTTCTACTTGATAGAACAGATGATGACGTCACAATACTTCAAGTTTTCCAAAGAAAAAATTCAGAAATTTGGCAAAAATTTCACTTCAAAAATGAAACAGACCTTTTTCTTCTACCACTGATGCATACTGGATGTTTTCACGCGATGTAGGCGATAGCATTAATCTGATTAAACTTGCATTTGGTGGGTACGCACCGAGTTCTTCCTTCATGCAAATCTAATAAATACACATTTATGGCTTGTTTTACATATTTTGTAAAATAGACAATATATTTTGTGCCAAAGACAATTTTCCATTTTATGTAAGTTTAATGGACAATAAAGTAGTCTGAGTCTGAGATTTTTCTTTCTAAATGCAATTGTGGTTTGGAACTTCCCATGAACTGGAACTCTCCAACTAACTTTGCTCTTCTGAGAAGGTGCAGCAGGACATTTTCCAAACCATTTTACTGAACCCTAACGTTTGTGACCAAACACTTTCGTAAAACAGCCAAACTGCAGCAGCTGTATTGGGGAATTACACTGCATGGTTATACAGTATAACTGTCCCATTTCACACAAGTGCTCTACACTACATTTAGTAGTTGGAGACAGGCAATTCATTGTTACATAATGCTTTTCAAGCGTAATTGCTGTAATCTACTTTTCATAACAGGTCAACTCAGTGTAAAGTGTTAGCAGTGATGTTACTGCTCAAACTGTCACTGGATTTGCAAAATTGTGTGCATAGTATATGCTTGAAATAAGTGATATTATTGTTCTTAATTTAAATATTCATTACCCTACATACTCTGGTGAATGTCACTACTTGACAGATTATTTAAATGTTTCCACAATTAATGATCTCTAAGATAACTGTTATGACAAAGCAGAAATTTGCCTACTATAGCAGAATAACAAATGAAATTGTCACCACTTTTCTATCATGTGGTTAAAAACCTGTCTCTTAAATGCAAAATGCCTCATTGTGAGTTTTGTTTGTGTTAGTCAAAACAGTCTTTTGATATCCACCTGTGGTGTCCAGTCAAGACCAGCTAGACTTGCACCACACACACCCACGCACACACACAAACACAGAGCAGCTATTTTTATTTTTGCAGCCAAGCACAATAACAATGTGTATTGATTTTGGACTTAATTTGTGTCAAGTCCAAGGAAAAATGCTTGAAATGTGTTTTATCTTCAAGGTTGCATTTATCTTTGAAGACAAAATCGACATTTCCAGCACCAGCTGTTTATACCCGACTTTATTCACCTCTGCTGCACAGTTTCAGCAGATATTACATGACATTTTGTATTGTCCTTAAAATCTCCTTTCATATTGATTTTTAACAAAACAGTTTGCAAGTCGTGTGCATAGTTTCAGCAGAGGGCAAACGGGTGTAGATGTTAGACTCTTAACTCCATAAAGCTCCACTTTAAACCCTGACATGTGCAGTGAACTCAAATGTTTTTTGAGAACCGATTACCGCAAAAAAAAAAAAAAATAGAGTATGCCAACTTAATGATCTTGTGTTCACAGCACTTAAACACATGTAAAAAATAACTTCACCTTATTTTCTTTAAGTTCCGTCCGCACAATGCAATTAAGTTGGCCCACACAATCAGGTTCCACAAAACATTTAAGTTCACCACACTATCAGGGTTTACAGTGTATACAAAGTCCAGTGGGAAGGACTGGGTAAGTGCTTACAGTACATTTCCATGAGGACTTCATTTACTGAATAATTGAGTTTCTCTGAAGATTCCAAAATTGAGCCTGATACCTGAGATCTCCCCAGAATTTAACTTCTTTCATTTCAAAATTCCATGAAAATTTTCATTGAGATATCCTGAATGCATATTACAAATGAATAATTAGCAGTGATACATCCTATTTTCACTGCCTGATTTAATAAATAGATTAATTAATGCGCAGCTCTCGCAAGTCCCTCAGGAGCTTTGAGTAAAGGAAAATTTCCATAACATTTGTGATTATGGGGGGAAAAAGAAGGAAAAAAAAAACCTTCCATAAAATCCAACTTGATTGTATTTCATAAGAACATAATAATTAGGGCATAACTTCACTGTGGGGCCACAAAGTCTGTTCTGGCCATCACCAGCTTAAAGTATAGTTTACTTAAAGTCCCTAGCACTATATATTTGTGTTTTGTATCTGAAACTTTTGACCCATCATTTTCACTGTTAATGTAGTGATTAATTGAGCTGTCACTGATAACTCTCAAACCTCAAAGTGACAAGCGCTTGAACTGGAATATCACATGTGCATTCCCAATGTTTCTTTCTAAAGCAGCTATAAAAAATGCCCCCATGACAAAAAAAGGGTAGGGGGTTGTTCATTGCCTTTGATTTTAACATAATAGCCAATTGAGTTTTAATAAATTACAATATTGATTTGCTTCAGAAGTGTACTTAAAGAATAATAGATGAATTCCTTTGCGTGTACAGTACGTCCAGTGGGGATTGGCTTCTGATCCTGGCTCTGCTCCAAATGAGCGCTACAGGCGTCTTTTTGGGTTCCAGGAAGCTTTTGATGCGCTGGGCCCAAAGCTCGCGGCTCACAACTCATCACATTAAGAGGTTACACCATAGCTGAGCTTTAGAACCTCCCAGGCTAGTGAAAAATGATCAGTGAGAGAGCTCCCTTGCAGCATTGGTAGCAAAGTTCCTGCAAATCTGCCAGCTGGAAGTGCATCCCTCCCGTATCCTTAATGTCTGCATCATCAACAGAGTTCCTCCATAAATATCCCTCATTATTCAACAGGGAAAGATGGGAAACAATTCAAGTAACACAATTGGATGCAATTACACCCTCAAATCTGATCACTTCCCAGACCAGGAAACTTCAGTGAATGAAAATATTCAAGCTATTAACATTCTGGTCAGGAATATTATAGTGGGAAGTCCTAGTGAATCCTAGAACTATTAATGGAAATGCAGAAGCATTTTTTCACCCTTATAAATGATTAAATATCATCTAGAATTATTTCAGAGTTGAAGACACTGTATGAAATGCTAACCTTTACACTGGTTAACTAGGGCAGTTACATAATTCAATAATTCAATGGCAGTTATATAATTTTTTCTAAAGCATGCCAACTCTCCATTTTTCAAATCTGTTAAAATTCTACCAACAGGGCATCACAAGATGTCTAAGTAGAAAGAAAGAGTCATGACAACAGCAAGGTGCATATCTAAGTACATTTGGCAATACACTTTAAACTCGCCTATCGCTAAATTCATTGAAGGATAGGTGGCAAAACCACCTTTGTCAACATGTCAATTAAGCTTTGGATCAAGCCGCGAGAGAAAGTTTGCGAGTATTTTCACGGAATTCTAAAGGCAGGGCTCTTTCATTCCTACCTGCAACTTAATTACCCAACATCAGAGAGACACAATAGCCGTCCCTTGCGTTTATTTATTAAAATACCTCACTGACGGCTGCGCTGAAAATGAATTTTTGCAGGGAGTCAACGTGAAAGGCCTGGCAGGATCCCTTTGACAAAAGCGGAGGCTGTCGCCGTTTCCTGTTCGCAATCACCGACACGCCAGAGTCCAGCAGCCCGGGGTGAAAAGCAAGCCGTCACTCTGTCAGGGAGAGAAAGGACAGCGAGGGAACAGTGGTCATTTATACTGTGTACACACGCGTTTCCATCTCCTCTGCCAGTGTGAGGGATCCCTTTGGGAAGGTAACTATCTGCGAATCTCTCTAGCTAAGAATGACCCTTACTGTGGTGCCTGTGCTCAGAAATGACTGTATTCTGCCTGAGGTCCTGGAAGGCTTTGCCCTCTCTTTGTTCTGCTGTTTGCAAGCATTCAAAACAGTATCTGTTGTGCCGTAACCTTGAGATACTGTGTATATAGTTCAGTCAATAATTCTTTGGACTGTGCCAATATGTTTCTTCCTTATAACTCAATGATTTTTTTTTACACTCTATTGAGTAAACCTTGTAGGAATTAGAGAATACTATTATTCTCAAAACCATTGCGTGAGTGTGGGTGTGTGTGGGGGAGACAAGTGATGGAGTGCTGAATGTCTTCATTTTTATGGAGACATTTTCTGTTCCCCACAAACTAACTGATCTATCTTAAAGTTACAGGGATTGACGTTAGAGTGAGGTTAAGGTCAGGGTGAGGGGCTAAGGAATAAAGGTAAGTCTCTGGGATGTCCTCACAAAGCATGAAACACAATGCATGTGTGCGTGTGTGCTCATTCGCGCGCGTGTGTGCATGTGCGTGTTGCCATTTGTACCAAGGAACACTTGATACAAGCAGACTAATTTTTGTATGCTGTAGATGAAGTGTAACGTCAGGTTGTGCCTGGTAAATCCATCTGAATGCAGTACATTCAACACTTCGGCAGAGACAAAAGGTTGGGGAGGCTGCTCGACTATTCTATTGCTTTGACAAATGAAGGAATACATCATACTATCTGAGATGAGAAAGCAGCACTGTCCCAAGGACTGTACTCACTAGACCCAATGCATTTTCTCTTCAACTCTGACAACCAAATTTAAACTAACATCACTTTATCAGACAAGATTTTTCATTATTCATTCACAACCACCAGATCTATCATTTTGCTCAAGGAGTTATAGCAAGCGCATGTTCTTTACCAAGTGCCAAGGACAAAGGGTAAAGCTTCAGGATTGCATTTAAATAATAACAGAAATATTCCACATGGTAGAGGCGTTATAAAACTGAAACTCCAGCATCTTCAACTCAGAGCTTGGTGGCGCCTTAAATGCTCAACGCCATGCTATTTAAGTGACCAAGGGTGAATTCCAATTCCTATCTTAACCCCCAATCTTAACCCTCAATCTCAAAAAATGCGCACTCCCGCGAAATGCAAGTGCTGTCCCGATTCTCAGAATGTTAAGTTGAGGGACAAGTTTACGGGCTGTATAGCCCTCAATATTCAGATTCTCCGACACCACCCTTGTGAGCAAGAGCTACCCAGAATGCATTGCGTATTTTCACCAAACAAAGATGGCGCTGAAAGCTGCAAAGAAAGCGAGCTACAAATGTGAGTATTTTCTTTGTTAATAGAGATATAAATATTACGAAAACCATTTTATTATCTTAGCTTAGGCCCATTTTATGGATTATCTACCTCATTGTTGCATAACATTTATTTCTTATTTTACGATAAAAAATTTTAGTTTTGTCAATAGCCGGCCGGTGCGGACAAGCCATGTTGCTATCGTTTAGTGACATCAACGTATTTTGCGGGAATATGCCATTAATTGCAGAGCCAAGCCAATGAACAGAGCTTATTATGTTGATGATTAAATAGTATCAGGGCAATACTTTTCCATATCTCACACTCTGGCCATGACATCCACGCGATCACTGGCGTAGCGGCCGCCCCCGCAGCCCCCGCGGTGCGGGGGGGCCCTACTTGATTTTCCTACTTCATTTTTTCCCCTTTACATTTTCTATCTACTTGGGTTTCCGTCAATGGGAGCAGGGCGCAGAGGGCGGGGCCCCGTCCGTTCGATGTTGCTATGCGCCAATAGACTGTATATAAAAGATAATATATAATTAATATGTATTTTTTTATATACAGTCCATGTACGCAACCCGTCATGTGTATCGTTCCAATATTTTTTGCTCATCTGCGATAGGGCTTGCCGGCTGTTCATCATCTTTGCCAATGCTCATTGGCTGGTTGGGCAGCACCCAAAACAAAGCAGGAAGTAACATGAAGCACAAATACCCAAGTGCTATTAAAATTAAACAAAATGAGAGCGAAAGCCGAAAAGGAGAGGGCCAAGCTACCAAAAATAACATCACAGTACCAGCAGGTAGCAAAGGTAGAATCTAACGTCGCTGCAGATGCATCGGCAGTAAGCTCTTCACCCTGGCCGGCCACTGTTAACCCCTCGGTTAGCTCCAAGTCCAAGCAGACAGCGCAGTCAGGCCCCCAATCCCTTTACAGCCAAGCCAGCTGGCTCACCACCAGACCTGGCCAACATTTACAACCCGCCGCTCAGCTATGAGTCCAGGCAGACAGCGGACAAACAGCCCAGCCCCGTTACAGCCGAGCCGAGTAGCTTTGCCTCATGCTTCGAGACAGGTGGAATAGTTGAACGTTTTATCATATGCTAATTTTTACCATAATTAACGACGCATTTTGTCCAAAAAGATTATGTCAGCTGGCTTGTGAGTAACGTTAGTGCAGTACCCTTCTAAGCCAAAAATACAGAACAAACTTTGCAAGCATAAGCACTGATGAAATAAAGCTATGAAAAACAGCTACGAACTGTGGGTACACACCAAGAGCTGCAAATGCTGCCGATTCTATTCATTTTCAATGGACACCGGCGTTTAGCGCTGCTAATGCTGCAAAGCGTCCGGTGTCTATTGAAAATGAATAGAATTGGCAGCTCTTTGTGTACCCACAGTAAACGATGCTGTATCCATGTAGCTCTGTAGGAAGCTAGCTAGCTGGCTAGTAACGTTAGTGCAGCATCCTTCATCGGAGCAAGAAACACAAAGCAAACATCATTTGCATTACTGTATTGGTTTAATCGAGTTTCGACTGGATCGCAAATAATTTTATGAACTCGCTAGCTAGTTTTGTTGGCAAGCTATCTGATAGACTTTAGAAGCAAGCTAGCCACACGGACCTACGTGAAAAACAAGCTGACAGTTCAAGGATAACTATGGTTTTCATGTAACTACCTCCGTTCCGTTAAACCGTTCCGTTGTGTGAACTTAAATGATACGAATATTCTGCAATTCATTAATGTTACAAAAAAAGCCACTTGTTAAAATTTGTGATGCCTGAAAAATAAACATTTTTTAAAGCATTAAGTGGCCACAATGTCTATCCCATGTCACTCTATTATTGTTTTAGATAGGGCTGAGGGAGGGGCCCCATAGTCTAACCTGCAGGGGGGCCCCAAAATATTGTGCAACGCCACTGCACACGATTGCTGAACCTACATACGACCCCCTACTTGTATCAGCAACACTTCAGGCGACTGTTTCCACTGGTAAAGGGGGAAAAAAAAGTAAGCTGGATACAGTGGCTAGATGAACGTAGCTACAGCACATCAGCCAGTCTCTGAATTGTCTGAACTGTTCCTTTCACGGTTGTTCGGCGCCTAGCCTATACGAATGGTTTCAGCCTCGACTAATGTAAATTAGATCGCTTTTGAAAGCACATTCCACATCCCGATACCCTCCCCCTACCTCGAAAGTACCTTCAAAAAGAGCAAGACCAATTCAGAAGGGTTTGCTGTGCATTGTAATATGATCGTGTAATTAAATTGTTTGCATGATTCATAATGCCCAAGCATGCTTCCCCTACTGTCAATACAAAATATAAATCATGTGTAGGCTATAACGACGTGAGACGAAATAATATATTATTTCATAGTGGTTTCTTTGGCAAAGTCGTGCAGAGAGAGAGTTGGAAGGAGGAGCCCGCGGCAGACCTGCCGCTGCAGATACACAGGCAGTGTGACCGAGCTGCAAGCGGTATGCAGCTGCAGCGCTCGGCTCGCAGAATCCGCATCGCTACTGCAGGCAGCGTGGCCCGGGCCTAAAGCCCACGCAAAAGACATCAGCACAGCTGCAGACGGCATTGTCGCTGATTCTGCAGCTAAACTTTCAAACTTCCACAAACAAGCTTTGTTATCCTGGTAATTATCTATAAACTTAATTTTCCCCACATAGATGTTTGATTTGGCACAACAGAGACATTAGATACAAAAATAAAAGCTTATATTTTAATAACTGGGTTGAAAATAATATATTGTATGTGTATCAATTACTCAACGAAAATGGAAACTTGTGCACATATACAGAATTTGCGAAGAAATGTGGATTTCCTGTATCAAAAAAGAAATGACAATTATTCTTAAAGCTATTCCTTCAGATCTTCTGAAACTGATGCAGGGGTATAAACCCACTGATTTCAATGATCCTTATGGTGTGAATCTTACAATAAACGGTGTAAATATTAAAGATAAAAAATGTTCAAACAAATTATTAAGGAAGGTGTGCAAAGCAGTTACAACTCCTCAAGCAAAAAATAAATGGTTCAGTGAATTTGGATGGGTCAACTGGAAAGTCGTTTGGAATTACAACAACATGTACTGTGTCACTAGCAAAGTAAGAGAAGTTTCCTTTAAGATTATTCATTTAATATACCCTTCAAACCAGTTGTTAAAAAAATTAAAAATTGATGTTGATGATAACTGTGTCTTCTGTCAATGTTATAGCGAATCTCTTTGTCATCTTTTTTTTTGATTGCACTTATGTTCAATTTTTTTGGCTGGAAGTAGAAAATATATTTAACAAATTCTACAGCAAAAAAAGTCAAATTGGAAAAAAAGGATGTAATTTTCTTTTATGAAAAGAAGGACATTGAAATCAAGAGGATATTCATGTTTTTATTTTATTTTATATGGAAAATATTTTATCCATAAATGTAAATTGCATAAGAAAAAAACAAAAATACAGCAATTTAAAACAGAAATTGATTTATTATTTTAGAATTTTGAATGGTCTTAAAAACAAAAAAGCCACAAAGACAATGGATTTGTTTTGTGCCTTGAATTTATCTTTGTGAATTACTTTATGATTATTATTTTATTTATGTTTATTTTCTCTTGTCTGTATATCCCAAATTGATTGTTTTATTATTATTATTTTAATTATGTATTCATTTTTTGTATTATGTTCTTTTCTTTTATTGTATCTATTTCAGTATTTGTAAACTGAACTGAATATACAATAAAAAAAAAAATTGTTGCTGATTCTGTTGATTATAACACGTTGCATCTATATACGTCGACGGTAATGGACGACTACGGATGACGTATATGCCCTCTTCTTCTTTTTTTTGAATTTACAGACTGAACGCAGCTTTGGCGTAATGCTGCCCCCCACAGTCTGAGGACTTATCTGCATTTAAGAGGTGTCCCATTTCTAAGTCACAAAATAGCCCTTAGCACTTGGTTTTGAGGGCTACTAAGATTAAGGGTTGAGCTTGAGGGTTAAGATAGGAATTGGAATTCACCGCAATTATTGGTAAACATCCCTTTATCTCTAATGTGGTGACCTCTGTGATTGAGTAGGCAGTGGGTAGTCCACATCAGGTGTTCCCAGACTATCTCTTCCCCAGCTATCTCTATTGTAACCTATTAGGAGTCATTTGTCACATTAGTAATAACAAGGAGTCCACGTGAAGGGCTGGAAATAGCAGCCTGGACCTCAACATCAAATTGACCAAGGAGCTCATTGTGGGAATAGGAAGCCTAAAAGACTGTGGGCACACCCCGAACTATGGACAGGACTGAGGTAGATGTCCTGAGTTAGAAGTTCCTGGTTGTACAAATCTGATTGCCTCTGCTGGTTCCTCAATACCCCCACCCTAGTTATGAGCGCCCCATTTACCCATAAAAGTACTTTTTTTTTTGCTGCAGGGCAGAAGCAATGGTTTTACAGCCTGTAAAAGGGACACCTACTCACACATGATGTTGATTATCAAACTCAACTTCACTATTGAGAGTAAATATCAACAAATAATTCCCCCAGCACGAAGGCTTTTCCTGTTCGTTGACACACTGTCATCATCAAAGTGCAATTTTTTAACATCTTATTTTAAGAAATTTAAGACTAATGATTAAATATATGCCTGATCCATGAATCATATTTCCTAAATGGCAAGTTTATTAAAACTGCGTAACTACTATGGCCGACGAGGGCAAATGCACTGCCACGGCCCAAAACATCTCCAATTGGAGAAACGCGCTGCAAAAATATAAACGATGCAAAGTCAAACATATACAAACCACAAAAGCAAATGCAAGAGAAAAATGCTGCACATCCACGACAACACGACAGAAGCGCTCCAAGCCGCTATGGGGAGCGCGAACTAGAGCAGCATTTATTTTCGACCTGAATACCAGCTGGCGTATTTTGTTTTTACACCACAGCAAAGGCTTCGCTCAGGATTACGACCTTGTGAGCATGCGCATAGGGTTCGCTTGTGATTACAGCTTTACATGTGATGCGTAGAACTCAATGAATAGCAGTGAATAGGTATAACTTCGCCATTTAGTTAGTTAGCTAGCATTTACATGTACCAAATATAACTAGCTAAGTCGGAAAAAGGGCTTTCTGGCTGGCTAGCCAGCTAACTATTGTTAGTTTGCTTGCTCAGCTAGCTAGTTTGCTAGCCTAGCTAGCCAACAGTTATAATTAGTGAATGTAAGCTGTTCTAGTTGGCGCTCCCCATTGAGGCTTGGAGCACTTCTGTTGTGTTGACGTGGATATGCAACGTTTTTCTCTTGCATTTGTGTTTGATGTTCATGTGTTTTTGACTTTGCATTGTTTCTGTTTTTACAGCGTGTTTCTCCAATTGGATATGTTTTGGCCTTTGCAGCACGTTTGCCCTCGCCGGCCACCATACGTAACAGCTGCTGTAGCGGCCAATTGGTTATGAGGACGTTTGTTGAAGCTGACAGGATCAAACTCAGTTTAGTTTGAGTGCAGTGGACATTGCCTAACAATTGCCTTGCCGTCATACTTTTTCGCAAATGAGCGGACCGGATCTGCACAATACGGATCTGTAAAGGGTGAAATTGGCTGTAACATATTCAATAGGCTAAAGCATTTTGTGCAGGTTCTGCGTATTCCAATAACTGGAGAAGGGAGCACATGCAATGTCATTTCAAATGCACTGAATGCACGAAAGTAGACTTAACTGGAGATTTTCTCTGTATACCAAAACAGTTAAGCGACCCTTGTAAGATTTTTTACAACCTTTTAGATTATCTCAGGATTTCTAGTTTAGAGTAAACCACAAAAATCTAAGAATTCACATGGAATTCAGAACTAAAATGTTCAATATGCAACTGTTTTCATTTTACTGTCTTAATTTATTTGAATATTATAGAGTATGTACTGCAGAAGGACTCCAAGCCATCATATCTAAAGCTAAATGAGGTTGTGGAGAGGTATAAGATGAGGATCAATAAGAACTAAAGAAGACTAAAGTGATTAAGATCGGGAAAGGCGAACAAGAGCAGCTACAGATTAGTATTGATGGTAACATCCTTGAACAGGTTCATCAGTTCAAATACCTTGGTAGCCTGATAACTGAAGATGGAAGGAGTGAGAAGGAAGTGAAAACAAGAATCGCTATGGCCAAAGATGTGTTCAACAAACACCGAATGGTACTCGCTAAAAACCTCAACCGCCATCTGAAGAAGCGACTGGTCAAGACCTTGATATGGAGTGTGCTCCTGTATGGCTCAGAAACCTGGACGCTGAGGAAAGTTGATATCAAGAGATTGGAAAGTCTAGAAATGTGGATATGGAGGAGAATGGAAAAGATCAGTTGATGGAGAGAGTGAGAAATGAAGAAGTGTTGAGAAGAGTAGGAGAAAGAGGAGCATTACTGGACACCATCTGGAAAAGAAAAGTCCGTTGGATTGGACATATTTTGAGATCAGAAGGACTGCTGAGAATGGTGATTGAAGGAAGGGCAGAAGGGAAGAGATCAAGAGGGAGAGGGAGAATGATGATGCTGGATGACATCAGGCAGGGACAAATGTACCACGCAATGAAAGAAACCGCGCTGGACAGAAATGAATGGAAGCAACTAGCATGCACAGGACCTGCCCAAGGGCAGACCACCTAAAGAAGAAAAAGAAGACTGCTCCCACTGCTTTCAATAAGGCCAGGCTATTATTTTCTGAAATAAATAAATAAAGTCCTAAATGTCACTACAATGAAATGGAAATAAAATAATACAGAGGTTAAAAATGCCATTTCCTAAAAGAAATTCTCTTCAAATTTTTGCAAAACGTAACCCTGTGATGGGTCAATGTCTTATCAGCTGCAATGAAGTTAGAGAGACCGTAATGATGAAAGTGGTTCCATGGTCCAGCACTGCTTCCAGTGCAAGGTCAGTTTGATATAGTCATCAGCATTCTCTAGATCTGGTAAACAATTACTCAATTCAGGCTGCCTTCGTCTATAGCAGAAAGGCTGAAGGACATTCTGAACACAGCTCCCATCCTTTGTCCTCCAGAGAGAACTTGGAAATCATTCTTTTTCAACTGGAAAATTGTATGGCCATGGACATTTTGAGAAGGGAAACGATGGTGCACATGTGCGTTTTTGTGGTTACTAAAATCGGTAGATAAACTCAGTAGGTTGTAAATTAGCCCCCTACAATACAAAACAATACAAAACAGATTGAATAATTAGCCGCTCAGCTGTGTTAGCATGGTGTGTAATTGCATCATCGGTTAATGGAAAATAAAGCAAACGAAAGATCTGAGGTTGACTTCATGTGAGGAATTTGTATTTGCACTGGGAGTCTGTCTCCCATCAGATCCAATTAAATTCCTAAATCGTGCTTCGACATGCAGATTGGAAATAACCCAAACAATTCTGCAGATATTAAAGGGCATCTAAAGTCGATTCTCAGACGTAACGTTGAACGTCCAATGTTTACAACCAAATCACTTGCTTTTGTTGACATTTTGCATTGTCACATGACCAATTTCATTCATATAAACCAATGTTTTGTGTACATGTGTAGAAAATCCTTCTATTTCGGTTCGTCTGCGCAGGTGCAGCTCGCTGATTGGCCGCTAAACAAAAACAATGGGAATAGTCTTCAGATGCCCTTCAAACAAACTTTTCAGGGCTGTAAGTAGAATTCTCTCTGTTTAGGATGAACTCCAATACCTGCCAACTATATGGTGTGAGTCTCATGCTTTTAAGTGGCATATTGCAATCTCATGCATAATAATAAAAATGAGGATTGAAAATCAAATTCAGCAAACAAAATCAAATTTCATTTCCAAGTCCCACTTTTTAATCAACCATGCTGCACCGAGAGGGATGGGCGATATTTCATTAGTACACGGATCTGTCATTATTAAATCATCCTGCATTGAAGAGATTCTTGCGCAGTTGAAGTCCTTCATGTTCAGAATTTTTTTTTCAGTTTCACGTGCGTTATGCTAGATTTCATCATGAGTAGCAGCGAAAGCGATAATGCTTCTGGGCTTCTCGCACTTTTCTTTTCTCAGGGGTTGGAAGCTATATATATTTCTCAAACCAAAGTCAAATGGAGGAACTATGCATAAAAAGGTGTAATCCCTAAATACTTCTGCCAATGTTTACATAAATTGAAGCTGATAGTCTGTATCTCAATTATCAATTCACACTTCAGACCTATTCATTCATAAGTGTACTACAGACTCCAAGCAACAAAGAACATAATTATACAAATAATGCATATTTATACTCAAATATTTAGGCCCGTTAGTAGGAGTTCAAAACATGTTTCTGATGGAAAGGCACATCTAGGCAAGCAGTCCTCATTACTCAGTGTGTAGCACGGTCTTATTATTTCCTTGTGGACTGATAAATTTCCATTTGGTCCATTCTGTTTATCTCAATTAGAACAACTCCTAGCTGTTGGGTGACACCTTAGTGCAATAATCTTGTATGACTGAAATACAGTGTAAATAAAGTCAGTTCATGGTGAACTAAGAGCTCATACTCTATTAAAAGAGAATGCAAAAAGTTGCCTATGTCACAACTCATTGTGTAAATCAGTCATGCCTTATACCTATTTTTGTCTTGTTTGTATTTGTATTCAATGAAAAGTTGGGCAGTACCATGTCCTCTTATTTATTTTGATTCAAATGCATTTCCAGTTGTCGCATTGTGCGTTTGGGGTAGCCTAATAAATTGTTTGAAATATTCTCCTTGCTATGTTTTCCTCCACAGTGTGATATAGCCCTTTTTTCTGGAGTTAAATAAAACTTAAATTCCAAAGTTGGAAAGAGTTTAGACTGAAAACATACGTATTTGTAAAGCTATCTCAATTCATCATACAGCGCCAAAATATGCAATTAGAAAATGAAAGCAGTGATAGCTCTGGGTTAAATGTTTTTGTTACACTCACATTACTCATGATTCTCTGGTATACTACTGGTGAAATAACAATGACTGATTACTTCGTTGATTTGCTGTCAAACAGTTCAGAGACTTTGTTGAAGAGAAAATCACTATCTGTTCAAAGATGTTTGCAAGTTATATTTTTCCTTGCAGTTGCGTCATGTTGTTACTGCCATTTGTCACAAAATAGTTTCTTCTCATTCTATACAATTTTTGCACCATACAGAAAATTTGGTTAAAAAACACAAAATGAAAAGTTTCTCAGCGATAATTTTATTTACTAATGGCATAAAGATAATCCAACGCCTATGCCACTCTTATGAAAAAAAGTAATTGCTCCCTCAAACTTAAAAACTAGAAGTCATCCCACCTTCAGCAGCAAAAACTGTAACAAAAAAGTTGAAATAACAATCCTTCATATTGCTGTGGAGGGATATTAGCCAGCGTTTTGTACAATTGCGTGAATTCTGCTTCAATGGTAGGTTCTCATCTCAATGGGGTTCAAGGTCCCACATAAACCTTTTTTTTTTTCTTTCGAGCCATTCAGAGGACTTGCTTTCGTGTTTTGCTGCATAACCCCATTTGTGCTTTAGCTTCTGATAACAGACTGACAGGACATCCTTCTTCAATATTTTCTAATGCAGAATAGAATTCATGATTCCCTCAATTATGACAAGTCACTCAGGCCCCAAAGCAGTAAAATTCGATATAGCGACACAGGTCTTATGAAACTGAACAGTTTCTGCCGCTTCAAATAGCTGTAAAAGCAGCTGGAAAAGCTCTATTTTGTGATTTTTGCATTCCAGGGGGCTGGTAGTATCTATTTTGGGCATGTCTAATTTAATTTAAGTCAATTAGCGATTAAATGTGATTAATTAGCTGACTGAAGAGATAAAATTCAACCTCAGTTCTTTTATCTACATTTTTGAAAACAGCATGAAGAAAATATAAAGTTTAACCATATCAGCTATATTGATTTTCGTCAATATTCACAAATTTCTAAATTGATGTCTGTAAACTGTTTAAAAGCAATTGGGACAGGGGAATGAGAGACTGGATAACTTGTGGAATCTTCAGAAAAACACCTGTATGGAACATTCAGGTGAATAGCTAACGAGTGATTCAATTATGGTTGGGTATAAAATGAAGGCACATTCTTTGCCAGCAAGGTGGTTCGAGCTTTGTCACTTTGCCAAAAGCTGCATGAATAAATTATCAAACTGTGTAAGGACAACAATTCTCAATATGCAATTGCACAAAATTTAACCATCAATAGTCCATAATATAGTGTAAAGATTAAGAAAACTGGCGCAATCTCACTGCATTAAAGATGAACAAATCAATATTGGATTTGCATGACTTTCGAGCCCTCAGACAACGCTGCATCGAGAACAGAGATGCTTATGTAATGGCCATAACCATATGCGCTCCTGAATACTTCAGAGGACCTGTGTCAGTGAACAGTTTGCCGCGGCATTATAAACTGCTTGTTAAGACTCAACTACGTGAAAAAGTAGCCATATGAACGCCATCCATTAGCACCGCCAAATTCTCTGGGGTCAAGCTCGTCTCAAATGGCATGACCCAAAGTGGAAGGTTGTGCGGTGGTCTGGAGAGTCCATCTTTAAAATTGTTTTTATAAATAATAAACATTATGTTCTTAGGGCCAAAGTGGAGGACAGTCCTGACTGTTACCAATAACATGTTCAAAAGCCAACATCTATTTATTGTCCTGGTGCCCAAAGGTGTTAGAAGGGCACCAGGAGAGTGATGAAACATAGAGGACTCAAGTGCAGGACGTGGAGTTTATTAAATAAACAAACTCCAAATAATCTCCAGCTAAAACGAAGATTTATTACATAACACAACATTATGTGCGATTATGCAGACGGTAGCTAGCTTGCTACCTGCAATCACAATGAACTTGTGACGGTTTCCATAAAGCCAGCGAGCTGAAATCAGTCTGTCATAACATGCAGCTAGCGAGCTAGTCAGCAGTTGCTGACACATGAAGTGGACATGTTGGCTTCCTTTGTAATCAAGCATAATTTGCCATCATTTAATGAATAAAGCATGAGTACCTTCCAAACTTAAATATTTACAGTCAACATTGTTGGAGTACTTATTGTTAACCACCCCGCAGGACACAACCTAACGCCCTCCTGACGCCTCCTGTCCCGTTTTAAATTTACTCAAAATAAATGAGTAGGTTTCTGTTATATTCAGCTAAATGTCAATGCGTCCATAATACATAGGATAAACTGTCTCGCGATAAAAAAATCAATTTCATTTTCACATTCACTAGGTGCGTTTTAAAAAACATTGCAACAATAGACCTATTATATGTCGGCTACACACGCAAATCTTCAAATACTCTTGTGATGATAAATTAATTAACCATGCTAGTAATGCTTCCTTTTCCAATCTCCCCATCCTGAGTCCATTCATTTTCTGGCCAAGAAAATGAAAATTATGTTATTAAAACAAAAAGTGCATTTTACATTGAAGAGAGATGTATTTTATGTGGGATTATTTTAAAAATTATAACATGAGCAATTTCTCCTGCAGCAGCCTTTATAAAATATAGGAGTGTCGAAGCTCAGTTTTAATGACATAGAAATGAGTTGGCTACCTATCGTTTTTGATTCTTTATTTGTACCCAACTATAGAATCTACGACTTCACCTGGCAAGCTACTCTGAACCACCGTCCTATAACACGGTAATGGTCACACATAACAAACTCAAGATCTTTGGACCCAAATTTTGGAGCACACTTGACACTGATCCAAGCAAAACAGTCAATTATCATACCTGTCAAAGAAAGCTCAAATTACAGGGGAAAAAGGGCACTCTCCGTTAATTAACCAAAGAACATTGAGATTATAAGAATGAGATGATTTAATTATTTGAGAGTATAATAATCATTAGAGAGAATAATAATCACTCAAGACTATCATAATCATTTGACATAATTTTTACAACAGTTGATGAGACCTCATTCCCGTAGGCATTGTTTATTTAGGAAATATATATGGGTGCCATAAACAATACATTACATGCAAACCTCTGTGGTGCCACAGCACAGATGCACCCTAACTTCTATGATCCAACTGGTGTGTTCTCTCCTGATCAGCTCTGCCTGAGGTCATACTATCAAAGAATCTGGGGCCTGGCCACCATACTGGGCTCCCCCTCATCCATGCAGCATCCCATGGCACTGTCAAATTTTCTTACAGAAATTTTCTGGGGTTTTTTTTGTTTGTTTGTTTGTTTTCTCCTCACAATGGCGTGTGGAGAACAACACCACTGAGCCCTTTAAAAAAAAAAAAACAAAGGAACTAGGAGCAGTTGAAGGGAAAAGATGACAGGGAAAGCAGTCTAAGTACTGGAGTCGAGTAACAACACCCAGAAGTGAACTGGGAAGACGTTTGCAGTGACACTGGCTCACGCATATCACAGTGTGATATGCAAAAATGGGAGAAATTTCAAAGGGGGCAAATACTTTTTTTTTTTTTTTTACAATATAGTATATTCATATTTAGCAGCAGTGGACTCATACTTTTAATAATTCATACCATTGTTATTTTCCCTTTGTTCCAATCAACTGGTGGTGGTGAAAGAGAGATAACCAGGAAGATGCAGGTAACAGAAATGTACTGATTGTAATGCAAGGAGACAGCTGTCACAAACAGGTCAAAAATAGAAAAAGAAAAGTCTGGCTCACTGAGTTCTCTGAAGAAAGATTAACTGTGCAGGTTGTGGATGGAATGGAATCTGCAGGCTTCAGAAATTTCTCTAATGTAATCGGACTGCACCAGGTGTGCAGCACTCACAGGTGTGTGAGTATCAATGAAGCACTGCTATTATGGGACATCGAGCTCCAAAAATGATGTAGGAGTTTCAAATGGTTTTCACTAAGCTATCTTTAAATTGTTCTTCTCTGTAGTATACACTGATGAGCCAGAATATTATGACGCAGATCAAGTGAATATCAACGTCAAACAATAGACGAGGAATGGTTTGTCAGATCAGGGCCCGTATTCACAAAGCATCTTATCTTACCGCTAGGAGTACTCCTAGGTCGCACTAAAACATTTTATGTAGGAGTAAAATCTTAAAAGTTATTCACAAAGCCGCTGAGAGCAACTTTTAGTTAAGAAAACTGGTAACTCCTATAACAGGAGTAGCTCTGAGATAGGTGGGAATAAATCTCCGTTGCTATGGGTGACGTCAATTCTCATGCACAAGTCTTGGGACAATGAGCACGGTGATTGGTTGTTTGGTGACAGGGCGGCCTATTGAAAAAATATCCCACATACAACCCATGGAGGAAAAAATGAGGAAATAGTCCAAGCGGCTGGTTTGTCCCATAAAATAATAACATGTTGAGCACTCCTGAAAATGCACTATGCGCAGTCCCCACATATCACGCTCTAGGCAAATAAACCTACATAGGAAAGAGATAGTCGTAAAAACGCCAATAGCATAAAACGAGTCAATAATAAAACGCGTCATTTTCCCCAATAATTAGCAACTTATTACTCAATGAGAATATGTTGCGATCATTTAAATGTCGGGCCGTTCAAGTTTGTTTTCCCTAAACTGTCATGGATGAAAGTTCAAAAAGGATGCAAAAGCCCAACTGGAGCTACGACGAGTTACTGCTACTGGCCCAGTTGGTGCTGGAGCGAAAGCATGTAATCAAAGGGAAATTTGGCTTGGGGGTGAACAGCAAATCCTTGGATGACAGACGACTGCGAGAAGCGGTGGCATGGGCTGCAATCGTAGGGGAGGTCCGAGATTGCAGCCTATAAACGGGCTATCATTTAAACAGGAAAGCATGCTAAGCTTAGTTTGTAATTTATAGCCTACAATTTAAATATGTATGCAAAATATGACATAGGCTGGTATTATTATGATGATCTATTAAATGTAACCCTCGCTCAACAGTCAAATAAAATAATTCATGCATAGCAGGAGGAGGTACAGCACCAAAGCCGCTGTCCCCGAACAAGTGGCATCCTGCAGGCACATAATGCCTGTCAAATAATTGGCATAAACTGCTTCCCATTAAAATGCGAGAGTCGTGCGTGGATCCTGGCCATTTTGCAACAATGTCCAAAATATTGTATTCAGCATCAAATACTATTTGGGTGTTGATGGAATGAATTTTTTTTCTATTTACAAATACCTCTTCATCTTGGGTCGGAGAAATAATTTGAATATGGGTCTCGTCAATAGCACCGATGATACCGGGCATACCTGAGATGTGCTTGAATTCAAATTTGATTCTGTGTTGTAGGCGAATGTCCATTGGAAACCAGATAAACTGTCGGATGATATGGGGTTCACTGAGCGCAATGATTGTTTGTGAATTGAGCGACTGACAGATGACTGTGAAATCACTAAATTTTCCGCGTTGCAAAGTTGCATTTTTCCGGTGGCCAAGTTACGAAGTGTTGTCAAACATTTTATTTCGGGCTTATTGGGTTGTTTCTCATGGTTGGAGATGTAATTGTCTCCCTCACCAAGTCAACAACAAATAAAATTCCTTCACGGTCGATCTGATATCTTTTCAACAACTGCGCATCATTCAGAATTTCCAAGTCATTCCGTCTTTCAACAGCAGCAGCCATTTTCCGATTCTTTGTGAATAGGTTTTAGCGAGTTAGGAGTCCTCTTGACTACTTTTAAGCTCTCCCAGACTTAGGAGCTACTTTCAGGCCTAAAATGCTTTGTGAATAACACTTAGTAAAAATAATTAGAAGTCCTAAATTTACAACTGACACGCCCATTTTTTTTAGGAGTTTCTCCTAAATCCGGCAATTAGGACCTACTTTTAGCGCTAAGATGCTTTGTGAATACGAGCCCAGATGTTCCGACTGCGATGCCTCCTGCATCGGAGAGATTGGCAAAAACCTCAACACCAGATTAACAGAAAACAAATGGGCTACGAGAAATGTTCATGTCAGTAATCACATTGCAGCACATCATTGACTTACAAAACATACTATTGACTGGGACTCAGCACAATGCTTAACCTGCAGAGGCAATAAAGCACTTTACCAACGACTCATGTCCGATGTTAGACAAATGAACCAATCTACAACTTAATTACTGATGAGTCTTTTTGGCAGAACTGACCAATCACTGATCTCAAACCAGAATAATATATTTGGCTGACTAACAACTTCTCATTTGACTCTGAAGATGACTTCCACTCAAGTTGTCAAAACGTCAATCACCTCCACCAACAACAGGCCTTTTCAGGACTACCATAACCTGGATGATCACTCTATGATATCATCCGTTGATAATCTCGTAACAACGGAGCATGTCAAGGCCTGCAAACAGACCATACACAGTAAGTAGGTTCTCATTTTTGATATTCTGGACGCTAGAAATTTTGGATCTTAGTCGAGGGCCAAATTGTTATGGCCAGGCAACTGGGTCGGAGCTTCTTTGAAGCGGCAATACTTGTGGGTTGCGCCCCATCAGCAGAAATTGCATACCTACAACCAGTAGTTCGAGGAAAGACCAGCCAGTGACACAGTGAAGGGCATCCAAGACTCATTTTTCTGGACCGACATAAGGGCTGTGGCGAAGGTCACAGACAGTGACATGAGGAGTGCGTTACAGTACACAGTGCATCATAACCTGCTGGATATGGGAATTTGAAGCTACAGACTGCCCCTTCTCTTCCATGTCAACTGTGAAACGTTCCCACAATGGGCAAGCGGGTCTCATCCCCAAACTGGACAAATGGAAGAGTAAATTTAGCGGGAATATTAAGAAATATTTTTTCAAGCAGAGAGTGATCTCAGTGCGGAGTAGCTGGCCTTGCCATATCATAGAGGCAGAAATTCTGGAAGTTTTCAAGACCAGGCTTGATATAGTGCTAGATTCTACTTAGTCCTTAAGTATCTGAAGTGCTTGGCTCGCATTAGTGATAGGAAAATGGCAAGTCTTGTGGGGCCTGTTCTTGCCACTCATGTTATTTTATATTTTAAGTTATGTTATGTTATGTTGTGTACCTTGGAGCAATAGAAGAAGATCAACTGGTCCAATGAATCCTGTGTTTTACATGTTCATTGGCCAGGTGCACATGGATCCATTAAATGGGGAGGAGATGGCACCAGGATGTTCTATGGGAAGATAAAAAGCTGGTGGAGGGAGCGTGACGCTCTGCGAAACGTTCCCTGGGTCCAGGAATTCATGTGGGTGTCAGTTTGTGTGCTGTTGGCAGCACATATAGGACTAACAGCATATTGGGCAGATGGTAATATTTTTTTTTTTAACTCATTTCATTTGCTCATGTTAATGCTAATATGAAATGTGTTTCACTTGAGAAATAATAAAAATAGAATAAAATGAACTTTACCAGAACTAGAGGAAAAAAAGGACACTAATATCTTTTAACCCTTTCAGTTGTAGATTACAGTTGCAATTACAGCGAACATTCTCGCTGTTGTAATCACTACTGGTGACTCAAAACAGTTGAGGTCTACAACTGACTAAAAACATTCACAAAACCACATTTATAGTGTCAAATTTATTTTTTTTTTTAACTCAAAAACTCACAGATTTATACAATTTCAAATGCCAAAAAGTTTGATAGATGGTTCCAATGGTTTTTTATTGGAAGATAAATCAGTGGTAGTGATTTGAGAAGAGAGGGCTTGTTACACCTGCAAATGTAACAATAAGTCCACAAACATAATTTTACCTTCCCACAAATTATTTTTTTTATATTACCCTCTCACAAATGCAATAAATTCCTGCAAATGTAATAGTTATTAGATTTGCGATAAATTTCATATTACGCTTGCAGTAGGCAGCTGCTATGACATTTAGGGGAAATGTATTACATTTGTGGAATTAATTACATTAAAAGCTACAGATTTGTATTTTGTTTGTGAGTATTACAGGGCTGCCTTGAGATGAAAATTGGTACTATTGGGCAGCAGAATTACTTCTTGTAATTTTAACTGCATGATCTCTACGTTTTCATCATGCATCCATTCTGTGCATGAATCAAGACAAGTCATCAAATTTTCCATGAAAGGCCATGTTGAAATGGCATAAAATACTTAATCTCTTAATATGAATAAATAACTTGCAGACATTCACAAGGGGATGGTGTCTTGTCCATAAAAATCACAGAAAGGCATAAAAATGAGGCTTATGACACTGGAAGCAGGGAGACCTGACAAGCTTGAATAAATGATGCAATCAAACATATCATAACGGAACTGAAGCAACAAAGTAGGACCAAATGGTAATTGCAGACAAAATTGCCACGCTAATGTTTAAAAAAAGATTTATGCATTCCTCCAGAGTGACTTGCAAGTAAGTTAGTGAAAAAAAAAGAAGAGACGGATCAACACTGGAGCTAAAACACAGATAAAAGGAGAGCCAAAGAAAGAAGTGACAAACATCAGAGCAGGCATGCATGTAAGAGACTATTCATTTCTAATGCTAAATTCTGGGAAACAGGATGCAAGGGCAGCTCTTGATGGAATCTCATTTCTGATACCCATCAGGTGCTCCCAGTGGACATAGACTGTGCAGCTGCACAGCTGTAGAGATCCCATGGCCTCTTCGGAGGATTTTCAGTTCCACAGAGACTGAAATGGAATAAGAAGCTGGAAGGGATGATGGCAACTAGAGCCAGTGCAATGATCCATGGGATTTGTGGAAAGTTGGGGGGGGAGCACTCCCTGGCTTGTGAGAAAAAAAATGCAGTTGGGCACGCAAAGGCGTGTGCCGAAGGACTTGGGAACTAGACAAGAAACATCAGTTGTAAGCGCTCAAGTGGATAATGACGCTAAATAAAGCAGCAAGGAATGTGGCAATGTAAAAAAAACTTCACAGAAAAGCCTTTGATGACGAAAGACCAGAGACTGACTTCCATTCTCCCTTTGAAATCACATTTCGATTCAGACAAAAAAAAAAAAAAAAATCATATTTGGGAATGAAATGCACCACTGAATGTGTAATAGATATAGCCTCGCATGCAGAAAACCTGCCAAAGTAATCAAGGATTATTTATTAATGCTGTAGCTTAAGTCTTTGTATTATTAATCATATTTATGTATTATTCATTCATTTAAAATTTAAGGTGATAAATGCCTAAATTAAAATTTGGTTTTTAAAATAATGATAAATGCCTTGTTTTTGGAGCCTTCCATTAAAGGCATTTTCAGTGCAAATGGCTGGAACTAAACAGAAGCTCGGGAAGAGGAGAGTTCTCTTTCACAACACGAAGGACAACACATGCGCCTCCTTGTACATGAAAATTGATCAAAGCCCTCTTCAAAGGAATGGAAAACGGCGAAGTACAATGCAACAAAGCTTCCAGAGAATGCATCAAATGACTGCGGAGGAAAGGAACTCGAGAGCGCGTTGCTGCCGTCGCTTTTGTCGACAGTCTTGCAATGTACTTGACGAAAATTAGCCAGCTGAAGAGATCTTTAGCAACAATCGAGGCAACATCTGTTCTGTCACTCTTTTGTCAGATTTACTTCCTTCTTTTCTTTTCCCTCAAAATGTCTCATTTATTGTGATAAAGGTGCCAGTATGAGCTGAACTCTGCAGAGACTCTTTCCATGTAAAGCTGACTGATTGGGATGATACAATTTCTGCGTCTGCATGCGACTGAGTCACTGTGAAATCCTTTCATTCTGTGAGAATTTCCAACTCCGTATTTTCACGGCTTCATATACTAAGTTTGTTCAGCCATTATATTTCACATTGCTTGTATAATAGACAATAATACTGAAATGTAAATGCATGGATCTTTTGACTGCCTTGCAAACTGAGGATAGCTCTCTGACTCCTATACAGTATGTTCCATGAATGAATCATAAATTGATAGTTGAGCACAATAATAATATTTTAATTATATTGTGTTTTCTGTGGCCTTCCTTAATTTGGGCCCTCATTTGTACTATGAGTCTCACATCCCATGGACAGAGATTCTAAGAATGCAGCAGAGCCCGTTCTCAAGTCCATGCAATATTTAACCGGCTTCATGCTATATAATTTATTTATTACAATTTAATTATATAATTTATTACAACTGCATGGTCAAACAGTATATTTTTTGTAGGGCTGGACAGGATATTTGAGGTCCTGGCTGGGAATGCTGCCTTTTGAAGAATACTCTTTAAAATATTTTGTATGCCAGATTACCTATAGATTTTTAAAAAATAAATATTTATGTTTTATTGTTAAGCCTTCACTTGGACAAGTGAGATTCCTTACATGAACATAAAAAAAACTATTGCATAGTTTATGGGGGCCTACCTCAAGCAAAAATAAGGGAAATCCATAATTATTGCAGATATAATATTGTTAAGCCAATTCTCGTCATTTTCCGAGAAAGAGAAGTTTATGTGTGTGACAGATGTTGTTAGATTAATGACTATAGAAACTGGTCGATGAAGGGCGCTATTAAAGTTTGTGAACTTGGCACTGGTCCTAGGTAAGGTCCCGATAAAATAAACCAACGCATGAACATGTAAAAATAAAAAATAAATAAATAAATGCGTACCGCTGGACACTGGAGCAGCTGAACGAAAGCTAAGTGCTTTCACACAGAAACAGAAGCTGGGGAAGCTGATATTTTACGTCAAGTTAATTTCCAGTGCCTCTGCCGCCTGCTACAACGGAGATGATGATTCATGAATGTGGAATCCAGCTTCAGACTGTTTGGCCGTGCGCATCCCTCGGATGATTGATATGACTTGCGGAGCGGAGCTCTCGTGTCATTTTCCAGGGAGACAGAAACAAAGGTGAGTGCCACAGTTAGCTAGCCAGCCTAAGACGTTCAAGTTCAATTTGGTTTTTACTCTGCCCGAAACAATAACGTTATGGTCCTAGGCAGGGCCGGAGTGGGACTCATTTTCAGCCCTGGAGTTTCATGCCTCAGACTAGCGGTCTTTTGCAAGCGGGTGCTGCACATTACTTTTGTTGAGCGGGGTGGGAAACACGGTTGACTTTGTTGAGCGGGGGGGGGCCCGGCCCTCGCGGCCCTCGCGGCCCCAGACCTGACCGGCCCATCTGGACATCCTTCGTGACTGAGTTCAGATAATGAATAGGAATGTTATATGTAAATTAAAATGTTGGCTAGCTTACATTCATTTCCGTGACCTTTTTAAATTTAAGCATGCACTGCAACCGCTAGCATAAAAAGTCATTTTTTATATGTGAATTCCTGGTTTTAGTTACAGATGGAGAGGTTTCTTGTTTTGTCGCGTAAACGCGCAGTTATGAAGAGCTAAGACTTGATTTAAGACTTGCCTCGTGTGACTGGACTTTGACTAGCACCATAATACATTGTACTTAAAAAAGCTCTATCATTTGTACTGCATATTTCTCGTTTGTCTTTTTTGACTTGTTTCCACAGAAAAATGGAATTCCACTCTGGGAAATTGTCCAATAAGTAAGAAATTTCCTGTGCATTTCCAAACGTGGTTCTTGTTTGTTGTAAAGATGATGTTGTGGACCGCATAGATTGAAGCTCTTTTGCTTTAATTCAGAAAGTCTTTCCAATTTTTTACAGTTTTCTGTTTGTGTTTGTTTTTAGAGCGACTGAAGTCATAGATGACTCAGGCTGCTACACCTGTGCTGCTCGTGAGAGGAAACCCCTTCAGTGCCGGATGCGAAATCTCTCTTCACATGGATGGAGTCAACATTGCGAAGCCAGATTATATCTCAGTGGGAGTTGGAGCCCAACTGGGGAACTACTTCATTTTTGTTCGTTATGCAAAAAATAGGAGAAAGACTTTAATTTTTATGCAACAGTGCATGGTTGGTATCAAAAAAAATGACAAAGTTCCATTAGGGGTCATTAAAATGGTAAATTTCTTGTTGTAGATATCGTAAATATTGTCAGTCATGGTACATGCACATATACATGAGTCCTCTCACACAAGCACACACTAGTTCAGGCATGTCCTGTGTATTGAATTGTTGAATTGATTGATTTATCATATAGTATTTATTGTGTAATATTCTGTTTTGAGGTTTGTATCGTTGCAAATGATAAATGCCCGTGTAACTTTTTATAAGCCTGATGTGTATATGCATGTATGTATATGTATATGTGTGTGTTTGTGTGTGTGTGTATATATATATATATAGAAAATATATAAATAAAATTTTACTTAGACAGCCGCTGTCTCATCATTTATTGTGATTATTATTATTATTTTCATTTTCACAGTAAAACCTATAAAGGTTCTTCACAGAGCTTCAAAAGGTTTCTCAAGTCACCCCAAGAACAGGTTCCTCCAAGAACCTTTTCCTGAAGGTTCCTCAAAGCACCTTAAGAGGTTCCTCCACAGTTTCAAATTGAAGAACCTCCAGAAGTTCTTCAGGGATCTTGCAGTTTTAACAGTGTGTGTGAAATATGCCCCTGAAAAAATATTACTATTTCTAAAATACAAGGAAAAGTGCACTCACTACAACAACAAACATGAAAATTACAACACAAAGATAAGTATTATAGTTTTAGTATGTACAGCAATGTGCTGCACAATGCTGTCAGGGAAGGAGAAGAGTCAAGGACAGACAATACGTATAATAAACTGTGCTTTCTTTAGTCCAAGCAGATCCAAAAAGTGCAGTCGACTCAGCCTGAGTCAAAAACCAGACGGAGCTAAATGCAGCACCAATTCATAGTCCAAAATCCAAAGTTGAGAAAAGACAATGTATAAATAACCAGGCAGAATGGGCAACCAGAACAGTCAGTGCCCAAAACTCGAAACAGGAACACAGACGAGGTCAAAAACGGGCGGACAGAATGGAACGTTAAGGGTAGTTTTGCTGCAGGAAAAAATATGACTATGACGCACTCTTGCCGAACAGAAGACAGATTGGGGTTTAAATACACAGGATTAACCGAGCAACGAGACACAGGTGAACAGCAGAGCGTGAGGGATGCGGAGAAGGGAGGCGAGGTAACAAGACAATGATTTTGTGAATTAGGAAAGCAGATGTACAACACGGAAGCAAAAGATATTGTTATGTATGAGTGTTTTATGTACAGCACTGTATATCATTAGTAAATGGAGTTTTGCTACATACTATTCGTGCTGCCTTACTGGTCAGCTATTTGTTTATTTTGTTCATCATTTAGCACCCTCTGGTGGTATGTCTGTAGCAAAACATGATCTGATGCAATACCACTTGTTTGTGATGAAATAGACTTGTGCTTTCTAGAAGTTTCTGGCTTCTTCTTGCCTGGAGAGGGCTGGATCAGCCAGGACTCCTGTAGATCTTTCCAGAATAATCCTAGTCTATATAAATGCTGTGATTTTGGTCAGTTGGGGTAGAGAGGGTTTTTGTTTTGGCATGAGATTACATAGTGGCATTAGAGTGTTATTATAAGATTGCACAGTGGATTATTTGTAAACATTTTTGGACCTAATCAGTGAAGAATAAATTTGTTTAAGTTTTCATTGCTGGTTTTTGCTGTGATTTTCAAGTCATAACAAATTGGAGGTTCCACTGAGATAAACCATTCATTGGATCAACGATTGTATTCACCAAAGATTAAAGCTGATTTATCATTTTTAAATCTTGTGACTATTTGAAAAGCCAGCAATCATGACTTTTGATGTTGAAAATTTTTTTTGAAAACTCCAACCCAGGAATCAATTGTGCTGGCAAAGAAGAAGGACTTGCTGCAAATAGCCTCAACCCTTGGATTATCTGATGTGAAATCATCAATGAAGAAACAAGAAATATTCAACATTTTGGTGCAACATTTCATCGATGAAGATATCTTTGGGGAAGAAGCAGCAGAATTGATTAAAGATGTGGAAGTGTCTGCAACAGAGCTGCAAAGACTTGAGATTCAGCTACGCCAGAAACAACTAGAGCTGGAAGAAAGAAGGTTGGAGAAGGAGAGAGAACTGGAAGAAAGAATGTTGGAGAGAGAACTGGAAGAAAGAAGGTTGGAGAGAGAACTGGAAAAAAGAAGGATGCACTTGCAACATGAACTGGAAATGAAGAAAATAGAAGTAGGTACTGTGACAAAATCTTTTGGACTTTCTGATCATTTTGATGTGGTTAAACACACCAGACTTTTTCCTCCCATCCAAGAAAATGATGTAGACCAATACTTTACCCATTTTGAGAAAATTGGTGAAAATTTGAAATGGCCAAAAGCGCATTGGACAATGATGTTACAAAGTGTTCTTACTGGTAAAGCTAGGAAAATCTATAACCAGTTATCTGTCCAACAGTGTTCTGATTATGATTTTGTCAAATCTGCCATTCTGAAGGGTTATGAATTGGTCCCCGAGGGTTACAGGAAAAAATTTAGTAATTCTCGCAAGGAAGCCAGTCAAACTCATGTTGAATTTGGCAGGTTGAAGGAACAGTTGTTTGATCAGTGGTGTAATTCCATGAAAGTTGAGAAAGATTTTGACAGAATGAGGCAACTTATTCTGGTTGAGGAATTCATAAGGTGTATCCAGCCTGATATCAAGACTTTCCTTGAGGAGAAACAAGCCATTACTTTGCAAGATGTTTCCACCCTGGCTGATAGTTATGCATTAACTCATAAGTCTTCTTTTGTCCAAAAATCCACTTTTTCTAAATTTCAAGGCAAGTCTCAGTCCAAGACTTCTTCTAATAACACTTCTAATGATTCTAAGGCCACTTCTGAGAGGAAACCTTCCAGTGAGAAGCAATCCTCTGATTCTTTACCTTCTGTGTCTTGCCAATACTGCAAAAAGCAAGGTCATCTTATTTCTGAGTGTTATGCTCTCAAGAAAAAACAACAAGAAGAAGAAATCAAGCCAACTGCTTTCACTAGGAGTGAATCTCTTGTATCAGAGGTCAGTTGCCTGATCTTCTACCTTTTGTGTCTGATTCTGTTACGGAGGGTTTTGAGCCATTCATCACCAATGGTTTTGTCTCACTTTCACATGATTTTTCTTCATCTGCTCCGGTCCGAATTCTAAGGGATACTGGGTCTTCCCAATCTCTTATTCTTGCAGATATTCTGCCTTTTTCGGACAAAACGTCTACTCAGGCTATTGTCCTTATTCAAGGAGTAGAATGTGGTTTTACAAGTGTGCCTCTCCATAATGTTCATCTCAAATCAGACTTGGTCTCTGGGCCTGTTACTGTTGGTGTTAGGTCTTTCCTTCCTTTTAAAGGTGTTCATTTGCTTCATGGTAATGATCTTGCTGGGAATAAGGTTGTGCCCTACCCTGTTGTAACTGACACTCCTTTGATTGATCAAGAATCTGAATCTATAGAGGAGGAAATTCCAGACCTCTATCCTTCATGTGCAGTTACTCGTTCTATGGCCAAAAAGGCTATTCAAGATGATGCTGACCTGGACTTCAACCTGGCTGACACCTTCATTGGGCAGTCATTTCATCAGGAACTTTCCAGTCCTGAGATGTCTAGGAAATTTTCAGACTTGTCCTTATCAGGTCATTCTAATGATATTCTGTCTCGGAAAGAACTTATTCAGGAGCAACAACAAGCTCGTGATCTAGCGCATCTTCTACCACAGGCTGTAAGTGAACAAGAGGCTACTCAAGTTCCTGTCTGTTTTTACTACAAAAATGGTGTGCTTATGAGAAAGTGGCGTCCACCTGATGTTTCTGCAGATGAAGAGTGGATGATCACCCATCAAATTGTTCTTCCAAAGTCTTATCATCAAGAAACTCTTAGTCTGGCCCATGACAATCCTATGTCAGGTCATTTAGATATCAATAAGACCCTTCAACGTGTTAGTAGAGATCATGGAAGAGATCGGGCGAAGTAACTAGAGCAAGGAAGCCCCAGAGCGGCTTTTGACGGCTGTCATCTCGAATCAAAGTTCATGGGTGAACAGTTTAATAACCAATGAAAATGTACACAAGCGCTGTCGCCTACCATTAACATAAGTTCGTTGTAGATAAAGATCTGCTGTGCTGGTGAGTCGTTGTCACGGCACCTGTTTCTTTAAAAATGACTGAGATGTCGGCAGAAGTATAACTATCAGTACATGAAATTTTTTTTTTTTTTTTTCCAGCGGATATTCTAGTTACAACATGATTGAGCTAACAAAACAGTTTTGTGTTGCTATGTGTGGTATTTATTCAGTTTTGGGAAATCACGATGTCGAGAAAACATAAGCCCAAGTTGGCTTGCTGACAAGGACCAGTTAACGTCAGATCTCATGTATTTCCACTGAAACAGAGAGAAGACTAACAAAAAACGTTTGTATTTTGAGAGCAAAATGCCCACAGTATACATTCTTTTTGATTATACTTTTTTTTTTCGTTGGTAATATTTTCATAACCGCATTATTACACTCGAGTGCAAGTGTTATACACTAAAGTGTTATAATGCTTAAAATTGATTCTAGGCCTCAAGCGCGCGAGCTGTATTCTCATTGGTTTGTCCATCGCATGTATGCCTAATGTTATTCACATGATGTGCACGATTGTGGACCTGAAAAAAGACCACACATTTTGTAAATTTATTAATACAAAGGCCTAATTACTATTAATATTACAATTATATACAATTATAAAATATATAGGCCTTCTATTATTATTACAACTATATACAACTATTATTACTATTAGGCCTATTAATTATTACAATCAATTTTAATATGTTAGTTTTTTTCTTATCCAGCACGTCTCCTAGGCTTACAATAAATCTGCTTTATAGAAACATGGAATTTCAGTACTTGTCCCACTTTACCCATATTCACCCTAAACAAGCACTTGGGCAATTTTAATGTTATTTCAGAAGATGTGAGCTGCCTCTGGTTGCCATAATATGGCGCAGAATGTTTCAAATGGACTTATCTATATTTTATTGAATATAATATATCACTTAGTGTGTGTGTGTGTGTGTGTGTGTGTGGGGGGGGGCACCAGAGGATCATTACATTAGGCTTTATTTAATTTTAAAAATATGACAATTTGGCAAAATAAATAAAATAAGATGTTTTTTCATCGATTTATACATGCTATTTTTAAATAATTAACAATTGTTCCAGTAACAGACGTTATGATTTGCAATCATAAAGCCCGCAGCGGTGGGAGGTCAAAATTACCTCATGGCTGTTCAAGGAGGTACTGCATCGTCGGCCATCCTAGTGTTAAAGCCGGGCATACACTGTACGATATCAGCCCGTTTTCCACCCGATTTTCGAGACGCACGACTCGTTTTGAAGTCGAGCCGACTTCCAGCTTCATCTTGCGTAGTTTGTTGTGCAGTGCACAGGTGAGACCGAGGGCCGATATGCTGCTCCCGACACATGATCTGATGATCGGATGAATATCTGACATTTTGAAATTTTGGTTGGCTCTCGGGAGTCACTTGGGCAGTTGAAGCAGAGCCGCGAGTCGACTAGCCAATATCAGAGCGTTTTTTTTCCTCACTGCGCCTGCGTGAAATGACAGACAGAGCATCATAGTGCCCTGAAGGTTTTTTTTTTATTCCGCAATAACAACCAACTTGCTGTACATTATCCCGCTTATTACACAGCTGCTAACCGAGGAAATAAACTAGTTGACATAAAATATTATTTTCATATGATTTTATTGATTTAAACAAGTGACCAGGTGCAATCCAAGTATATGCTTGGGCACATACAATGCGTTTTTCTAACTAACATTAGTTTGTTAGTGTACAACTGTCTTCTTCTACTTCTTCTGATCGTTGTCTTCTTCGCCTCCGTGCCTTCAAACGAAGCCTTATTACCAAATGTCAATTGCCAGAACAGTCCACTGGGACCGACAAGACGTGCAGTGTGAGCACTCAGATCGTGGCAGGCAGTCGGACCGTTCAGTGTTAGCACCTCAATCAAGAGTCTTGGCTTCACAACGCAGACAGTGTGAGGTGGATTAACAACACGATTTTTAAACTCGCGCAGAGTATGCCCGGCTTTACACGTCACATTTTTCTTTGCCTGGGACCAATCTTTGCCTTTCCTCCTGCTTCCAGTGAGTTGGTTCAGGTTATATAGCCTGATTTATTGGTGATGACCGTTTGACCGAATCTGATTGCATTTAGTGTTTATTTTATCATTTTATCATTTTAGCATTTGCATTCATGTGCCCCTGATCAGAGTTCTTAATGCGCAGGGCCCTGATTTCCTCATTTCATAATCAGCTCTAAAGCACAACAGAATACGATTGACATACAGTCCTGAATCCCAGCGTACTTTATATCTATAGTACACAATAGTTTATTTACCGGCTTCTGGCACTTTGCTGAAATAAAGAATTGCCAAACACATCATGTCACATCAAGATTTTATACTGATGTCAAGATGGCTTCATCTTTGAACGTCTCATGCTCACCAAAAAATATGTTGCTTTGGGATCTGTGTAATGAGCCCAGAATGTCCCGCTCTTGCTCTAGGTTGTACGATACCCATCTCTCCTTGGTCATTTTCAACATTATGGAATCCTGCAAATTACAGCTAGAAAGTGACATGTTGGACGTTGATGCTCGTACAAAGCTCACTGAACCCTAAGCGCTTCTTCCAGTACTGTAGCAGAAAAAGGAAAGTCAAAGAGCAGGTTAAGTGCATAAAGAATAAAAATGGATCGCTGCTATATGATAACAAGGATATTGCGGATGCCTTAAACAGTTACTTTGTTGAGAATTTTACCTCAGAGTGGGTCTTTATTCAGCCAGAGGGCATGTTAAATGCTCAAGATTATTTAGCGGAAATTGAGGTTAGGGATAACGAAGTATTAGACAAGTTGCATAAACTAAAGGCAGATAAGGTGGCGGGTCCTGATGGCTTATATCCTAGAGTGCTCAGGGAAGTTGGTGAGATCATCTTTAAGCCACTATCTGCCATCTTCAGACAGTCTTTAGAAACTGGAGAAATACCAAATGATTGGAAACAGGGCAATATAATACCAATATATAAGAAAGGGGACCGTACTGAAATAGGAAATTACAGGCCAGTCAGTTTAACTTGCATTGCGTGCAAAATATTGGAATCTATCATAAAAGATGAGCTGGACTTATTTCTTGAACGTGACAGTATCTTGAGGGATAGCCAACATGGTTTCCGTAAGGGAAGGTCATGCCTGACAAACCTTCTGGAATTTTTTAAAGAGGCCACCAAGACTTATGACCAGAGCAGGGCTTATGACATCATTTACTTGGATTTTTAGAAAGCATTTGATACAGTACCGCATAAGAGACTAATTTTTAAAATGAGCTCCATTGGAGTTACAGGAGGTATTCTGCAGTGGATTCAAAACTGGTTACAGGACAGAACACAAAGAGTGGTGGTCAATGGTATCTCATCTGAGCTAGGTATGGTGGGGAGTGGCGTCCCCCAGGGATCGGTGTTGGGACCCCTGCTGTTCCTCATCTACATTAATGACCTTGATAGGAATATTGAGAGCAGATTAGTTAAATTTGCAGATGATACTAAATTGGGGGGTTTGGCAAATAGTTTAGAGTCCACTAAAGTGATTCAGGATGATTTGGATAGAATCCAGAATTGGGCAGAAATGTGGCAAATGAAATTTAATGTAGCGAAATGTAAAGTTGTACATGTAGGTAATAAAAACATTAGACGGGATTACTTCATGGGAGGTTTAAAACTGGAATCTGCTCCACATGAGAAAGATCTGGGAGTGATTGTTGACCAAACACTCACAGGCTCTAGCCATTGTGCCGTAGCAGTTAAAAAAGCCAATCGGATGCTGGGATACATTGCCAAAAGTATTGAGTACAAATCTAAGGAGGTGATGCTTCTTTTGTACAACACATTTGTCAGACCACATCTGGAGTATTGTGTACAGTTCTGGGGACCATACTTTAAGAAAGATATAGAGGGTCTAGAGAAAGTGCAGAGGAGAGCCACTAAGCTAATTCCAGGTATAAAACATAAAAGCTATGAGAAGAGGCTGAAGATCCTTAATCTCTTTAGTCTTAGGAAAAGGAGACTAAGGGGTGATTTGATTGAGGTCTTTAAATATGTTAAAGGGATTAACAAAGTGAATTATGAAGGATTCCTTCGACCAAGTGGTGTTAGTAGAACTCGTGGTCACAAATGGAAGTTGACCAAAGGTAAATTTAGCACTGATATTCGGAAATATTTCTTCACCCAAAGAGTAATTTCGATGTGGAATAGCTTGCCTGACCATATTGTTGAGGCAGAGACCTTGGTGGTTTTCAATAGTAGGCTTGACTTAAAGCTAGATACCATTGAGTCATTGAGTACCTGAAGTGATATATTCACAATAGTATAAAGAAACTGGCGAGCGTAGTTGGGCTGAACAGCCTGTTCTCGCCATTCATGTTATGTTATGTTATGTTATGTTATGATCATACCCATC
The DNA here is from genome assembly GCA_029692085.1 of Gymnothorax javanicus. Taxonomy (NCBI): domain Eukaryota; kingdom Metazoa; phylum Chordata; class Actinopteri; order Anguilliformes; family Muraenidae; genus Gymnothorax; species Gymnothorax javanicus. The sequence continues at coordinate 54,567,749 of CM056195.1, forward strand.
ATGGCCTTCCAAAAGGCTGACATAAGCAAATGTGATTACCTGGGCTATATTGACAGTACAATCGCAGAATGTGGAGGCAATCAGCAGAAAACCGCTCACACCCATGGCGAGTGACGCATATGAATCCCACTGAACGTCTAAACAAAGCATTCCTGCTAAATGTTTGTGAGTGATTTACCACAACTTGGGTCACACTTTAGGTGAAGTGTTGCTCATAAAGGCTTTATACAGCATGTGTAATGCCTTCATAAATGAGACATAATGTCTTCATAAATCATACATAAGCAAATGTCATGCTTTGTAAAGGGTGAAATAACACATCTTTATTCAGCATGTGATACCAGATCTGATATAACTGCCAATGTCAGTTAGCTAGTTTCTAAATTCTAGTATAAAGGCTGACATTGTCATGGTCACATCTGGAATCACATGCTGAATAAGGATGTGTTATTTCACCCTTTACAAAGCATGACATTTACTTATGTATGATTTATGAAGACATTATGTCTCATTTATGAAGGCATTATACATGCTGTATAAAGCCTTTATGAGCAGCACTTCATCTAAAGTGTGACCACAATTTGGAACACAAAGACATTGGAGGCAGTGTGCATGCTGTGTGGAAGAAGGTAAATAAATAGAGAACTAAGCAGAGTCTCAGAGTCTTTATGCAGGTGCAGAACATCTAGACCATTAGCAGTATGGTGTGGGAATGAAAGTCACAATCACGTGTAGCAATGCATTTTCATGAAAGGGGACTGAGAGTTGTCATAGCATCTGAAAGGCTCTATTTTTTTCTCTCTCACGCACACGCATACACGCACAAAAAAGATTAAACTAATTGGACGCCAATTGGCTGACTGTTGAGGGCAATTAGGCAGAGCCCTTTTCCCTCTCAATTACCAATAACATTTGGTACTGTGATCAATTGCTTCTCGCAGGCAGAAAATAAAAGCAAGCCACTTCTGATAGTCAGCACTTATTAGGAGGGAGCAGAAAGCTAATCAGAGGACAGAGGGCCAGTAATTAAAGTGCAGGTACATGTTTGTGGGAGGGCTGGCTCATTAAAAAGGGCAAGGGCGCCAGTCAGGTGGTCTCTTTGACAGACACGGACAGCTTGACGTCGTTTAGTGATTATTATAGCAAAAATTATGGAGGAGCAAAATCTGTGTAAGTTCATTCAAAAGGTCCCTTTGGCAGCTCTTATGTAAGCCAGCAATTCCAACACACATAGCTTTATCCTCACCGAACCATTTCTGTTTACACAGGATCAGGATGTTGGCTGAATTTTAAGCAAGATTTTACAATTTGTCACCAGCCTGACAGCAACTTCAAAATATTAGTGTTATTTGCTGGGGTGTGCTTGTGCAAACAGATGGACACACTAAGAGCTGATTATTCTTTTGGTTAATATTTGGCATTTAAATGAAGCTGCAGCGGCTGAATTGAGGCATCTTAATTGAACATTATATGCATTGTTTAATTGCCCAAAACAGTTAATTGAACAGCTTGTGAATTTTAATCAATTCAGGGAATAAGAATGAGTTATTCTAAAATTTCATTATAATAAATAAAATATTATGCATGAAGAATTGCATAAATGAAAGTTCTCTAATACATATTCTGCATAATGACAGTCCCTTAATGAACTCATTGTAAAATTATAAAAGATACAAGAGCTTTTTTATTCTCTATGATATCTTCAGTTATTGCAATTTTTTTCCCCAGCTTGACTGTGATAAGATACTCATACACACAACATTGGACGTATCGTCAGTACTGAAATTAAGGCAAAAGAAGCCATGTTTACATGAAGCACTGACGAGAAGCTTAAATTGGAATTAAATATCTTTGTGGAAACACCTTGATCAGAATGCAATACCCTGATTCGGAAGAACCTCTACGCCGATCGAACTAGGTGGTGTAGTCCTTTTGTGAATAAGTTTGTTGGCCATGTCAATGCGCCATCAGATTTCTTCTGCACTAGGACCGTTTGGTAGCTGCAGGCAAACATGGCGGCATTCATCAAAAAATGGACAGCGACCAAAACTATATTTCTTGACATTTTTGGAAGGCTTGAAAATGGCGGAACCATCAATATGGCTTAGTCTCATCTGGATACAAAACAAGTCAAAATGGAGACTAGTTAAACTGCAACACTGGCTGTACGGAATTGTTTGAATACGAGACAAAGTTGATGATGAATCTATTCTGTTTGTGGCTTAAGTGTTGCAGGTGCGCAATCTCTCGGATCACTGGGCCTCGTGCAGCAACATTCTCTTAAAATTCTCTAATATTATCTCTTATTTTTTGTGAAGAGAAAAAAGAAGTCAAGTCAGATACACCAAATGTTCTTACCATCCAAATCTGCTCTTACTCCTGTGCAGAATGATGAATCCCATTTGATCGTAAATCGAAGTATTGTGAAATCAGCTTCCACTAAGTAAATGTTATCTTCCAGAGTTTCATAGTCTTAACTGGGATCAATTGACCGATAGTATTTTTAACCTCAAATTTAAAAATCCAATAATTAAAATGCCTTTAAAAATATAATAATCTAAATTTTATTCTATTACATTTATGTCAACTTTTACGGATTGCCCATACGCTATAATGATTTCCCCCAATTGTGCAGTTTACGGATTTACAAATAGTTATTCAGATTTTTATTAATTGGTTAAGTATGTTATTGCTCGCATACAGTGAAAACGGCCTGCCAATAGCCAATATCCTGTATTGGCCAACCTTAAGCTGTATTGGCCGAGTCTTGAAGTCGTGTACTTCAGAAGTCAGAGTCATAATATTGTCAGGATAGCACAACATACTTAACCAATAAATAAAATATTATAAATTGCTTATTTTCACATTTCCTTGGTATTGGCCTTTGGGTCACGATATTAGCCCGAGGCCACAGCGACCCTCAGGCCAAAACCAAGGCAATACGGAAATAAGCAATTAATAACATATATATCCCAGCCACAAATCAGAGCTGGTATTGGAATCATAAGTTCTGTCTGTCCGCGTTAACGCAATAACGTCGGAACTGCTTTTGATTCAACCTTAAGACATTACATGTCAATAGATGAGATAAAAAGAAACTATAGCTGTGTTCAAAATCGCCCCCTATCACGGATATAGTGCACTATATAGTGTGTCCGCCATTTTGTAGTGTTGTTCGAATTCTTTTCATCCACTATATAGTGGACTATAAAATACCCATAATGCACAGCGGAATTGAGAGAGCAAGCGATGTGCACTACATTGTAGTGCCGTATACCACAATTCACTGCGGTCGTGTTGAAGAAGAATGTGAAGAGCGAGATGGCTCCGCCCTGCAGAAATACATTCTCCAATGTGCCCTTAAAGCTGCTTTCACACCGGACGCGAAACGAATTTTTCGCACGACAGATTACATTCAAAGTCGATGCAAAGACGCGAATACACGCGAAACGCGTGTCCGCTTACATCACAGGAATATCCAGCGCATTTGCTGACGCAACCATGTTCAGAAAATTCCGGTGTAGTGTCCGAAATCTCCTTTGGTCATTCCCTATATAGTGCACTATATCATATTCACGATGTAGGGAATAGGGAAAATTCGGACGATTTCGAACCCAGCTTTTGAGTCCGAAGATGGGTATAATAGGTGCGATAATAATACGTTATCATTATGCGTTTGAATTGAGCCCCGCTTCATGCAGTTGCCCTGCTGTCATTGCAGCTGGTAAAATTCCGAATGGTCTCTAGTTAGAAAAAAACTTCGATGAAAATATTAATCATTGGACGCAATGCATTTTGTTAAATAGAAAGCTGTTAAGCATTTAAAAATATTCTAATTAAATTTTCACACTCCATGTACACTGTAAAAAATGGTAAGTTCCTTGAACAACTTCTCGGTTACTCCAAGAACCGAGGGGCTCCTACAAGAACTCAGACGTTCCTTAATGTTCTTAGAGGTGCCTGTAAGAACTACTGGCATTCTTCAGCATGAAATCTGGCTCTTCAAAGAACCCATTTGAATTAAGGTTCCTTGAGGAACTTCAGACTGCTGTATTTGCATAAAACGAACTTCTTGACTGTATCTCACTGAAGTAAACCTCTGCTCTACAATCGCTTCCTTCTCTCATGTTTTTAACATCAATGTGCAGACCAGTCTACAACTGCATGGTCATACAGTATATTTTTTGCAGGGCTGGACAGGATATTTGAGGTCCTGGCTGGGAATGCTGCCCTATGAAGAATACTCTTTAAAACATTTTGTATGCCAGATTACCTATAGATTTTTTAAAAATAAATATTGAGGACTGTGTACTCCTTTATGTTTTATTCTTAAGCCTTCACTTGGACAAGTGAGATTCCTCACATGAACATAAAAAAAACCTATTGCATTGTTTATGGGGGCCTACCTCTCGAAAAAATAAGGGAATTCTATAATTATTGCAGATATAATATTGTTAAGCCTATTATCATCATTTTCCGAGAATGATAAGTTTATGTGGGTGACAGATGTCGTTAGATTAATGAGTATAGAAACTGGTCGATAAAGGGCGCTATTAAAGTTTGTGAACTTGGGACAGCTGCTAGGTAAGGTCACGATAAAATAAATCGCATGTACATATAAAAATATAAAATAAATAAATAAATGTGTACCACTGGACACTGGGGCAGCTGAACAAAAGCTAAGAGTGCTTTCACACAGAAACAGAAGCAGGGGAAGCTGATATTTTACATCAAGTTCATTTCCAGTGGCTCTGCTAGAACGGAGATGATGATTCATTGATGTGGAATCCAGCTTCAGACTGTTGATATCGAATGATTGATATGACGTGCGGAGCGGAGCACTCTTGTCATTTTCCAGGGAGACGAAAACAAAGGTGAGTGCCACAGTTGGCTAGCTAACCTAAGACGTTCAAGTTCAATTTGGTTTTTACGCTGTCCGAAACAATAACGTTATGGTCCTAGGAATGAAAATATAGCCTCTACATGCTAAGTCCCAAAAGAAAACCCACTTCTTCAAATAAAAATGAAATGTTGGCTACATCACGAGGTGATAGCTGACGTTAGCTATCTAACTTAAGACATTAACGGTTAACGTTTGATAGCTCGCCAAAGTTCGTTTTCATTTGAAAAGGCTTCGAAATTGCCCGGCACATGCGCTTTATCATTGGGATATTTTTTATCATTCCTCTTTTCAAGTGAAATGTGAGTTCTGTGACGCAGTTAGCAATTTTCTTTTTTATGTGGAGAGGTCTAGGGCATTCTTTATAAATTTTGATAAGCTTTATCATGACTACATAATACTGTTTTGCTTTGATTCTTGCTTTAACAAAAAAGCAGAATATTGCACATCCATCATGACTGAGTTCAGATAATCAATAAGAATAGTATATGTACATGGAAATGTTTGCTTGCTTACATTCATTTCCATGACCTTAATGTCAGTTTTTAAATTTAAGCATGCACTGCAACCGCTAGCATACAAAGTCAGTTTTTATATGTGAATTCCTGGTTTTAGTCATAGATGGACGCATAAATTTGCAATTATGAAGAACTTGAATTTAAGACTTGCCTCATGTGACTGGACTTTGACTTGCATCATAATACTTAAGAAAGCTCTGTCATTTGTACTGCATATTTCTCATTTGTCTTTTTTGACTTGTTTCCACAGAGAAATGGAATTCCACTCTGGGAAATTGTCCAATAAGTAAGAAATTTCCTGTGCATTTCCAAACATGGTTCTTGTTTGTTGTAAAGATGATGTTGTGGACCACATAGATTGAAGCTCATTTGCTTTAATTCAGAAAGTCTTTCCAATTTTTTACAGTTTTCTGTTTGTGTTTGTTTTTAGAGCGACTGAAGTCACAGATGACTCAGGCTGCTACACATATACATGAGTCCTCTCACACAAGTACACACTAGTTCAGTCATGTCCTGTGTATTGCATTATTGAATTGATGGATTTATCATATAGTATTTATTGTGTAATATTTTGTAATGAGGTTTGTATCGTAGCAAATGATAAATGCTCGTGTAACTTTTCATAAGCCTGATGTGTATATGTGTGTGTGTGTGTGTGTGTGTGTAGTGTGTATATATAATAGAAAATAAATAAATAAAATTGTACTTAGACAGCTGCTGCCTCATAATTTATTATTATTATTATTATTATTATTAATATTATTATTTTCATTTTCATTTTCACAGTAAATCCTATAAAGGTTTCTCACAGAGCTTCAAAAGGTTTCTCAAGTCACCCCAAGAACAGGTTCTTCTAAGAACCTTTTCCTGAAGGTTCCTCAAAGCGACTTAAGAGGTTCCTCCATGGTTTCACATTGAAGAACCTCCAAAAGTTCTTCTGGGATCTTATGTGTTTTAACAGTGTATTATTTCATTAATGTAAAACCTAGTTATATTAAAAAATACCTTTAAAAAATCTTACGGATTTTTAAGGGATTTTACGGATATGAAGTGTAATGCAGGTGGGAACCCGAAGGGGTTGACATGTATGCTATTATGCATTTTTTATGTTCCTAAAATGTAAAACATGTATTCATGAATTGGATATGCAATTTGTCGACTATATAAATGGGATGTTTTAGTTTTCTTATCTTGGTGGGAGTGCTCTTGACTTCTCGTAAAATTTTCTCATACTTAAGAGAAGCGCAGAAACAAGAAAACATCAATGAATCCCAGAAATCAATGGGTACTAAAAAATAAGAGAAAATTGTGGATACAAACAAAGATAAGACAGCATTTGTTCGTGTAATGCTTCTTGAATGAGGCCTGTCGTGTAAACTGTATGTTCGGATTCATCATTTCAACTAATATCAATCCAAATGAGAAAAGTGTATGTAAACATAACTAGTTTAATTTAAGCTGTTTAAATGTCTTAAATAATTCCATTAAAATCTAGGTTTACATTACTTATTAGGAAGTGACTTCTCAATACTTTCCCTGTGTTTGTTAGCCACACCTGATCAGTGTGCACACATGCCATATTAATTATTTAATTTCACTCTGCCTGCATCCATTCAAACCATTACAAACTGATAAAGGTGAATGCATTACATGAAACAAAAAAAAACATTGCTTTAATTTTTATATTATCAATTTTCTTATGCCCCCACCATATATGGCTGGGGGCATACAGGGTTACCCTTGTCTGTCCGTAAAAAATCATGTTGATAGGGGGTATTGTTTATCCACTTCTCAAAAACCGGTCAACAGAATTTATTGAACTTACACACGTGCAATGTATCGACACTAAAGGTGTCCATCGCACACTGTGTTTCTGAATTTTTCAAAATTTTAAAATTTTGATGATTTTTCAGGTGTTTGAACTTAAGTAAATTTTGTCGAGTTTCCAATTGTCCAATCCTCAAATTTAAGGCATACTGAGCAATAACGTTCATCCGAAGCTCTCAATTTCCTAATATTAATTTTCGTGGATTAAGCAAACAAACACAAATCAGCCTAATTTATGGTTTCCTAAAACAGAGCACATTATTCTCTGGGCTGTATTGTGTATCATAGCGATGCTTTTCTTTTAGGCCACCTGATAATAGCTGAAACCTTTATAATATTTTCCTGACAACGTTTTCATTTAATTGCTTAAAAACACTGGGGGAAGTGCAGAATCCCAGTTTCACCCCTCTCAAAGTTGCCACTAGGAGAACTGGTAGCGAGTCAGAAACACACTTATTTCAACCAGTCAAACTCTGGTTTCCTGGAATTGATTTGGTCAAAGGACTATGTCCACATGCAATACTAGCCCATAACATAAACTATTCAGAATTTAAGTCCCAAATGAAATGGTCAATTTCTTTACTACCAGTTTTCAGGGGTTGCATTTTGTCTTGGTCAAAAGTGATTTTAAGTTTAATTTTTGGAGGAAAGGTGTATCAGTGTAAAAGTCATGGTTTCAAGAGCTCATGGCAAGCGAATCGTGGAGTGAGTTTAAATGAACTGTTCTTCGGCTCCTGTTTATTAATTCACTCCACCCCTTTTCATCTAGTTTTAACAACTGAATCCAAAAAAAGAATAATTATCTGAAGCTTTGTTCAGACTGGCTCCTCCAATCTGTTTTATGGCATGTCCAAATTGCAACTAGATTGATTTTATAAAGTTTAGGCTTCTAAGCACCACATGAAATCCTACTTTTACAAATCAAATCCAAGCCTCAACAGGAGGTGGATTGCATTGAAATTCTATTTGCATTTCAAAAAACGCATTGCAATCCAGACACTCTGGCTCCTCAAATTTCACACTGTTCAGAATGTCTTTTTGTTTCACTTCCAGTGCAACATGATAACTACTAAGCCAAAGCCAGGGCGCAAAAACGACAGGGCACAAATGATGGAAGGGAATGTTAGTCCGTCAACAGACAGGGAAATAAATGGTCCGCAGGTAATTCCAAATTGTTTAGGTCCCGCGTTTCTGCATCAGGAAAGTGTTTTGCTAGCATATATGTCCACCCTTAATATCATTACCACAGCAGCCCATGAAAATAGGTAGGTGACATCTGGACAAAGAAAACTGATCTGATTGTCTCACTGTTATATGAACGTAATCTCCTGTAGATCAGGCCTGAGAAACAAAACTGATTTGCCTGCAGTATGAATGTAGCCCAAATGTCCCACAGATTCAGTGTAGAGGACTTAATGGGTTAATTCCAAAAAGTCTGGAGAAGCAAGGGTTTCCCAGCTCCACAGTTGGATTTGGAGAGGACTAGATTTGGGAATTCCTGTGATACAGTAACTCAGAGTTGTTATACTCTGACCAGAATGGGTAGTCCTTGCACTATTACCTGGAAAAAGCTCCCTGTTGACCTGCAACTATCACCCAAAATGAAGCCCTTTCCCATGTTTCCTTTGCATCGCCATGAGTGAGCCATCCATCTAAATCTCCCTGCTTTCCTTTCCAGCAATTGCATTTACTCCTATCTTTGTTACAGGGAGCAAAAATTTGTGGTCTGCAAAGGGTGCCCTTATCTCTTTTTCATTCTATTTTTTTTTTCATTCACTCAGTCAATGCAGTCAATGTGATACAGTGTATACTGCAGATAGAGAAGATGGTATTAGTGATTTCCTGCACTGCTGGCGTCCAGTCCAACCATTGCAAATTCACTCATGCTCTACAACAGCATTTTGGACTGTTCATTGTTTACCTTTAAACTAGCCTGACGTAAACTAGGATTTTGGTGTTCTATGCTTAGTAGTAAATTCAGAAAATAAATAAATAAGCTGTTCTCAAGGCATTAAAACAAATGACAAGAGTTGCAATTTGACCAGACATTGCTTTTCACCTCAGCTGCACTAAAAACTCCAGAATTCTCAGGTGTTAATTATTAATTAAGTTGTCTAACATAGTTAATGCAGCTGAACAAGGGAACTTTTTAATTAGCTGATGTTAATTAAGTCTGGATGGAAACTGCATTACTGGCAGAGGTGATGTGTGAACTGGGTCCAGGAATTCTTGGTTATGACTACATTCACTGTGCTTGGAATTAATTGTTTGATTCAATCCAATTAAGTTAATTTCGGTATGGCACAGGCTTCATTACGTTGACTGGGTCTGTGTTATTTTAAACATTAGCCATTGTCACAGTTGCACCATCTGTTTGCACTTGTCCTCAGGTTAGCTTATCTAAGGCCCTGTCCACAGACAGCATTTTCTATTTGTTTCAGCCTGTTGTCCACAATCGGACTGCGTTTTTAGTCTCTGAAAACTGACCGTTTGGAAAACTCCATCCAGGGTGAAGATTTCTAAAAACTTCGTTTTCAGAGTTTTTGTGTGGACAGGGAAAACTGAGTTTTTGGCTTGTGACATCAGAGCGCGTGCGCCTTTTGTCCTTTGTTTACATGTGACGCAGTCTCGTAGAGTAGTAGACATGAACAAAAGGTTTCGAGTCTGGCTACACATTCGCAGTGTACGGCGCTTGTTAACGCCCCGTGAAATGCAGCCCTAAAATGCTTTCTTTGGTGTAATTGATTTTTTGGCTTCACTTGTACTCATAATGAATTCAATGTAGTTTTTGTAGTCAATAGAGATCCACTGCGGAAATGTATTTCAGGGAAATTAGGCATTGACTGGCTCTAGAAAACGATATATGGAATCCGTGGAAACTGAAGCTGATGTGTTACGATCGATTTACTTCAAGTAGCAAACGGGCTTGGACATAGTAGCGAAAGTACAGTGTGCAGAAGCAAAAGTACAGAAGTGAAAAGCCAAAGTAGCAAAAAAACCGGTTACTGAACAAAATATTGATGATTTTACCTGGCATAACAGTATTTTTTGCATGTTTACACATGAATGAACAATAACTGTATCTCCACATTGAGGAGTAGAGACGTCAGAATGAGCAATAGCATTCACTGACACATAATACAACACTTCCATGAAACTGATCCCCTTCCTTTAAAAGACAATGGACTATTTTCAACTTCAGCTTGTGAGGGCAGGTCAGGTTACCTGGGCTTCCCGTTGTGAGCAATTTCTGATTCTCTTGACAGCACTTTGATTGTGTTTTGCGTTTTTGTTGCAGAGGCACTATTTTGCTTCAGATCTAGTCCGAATTCTTGAAAATCCATCATTTGTCCCTGGCATGGCCAATATGAATGTACACTTTCATGAAGGGTTTTCACCTTGTGTTTCACTTTTATGCACTATAAATGCTCATGGAATTGCATTTTTCTTTTCTTCTACAGCTTGTGGGGATGAATGGTTGCCAATATGAAGTTTGTTGTGACTGCTCAGAAAAGCAGCAGGATAAATTATGAAGTGTATAGGGCTATATTTTCTGCTCAGATTCAACAAAATGCTTCAAAACTCATTTGATTGCATATAACAGTGCAATTGGACAAAGTGCATTCTGTTGTGGCAACCTTTGGCACTTTGTTGCAAAGAGGAAAAAAAACAGTTCAGAGGATTAAAAACAATTCAAAATGTTCAGAAAAACAGTTCAAATGTTTGTTTCAGGGGTTTGTCTGGCTGTAGCGGCTGTGTGTCGTCGGCATCTTCGTTCGTTTTCCCGGTTTTCCCAGTTTTCCCAGTTTCTCTGTACCGCTTCGGCGCCTTCCTTCACTACTGTGCGCCATCCGGCCCGGTCGTTTGCCAGCGCCTCCAGCTGCTGATAGCTGATACCCGCCAGGCCCAGGGGACATTTTACAGTGTCCTTGAAATGCAGTCGCGGTCAACCACGGGGCCTTGTCCCCTCCTTCAGTTCAGAAAATAGCAGGACCCGCAGCAGATGTTCTTCACACATCCTGATGACGTGTCCGGTCCACCTGAGTTGCGAGCGGGTAATCATGGCTTCCATAGCCGGCATGCTTGTCTGCCTCAGGACTTCAACATTGGTAGTACGGTCTTTCCAGGTGATACCCATCAGTCCGCGTAGATGGCGCTGGACCAGGACAGACAGTCGTCGGATATGACGGGCATACAGAGTTGACACCTCCAGTCCATATAGAAGTGCGCTGAACACTACAACCCTGTAGACGTTTAGCTTCATGTTCAGTAGTATAGATTTCACATTCCACAGCCGGTCCTTTAGGCGTCAGAACGCAGCTGAGGTGGCCCGCACCCGTGCGTTGATCTCGCTATCCAGGGAGTTATCATTTGTCACTGCAGATCCCAGGTACGTGAAAGTTGCAGCTTCGATGAGTGGCGTTCTGCCCAGCTGGACCCATAGTGGGGCGCGCGGCTGCCCAGGCACCGGTTGGTAGAGCACCTCAGTTTTCTTGACGTTTATGATCATACCATAAGCACTGGCCGCTTCGGCAACCTTCTCCAACAGCCACTGAATACCTTCCAGGGTGTGTGCCACCAGAGCGGAATCGTCGGCGTAGAGGAGATTGCGGATACACTTCACCAGTACATGACGTCGGGATTTTAGTCGTGCGTGGTTGAAGAGTCCACCATCCGATCAAGTTCGGATATATATTCCGTCCAGCGTGTCATCCGACATTTCTTCAATAACAGCGGCTAACAACAGAGCAAACATTGTGGGAGCCAGTATGCATCCCTGTCTGACACCATGAAGGACTTGGAAGAAGTCGCAGGCCTCGCCATCGACAGTTACCGTAGCTGACATGTCCGCGTGGAAGGCCTTGATGACAGCCAGCAGCCTTGATGGACATCCAAACTTATCCAGAATGCGCCATAAGGTGTCCCTTCCCACAGAATCAAAAGGCCTTCGTAATGTCTATGAGGACGATGTACAGCGCCATCCTTTGTTCGACAGCCTTTTCTTGGAGTTGTCTCAGCGCAAAGATCATATCTGTGGTGCCGTGGCCAGGTTGGAAACCGCACTGACACTCCGATACTAATCTCCCTGAGATTGCTTGCAGTCTTGATAAAGCGACCTCGGCCATGGCTTTGCCAGCAATACTGAGAAGCGCGATACCCCGGGAGTTGCCACAGTCACGCCGGTCACCCTTGCGTTTGTAGATGATCACTATCGTGGCATCCTTGAAATCCTGGGGCACGACGCCATCCTCCCAGCATTTTCGGTACAGCCACAAAAGCTTGTTGTGCAGCACAATGCCGCTGTGTTTTAGCACCTCAGCTGGTATCCCATCGATGCCTGGTGCCTTTCCGGCCTTGAGGGCCTTCAGCGCTTGCTGCAGCTCATCGAACGAGGGTGGTCCGTTCAGATCTTGCCTCACAGGGTGGTGCTCCAGTCTCTCTATGGCTGCGCTGTCAACAGTCAACGGTCTGTTCAGGAGCTGCTGGAAGTGCTCCTTCCATCTCTTCAGGATTTTGTCCGGCGTCGTGTGAAGAGTTGCGCCGTCTGCGCTGAGTACTGGGTTTGAGCCTGAACATCGAGGCCCGTAGACTGCCTTCAGCCCGTCGTAGAAGGCTCGGGTCATGTGGGCTTCCGCATATCCCTGCAATTCCTCCGCTTTGCGGTCCCACCACTCGTTCTCTATTCGGCGGGTAGCACGTTGGAGCTTCTCATGAGCATCTCGCAGTCGCTCTGTTGTCCGCCTTATGCGCACTCCAGACAGAAACTGCTGGCGGCAAACCCTCACTATGGCTATTAGTTTCTCTATATCCACTTCATTCTGGTTGAACCAGTCAGCATGCCGTCGTTTCGGGTGCCCAAGGACCTCTTTTGCGGCGGCGTATACCACACTGCTGATTTGACCCCATCGCTCATTCACACTCACGTCCTCTGTGTTGGGATCCAGCAGCTGGTTGATACAGTCAGACACCTTGTTGGTTAGCTCCGCTGCCTTTTGTGGTAGAAGGCTCACGTCGAGTTTGCACATTGGTTGTTTTGCGCATTTTCGGTGAACCGGGGCCATATGCAGGTTACATTCCGCCCTCACTATATGGCGGTCCATTCCACAAATCGCGCCTCGCATCACCTGGGTAGATTTCACGTCCCTAAGGTTGTCGCTCCGCACAAGGATGTAGTCCAGCTGGTGCGAAGTGCTTGAGTGTGGGCGCATCCAGGAATAGCACCACTTGTCAGGCATGGTGAAGAAGGTGTTAGTGATCGCCAGGTCCATTTCTGTGCAGAGTTCCAGCAACAGACTGCCGTTTGAGTTGGTCTGGCCTCTTGCTTGCGTCCCCAGCTGGAATGATCGCTCCCCATGCGCGCATTAAAGTCGCCTAGGACGATAAGCTTGTCAGCTTTTGGCCCATCACTGAGTACACGCCCGAGGTCCACGTAGAAGTTCACCCTCGAAGCATCATCATAAGTCATAGTCAGGGCATATACAGCCACCAAAGTCAGGAATCGTTTTTTAGCCAGCCTGATGCGAATGCTGAAGAGATGGTTGGATAGCACGGAGGGAACCACCACTAGTCTCGTTAACACGTCCTTGTGTGTAGCAAACGCAACTCCGGCTTGATGTAAGTCTTCGCTCGACCAGAAAAATGTATAGTGCTGCGCTGTGAGCTGTCTGTGACCTTTCAGTCGTGTTTCAGACAGTGCAACCACGTCAACGTGGTATCGGTACAATCCGCGGTCAATGATAGCCGACTGTCATTCGGGCCTGCCCGAGTCGTCGCGGTCCAGCATCGTCCGTACGTTCCAGCAGCTCAGGGTCAGTGCCGTGGATGCGACATGGCGACGGTTTTGTTTTATAGAGGCGGTTGCTGTATGTCAGCCACTGGGTTGGAGATCCGGTTAGCCGTGGCTTGCTGACCAGGACGAGTGCCAAGCGGGCTTTGTTTACCCAACCCTTTTATCGGGGGCTCCCTCCATGAAGGCAAGCAGTGCTGTCCCTCGAGAAAGCTGGCTGGTCACTTGCGCAGGACCTCGCAGGGCTTCCACTCGGCCAATTCAGCCTCAAACGCAGCCATCACATCGCGAGCCGCCAACATCCAGGAGTCCAGCTGGTAGCTTCCGGCTTCTCAGGCCTGCCACCGTCGCTAAATTTTCCATTGCCTTTGGGATTTTTTTTTCTTCTTTTCCTCTCTTCCTTTTTTTTGTGCAGTAGGACTTGCACAGGTGTTTAAAGACCAGCAGGCCTCGTGTGAAAGAACGAGCCAGTCTCTCTGGGCTGAGAAGAGCCTGGGTCCGGCGGACGGCACAGGGTCGTACAGCCTGAGGCTTCCTCAGCTGCCCTGCGGTACACAGCTCACTTGGGTTTGTGGTCCCTGCCGTTGCCTCAGAAAGCCGAGGTCGTCCGCTAGGCACCCCTGTTAGCTGGCCGTTATCTCCAATAACCTGGAGGTTGCCCAGACAAACACACCTCTCCCCGCTGCCGAAGAGGGGACCCAGCCTGTTTGTTGGTGCCGGCAACCCGCCAGTCATGGTGGGGGGTTCGGTGGTCTTCTGTGGGCATTTCATGGAGGCCAGTTGGGACTTACTGACCCCGCCCACGACCTCGCCCCCACTACCTGGATGTAGTTTAACGTCGCACCCAGGACCAGTTGTGGCAACCAATGACTTTATTTATTTATTTATTTATTTATTTTAACCCCTTTGCACAGAATACAAATAATGCTATTTTTTCCTGTTATGGATGAGCCTATTTGGACTTTATAACTCAGTATTTGTGTCACAGAAACTCTGGAAAATTATTCCAGTGAAGCAAGACATTTGGAAATTCAATTACAAAATTATTTAGCAAATAAATTTTGGAATTTACAGTTGCTGCCGTCTATATCTGCACAAAGGAGTGGAATGTTCTAAAATGGCCAACTGAATTAAATTGAGCGTGTGTTTCAATGAGGTTGTTGCAATCTACGTAGGTGGTCACGTGATCCCTGAAGCAAAATGTACACAAAGGTTGATCACAGCATAGTGAAAATGGGGAAATCTTGTGCTGCTGTTGGTTGCACCAATAATGATGCCATTCAATCGTCCGGAAAATACAGCAAAATAAGTTTCCATCAATTTCCACAAAATAATGAAGCCCTTTTGAAAGAATGGCTTGTTAAATTAAGAAGAATTGACCGTGGAAAGCCTTACAAACCAACAAAACATTCAGTTCTTTGCTCAGAGCACTTCGAGAAAAGCTGCTTCACGTACCAGAAGTTCACAAGTAAGTCAACGGTTTTGTTGCAATGAAAACTGGTTTTAAAGTGAAGATTGAAAGAAATTAGTGGAAAAGATATATTCAATACAAATATTAACCTTATGCCCGAACGCCCCTGGTACAGGGGGCAATGAATTTGCATAATAAATGCAGCATGTCTCCTAAAAGCAACCTCATCTTGCGGCATATCCTCTTAAAGCGAAGAAACTCGGCGAAAAGTTCGCGATGACCGTTTTTACCTAAACCGAACACAATATCAAGCAAGTAAATGAGCATCTTGCAAAACATTAAATAAAATAAAATAAGATCAGTGCTCTATCGCAAGCATTGCCACTGAATTTGTGCTATGCATACAAACGATACTCAAATGAAAGAGGAAAGTCCACAGAATCCAACGATATATGCCCTGTCATTTTAAATTGACACCACACTCAAAGAACAGCAGGCATACACTTTACATGCTACAGAGATGAGCAAAAATTTTTCTTACCTTTGATATTTTGTCATAAAAAGCTGTTTGTGGGTAAATCTGCACTTGCTGTTGTTTTAGCCAGTCTTTCTGAGTCCTCTCGCCATTATACTATGCACTGGAAGACCTCAGCAGTATAATCACTTAAATGGTTTGTTTTTTGTACTTTCGCTATAATTAACCGCTAAATATTCAACTGTTGATTTCAAAGCCGGTTAATGACTGAGAATCCTTGCGCCAATTTGCTCAAGTTCGAACACAGCGCAGCTATACAAGTGCTAAATCGACCAGTGAATATCGAGAGCTGACTGCAATTAACAGTTATGTCCAGATGTTTTACATTGGACATAACTGTTTATTGCCGTCAGCCCTCGATATATAGTCTGCTGAGCTAGTGTGGTGGATAAGGCGGAGCATTTGGACCTGAGCAACCAGGGTCCAATATCCGGTTATATATGCAACCTTTCAGAGCAAGGAAATAATTTTTTTGTATAAATAAAGTAATAATTAATTGATGCATTCCCATCCCATCAAAGCCATCTTCCTGGGTTACTTCGGGGATCAAGTGACTTACACTACGGTTGCTACATCCAATGCAACGCCTCCATTCTTGAAGGCAAAACACTCTTTAACTGGCAGGACTGAAGACAGGTGTAGTGAAGACCAAAGAACTCCACATCTGGACATGTGATAGGGTATTAGACTTCAGGCGAACATTGACTGCAAAGATTAAGCAACCAAATATTAAAAATGACAATTTTATTTGCAATTAAACTTATACAGTTACTTTTGAGCCCATAAAATTGGGGGGCTATGGATAAAAATAGTTGCAATTACTACATGGCACATAGGAAATCCCATACAATGTTGTTGGTTTTTTTTTTTTTTTTTTTTTAATCTTTAAATTAAAGCTTAAAGATTCACACTTCAGGAACATCTTGATTGTTTTATTTCAGATCCACTGGGGTGGCATACTGAGTCAAAATGAAGGAAATTTTGTCACTGTCCAAATGCTGACTGTATTTCTGTCTGTGGAGTGGCAGAAAAATAGAGCCTGCCCTCCTGGTTGGGATGAAAAATGGCAATACACAAACAGGACCATTACACAGAACAAAAACTGGTAAAGTAGCCACCAATATCAGGAATGAGATATTCATCGGCTTTTGCTCACACAAAAGCAATATTTAATACACTAACACTTTGTCTAAGGTTACATTATTTGAGGCTTTCTTTTTCTTAATTTCCTTCTCATATCTCGAGTCTGAGCTCACACAACAACAACAAAAAAAGGCTGGAAATAAAAAATGGCCTAATTTCACCAGGCAATGAAAATAATGTTCCATTCCAGTGGGTTTTGAAGATCTTCTTTTCGTGGAACTCCTCATCAGTCTCATATCAGCCTTGGAGAGAGACTGTGAGAGATCTAATTTGATAAGGGGGTAATGAAGCCTCGCATTAATTATGCAAGATAATCTATTTGTGGGACTGGCTGCGCAGTGTTGAGAATTCTATTAAACACTGCTTGATGATTTCCGTCTTATTTCATCGCGGATAAAAACTGAATGGGGAGGGGCTGGGTGACGTGCCTTTCTCCAATTTACCCTTAATTATCTGGCATCATTACTTGGCCGTACTTAAGACCCGCTGGTGTTATTTAATTATTGAAATCAAGAAGCCCTCATTTCAATAAGCTGGGTGTGATTAAACATAGGGAGCATGAGGGCTGAATATCTGCTGTTGCGTGCGGGCAGTCTGGGTCATTGCAGTGCAGGGGAACTGCCTCAATCACTCGTTACTTGGCGCATAAAAACGGAATGGGATTTAGGAGTTTGCGGTAATAAGTCACGTTTCTCGTGAAAAAAGTGAACCGGTGGCCATGTTCAATTTTTAATGTTATAGCATACAACAACATGAACTGAGGTCATTTCTCATTACAACATATAGTATTGTACATTAAAAGCATGTCCCAGTTGTTAGAATGTCAGGGAATTACCAACCGTCGCAGTTAACTATGACAGTTGACCAACATGGCTATTATCATCATTGAATATCCTGAGGCATTTAGTTCCTTGTCAAATTAATTGGGTTCCTTATTGAAAGTGACAAGAGTAATTAGTCAGACATGAATGAAAACATTAGGAATCCATCAAACACAACAGAGTTTAATGGTGTTTAATTGGTTGTGGCGGCGCTCAGGATTGACTTTCATTTTTACATATTTCTGTGGGCAAGGAGATGCTAATGCAAATTATTCCACAGCCCAGCAACTGAGGCCCTTGTTTCGCCGTAAGGTACAAATAGGTCCTCATTTAAAATATTCTGTGAAGACTTTCCAGAAGCAACAAGTTGTGCCAGGAAGAACATAGCCTGCCCAAGGGAGACGTTTTCAACGACTTTCAGTTTTTGATGACCTTGACCCAGTTGGGCCCAAAATTTAAACAGGTAATCCTTGGATCATTGTAAATGGTTGTGTGACTTCCTCAAACTGTTTTCCCTCTAAACCGCTAACAGACAGAGACAAACAAATGCCACCAAAAACACTACTGGTGGTGAGTCCTCTGGTGAGTGGGACCACACTCAATTATTGATTTGGGTCTTACACCACCTGATATCGGATTTTAAATATTTAACAAGTAATATTTCCAACTTGAAATTGGTGAAATTTCCCAGTGGACCTGGTGATGTCAAATATGCTCAACACACTACACACCACAGGAAAATCAGGCAAGATAATCTGGAGTCTTTTGAAAAACTGAACTTAAGACTCAAGGGGCCCAAAATCAGTTGAATTATCCTTTAATTCAAACCTGGCTTCAGCTAAAATGTATTGGTCTTCATAGCTGATCCTGGAGAGTCACATGGGCTGCTGCTTGTTTTCACCTTGATCTCTACAGCCAATTTGGAACCAAGTAACCTCGTGAGGTGAGCAAGCTGTGTAATAGATGCTTTAGTTGACGAATTAAGTGCTGAGTCGCGACCAAAACTAGCAAAACCTGTTGCTCTCCAGGAGCAGGAATGATCATCACCACTAAAGGTGCTGTCTTGTTTGTCAGCATGGCTTTTTTTTTTTTTTTGCGGTTAGAGCGTCAATTAACATCTGCTGTAAAAAGGAAGTTTATCTCTGAAACATTATTGCCTTTCAAAGGTGTTCACCTATATGTTTTTCCAAATGTGCAAGGTCATGTTCTGTTGCAGGATGCTTGATGGCACCAAGTTTTTCCTCTGTGCTTGCTTCCTATCTTGGCTGTCTGGTTTTAATTATTCCATTTACAATCCCCAATTCCAATGAAGTTGGGATGTTCTTTAAAATGTGAATAAAAACAGAATACAATGGGCCTCATACAAGAAGCAATATAAGAACACATTTTCTCTTATTTTTGTTCGTATCCCCGATTTTTTTTTTTTTTTTTCTTATTTTGTTCTTACCCATTGATTTCTGGGATGCACCAATGTTTTCTTATTTTTGCTCTTCTCTTAGGTAAGGGAAAATTTTTCGAGCGTTCAAGAGCACTCTTAACGAGATAGGAGAAAACCGAAAACTGTTATCTCTGTCCACAAATTGCTTGTCCAATGCACGGAAACACAAGTTTTAAAACCTGAACATTAAAAATGCATCATATAATCAAATTTCGATTGTTTTATGTTTTTGAGAAATTATAATGATTTTATTATTTAATTCTTGGGCTAAAGAGTTTGGCCAGTTGATCCTAATTAGGACTAAGCTATAAAAACCCTCAGATACTTGCGTGCATTCTGCTTCTGAATGGCTTACCTATTGCTGTTGGACGCTTTGGCCATCCAGGCCTTGCGCAGAGAGCATGTTTTAGAGATGGCGTGGATCTGTTTGCTGAAAGAGATGAATGGCTACTCGTACCAAATGTGAAAGCAACCGTACTTGAGCATGGAAGATTACTGTTGTGTTACGCCTCTCTTGTTCTAACAAATGCAGTGGCGAAAAGATATCTCCATTCAAACAAAGAAATTCATTGCTTGCTTGAAATGTAGGCGGACGAAAACATAGAATCACAACTGGATACTACACGCAAAAATTCAGAGATTTATGGAATAATTCGTGAGTAGTTACATTCGCGTGGTTATCACAGAATAATAGATCAGTGCTGTGACAAACTAAAGAAAATGCGGCTGCGATATTTCAAAGTGCAGGACATTGTGCGAAAGTCTGGCAGCTCAAGATTTGAGGGCTGACTGCAATAAACAGTTATGTCCAATATATAACATGTGGACATAGCTGTTTTTTGCAGTCAGCCCTCGATATGAGATAGATAAATTTTCGTGATATGAGGCAGTGGACAGCATAATTGGCCAAAAACGCAAGGGCAAAAGAATTCCATATGCAACGTCCACCTATATCGAACGTAATCAGTACATTTTTGGCTTACTTTGACATTTGGGTCCCTAGAGAAAGATTTAGATGTATAAAAATATCAAGCATTCAGTCAAGAAAATTTCGTGTTAAATTTTTCATGCTGCTATATGTGGTAATCCATGTTACAGATGACACACCAGATTGCTAGGGCACGCGCAGCATATGCATTCGCGATATTAATATTCAATATTAATATTCTAAACCCCCTTATCAATAATTAAACCCCCTGAAATATATTGGCGCCTCCTTTTAAAATCGTTCCCCATTTAAAACCGCCTAGGTGCGCACTGCAACGCGCTGTATCGGAATTTTGACATGCATGCAAGTGTACTCGGGTACGGTACGATATTACAAGTGTGAAAGCTGACGAGCGGGGGGACAGGGGAGGGGGTACAATCGTACTGTGGCATGGTACGGAACAATCGTACCTAGTGTGAAAACACCCTAGATTCCCGCGAGCAGTTGGCTCTTTGCACACGGCACGTCACCTGCCCTAATATGGTGTTTAATGGGCGTCATGTATGCTAATTGAAAACAACCGGCCACGCGCTTCCAATTTATGATCAAGTGGGATTCAACATTCAGCACACATGGGTAAGAGCAGATTTGGACGTTAAGAGCGTTTGGTGCATCCGGAGTTGATTTCTCTTATTATTTCCCTCAGCAAAAAAAATAAGAGAAATTTAAGAGAATGTTGCTGCATGAGGCCCATTGATTGGCAAATCCTTTTTGACCTATAATCAATTGAGTACACTACAAAGACAAGATATTTAATGTTCAAACTGATAAACTTTATAGTTTGTTTTTTGGAAATATTCACTCATTTTGAATTTGATGCCTGCAACATGTTCCAAAAAAAGCTGGGACAGGGGCAACAAAAGACTGGGAAAAGTGAGGAATGCTCAAAAAACATCTGTTTGGAACATTCCGCAGGTCAACAGGTTAATTGGAAACAGGTGAGTGTCATTATTAGGCATAAAAGGAGCAACCCCAAAAGGCTCAGTCATTCACAAGCAAGGATGGGGCGAGGTTCATCACTTTGTGAATAACTGCGGGAGCAAATAGTCCATCAGTTTAAGAACAACATTTCTCAATGTGCAGTTGCAAGGAATTTCATCATCTCAAGGGATTTCATCATCTAATATCATCAAAAGATTCAGAGAATCCGAAGAAATCTCTACACGTAAGCGGCAAGGCCGAAAGCCAACATCGAATGCCTGTGACCGTCGGTCTCTCAGGCGGCACTGCATTAAAAACTGACATCATTCTGTAAAGGATATTACCATGTGGGCTCAGGAACACTTCTGAAAATCATTCAGTTAACAGTTTGTCACTACATCTACAAGTGCAAGTTAAAACTCTACCAAGCAAAGCGAAAGCCATATATCAACAACACCCAGAAACGCTACCGGCCCGAGCTCATCTGGGATGGACTGACGCGAAGTGGAAAAGTGTGCTGTGGTCTGGCGAGTCCAAATTTCAATTTTTTTTGGAAAGCATGGACGTCATGTCCTCCAGGCTAAAGAAGAAAAGGACCATCCAGATTGTTATCAGCGCAAAGTTCAAAAGCCAGCATCTGTGATGGTATGGGGATGCGTTAGTGCCCATGGCATGGGCACATCTGTGAAGGCACCATTAATGCTGAAAGGTACATAGAGGTTTTGGAGCAACATATGCTGCCATCCAAGCAGTATCTTTTTCAGGGACGTCCCTGCTTATTTCAGCAAGACAATGCCAAGCCACATTCTGCACGTGTTACAACAGCGTGGCTTCGTAGTAAAAGATTGCGAGTAATAGGCTGGCCTGCCTGCTGTCCAGACCTGTCTCCCATTAAAAATGTGTGGCGCATTATGAAGCGCAAAATACGACAACGGAGACTGTTGGGCAACTGAAATCGTACATCAAGCAAGAATGGGAAAGAATTCGACCTACAAAGCTTCTACAGTTAGTGTCCTCAGTTCCCAAATGCTTATTGAGTGTTGTTAAAAGGAAAGGTGATGTAACACAGCAGTAAACATGCCCCTGTCCCAACTTTTTAGAAATTTGTTCCAGGCATTAAACTCAAAATGAGTGACTATTTCCAAAAAAAAAAAACAATTTGGACATTAAATAGCTTGTCTTTGTAGTGTACTTAATTGAATATACTGCACCCCCATAGCAAAAGGAAGTAAGTGGCATTTTGGCTAAAAATGAGTCATGCATACCCTGAGCATCATGGAAGTATGTTACATCTTTTTAGCTAACAATATATGGGATATCTAATCAATCTACAGAGATACATTGGTGGCAGAAAGAAGTATGTTACACTTCAAACGAAATACCAAGGCAGACAGAAGTGTGACAATCACTCTAACATACTTCCTTCTGCCATGGTAAATATTTTCTTCTCGCTGAGATTTATATAACAAACAATGGAAATACGTTGGTTTATGGAAGTAAGAGTTGACCAATGATATTTGAGCTTTGATTTTCCTTTCGAGTCTAGCCAATCACATAGCTTCTTTCTGCAGCCCTTTATTTATACACTGAAGCTGCAAGGCAGTCAACATGCTGAAGTTTTCTGATTTATTCTGAAATTTAAGAAAAGAGTAAGTCCAAAATCAGTTTTATCTGCCTGAGCATAAAATGTAGGCCAGTATGATACATGCAGCAGCTTACTGTCGATGTAGATGTGGAGCTGGGAATGCCCAGTTTGTTGTGGCCAATGCACCACTGTAGGCTGACATGTTAGGTAGGCCTATGGGCGTAACACATGTGCATACTGTCAATGACTGTAGTTTGATGAAGTAGGCCTATGAACTTGGTGTTCTATCAAAATGAAAAGTTCACGTTTGGACCAGTGTGATCACCAATGTGATGCCCAAGATAAAGGTTGCCAAGGTTACCACAGTGGCAATGATCTGGAGTGTTATTTTTTCTCACGTGGTACTGTTAAGTAGCTGTGACTGTACCAGTGCCTTTAAAGTTACAGAACATTCCTAAAATTGTTCCTAAAGTGCATACTTTTCATTGCATTTTCAGTGGAGTGCTGCCACCTGCCACCACAAGTGATCCATCAGGAACTAATTCCAAAACGGTTAATGACAGGCCTACTGGGTCAGATCCAAATATCCCAGTAGCTGCTGATGCAGGAGTTTCAACGTTAACGTAGGCCCTCCTTTGTCTGTCCGATTTTCAAAAGTCTCTGTTTACCGTGTCGTTATGTGTAATTATATGGACACTTCAAAGCCAGGACAGTATAATGTTAAACTGGCCACTGGCTGCACAACAAGCTCAGGCTCCTTCCCCCCCAGTGAGGTGACATTCCATGTCCCAATAACCAGGTTTCATGTTCAGGGATTGGGTCGTCGGGGCCCCCGCCCACGACTGCCACCCAAAACACATGGCATCGGCCCTTTCTGAACCCTCCTGCGGGTGATGGCCCTACAGGAAGGCGGGCCCACATTGCTCATTGGGTCCTGCGGGTGGAGACGTAACCACCAGGCGCTCGCCTGCCAGCCCCAACCCCGGCCTGGCTCCAGGGTGGTGACGGTGGTTATTTGTATCCACAATTAGCAATTTTCATGACACATAATAGTCCTAAAACTTAAAGAAAGTTGTATCTGATATTGTGTGGGGCAATATCAAACAAAGTAATAGTTTTAACTTTGAAACTTTCTGCCATTGTTTTATTTGGTGTGCTTCGACTAAGAATCCCAAGCAAAGGGAAGTGACCATCAAAAAATGGTCTAAAAGGGGTAAATATATTAAATAATTATTTTATTCCTTTCAAAAGGGTATGTGTATTGTAAATACCTAACTACTTGCTTTCAATGTTGATCTTTATGAGAGAGCATCCAACAAACATGTTTTTCTTAAATTTCTCAAAGTACTTCCTTTTGCCACGGGGGGGGAGTATAGGTTGAAACGGATTGGCAAATCATTGTATTCTGTTTTTATTAACGTTTTACACAATGTCCCAACTTCATTGGAATTGGGGTTTGTAAGTAAGTTGTGCATCATGTGAATGTACATGCTTTATAAGGAGGGATGGATGGATGCAAAATGTGTGCTCTGTGTTTTCTGGCAGTAATTAAGAATTAAAAGTATAAAATAGCATGCATAATTTTTTTTTTTTTTATTATTATTTTTTGTGGATTTTTTTTCCTTTATTTGACAGTCACACGGTAGAGAGAGACAGGAAAGTTGGGGAGAAGAATGGGGATGACATGCGGCAAACGACCCGAGCCGGGGCCAAACCCAGGTTGCCGCGAGAAGGACACAGCCTCCACGGTGCGCGCGCCCAGACTGATGTTCCACCGGGGCGCCCCATAATTGTGTTTTTTATATTAGCAATATGAAAGTATGGATGAGTTTGAATTGTTTGCATGATCTTGTTGTTGCGATTAGGAATACAGTTCTGGCAGAGGATTAGATCTAAGGAACACTGCAGTGCGGTATAATCTCAAACCATTCAAGTTTTCACATCTGCCTCAAAAATGTTATTTTTGCCTGTACATCAGTGTCTGGCACATCAAAAGTAAATAAAACATCACTTGTTTTTGCTGGTCTGTGTAGCTTGTTCTGATCAGAACAACAAATTTCTCTCACAACTGCAGGTCCATATCATTATAAAGTAAAATCATAGCATACCTTGTGGTATTGTTTGCAAAATATAGTTATTCTTGAAACATCTTGCAATCCAAAGACGGGACACCACCACTTGAGAAGACAAAAGTGTCCCTGCCGGGCCTTTTACACTCAGGCCCGTATGCATGAACAAGTTATAGCTTGTTCTGGGTGTAAGCTTATACCAAGAATAGTTATTGCAGCCCCTGTGGTGTAAGAAAATTGGCATGCACGAAACGCAGTTTAACTATTCGCGGAATAACTATTGTGCGAATAAGCTGTTCCGTAGTCGTAGGGTTATTCAATGATTTATTGCTGTTGTTTACCACAAATCTATTAATAGGCCTGCCCTTACGCTTCATTACTCAGAATAGGGAGTTTTCGCGAGCTAGTACGCGAACGCCAATCTATTGGCCAACCGCTGTTTTTGTGGTCAACGCACAAAAGATGGACGTTCGCGTACACGTTTCGGGGGAGTTTGCGGAAACTCCCTAATCACAATAGGGTGACGCTGACGCTGAGGACGATGAGGTGGAGCCAAATGAACATGTCGAAGACTATATGCAAGGGGTTGGAGTCAGGGCCAGGCTGATTGCCGATCATTTCTCCGGTTAAATGAATATGCACTGCAACCTTGAATGTTTGTTCAGGCATTCAGTTATACTTTTTTTTTTTTTTTGGTAAAGACAAGTATAAAATGAGTTGAAAATTTACATCTCCAAATGAGTGTCAATCTGTACAGGGCAATTTGAACATCACTTCACGCCAGTATGCTTAAAACAGAAGGCACAGTTTTGAGATCCACTGAAAGCGGACTGCAAATTGTCTTATTCCACTCTTTAAACCTACCCCTTGATTGGTATAAGTTATACCAGCAAATCTGCGGTATTTACACCACAGATTAAGCTATTCCATATTTGTGCATACGGCTCCCAATTCGAGGTTTAAAGTTATACTGCAGTTTAACTTATACCACGTTCATGCATAGCAACAGTGGTAAAACCATTGATTTATACCTGGTATAGGCTATTCTGTCCCTTTGCCGCTTTCATGCATACAGGCCTATATGTCTGCATTTCACTGTCTCCATTACATGAATTTAACTGCTGGTGGTTTAGAATGGGGCATTCATTGGACTTCCTCTGTCACCCAAACAGTTTTTTTTTTTTTTTGTTCAAATCAGTGAAAACGTATGAATGCAAGCAAGTCCAAAAAAATAAGAGAGGGAAAGCAGAGGTGTATTCGATGCCAAAACAGATTCACAGGAGTATTATGAAACCATCTCAGTTGGTCCCAACTATTAATATGAAGAAGGTGGTCCTGGTTGGTTTGATTATTTCATTGTTATGAGTTTTATGGAATCATATTGTCTGAGTATGCAGACTTGAGATTGTTTATAATGTTTTTTTTTTTTTTTGTCTTATACTGCTTCTTCATTTATGATTAATAAGTTCCTAGCATTAGCAATTCTGAACAAATTAACCCACCTCTCTTTATTTTGTTTACTTAGTCACTCCTCAGTGCAGCCAGAAACGCTTGCTGGAATCAATTCAGTTAATGCACCTTATGTCACTGGGCAGTTTTGTCTGTGAAAAGAGATTTTATTGACAGTGGCTCGTGGATGAAGGGCTTACTGTCGTCATGTAGACAGGACAGGAGCGCCTCTGGGTTGAGGACAGCCCTGGCATGGCTATTCGCTAAGCTAACAGAGTGCCGTAGCACCGCTTGCCAAAAACAGAAAGCAATGTCCGGAGCTTTTCTCTGTTCCTGCACTTGTGAAGAAATACTTTCTTGCATGACTCTGGGGATGGAACAATTTACAAATATTTCTTTACAACTTTATCTAATTCTATGACTTTTTTAGTTGGTTAATAGTTTGCAGCCTTACTGAGATATTTTAAATGTGCAAATGCTTGTGGGATTCACGCAAAAAATGTGGACTTCAGCATTAAAATAAGACATTTAAATCATTTATCTGCCAACTTTTTTCGATTTTGGGAGCAGAATGAGAAAATGTTGTTCAATTATTTAATTTTTGAGTTTACTGGTGACAAATATTTCCAAGCCTCGCGATACCTAGTTTTTCCTATGCTGACTTTTAAAAGACAACAATAAAACCACAAAATAATTGACATCCATCCAGAACTCTCGCAATGTTTCTTCCATGGCCTCTTTTGAAATCCCCCATCTGTCATTGTTTCCTATTCATTTGGACTATACACCTTCCCCTGTTAATTTTACAAATCCCTCACATTTAGAGATGGATCTCTATTTGGCAACCATGGAGATTTGAGGATCACGGAATATGTGCAGGACCTTAAAATTATGTGGGAAAAACTGGTGTAGTGACACCTGTAAAAGCCCTGGAAGCATTAACCATTTTCAATCATTCTGAGTATTTAATAATACTCCTCAGCATTTCCAGACCTCAAAAACAGAATTTTGCATTTGAAGGCTTTGCCTGGATTTTCATGGTCATGGCTGTAAAGATGTTCTCTTGGGACAAAAGAGAGAAAAAAAAAGTCTGCACTCCAGATGGCCAAACAAGTATGGCTATGTTTGTGTTCCCACCAGCGCCTTTAATTGTGTCATTTTTCCAAGTGATCTGGCAACTCAGCCAACAGGCACTGTGGTACATTCATGTCCAATTTCCATTTGTTTATCAAAACATTTTGATCATGTTCTGCAAATATTCTCATGGTGCATTAATTGTTCCTTATGGGCTTTAAAATGCAACTCCATATTCCAAGTGAGGAACAGTCATCCTCGCATTCAAAAATTTCTAATCAGGAAGTGACCTGAAAATACCTCAGTCAACAAAAAGCTCACATCATGAATAACTGACCACAAGGAGTCTCCTAATAGACATGGTGAATTATACTGGACAAAGAAAGTTAGGGATCACTCTGATTTTTAATATTGAAATATGTTATGGAACATAATTTGAACTATCAAATATTTCAATTTCGAAAATTGGGGTGATCCCTAATTTTCTTTGTCCAGTATATATCAGTCCAGACAACTAAAAAGGAAAAAGCCATTTAAGTCAATGAACAGGAAATGATGTGACATGGGATTAAACAGTTATTTTTGAAGTGTTCTCGAATTCTAAGTTCTAGTTAGAATGAGGAAATGTAGAATTTTGATTAATCGGCCCAAAAGACTTGTTTCCAGTCCACTGGTGTCCTCTCTCAGAATTTCTTGGCAAACTCAGGTCTTTTTTTTGATGGTGCCAGCTCTTGGCAGCAACACAACCAATCACACCATTTTCACATAGGCGTCTGAAAATAGTAGATCATGATACTTTCATCTCTTCACTTCTGGCGCTACTAAGAGCCATATTCTGTGAGAATGGCACTTTTGAGAGTGGAGTTGACATCTCAGAATTGCATGAAATTTGGCAAAATGGCGCCCATATACCTGTAACAGAAAATCCTGGAGTTTGAGCTCACAATTTGCATCGATATGGCTACAGCACCACCTAGAAGTGGACATGTCAGGTACCAAATTGAGCATTTTTGAGGAAAAATACCCATTTTTGAAGGAATATTGTAGTTAACTGCTTCAATGTGCCAAAGAAGTTATGATTGTATTTGATACTGGGATACCCAAATTTTTAAAATGTGAAAGTGTCACCTGGTGATCGTGTTGGTTATACGTGCAACGACAAGAAATCTGTGTACAATGGGAAAAAATATTTTTCCAAATTCAGGCTTGGTTTTAATTTTTAAACCAGACCAGTGCCTAATTCATCTTACTTGTTTTGTTTTCAGACATTAAAGGTAAGAAAAACTTTGAGGTATTTAGTCTGGCACTTTTTGGTTTTTCGAGATATTTGCTCCTAAAGTTGGGTGCGGGATTATTTTTTCCTGTTTGTACAGTGGATTACCACTAGAAGCGCCGGAATTTTATCACTACTAGAACCGCCATGAACGGTCGTTTGGACCGCTAGGTTCAAAACGTTCTAATCTGTCTCTCTGAGCATCTAATTAAGCAATTAATGCATCTTGTATGTTAGCAATGTATCTCAAAAGAATGAAACAACACCAGCATTACGTTTTAACAAGTTTAATAATACATCTATGAATATTAAGGCAATAGAATTATATATAATAAATATGAATTAAGCTGCTTGCACACCGGACGCGAAATGAATTTTTTGCACGACAGATTACATTCAAAGTCAATGCAAAGACGCAAATACGCACGTTTCGCGCGGATTCGCGCCTTTGCATTGACTTTGAATGTGATCTGTCGTGCGAAAAATTCGTTTCGCGTCCAGTGTGAAGCGGCTTTGTTGTAAACATTCACAACAATATTTTTGGGTAAAGAAATAATTAAACAATTCAGAACGACAAAAACAACAATTAAAAACATCTATTTTGATTAATACACATTTGGATTCAACAATTATAACAACATAACCATATGGAATATCTTATTTATTATGAAATAATTAATCGGAACAATGACACGGAATTGGAAAACAATAGGTAGGTGCTGAACTTTTTTTTCCTGATTATCTTTTTATTTATTGGCGTGGCGTAGCATTTAGCCTACTCGTAACAGTCTGCGCAGGTGACCGTTCTCCTGGCGCAATTCCCACAGACGGGTCTGAAGCATCTGCAGCAGGTGACGAACGTCTTATTTTATGAGCAGCTCCTGCGGACCTGGCACTGCCTCCGTTTTGGTGCTGTTTGGTACTGTTTTCTGTTTAGCGTCTTCCTACTGTGCAAAATAAAATAATTCTAGACTACTCTACTCAACCAACTCTGACAGTGGCATCGGTTAGTTGCTAGGCAACCAAAAGATAAATTTTTCGAAAAATAAATAAATAAATAATAGCCGGAAAACTGTATGGTCAGTGAGACTGCTAATGGCAGAAATAGGTAGATTTGGTGATATTTTATGCTCCGTAGGTGTAATCTATATAAAATCAATTGCACTTTAAAATATAGACACTTTTAGGAAAAGTCAGTGACCCTCAAGGTTGTATTCTTTTATTTTGAAAAGTTATGACACAAACAAATTTCAAAACGGTCTAAATGACCGTCATGGCGGTTCTAGTGTTAACATGAATAACCAAACACCTGTGGGGATGGGTAGACCATTAATTTGAACCTTCCTTTGGGCTAAACAAAGGACACCAGAAACATCTTTGGCACTATGCTCCATCTTGGAGCAGTGGCTACAGACATTTTGACAAAATATCCAATTCGCCTATTTGTAGTGATGTTCAGGGGCCCATAAAAATGTTAACCAAGAAGATAGAGCCTTGAAATTAGCTGAGTCTCCAGCCCTTTCAGGATATTTTAACATGCCAAAGGACGTTTTATTGCACTCTTTGCCAATGTCTGGATGTAAGGGGACAAATGTTCAAAAATACGAGTATATCAATATAGGGGCGCTGTTACCAATATGTCAGATTTGACAAAAACGGACATGTGCCATTGAGTAGTTTTTTGAAATGGAATATGTGACTTATGTGCAAGAGTCAAAAAAATAACCTTGATTTGTTATAAAAATAGATGTTTTTAGTGCTTTTGTTCATTGCCCATATTTTTCCCTCATATCTTGGGAATGATTTTTATTTATTTTTTCTCATTGCCTACAGTAGTATTTTTCAAAACATTTTCACCAAAAAAATTTAGAGAAGAAATATGTCAGAACCACTTTTACCCAGTAGTGATGGTGTACAATCATCACTCCTCACTATTGTCAGACCACAGGAAAATCATCCCCAAAAGCACAAACATAGTTTTCCCTAGTGGTCTACTACTTAATATCACAAACCACACCCACATTCACCTGCTTCCAGCCTTTTAGCAGGAGCAAGAAATAAGGTGTTATGGCTGTTGACAAGCCAGCACTCCTATTCTCTCCACTGTCCAAAATAGCAGAGCAGTGCAAGCATCACACCAGAATACTCTGTGTTAAGTGAAACTGGCAGAGGGTCCATGCACCGGACCATGAGGCACACCACACTGAAAAGGGTAGCCTTATAAGGAAGTCCCCACCAGCTGTCACTTTGCCAATTTGAAGCTGTCCCTTGACTGGAAGATGAGGACCCAGTGGAGAAGCCAGCTGGGATGAGAGGAGAGGCGAAATGGCATAGCCAGAATGAAAGCTAGTTCATGCCATTCTCTTGAGTTTACCAGCCCTGTATATGGAAATTATATCACTATAACTTGAAATTATCCTTCAGTCCAAGACCATTTTCAATTCCTAAAAGTGCAGCACTGCACAAAAAAATAAATCTAATCTCTGCTGTCCATTCAACTACTATTGAAGCTTCTTAAAATGTACGTACCATTTTCTCTGCAGCACAATGCTTGTCTTAACTTCCGTTGCATTTTAGGTGTTGCCTTTAAAGTTATAAGCAGAAAATATGTGATCTTACAAGAGTTCCAAATCACCTGGGACACCAGCATTTGGAATAAAATTGAGCAAAGTAATATAGAATATTTAAAATGAATAAAGGGTGACGAATTAACTGCTATGGTGCATATGACATCAAACAGTGCTACATACAATCAAGAGACTTCTGCTCGTGGATGAATTATTTTCCCTCTGCTTTTCGAAGGTTTGTAATATAGACATTGACCCTTGATCACATTCCATAACTTAGTAATGCCTTTTTAAGTTGGAATCCATTTGAGGTGACAATGATGTTTGACAAGGCAGAGAAATCATGTCTGCCATTTTCTCTCTTTTTTGTGGGTGGCTGAATAAAGTCGATCTGCACAGGCAATCTTCAAAGAAGATCATAGTGGACTCATTTGGGAAAAACTTGAAAGGCACAAAGGTAAGTAGCAAGATGGTAAGTTTGCTGTCTGACAGAAATACTCGGTAAACCTGGCATTCATTCAAGCCAGGGGTCTAAGCAAAAGAGGAAACAAAAATACAATAAAATTTCTTCATTCATCTCTCACACAAATGTACAGATGTGTGCACGCTTTTGCATGCACAGGTAAGATTTCTTCCCCAAGGGGAAGGCTGGAATATATTCACAGCTAAATATAACCGTTCCCTCAAGGGACTTAGTCCAGTGGCCACACAGGACGACATTATGCATGACAAACTGACATAAAATTCACAGCCTCACAGCCATTTCTTTCAGAAAAAAAAATGTATTAGGGCTGGGGACCTCATACCATACTGTCGGTTCGTCCGGACAAAAAAAAAAAAAGAACTTCCATATTTTAAACTTAGCATGTAAATATTTAATGAAAAGGGGAATATACAACTGGCAAGAGGGCATGTGTTCTTACAGATAAAAACACGACTGACTGTGCTTTACTTCAATCAGGGTTCGAATTAGACATCAGGTCCTGGGGAGTGGGTCGTTTTTAATTATGTCCATCTCTATTATAAGAAACATCATTATTTTGCTTACAGTATATGCCAGGTATAAAACTGCATTGCATTCGTTTAAATATTTATTTTACCATGAAGGTAAAATTACAGATCAATGAATGCCACTGTATTCTGGTGTATAATCCTTAAGTAGTACCAAATCTCAAAATGATGCAATGCAGGAGAGAACATGATCCTTATCCAACTTTTTTGTTTGTTTGTTTTGAAAACAAGTTGCTGACATCAAATTCAAAATGTGTGGATTTTTTTTTAAAAAAAAATTGAATTGCAACATTTGATATGTTGTCTTTGTCATTTTTTTTTTTTTATTTTTTTTGGAAATGAGGTTGTACCAAAGTTTTTAGAAATGAGGTTGTACAACTGGCCAATGATTTTGAGTTATCATTCTTGATATAGTTCCTAAAGAAAATTTAAAAAAAAATCAATAGCTTGCAAATAATTTGTAAACTTAGACCCCAATTAAACATAGATTTTCATTTCTTTCAGGGGAGTCAGTGATCATTGTGGTGGGCTAAACCCGCCTTTAAATTTCCAAACAAGCTCATTTTTTAGAGTGAGCCTACGTTAATCACCTGTAGAAAAACACAGAACTAATTTCAAACTGTAAAAGGTGAACAGATTAATCAGCGATCTTGAAAAAAAGCAAAGCTGAGGGATAGAATGACAGTTCGTCTGAAAGACGGTCACTGTGTATGTAAAAGGAGTCGCAAAACATCACCGTGGGAACAGAGTGCTCCCTTAAGGAAGACTGCTGGATTATCATCAGAGGGAAGGGAGGACAGCTGTACGGATGATTGAGTTCCTCTATTACTACCTTGTCATGCTTGATTTCAAATTATGACAGCAGGTACCTCAATGGCACATAAATATATCTGCCGTGTGCATCCAGGTATTCGGTGCAGAGAATCTGACTTAGGTGTGAGAGCTTATTCTCTCTGTCTGCTGACCCACAGGATGAAATGCTGTGCGTGTGTGTGTGGACGCACTCATGTGCTTGTGTGGCTGAATGCCCGTTTTTGTCCTCCATCAGACACCAATCAGTTGCTAAAACAGAAGTTTCCTTGCTCGTCCTGTCGCTAATACAATAACATTTAGCATACATTAGTATTTGAATCAAGCTGTGAAATTGAGCATTATGTGCATTTATTTTGGTAATTCATTTAAATACTTAGTATTCATATTAGAGGGCAAAACAGTGACAGGAAGAGGAGAGGAAACATGAAAAAAACAGAATCGGAGACAATTCTGCAAAATTATGCCTGCCTGTGTGTGTGCGCGTGTGTGTATGCGTGTGTATGTGGTGAGTGCATGTGTGTGTGAGTCGGCGTGTGTGTGCGGTCGTGTGTGTTTATGTGTGTATTGTAGCCCCTCGGGGTTCGCTCAAGGGTGTAGGGGCTAGGCCGTCGCTGAAAACCAGACACTTGGAGTCAGTAATACCCAGAATCACAGGTTTTATTAAGGCCTTTGTTTGCCTCTGGTTGGGGGTTGGGGGAAGACGGGATAAAGAAAAGGGCCGTTCTGGCAAAATCAAACTAAGGTTCCTCCCGGTTCGGGGTATTAGGTCGGGGTTCTCCTTTTCCCTTCTCCTCCCTGTTGCCTCTGTGGGGGGAGAGAGAAGGACAGGTAGTTAGGTGAGGGTTGCTGAGGTGCAATGCTCACGTCTCTGGGGGGCTCCAGGCACTCCTAGGGCCAGAGTCAGCTTGGAACAGGCGGCTGTTGTGGTTGCCGTGGCTGCCTGTCCAGGCCAGCGCCCTTTCCTCTCAGTTCTGCCCAAGCCGAGTTTGTCCACTATACAGCCTTGCTCAGGTTGCTCCTTCTCCTCCAGCTCAGGCACACATTCTGTCTGCTGGGGCAGTGACCGCGCCTTAAATGCTTTCCTGGCTCATCAGAGGGAAAAAGGTACAGGTGCGTCAGTCACATTCCACTCACATGCCCTGTCCAAGGTGCTGAAGGTCAGGTAGAGTGGTCTAGCCTCCAGGGTGCTGAACGGCCCGTCACTTCCCTGGGGAAATATACGCCTTCCCACACTTCCCCCAAGGGGTAGTGCTTGCGTGGTTGCGTGGGGCAGCCCCCTCCGGGGTTCTCCACCCAAGTGGCGCAGACTGTTGGGGCAGGGGCGACTGTCCCAGTCGACACTGTGGATAATGATGTCATCCAGGTAGGCCGCCGCATATGCCCGGTGTGGCCGCAATATCTGGTCCATCAAGCGCTGGAACGTCGCTGGTGCCCCGTGTACCCCAAAGGGTAGAACTGTGTATTGGTAGAGGCCACTGGGGGGTCGCAAAGGCTGTCTTCTCCTTGGCTTGGGGGTTAGTGGTACCTGCCAGTAGCCCCGCGTCAGGTCCAGGGTGCTAAGGAAGCGGGCAGGTCCCAGTCGCTTGATCAGTTCGTCCACCCGTGGCATCGGGTATGCATCACATAGGGAGATGTCGTTCAGCCGTCTGAAATCATTACAGAAGCGCCAGCTCCCATCCGGTTTGGGAACCAGCACCACGGGACTTGACCAGGCGCTCCGCCTTTCTTCGATTACGCTGAGGGCGAGCATCTTCTGTACCTCCTCCTGGATGGCATGTCGGTGGGCTTCAGGTATTCGGTACGGCCGTAGTTTTATCGTCCTCCCCGGCTCCGTGACGATGTCATGGGAAATCAGGTGTGTATGGCCGGGCGTCACCGAGAAGACGTCTCGATTCCGGTCTACTAGCTCTCGGAGGGCTTGCTTCTGTCGCTGGGTCAGTTGATCCCCAATCCTCACGTCAGGGGTCCCTGGTGGGGGCACTGGGCGGTGAGGACTGGGTTGAGCCGGGGTGGCTCGTGCCACCTCTTCAGCAGATTTATGTGGTAGATTTGGAGGCCATGTCGGCGACCTGGCTGCCTCACCCGATAGTTTACAGGTCCAGTATAGACATTGTTCCACCACTTAGTATGGCCCGTTCCATTTGGCTGAGAAACTCACTGGTGGGGGAGAACATTTTCTCGACTTTTTGTGGGTGGCTGAATAAACCGTGCCTGTCGATCGACCTGGGCTCCACGATTATACAACCGTGCCTGCTCATTTGGGAAAAACTTGCTGCATATGGGTCCTCATCATTGGCCAGACCTGGGCCATCCTCCGTCCATTTGTTCCACGGGTTCAAAAGAGGAATTAAAATGCGGTTTCTTCATTCACGGTTGCTGCTCCCAGGCCTTTTTGCATGCTAGGTCCAGTAACCCCCTTGGGAAGCCGGCCATAGATTCACAGCTAAATGGGGTGAACCCCATCGGGACTTAGAGGTACCTCTCTGATGGAAAAAAGCAGACAAGGGTAAGAGCTGGTCCCAGTCCTTACCATTTCTTTGAAAAAAAATGGCATCAGGGCTGGGGAACCTCATACCATACTTGAGGGTCAAAAAAAAAAAAATTGAACTTCCATATTTTAAACTTAGTATTTAAATATTTAATGAAAAGGGAATATACTTGGTGGCAAGAGGGCATGTGTTCTTACAGATAAAACACACTGACTGGGTCACACGCAGCAATTGCCAATTAGACATCAGGTCCTGGGGACATGCTTTTTTAAGCACGTCCATGGTCTATTCAGAACATCTTTAATATCCCCAGTATATGCCAGGATAACAGGAACATTCCATTTGGCCATTTATTTTTCCATCAAAGGTAAAGTTCAGAGGATGAATGGGGGTATTCGGGTTGTATAGTCCATAATGACTGTGGATGCAATGCAGGAGACCCATGCTTATCAGCTTTTTTTTGAAGAGGTCCCAGAAAATCATGTTGCTGACCTCCTAAATGGGACAAAAATGATAGGCCATTTGAGTGGGTCTTCGGAGGTTTTTTTGGGGACTGGTTGCTAAAGTTTTCAGAAATGTCAGGTTGTACAACTAGCCAATGATTTTGAGTTATCATTCTGGATAGTAGAACCTAAAGAAAAAAAAGGCCTTCAAATAATTTGTAAGATTTGCCCCAATAATAGGTAGATTTGTGTCCCAGGTCAGTGATCATTGTGGTGGGCTCCTTTAGACAAAATTTTTTGGGGGACAAGCAGTTGCTCACCCACAGAACCTGTTTCTCACAGAAAAGGTGAACAGGTTGTCCTCGAAAAATCAAAGCTTGGGATAGAATGACAGTGGTCTGAAAGACGGTCACTGGCTGTGTCTTGCAAAACATCACCGTGGGGAACATTTCCTCCATCTCAGGAAGACTGGGTGGATTTCGGTCAGAAGGGAAGGAGGACTGCTCGGATGATTGCACGGGCTCCTCTCACCGGTACCTTGCTCTTGATTTCAAATTATGACCAGGCTCAATGGCACATAAATATATCTGCGGGGTGCCTCCAGGTATTGGTGCAGGAATCTGACTTAGGTGTCACTGTTGTTCGCTCTGTCAACCCACAGGATGAAATGGGTGGGTCTGGCAGCATGTGTCCCTGAATGCCCGTTTTGTCCTTCATCAGACACTGTCCGGGTAAAAAACTCCTTGCTCTCCTTTAGGGGTCAGGGACCCTCCTCCCAATAAGCCTGGAACAGTGGGCAATCCATTCCCATCAGCACCGGCATGGGTAGGTTGGGCACCACCCTTATTCCATGGAGCAGGTCCCTCGGGGGTGACTAGTTCCACGCGACGTTGAGGGGTATTTTCGGTGTCCCAATTCTGCAAAATTATGCCTGCCTTTTTTGCCCGGTTGCATGTGTGGTGGTTGAGCTGCCAGTGTGTGTGAGTTGCGATGTGTCCCTCTACGGTCGTACAGGTATGTATTTGTATGGGTATTCTTGTCTTTTGTAGGGGGACCAACTGGTACAAGTGAGGGGGTTTTTCATTCTTATGGGGACAGCAGTTCCCACAAGGTCTGCGCTATTGAAGTGTTACAGCGTGAGTTTAAGGCTAGGATTTGGGTTAGGCATGCAGTGCTCATGGTT
This sequence comes from Gymnothorax javanicus, assembly GCA_029692085.1. Lineage (NCBI taxonomy): Eukaryota > Metazoa > Chordata > Actinopteri > Anguilliformes > Muraenidae > Gymnothorax > Gymnothorax javanicus. The sequence continues at coordinate 54,604,994 of CM056195.1, forward strand.
TAGGTCAGGGGGGGGTTAGGAAATGAATGTTAGTCTATGGGATGTCCACAGCTGTGAGGCAGTTCAGGAACCAGGTGTGAGAACCAAGCACAGTTGTAGATCTCCAGGCAGGCTGAGATCGCCCAGCCTCAGAAGGCCCGGCAAAGTTGGGCCAAAAATGCGGGCCAGTGGGCAGACACAGATTGGGGCCCCAGGGCGGCAATCACAGCTGGGGCTCAGCAAAAACAGGTTCGAGCATCTCCTGGGTGACCTGATGGTTTCGAGCAGGGCTACCAGGAGTTCCACGGATGAGGGCCCCACCTGGGCAAACACAAAACTTGGCCTCATGCAAAAAGGGCACGGGTAAACAGATCCAGCACAATACTAGGGGTGGACCAAAAAAGCAGAGCCAAAAATTGTAAGTTGGACGGTCGGGTCAGAAGAGGCAACTTGGGCCCGGGCAGGCTGGGACAGGTAAACAGTATGTATTTGTGTGTTTGTGGATGGGTATTCTTATCTCTTGTGGGGACCAACTGTCCATACAAGTGATGGAATAGCAGAATTTTTTCATTCTTATGGGGACATTTTCAACCCTATAGACCCCTGGTTAGGGGTAAGATAATGAGAGGCTATTGAAGTGTTAGAGGTGAAGGTTAGCGTGAGTTTAAGGCTAGGATTCGGGTTAGGCATGTAGTGCTCATGGTTTAAGTCAGGGTAAGGGGTTAGGAAATGAATGTTAGTCTATGGGATGTCCACACAAAACATGAAAACACAACGTGTGTGCATGTGTTTGTGTGTGTGCGTGTGTGTGTGTGTTTGGAAACATTTTACTTGGTCCATACTATGTTTCACAATAATAGTTACTGTTACCAAAGTAAAAATGAAGTTTATTAATTCAACAAGGCTTAGAGCAGCAATTAATTATTACAGCAGATAGATGCATTGCAGTATCATGCCTGGACCCTTTGGGGCAATTTTACAGCAAACCATTTTTGATTCAGTGCCTCCACCATTTCATCTTAATTAAAGAAAACAAAAAAAGTTGGAAGTAATGACTGGCTGCCGAGAAGTGCTTCCACACAACGACGGAACCTAATCAGGGGGTGACAGAAATGGAGTGTTTTCAATTCCATTCGTGCAAGGGACAGCTACTGTGCATTTTTTTCACATGACATGATTAGATTTCCCGAGCACTGTGGAGCATTATATTCCTGGGGTTTATGAATCACTGAAGAAAATTATCGGCTCCCTGGGGAAGCAGTGAAGAAACAGCAGGTTTAAAAGTGCTCTAATGAGTAAGCAGGTCCACAGATGGTTACGTGTACTGTGTTAAAAATAGTTTACAGTAACAGCACACAGGAATGTCATTTTTAATCATGGACACCATCCTTATTTTATCGCTTATGCTTCACCCCATTGAGGTAAGAACAGCACAGACTCTGAACGGCCTCATCCACAGACTGAAGGCTCGGTGTGCTCACTGCCCAACCCCTGACAAGCATTTATAATTAATGTAATTACTAGTTGGTTATTGCATTAATGTTAAAAGGCTGATACAGTTTATTACTGCTTGCTTTATGTCATCTGCCAGGATTGTTTTAATACTTTCGATTTAACGGGTTTCTCCTCTGGGTCCAAGTTATTATCTCTCTGGTCACTTTGAATCTTATTGCCCACTGGGGTGTTCCACACTCTTGTATCTTTGTGTCATATATCAACCAGTGTATGAGAGTCTGCTAAATGCCTATTATGTATTTTTGCATCATAACTTTTAAGGACCACTGGGCTGTACACAATCCTTGTAGAGAATAGAGTCATTCCATATAAAATCTGCCAATTTGGAAAGTAGTTCCTCTCTGACCCTCACAGAATCAGCCTTTTTTTTAGTGTATACTGTAAACTTTGATAGTGTGGTGAACTCAAATGTTTTTTAGAAACCGATTACCTCATAAAAAATTGTGTAGGCAAACTTAATTGAATTGTGTGGAAGGAACTTAAAGAAAATAAGGTTAAGTTATTTTTTACGTTTTCAAGTGCTGTGAACACAAGATCATAAACCCTTAAATGCCCCCTGTGACAAATTTGTCACACGATTTTGGGGGTTGTCAAAACCACCTGACCCCACATAAATTTTGCAACCTAATGCCCATAGTGACATATTTAGACCATCAGTGCTGCCATCTGATGCATAAAAGTGGAACTGACACTACACTGGCTGCACCAGCTAACCCTTCCAATATGGCCACCCCCATGGTGGAATCCACACGATAGATCAGCCCCCTTTCAGCACTGGATAAAGTAGACAAACAGGTAAGCTAATGAAAAATAAGCTATGCCTAATTAGTGTTGTCACGATACCAAAATTTTGACTTTGATATCGATACCAAATTTAGTATCACGATACTCGATACCAAAAAGATACTTGAAACCAAAACGATACTGAAACGATACCATTCAATACTCGATACTAAATGGATCAGAAACAGACTGTCCCCAATGCTTGATCACATTTTCAAATCAACGCTTTATTAACAAACGTTTCATACAAAAAATAACTACATAAAACTTAATAAAAAACAAATTACAAGCAAGAACAGCCTGAGTAGTCTCCTTTTGAAATGTACCTGGTGTTACTTGAACACCACCATATTAAACTGAAAAAACAATACGAAAGAGGCAATAACACAATTTGAAGCAGAATCTTTCAAAAAGTATGTCACATGTAACAAACACTTCCCAAAATAGAACTTGAGGTAGGCCCAGTCTAAGTTTGAGACAGGTTCTTTGAAACACCATCAAGTAGCTCGTGACAAATTACATGCAAGAACAGACTGGTTTGTCTCCTTTTGAAATGTCCCTGCTGTACCACCATATTAAACTGAAAAAACAATATGAAATAGGCAATAACACAATTTAAACAAAATCTTTCTAAAAGTATAACACATTTCACAAACACAAATTGAGGTAGGCCCAGTCTAAGTTTGAGACAGGTACTTTGCCAGTTTGAGGTTCTTGGCCAGGAACACAAGTGTGTCCACGTGCTCTTCTGTCAGCCGTACGCGCCTGGGACTGACAGTGATGCCAGATAAGCTGAAAACACGTTCTGAGGCACAACTGGATGCAGCAATGCACATATATTTTTTGGCAAAATATGCAAGGATGGGCAGGCTCTTCTCATGGTTTTTCCACCAGGCAAGTGGGTCTTCAGCTGGATTTATTTCCTGCATTTGGCTGTAGACATCATATTCCTTCATGAGTCTTTTCAAGGTCCACTCTCTCAGACTGTGGCTGTGCTGTGGCCCCCATCTTTTCCAATGCTATGCTGGACAGAAAGCTTTTCAGGTCTGTTTTCTTCCTCTTCTCCACTGGTTGTTGTGCCCCTGCACCGTCTTGCTCCCCCTGGTCAGGTTCTGCTCCATGTTCTCCTGTAGCAGAGAGGTCAGCTGTGAGAACTTCCTGAAGGAGCTCATCCTTCACCTCCTTTTCCATGGCCACAAAGGTCATCTTAAACCTTGGATCAAGGTATGTTGCCATGTTGAGGACAAGTTGGAGCCTAGGATCTTTATATCTCTTCTTCATGTCATCTCTTATCTTTTTTTTCATGTCAGATGTTAGTATGTAGTCAGAATCCTGATCTTTGAGACAGGAATAGATTTTCCACAGTCAAGGCAGGACAGAAGAGATTGTTGGGTCTTTTTCTCCACTCAAAACATCTGTGAAGGCACTAAGAGGAGCTAGAACATCCCTCACTCTTTCCAGGGCGGTAATGTCTGTGTCTTTGGGCATCAGATGATAATATTCGCGGTCCTCCGCCAGTGTTGCACAGATTGCTTGCTGTTGCTCACAGAACCTGTCCACCATGCTGAAAGCTGAGTTCCATCTGGTGGGCTCATCATGAATGAGCTTGTGTTCTGCTATCTGCAGTGCCTTTTGTTTGTTTTTCAGAGATCTTGCCAGTTTGTTTGACCTATTGAAGACTGAGACCGTTCTACGGAGCCTGGAGTGAGATGCTGAAACTCTGTCGATATCTGTGGCTTTATTTACAGCAAGGTTAAGGTTATGTCCAAAACATGGGATCCACCTGAGGTCTCCAAAGGCCTTATGGTTGTTGCTGGCATTGTCGGTTGTAATCCCAGCCATTTGGGACATGTCCAACGCCCATGTTTCAGTAACCATTTGCTCCAGGGCTTCTGTCAGGCTCTCTGCTGTGTGGTCAGAATACAATGCTGTGCACCCCAAACACCAAGCCTGCATCTCCCATGACGTACTGATGAACTGAATGGTAACAGCCATGTAGGTGTCTACAGCTCTGCTTGTCCACAGATCTGTTGTGCATGCATAGAATGGTTTCTGTGCCAGTTCTGCGGCAAGAATACTTCTGGTCTCTTGGTAGAGCGTCGGTATTTCTGTGTGCATGAAGTAGTTTCTTCCCGGCACGTCATACCTTTTGTCCAACTCATGCACTAGATTTCTGAAGCCGCTTTTTTTCCACAGAGTACACAGGTACCTCATCCAGACAAATGTATCCCTGCAACTGCCCTGTTTAGTCGTTTGGCATCTTTTCCATCTTTGGGATACTTTTTGCAATGTTGAATAGTGGAAGTTATGGTAGGCTGACTTGTGGTTGGTTGCTTGCTGGCTTCATGTTCCCTCTATTATTAAAACAAGAGGACCTGGTGAGACACGTCTGTAGGCCTAGGCTATATGCTGTTGCAATACCATGATGATCATGGGACCATAACTGATTGTACAAAATACATTTACAATTAATTTGTAATTATCTCATTTTATTTAATATATATCAAAGCAAACTGCTATGGTTATATTTATTACATTATTATTGTAGCCTATTTCATATTGTCCTGCACAGTGCGCACAATGAATGCATAGACTATTGTCCTATTGTTCCAAAATGACAAACCATGATTATACAAACAGGTCATTTCCACTTAAACCTTAGCCTACTCCAGCAACCTAATCACATATTTTAGCTAGAGATGCACTGATCGCAATTTCCTTGGCCAGTTCAGATTTCTGGTTTTTCTTGAGGTGAAACCTGACAATTTCAATTTTGGCTGATTCAGATTTCCTTTCTTTGCAATAAATATAGCATAGACAATTATTGGTCACTTCCTTATAGTTGAAAATGCAATTGCTTGTTTATAATAAAACAATGAGAGTAAACAATGAGAAGTAAAGATCATGGCACCATTTTCTCACTCCAACTCAAATCTCAAAATAAAAAGTTCCACATTACAGGATAGAATTTTTTGTCGAATGAATATACTACTTCCTCACATCTTCCTTTCCAAAAAGAAAAAAGAGTTCAGGATATAATAAATGTTATTTACTTATAACAAATGCAGCATACAACAGATTACAGGGCTACAGTTTCCTCTTTCTTCCACATGACTCAAAATCAGAAGTGTGCCAGATTAACAGGAGAGAAGCAGAAGAATATGAGTGAGATCGTGGCCAGTGCCCACCAAGGCTCGTCTGTATAACAAAGCCTGAACAGACTCACTGTCTGTACTCTGTAACATAATTATCATCACGATAATCCAATGGGCTGCCACAAAAACTATTAAAAACATGCTTTTTTGGTTTGTCTTTTTCAGTTATAAGGACTAAATCCTGTGATAGCCAACTGACGATACTTTCTGCAAACGTAGAGGCAGATGCGCAAAAAAATAAAAAGATGCTAAGTGTTTTCACGGTTGTTCCTCTGCAGCTGTTTTACTGTCCATTCTGCCTGCCTGTCACGGCTAAGTAACGTTAATATGCTATTCAGCTAAGCGTTCTGAAAAGCACCACAGTTACACCCCCAGACAAGTGTAAGTAAGTTAAATAATTTGTCGTTTTGGAACTCATATTTTTAAATAAAGGCCGCTACTTGTCATAATCTATTTAGCTTTAAAGTTTATTTACCAACCTGACGTTTCTTGTACTCAGTGTGCAAGTCATGGTGCCTGTCATTGAGACGCTTGGCGAGGTTCGACGTGTTTCCGCCTTTGACCATGACGGGTTTATAGCACCTTTTGCAGACAGGCTTTGTGGTGTCCGTTGGATTGCCATCTGCATCTGCTATATAGGCGAAATACTCCCACAACAAGCTTCGGGAGCCTGTTTTATTTACCAGCACAGGAAGAGCAGCAGGAGTTGTCGACATTTTGATCGGGTCTACTAGTAGGCCTACATTCATGCACTGGGCTCAGGTGTTGATGAACAGATGCATTCGCTTGTCTCGACTAGTGCTGCCACCCAGTGGCCATTCAGAAAAACTGCATTTGGCTCTAGTATCGAACGTGGAGAGACGTTAGTATCGAACCATTTTCAAAGTAAAAGTATCGAAAAAAGTATCGAATTTCTGTGTATCATGCAACACTATGCCTAATACTTCAGCTATATGTCAAGTGTTTTATCATTCAAGTCATTTTAGCAATAAGGTCCCCAAAATGCCCATTGTGACATATATGTCACAAAACTAAAATGAGGTCAAAGGTCATCAAAAATTAAAAATTGCTATTGGGTTGTTATTAGCCCCTCCCTGGACATATTAACAGAATACATAGATTTTTCTTTCAACTTTTACTATAGTTGGGCATTTAAGGGTTAAGTTGGCAAACTCAATTTTTTTTGACGTAATCGGTTTCCACGAAACATTTGAGTTCACCACACTTATCAGGGTTCACAGTGAACAAGAACTTCAGTACTTTTGATGAAGCCATGCAAAATTTCTCCTTCATATGAATTTTTCCCGAGTTACAGGCTCTCAAAATATATAGTGGTGGGTGGAAATTTTGTGCTTTTTAATTCATGTAATTTTTTCTACCATTTTTGAGCCCTCCTAACCCCATAATTTTCAGGGATGAAAAACACCTTTAAGTTCTGTTATAAACTATAGCCAAATCAACTTTTATATTCACTCCAAATGTCACAATCTGAAGCCAAAATCTTGTTTTTGTTCAGTCAAATTTTTTTCTAAAAACCAAATGTGAGTCACGGGATATATTGTAGTTTCAATAGCAAAACTGTACCAATTTCTTTTCTATGATATTGAGTAATAGAAACAAGGATAGGTTACCTATATGTGTTATCTGTTTTCTTATAATTCGCCAGAGAAAACTTGGAAAAGTTTATTTTGGGTACAGTTTTAAGGGTCATACCACCATATAGGATTGGTGTTTGGTCAAAACAAATCATAGTATATGAAAGTTTCTGTTTTACCTACATATTGATAGCATGCTCATCTTCTAGCCATGATTCCTTTTGCGTCAAAATAATTTTCTGCTTAATTGAAAATGGTCCATTTTTCCTGGAAGGTGTGAGTGTAATTATAGATCTGTGGATCAATGCCACGCATCTGCCATGCCTACAAGTGACATTGTGCCAGGAAAATTTGAAATACTTGGATATGCACTTTCATTTGAAATGTTCAGCATCAATAAGCAGGCGATGTTTCCTCAAAACCTGGAGCTGGTGTACATCTCATTACATGCTGTCGGCATCTCCATAGTTACTGATACAGTACATGCCCTGACCTGCCCGCAGACATGAATTATTCAGGAGACGACACACAGTCTGAGGTCCCTTTAAGTTTAAACAACTGTAAGTACAGAGATTTTATTCAAGAGCAGTGTAATTTTATATTCTTTTTCATACTCTGCTGTTTTACTGGCCTCCTACCTGAGGGGCAGTGGAAATCTCAGTCTGACATAAAAACAAAACAAAAAAAAAAAACTTCACTCAGTTTAAATCTGGTATTCATTATTATTTTTTCTTCAACTGATTGCTGTCTTAGTACCCTGATCATTGCACTCAAGGATGAGGATGTTTTAACAGCTATTTGTGTGACTTTAAATGGGCACTTGTAGCAACACACAGCCTTGGAAATGTATTTCTTTTCTCAATGTTATTCTACCTTAAGTGTGAAAGTTGGGCTTCTGTGAGTCTCAGTGAACTCAGGACTTGAAGAGTTTTACATTCTTTACAGATCATAGAGCGAGGCTCACTGATAATCCTGTATCTCAGGGAAGCCACATTTTCAAAGTGCTGTTGAAAGGTTTGGAAGGGAGGTTGATTTGAGAAGGAATCGTGGAATGCCTGGTAGCATAAATAAAGTTGAAAGAAATCTTAATATTTCATTTTGGACAGAAAAAAAACTGCTTTTTTGTGAACTTTTTAAGCTAGCAATGGAAAAGTGCGCTTGGTTTTTATGTCCATTTCATGTAATCGTTTGAAAGCAATGACCTTGAGATTACTAAGAGTGCAAATGCATAATAAAATAATAAAATTCTGGAGCGCTATGGTAACATTATATCTGCTGTTTACTGGAGCGGAAAAACTGTAAGGACATTGGACACAGAAGCTGGTTCGGCAGCTACAGTCTTCGGATCCCAACTGCAGCCATTCATTAACAGCAACTGTGAATAGAGGAGGGATTTCAACTGTTTACCAAGCAACATTATAAATTTGTGTGTGGCCAGTTTTCAGGGTGAATTTATCAACAGAATTTTATAGAATTCATTCACATTTGCAGTTTAATATCATGCGCCTCGTTCTTTGACTGCAGAGGTTTCTGGTTGAATGAATGATAACTGGCTTCAAACAAAAATATGAAGCATTTTTTAGGCCTTGTTCTGTTTTTATATTGTGCAATATGGGTGAAATTCGATCTGCAAATAAGGTCCCAGCTTTGAATTTTAGACTTAGTCATTATTTCAGATTGACATATTTCTACTGGTCTGCGATGGATTGGTGAGCTGTCCAGGGTGGGTCCCTGCTTTTTGCCCATAGTCAGCTGGGATAGACTCCAGCTCCCCCCTGCGACCCTTGTGAGGAAAAAGCGGGTATAGAGAATGAATGGATGGATGGATATTTCTACCGGTTGATTGTTTTTTCACCAATAAATCCCACCCCTGCCTCTCACTCATCGATAAAATGGAGAATTAGTGTTTCCCTTAATTGTTTTCTGAGGTTTTCTGCTTGGGGACAGAAATATCAAAATACCATATTGTAAACCATACCATTTGTCTGAAGTGTCTTTCAGTGGCTTCAGCATTGACCTTCTTCGAGGAACATCATAGTCTGTTATAAATTTACTTTCATTTTGTATCTGAAATATTTAACAGCCACAGGAAGTGAATTTTCCTTTAACATACCAAAGTTCATTGACACCATTGCAGGCTGGGTTATGGTAAGAGAAATGTGTGACAGCCATCAGAAATGAAAATACTGCAGAAATGGGAAAAGGCCATTAAAGAACAGAACTGAAGCAATATGCTTATGTGACACAACAACTGGACGATGTGATCTACAGTGCGCATGATTGACAGCTTAAAGGGATAAAGAACACTCAAAAACCTATAAGTGGACCGCCTCAGAAAAGGCATCAGTGGACCATGCATTTTGACAAAGATACTCAATATTGTCAAAAAACCCTTAAATTTCATTCAAAGGTAATTCATTTAATCATAAAACACCATAATTATTTCACAAGTTGGTTTAATGCTCTTCTCGTTAGGCCATTACGATAAATGTAGTGCAGAGTAGTCTATAACTAGCGTCAGGCTCATTAATCCCCTACTCATAAAAGTAAGAGCATTAATTATTTATCAGGCACATATATGCATTCAAGTACAACATACAGCATCCTTCATTTTGGCTCATTCTTTCACAAAAATGGATTTAAAATGAAACTATCTTGATGTTCATAAAGTGTTGACTTTCTGCTGTCAGGGTTTGAGAGCTAGTCTACTAACCGCTTGCTTTCAAATAAGCTCCCACACTATACCAAAGAACAATTTGAAGGAATCTTCTGGCCATCAGTCCTCCAGCCTTTCTCATTCATTGGCATTATCGGGTAACTTTTTTTGTCAAAGCTGAGTGTGTGATAATGGGGGTACAGGCACTGAACAAATCGTTGATGTTATCGTCGATAAAAAAAAAACTATAGGGAGAGCAACTGTTGATGTACTGAACTGGCAGAATAATGAAGGCACATGCAAAGATGGGTATAAAATCTATCCATCCATTATCTACACTGCTTCTGCCTCACTAGTGTTGGTAGTGACCTGGAGCCTGTCCCAGCTGACTATGGGCAAAAGACTGGGAGACACCCTGGACAGATCGCCAATCCATCACAGGGTGCACACACCTGTAGGCAATTTAGAGTCTCCAATTAGCCTGACATACACATATTTGGACTGCAGGAAAAACATGGGGAGAATATGCCCACTTCTCATGGAAGGGCCCCAGGTCTGGGCAGAGGGTGGGAAGTATAAACAAAATCATAATTTGAATTCTTTTCAAGACTGCACATTCAAAATGGTAGTGTAATGCACTATCCAAATTTACCCATTAAAAGCATTAGTTTCTTTCTTAAAGATTGATTTCTGGGCTGAGAATGTACACAAAATTGAAAAAGGCTGATTTCTCTGGAAGTATAATCAGAAAGTATAATTCAGAATTACCATGTTGTATTTAACATTAGGGCCAAGGTATCCGGTATTCGGTTTGGATAAAGTGACACAACCTTTTTTAGATTGGAATCACTATTTTAGCATAATGCGATAAAATTAAAACAATAATTTTGCAAATGTGCTCCTAAACTGTGTCCAATCACCTTTATGAAACTATTCAAAGTTCAATAGCATTTCACATGGAAAAATAAACATTGCACTGTTCTGAAAAAGTCATGAAATGGATACTTAATGATGACACGCAAAAACCTTTGCTTGAAAATCATAAATGCCAACAGTTTGGCAACTGTTGGGTAGATTATAATAAACCAAAAGGCAAATGAAGAGACTTTCTTTTCGGCAGTCCAAATAAACGTTGCAAAAATCAGGGCCTCAAGGCTGGACTGGTAATCTGGCGTACTGGGCAATGCCTGGTGGGCCGACACACATTTTGGGCCGATGCAATCAGTTTATAAAATTGTAATAACATTAATAATTTTGAACGACCGCGCTGGCCTTTCAAACATGGAAAGTGGCCCATTGTTTCATTTCTTCACTGACACAGGGCTGGCCGAGTGAAATCTCGGAGCCCTCCCTCCTCAGGAAAAAAAAAATACGCAATTACATATGGCCCGTTGGTAGCCAGTGGCCCACATTAAGGTGAGCAAACAGCAGGATGATTTTTGCTAATTCAAAGTGGGATTTCATACAGAGAAAATCAATACATAGATGATGTATATCTCTACTTTTACTATTATACATAGTGAGCTCTCCCTGAGATTTTCTGCCTTATAAGCAGTGGGTGACACATACTTTATATACCACTTTTTATTCTTCTACTTCACTATTCCGGTTATCTTGCATCTTGGCCATTTTTTCAGTATCTATTTATATATTTGTTTTATGACATAGAATTACTGAAAAACTGCATTCTTGCAGATAAAAAAAAGAATGCATAGGCTTAAGCCATATACAGTTTATTTAATGTTGTTGTTTTCGTCCTAAAACTTTAAGAAGCAGGCTTTCTGGGAAATTAGTTTGACCAATTTCCTTGCTTGTCCCCAGTTGCGTTAACAGTCTAAAAACACGTTTCAATGACTACGAGATCAGACAAAAATGTCAGAAAGCACTGGAGAGGCGGAAAAGCTTCAAGAATAAAGTAAACAGACATTGCAGCCTCAGGCTTTCAAACGCTAAAAGAATTGACCAGCTGTTTGGCCATGACGATCCTCATGTAGCAAGCAGTTTATTTGGAGGGGGACATGGAAAGCGGTTAGACTGACGTTAAATTAATAGGCTATTGTATTCGGTTAAAATTTGCTTGAGCTTACAAAAGGCCCCCACTGATGGACCAGCTGTTAATAACCTACTATTTGATGCATATTGATTCGTTGTATTACGGTGGCAAATAAAATTTGTCCTGGAATACAGCAAGGAAGACTTTCAAATTTTCCTATTTAAAACCCTGTCTTGACGTTCAGAATCACCTGCCAGTAAACTTGCAACCAGCGAGTACTGCGGTTCTGAAGCTAGTGAGCTATTCTGTATGCCCAGTTGAGTCTGTAAGATATGTAACGTTATTTAAAAAGGTTATGCATGAATCAATCCAAATAGTGCAATGGTCTTATTGAAAAATTATAAATGGCCCCAAAGTCATATTTCTTTTTCACATTCATTCATGTAAATATAATAATAATAATAATAATAATAATAATGGTAACTTCTTCTTTGTCATGGTTGTGCAGTGATTAGCACTGCCACCACACAGCAAGAAGGTTCTGGTTCGGCTCCGGCCTGGGGCCTTTCTGTGTGGAGCTCCAGGGCATGTAGGCTACGACTGAGCTTAATTTAAACTTTTGGTAACAGCAAAGTGCGCGCGTATGGCGGGCCGTCACGTCACGATCAGGTTGGGCTGCCATGGCCGAAAATGCCAGGGCCGTTTTTTTGTCCCAGTCCAGCCCTGCCTGCAAGAGACGTTCTTCATGGCAGACCTCATATGAGAGCATGAGAGTGAGGGAGTTTCTCTGCAGTGGTGAGCCAAGAACCACTCATCACATGATATACACTCACCTTGATTTTGTCACAGCGGGCAGTAAAGCCAGCCAACAACAGAAGACTTTTGCTGTCACGCTCAGAAAACACAGTACAAAGCGCCTTAAAAAAAATCATGACAAGAAAAGTATGTTGTGACAAAGACTACCGATTTTAGTGTTTTTTGAAGGAGTACGATAATCCTATGCCTTTCTGTGTAACAGTTACTTGACTTTCAAACCGACTCTCCGTGGACTAACAAAGAGTCTTGGAAATAAGTGGCAGATGATGAACTGGGACTGACTTCATGACAGTAATCCAAAAAAAAGGCTTCACTAGATGGAGCAGATTTTCATTTCTGTCAGAAAGCGAATTTGGAATATGGATATGTGGCTGGGATGGAAGAAGGAGGAGTGAAAAAACGAAGTAAAAGATTTAAGCCCAGTGATTTCTTGTGTGCTTTTGTCAAAGTTATCGATGTAAAATTCAGCATTTCATGAAATGGCTCTAGAATGAAAGGAGGATAATGACTCAAATCTATACAGCACAACAGAAGAGGCAGTTTTGTGTAATTACAGATATGGAAATAGGGCTATCCTTGATTTCTGTGCCAAAAGCAAACAGAACACTGTGAATTCAACACATGCCACCAAAAGTATGAATTCTTGCCACAGCTTTGGATATGAGAGCTCTCCTGACATGAGGACATCAACACTAGGAAATGTATTAACATTCATCTTATGAGGCTTCCTAAATTAAATAAGCTAATTAAAATGACCCTCTGAGCTCGTCAGAAGCTGTGAACTCGAAGTGATGAAACTGCTTGACGGACTGTACATTTTGCCACTGCTTGAAGGGCTCTAAATTCCACAAACATTCACCCAGAAAGATCAACCACAGAGTTGGTCCCCGGCTATACCTCAGTGCAGAAATGGACTCCACTGTGGAATCACAAGCGAAACATTCCTTTTTATGCTTCAGAAAGCCTTTGAATGTCCTTTTGAAGCCTTCACATCAAAAAACAACATTGCTTTGATCACCATTCCAAAATGTGAGGAGATTGACATCAGCGAGTACCATCATCGCTCTGACGGCAATACAAACTGGAATTATGAGCTCCCAGCTAGCAAATGTCATGACACCGCGAAGAGGAAGTTGAGGAGCCGTAAAAATCAAACAGCTTCTCCCTTGATTTGAAGTTGAGGAACACCAAGAAGGTGTCTGTCAATTGTAAGGCACAGTGACGTTAATAATAATAATAATCGATCCATCCGTTATCTATAACAATTCTTCCTCACTAGGGTTGCCGGGGAGTTGGAGCCTATCCAAGCTGACTATGGGCAAAAGGCAGGGACACACCCAAGACAGTTTGCCAATCCTTCAATGGGCTCACACACCAGTCATTCACACTTACGGGCAATTTGGAGTCGCCAGCTAGTCTTGCATACATGTTGTTGGACAATGGGAGAAAGCACACTAAAACACGAGAACATGTGAACTCCAATAGAAAGGCCCCAAGCCGTATTTGAGCCTACAACCTTCTTGCTGTGAGGTGGCAGTGCTGAATTTGAATCTGAATTTGATGCCCGCAACACATTCCAAAACACTTGGACATAGAAACAGAAAGACTGGAATAGCTGGTAAACTTCAGAAAAACAAACATTTGGAACAGTACATGAAAACATGTTTGCGAACACAATTTGTTATTGCATCATCAGTGCAAGTTAAGACTCTACTATGCAAAGAGGGAGCCATATATCAACATCATCCAGAAGCAAAGCCAACTTCTCTGGGCTCAAGCTCATCTAAAATGGATTGACTCAAAGTGGAAAGATGTGATGCGGTCCGATGAGTCAATATTTAAAATTGTTTTTGGAGATAATAGACGTTGTATTCTCAGGGCCAAAAAGAAGGACCATCCCGACATTGACATGTTCAAAGGGCAGAGTTTGTTATGATCTGAGGCAGCACTGGTGGTCTTTATATGCTAATTTGTTCATCATTGGTAGTACAATTGACGCATAAGGGTACACATGCATTTTAGAACAACATATGCTACCTTTTTTTAACGCACATTCCTATTAGTTCCGGTGGGATAATGCCAGGCCACACCTTGCATGCATTAAGAGTGTGGCTTCACTGTCATACAACACGGGTACTAGACTAACCTACTTTAAGCCTGGACCCATCTCCAGTTGAAAATGTGTGGCAGATTATCAAACCCAAAATATGACAATGGAGACCCCAGTTTCTGAAACAGCTGAAGTCGCATATCAGACAAGAGTGGGAACAAATTCAAAACTCCAACAATTAGTGTCCTCAGTTCCAAAACGGCAACTTAGCATCATTAAAAAGTGTGGTGATGTTACACAATGGTGAACATACACCTGCCCCAACTTTATTGGAAGGTGTTGCAGAGATCATGTTTCAAAATTGCCATTATTTCCAGGAAACAAAGTTGAAGAGTTAAAACATTAATTATCATTTTTGCACTTTTTTCAAGTGAAAACTGGTTGAAAGAAATTTGCTAATTACTGCTTGCTCTTTTTGTCTACATTTTAATCCAATTCTTCTGGAATGAAGGTCGTAATAATAATTCTATACTTATATTTCATATGCAATATAAGGATTTTTTTCATGCTATCAAATAAATAGAATTTTGGAATTCAAAATAAAAATATTTTAATGGTAATAAGTAATCTAGATCAATGGCAGTAAGCTTAGCATGCTTCTAATATTGGCTAAACAATGAGTACCCCACAATTTAACAGTCTGTGAAATCTTTTTTTTTTTTTTTTCTCACTGCGAATGGAAGCCAGTCCATTATTCAGGCAACAGTGTAGTCACCACAGTTTACAGTACAACTTCCTTCTAATCCAGTAGGCACAGTCAGGTTGCTCCTGCCCATATATAAATCCAATACAGGCTCCATCCACAACCAGGCCAAATGCATGAATATCATGCCTCTCCTGATCTCTCCCTGCTGGCTACAAAAGCCGTCCAAATACAATTTAAATCTGTGGTCCCAGCTCATGGTGCTCAGAGGAGAAAGTCACACACTTACCAAAGATCCATTTTTATGCCTCTCTCTATCTCCACTGGTCATCCTACTCTCCTCATAGCCCCGACCCCCAACCCCCCCAAGCCAATCACATCTCTCTCCCTCTCAGACTCTTGGCTCATCTGCTTTAGACTGAAATGCGCTCATTTGAATTACATCTTTGCTTACCTCTTGCTGAACTCTTGGGTATTTCTCCTGCTCTCATACCATATCATATATAAACAGCTGAAAGATGTTAAAATATGGAAATATTTCTCAAAACACATTTTCACGCATTCATGCAGCTCTGACATGGGATACAATGGAGGAAAAGCATGTCTGTGCAGATGAATGTAAGATCCTGAATAGAGGAAACAAATAATTTTTTTCATAATGAATATCACAGTATTTGCAAAGTCAATGCACTGAAACTAGCATTTTTTTCCCCCCATAAATAAGTTGTTTTTCGGAAACCCATTTGACAGACATATTTTCAGAATAGAATAATGAAAGGAAAAACTAAGATAAAAATAATAAAGCAAAATGCAGTTGCAGGTTTTTGGGGTTTTCACCTGCCCCACAGCCAGAGACCCTAGCGTCTACCCTGTCTGTAAAGGAAAGTTCCCCGTCTGTGGTAAGCCGCACTCATCGATGACAGGCTTGCTAACGCAAGTGACAGCTCTACAGTGAGACTCAGCTGACTTTAGAGAGCTAATTCTGACTGTCTTCCCAGACAGCGCGAAGCGAGGGAGCGGCCGCCCGTGCCGTATCCGTGCCTGTTCCGCTTTTTAAGCTCCGCGTTCCTTTAAGGCATCCACAGAGCCAGGCAATTTTTTTTAATTCTAAAGACAGACAAAAAAAATATATAATTGTATACTGCGTTCCAGCAAGTTTTGTGTCAGTTTAGAGTCATGGAAGCATTTTTTTCGATGAACAAGAGCTCTGCTCTCAGAGTTGATAAGAAATGCAGCAGAACTAAGTTTAGAAAAAATGCTCAGAGTTTGAGCTGGCCAGGACCCGTGATATTCTCTTTAATAATGTGAGAGAGAAGGAGAATGAAAAAAAAATGGTTGAGTAATGACAGAGCCAATTGACAATAAACATCTCTAAGTCCATTTTACTGTATGCAGGGCTGAAATGCAAATCTGCTAACCATGCAGGTCTTTATAAGGAATGGTACATTGATATGCATCTTTTATGCATATGTAATAACATTTGTGGTCAACAAACAACAAATACGGCTGATTACAGATCAAATTCAGCTATGTGTATAACACTGCTGCCCTCCATTCCTGAGCAAGATAATAATAATAATCGCTAATAATAATAATATAATAATAATAATAATAATAATAATGTTTTTTTCTATGTATTTTCTATGCCTTGTGGTTTTTTTGTGTTAGACTTTTTATAAATGTTCCTCAAGGTGAACAATGGCATTACAGGGAGGCATAATATTATTTCACCAGGAGATTAACTAACAAATCTGAAGCGGATGACTTGTTTCAGCTCGTCCTTCAGGAGACGGCAAACTCCAGCGCAGAGAGAAGAGCGATGTATTCGGTGACTGGGGTAATGAGCAGCACCGCATCCTCCTGGGTCAAGCCCACATCCATACATCCCCTAGGAATGTGTGTATCTATTAGAGAGAAAAAAAGCCAGGATCGAGTGGAACTGATGATTACATTTCATGAGGATTCATTTGCATCATCTTCAGCTCCACGTGCACATTACAGCGACAGGTACAGACAGCAGGAGAACTGTCAGAGGGGTTCTGTTTTAATGATTGATTCCTGAGCCACTTTGCTGTCACAGTTCAAAGTTGAGTCGTTAGATGCATGCACGAGTGTTGACACTGAACTTGCACAGTCCTTCTTGTCCTCTCTGTCTGAAATGCATCAATGCTTGTGTAAGATATGAATGTAGCTGTGAGCACTCATAAGTGCTGTTAATACCCCACTTTCGTAAGGGAATGCAATCCCCAATTGGGGGCACAGACATGTCCCTTATGACAATTAGATAGTCCTGGCTAGTTCTCAATCAATTATTTATTGCGTTCCGAAATTATTAGTGAGGAATGAGTTGCTTTTAAATAATTATTAACGGACTCTGTTCTCCACATGATTAACAAAAAGGTTCTCTAAACAGCAAGGAAATGCCAGACAGGCCCAGCGCTAGAACAGGGAATTGGGGGGGCACAGACATGTCCCTTTATGACAATTAGGATAGTCCTGGCTAGTTCTCAATCATTTTCAATCATTCATCTGGACGCGTTTTTGCTTAATTTTAAATGGCAACGTTAGTTTCTCTCCAAAATCTAACAGCGATGAAATCATGGGAAAAATTCAGGCAGTGAAATAGGAGTGGAAAAAACATCCGTTTTAAACAATTATTAGTCTGAGGTATGCAAGTGAACAACGTTGATTTAAATTTACTCAAATACGCACTCCAGATGAATGATTGCTTGTTCTCCCTATTAGGGGAGAACAATCAACATTCATCTGGGTGGAGTGCTCGGAGTGAACCTTTGTTAATCAGGAAAATGATTGAGAACAGGTCAGGACTAATAATTGTTTAAAAAGATGTTTTGTCGGCAGTGAAATCAGCTGAATTTACCCCATGATTTCATCGCTGTTAGATCGCGATATGGAGAGAAATTGTGTCTTCGGTTGATTTAAATTAATTGGAAAACGCGTCAATAAAGGAAAATAATTGAGAACAAGCCAGGAATATCCTAATTATCATAAAGGGACGTGTCTGTGCCCCCCCAATTCCCTGTTCTAGCACCGAACCTGATGCCAGAGCTAAGACTATTGCCCTCTATGCGTCTCACTCGCACTCTTGGTCCTCTATCACTCTGCCTTTCTCCCTGCATTCCTATCTCCACTCACAAGAAACAAGAACTTTGAAGATATCGCTTTTAATCCAATGACCAGTGTGCTTACTGTACATCACTAGCAGACACTGCCTTCTTCAACACTGTAAAACCTATGGACCCATAAAATGTGCACGTGGGGAGGTGGTTATGCTAATAGTAATAAATAACCCCCCCCCCACACACACACACACACACACACACACACACACACACACATTTCTTTTGAATTGTTTGTAATTGCAGAGCAAGAATTTTGTATTTTTGTTTGGAGAAATGTATTTTTTGTTTTTGCAAAGCCCTTCTTTGTATAACCTACTGTCTGTTGAATATATTCATGGTCATTGTTAAACAGTGGTACATATTCCAGAGGGCAGCGCTCATAGTTAAGGGGAGAAGTTAAGTGCATGTCCAGAAAGCTGAACAAGTAGTTTATAGCATTCGCCTGTTGTCATGGCATAAAGAGAGCTTCCATTAGAAACATGTCGAGCGAACTGCCTGTACAATAACAATGACGGTGATAAACTTTGTGTTTCAGTAAACCCCATTCAATGCAACACGCATTCCTGTGCTTAATGTGAGCAACAAGCATAAAATGATGCACAACATCTAGATATTTTCCATTTTATCTAATGCTACGGCCATAAAAAACACAATCTCCAGGGTTTAAATATTACTCTCAATATAATTATGATGGAGCTTCAGTGAAGCACTGCAACCAGCAGACACAGAATATGTATGTGACATTGTCTGACAATCTGAAAAAGTACTTTTTCTGACTTTGAACCAACTTAAGGGAAAATTTAAGTGAAAGGTTAGGGTTCTAGGGGTTCAGAGGATACTCCTCCGCTAATAACTACGACTAACAGTGTTTTGGTGACTTTTTCCCTGAGGCAAATTAAGATCTCATGATGTGCTTGATGCTTGATCCACAGACATTGCCCCTCTTTTCAGTCCATTTTTTTATGACCATGTTCAAAGATATTCCAGTCTTTCAAAAAGGTATATAGGATCATGGGTATATATAATACATGAAAAGGGTTTGTTTGATATTGGTATATCATCATTTGTAATTTGAGCACACCCCTCTACAGCTCACTGCCTTATTACCAGCACAGAATAACGACAAAGTTTCAGAATTTTTGATCACACCTCCCACATAATAAACCTTCTGACGTGCCCTCCCGGACCAAAGTAAATAAAGATGAAGCTATCAAACGCCCTTATTTCCGTACCTCCTGCAGTCTGGCATTATATAACCCATGAGAGAGAAATGTCAAAAGTGTCATATTCAGATTTTATGAACTATTGTGTGAAGAGTTTTCTTCTTTCCATCTTTGTCATCTACATAAAGGGTATGTACTCTGCTGCGAAGAACAGAGAAAACGGAGGCAAGTAGAAACTTAGCGCAACATAACAACATCACTCTTAGATGTGTGGTTTCAAGTGCCGCATGCTCCTGGGCCCTGCTCTTTCAGAAGAGACTGTCATGAATAGCTTATGGAGTTTTGTTATAAATATTTCAGTTAGAGCCCTTTAGATGTATCTAAAGTCCTTAAAGGACACTGTGACGCAAAATAGCTCACTCACCAAACACAAAATTAAATTTAATAAGGAATTAGGGTTTCAAAGAGGCATATTAGTTGAATAAGGGATTATAATACAATGTATGATGTTCCTTCTTGGGTCACTTAAAACTAAAAGATTTTAACCCCATGAAACTACTCTTCTCATGCAGCTGCTATATTCCATATATATATATATATATATGGGACCTCAGGCCTATTTTAAATGCAGCCTTAAATCCTAAGGTTTCAAATGATTCCAAATATGTCCTGCAGAATTACAGGAAAATGTTGAAGCGGCATTAAAAATGCAACAAGCAAAAATGCACAATATTTTGTTGAAATAATGACCTGTTGTATAAATAACATAAAAGGAATAAAAGGAGAGGAATAACTCGGCATGTCTACGTATCGATAGCAATAGTCCGCTTTTTTTTTACTTTTGACGAATCGTGCTACCTGCTGTATCGCAATGATGGAAGGCGATGTGTGTACCGCAGATGAGGCGAACAGTATACCGATCCATGAATAGTGCAAGTGGATCGATTCGGCGTTGGTAGTGCAATGGTGTGGGCAGCTGTAGGATATGGCTGGAGGTCTCCATTGGTCTTTTTTGTCGGAACACTGACAGAACAGCACCATGTGGATGAGATCTTGGATCCATACGTGGTCCCCACATCCGCCAAATCCGTCACGCCATCTTCACGCATGACAACGCTCGTCCTCACACGGCAAGGATTACCAGCAGGTGTTTGGACACTAATAACGTCAGGGTGTTGGACTGGCCTCCTTACTCGCCAGATATGAACCCCATCGGGCATCTTTGGGACATTTGGGATCGGCAAGTCCAACATCGGCATCACCCTCCCACTTCTCACAGTGAGCTTTGAGCTACTTTGTTGGCCAAGTGGGACCAAATTCCAAAGAGACAGATCAACAATTTGGTGACCTTGATGCCACAAAGGATACAAGCACTGTTAGCAGCAAATGGTGGACACAGGCTTTATTAACGTTGTTCTGTGTGATCCAGAATGAATTCCTAAGTGCAATCTCTTGGAAATGTTTAAATAAAGATGATTATAATTCTGTTACATACATATTTTGTTGTTGTTTTTTTTATTTATCTGCACAGTTTGTAATCGAATTTTTACTTTGTTGTGTTTTTAATGCCTCTTAGTATATTTTCCACTTAATGTAATGCTACCGCCATAAAAACATGGCGTCCTGGGTTGAATATTTCTCTCGATATAAGTGTGAAGTAGCTTCAGCGAAGCACTGTAACCAACAGAAACAGAATATATATATATATATATATATATATATATATATATATATATATGGCATTGTCCTACAATGTCCTGCATTGTTTTTTTTTTTTTTTCCCTGACTTGGAACCTACGAAACTTAAGCGAAAACCTAAGTCCAAAATTTGATTTTAAGGGGTGAAAAACATTGCGTGCAGCGCGGCACAGATGACATGAGAGTGTGCCGTGAAGAGGCGATTTTGACCCAACAGACACACACTGGCTGATTTTATTATACCTCCTCCTGAAATGTTCCAACGTTTTTTTCATCAGCCTACATTTTTTTTCCCAAGAAAAGCAGCAAAGAGGTTTTCTAAATATTTTTCACCTATCATGATAAACATGATTGACCATTTATTGTTTAATGCAGAGCAAATACAAGAACTTGGAGCACAATTAAAAGCAAATCTTGCATACAGCAAAGCATGAAAATTATTCCAACTTTAAAGGGCCACTGAATCCAGAAGCTGAATCTGTTGAGAATCGTTCTTAATATTTCTATTTGTTTGACATAAATTTGCAGTCCAGCAGAGCCTGTATTCCAAATACAACATATTTTTGCATAATTGGAAGTCCTTACAGAGATGGGTTATTCAATAACAGTAATTTGTATAACTGAGTCCACTGTGGTAAACTCAGAGCGCAAATTTCAATAAACTTCCATGTCACATTTGTCTGATTACCGCCTCAGACAAATGTGACAGTTTTGCGGAGTTGTTTTATTGATGGTAATTTAGAAAGCTGTGCCTATTTTAAGGTATGTGTGGATGATAATGGTGGGATCAGGACTATAAAAAACAAGAAGCAAGGGCATCGCAAATCAACATAATGTGGATAGAGAATCTGAGCCTTTATTCAGGGGGTCTGGTCTACCATGCTTATCCCTAGCTGTTGATTATTAAAACTAATAATGAGCGTTCGCTGAAATTAGATGAGGCCACTAACCATCCCTTTAAACTAAAGATTGGTCTTCACCTGTTTTCAGTCATTTTACTTGATTAACGTTTTTTCGAATTATTGACATAATCCATCGGCAGTTTAACATTCAGCTTCCTTGTTAATGCAATGTTATGGTGATTAATTAGTGATTTCAATTCAGAAAAAAATATTTATTCATGAAGTGCTTGAAACAAAATCATAATAAACTACTGTGTTAGCTTCTGCAGTTCTTTCAGCATATGGTGTAATGCAGGCGATCTAACCTGCGCTTTGTGATTGTGTGGATCAAAACAAAGAAAACAATGATTGGCGACATACATGTTTCCAAAATTTTGAATAAAGGTGACTGAAATGCCATTTTGCATTCAAATGAAGCGGTTTTTTTTTTGTTTTTTTCTTCTCATCTTACCAAAAACAGGAGAACTGCCACACCTGTTTGGAAAATAGGTTTTTGGAGTCCATTAAATGTTCATTTTAAAAATGACTGGAAACAGGTCACAAGTAATCCTTAGTATAAAGGGGTGTTTTGTGCCTCCTGCAATTTCAGCTCTGCAACCGCTATTGATGAACATTATTTTGGGTAGCCAAAGAAGATTTTAGGAAAAGGGTTAGTTTCCCCAAAACATGCTTATGGAGACAGTTCTGGCATGAGGCATATCTCTCAACAAAATGGCAAAGATTAGTATAAAGTTAATCTTTAATGGAGGGGAAAATCTACCAAAAATAAGATTTGTGAGACATTTCCTTTTTTTGATTGGACACCAAAGGGCTCTTTCCATCAATCGATCAACAACAGCCGCTCTGCACCACTTATGTGAACAGTGCAGTCCCCTGATATAACATCTGTATGGCACAGCTGGTGAACTGCAAAGACACAAGGAGAGAGCAGCTGGTGAGGTCATAAGCAAATACAAACGGGAATCTAAAATGCGTTTGGTAAATATTAGAATAAATAAGTGTGGGGTCCAATCAAAAGTGGCATTAAAAAAGAGAGGGGTTGTATGTCATGTCTTTACCGGGGGCAGTTTGTAGTACTCCGGACGCTTTATTTGACCTGAATAGGAAGGCTCCCCGAAGGATGATAAAGACAGATAGAGAAGAAGAACTCTCCCTTCCTCGTTAATCACCGCCGTGTCACCGGAGCCACCTGTGACAGGAAGGAGCAGGACCAATGGGGGACCTGAGAGCTCCTCAGCCAATCAGACGGGCTTGGCCATTTCTCAAAAAAGTGGTCGCCACGGTGACACATGCCCCACTTTCTCGCCTCATTTTTTTTACTGTGGAAAAAGGAAAAGGTGTCTTCATCCCATTAAAAAAAATCCTCCCCTCCAGGAAGACTGTAGAGCAACCTTTGCTCATTGGCAAAATTCGAAAGAACTGCAAATGATTGGCCAATATATACTTTCAATGGCCAATAAATTTGACTATCAGTGATTTTTTTTGTCTTAATAGGTCACTTAATATTATGCCACCCAAAGTAACATAACATAACATAACATGAATGGCGAGAACAGGCCGTTCAGCCCAACTACGCTCGCCAGTTTCTTTATACTATTGTGAATATATCCCTTCAGATACTCAGTGACTCAATGGAATCTAGCTTTAAGTCAAGCCTGCTCTTGAAAACCCCCAAGGTCTCTGCCTCAACAATATGGGGTCTCTGCCTCAACAATATGGAAAGTGAAAGTAAGCAAAGAAACCGTACAAACCTCCTCTCATCTGTCATTTCTCACTGTGACCGCCCTACATGATCTGATTTCTGCAGCAGTGTTTGGATATTTATACCCTTCCAGTAGTGTCTGGATCCATCTGTATCCATGCTGACCAAATGACCCCTCCTTCAAGTTGAGCGATCTTCAGTAAGCACCACAAATCATTGGACAGCAACACATTTTTATTTATTTGGTTCTGTCGGCCAAATCGATCACTGGAACTGAATCCAAGTGAACATGTATTTTATATGATGAAGAGGAGACTGAAGGCAAAAAAGTCCCCAAAGATTAGCAGGAACTGTAGATGGCTGCAGTACAGACTTGGCAGCGCATCATGGGAAAGACATTGTGTGATATGGGTGTGTCATGTGATATCTGTGCGTCACTCAAATAGAGCAGTCACTGCACACAAAGGGCATGTGGCCAAATGTTAATTATTTTAACAATAAATAAATAAATATTTGGTTATTGATTGAAAAATTTACAGAAGCCCTGAAAGGCACTGTCGGCCAAAACATATGCAAGAGATAGTCGCCTGAATAAGATAAACCTACGTTTTGAGTGACATTGCCCGCATTTTTTCCCCCTCATTTCCTTTCAGGGCCACTACATGCAATTTTGTGGTGGGATTTTTTAAGGAGTTGCCTATATTTGGCAAAGGTTTGACTTTGACTGGGTAATATATTGGCCGCTAAATTCAGTATGATTTGATGCAAACATTCCTTGAGAATTACTTTTCTGAGACTATGAAAGTTACTGCTTAAACTTGACTTGACTGAATAATGTCCGCTGTGCTATCTGTTCTGTAGGAAATATCGCCAATACATTAGCTAACACATTTGGTTACTAGAAAAAATGTGATTTACGAAAAGAATACAAATGGCATTATGAACTCATCTATACAAGTGATGCACTCTACTTGTGTGGAGTCGCAAACTACGAACACAAATGAACAAATACAACACAAAGAAACACATTCATAGATAGATAGATAGATAGATAGACAGATAGATATCATTAGTTGCAGCTCCACTCAATTAGAGCATGCCACGTTTAGTTATCATCGTTATACTAAATATAATGTTGGCTACATTCTGAATCAACAATCTTTTTTCTCAGAAGCCAGTATCTCCTGTGCATTTGCCCTCTAGTTCTGCTGATCGATGGAAAATACCTGGAAAAAGAGGCATGACTGTCAAACTTGCAGGATAATGCACAGAAGATATTGACTTTTGCGACATCTAATATGGATGAAAACACCCTCAAATTAAAGCTGACAGTCTTCATTTCAACCTCGATTTCATTTTATCTCTTCAACCTCTGAGCAATAGTACATAATCAAAATAAAAAAATGTGTCACAGTCCATTTAATTATGGTGCTCACTGTTTGTGATTCTGATATTGTATACAGCAATGCAGGCTATTTGTTTACATAGCTATTTCAGTGCTACTCGTTCGAAAACTCATCATCCAATCCCAACCTGCTGCTCCACTTTAAAAAATGCACAGTGTAAAATACAAAGCTACATATTTTGGATGTGAAATTGTTAGATTTACCTGCAGGCACATGAAAAGCACTGTAGACAGATGTTCAGAAGATAAGGTGATGTCAGATGAGGGCTTTTTCTCACTCAGGCCTCCCTCGAAGTCAAAAAGACTAAATCCAAAAAGGTGCATGGGCAGGAAAAGAATGAGAAATCTAAAGATTCATCATGTTTCTTGATATTTTCCTGAGTGTAGGTATTTTGTTTAAAATACGTCAGTCTAAGTTCACCACAGGCTATTTCACTGTGCATGCTACATCAGAGAGTTTCACTCATAGGAAGTATTCTCAGGTTCAAACCCAAGTCATTTGAGAAACAAAAAAAAAAAAAAATACAATCTTAGTAACATCAAAATTAGAACATATCTGTCATCTAACTCTGATAATATCTGGCTATGGTTTTCCATCTGGACAGCCGTCGGTTAGCGTGGTGTGTTGAAGGTTCGCAAATTCTCACTCATCTGGGAGTAATTTGTGTTGTCACCCTCAATCTCACACTTCGTCAAGGAATCGCATGCATGATCTATTCGTAGAATTTGTAAGCATCAGTTTATAGATACACAGCTGCATTACTTAAGGGTTTTTTTTTTATTTAAATCATGTAAATATGAACCTTGTGATTAGCAGTTCATTGCAGACTTCTAATTTGTTGTTTAAAGTTGAAAAAAAAAAATCCCAGCGGACTCAAAGTTTGGAACAAGTGTAGTTTAAACTCAAGATGATACATTCATTCAGTCACATGTCAAAGCCTCATTTGTCCCTCGGGTATTTTAACAACACCGAATTAATTAAACCACTTTTCTCTCTGTATACAAATGTGCTGTGAGACTTTGAGAGTAAAATTGAAATTAAATGATAATAAGATACTGTTATGAGGGGGTCAGGAAGATTTTTTGTTTGTTTCTTTCTTTCTTCATTGTCTTTTGAACTACATTAAAAAAAATCAGGAGAGTCATACATACTTCTAATAATATCTTAAAATGCTCATTAAGCTATTGAAATACTCAAATTTTCTTGGCATGATTTTAAAATGGAATTACGGCCGCTGGGCAGAAATAGGATACGGCCGAGCAGCAGTGGATAAGTGATGATAAAAGTGGATGATGAAAAGGAAACATGAGGTGATAAGAAGAAGAAGGAGATTTGTTTAAAACACGAGAGGAATTTTTCGCACAACAGATTATATTCAAAGTCAATGCAAAGACGCGAACGTCTTTGCATTGACTTTGAATGTAATCTGTCATGCGATAAACTCGTTTTACGTCCGGTGTGAGAGGGGCTTAAGCAGTAACGATACATTCGTCAGTTAGTTTTAGCATGATGAGTTCCACATCCGTTGGAAGACTTACCTCTTTACAGCATCACCTGGGGTTTGAACCTGCCACCGCATTACCACACACAGGCTCCTAACAATCAGGATGTGCTACCTGTGCAGACAGCTGGATTGACTTCTGACATCTTTGTAGTCAACAGCCTCATGTAGAAAATAAATTGATGTAAAAGACAAAAAAAGTCAAAATTTGGGGGGAAAATCTGTAACGAAGCAGAAATACTCTCGATGCAGTGAAGGTTTTTGTGTATGATTTTCATGGAAATTAATTATTGTGGTTATGAAACCGTGATGTTTAACTACGCTCAGTTATACATTGGGGAAAATGTACTGCACGGGAGCAAAATTCAAAATTTTGCTTAAATTTCTATGTTTTGAGAATTATGGAAGTTGACACAGTCAGCGATGTATTTTTTCCTGAATATTATCATTTACTTGAAGTATATTGGCCCTGAATCAAGTGGCAACTTACCGTAGAAATAGACAGGAGCATTTACAGGGCAATAGTTTTTTGTACTTTGGAGTCAAATTTTGGTAAAATGAACATCCCTCTAGCAGTTCTAGTGGGGTCTGAGTGAAGATGCTGTGTTGACATTTTTGCATAATTTGAAGAATATTTGAAGGACTAGAATTGTTTGATTAGTTTTACAGATTTTGATTAAAATGCTGTCTCGGACTTCATAATTTGCCAAACATTACAGAGTATGTAAGTTTCTACAGACTTGGGGCCACATTTTTACACAAGTTGTGAAGCCATAACATGCATGGTTGGTTTTTAATCATTTTAAAAATTTTGAACTTCACATGCTTGCTGTAGCGCTTCCTTGGGGAAATCTGGTTTCATACTTCATCTTAAATAATTTTGTACTTTGTCGGATAGCTGTGCAAAGTTTGGCTCAATTTCATGTATGTGAAGATATTATTATTATTATTATTATTATTAATGCAGAGCAAAATGAGGGTGCAGAGCTGCCCTCTTCTAATAATATGAAGTCATGGAGATGAGCTTAGGGAATAGTCTGTTTTGTGAGGCTGGAAGCACCTGTCAATAATTTGACTTGACAATATTACAGGAAGCTCACTTATTTGAAGAGCATTACATTTTGCAAAATTATAAATATATGCTTAATGTCATGGTTGTGGATGTTTGTGCGTGTAATTTGGACTTTTCTTTGTGGCTCTCGTCCCGGGACGATATTGAATTCCTTTTCAATTGGATTCTTTACTCAGCTGGCTGATTGAACAGGGGCGGTGCTTCCCCGGACACTATATAAGCCGGAAGTCCGCCACGCCTCCTTTGCTAGAGTGTCTGTTTGTAGTTTTGCACTATAGCCTAAGATATCTGTAGTGAGGATTTATTTGACTTTATATCTTCTCGTTATTTGTGGAGTTTCTTTTTCTCTAGGGTCCCTTTTCCTCTCTAATCTTTGTATCGCCCCATTTGAGGAGCTTTATTTATCTCGGTCCCCGAGATACTTCTTCTTTCTCTCTCTCGCTTTGCTTCCGTGTTGTCGGATGGTTGGACGTCCTTTTGGAAGCGCGAGAACTGTTCCTGTCATGTGGTCTGCATCATTCTCTGTGTTTGTATTAAGTCCATGCTACTCTGTTTCCCTCTTGCCGCTGCACTTGGCCTCTCAATTCAATCGGCCATTACATTTAATAATAGTATAAAATTAAAATTTTTAAGTGCACGTCTTAGTTTCATGGGCATTCATATCATCTGCCAAATGCTTAAAACTGATCCTCAAATGAATGCAATGTGTAAAGTTTATGATACATGTTTTTTCTTCCCCACAAATTTCAAATTATCACTCCCAATATTAAAATATTTCTTGCATAAAAAATGTTTGTGACACTTAAAAATACAGACACATGAACAGTTAGTTACTGACTGTTTTTGGGAGTAGGAGTCATCAATTGTTGCCAAAGTGACCTTTTTCGTCTTTGTACAGCAATATGCATTTGACTGCATACACGTCTTTGATAGCAGAGGACAAACACTGAAAAATAATGGGAAAGTTAATGAAATTCATCAGTGAAGAATAAGGATACAGCGATTAAATCTGGGCCAGTCTGCATAGGTCATATGAGATACCTGGAGGCGCTGGAAACCTGGAGCAAATATGTCATAGCGCAGGGGGCCAAAGCACCAAAGATCTCCCCATCTACAAGGCACAAAGACATTTCCTACCCTTCATCATTATCATCAGTATGCGCCAAATAGATGAGAGGAGAATCTAGATCATATTGATTCAAAAGTTTCAGCCAAAGTAATATGAAGTTCTCAGAAGCACTTTGTGCCCACTCAGAATATGCGTACCACTGCGTGTCTATTAGATGGTCCCTAGGACCTCACAACACCTCCCCCCGGCAGACGCACAAGGACACGCCGTCCGTCCCTCAATGATAAGCAAAGCGGTGATAAACCCAGCCTGCTCCAGGGCAGCTATCTCAGCTACCGCACCATACGAGACACTCACCCCAACTGCAGGGTTCCTCGGCCTCGGCATCTGCTCCTCGCACTAAACTGCCACGGATAGCACATTCGGCACTTTTTTATTTTGCTTTTTTTTTGGTAATGCTTCTAGAGAATTCCAGCTGTGAGGGACAGCCAGGTGGCCCAGGGCAGGTGATGCTAACTAACCTTTCAGTTTATCGCTCAAAAAATCTCTCGACTATGCACTTTCAGACATTTTTTTTCTTCTTTTTACTGCCTGGTGAGGGATTATGGTTGTCTTGAAATCGTCTTCCCTACTGCGCACTTTTTTGATGGGGAGGGCACAGTGTGTGTCATCATTTTCTGTTTCCTTTGAACACTTCACTTTTAAGTCACAAGTGATTGATGAAAAACTGCCATCTGCATCCAAAATATATTCAGCCACTGGCTTCCAAACGCCCTGCTGATTTTGAGTTTAATCCAGTTTAAACTTTGCGATTTTCTGTCAATATTGGTCAATTTCACTATCACTGCTCAGAAAATTATTTTTTCTTCTAGGATATTTATCTGGTGACCATTCAGGTTTTTTTTTCATGAAAATGTACCAGCAAAATAAATCATATCATTGGCTCTACGAAGATAAGGGATAGCAAAATTCTGTAAAAACTCAGGAAAGCCAAGAGCATTCCCTAGAATAAAATTCTGCCTGTATTCCTCCAGCGCAGAGGCTTTTCCATATTCAGGAGGCATCAAGATCATCACAACATCTTTCATAGTGACAAAACGATGATCCATCCATCCATTATCAAACCTGCTTTTATGTGGTCAGGGCCGAGGGCCCAGCGATTCAATCATTTAATGGAGCTCACAATCCATCACAGGGCACTCAATCACTGACACTATTTAGCCACCAATTAGCCTAACAAGTATTTTGTCTGTAGGACGAAACCTGAGCGCCTGAGGAATACTTCTACAAACACAGAAACATCATGCAAAAGCTACTAATAAAGACTCTTGGCTGAATAAAAACTCAAAACTTTATTGCAATGAGGCAACTGTGCTATCCACTGTACCAACATGCCGCCTCTAGAGTGGCACCATGTTTACCATTTTATCGGCATTGGACACAAAGTTTGTTATCTTTATATACAGCCTTGTCTAGCTGTAAATCAGGCTGGATTGCAGCAAGTGCATGTAAATATCCATAAATTAAAGCTGATCTACACTCCAAACTCACATTCATTGTCTAATTAGAAATGACTAAATGTGATAAATTACAGTGCCAAAAAAAAGAAAATGTCTGACAAAATAAATGGATTGCACTTTATTTATTTATTTTAAAAGCACATTCACAACAGTTTTTTTTTTTTTTTTTCTCGTCACTGCGGCAAATGCGGACATCCAAGTCAGCTCACAACTTCTTTTTTGAAAGGAAAAAAAAAAACTCTTACAATGCTGATGCAGCCATAGTGGCGGTGGAGTTTGCAGCTGACACAGGATGACCAAAATCCCTGATGAACCTGAAAGCTCACTGAGCACTGAAGCAGAAAACACTGCGCTGACTCAGTCCTTCTTCCTTGCCTAATGCCAGGGCCCATTATGCATTGTTCTGCTACGACTGCTAGCTTTGGTACTGCCTGGAGTGAATTGGATCTTGGCTTCAGGGCAATAGGTCATGCAACTCAGGAATCATAAAAGGTTTCCGTTAATTGACTTGTGTTTCTCTTTGTAAACGTCTAATCTCTCGGTGGATGTAAATGGATAAGGCTTCTGTTTGGTACTGAGCTACCACAGGGGTCTAAAACTCCTTACCTGCAGGGTCGCTGTGTTTGCTGGTTTTTGGTGTGCCCCTGCACTTATAGGCACTTCATTTAAGAAATGTACCGGATAAAGGGTTAGTGCACCTTGTTTACGAGGCCTATATTATCTGCACCGATAAAAATAAAAAGTTGACCACACATAAAAAAGTTAGGCAACCAGCTGGAAAGCATTTTTGAGTCTTCTCAACTTCACGTTCCAAGTTCTTTCAGAAATTAATTTGTGCATCTATTGGGACTTGAAGTTGAGCAAACTCAAAAATGTTCCGCAGCTGGTTATCTCACTTTTTTGAAGTTAAGTAAACCTTTAATTTTTTACAGTTGACTGAATGGATATCACAAAAACCAGCAGACACTACAGTCCTCCAGGACTGAAGTATAAAATCCCAGAGCCGCAGGCTGATCACCCAATGCCAGGAGTGACTGTGTCTTTAAGAACATAGTGGCATTTACAAAATCCATATGCTGTCTCCTGTCCTCCAACGCAACTTTAATAAAAGCTGCAATCTCTTCCTGTCATCATGCAGAGTTTTTGTTGACTTAGAACTTTGCTTGTTTTGCAGAAATTGAGTTTATTTATACTGCGTTAAAGCTGTGATATGTTTGGTGGCATGCCAGCAATATAAAACTGATCGGATCAGCGCAACAGAAAAAGCCTTCTTTTGCAGACCAGTCTGCACTGTGCAGAGAAACCTGCAGGAGATGCATCATCGCTGATGAAAATCACACAAGTCGCACCCCCACAACTGCCTGGTCTCAAGAGACAGAGAATAAAGGAGAACTGAACTTCAAATAGTGCTCCGGCATCAAAGTTTTATACCAGTAACTATAAGAGTTCAGCAGCAGCAAACCTTATTCTGAAAGAAATCAGGATCATTTTAAATGTTTACAATTTTTAAAGTAGACATGTATTGATTTGAAACTTTATAAAAAATTGTTGTATCTGGTATCATCCGAAAGGGCAAGCAGTACTCTCTCGAACTATCAACACTTTTCACCCTGAGATGATCATGGAATAGAGTAATCATGGATGTAAAATGGGCTTTTAGCAACCCCCAATATCACCCTTGAACAGCACTGTGAATCGGGCAGAGAGCTGCGACGTGACTTGTGGGATCAATTATGACTCATAGGCTATTGAATGTGTATTTTACATTGCGAGCAAGACGTCGAAATCCACTAAAAATTTAAGTTTTTGCTTGACTTGTACATTGACGTTGAAGAGGATGATTCAAGTGCAAGTTCTACAGCAAGCGAAAGTGATGATGACGATGAAGAAATAGGAGAGATGGAAAACGAGGTAGAAATCGGTGACGATAGGGATGCAAGTGAATGCCAATAGCTACCACAAGCGTACCAACACAAACCGGAGCCTCGGGCACAGACGAGTGAGCGGGAAGAAAGCTTCAGGGTGCGTTTCCCAAAAGCATAGTTGGGAACTTACTTGATTTAAATCATTGACTGGATATGGTTGAACTAGCTAACTACGCTTTTGGGAAACCTACCACTGAGAGAGGGTGGAGAGAATACGAACATGTACAAACTTAGAATTTTACTGACAAGCGCTCCGTTGGTTAACTTGAGGCCCTTAAAGCTATAGTACGTAACTTTTACATGTCCGTAAATGTCCGTTTCATCCAAGCCCCAACTAGAGGAGATGACAAAATGCTGATTAAGCCGATTGGCTCCTCTCACATCTCGCTGTATTTTTCAGTATTTGTTGTTTTGTATTGCGTGTCGACCGGCGACATTCCCGCGCTGGCACGCAGGAAATGACGCGTTTTATTTCAAAACAAGAAGAAAGAAAGAAAGGAAGAGTGGGGGAGAGCCGATGTAGCTTGCACGCAGTTTTGGTTGGCGGCTGGCAGAGCCGGACTGTGAATGGACTGGAGATGGCAGAAGGAAGTGACGGATCAGGAAGTTCAGGAAGTGAGTTAGAAATGGAAGTAGGTGGCGGGAGGATTGAAAGTTGGAGTAAGGTAAAAGGGAAAAAAGCCAAACGACCTAGGCAACATAAAGAAAGTTCGTATTCAGAATAAACGGATAATGAACAAACGAGAGTGTATGAGGAAGATTACAAAGTAATCATCAAGCTAGAACGTGAAGGTACTTTGTTTGGTGAGTGGAACCCGATTCTCCTTACCAAGAGCATTGACAGACTAATAGGTGAGGTAAAGAGTGCAAGAGTTCTGAACAGTGGTGCTCTGTTGGTCATTTGTAGAGACAGCACTCAACAAGGAAAGGCAATCAGGCTGAATAAAATGGAAGGGGAAAAAAGTTCAAGCAACACTAGCTAAAAGTAAGAAACTAGTTCAAGGAATAATTTCCGGTATACCCCTGAGTTTGTCTATGGAGCAAATAAAAGAAAATGTGAAGGGTGCAAAAGTGAGTGAAGCAAGATGCCTAAAAACCACTCGAGGTCAGAAATGCGACAACTTGTCCGTGTTACTTACATTTGACGAGGAACAGCTTCCCCTTAAAATGTTTATCGGATTTATGAGCTACGATGTTAAGCTTTATATTCCCCCGCCACTGAGATGCTTTAAATGTCAGAGGTTCGGGCATGTAGCAGCATTGTGTAAGGGTAAACAAAGATGTGGGAGATGTGCAGGGGAACATGAGTATGGGAAGTGTGAAAGTGGAGCTAAACTCAAGTGTTGCAACTGCGGAGGGGAGCACAGCTCTGCATACGGAGGGTGTGAGGCCAGTAAGAGAGCGGCACAAGTACAGAGAGTGAAAACTTCTCAAGGGATTAAATATGCGGAAGCAGCAAAAAGAGCAGGGATACAGCTAAATAACACCAATGTTAAGATGAGTGGCACAGACAGTAATGACATGAGACCATGTGAGGGGTGTAGGAAAGTAAAAGAGGACACACTGATTGTTGGACAAAATCAGTTCATATTGTTCATGGTTGATGTCATTAACTGCACTGCGTAAACAGACAAAAAAACCGAAAAGATTAAAATAGTATTGAAAGCGGCAGAAAAGTATCTAGAAGTCAAGGCCCTTGGATGGGAAGAAGAGGAGGATATGTTAAGAGGAGGAACATCTAGCTCACAGAAACTATCACAATCATCTGCATGGGGTGGTGGATCATCATGGTCCTTAATGAGGGAATAGTTACAGATATAATATAATCAGCAAATGAAACTATACCAAAAAGTTCAGGGCGCAGAGATGAAAAGAATGTGCAGTTATAAGCATTTAATTAGGTAGCTGAGGGAAACAGGATTAATGGAGAGAATTTTATTTTATTTTATTTATTTATTTATTTTTCTTTTATCTGTCAATCTGCTGTCCATATTCCAGTCCGGCAGGTGGCGGCAATGCACCTTCAATTTGGATTTCACCGCCAATCAAATCAATAAGAAGAAGAAGAAGACGAAGAAAAGGAAGAGTGGAGAGTCTCCTAGCAAGAGAGCTCCGGACCCCACGTGACTTGCTTTGTTTTAGACCAGCGGCGCTAGGGATGGCAAATTTGAAGCTTCGAAACGTTTCAAAACATTTAAACCATTGTTTCGAAATGTTTTGAAACATTTCAAAACTTGTTTGCTCAACATTGGCATCCACTGGCAGAAGTTGTCATTGCAGCCTTGAATTATTGTTGTTGTTGATGTGCTGAAGCCCCCCTTTTCACAAATCCAAAAATATTAATAGTGTTGACACAGGCACAATCAGTCAATTATTTATTTTTTGTACGATATTACTATTTCTTATTGTATAGCACTGTTTGTTTATTTTGCCGTTAAATGCTCTCATTCATTCATTGAGAATGATTGTGTCAGGTCAGGTTTTTATATATGAATGGACTTGACAATTACAATCTTTGATTCTGCCTAGTTGGTATTGCACCTCATTGAGATTATACACATCTGTAAAATGTGGTATAAAGATTTAGATTCAGAAACATTTTGCTCAAAGATTTTTAATTCAGGGATAATATTTGCTGCACTTTTTTCTATTCAGCTGGCTTCTCTGCTTCTCGACAATCTGAAATCAAATTACAAGTTTATTTAAACAAAAAAGAAACAAATAAACAAACATGCTTCAACTTATTGACACATTGGAAAGAGTACCTGGCAAGATTTAGAAAATCTATCTATCTATCTATCTATCTATCTATATTGTATTTTGAACAACTGTAGCAAAATCCTCACAAAATCTCTCATCACAACTCAACAAAACACCTCAAACACCTGTAGCCTATTCTCCCTTGGCTTTTTAAAACCTTTCGCAGTGGACGGATAGCGATCACGTGACGTTTCAAAACATCTCTCGAACGCCGTGTCGGAACCGGAAGTGTTAAAACGTTTTGAAGCCGTTCGAAGTTCGGTGTCGAAATTGCCATCTCTAAGCGCCGCAGATTTCAAGCCTTCTGAGTTCACAACTCACTTTCAGTCAGGAAAACTCATGTTTCAATAAAATAGAACAGTTTATTCATGGGTATAAGCATGACATTGTATATTGGCGGTGGTTCTGCTCTGGAGGAATGTACTACCTAGGCACAGCGAACATACAAACATAGTAATGAACAGAAATCAAAATCCCCCCCCGATTTGAGCAGAACCAAACAGGTGGAGGCTGGGGTGGAGGAGGCAAGCGAAGAACCAAAGAGTGTGTTGCATAGCATGAAGTCATTGCAAACAGCAGCAGAAGTGAGCGAGCTTGACATCTTTCAAATAGACCGCTGTATGACCTCGTGATGTGTATCCTCCAATTGTTGTGTGCCTGCTGATGCTGATGTGGCTGGTAGCTTACCAGGGTGCTGTCAGCTGATGTAGCTCTCCTCGAGTTTCCTGCCTGAACTAGTTACACTCATTTAATTTGAACGACGTTGGACTTAATGTCGAAAAACTAAATCGGTTAAATATTACGAACTCGGAGATTTATGGAATAATTCGTGAGTACTTGCATTTTCGTAGTTACCACAGAACAGTAGGACAGTGCCGTGACAAACTAAAGAAACAGCGGCTGCGATATTTCAAAGTGGAGGACGCAGTGTGAAAGTCTGGCAGCTCAAGTTATGGGAAAGATAAATTTTCGTGGTTGAGGCAGTGGACAGCTAAATCCGCCAAAAACGCAAGGGTGAAAGTATTCCATTTTCAACCTCCATCAACTGTTGCAGCTACGGTCACGTATCATTATGATAAACTACCACCATGATACTAACCAAAATAACACAAGCATTATAACACTGCGAACACTGTCATCAGTCGTCATCGGCCTTCGGCGGTGTCATCCGGTGCTGCATCCTTCTGATTCAAGTAGGTCGAATTTGCTATCTAACTACGGCTGCTGTGGTGAGTATAGCGGTGTTTCTACTCTATAGGATTGAGGGAAAGCTAGAATCCACCCCATATAGACACATCTGTAGAACAGGTCGACATACCCAAGTGTAGACCGGAGACCATAGAAATCCGGTGGGGCTGAGTTTAGAGGGAATTATGGACAGTGAGGAGCAGCAAAAAGTGGACCAACAACTGATGGACTGCTTAGGTGTGTACTATAAGGACCTGCTGCTCCGTGTGCAGAATTGTGGTGTGTCGTTAGCGTGGAGTAACGAACTGCTTCTGCGCTGGTATATGATGGAGGGGCAAAAGCTCCAGGCTAAACGATCTTTTCGGAAATTGCCCCTGGTAATGGTTACTTATTGCGCTGGAATGACCAGCGTTTGCTTGCGGAAAATGGGCGCGTTATGAGTAGTATGCGACAGCTAGAGAGAGCTCCGGTTATGTTATGAACATTATACAGGTTTTACAGACCGTAAGTTCCGTTAGCGTGAACAGTTGCGTATTTGGAGCTAGCGAATCAATAACATGGGCATACGTCATATGGAAGTGCTGGCTGTATTGTTCTAATAACGTAGAATTCCTCTAGGGGGCGACAGAAGTTACGCACTATGCAAGTTTGTTTACTTTCTGCGCGATTATATTTTTGTCTCAATAGACCCTTTCGGTTTAAGGACGTGAAAAAGCGAGATTTGGAGTGCACATGCTCTTTGCAGACTATGTGGGGCCGAAGATGCACAAATCCTATTTAAAAGGTGGGGAATTATAAGATCATTCACTTTCCCCATGGTAAAAGGCAGTTTACAGCGTGGATTCGGACTATAAACAGGAATATTTTTCATTCGGGAACATTTTAGGGTGTGCAGCGCACATTTTGTGTCTGGATGGCAAGATTAAGAATTCTGTATTCAACCTACTCCAAATATCGATAGATGTTTAGGTACCCAGAGAAACATTAGGATATGAAAACACGCAAGCGTACGTCCAGTTAAGGAAATTTAGAGTTTAGTTTCAAGTGCTGCTATTCGTGTCAGTTGCATGTCGTTAACGGTGGCTGTCGTGTCACTGATGACACACTGGGTTGCTAGGGCAGGCGCAGCATATGCATTCGCGATATTAAATATTAATATTAAATTCTGAACATCCTTTCTCACTGATAAAACTCCACTAAAACAGATTGGCGCCCCCCTTTAAAATCGTTCTGGCAAATAAAAAGCCGGAAAAAAGAGGAGGCTGGATCCAATATTATTTCCCCCCTGACGATATAGCTAGACTAAGCTCTATTAGTTTTCTTCTACAAACTGAAAGCATTGACTTCTTCAGCGCAACAGAGACTTGAGAGACTATATCGACGAGATACTGTCAAGGCAAGTCCTTGACATTGTTGCAGCACGGATGAAAATCCGAAATCAAATGTGTAGCGTTCAGTCAAGCAGTAATGATATGGCCTTGTATTTTACATGTGTACCTGTGCACTTATCCATGTTAAGAGGCGATTAGGATATGTGTGCTTGCCGGTTGTTTTGAACAATGCGAATTCGTCGCAAGAACACTGTAGCCATTAGCTGACTTAAGGCGTGGGACCCAATCATAGTGGTGTTAATGAAATTATTTCATGTCCGCAAAACTAACTGGCAAGCAAACGCCACTTTGTTGGCTATATATAGCAAGTAATTATGAAATCGAAATCACAAGGAAACCAAATTATTATTGCAAGCAGTGAAATGAAAACCACACCTACACTTAGCTCTGAGGGGCTAAGTTTTGTAATGTGAGCCCCTCAGAGCTTACTTAGGCTGTAAACGTCGTATGGCACTAACATTCCCCCTTTGGCTTGATTTTTTTTTTTTTTTTTTTTTTTGCGTAGTTTAACATCTGCTTAAAGTCGTATATAGCCTATTGGATCGAACAAAGCCAGTCCCTATTCAAAATGTGGATACAAAAACTGGACACTGCAAAACAATAACACCTTGAACAACAAAAGATTAAACAATTATTTGACGATTAGTGGGCCAACTGAAATAACTTATAATATCAACCAGTACCTTAACTATATTTCTCCGATCAGATCGCTCTTTCCATTTAGCTTGCGTCGGTGTGAGATCCTTTCGTTTGTTTCCCGAGCGAAGCCAACATTATTTGGGTCAACTAAGTCAAGCCAGCTATGATAAAATCGGTACTGCAGACTCTAGTGTGATCATTCAGGACGAAGTTCTTCCGATTTATAGCTCGAATCCACGCCTGTCGTTGTCTCTTGCCACGGGGAACACGAAAAAACCTTTCATCCCTGTCTTTATGATACCGGTTTATGCACCTCTCTATGCAACAAATAGCCACTATATTTCCTTTTGCCCCACATCAGCTATATGGGGCATGCGCGCGCGGACTTCCGGCCTCAAACCGAACTGGTCTATTGGTTGCCTCG
The DNA here is from genome assembly GCA_029692085.1 of Gymnothorax javanicus. Classification (NCBI taxonomy): domain Eukaryota; kingdom Metazoa; phylum Chordata; class Actinopteri; order Anguilliformes; family Muraenidae; genus Gymnothorax; species Gymnothorax javanicus. The sequence continues at coordinate 54,643,742 of CM056195.1, forward strand.
TGAGCGGATGGGTTGTACTCTAGCTCGCGATCTGATTGGCTGTACTTGGGGGCAGCGTTTACGCAGCCTGACAGGCTGAGCAGCCTGGAAGTCTACAGCTGAAGGCAACTTCACCCTGCAGCAAGCGGGCACTGGCACTTTCTGGGCTTCAGCCCGGACCATGGTGTTCAGTACTACTCCGCAAAGCCGCGCCTTAACCGGGTGAGCTAACACGATGGCCAAACAATAACATGCTTTCTGACGATCATTAATATAATCCGCTAGAAATATAAAACAAAGTGAGACCAAGAAATTAACAAATTATGACAGGCAGAATATGGTCGATTCCTCGACCTCCTTACCGTGTGTCCCTGATTCCCACAAATTATGCCATAAGACAGGGGCTATTTTCGCTCGGTTTTTTCGGGGATGTGCGCGAGTTGAAAGGGTGTTCAAAATGAATCTTTTATTCACTCCCTGTTTGAGTGAGTATCCGGAAAGTGTTTTATTTATCATCTCCATGATTTTAGCTTTTTGTATCGGTATAATTCGCCCATTTTTTGATTTCTCAATACACGTCTGCTTTAAGTCAAAATTTACAGTATACACTTTGTAAAAACCATTGAGTGGCTGTAGAATATGTTATGATCGTGCGCATTGCTGAGGGATGGCTCAGTATTATGAATCTGCTGTTCACGGCTCTGTGACCTCCATTAGAAATGGGGTCTGAGCAAGTGGGTGCCAATATTACAAGTCACAGGCTAGGCTAACCGAAAACTGTAATGAGCAGTGCCAAAACTGTAGCACTTCCTAAAAGGTTGGTTTTTCAAGCCCTTGTGTGGCCCTTTTGCAAGATTCCTAGTGGGATTGGACCCTGCCTGGCTTTAGGTGTCCCAAAAATAAACATCTGTCATTGTGCTTACTTCACATTCAAGTACATGTTGTTGTAGAAATGAGGACACAAGGAGAAAACAATTTTAGCAAACACACATTTCTCAGCGTAAGGTTGTAGCCTATTTGAATTATACTGCACTAGTTTTTAAAATTAATTTTAATATCACCATGGGAACATGAAAAATATGCACTTTCATATTTGAATAAGGCATGATTCGCGTTCATGTCTGATTGCAGGTAACAACAGTCACGATGAGCTAACAAACAGGTGTTGATTAGCATTGCCAACAGGAACAGAAATATGGGCTCATGAATGATTGATTTACTATAAAGAATTTAACTTCACAGGAGCCAGTATCTTCGACCCAGCAACTTATTTCCTGGCTTTTCATAATGGGACCTAAACCATTGCCAGAATAGGGTACTGTAAATTATCATTATCATAATAAATGGCATATATCCCCTGAAATATGTGAAGGCCATTTTGTCCACTGTATGCAGTACTGCATTTTGATTGCATCCTGTAAGAATGGTCTATTATGTGATCGGGAATGTAGTGAGACCAACATAATATGGAAAACAAAACTCCTTTCAAAACTACATGCAGTTTTCTGACAGTAATATAGCTTGAGGACAAAGGAATGTACTTGAAAAGAGAAGCGTTCTCTGAAATAACTGCAAGTTCAATAGGGCAAATGCTCTGTAAGGCATAACAAATAGCCCTTCAGTTTGGGTACAAGGGAAAATATTGACAAAAAGCTTTTTCAATCAAGAGAAAGCTCACATGAAATGTGTGGGGCAGTCCCTATGGTAACTTGCTCCTCTTCAATTCTGTGCCATTTTCTTTTTCCAACAAAAGCACTGGGTTTCAGAGATACTAACTTGGCACCGTTGGTATAGCACATATACCGGTAATTAAAAAAAACATTTTGCTTTTGGCATAATCAACTTAGCCTACTTGGAAAATTGCAATGCTATCATCAGATTGATACAGAAAGTGTACACAAAACGGTTCAAAGTAGCCTTTTCAGGCTTTGGTGAAGACCATCGCTCATCTTGAACAAGAGCAGATATTAAGTGGAAGTGGTCAGGTGAAAAAATTATTTAAAGGATTATGATGAAAGCTGGCGTACCTACTTATTCGTTATTACTGCCTGTGCTTCAAAAATATGTACAAATCAAGCTGAATCACCAATAAGAGCCATTAAGAGAGAATGGTTGATACTTAAGAGGAAAATGAAAGCCAATGAAAGTGAGCGAGTGACAAATTGAAGCAGCTTTAATGGGTGACTCTTGTCCCGACACACACGTACATTTGGGGGTCAACTATTTATGTGAAGACACCAATGCAGCCTCATGTCATACAGCTGACATAAATTTACAGTGAAATTTGCAATCATAAATGCTTCTGCAGAAAGCTTTACATTCCTCAGCAAGGATTTATTGCCAAATTAAGTGAATAGCCATCATCACTTGATTAAAGTAACCTTTCCAGGCCACCTGTGTTTTAGTACAATGAAATACATATCTCTGTCTGCGACAGGCAAGGCTTATTACCATCATTTGTTTACAGAAAACATACATAATAGTTTCACTTAGCTTGACTTCCACGCACTGAATTCTGTATTAAACACTGTACGGGTCCTGATTTATAATACTGAAGTTTGCAGAGAATAAGCATATGTAGCGCAAAAGTTTCTCTTAGCAAATTCTCAGCAGTTTAGTGTCATAGTTTGAAATATTATGAATTAGTATTGCGAATGTGTTTTTGCTGTGTTTTTGCCACCCACATGTAGTGCATGCAGCCATCACATGACCTGTCGATGATTTTATTTATTTTGGCTTATTCCTTTGTTCGTTTATTTTTTTTTAATGTTAAACTTTGCCATGTGACTCCTGTGATTCATCTTAAATAATCCAACTGCTGGCCTTCAAAAATATATACATTCCACTTCACCAATCACCATTTAAGTTTGTTTGCAGTCGTTAAATTAATGCTCTGCAGGACTCTACCAGATGATCACTGCATCTACACCAGACACAAAATGGCCTACTCTGTAATGCTCTGCAGCATCTCAAGCTGGAAGCTTTGGCTAGATCTGGATTCTGCTTCATCAAGCCTCATGGCCACAGCCTTCATCTCACATTAAAGGCACGTCATCTGGGAATGGTTCACGAAATTCCTAATATACGAGGCCCATTCATCAGGCTTGATACATCTTATGGAAAATGGGTTAGGGATGCTGCAGAGCCTAATTGGCCATTAAGATCGTTTAACTAGTCTCATCTAGCAATTTTTTCCCCTCATACGAGTCCTGAGGCTTCTATTGGCCCCAGATCAGGGTTAAATATTCTTTTTCATTGTACTACTTTTAATAAAGATTTATATGGGAACACAAATCATGATATTGTATAGCATTTTCTTTCATCTTGAACAAAATCTTGCTCGGGTCTTCGCATGTGCACTTGGCTGTTCTGCACAAATTGCTGTGTTAAATTGCATTTTTAATGAAGCCGTCCTTCTTCAAAAGCCAGCACTTTTCCAGTATATGCCGCACAATTTTCAACTTCTTAGATTAAAAAAACGCACTCGTAATGACATGGTTTATTCAGAGAGAAAAACCAGAAAACAATAGAGAATATCTTCAATTAGCTGTACTGTAAGAACTTTGTCTTGTAACTGGCATTTCAATAAGATATTTACAATGTGGGTCATGTTGTTGGAGCACATTTCTGAATCCTCAAAAAATGGATGAAAACGCCTAGATGACAGAAGTTCAGTCCATCTTTATTATTGCTAAGTAACCTTGTACTAAATGCCATTAAAACTGTCACTTCAGACATTTATTTTGCCTTTATAAATGCACCGCACATTCTTTCGTTGGATTTATGCACTCATTTTACCTCACGTAACACCTGCTGGACTGCCGCTCAAAACCACAGCTCGAATTAGCATAATTCCTTAGCAAGGGCAGCCATTTTGGTCCCCATGGGTCATCAGACAGGTTTTCCCAGACGATCAGTCTCTCGAATCTAATTAAATTCAGCCTGGTGCGAGAATGCACTGATGGGCTGTTATCTGACCACAGCTGTCGCCTCTCCAGTCTGAAACCCCATCTTTACAAAATTCTGTCACAAAATCAATACGATTTTTTTGTATGAAAACTATTATGATTATGATTCATGGCCCAGCTTTGGCTGCTTGAACTCATCAAGAGGAGGTGTTGTGGACTTGTAATCACTCAATGTGCCTTTTCTGTGGGCTGTGGACTGACTGCTGAGAGACTGACAGCCTGACACAGAAAAATCTGGATCTGCCTCTAAAAATGTGCGCAAAAAAGTGTACATATACAAACAGCGTACATGGCACAGTGGCACAGCGGGTTGCACTGTTGCCTCACAGCGAGAGGGTTATGGGTTTGAATCTGGCCTGGGCCTTTCTGTTTGGAGTTTCCATGTTCTCCCCGTGTTCACGTGGGGGTACTCCAGGTTTGGCCCACAGTCCAAAAACATGCATGCTGGGTGAATGGAAGACTCTAAATTGCCCGTTGATATGAGTGTGTGATTGAATGGCGTGTGTGCCCCTTAATGGATTGGTTAGTTATCCAGGGTGTGTTCCTGCTTTTCAGCGCAATAGACTAGTACAAGCTCCTGCTACTTTGTGACCCTGATGAAGAAGAAGCAGTGTAGATAATGAATGGATGTGGGAATATACAGTATAAGTGTCTTACGTAAGTGCAAAGAATTCTTAGAGGCATTTTGCCACTTGGACACAGTAGTCTGTATTTACAGTATATAGAATAAATTTCACACAGATATGTGCATTTTTTTTTCTCTTTTCATTAAAGCAAACTATTGACCACCGTAGTAGCAATTTCCAATCAATGCGGAATGTGCAGTAAGTGCAGCTCTTCTTTGTAAAAGCCGAATAGCCTTTTCTCAGCACTCCTTGCAGAAAATGGTCTGCTTGTTTACATGCTGGAAATTCACCTGATCTGACTGTTATCAGGTTATTAAACTGGCATTTTTCATCTGTTATCAGAGCCATAGGAATGGGATAGTAGGGCCCTATTCCACCTATTAATACACCACAGTACAGTCTGGTTAAGGTTAGGGGTATGGTTACCATATGATTAAGTTTAGGCATCTAGTTAAGGTTAGAGCTATGGTTTAAGCATGGTTAAAATTAGGTTAAGGGGTCTGGTTAAAGGGGACCTATTATGCTGACCTTCTTTTAATACATATTAGTAATGTTATAATGTTGGTTGTCCATACTCAACCTCTGAAAAGTTTCTAAACATAAGACACAGAGGTTTTGCCGTAATCCAAGAACGTGATTTCGTGAACGTGATTTCCTCTCTGAACAGCTCCTCCCGAGATCTTCGCGACGTCAGGTTGTGCCGTCCAATTAGTACAGACCTAGCCAGAGCCAATCATGGCGCTGGATCTGCCCACACCGGAAACTATTCTAGCAGGCACTAACAACAGCAGATCATACTATGCCTTAGTAGAGTCTACACTTTTGGAAATACAAAAGAAGAACCGCAGATCATTTGAGGTGTAGTTTTGTCAGTATCTCTCCCAAAGCTGCTTGTCCGTTTACTTTTGGACGCAAAGAAAAACACCTATTTCTCTTCCAAAAGAGGATGCCACCAGAAATCAGTGGGTAGCTTTTTTTTGTTTGCTGGCAGCAAACAGCCACGGCCAAAGGGAACGTTAGCTGTTTGTGCTCAGCATTTCACCAAAGACAGCTTTGTCAATAAAGGATAATTCGACACAGGAAAAGCGTTTCAGCTGCTTCTCAAACCTGAAGCAGTTGCATCGATCAAGCGCTCAGAGCCACAAGCTGTAAGTAACGATATAACAGCAAATAATGTAAGTGAAGCTAATGTGTTACGGGTGGCTAGCAGGACCGCAAGCGATAGTAAGTGCTAACAACTGGCCTCAAACGCAGGCTTTGTAAAATATCTGAAGATAAAGCCTGTATTGGTCGCGACTGTCCGTGACTCACAGACACAGAAGCTGCAAGTTGCTTTTACTGCAAAAGCCAACCTGAAGTGATAGCCAGTTGATTGTGGCTGTAGCACAGCGGCTAACGTAGCCAAGTTACTGTTGCTACTGTTTGTATCCTAAATATGCAAGAGTAATATCAGGGGAAATTCTACAGAAGGTGTGTGAACATAAACCTCATTTGAAGCTAACTTTTAATACTTGTTTGTAATTTGGATGCTTGGTACAACTGTCCACGGTAACGGAACTTGCTGTCTGTAAAACCTGTATTGCAAGGGTTTGTCTCTGTGGTTATGACCGCTCGGTTACCAGCTACTGCATGTTAGTTTGCGTGTCGTGCTACTTAAAAATGCTCCTGGTTAACTTATATGCAGTAATTCTGATTGGTATGCTTGCTACTTCGGTAAGCATCAATGTGGCAGTTTCATCATAACGTTGCCCGATTGTAGCCACTGCAGTTGAAGCGGCTGCTTGTGATCGCTTCACTTATCCATGACTGGTATCAGCCGGATCCCTATCAGAAATATCTGGGCAAGCTCTCTGATTCTACCGTGAAAGCAATCACAAAATGCAGGAGCTCTAATGTGTCTGGTATTACAAAGGATTTCTCTGCACTACCTTGACATAATTTCATCCCCCTTTAGAAACTGTTGTGGGTTATAAAAATCCGAAAAAGGCGGAGATCATATAGGAAATTCTTTCCTGTAGAAGTGATCGATTCGCTAGCTCCACATAAGCAACTTGTCCATGCTAACAGAACTTACGGTGTGCAAAACCTGTATTATGTTCATAAAATAACCGAGCTCTCTCTAGCTGTCACATAGCTACTGTCCATAAAGCTGATTTCGCATCACACGTGAAACAAACTTTTCGCGGGACAGATGACATTCAAAGTCAATGCAAAGACTTGAATACACGCGTTATGGGCGCGTTGAGCAGCTTTCACACCGGACGCGAAACCAATTTTTCGCGACGACATATTAGCTACATTCAAAGTCAATGCAAAGACTCGTATACACGCGTTATGTGCATGTCAAGCCGCTTTCACACTGGACGCGAAACAAATTTTTCGCGCGACAGATTAGCTACATTCAAAGTCAATGCAAAGACGCGAATACACGTGTTATGGGCGCGTTAAGCAGCTTTCACATTGGACGCAAAACAAATTTTTCGCGCGAGAGATTACGTTCAAAGTAAATGCAAAGACAATGCATTGGTGTGAAAGCGGCTTATCGCGACTATTTTCTGCGAGCAAACGCTGGTCATTCCGACGCAATAAGTAACCATTACCACAGGCAATTTCCGAAAAGGCCGTTTAGCCTGGAGCTTTCGCCCCTTCGTCATACACCAGTGCAGAAGCTGTTCGTTACGCCACGCTAATGACACACCACAGCTATGCACACGAACCAGCAGGGCCTTATAATACACACCGAAGCAGTTCATAAGTTGTTGGTCCACTTTTTACTGCTCCTCACTGTCCATGTTTCCCTCTAAACTCAGACCCACCGGATTTCTGCGGTCTCCGGTCTACACTTGGGTTTGTCAACCGTTCTACAAATGTGTCTGTATGGGGTGGATTCTAGCTTTCCCTCAATCCTAGCTATAGAGTAGAAACACCGGTGTACTCAGCACAGTAGCCGTAGGTAGACAGCAAATTCGAGCTTGAGCTGCCAGACATTCGCACTGCGTCCTCCACTTTCGCCGTTGCGTTTATGAGAACAAGTTAATTTCATTAGATCTATACACATATACTGCGTTTGATTGCGGAATATGCCGGTCGATTCCTTCTGGAGACGCGTCTCAGTTTCACTCTGAGGAAGCAGACCCGAAAAACTGCGTTCTGCTGCCTTGTCCCGCCTAGATCCGCCCTCCACAGAGCTGGCCAGTCAGAAGAAAGTGGGCACACGGGGAGTGGGGGCCATAGCGGAAGAACCACCCCAATGAGGCGTTTCAGGCAGAGACTACAATGGACTACAAATGGTGTTTTTTGAGGATGGCAGTATGAGCTCAATAAGGACCCTGTTTAGGACTTTGAACGATCAGGAGTACTCTAGGGGAGTCCAAAATCAAAATATAACCTTGGAAATATAGCAAAATAGGTCCCCTTTAAGGTTAGGGCTAAGGCTGCAGTCTGTTTAAGTTCAGGCTTCTGCTAATGGTCTAGTGTATAGTAAGGTAATGTACAGCGCCCTCCATAATTATTGGCACCCCTGGTTAAGATGTGTCATTTAGCTTCTAATAAATTCAGTTTTTTTCTCAATAATATAGGACCACAATGAAAAAAAGAGGAAAATCCAACCTTTAATTCAAGTGCATTTATTCAGTGAGAAAAAAATCCCACATTAAGAAATAATTCTTTTACATCAAATCATGTGTGCCACAATTATTAACACCCCTGATGTTAATACTTTGTACAACCCCCTTTTTCCAACAAAACAGCACCTAATCTTCTCCTTTAATGTTTCACAAGATGGGAGAATACAGAAAGAGGGATCTTCGACCATTCCTCTTTGCACAATCTCTCTAAATCATCCAGCGACCTGGGTCCTCTCCTCTGCACTCTCCTCTTCAGCTCACTCCACAGGTTTTCAATGGGGTTGAGGTCTGGGGACTGAGATGGCCATGGGAGGAGCTTGATTCTGTGTCTGGTGAACCATTTCTGTGTAGATTTGGCCACATCTTTAGGGTCATTATCTTGCTGAAAGACCCAGTGACGACCCATCTTCAGCTTTCGGGCAGAGGCCACCAGATTTTGATTTAAAATGTCCTGGTATTTCAAAGCGTTCATGATGCCATGCACCCTAACAAGGTTCCCAGGGCCTCTGGAAGAGAAACAGGCCCACAGCATCACCGATCCTCCCCCATACTTCACAGTGGGCATGAGGTGCTTTTCTGCATACTCATCTTTTGTGTTCCGCCAGACCCACTTAGAGTGTTTGTTGCCAAAAAGCTCTATCTTGGTCTCATCTGGCCAAAGCACACGGTCCCAGTTGAAGTCCCAGTACCGCTTAGCTTAACTCCAGACGTTTGCGTTTATGATTGTGAGTGAGAAAAGGTTTTTTCCGTGCATGCCTCCCAAACAGCTTTTTGGCATGTAGATAGCGCCTGATGGTTGTTTTGGAGACTTTGTGACCCCAAGATGCTACCATTTGTTGCAATTCTTTAACAGTGAGCTTTGGAGAACTTCTTATTTCTCTTACCATCCTCCTCACTGTGCGTGGTGGCAAAATAACCTTGCGTCCTCGTCCAGGCTTGTTTACCACTGTTCCAGTAGTTTTAAATTTCGTAATGATTCCTCTGACAGTAGATATGGGCAGGTGCAGGCGAGTGGCTATTTTCTTGTAGCCATTGCCTGACTTGTGAAGGTCAACACACATCTGCCTTACTTGAATGGTGTGTTCCTTTGTCTTTCCCATATAGAAGAGTGGATAAGAGAAATGGCCTCTGTGTCACGTCATATTTATACCCCAGGGAAACAGGAAGTGATGAATTACTAATTAAATGCTCCTAGATACTCTGATCAACTTTGTAAACTACTGTATAAATGACAGAAATACTTCAATTACATTTATTTCTTAGGAATTGTTAGGGGTGCCAATAATTGTGGAACAGGTGATTTTATGAAAAATAATTATTTCATAGTCAGGGATTTTTTTTCCCCTTAAAATTCACTTGAGTTGAAGGTTGCAATAAAAATTGAATTTATTTTAAGGCTTTTAACACATCTTAACCAGGGGTGCCAATAATTATGGAGGGCGCTGTATCTGTTTACGTTTAAGGCTATGTTTACAGTCTGGATAAGGTCAGGATTAGGATTACGTTCTGGTTAAGGTTAGAGCTATTGTTATGGTATGGTTAAAGTTAGGTTAAGTGGTCTGGTTAAGGTTCAGTAGTCCGGGAGCCCAGTGAGGTTTAATTGGCAATTTGCGCCCAAAAGGTTTGAGGTGGGCATGTATATGGTGTGGCCAAGGGTCTTGGAAATGGGGATTCTTAAGTGAAGCAAATGTTGGATAAGCCAGGGGGCACCACTGAAAGTAACCCCAAAATAGACTTTAATTAGCAATTTGTGCCCAAACGAGATATGACCGTTTATTGGAAGGCATTGGTGTACTGATCTCATAACCACAACTTAAAAAAACTTTTTCAGTTGGAAAGGCCACTTAAGAAGGCCCCTAATTAGCACTAATTAAGGGGCTTCATTAGCAATTTGCGCCCATCAACAAAACTTGTGCTAAAACTTTCATGAGAGTGACCAAAATCAATATCACTTCCTTCAGAACCTAAACTTTGAGGGATTTCATACTTAAGAATGGGGGCGCCACTCAACATACCCCCTAAAATAGACTTTAATTAGCAATTTGAGCCCATCACAAATCTTGTGCTAAAACATGGATGAGAGTGAATAAAATCAATATCACTTAGTTAAGAACCTAAAGTTTGGGGGATTTCATACTAAAGAAGGGGGCGCCACTCAAATGGCAATTAGCAAATAACTGAAGAACAAATAATCTTTAAAACAAAAACATATAATTTCAACAATTACAGCGTGAGAAACAAAAAAAATAGTGTTTTCATAAAACAAATCAGCTCCCATCATCGTGGACTGGCCTTTTGTAGACTAATTTTCAGTCTGAAAATAAATACTTGTAATCTTCACAACAAAAACACATTCATTCAACAATTGCCATTATAACTAATTACCATAATTACTGCGTGATGATCAACAATAACTGTGTTAAGATCAAATTTGTGTTATCGTCATGGATTGGAATTTCTCAGTGTGAAAATTAAACTTTTAAGAATCTTCTTGCTTCACTTGCAGAAATGGTAACCACAAACAGAATGTGACATTATGTACTACGCAGTCATTCAATTCCCCAATCAAATTAACCTCCTTGACTGTGTCGTCCACGATGTTTACTCAGTATCTGTGAGGTGCTCCTCTTCGGAAGCAAGATCCCCTGCGTTTCTTTCCTTTCCTCACGAAGGCAGACGTGTAGTCACAGCCCGTGAACACATGAAAGGCAGGGAGTAACTTGCATTGGAGTGGGCTTAACACTTCACCAACGGCTGTGAGGTTGATGTATCGCCTAGAATTTTTTTTGTTGGTCCCATCCACAGTTTTGCCCTAAACGTTGGTTAATGGTACAAAAGAATGATGGCTATACTGGCCAGCAGCCATACCAGTATTCGATCTCCACCAGCTGCGTGGCTGAAGCTAAGCAGATGTGGGCTTGGTTAGTACTTGGATGGGAGATCATCTGAGAAAACCAGTTGCTGCTGAAACAGGTGTTTGGGGGCCAGTAGGTTGCATTCTTCCCTCTGGTGGTATAATCCCCTAGGCCTCAGTGCAGTGATGGGGACACTGTACTGAAGTAGACGTTAAACCGAGGTCCTGACTCTCTGTGGTCATTAAAGACACTCTTTGACACTTTGACACTATGACACTCTTTGGTTCCCCAGTGTCATGGCTAACTTCCCAAACTGGCTCTCTCAACCTGCCACCTAACTATCCCCCGATCTAATTGGCAATGCAACTTGTCCTCTCCCCCTCAACTCCCAGGGCTCCCTTGAAGAAGAGATCTGAATCTCAACAGGACTTCCGTGGTTAAATAAAAGTTAAATAAAATAATAATAAAAAAAAAATAAAAATAGCTATGTTTGTGTCGGTTGCTCTTATGACAATGTTCCCTGTCTCTCTGCTGTTGTCCATGCATCTGGCATGGAAGCATACCATGGCATCAGCCTCCTCATGCTTGGTAACCATGTCTTCAACTGACTCGCGCATCATCTGACCATCTTGAATGTAGTTGTGGTAACAGTAGCAACGAATGCCCAGGTAGACATCAAGTGACCCAATGATATGGATGAAGGACTGGTCTTGCCATTCTTCAGAGAGGAAGAGTGGAAGCTGTTGCTTAAATGACCTGGAACTGAGAGCGCTGTTGAAATTCCTGGAATGAAGCCGTTTTAGACCTCCTATTACGTACAGCTGGCTGTCATTGATACCACGAAGCCCTCTCTCACAGTCTTTGATGGAAGGTGTGGGGTAATCTTCGAAGACTATGTCCACACGCTTTAATGACAAAGAGACAGCTTGTATCAGGATGCTTCTGGCGATGCCTCCAAATGTTGCTGGTAGTTTGGCTCCAGGCAGAGTGTGCAAGAAGAAGTTCCCATCAATGATGTGTGTGTCTACCACTCGAGGCGAGCTCTGTGTTGTGACACTCATGCTTCAAGGTTAGGTTATGATGTAAAGTAGGGAAATTATGATGCATGGAATAAAGACTGATGTCTCTGGAAATTTTAGGGGCACCGACTGATGGATGATCAAGAAAAATGCTACGGTAAATCAAAGAGAGTCCATGACTGATGACTTGTGAATGGAAGGCAGTTTACCTGTCTGAAGTGAAATCTGCAAATCCACATATCCAGGAATAGGGGAAATTGGGGCATGTTAGCCACCCTTCAGTTTTAGAATAACAGCCCACAGGCATTACATACATTAAGAGTAAGTGATCATGATTTCGGTCAATCACATCTTTGTTTTAACACGAGTTTCGTTGATGGGCTCAAATTGCTAATTTAAGTCAATTTTTTTTGGGGGGGTGGAGGGGGTGTATGTTGGTAGCATCCCCTTCTTACGTAAGGAATCCCCCAAAGTTTAGGTACTTAAGTAAGTGATATTGATTTTTTCACTCTCAAGAATGTTTTAGCACAAGTTTTGTTGATGGGCGCAAATTGCTAATTAAGCCTCTTAATTAGTGCTAATTAGGGGCCTTGTTAAGTGGCCTTTCCCACTGAAAAAGTTTTCTTAATTTGTGGTTTTGAGAGCAGTACACGAATATTTTACAGTAAACGGTCTTATCTTGTTTGGGCACAAATTGCTAATTAAAGTCTATTTTAGGGGGTATGTTTAGTGGCACCCCCGTCTTAAGTATGAAAACCCTCAAAGTTTAGTTTCTTAAGTAAGTGATATTGATTTTGGTCACTCTCATGAATTTTTTTTTTTCGCACAAGTTTTGTTGATGGGCGCAAATTGCTAATTAAGCCCCTTAATTAGTGCTAATTAGGGGCCTTCTTAAGTGGCCTTTCCTACTGAAAAAGTTTTCTTAAGTTGTGGTTTTGAGATGAGTACACCAATATCTTCCAATAAACCTTGTTTGGGCACAAGTTGCTAATTAAAGTCTACTTTGGGGTTACTTTCAGTGGCGCCCCCTGGCTTATCCCACATTTGCCGAAATTAAGAATCCCCATTCCCAAGACCCTTGGCCGCACCATATGCAGTGCATCTCGGGCGCAAATTGCTAATTAAACCTCACTGGGCTCCGGGACTACAGGCTATGGTCACAGTCTGGTTAAGGTTAGGATTAGGTTACAGCGATTGTGGTTTTGAAGAGGGTCCAGGCTCGCAGTTGGAAATATTCAACTTGTGGGAATGGGAATTGGGAATCTCTCATGGCAAAGTCCACCACTCAGTTGACCCAATCACCACCCCAACCTCCTCCCTACACAGTCTTGCTGTGGTCATAAACATAAATACGTCATCAATACAAACCTGTTCCGGCCCAACACCTTCTAGCGGAAACGCGGGCGTTACGGAAGTGCATGTGAATTTAAAGAAGTTACCCGTTTCATAATTTACTAATAATACTGATATATATTTAGCAAAATACACCAATATCATCATGCAGAATCCTTCCGAGACATCCATTCTTGATAACTAAGTCGTTGTTCTGGTCAAAATATAAAGTTATCGTGTTAATAAAATATTCAAAAGTGGTGTTCTCTCACCAACAATTCACAGAAGCTTATTACCTCGCGATGATCCAAGCTCTAGTAAACGCTCTAATGTTGCAGTCATCCATAAAACTTCGCTCCAAAAAATTCTGAAGTAATTAGGATTCAAGAAAAGCCATTTGAATTTTTTATTTATGGGACATCTACGTTGTATTTTCATATGATTTTCTGAACGTAACTGATGAACTTAATGCAAACTGCTTGGTAGATTGACGCGTGCCGTTTCCACCAAATCAAAGTTTTTTTTTTTTTTTAAATTAATTAATCCCCCCCCCATCGTTGAGTATCATTGGTTTAGATTTTTTCACTTGAAAGGTTTCTGAATATAATTGGTGAATTTTGCAGGAAACTGTGCATTGAATGGTGATTTTTTTTTTTTTTTGTACAGCTAGAGGCATTGGCCAATCCCTTTTGTTTTCTGAAGTCTGTGACCTTCCTTCATGTCTGAGCTTGGGCGTTATTCATTGAATGGTGCATGTGCCAGTCATTTTTTTGATTAAAAGGAGTTTTGTTTTTGCCGCAACATATTACACATCTCAATTCTCAATTGATTTTGGGCTTGCCTGATTATTCGTTTTTCCGGTTGAGTATTCGAGTTTTTCCGGTTGAGTGCAGAATGCAATTCTAGTCTAACATCTTTTTGCTCTGTCCAGACGCATTGGCAATTGTTCTTTCTGCATGCATTTGAATTGCTGTTTTATAGTGTTTCCGAGATTAGTTTTCTGTAAAGGTTTGTACTTTTGTACAGGCTATGTCCATGGTTTTAGTAGTATTCTTCCTTTATATGGAATTTATCGCACTGTACCAGGTAGTAATCTAGTGTTTGTAAGAACAGACTTTTGAAAATGGCTCAGTTTATGAAGTTTAGCTTGTACTAGGTAGCTTGACCTTTCACTCTCCTGCCTCGAATACAGTGCTTTTTCAAAAGAACAATCCATACTCTTATTTACTAGGTGAGAAATGTGAATATGCGGAGCTACTTTCATTTTTGTCCAGTTGTGCATTCGTTGGTGAAGGTTTGCCTGCAAGTGCAAGATCAGTCAATAAGTAATTCTGTCGAAGAATCTTTTGAATGGAATTATTTTATATCTTAGCATTTCATAGAGAAGATTGATGATAAACTGTAAGAGTAGATATTTCTGTTTGAAAATCTGCCGTATTTCTATGCAGCAAACTCTGCTCGTATTTGTGTTCTCTTCTGAATGTAGGTCTTTATGGTTTTGTTTGCATTATAAATGTGCTTTGAACTGTAGGTTTGAAAAGCCTCTTCTCAGTGCTGGAAGTGACAGCATTTGCACTGTGCAAAATAAAGGTTGTTGTATGACAAATGGCCTGTATCATTTTGTTTCATTATTGGTCCTTCTATATTTATACCTGGTAAAATACTTAGGTTTCACAAGTTAAAATATTCTTCAACTTGGGGAACGTAGAGCTTGGAGAGGTAAATGTATCATATGAAAGGCATCAAAATCACACTTTTCAAATGATGTGTCTTGATAATATTTGCCAAATTGTTCATTTATAGTAAAAATTTATTTAAAATCAATCACATGGAAAAATATCCGAATCATTGCCATTTTTGGAATAATGTGGCGGTTTGGTAAACAAACCACAAGTGACTGATCTGAAAAAAAGAATATAAAATCTGATTGGTTGAAGATTTTGGCATCAATTTTTATTTACAGGTAGTAAGCATGTATAGGAGCCCCTAAGAAGTGTGATTTTATGGTAGTACCGTTGGGAAAGAGTAGTGAAGATATTCCTTTCGGCGAAATCAAAGTGGCCAACAATGATATAAATTTGCTCACTGAGGATGCATTGGGAAGCAAAGGTATCTGCTGGAATGAAAATACGAGTTGGTTAGATTTTTTCTTTTTGTGTGCGTGTATGTGTGTGTGTGTGTGTGTTTTGCGTGCATCTGCTTATGGTTTCAGCTCCTAGAAAAGGAATGCATGAATGGATAGCGGATATTTTCCGCGTGCAACAGCTTTAACAACATCTGGATTCAGACAAGTGGTCATATGTTCATCCTCAACTGATAAATTAGCCAATTTTATTCTTCCCACCTGGCTTTGATATCTGAAGTGAGCTGTGCGTTCCAACTGAAGCAATATCAAACTCTTTATAAAGCGTCAACAAAATTTAAAGGAGGAAAATAACTCTGTAAACTAGGAAAGGACCCTTCCTGATGAAACAATAAGGGCAAACTGAAAAGCTGAATCACAGATTCTGAAAGCTTTAGATGAAAAATGGTGAAACACAAAACCCAAGAGAGCTGAATACTGTTACTGCAATAGGGCATGAAGGCTGACCTAACTAAAAGCACAAACAACACTGAGATATAGAGCCAAAGCAGTGTAACATTATTTACAAGTACAGTAACTTACTGTGATACAGCAGATAGTAGGTTAGAACTACAAAAAGGTGCATTAAATATTTGTTGGTGAGTGGTAGGCAGTGTAAGATTTTGTTTTATTTCAATATAAATGGTATTATAGCAGAGAATTTAGAGCTTAAGTTCTCAAGCTCAGTACTTGGGATTGTTCTATATCAGGGATACTCACTCTTATTCAGCATGAGCGGTTGGGTGCAGGCTTTCATTCTAACCAACCAGTCACACACCTGATGCTACTAATCAACCCTTAAAGCTTTTGCCATAGACCCTTGATTAGTAGAATCAGGTGTGAAACTGCATGGTTAGAATGAAAGCCTGCACCCACACAGGCTCTCGCACCATATCCCTGTTCTATATGGTGGGTTTGGTTTCAGCCCCAAGCCAGGTTTTTAGCTACTTGTTATATTTTATCCTCGCCAGAAGAAAGCCCAAAAAGGGGTTTATGTCATGGTGCAGTCTGTCTGTCCGTCCGTCCAACTGTCCATATCGGAGGTTACTTGGCTGATGAAATCAACTCCTCCAACAGTTTTCATGTCAAATTCCTGAAACTTTGCACATATACTGCAGATAGACTGATGATACGCAAATTGCAGTCGCGACTCCGGTGGGGGATGTTGTGCTCTCAGAGCGCTCTTGTTTCTTATGCTGTTTGTGTTTTTAAAGATTTAAACACTCATTTAAGACACGTCAGAAATATTTATGTATGCCATGAATGACACAAGTTCCATATTCATGATGTGCTGAACAGATATGGCAGTGTAAGAAATGTAAAATAAATTAATTGATCAAAGTAATGAATCAAAAATATGCTCTTTATTTGTGAAATTGAGGCAAAAGACAAAGCAAGTCATAGTGCGTCAAACTTTATTTGTGTTATTAAATTCAAATAATCTTTTCTTAATATTTGAGCACTGGTGCTCAGTAAGCAACAAGTAATTTGAAGCCAATTGGTTCAAATTTTATCAGTTTAAAAAAAAGTTTGTTGAGTCTTCTTTGATTGCTTGCAAAGTAGCAAAATAAACTCAATATGGACACAGGTTGCTGTGGTTAAATAAATAAATAACTACTTGAAAGATGAAATTCTCCAAAATTAAGAAAAATTACCAGCTTGTTAATAAATTCTGGACCACTCCTAAAGTGGAGGAGAGTGTTGGGAGGAACTGCAGATGGGAGATTGGGGCGAATGTGATGTAAGACTTGGTTGTGATTGTGCAAACGTTGGGTGTCCCCAGGTGACGAGACTCAGGGTGGGGCTCGCATCTCTTGTCGGAGTCCGTGTGGCTCCTAGCCCCCAAAAGGTGTTAGTTGATCAGTGAGAGACGGGCTCTACGTACGTCGTCAACGTTATTGCGAATATAGCTTGCATTCGAGTTCAATGTCCAGCGGCCGAGGATTTTGATCAGGTGGTCCGGCACTCCTTGCTTGGATGCTGTGGTGGCGGCGTGGATGCGGAAGGAGGGCCCGGAGAAGTATTTGGGTGGAATGTTGGCTCTAACTAAGACGTGACGGAAACGGTACAGGAACCAGTGGCGAGTGGCCACGGCCCTGGTGTCGGTCGTGAATAGTGGGTCTTGGGGAGAAGCATGGTTATTGTGTCTTGAGGTGACGTGGTTTGATATTGGCTCGAACGGGCTAAGGGCAGAGCTAGGCGAAACAGGAATATAGGCTGGGAGTTGCCAAACTGATTGGTTTTACTACTCTTTATCTTGAACATGAGACAGTCAGAGGAGCAGTATGAGATGTCGTTTTGGCTGGCGTGGCGAGAAGGATCATAATTAGCTGAGAGCGGAGCGAACTCTGCACATCTTAAAACCAAAGAAGGCCAATAGGAACATGGCTTCTAGAGTGGAATCTGTGGAAGGAGAATGGTACCCTGAGCGCAGCGTCTGGGTGCAGCGAGAGAGGGGGTCTGCCGTCGGGGTAAACGTATGGTCAACGCGGGAGATTCTTGTCTAAGTAAAACTTTCAGTAGTGTTTGCACGTGAGAGTGGGAAATAGATGAGCAAGGATAGCCCGTAGCCAATTTGATGAAAAAGTTGATGCCGCTTCGGTAGACCCTTATTGAAGCTGGTCGAACATGGAGTATGGAGTGAATGTACGTAATGAAGCTCGTAATGGAAACGACGTCGAGTGCCGGGAATGGCAGGAAGATTGAATGGAATTTCTTAAATTGCTTCCATCCGGCGAGGTATGAGGAAAGTGAGCGAGGGGCGAACCCATTTAGGATGGTGTTTTGGGATAAAGGCGAATGGCTCGAGTTGCGTAGTCAGGGGTAGACAGTCGGCAATTTATGGTTATTACGCGAAATACAGCACAACGCTTCTGATAGGGAATCGAAAATCTTGGGGCTGCTTTTGCGGCTGAAAGTAAGGCAAACAGTGAAGTACTAGCGCCCCTTCCAGGAAGCGCCAAAAAAAAAATCCCCAAAAAAGTGGGCCGAGTGGGACGACCTGAAAGCGTTTGAGGTATCAGCTTTAGCCAACCAGGCGCCGTGGCCGGCAAGACGGATGAGAGTGATAGCGTGGTCCACGGAGGAGTAGCGTATGGGGAAATCAGTGCTGGGGATAAGGCTATTGATACTGGGGAGGGCGGAACTGTGGGAGGATGATAAGTCTATGATTAACTGCTTTTTACAGAGTATTTACAGGTAGCTATCCCAATGGAGCTGGCTAGAGGGAGAATCTTTCGCCATTTTAGATAGAACTGAAATAGCACATGCGGTAGCGGGGTGAGAGGGGGCTCCGCAGAGCTCGCATACGAGCGAAGTTTGGCAGCGAAAACTCAACAATAC
Source organism: Gymnothorax javanicus (assembly GCA_029692085.1). NCBI lineage: Eukaryota > Metazoa > Chordata > Actinopteri > Anguilliformes > Muraenidae > Gymnothorax > Gymnothorax javanicus. Next base: position 54,662,611 of record CM056195.1, read on the forward strand.
AATTGTGAGTCTAAAGTACCCCAGTAAATTCCCTGATTGTACTGCTAAATTGAACCCGCAGCTTAAGAGGCAAAAAGTATGTGGTATTGATAAAAACCCGTACTGCCAAAACATAAAGCGAGATCAAGGACGAGTGCAAGGTAATCATCTAGTTCTTGCCTCCAATGAGGAAAGGACTGGCAGATTGGTAGAGTGAAAAGGCGAATGCAAATTCGAGCGGGGGTCGGGTGCTTGAGCTGGGCAGGGTCGAGGATGGTTTGGATTTCGCGACTGAAATGTAAATGCGGAAAGGATGGTTGGATGCGCTGGGCCAGATCGACGTACATACTTGATGAAATCTGTTGTCTAAGTGTGGGGGATTAATGGTGAGGGGTTTGGGGTGAGCTGCGGGGGGGCGTATAGGGGTAGGGCTGTGGCTAGCGTGTATTGAGGATGAGTTGAGGGAAATGGCGAGGGACCAAGCCGCGTAGTTGAAGGGAAGGGCGGACCTGTGGAGGGAAGCACAGAATTAACAGCATTGGGGAATGAAGTAGGGGGAGAGGGAGCAGTATGGAAGAGAGGAGCGGATGGCGCCGCTGTGGGTGCTTGTCCGGGTGGGGGAGGGTTAACTCCGGAACTGCTGGAGCCTTGGAGGGTTGGGTTAGGGGCTAAAGGAGCCACAGAAGCCGGGTTTCGACCGGCAGAAAAAGTAGGGGGAGGGAAGGGGGAATGGGACGCGTGTGCATGGGGAAAAAGTGCAGCCTGTGGACACAAGGACGAAAAGAGGGACGAAAAGAGACCGCAGAGGTCATTAACAGACAGAGCAGGCACGGGGGGGACTGGCTGGTTAGCGGGAGAGGTGACTTGTGCCGGAACTGGAACGGGGTGGACGTCGCTGTGCATGGTGACATCGGCGCTGGGGACTTCGACGACAGGGCCCGGAAGTGCTGTGTCGTTTGCTTCAGGACGCTGGGGAAGATTAGCTGGACTGCTGATGGAGTTGGTGTATAATTTCAGAAGTGTGGCCTTGTTATCGGTGCGGTGGAAGGGGATTTCTCTTTGTTTAAGAGCCCGATGGAGTTTGGCGACGATCCAGTGTGGAGCCTCGGGTGAGCCTGTGGTGTAGGCCGTGGCAGGTCTCGCTGGGGAGCCGTGGGCTGTAGCTTCGGGGCGCTGTGGTTGGTGAGGGGCATAGCTGCTTTGGGATAGCGCTAGAGACCGCCGCCTGAGAATCCTACGGTGCGGAGCCCGGGCAGGATACCCACCTCGGTCGTCGACGGAGGGGGAGCGTGGTGCGGAATATAAGCACCCCGGTTGTGGTGAACGTGTGGTGCTACGAGGCGGAGGTACGATGATTGCGGAGCGCAGGTGAGAGCACGGAGGAGAAGCGGGAGTTGCGGCAACAGATTGGAGAGGATCCTCTGGAGCGTCAGAGTCCTGGAATAACTCTGCGTCCAAGGGACTGAGCAGGATTTCGAAATCCATGGTACGGGTAAGCAAACTTTTTTTTTTTCTCTCTTCTGTACGCTAAGCTGTCTGGTCTGCGAATAACCACGTAGAAACGAGACGAGCGGGGTTTGTGGGAGTGTAGGAGGTATTTATAGGCATAAGGACGAATAGGGAGGCACGTTGGGAGTGGCCCTTTCATTAACCTATGTTATCGGTAACTCCCTTTAAAATGCTGGGATTGCAGTTGTGGTTTGAACAAAAACCAGGACCAAGCTTGCTGACCACTGATGATATCAGAAATGGAAAAGGCCAATTAGAACATTGAGACAGACAGGTAAAGAACCTGAACTTTGTTCAGTTTGAATAGTGATGATAGATGAAAACATGCCCAGGTAAAATACGCTCCAATTTAAGATGTCCTACTAGAAAAAACTTAAACGCAAAATGAAGTTTCAGGATGATGGTGAGAGGAAGTGCACAAGTAAACATCTTGACAGGTAAGAGTTTAACTGATAAACCGTTATGAAAGGAGATGCCAAGTAATGTGAGTTTTTAATGCTACAGCAGGCGAGTAGTGAGACAGGGATTTTAGAACAGGGTCGGCACATGTGTCTCGATCAGGTCTTATGATACTTTTTATCATTGTTAATGTCAACTAATCATAACACCGCAAAACTCGTAAAATTCCAAACATACCGACATAAATGAGAGTGCTTTCCTACTGTTGCGTCAAAGTTGGATGCATTTTCTTGGCTCTCATTAAAATCCATTTATAAAGCGCAAATGATTGCTCGATGATTATTAGCTGACAGCCTACCTGTTGCTGATCTCGGAAGAGGAGTTGGTTGGGCTGGCAGCGAGACATGTAGTTAGATAAAGTCAGTCGCTGCATGCTTAGCGGTACATGAAGAAAAAATTCAGGAGAGATACCTCATATTTATAGTTAAACAGTTCAAATTTACTGTCAAATACACTGAAAAAGTACCACGCTGTTATAAATTTGCACCTTTTTTGCCAGTTATTTTAACTGTGATTTAACAAAGGTTTGTACAATCAGTTTATAGCAGAGGTTCCGTGTGTGTTAACAGTAAACCACAGTTACATGCGCGCAGGACTCTACTTACAGTTCAAATAACAAGGAGACAATGTGTTAATTTAACTGTTTAATTCAGTCAGTTTATGGCAGAGCATGTATATTGAAGCACAATGAAATATCTGTCTCAGCTCTCAAACTAAACACAAATAGAGAAAGAAAAAGAATCATTAAAAAACAATTAAATGAGAAATCAGAAATCTTACAAAATGATAAATAACTGCAAGTTATGTAAGAGAGTGACATCATTATTCTGACCGCCTGGGGTAAAACGGTCTTTGAGGTGGCTGGTCTGAGCTCTGATACTTGTTTTCCTGAAGGAAGGAGTGAGAATAGACAATGTGCTGGGTGGCTGGAGACCTCCATGACACTAAGGTTCCTTTTGCTGCAGGTGGTGTAAATGTTCTGAACCTGTGCCGTGGTGTTCCTCAGATTCTTGAAGTCGCTTTTACGGTCCCTTAGCTGTTTATGGTTTTATTCAGACAGGTTGCCGAACTACTCCAGCATGCCTCCTGTAAGGATGCTCTCTGTGGCAGCTTGGTATAATTTGATCAAAGTTTTTTGTGGACATTCCATATTTTTTGAAAGATCTTAGAAAATATGGTCTCTGTTGTGCTTTTTAACAACACAACCGATGTTTAGAGACCAGACGGTTGTATTATGAAGTGAGATTAGTGGGTTAGTGAGGTATGTTGTGCCCAAAGCAGGGTTTTTGATGTCACATAAGTGTTTCTTTTTTAATCTGCCATAGTGACTTATGTTATCTCCGATTACCAAGCCAGCTCATGTGAAGAAAGCCTGGCTAATGTTGAACTCGATTCATATACAGTATACCCCTCAGTAGAGGGAGTCTGAGACTTGGATGCCTAAAAATCTGAAGTTTTTCACAATTTCAACAGGGACTCCGTTAATGGAAACTGGTTTCTGAGCAGTTTTGGACTTCCAAAACTCAACAATCATCTCCTCCTACATTTACATTAGGGGTCTAAACTGGGCCGTAAAAGGGCCAAGGGGCTGCAGGTTTTCATTCATACCGAGCTGAAGCACTCCTGATACAACTAATTTAATCAACTTATCTCAGTCTGCTCAGTTGATTAGTTGTATCAGGTGTGTTTCTGCCTGGTTGGTTTGAAAACCTGCAGCCCCTTGGCATTTTTACGGCCCAGTTTGAGACCCCTGATTCAGGGAGAGGTTCTTGTCTTGGCACCATCACCTCCTTCTTAAAGGCATCCTCTTTAACACCATTTATGAGTCCAATCACGGTGGCGTCATCTGCGAATTTCATAATTCTGTTATGATATCTGGCAACAGTCATTGCAGATGAGTCATTAATGTTTTGGACGTATGTTTCTGCCAGTGGCCTCCAGGTAAGATCAATGAAAACACAAATCCCTTCGAGTAATGGGAAATTACAGAAAATCTGGTCATCTCTGCTTGGAGGCTGAAAATACGCACATGATCTGGTGAAGAGAACATCCACATTCAGCAATAGCTATCACAGTATATCGACTCAATCACTCCTTGAAATTCTGACCCGTGGTCTGAACTGGAGAGCACAATCAAAAATTGCAAACCCAAGGATATCAATGATCTTAAAAAGCTCTGCAAGGAGGAATGGTCTAAAATCCATCCACACGTTCTCTTACCTTATCTCAAATCATAGTATGAGACTCACGGCTGTTATCTTTTCCAGGGCTATTTGCACAATGTCGTAAACCAGGGGGTCCAATAATCCTGACGTCTATGCACCTCATAAAAAATGAGATTACTTAGTGTAAAAAAAAAAAAAATATTGTGATATGATGTTATTGAACATGACAACATCCATAACTCTACTATCTACTTCTTCTTGATCAGGGTCATAATAGTTGAAAGCATGCTGAGGTTATGATGGTTTATTTTAAGCTGTCTTATTAGCTGAAAACTTAAACACAAAATGAAGTTGCTGGATGATGGTGAGAGGAAGTACACAATTAAACAACTTGACAGGTAAGAGTTTACATACCTGATAAAATATTGTGATATAAGATGCCAAGTGATGTGAGTTTTTAATGCTACAGCAGGCGAGTAGTAACAAAGATTTCAGAACATGGTCAGCCCATGTGTCATGAGCAGGCCTTGTGAAATTTTTTATCATTTTTAATGTCAACTCATCATAAACCCGCCAAACTCTTAGAATTTCAAACATACTGACATAAATGAGAGTGGTCTCCTACTGCGGCGTCAAAGTTGGATGCATTTTCTTGGCTCTCATTAAAATCCATTTATAAAGTGCAAATGATTGCTTGATGATTATAAGCTGACAGCCTACCTGTTGCTGATCTCTGATGAGGAGTCGATGGGCTGGCAGAGAGACCTGTAGTTACATAAAGTCAGGTGCTGCATGCTTGGCAGTACATGAAGAATGAATTCAAGGAGAGATACCTCATATTTATACTTAAATATTTCACATTTATTCTCAAATAAGCTTAAACAGGACCATGTACTTTCAAACACATTGAAATACATGTGCCCTGGCTCTTTCAGCCCTCAAACTATATATAAATAAAGTAAGGAATAGAAAAATTCATAACAAAAATAATAAATGAGAAATCAAAATCCGACAAAATGACAAATAACTGTGAGTAACGTAAGGTAGTGGCTTCATTATTCTGACTGCCTGGGGGTAAAACGGCCTTTGAGGTGGCTGGTTTGAGCTCTGATTCTCTTTTTCCTGAGACAATGCTCTGGGTGGCTGTAGACCTCCATGACACTTCGGGTCCTTTGTCTACGGGTGGTGTAAATGTCCTGGAGCAGTGGCAGTGGTGTTTCTAGGATTCTTGAGGTCATTTTCACTGTCACTCAGCTTTTTGTGGTCTTGTTCAGGCAAAACCACAGCAATATGCCTCCTGTAAGGATGCTCTCTATGGTACCTTGGTAAAAATTGATCAGGGTTATTGTGGACATTCCATACTTTTTAAAACATCTCAATATATGGTCTCTGCTATGCTTTTTTATTGACACAACTGGTCATTAGAAACCAGAGGGGTGTACTACGAAGAGAGATTAGTCGATTAGTGAGGTATATGAGCCTAAAGTCGGTGTTTTCAATGTCAAGATGCTGGCTTTCTTTAAATCTGCCATGTTTACTTGTGGTATCTCTGATTGTGAGCTTAAGGTTTGTCGAACCAGCTCATGTAAAGTAAAGAAAGCTGGCTTATGTGGAGCTCACATTGCAGTAGCTGCACCCCTCAGGAGAGGAAATTTGAGATTTTGATGCCTAAAAATTTTAATTTTTTTCACAATTTTAACTGGGGCAATTGATGAAAACTGGTGTCTGAGCAGTTTTGGACTTCCTAAAATCAACAATCATTTTCTCCTACATTTAGGGCAGGAATCTCAAACTGATTTGAAAAAAGGCCAATGGGCGGCAGGTTTTCATTCCAACCAAGCTGAAGCACAGCTGATAGAACTCATTTAATCAACTTATCTCAGTCTGCTCAGTTGATTATTTGTATCAGGTGTGCCTCTGCTTGGGTGGACTGAAAACCTGCAGCACCTTGGCATTTTTACTGACCAATTTGAGGCCCCTGATTTAAGGAGAGGTTCTTGTCTTGACACCATATGGATAGATGCTTAACCTCCTTCTTAAAGGCATCCTCTTTGTCGTCATTTATGAGTCCAATCACTGTAGCGTCATCTGCGAATTTCACAATGCTGTTATGATATCTGGCAATAGTCATTGAAGATGAGTCATTGATGACGAATGTTTCTGCCCGTGGCCTCCAGGTAAGATTAATGAAAACACCAATCCCTCCGAGTAGTGGGAAATTACAGAAAATCTGGTCATCTCTGCTTGGAGGCTGAAAATTCACACATGATCTGGTGAAAAGAACATCTGTGTTCAGCAATAGCTATCACAGTATATGGATTCCGTCACTCCTCGAAATTCTGATCTGTGGTCTGAACTGGTGAGCACAATCGATAATTGCAAACCCAAGGATATCAATGATCTTAAAAAGCTCTGCAAGGAGGAATGGTCTAAAATCCCTCCACACATGTTCTCTTACCTTATCACAAATTACAGCATAAGACTCACTGCTGTTATCTTTTCCTGGGCTCTTTGCACAATGTTGTAAACCAGGGGGTCCAATAATCCTGACATCTATGCCACTCATATAAAATTAGATTACGAAGTGTAAAAAAAATATAAAAAAGATTGTGATATTTTGTAATTGAACATGAGAACATCCATAATTCTGCTATCGACTCCTTTATCAGGGTCATGATAGTTGAAAGCATGCCGAGGTTATGATGGTTCAATTTAAGATGTTCTATTAGCTGAAAACTTAAACACAAAATCAAGAAGCAGGATGACGGTGAGAGGAAGTGCACAAGTAAATAATTTGACAGGTCAGAGTTTAACTGATAAAATATTGTGATAGGAGATGCCAAGTGATGTGAGTTTTTAATGCTACAGCAGGCAGGTAGTAACAAAGATTTCAGAATAGGGTCGGCCCATGTGTCATGAGCAGGTCTTGTGATTTTTTTTAATCAATTTTAATGTCAACTAATCATAACACCTCAAAACTCTTAAAATTCCTAACATACCGACATAAATGAGAGTGGTCTCCTACTGCGGCGTCAAAGTTGGATGCATTTTCTTGGCTCTCATTAAAATCCATTTATAAAGTGCAAATGATTGCTTGATGATTATAAGCTGACAGCGTATCTGTTGCTGATCTCTCATGAGGAGTCGATTGGATGGGCAGAGAGACCTGTAGTTACATAAAGTCAGTCGCTGCATTCTTGGCAGTGCATGAAGAATTAATTCAAGGAGAGATACCTCATATTCATAGTTAAATAGTTCACATTTATTGTTAAATATGCTAAAACAGTACCATTTACATTCAAACACAATGAAATATATGTGCCCTGGGTCTCTCAGCCCTCAAACTATATATAAGTAAAAAGAGAAATTGAAAACTAATTTTAAAAAATAATAAATGAGAAATCAGAAATCTTACAAAATGATAAATAACTGCAAGTTATGTAAGAGAGTGACATCATTATTCTGACCGCCTAGGGTAAAACGGCCTTTGAGGTGGCTGGTCTGAGCTCTGATACTTGTTTTCCTGAAGGAAGGAGTGAGAATTGACAATGTGCTGGGTGGCTGGAGACCTCCATGACACTAAGGTTCCTTTTGCTGCAGGTGGTGTAAATGTTCTGAACCTGTGCCGTGGTGTTCCTCAGATTCTTGAAGTCGCTTTTACGGTCCCTTAGCTGTTTATGGTTTTGTTCAGACAGGTTGCCAAACTACACCAGTATGCCTCCTGTAAGGATGCTCTCTGTGGCAACTTGGTATAATTTGATCAAGGTTTTTATGGACACTCCATATTTTTTGAAACATCTTGGAAATTATGGTCTCTGTTATGCTTTTTAACAACACAACCGATGTTTAGAGACCAGACGGTTGTATTATGAAGCGAGATTAGTGGGTTAGCGAGGTATGTTGTGCCTAAAGCAGGGTTTTTGATGTCACTGAAGTGGCTCTTTTTTGATCTGCCATGGTAATTTAAGGTATCTCAATTGTGAGTTTAATGTTATCAAGCTTGCTCAAGCGAAGAAAGCCTAGCTAATGTTGAACTCGACTCAGATACACCTCTCAGCAGAGCGAGTCCGAGACTTGGATGCCTAAAAATCTGAAGTTTTTCACAATTTCAACAGGGACTACGTTAATGGAAACTGGTTTCTGAGCAGTTTTGGACTTCCAAAACTCAACAATCATCTCCTCCTACATTTACATTAGGGGTCTCAAACTGGCCTGTAAAAGGGCCAAGGGGCTGCAGGTTTTCATTCATACCGAGCTGAAGCACTCCTGATACAACTAATTTAATCAACTTATCTCAGTCTGCTCAGTTGATTAGTTGTATCAAGTGTGTTTCTGCCTGGTTGGATTGAAAACCTGCAGCCCCTTGGCATTTTTACGGCCCAGTTTGAGACCCCTGATTCAGGGAGAGGTTCTTGTCTTGACACCATATGAATAGATGCTTCACCTCCTTCTTAAAGGCATCCTCTTTCACACCATTTATGAGTCCAATCACGGTGGCGTCATCTGCGAATTTCATAATTCTGTTATGATATCTGGCAACAGTCATTGCAGATGAGTCATTGATGTTTTGGACGAATGTTTCTGCCAGTGGCCTCCAGGTAAGATCAATGAAAACTCAAATCCCTCCGAGTAGTGGGAAATTACAGAAAATCTGGTCATCTCTGCTTGGAGGCTGAAAATACACACATGATCTGGTGAAAAGAACATCTGTGTTCAGCAATAGCTATCACAGTATATGGATTCAGTCACTCCTCGAAATTCTGATCCTTGGTCTAAACTGGTGAGCACAATCGATAATTGCAAACCCAAGGATATCAATGATCTTAAAAAGCTCTGCAAGGAGGAATGGTCTAAAATCCCTCCACACATGTTCTCTTACCTTATCTCAAATCGTAGTATAAGACTCACGGCTGTTATCTTTTCCTGGGCTCTTTGCACAATGTTGTAAACCAGGGGGTCCAATAATCCTGACGTCTATGCGCCTCATAAAAAATGAGATGACTTAGTGTAAAAAAAAAAAAAAAAAAAAAAGATTGTGATATGATGTTATTGAACATGAGAACATCCATCACTCTACTATCTACTTCTTCTTTTTCAGGGTCACAGGAGACCTGGAGCATATCCCAGCTGACTACACTACAGGCCAGAAGTTTGGAAGCAAGGCCAATACAAGTCAAAAAATTTGGAAGCAACTTCAAGTTTCTGTTCACAATGCCTTTCTTAAAAACCAGTATGAAAACTATGGATTTTGGGATGTATTTACTGCATGATTAGACAGTCTCCAGACCTCTCTCCAATTGAGCTTGTGTGGGACGAATTGGATCGATCAATAGAAAAGCGCGTCTCACGAATCAGCAGTCTCTCATTGATGAACTTAAGAAAGCTTGGAATGCAATGCCTGGCACATACCTTAAAAAACTTGCGGAACCAATGCCTCGTGTATGCCATGCTGTTGTTAAAGCAATAAACTCTACGGAGATTGTTTAAACTTTTAAGAAAGCAAAGTCTAAGCAAAAAAAAAAGGATATACCTGATAATTTGAGTAAAAATGTATTCTGATAAGTGACTCTTCATATAATAATCATGTTTATTTTGTTGCAAAGTATGCCAATGAAACTGATCTTTTTTGTACAAATTTGATCTGGCTTCCAAACTTTTGGCCTGTAGTGTACAGTTGAAAGGCAGGGACACGCCCAGCTCGCTGATCCATCGTGGGGCGCACACACCATTCACTCACACACTCATGCCTATGGGCAATTTAGTGTCTCCAGTTAGCCTGACATGCCTGTCTTTGGAGTTTGGGAGGAAATTGGAGTACCCCAAGGAAACCCTTCAGAAAAAGGAGAGAACATGCAAACTCCACACAGAAAGGCCCCATGCTGGGTTCAAACCCACAACCTTCTTTCTGTGAGACAACAGTGATACCCACTGCACCCAAGGACCACCCAAAATGAGAATAAAATGTATTCAAATAATATGATGATTATTTTGAAGTTAACATATGGATTATAAACTATTATTCATCATACAAAGCCTTTTTATGTTTTTTTTTTTGGCTTGGGTGCCAATAATTCTGCACTTGATGGTGTATCTCCTTTGAAAATTATGCAGGAAATATTTCTCTCCATGTTTCTAGAGTCAGGGTGAAGGAAAAATCAGTTGCACAGTGCCACCCTGAGGTCATTTACGGTACAACAAAAACACCAGTCAAGAACCAATCCATCCTCAAGGGCCAAGACTATTTTCTAATCAGTTGTTTGCACACTGGGGTGGTATCATTTTAAACAGTTTAACCTCAGTGTCAATTTTCCCTGCTTAATGTTAGCTTCTGAAAATTGTAAAACCATCAACAATTGTCGGCCGTATGCTGTGATACGTATGTTTTGTTATGAAATCCAAAATATGCAGAACAATGCTTATGTGCAGTGTGAGCATGTATGCGAGGTCTACTCTCATGACTCAGCCGGCATGTGGGATTTTTTTTTTTTTTAAATAACTTTATTGAAGATAATTAAGCGCTAAGGGATGATATTATAGAATTTAGAGAACACCATTTTTAAACTCAATGCTAACCTTTATAAAAGTGTGCCTGCAATTTCAGAGGCTAGCAACTAATTACCACTCCATAATGTATTATAAATATCCCTTGAGAAAAGTGATATCAGGATTTATCTTTCTCTATTCTGATAATTTTACTTTAAAAACAGTTTCACTGAACTCAATATTAACTCGAACAGGTGCACAATGGTGTCTGAATCTCAGCCAACCAACCACAGGAGAATCACAGCTTTTGATAGATTTCAACAGCATATGGCTCTGAATAAGTGATAATTTCTTGGCAGCTGTCCTGAATCCGACAACACAAAGTCTGAGCCAATTCATTGTCCATTTCGGTTGAGACAAGCCCTCTGATGTGGAGTCCCCAGGCTATCAGAACAGTGTTGTGTTTTCTTTGGAAAGCAGTTCAGTTTACCCTTCCTCTCCCATGTCAAACTACTGAATGTGAGCATTGCAGGGCTCGACTAATATTTGAATGAGAGATCATCTGGAAAACAAGATTCCTGCTGGAAATTTATGCAAAGAGAATGTCACACTGTAACACTTTCTACAAGGAAGCCCAGCGCTCTGATTAGGAATAATGTGATGCAGAAAGTACCATATATATAGTCTTTTATCAATGATTTTATATGCTTGATTTCAGAAATCACCCATGAGATGCTGAGCAGAGGTGTGAAATCACACTGATGATTTTACTCAGATTTCACCTCTTGTGTCATAAAAACTTTGAAACTGGTACTTTAAATGTGACCATTCTTCCATCACACATACCTTTCACTGCAGATTTACCCATCTGGAATCCACAAAGTATATTGTTACCATACAAGAAACTTCAGGCCTTAGTGATTAACCTTCCTGAAGAAACTAGGTAAAAAAAAAAAGAGAAATAGTTACTGCTGAGTGGTTCATTGGTTAAAAAAGAAAGTTTCAGAGAAGTAATCTTGAAGTAACCTTGCATATATTCATAAAAAGTGAAAGCAGAATTCACATTTCTGTTTCTGCTCAAAATGGAGCATGTCACACAGCATTACAACGCAGAGCGATGACTCTATTAGAAAAAAATAGCCGACCAACTGTGAACCCAAACGACTGAATGCATTGTAAATTTCATTCAAATTTGGTGCAGCTAAGCTTGAACTGTGAAAAAAATAGCTCATTCGGAAAGACTGAACTCAAAGGCAAATATCTACTTGAGATATAAACATAAAATATCCCAGACAAATACCTCTTTTTTACTTTGGAAATGGAGTGGGAGTGTAGGGGCTATACTTTCCCTTTTGAGTTTGTAAGCCATGACCTGGATTGAGTGAATCCATGACATGTTGTTCCATCGTGTGATACCTCAGGGGCACTAACTGCAAAGTGCCATATCTGCTTGCTTGCAGCACACCGCGACTTCGGCGATTTAAATCTGGCCACTGACCTTTGTCGCATCTCTCTTTCTCATTCCCAATTTGTCCTGTCCATCCTGTCAAATAAAGCGGGGAAAAAAAGCCTTTGCATATATTATGTATATATTGCCTGTCCGATAAATTGTGTGTGTCAGTGTGCACATAGTTCATTGGGGGACAATCACCTCAAATGTTCTTAAATTGCCGGTGAAATTGGCCTTACATTAGCGAGTTAGCTGCTATCCACAGTGTGACCTTGGGAAAGATTTAAATCTTGGTTCTTTTTAAATTACCTACCTTAGGCTTCATTCAGAGGCAAATAGCAACTTATTGTTCATCATAACACAATGGCACATCCGCACCTTTCCGGAAAGTCACTACAAATATGAGTAAACAATAGATAACTTGTGCCAGGGGCAGTATAATACAGTGGTAGCAGTTAATTCTCTATTGCCTGTGTCTGCAAACCTGCCAGAGACTAATACAGTGAGAAATTAATGACATGATGGGACCAAAAACTGAAAAAAATTCACCTCTCAGCAAAACAAGCATTAAAAAAAAATACTTTGCAGGTAGAAAAAGCAAGGAGTAAAGAAAGAATAAGAAAAAATAAGCGACATGAATAAAAAATTAAAAGTCATGTGAAATGCTAATAGTATTGTACATTTCTTCAGCGCTGTTTTTCCCATCTAAATAAATACTCATTATTCAATGAGTCTAACATTTCCTTTATTATAATGCAATAATTATGAATTGATTTGTACTCAAACTAAACTCAGTGAGGACAGAGGTCAGCCTTCTTTTGTTTGTTTCATGGAAACATAATGCAGGTCCACCAGCCACATGTTAAAGGGTGTCAGTGGAGCGGCTCGTGTCAGTGCTGATCACTCGGTGTTGTCGCAAGAGTATTTCTGACGGGTGAGTATCTGTTATTCACTGCGGGAGTCAGGGTAGGGTGGGGAGAAGTATTCAGACAATAAAAAACAAGAAAGCCCAAAATAAACCTTATGTTTCATGCTATGATAGTGTAATCTTGAGATACATTTTTGAAGGGGTGTTTTTGAGCAAATACCCACATGCCCATTTTTAATGGCAGTGCTGGTGTATCAGACCACTGGTGTACCTCTCCATTAAAGAAATGTCAAAATTCAATGGCATCCTCTTTGAGGTACTGCTAAACGAGAGCTCAGATATTAGGGAGCCTCTTGTTAGCATCTGCTTCTCCCGGGGGAGCTGCCTTTTTTGCCCTTTGACATCAGTATGACTGAATTTCTTATTTCATGATGATATATTAGCTGACGTACCATTGTTTTTTTTATTATTATTATTATTATTATTATTATACATTTGTAAGGACAAGATGAAAACCAATCGATTGTATTTTTCACTATATTTCAATCACGTTTCCATAGAATCTTGGTGTGTAATTAATTGCCTGTAGTTTGGCATGTAATATTGTTTTGAAGGTTTGTAAAATACAATACTCACTATTGAAATGATGACCATCATGTTCATTTGTCTATCAAAAACACCCTGTTTATCGATAGTATCCAATCCCTTTCCCATTCATTTTCAACTCTACATTTTCATGCAAGTGCATCTCAAAAACGAATCAGTATTTCTGCGAGGAGTTTCTTCTTTCCAGAGAGGATGTACAGGGGCCATTAAATCTGCAGTATTAATGTGAAATGACTCCTATTGAGATTTGTTCTTTGTGGGCTTAATGCTGCTTTAAACATTTATATCAAGGCAAGAGAGTCAAGAAATGTAACATTTTTAATAATCCTTGCATTATAATGCCGACCGAGTTCAGAATTTTTTCTTCCATATCTTTTTTTCATTAGTTTTTTTTTTTTTATGTTTAAACCTTCGATGTTGGAATTGCAGACTGTGAAAAATGTATGCTGGAACATTCCTAAAAACTGCCTCTGTCCGGGGCTGTTATGAGAATCTTAAAGGAATAGACGGAGCAGCACTGTGAATGGGAGACGGTCCCGAAAGGCAGGGCCGTATTGCTTGAATGGCGTTTGAGATCTGTGCCACACAATTGCCTCACAGCGATGAAGACAGCTGGGTGAAAACAGGCTGAAGGGCGCTTTGTCATGATTATCGCCATCTCTGTCTCAGGCTCTTCGGCGGAGAGATCTGTCAGCAGTTACTGGTTACCCCAGGACACCTCTGCCTCTACTAGTATACAGAGCATTAGCAAGAAACACAACTTATTTTAAACCCGTCAAGCGAATATCCGTAGAGTTTATTCAACGCTGTCCACCAGTGCCTCCAACAATTTATTTTTTTCTGATTATTTTTACAAAACTCTAACTACATGGCCTTCATTAAACTATCTACAGTACTGCAAAATCAAAAAGTACAGGTACAGATGTCAGGAATAACTAAAATTTGCCCATGCATACTTGCTGAACATGAAAACTTTCTTAAAATGAAAAAAGCAGTAAAATGCTACTTTCAAGCAATTACAAAAGTTTTTATCCCGAGAGCATCTGATGCTTTATGGTTGTGCATTATTTTGAGCTTTTGAAGATTCGGGGAGATATGCCAGTGAGGTGTTATTTGTTTCCATGCATGAGTGGCACCGTATACACTACCTTATCAAAGTGATGTTTGAAAGCCATTATATTTCTCTAAAGCATATGAAAGAGAGTGATGATCACAGGGTGAGATATCATCTGATGCTTTTCAGAGCCATGTATAAAGAAAAGACTGTAAAGAGGTAAATATTAAGGATGGGGCCAAATGCCTTTCTTTCTCACAAATAATAGGTGCATACAGTGAACTAAGATATAATTGAATATATTGCTGCATAATTTCGGTCATGTTTAGGTCAGGCAGTGTACCAAATTCGGCTCCATATTCCATTTTTCTAATTCCTCCCTGTGTTCTAGCATGCGGCCATACATGGTAAAACAATTTCTGTGGGCAGATGCAGAAGAGGTGATTTGCCTCGGACTGTGACCAAAAATCATGCGGTTGCACATAATTCTAGCTGGAGGAGACATGGTATAATTTATGTGAAATTGATGAAAAAAACAGAAATGGGTCATTCATGGTAGGAAATACCTAGTTCAGGCTTGTTTGAAACACAGCTGTGCACAACTAAATTTCATCACAGCAGACCTAATGCAGTCAGAGTGAGAGTCACTTAACACTTTATTTGGGCTTCAACAGAGACAGAAGATATACTGATTTCATGACCAAATTGTCAGTATACAACCTTGGTTACAAAGAAACTGACATGATATGGAAGAGGAAAGTGTAAATAAATGAATGAATAAATAAATAAATAAAAAGCACTGAACTGTGAATCATTCTTGACCTGCATTGCATAGGTATTTGACAGTCATAAATGCAAGCAGGGACAACAAACTGTTCATGTTTACGTAACAGATGCCCTCTAGTGGCTACCGTAATTATGAGCACAGCAAAGGAGGAGATGAAATAATGTCGACATATAAGCGCAAAAGTGTTGAAGAGCGAGATGGGCGTATAAAACCACTAAACTGAGAGCGTTGCCCTTGGAGTCCAATGTTCGCATCCTGTTTTCACGAAACAAACAATTTAAAGTGCGAGGCGAAAGCCTTTTAAAAAGCTCAACTATCTTTTATGAAATGACAGTCACCTTTCCTTAACCCTGATTCCTAACCTTAACTTGACCCTCCTCTAACCGTTTAGTTTTTGAATATGCAGTGCTGCTGATACTGTAATTGAGGAAACACTCCTCCTATGGCATCAGCAACGCTCCAATGGGTCTCATGGCTGTGCACAATTCCACCTAACCCGTGGCTACTCCTAAAATGGGCAAAGATGAGGTGGTTTTCTACCTCAGGAAAGCAGCTAAGGGATGTAGCGTGCTAATGGTGCGTATTGGTGAGTTGCGCGCTATACAAAGCCGGGAAGCGGTGGCGGGTTGAGCACCATACATAGTCAAGATACGGTGGTGAGACAAACACGGTACATAGCCAGGAAGCGGTGGCAGTTAGCTCACTGAGTAATGTTATTCCCTAAGGCCGGGTTCTCACTACAGGATTTTCAAAATCCTAACCGATTTTGAAATCGGGTTGCATTAGGCTGGGTGCACACTACAGGAAATTCGGGTCAGATTTTGCCCTGAAGGCCGGGTTCACACTACAGGATTTTCAAAATCCTAACCGATTTTGAAATCGGGTTGCATTACACACATAAGGAGAATCTTCACAGATAATCTGCTGCCTAATCTTAAACATGTTCACACTACAGGATTTGAAAATTATGGTGCATTTCACACTACAGGATATTATTAAGATTATCGTGCCAGAGGGAGCAGCGTTCCACTTGACGAGATCTCACGCGATCTCATGGGGAAGCCCGGAGATTTAAAATTAAAAAATGGAGAGTGACATGAAGCACATACTTGCTATTAATATCACTGGCAGTGAGAGGAGAAAACAAAACAAAAAAAGAGCCCAATGAACGAACTGACTATTCGCACTTAAGTGCGTCCAAGCACAAAAATTGATC
The DNA here is from genome assembly GCA_029692085.1 of Gymnothorax javanicus. Classification (NCBI taxonomy): domain Eukaryota; kingdom Metazoa; phylum Chordata; class Actinopteri; order Anguilliformes; family Muraenidae; genus Gymnothorax; species Gymnothorax javanicus. The sequence goes on from CM056195.1 coordinate 54,679,187, forward strand.
GAAATTCGCATTAGACGCACTTATAAGTGTGGTAAAGATGCACATTGCTCCATTGCCCACACTTATTTTTAGTGTGTCCAAAGCTAAATTTTTTTTCTTGGCCAAACTTCAGCATTGGCCACACGTATAAGTGCGAATAACATCGACCAAAAATGAAACGGGTCTGGGTAAGAAAATAGTGGTGGAGACGCGTTCAGCACGTATTGTCTGTTCTTCAGCGAGAACTGGTGGTAAGTTTTTTAAAGATCAGTTTTTTTTTTTTTTTTTAACTATTTGTCAACAGTAGCATACTAGATTAGTCTCAATGGCTATAAATGTTTACCGTTTCTCCGTCAACTGCCCCGGACCTATGGTTGTAACGCTAAGGTTTAGCTTGCTAGTTCAAAAGCGACATTGTACACAGTTTAAATGTAGAATTGTGTTGGTGTAATGAAAATAAACCATTGGCACTATTGCGACAAAAAAAGGCAACATGTTACAACGCTGAGGCAGGAAATGTAGCGACTGTAAGAAACAGCTGGTCACCGGGTTTATGCAGCTGACACAGCAGCCACCAGCGAACAATATTGACAATTGTACACGTTCAGTGAAGTCGTTGCCTACTCATGCATGATAGAGATAATGTCTCTCTCTCTCTCTCTCTCTCTCTCTTTCTCACGCACACACACACACACACACACACATACATTTCAGACAGTTTTGCTTTGCTTTGATGATCTTGTCAGCTCCGTCAGCTTGAGTCTTGTCTCTCATTGGCTATTGTGGTTCCGTTCGGAAAGTAATGACGTAATCATACAGATTTTCACTCCAAAATATCAAACATGTTTGAAAATTATCGGGGCGGCCCCGATCAGTCTGCGAGCAAATCGGAGGGGTTAAGATTGGATCGGTGAACCCCGCACATTACCAGATAATCTGGACCGAACATCGGTACCGACCGAGGTCCCATACAAGATTTCCCTGCTGATTGTCGGGAGGGGTGAATCGGGATAAATTGGCCCGAAAATCCTGTAGTGTGAACCCGGCCGAACTGGCCTTCCCGAGAATCGGGAACAATCCGAAATCGGCCGTGATGTTCGGCCCAGTTATCTGTTAGTGTGCGGAGGTTAAAGATCCGAATTCGGCCCCTCGCGAACTGATCGGGACCTCCCCGATAATATCCAAAATGTTGGATATTATCGGGTGTTCAGGGATGATCCTACAGGGCGTTATGTCATCGAGCGGAAACCAGAAGTAACAAAGTAAAAAAATTTTGCGTCAATTCGAAAGCAGATATTGCCTCTGAGTCACCGGAGATCACTGTTTCTTTACAGTAGGGATTCAAAGAAAATAAATATCCATAAAATTGGTTCGTTATGGCAATTTCATGATATGTTGAAGGTATTCACTCATATAACAAGCAGAAAAAAAAATGTTCATGCTACTTGATATTCGCTTTCAAAAATGTTGCTCCTTTTCCACTGTAACCAGTCCGCCGACAGTCTCATTTCCCGAGACGTCACACGCGGGTTGTGTACTCTGAAAGTACATAGTTATGATACAGTGAACGCTGTGAAAATTGTTTTCAATTTTGTTTTTAAAGCCTGACGAGTCTGAACTCTTAATAGATTTCTTCCAGATCTCCCAGTAGGTAGTTCATAGTTTTAAATCCATGTTTATATCTTTATTTTTTTTCAAGCTTATATCGCGTAAAGGTGATTTCTTTCATCGATGCATATTAGTTTTGCTGCTTATTTTGGTTCGTTCCGTGCCTGCAAAAAGTCCGGTCGCCGCGCTGGCTATACGCTATACACGTACACGTTGTCTAGTTTAGAAAGAAAAGTATGTTTTTACTGGAGTCATGCTACCATTCTGAGGAAGGTTGGATAAGTCAATGCTCAGGGCTACAAAAAAGATAGTAGGCCTATTTTATGAACACGATCAAGTGGACTCTCATAACAGTCATAGAAATATGGAGTGATGAGGTTGATGCAATTTAGAACACAAATATCTCCACCCAATACCTCAAAAGCAGCCTGAATCGTCCGCCTGTACTTCTCATGCACTCAAGCTCAATTTCAGGTCTTAATTGCTTTTTTATAGTTGTTGTATCTCTTCTCTTTTGTGTTTGCTGTGAGCACATCCTGCTCTACGTAATTGTATCCGCATGATTATTTAATTCCAATTCCGGAGTCCGGAGTCATAATCGGTTTTCATTTTATAATGTGAAATCCACCGTGATGCATGTGAAACTGATAAACTTCCGCGCACAGACTTCAATTATTACATCGCCTACGTGCTGATTAATGAAAACTAGCCAAACCCGATAATGCTGAGTTTTGACCCGACGCTGAAGCCCTCCGCCAAAGTTTCAAAAAATCCTGGAGGAAACCCTGCCTTCCCTGTATTTACATATGCTTTCCGTCAGATCGTTTATACGTCCATGTTAATCTTCAATGTACTATATAGAAAAATGTGAATTTAAAGTAAAAAAAACGACAGATAAATTTTTCTCCATTATAATTTATCCATCTCAAGTAAAGTACGACTCAATTTGAACCTTAAATAACAAAATATAAAGCTTAGAGAGCGACATAGTACTTCTATTTACTCTGCCCACAAATTCACAGAGCAGAGCTTGCAACACGTCCGTGACGTCGCCCAAAACGCGCCTCTTTCCTAGCATCACGGAAGTATTCACGCTCGATAAAGTACTGTCGTTTCGTGCTTGTTTCTATTTTCTCGTATCGATAATGTGACGGAATGAGATTACATTGCATTCTTTGCGTTCTAAGCTTTCCATTGATGTCGAAATTGCCATATTTCAGTTTTTTTTTCTTGAATCCCTACTTTAATGTGCTCCTCGGTGCGTAGCGAGATGCCTCTAATTTTCATAGATAGATGCCATATTCATAAACTTGTTTTTCTATTTTGTATCCAAATACTTTTGATTAAATTTCTGAATACGACGTAACAACTGTCATTTATGTTTCAAACATTTATCGTCTCACATTTCTTCAGAGGCGCCCGTTGGACAGAGAACAAGGAGGGTGATAAACGTCTTTAAACTGCTTATTAGTTTGGATCTGTTTTAGTCATTTTCCTTGATAAAAGATACTTAAACTCCCCCTTTTCAGGTGTTGGTAATTGTCTTCGTTAAGACGAGAGATAAAACGCGTCAACTGAAGGCAAAAAAAGTGCGCATTTCAATCTTTGTTTTCAATTAAACAATCATGAAGCGAGGATTTGATGGCTTGCTTTGTAAGATGTGGCAAAAGTTAACGCGGAAAATCCAGTATTTTTTTCTCGTGAAGGGCTACCTAATTAATCTCTGCCGATTGTCGCGAGGGGTGAATCGGGGATAAATCGGCCCGAAAATCCTGTAGTGTGAACCCGGCCTAAGAGAGCGAGTGGCTTCTCTGCCTAGCTTCTTAATATAGGCATGGGCAACGCTCTGCATAAACTCTAATGGAATGCGTAACAGCTGAACTGGGGCGGTAAACAAGCCTCAGAAAACTTATAAAAAAAATGACGTAAATACCATTTTCATACAAAAAGAACACCATGGTTTGATTAAAAGCAACCTTTTCAATAGGATACCCGCATTTCATACATGAACTCTGCGTACTACAGCCAAAAACGCGATTTGAACAGAGCTATTGTTCGCCCGTAGGATGAATGCGTGACCTCAATTTGCGCCGTGTTTACAAATTTTCAAGGGCACGGCCTGGCAAAAATAACCATTTAGGAGGGAGATTTCAAACAGCCCGCGTCGACGTCTTATCCCAGCTACGGCCCTGATTTGCTGTAAAGCCATTTAATTTGAGAAATTACGAGTCTGTTCGTCCAGGCTAGACCTCGAGGGGATGTGAAATAAATTCGACAGAAGTTGGTGAAGTTAAATCGCGAGTCCGCCGTGATTTTCTCTCAACAATAGCAAGAAAGGTGGGCGTATTTTTTACTGTCCCCTACATAGTTTGTTGACAGAATAACTTGTGACCCTATTTGTGAAGTATCCGTAAAATATACCAAGGAATAAACCGGCGCCAGGCGTTTAAAGCCCCCTGGTCACAATTCGTGCTATCTCCATTTCAACTGGCTGCACGCCAGCGCTGTGATGCTCGACCAGATTTCATCAGTGTGTGAAACGTATTGTCCTACCAGTGCCGTGCGGTTGGAGGTTAGTTTGGTGAGGCAGAATCCTTCCCTTTGCTTGATTAGCAATCAAACGATTAACTAGTTTAGTAAGACTATTCGGCAGAATGACGGGCCAGTTTAAATTTCATGGCGTTATTACTCAGTACATCGAACCTGAAATGCTCGCTAGACAGCAGATTTGCGTGTACTTGCTTCCAGGAAGCCAAAGCAATGTCATCAACAAATATGAAAACAGTTCGACTTATGCAGAGTTCAATGCTTAATCAATATACAATGTATTCTCCTTTAAATACGCGCTTTTACACGCAAAAGAAAAAAAAGCGGGCGCTTATATTCAGTCTTCTTTCATAATCCGATTAACAATGTTTAAACGATATACAGAATTACCGAGAGCCGAGAATTTTTCCTAATTAATTATTCAGATTTCCATCCTTGCAGTCTCGAATTGAAGCGTGAATGAATATTTTTTTTATTATCTCCTCTATCAGTATACGGGCTTCCTATAGGCTTGGCCTTTATTGTTTTGATTGTCAATAAGGAATAGTACGAGGGAACAGGTTCACAAAATCCTGTGATAAAAGTTTGGGTCACTGCATCACCTCACGGCACGTCTCTAGCTTCCTTTGAGGAAGTACTCGCAAATCTGCAGTTTCGTGAGCATTTCAAGTTCGATGTACTGAGTAATAACGCCACGGAAACTTAAACTGGCCCGTCATTCTGTCGAATAGTCTTACTAAACTAGTTAAGCGTCTGATTGCTAATCAAGCAAAGGGGAGGTTTCTGCCTCGCCAAACTAACCTCCGACTGCACGTCACTGTGTTTTACTATGAATTATTCACAGTAGCTCATTGAAACTATGATGGGAGGAGGGTATATGGACATAGTAAAAACAGTGCAGTTTTTTTTTTTTTTTTTAAATCACCACGGGTTATTGAAGGGGGAACGTTTAAGTAGCAGTGGGAGGGCAAACAACTGCCGGCATGAGCGACTTCACTGCATTTTATATAGTAATGGGCGAGTAGCGTTAATGTTTGCCCTCCCACCGATAATTTTGACATTTTTGCAGGCCATTGATCCAAAAAAAACTTCACAGGAAACCCATTCATACCATTTTTTAATATCAATGCAAAACCTAATGTTGAACATAATTGGGTGAAATTCAATGCATTTTCCATTAAAAAGGGCCTAGGGGGCGCTGCTGTACTTCAGAAAAGGGGTAGAGGACTTTAGCATCAATTATTTCTGTTAGGGTACCCTAATGGATAATTTGGCCTGGTTTATTTCGGAATAGACTGTATTTTCGAAAATGCCCTCAGGCTTCACCCCCAATTTTCACAATGGGTTTTGTTGAAAAATGCGAAATCAGCCATTTTGGGACCCTGTGGCTCTGAGACCCTTTCCTGTAAAGGCGTTGGACTTGTGGCAAACTTTTCATCTGTGTCGTCTGTACTTACCTGCAAAAAATCATTAGAAAATAATGAACACTTTGTTCTCAGCAACTCAAGAAATGTTGTCATTTTATTCATTTGTATTGCCCATGCCTATTTAATGTACCCTAGTCGCGTCCAACCGTAAGATCACATTAATGTGAGTATGGCCAGTTCAATGTTTATTTGCTACCTCACACAGGGACATTTTGTTTAAAAGTATTATCACTCTAAATTTGAACACTTTTCTCTTATGTTTTGACTTCGTTAAGTGCCAGTTTAATAAGCTACCATCACTAGCCTACGTTCCCATAAGCATCGCCAGCACATCTGGGTGTCTTGCTCCAAGGCTGAACCATGGTCTAGTCATTAGCTGGCTAATTTTTATGGCTTTGTTATTAGAAAATGTTTCACATGACTTGCCACTTTCCTATCGGTTTGTATAATTCATGGCTCTTCTGGACCTCAACAAAGAGTCATTCCTCTTTTTTTTTGCTTTTGTTGTTTTGTTTTAATGCAGCGTCACTGGACAATGAATATAGTCTAACGTAGCTTGCTAAGTTGTTTTCCATTGCTATTTGAAACATTATTTAGATTGGGTAGCTTGCTAGCTTGTGATTGATACACTTTATGACAAAACACATTTAATGACGACTGTTGTGGTGGGAAAAATACTCTTGAATAATCTAAAATCTAAGTATTCCCATAATCACAGTTCAACAAAGAGAACTCAGCCAGGTTCTTGTGGGTCTTTAAAACCGCTGTAAGTGTGTGGAGTTGAGAAGAGAAAAAAAAAAAAAAACCCCAGATAGCAAAACCCCTAGTAGGCCGACTAGATGAGCTAATCTTCCGGTATAACTATATTAGTAGTCAACGAATTAGCAGCTTCATTATATGAGCCGGCTCACTTCAGTTAATTCTGGAAATATCCAGAAATCTAGCCAACTTGGGCATCCACACTGACCATCAGGTGAACTCTAGGTTTGGGAGGAACGGGCGCGGTGCTCGAGGGTCCCTGGAGGCCTAAAATTACTTTCCACTATTATATAATGGCAAGCTTGCAACTACGGGTGGAATGTTGCTATATGAAAATGAACCAATCAGAAAGTAATAATGTTTGATAAGGTAGAAAGAGTCACGTTTAATCCCACCTAAACGGATGTCCCAAAAGGCTAATAAATACGAGGGTTCGGACAATCAGTGGTCAGTCTGTGTCGGGTGATTGATGAAGAATGAATGCTTCCTGGTTTGCGCAGATCAGCCTGGGTTTTTTTATTTCACTTTAAGTGACTTCAGACTCTGGAGAATGAGTCCATTCCTTTAGGATAGATTTACAAGGGTGAGGGGAACACTTGGTCCACAAAAGTGTTTTCCTGCCACACTATCTAGCTAAATAAAATAGGACCGGTTTGATTATTTAGCCAGCCAGCCTGTCTAATTAAAATAATTTCGTATCGGAAAATGCCCTGAAAATAGCAAGAATGAATCAATTTGTAATGAAGCAAAGGCAATTATCACATTACAATCTATTGCTGTGTCCATCCATTGACTGTATTAGGCGCCAACAAAATCTAGAGGTGCTGTCCAATGCCCCAGGAAAGCAGCTGGGAGACAAAGTCTGCTGGTAGCATGCACTAGTTGGCCAAATGCAGTAGCTAGCTAGCTATGAGGCCAGGAAGCTGTAACCGCTTTCCAGTAGGGATGCCATGGTGAGGACATTTTCCCACCTGTTTATAAACTTGAGACTAAATCAGTGTTACCAATTACACTGGACATTTTACAAGAAAAAAATATTGAACAATGACGTTCAAAGTCTCCTGACGAAGCCAATTCTAACCACGGTAATGAATTTGGATGGGAATCACATTAACAAAGGGAGCTGGAAGTAGGCAGAACAGACAAACTTCATAAGCATTCATAGGTCCAATATAAGCATCATTCCATTTCAGGTTATTTTTACTTCCACCAAGGAGATTATGTTTTCACCCGTTTGTCTGTCTGCTAACAGGATAACTCAAAAATTTATGAATGGATTGGCATGAAAATTGGTAGGATGCTAGGTGGTGGTCCAAGGTTGAGTTGATTTCGAAGTGATCTAGAACATATGGATCCTAGATCTGGAAAAAGTTAAAATATACCGGAATAGAATGATTATCCCTTGTGTAATGAACAGAGTTTCATAAAATTTCAGCATTAAATAGAATCTACACAAATGTAGAATTTATTATAGTTGTTGGTGATCTGGATAATATTCTTGTGGATCCAGAACCAATAATACTGACATAATATGACATGGCAGAGGTATGCGCTCTGCAGAGTGCCCTTCTTGTTTTGTTTTGTTTTTTGGCTTCATCCTGCATGCACAGAAATTCCTCATGGTTTCCTGAATATGTCTACAATATTATGCATTGTAGAGGGTGAAACCCAATATGTTCCAATTGTGCGTGAAGAAAAATTTTCAAAAACAGTTGGATTATTAGATCAGATTATTAGATCAAGTTTGCTAGGGTCTTAAGACTACGCCTAAAGTGGATTCTCCTTTCATACTGTCACCTTTTCAACATCTGTTCACTTACTTGAAAAAAAAAAATTAAATTACTTTACTACAGTACTATTATACTGCCTCTATCTCAACTTCATTTTGGATGGTGCTGCTGGCATCAAATTGAATATGAGGTCTATTTAAATATGTAAATATAGTGGGTAAGGTAAAATTTTATCAAATCGTCTCATGTACCATTTCCAGTTTGACCTAGGTCAAAGGTGATTCAAAAATGACTGCTACCTTTTTTATTTGTATTTTCCATACCATCCTGACGTGTTTCCAACTAAGACTGTACAATAGACCAACACATTCTCATCCCGACTCGTCATATAGTGACGCCAACTGACCAAGCGTCGATATACGACACCAAAGGAAGATTTCGGCGTCTTTATTTGACCCTTAGGGCTGGGGTTCGGGTTAGGGGGTAGGATTTGTTTTAAACTGGCATCAAAAAAGGACACCAAAAGTGTCATTTTGTGTCATACATCAACGCTTGGTTAGGTAGCATCCATATATGATGCGTCGGGATGAGACTGGGCTCAATAGACATGCAACTTAAAAATAAAGCGAACCCATTTGTAAGCAAAACAAACATCATAAGAAGTAGAAGAAATTTTTTGGGGCAAGTGAATTCTTATTGCTAATTACACTTCCTCTCATTAACCTGGGCTCCTGTGGTGACAGTGAGAATAATATATGAACTTAACAGATGTCTAGATATCAGCATATAACACCATTTCACAAGTGAAGGTATTAGTCAAACACAGAAATCTTTGGCCTCATCTTCACTGAAGATGCACAGTGCTTCTTTCCTGAATGTTATCACTGAATCCCCCATATCTTTGCAACCAATTTAACTCAAAAGGACTGATCATAATCTCTTTGATCCTTCTGTTCACATAAAATCTTTTTGGGATGTTGAATTGCAAACTCTAATCTAGTCATCATGTTTAGAGACTTACATGTGGTTCATATCTTGATGTAAACTCTCAGTATTATCTCTGGTGAAGTCTTCTCTCGATTGTTGACTGTTACACAAATATGCCCGGTGAGGGAGTTTTTTCCACCAGGGAAATGATTCCTTCGTCAAACAACATAATTATTATCAATGGTTTTCCAGGCCAATCAGTGCTTCGATCACTCCAGTACTTATTTCTTTTTTTATAAAACTATACAAAATAGTTGATTTGGACACACCTGTTTTTCCCCCAATTTCTTGAATTTTTGAATACAGTGATTGCCTGCTTCACTGGCAGTGATGGCTTTTTGGATTTAATGTTTAAAGTTAGCAGTAGCAGATTCTAAATTCAAATTCCACTCTTGAAATCATCTGCTAACTTGCTAATGAAATAATTAGGGTATAATGCACATCTGGCCATGAAACAGCAGTGCCGCCATCTGTCCAATTACTTCTGGTCCCATGGGAGGGGGAGGTGGTGGCTCATACACAAAGTGCTGTAATCCATACATCATCCACTTAATTAAACGTGGATAACCTCATAAAAGCTGCCAGCTTGCACTTAGAGCTTATATTCAAATTTTAATTTCACTGGGGTAAACAGCTAAAATAACATCTTTGTAAAAATCCAAATATTTATGCACCAGACTTTTTATAGAATTAGTTGGGTCTGGGAATCTTTCATCACAATTAGCATGAGTCAGTGGCCAAGACACAAATAAATGCCACTGCCGGAGTATTTAATCAATAAATACAGAGGAATAATAGACTGAGAGGGCTTGTGGGTCAAGTAAAATGCATGAGCTATGTTAATTCACTACTGACAAGGGTGGAATATACTGTTGCTCATAAAGTTGGAATTAAATATTTTAACTTCTTTTCATGAAGAGATTACGAAAATGTGATTTATGCTTGATAATGTGTTTGAATACAAAATTATTCCAACTTTATGGGCGACAGTGTATAAACAAAAAAAATAGTGCGCTGTCGCGAACGGGAACCCTCAGCCTTGTGCTTGCCCTGCCGTGGCAGCCATATTGATTATCGCAGTGGGACAGAAATCGATAGGGAGCTTCCTCTAACCACCCCCAACATACCACCAGAAAATGAGAGCATTTGGCCAAGGCGTTTTTCAGCTATTGTCCGGAAACGAGAAGTTAGCGGACAGACAGACAGACGGACGCCACTGCCATTTACAATACCCCTCCACGACTTTCGTCAGCTGAGGAGTAAAAAAACATCTAGCCCATCTCTAAAAATGTTTACTGGCCACAGAAAACGTGTAACACCACAAAATAAAACTAATTTGGCGGAATAATGTGTATCTCTTAATAGTAAAAATAATACTAAGAATTGGCCAGTGGAGACCAAATCTCCCTAATCTGGTAAAATCTAGTAACTCACTTTTTTCATGAAACTGAGAAAACTGAAAACAACTTAAGTCCTTCAGGATAAACTCGCTGTAAAAAAAAAAAAAAAAAAGAGAATGGGTATTCTCAATGACGACTGTAAGTCTGCTGGTAGCATGCACTGGTTGGCCAAATGCAGTAGCTAGCTAGCTATGAGGCCAGGAAGCTGTAACCGCTTTCCAGTAGGGATGCCATGGTGAGGACATTTTCCCACCTGTTTATAAACTTGAGACTAAATCAGTGTTACCAATTACACTGGACATTTTACAAGAAAAAAATATTGAACAATGACGTTCAAAGTCTCCTGACGAAGCCAATTCTAACCACGGTAATGAATTTGGATGGGAATCACATTAACAAAGGGAGCTGGAAGTAGGCAGAACAGACAAACTTCATAAGCATTCATAGGTCCAATATAAGCATCATTCCATTTCAGGTTATTTTTACTTCCACCAAGGAGATTATGTTTTCACCCGTTTGTCTGTCTGCTAACAGGATAACTCAAAAATTTATGAATGGATTGGCATGAAAATTGGTAGGATGCTAGGTGGTGGTCCAAGGTTGAGTTGATTTCGAAGTGATCTAGAACATATGGATCCTAGATCTGGAAAAAGTTAAAATATACCGGAATAGAATGATTATCCCTTGTGTAATGAACAGAGTTTCATAAAATTTCAGCATTAAATAGAATCTACACAAATGTAGAATTTATTATAGTTGTTGGTGATCTGGAAATGTGATTTATGCTTGATAATGTGTTTGAATACAAAATTATTCCAACTTTATGGGCGACAGTGTATAAACAAAAAAAATAGCGCGCTGTCGCGAACGGGAACCCTCAGCCTTGTGCTTGCCCTGCCGTGGCAGCCATATTGATTATCGCAGTGGGACAGAAATCGATAGGGAGCTTCCTCTAACCACCCCCAACATACCACCAGAAAATGAGAGCATTTGGCCAAGGCGTTTTTCAGCTATTGTCCGGAAACGAGAAGTTAGCGGACAGACAGACAGACGGACGCCACTCGCCACGACAATACCCCTCCACGACTTTCGTCAGCTGAGGAGTAAAAACATCTAGCCCATCTCTAAAAATGTTTACTGGCCACAGAAAACGTGTAACACCACAAAATAAAACTAATTTGGCGGAATAATGTGTATCTCTTAATAGTAAAAATAATACTAAGAATTGGCCAGTGGAGACCAAATCTCCCCTAATCTGGTAAAATCTAGTAACTCACTTTTTCATGAAACTGAGAAAACTGAAAACAACTTAAGTCCTTCAGGATAAACTCGCTGTAAAAAAAAAAAAAAAAAAAGAGAATGGGTATTCTCAATGACGACTGTAGGTACTTTCTTTGGTGCTAGACCCATTTTTGCAGTTACTAGGTTACTAATTCAATTTCCACCAAAAAGTGAGTTAACTAGGTTTTACCAGATTAGGGGAGAAATGTCAGGGCCAAATTTTTTCTTCCATTTTGTGACTCACCAATTCAGTCGAAGAGTTTGACAGCTGTGGGCACCACAGTCCTTGCTCCTCTGACCACTAGAAGGTGCTAGTTCCCAACTTTTCCCTCAGTGGGCTTTTCTGATCCTTGTGACAGATTTGATATGGGATCAGACTGTTGCAGGCACTGTGTGTCCAAAATGTGTCCAAAACAGCTCCATAAACATGTACTGCCTTCTAAACTTATTGGCAATTACCTACTGCCTACTCGAATACAGACTGCTTCTTGTGAGAGCAAGTGGGTACACTGGATGAGAAGGTTAAGCAAGCAACATTTTCTCTAAACGTACAAAATTCACTTCAAATCCCCAGACTGTACTCACTTAATCGGGGTTTAATTAGTGCATTCCGAAAACACGCTTTTCAGAAAGTAAACCAAGCTTTTGAGGCAGCACTGCAGAGAGACGTGGCGCAGTATTTGGGTCCAATCACAGTCGGACAGATCATTGACGGAGAGGGGGTGGAGCACGTATCGGACAGTATGCTAAAGTATGCCTATTTCACAGCTTTTCTATCCAGCCTTGTCCAGGTATTGGATGCTGTCAACAAAAGAAGCATTCCTCTTTTTCTCTGTCCTGGACAGGTCTGGCCTCTCTCTCTTTCTTTCTTTGCCCCCTGCTCCCTCTATCCCCCCGACCCTTGACCCTCACTCTCTCTCACTCTCTGCATCATGTTCAAAAAGATCACTGTGGTTAGACAGTAGTAACGAGAGGGACTGCTGAAAAACTCATGGAAATACGGGGAAAGAGTAGCAAAACACTGACATGAGTGTGTACCAAGGCTCAGGAAATTAAAGGAAAAAGATGGATGAAACAATACACCATAAGAGAGCAAACCACGGCCGAGAGAGGGATCTGAGGTTAAACTGGTAATTGGATATGCCAGTTATCAGTCCTTCTGTGGGTGGATTATAGTAAAACCCCAAGTTACAAATGCACAAAGAAACATGACACATGGATTCATAGTTTAATATTATATCCAGTCCGTATGAGCGTATGACACTGTACATAAGCATATATACACATACACATGTAATGTACAAAAGGAGACCACCATTTTAGAGAATATCATAACCAGGTTTCAACCGCACCACTCTGGTTACATACACAGTTCATGGTCTGGTAATGCAGAGTTCCTATTTCTGAAATAGAAAAAAAAACCCACACTTTTTAATGTATTACAAAAAAAGAAAGGTCATCGGAGATGGGCCAAAAGTAAAATTGGTTCCAGTTGGTGCTGTGTACATCATCGCTCCTGGGGTGTAGAAGTCTCCGGAAAAGTTAAAGTCCTGATATCCCTCTGCAATGTAATATTCTTTGTTCAATATCAAAACTAGCCTAGAAGGGAGGTGAGCAGTACTGCTCACCAAAAATTTAAATCAAAGATGATGTTTCCCATGAAGCAGCCGGAGTCAATGCTCAACAGCACTTCCCTCTCAATGTTTAGCAATATTTTGAGAGCTTTGAAACACAACAGAGATGAGAACAGATGCGTCTAAAGTCTGAGCATACCACAGGATCAACGATGGTAAAGACTGTAACTGAACTCTATGAGAGAGCTAATGTTAAACCTGCAGCTGTGTTCATCCGGTTCTAGTACTGCCAGGCATACATTAGCCACTGCCATAACCATAGAGCTAATATCCATGCCTTTCTAGAGACGACAAATTCATTTGAGAATTCATTCACAATAGTGCTGCTTGGAAATTAACTGAGATGTTGGTGTTAGGAAAGCATGAATGGTATACTAAGGCCTTGAAAATAACAAAGCTGAAAATGACAACATAATTCAGCACACATTGGCACAATTAATGCCACACTTGAAACAGACACAAAATCAACAAATTTAAAGATGTGCAAGACTAGGAATCACCAAATCTGGACCTTGAATCCAAATCCAGCCCTGATGCTGAGCAACTGCCTGAACAATTATTAATTCTAAACAGACTGTCTTTCCACCCAGCAGCCAAACGAAGGGCGAGTGGAAAACCAACACTTCTCAGACCTCAAAGGCCGTGATATGAGGATCACAGCTCTAAATTACCATACTTAATCATGTCCGCAGTCTCCATAAATAGATTTGTTTTTAATTCAATGCATGTTTTCCTTTCAATAGACTTTCTCATCCTGACTATAGCTAAAAAGTTATATGGATTATAAAAAAATATTGTTCATAAATTTGCTGTTTGATATATTTCATTTCCACTTAAAGACCCATTTCAAAGATCAGTACATACCTCATTTTACAGACATAATCTGGTACCTCTCCATACATACTCATTCATTCTGCAAGCTAACATCTTGGAAGACAGTCCAAAGCAGCTCCTGAATTATTCCACTGGAAAGTGGTATTATTGAGACAAATGATGCCGCATAGTTGAGAACAAATATAAGAGAATATCCAGTTTATCTTTGAAAAAATGAATAAAAGAACACACATGGCATCATGTAACATTTTATGGTCTTCTGTTGTTGAGATGAGATTTTGCATTTGGCACACACTCAGATGGTTTGTCCATTCAGAAAGTTTCTGCATTGGAGCTATGGCCTTGTTGTTCCTTAGAACTGAACTAAGACGGGGGCGGTGTGTGTGTGTGAGTGCGCGCGCACGTGTGTGTTGAGGACTGCAAGAGGAAGAGTGATTTATCTTTGCATGGCAAATAATGACATCAAGTATAGAGGCTCACAGTATTAAAAATATGAGAGGCCATGTGATGTAATCAAAGCTACTATAATCCATTTCTACGTACTGCTAAATGACTTCCAAATTACATAATTTTGACAACCATAATCAAATACCAAACACCAAAATTATACACTGTAAAGGTGGACTCTTCTTTTTGCTCTCTAAGACCGAGTTTTCTTTGAGGAAAATTGAATGCATTTCTTATTCTAATACTCCATAAAAAACTACAGCATTTTTTATTTCATAAACTTCCTCTCTGGTACGTTGGCCAGAAAAGCTTTATGGCTTGTCTTCTTTCCACAGTACTGGCATTGCATTGATAAACAAAAGGCATACATTGACTAACAGAGAAAGGACAGGGCGAAATTCAGTGGCAGAAGATGTGGACACAGAAATCTAGAAGCAGAGACTATTCTAATTCAGAATATTATAAGTGAGAAAAACTGAATTGTATCAATTTTGAAATTAAAATATTCCTCTTAAACTGTGGCTAAAATATGTCCATTTTAATAAGCATCTATAACCGACCAGTGTCATTAAACTTCAACTTTGAAGCAGTAAATATCATGACTATGGGCGAGGGAACTCATTTGACATCGTTAGTGTAGTGACGGGGACAATGTGATCAAATAAAGCTAAACAGTTTGGGGGTCATCCCTCCGTTTCATTCCAAAGAGAAATGGTTCTAAGTGGCTGAGGGTCCTCACTGCTTTCAGTCCTGATTTTATTTGTGACAGAAGCACAAACAAACTATACCAAAGGCACTCAAGCGTTGAAGTCATTGTTTCCCAGCACTTTCCAGAACATTGAGGAACGAGTAAGTGTGCAAATAGGAGTATGGATAAAGCTAGGTGCAAAAAAGTATGCATGGTAACAATGAAACGAGAAAATGAAGTTACACCTGAATATTGTCTGTAAGACCAATTTCTCACACCCATCTGGGCTATAACCCAAACAGGAAAAGACACAGTCTGTGCACCCTCTGCACTGTCAACCCTCCAAAACCCAAGACACCCAACACTAGAGGTGAAAAGTCCAGGTGACAGAGGGTAAAAGTCCAGCCTTGTGGTTCTTCCAACCATACGCCCTTTCAGCGACTGATTATTGTTTCTCTCCTGGCCGAGTAACTGTGCTAATGAGCAAATCCAGTCGGTCAGAACACAAGCCTGTGGACTTTTATCTTCTAAACCTGGATTTCCCACCACTGCCCGACTCCCAGAAATCACTACTCCGAGAACTGTTCTCTACCTGGACATGCATTTCTAAAATGCAAACGTTAACCCATTTACCTCTGACAAATCCCTAAACCCTCTCCCATTACATAGCAATTCAATGCAAGTGTAACTTCAAATGTTTATCCCCTCTTGCCAGTTGTTCATGTACTGTAATATATGCCTTGGTGATCACCCCCACCCTGGGCTGTCACCTGGGTGATGTATACAAGGTAATGGTACATTCACTTCAGATAAAAAAGCATTTTTTGGTGATTTATTTTAAAAAAACAGAGGTAAAAAATAAAATGCACCAAAGGAGGCAGTCCACCGTCCTGCAGAGGTTGCCAAATAAGGACTTCTTAAAAAATCAATTTATTTTGTGACTCTCACAGTAGCCTGTCACTCAGCGCGTATTTCTGTCTCGGGCCTCTGGAGGGACAGCTCGGCTGGCAGGAAGGCCCCCTGCCCGAGGGCCGTGGAGAAGGTTCTGTTGCCGTGAGAAGGCGTGAACCCACTGCTGGGGAAGTGCCCTGCCCCTCCTCGTGAGTGAGTGGTCTGTTGGTGAGGGGCGGGATGATAGTCGTCCAGGTTGTCATAATGAGACCCCGGCCATTTCCCATGGCGCTGGGACAAGTGGCTTCCCCGCTCAGTACCCTCTTGTGGCAGGTGGGGGTAGTGCAGGTGCTCTCTCGTGGTCTGTGATTTTGGGGGTACAGAAGCTTTCAAGGTGAACTTCTGGGGGTCCTCCTCAGGGTAGCCAGGAGGGACACTGCCCCTGCCCGTGTGTCTTTCTGTGTCGGGACGCTCGTATCGCGGAGGATGGCTTCTGCCTTCGGGGAGCTCCTCCTTACGGTGGCGACCCGAATGCCGGTGGTCTGTCGGCTCGCTCTTCAAGTCAGGGTGGCTGAGTTCCAGTTTTCCTGGCGTATGCTGGGAGCCCCGGGATGCACTGTGTCTGGTGGCCTGCCTGTCGGCCGGACCATTGCCGCGGTAACGCCAGTCTTGTTCTGGGTAGCCTGGCGGCTCTGTGTCCAAAGGCGGGTGCCGGACCGGGTGATGGGACTGGGACAGCACCATGAGCAAGGCCTTGCCTGGGTCTGATTTACTGCGCAGATGCCGGATTTCAGGAGCCCCTGCATCTAAGATAGCCACATCCTCATAAAGGGACGTGGTATGACCTTTGACTCTCTGCCTGGCCCGGCTCTCCCGTCGTAGCGAGTGCATGTAAAGCCGGTCTGACTCGTCGAGGTCCCAGCCCACGTAGCTCACCCCTGCCTTGGGCCCGCTGGAAGGGGGCATGTCCCTACTGATGAAACTGTGTTCCTTACCCAGGGGCAAAACGTGGCGAGACAGGTAGTGGTACCCTGCGGCTTTGCCCCCTGCCCTGACTAGGGGCGGCGGAAATGGCGGGTTGCGGCCGTGCCGGAACCGTACAGTCCCATATGGGTCTGGCTCGTAACATGGCCCGTCCGGCGGGTGGGAGCCAGAGTAGGGGCTGTAACGGTACTGCACGCGGCCGTTTTCGAAGTATGGCTGCAGCTGGGTGACGTGATAGTCCCCCTGTGATGGCGGTACTGGCGGGGGCCGGTACACAGCCTTGTACTGGTACACGGGCTGCTGGCAGTACATCACCTCGTCCTCCAGGGGGAGCTCTGGCCTCAACCCCGGCACAGTCTGGACCACAGCGGTGCAGTATGCAGGGACTGGACCCGGCGAATGGCTGGATACACCACGACCCCGTCTGGGATGATATACCCCTGCCTAGGATGCCTGCAGGGGGGATACTCTCCTCTGAGATGGCCCTGGGATTTAAGGGACTGGTGCAAGGATCTGGGTCCAAGTGTAGCATAACGGCCATCAGGGTACGCATTATAGAGAATCTGGGCATCAGGTTTGGAGGCCCAGGGATTAAGAGGGGGTACACTTTCTGCTCGGTAGCGACCGGACTGAACTGTCGGGGCAGCCTGCGGGTGGTAGTAGGTCTCTGGAGGTTGGGGCTCTGTCCCCCCCTCTGCTTTAGGGTGGTGGAAGTAGGGAGGCTGGTGGGTGGAGGACTTCCTGGGCGGTGGAGGTGGGTGGGGAAGGACTTCCTCCACAGAGGTCGGTACAGATGCCTCGGCGAGGATGGTGTGATAGTTGGAGGCATTGGCAGCTTCTGAGCCAGAAAGCGCCGCGGCGGCCAGCCGGCTCTTCATGGACCGCGTGGGCGGGGCAGGGGGAGGAGCACTGTAGGCTGGGGGCAGGGCCACAGACTCTGTTCGGGCGGGATAACCGTTGATATCTCTCGCAGCATCTCGGCTGCTTGAAGTGGAGTGGAAATGGGAGTGACATTGGGTGGGGGCGTCTTAGCGGCGGCCAACGGCTCTGTGGGTTTGGTCGGGGTGGGACATGGGATGCTCTCAGGAGCTTGAATCTGAGGAGAAATAAAGAATGAAAAAGTGTTAGACTGGAACCAGGCCAGCAGGAAGGAACACTGTCACTGCAAAAGGGATGCTCTAAGGAATCGAGATGGCAAATCTTTCTCAGTATGGTCCTTCATCAACAAAAATATGGGGAGTTAATTAAAACGACAGTAGCTGAAGCTATAGCTTTACAATGAATCACAGTTTGGCATTATGACAACCGAGATTTAATCTAGATGTTGCAGTAGTGATAGTCCAACAGCCGGTAGTTTCATTTTGAAATAGCAGTGCAGTGCCCATTCAATCGCTCTGATCTACTGCTTCTTGAGAGGTATTGGTGCTTGCAGGTTTCTTGAATTCTCTAGAACCGCTGAGTCTAACAACTGCAAACTCAACACTGCACTTCCTTGGCTCCTCTGCAATGCTTCCATCAAGTCTGAAGTTTATGGGATCAATGGCTGTCAAGATATGTGAAAGTCACCTATACACACACACACACAGGCAGAGATTCCATACTTCATATTATGATGCCTACATATTTAGATCATCAGGAGATTTTCTTAAGTATTACAGTTTGAGAGAACCAGGGATACCAAGTCTGCAGTAGACCTTTCCCTTCCCTTACCTCTGTGTCCTGCGGCAGGCTAACCCCGTGCTCTCTGGCGAGGGTGGGTAAGCTAACTGACGTATCTGACTGGGCCGCGCCAGGCGATATTCTCTCCGGACTCCCGCGAGGAGGTGACATTCTCGAGGGATGGTCCACATGCTGCCCGGCGTGTGGCGTACTGAGGGAATCGCTGGCACTGCTGACAGTCCTGTCCTTGCTCGGGCTGGTACTTGCGTTAGAGCTGGCGATGGGTGCAATTGGTGACTCGCCACTCTCAGTCACCTTTGACTGCTGGTTGCTTGTCATCGTCCAGTGCTCGGCAGGGGTGGTTTCTGATGGAGAAGGGGCAGTCGCTGTGAGGGGTGGGGCTGTATCAAAAGTGGCCGTCCAGGTCTGGGTAGGAGGGTCAAAGGGACGGTCCGGGGAGGCGGGAGTTGGTGGACCAGACGCCCTCCCTTCAGACTCAACAGTAGCCTGCTGGGCAGACTCTGCTAGCGCCAGAGCTAGGATGCCAGTGGTGTCTTTTGGAGGTGATGGGGAAGGGCGCAGTGAAGCTACGCATTCGGGGGAAACCTCAGGCTGAGTGTCCACTACTAAGGCTCCTGGAGAGGGACAAAAAAAGGCATGTCGCACAAATGAGGAAAAGCCCAAAAGATTAAATGTCAAGGAAAAGCAGACAAATTCTAATAAAAGCATAGAAAGGTTGAATATGTGATTCTCTCATGCATCTTACTAGAATAACCAGTGTATGTAAAGCGCTCAAACACCTAGGAGGACTATATACAACTGTGAAAACCAGCGAGGGACTGTTATTCATTATTCAGAGGGTTTGAGGGTTAATCACTAATTTCAGCTTAAACTTAGACAATGTTTAGATCTAAACATTCCAGAATTTCCCCTTGAATATTGTGGTGTTTTAGAGGTAAACAAACTACCCTAATTACCCCTTACTGACATTCATTACATATTCCCAAGCTGATCATTTCCCCCTTTTACAAAAAACATAATATTTTCAGCCAACATGTTAACAACATTTCACACCCTAGCTCTACAAAGGCCCCCAATAGCAGCATCCATATCGCGGGCAGATTTCAGCTTTGAAATGAAAGCCCTTGAAATGGAAATCAGCAGGTTAACCTACTTTGTTATACAGATCAATGTTTAGATGGCAGACATGAAACAGTCACACTTCAGTGATTCATTTTCAGGCATGGTAACATATGGTTTTAGGGTAGCCATGTTGATATAGATAAGAGCAGCTGCTAAATGGCTGTACAGATGTGAAGCTTAAGATGAAAGCAGTTTTCTTCATGGCTGCCTATTTGAAGCAGCCTGTTTGATACTTGCAACATATCATTTGAAAATGTTGTGATTGGCAGAAGTCCCTCAAGGTACACACAGCTTAGATCTAGCATACAGATAAACACCATCTATTTGAGAGAAGTGTGTCGGGTTCAAAAACATTTTTTTTTTAAATCAGTATTTTCCAGAGGCAAATTAATTTCAAATAAGCGCAGTGGCCATTCAAAACGTGCCTTTTCTGAACAGGCTGATTGTTTGGTCTCCAGTATCAGTGCTTGAAGTTTTCTTGAGAATCGTTCAGCCAGTCAACTTCACACTCAACTCTGCACTTCCTTGGGTTTTCAGCAATACACCTGCCAAGGGTGAAGTCGATCGGATGAACAGTCGTCAAGAAAATTGAAGGAAGAAAAGATGGATGGACGGATAGATGGACATAGACGCCATACGGTATAGATGGATGTACAACCCCAATTCCAAACTAGATAACTCTGTCGCCACAGGGACCGAGTTGTGTATCTCCCCGATCCCCATGAGAGATCACTTGCAAATTTTTACAGCTGCAAGGTTACTGTTTTTACTCTTGCTATGACATTAATATGCATCCCTGTACATGAATGTAAATATATGTAAATGTGCCTCAAAACGAGCAGAAAATACAAAATCTGCAAAAAAAAATTTTTTTTCGACAAAATGGCCAGCAGCGGCCATATTGGATGTTGGAAATTGCCGAGAATTGATCTTGAGCGTTGCCAAATAAACATCTTTGACTATACAAATTCAGAGAAAAATCCTATAAACTTTGAAGCCTCCAGAGCCTGGAACAGAAAATCTAAACTAAACCATAGTATCTCCCAACTATCGTCATCGGGGAGATGCAAATATGGAATTGGGATGCTGTGCAAAATGCAAATAAAAACAGAATGCAATCATTTGCAAATCTCATAAACCTATATTTTATTCACAATAGAATATAGACAACATATTAGATGTTGAAAGTGAGCCATTTTGCCATTTCATGAAAAATATTGGCTCATTTTGAATTTGATGGCAGCAACACATCTCAAAAAAGTTGGGAGAGGGGCAACAAAAGGCTGGAAAAGTAAGTGGTACTAATAAAAACAGCTGAAGGAGCATTCTGAAACTAAATAGGTTATTTGGCAACAGGTCAGTAACATGACTGGTTATAAATAGAGCATGAGAAGTAAAGATGGACAGAGATTCACCGATCTGCAAAAAACTGTCTAAAAATCGTGGGACAATTTCAGAAAAATGTTGCTCAATGTAAAATTGCAAAGACTTTGAATCTTTAGCACATAATATCATCAAATGATTCAGAGAATCTGGAGAAATCTCTGTGCGCAAGGGACAAGTCTGAAGGTCAACATTGGATTGAATGTAACCACAAAAAAATCAGTGCAGCATTTTGGCCCTTCAGAAAGGCCCCTAAACCTGCATTACTTTGTAGGAAATGACCTCTGCTTTGTCTACACGACAGTAAGATTCCTTGGATAGAAGCCTCAGCCAAATAACAATAAAGAAATATCATTTGTTTTCACTGACCAGGTTGGTTGGGGGCAGACTCAGTGATGTCAGTGACTGGTGTAGCTGTGCAGAGGCCCTCGCCCGGTAGCCGGAGCTCGACGTTGTTGCTCGGTGACGGGTCTGAAGCCGTGTAGGCGGGAGAGGCAAGAGGATCGGGGGGCTTTGAGCCCGGAGGGGCACCTGAACCGTGACTGGGTGTTGTCACAGCAGGGGGCGGGGGACTTGGGTGAGTGGGCGTGGTCATAGGGGAGCCTTGTTGGGTGTCAGAGGAGGGGGCCGGTGCTGTTTCCTCGATGACCAAGCCGAGGGAAAGCAGGTTCGTCTTGGGACTGTCAGGCGTCTCAGGCGATGCAGGGGCGGGGGCTGAATCACTCGTACTGGGGCTGGCCGGCCGCCCAGGCTCGGGCGACGGGTGGGTGCTGGTGGGGGTGGGCTCGCTGCACTGGAAGGACATGGGGTCGAAGTCCAGCGACGCCATGCCCATGTCGGGGGGGCTGAGGTCCACGTCCTCGGCCGAGCAGGGGGGCGAGATAAGGGCGGGGACGCGTAATGGGCCATCTTCGTCCTCGCGGTTGGCACGCGGGAGGTCGTCGAAGGAGCTGCAGTGCTGTCGGCCCTCCCGGAGCTCGCTGTTGAAGGAGGTGGAAAGCGCGTCGCTGCTGGAGCGCGGCCGCCGTTTGCGGGGCATCTTAACCTCACCTGTGACGCACACAACACCAAACACTAATATTTTCTGGGCTTATAGCGAACACAGCAACATTTGCTCTATGATCAGCTGTATCCTGGCAAAGAAGAAAGCCGTCTGCAAGCTGGTAAATGTGACCCAAAGAGAGTAAATCCTCCACATCGCAGTCATGTTCATTTTACCGAAGACAAAAACCACAGAAAATCGGTAAGAGGTCAAAAATGAGACATTCATAGAATCAAAAACATCCTTTAGAGCTTTAATCTTCTTAGATTCCTGGTTCAATCTAATGCACCCCAATAACAACACAGAGGGACAAAGAGGGAGTGAACAACTGCTGTAATCAATTGTAGCTGCTGTGCATAATTTTCAGCATGGGAACATGGGTGATGTATAAGTCAGTGTTTGGTTTTGAGGTAAAATACTTCACCCCTTTAAATCTATCGTATAAAAGTTTGTGTTCAAGACCCTTTTGCCTTGTACATCTCCCACACTGGCACCATGTATCAGCCAGTGTAATTTTAGTCCTGCCCTCAGTCAATGCACTATCCTGTTCTTCATCCTCTGAACCCTCTGCAACTGCATCTCTGATCAGTTCTGCTCTCTGGTGTCACAGAGTATTCAGGCTCATGCATGTATTCTTCAGTCTCCGTAACAGCTTGAGCTCTGCTCATATTTACAGGGTGTCCTGCTGGGGAAAGTTGTGTTTTCCTGCGATAATTCATGCAGGGAACAGTATGATGTCACAGCCAGGGCCACAAGTTGTATCCCCGACTGTGTGACAACAAGCCAAATCAGTCAAGTTTATTATATTTATTCTACTTCAAGGGAATGTCTTTCCTTTATTTTACAAGCATAGCCTTTAATATGAAAATTATTCTGACCTATATTTAAAAAGTTGTACACCACCTCAGGTACCCATTAAAGTGTATAGAATCCCAGTAGTACTCAATATCTGTTATCATGTTGAGTTTGGCTGTGAACACGCCAAAGGTCTTCTCTAAGACAGCATGGAACAACACTTATAAGTCTGCACTCTTGAGTAGGAAGAACTAATCACAGCAGTATGATCATACCTTCCACATTATGTAAAGAGGACAGAGACTCCTCACTCTTGGCGGATCGCAGGGTCCCTGAATCTCCACTCCTGCCTCCTGTAAGGCGGGGGGGGCATTTTATAAATACTCAAACTTCACAATTTTACCTTCCACCAAAAACTGAGTAAAGAAAAGCATTAGAAAAATTGAAACTGATCAATAGATTATAGCAGTTACGCAAACACAGCGAAAACATGAGAACGACCAGCTAATCGCCACTTGAGGTAATTTAGGGGAAGGCAAACTTCCCACTTTAATCATTAAGCCACTTACAACTATGCTGATTAACTAAATTATTAACGGCTAAATTGGCAATGATGGTTGGACTATGGGACATTACGTTTGGTTAAGTATGGAATGGACAGAGAGCGAGAGAGTAAGAGAAAAGAAGAGAGACAGAGCCGAGAAGAGTGGGAGGGAGAGATGGAAGGAATGAGTGAGGCTAGGAGA
Source organism: Gymnothorax javanicus (assembly GCA_029692085.1). NCBI lineage: Eukaryota > Metazoa > Chordata > Actinopteri > Anguilliformes > Muraenidae > Gymnothorax > Gymnothorax javanicus. Next base: position 54,703,151 of record CM056195.1, read on the forward strand.
GAGAGATTGAGAAAGAGAAGTCTCACCAGTGAGCGCCATGCTCTTCAGCTCGTTGGGTTCGCTCCGGTTGCGCTGTAGTTTGCGTTTGGCCACAGAGGAAGACCGGCCCAGATTAAAGAAGGAGCGCCAGCTGCCCACTGGTGATTTTTTCGCCTTACTGGGGGCCCGCTTTCTGTTCGGGAGAGGTGAAGGTATTCAGTGGCTTCAACATCTCAATATTACACAGCTTTGTAGAATACTCAACTGTAATTGGCCAATTACTGCATTCTACAGTCTGTTATTTCTGAATAATAGACCATTGCTGAGTAGTGAATGCAGTTTTAGCCATGTAATCTGTAATGGACCATTTTTTTAGCTGAAGTAATAAAATAATTTTTAAATCAATATTTTGTGTCAAAAATATTGATTTCTTTAGTAAGTGGCCATGTAATAAGGAGGATAATGTACAGCGAGCTCCTCTTTATTGCAAAATAAACAGCTTCAGGGTGATTCAAGACCCTTCCGCTTCACGGAGGTCCTGCATCACCCTGCTGGGATTTATTTTACAATAAAGAGCGGCTCGCTGTACATTATCCCTCATGCAACACTCGCTGCAACTTCTATTTCCAGAGCATGGAGCAAAAGCCTCCACACTGCTTTTGTGTACAATGCACGTTATCCAAATCTGTAAACATTTCTTTTACACTCCATGCTCTTCCAAGATCTCACTCCAAGGTCAAGAACAGCAACATGGAATTATGGAGAATATTGAGTCCTCCATTTTGAGCCATGATGGCTCTCACTCCTCTGGGAAGGCTTTTCATCAGATCTTAGAACACTGCAGTGATTATCTGCTTGTGCTCCAGCCCGTACAGCAATTGTGAGGTTGGGAAGACATCTTTGGCGAGTGAGTCTGGCTAAATTTGCTCCTGATGAGTGTTCAATGGGATTGAACTTAGGGTTCTTTGAGGGCCAGTGTAGTTCTTCTCTAGTGATATCAACAAACCATACATGGACCTCACTCTGTGAATGAGGACATAATGAAATATCACAACATAGGGCTTTTCTCAGAAAGCAGCGGAACATCTGAAATGTTATATTGTAAACCACAATGTCAAAATTTCCCTTCACTGGAACTAAAAGGCCCAGCCCGAGATGGTGGAAAATGGCCCCAGACCAAAAGGTGCTCACATACTGTTTTGCCATGTGGCGCACATGATGTGCAGTATATTGAGGACAAATCAATTTAAAGCATATTAAGATACATATCATATCCAGCTGATAAAAAATTCAACTGTCCCCCATGTGAGGGATATTGGGCAAAAACTAAAAAAGGACTCTACTTACCTCTCAGTGGGAAACTCGATGATGGTGTGGAACTTGCCCTGTAGAGCGGCCGGCCCCTCGCCCACCTCGATGTACTTGCTGTCCGCAGTGACGGGGGAGTTTATCTGGGCTTGGGTTCGAGCTTGGGCCTCCTCTAGGGTTAGAAGCTTGGTGGACGGTGACGACACCAGCAGGGATTTGGGTCGAGACAGCGAGCCGTGACCTGGGTTAGAGACAGAAGGGTGCACATCATCTTAATCATCACGTTCTGCTGGAATCATCTTCAATAGAGGCAACAAGAAAATGTTGCATATTATTTTTAGTACAGCAATTTTGGCATGCGCCATCCAGGTAAAACCATCTTAAAATGTTATTCTCCTGAAATTAGGAACAGTTATGAAATATCAAAGTTAAGTGGGTTTTTTTAAATATGTTACGGAGGCTCTGCATGCAGACTATGAGGTCTAACAGAATATCATGAGGGTTTAGGGCCTTGTCTGATGTATGCCTGTCATTTGTAGACCGCTAAGCTCCAAAATACGTTGAGTTAAAATCCCAGTAAGGATGCGCTAGGGCTGCAAACCTGTGCCCTCCCGGATCAGCAGGCTGAGTTTGGGACTGAAGAGCACGTCCACATGGTTGAGGATGAACTCCACCACCACAGACTGGATCCGCACCTCCATAAAAGCTGCTGTGCCGCTGAAACAGGCCGACTCGATCTGCTTGGACCTGTGAGCGTGGAGATATAGAGCACACTGAAGCTTGGCCACCAGAAAATTCACAGCACATAGCATTTTCCCGCATTTATCATCACCAATCCTGGCCACATCTGGATTGATACAATTGGCAAACTATGCACCAGTGTGCTTCTACACGCCTCATGCTGCCGGCTTAGCAGAGCACTGACAGTATGTGTTTCTCTTCCAAAACACACACAGTGTTCACAACTGCTTCATCTCACACAGTGGGCACAGTCCTAGTATGTATAGTTTGTGTTAAAATGCTTTGGCAAGATTATATCATATGCAGTCATGCCAATAAAGCATCTTGAATTGAATTGAATTGTATGAGGGCTGAAGAACTCCCAACATGCGTTTACTCAGCTGACCACCCACAGACACGCGGATGCTAACCCAACTGACTGTACCCCTCCCATATCCCTGAGCAGCACACGCCTCCTAAAAACGTGTTTTGAAAAACCCAACTGTGCCATTCTCCTTCTGTTGGAGTGAAAAGACATAAAAAACAAAGCAGTGAGAGACCAAAAAGAAAGTCAATAAATAAAAAAGCTAAAATGGAAATATCATTCATCCTGAAAGTCAAAATGAACTCATGGGAATCCCACACAAAGGCGCCATCACAAAACAGACACAAAAAAGAGCTTTTAGCGACATCAATGCAGCTTGTTTTTCAATTCTCACCCACTGAGGAGGGAATCTGCTATTCTTACCATGTCAGGAAAATAAATAAAGAAATTTACATTAAAAAATATTATCTAAACTTAACAATAGAATATATTCCACTCTGATAATCATCCATGCAGCTTTCATTGCCAAAAAATCTGCACATACAGATAATGGAAAAGAAATCGCTTTGACATGAATGCTCAAATAATGTGCTAGAAGTCAAAATCCAAATTAATTTTTATTTTATTTTTAAATTGGAACAACAATTACGAGTTTTAAAGGTGGAGAGACCGCACAACTTCAAGCACCCAGTGCCACAAGTTAAACCAAACATGGGAAAAAGCTCACTTCATGTAAAACAAGTTGGGTACACAACCATGCGATCATAGAGTAATATCAGAAGTGACACATGTTGCTAGGCTGCAGGGAACAGGTGTCCTCAGAAAATAACATAAATGATGCAAACTCACCTGAGAAGGTTGGGGGCCCAGACGATTGCCAGATTTTTACTGTGCATGTTAGTCACATAGCTGAAGGTTGCCAATCGGGACAAATGTCTCATGAGGAACTCCAGCGTTCTGGAAGAAACCAGAGCTGCTATTCCAACACCTAGTGCCAGGCTTACTCTCAAACATGAATACGGTGTCTCATTTCTTCTGTCCCAATGCAAACTATGAGGTTCAATGCAACGTAAATATTTCATGAGAAAGTTCCCTTAAATAACCACTGGGTGGCGATAGAACACCAACAATTATACAATGGTACAGTCAGAGTAAAAATTTTATATTCAAAAAAAAAAAATACAACCGCTCCACAAAGCAGCATTAAAGCAATGTAATAATAATAATAATAATAAAACAGGTTAGTGTGGGTGAAAAGTCCTTGCCCTCGAAGGTTAAGGGGCTTCCTCGAGGGCTAATGTTATGGTCATATTACTTGACCCCAGAAACCAACTTATTAGGCCCTAGCCAAGGGGCCACTAAACCACTAAACGAGAAGTTGCGTCGTAAGAAATAATATAATGCCATGTCATGGTTGATTTGCAGTTTCTCTCTCAACCACCAGAGGTCAGCGTAGACCTCCGTACTGACCTGTAATGCGGTGGAGGCAGCTGTTGGATGACATCATGGATTCTGATGAGCCGCTCCTCGTCCGTTGCAGCGGACACCGCCTCCTGCAAGCACAAAAGCAAATGGGAGTGGATCAGTGTCTCTGCAGTTTGAGCTGTTTTCTGTTTATTAACCACCTCCTGTTGCAGTGTAGACCAGGTGCGTATGGGTACACTTCCACAAAGCAGGAAGAACAAACACAGAACCTGAGGACCCTACAGCTATCAGCAAATGGCAGCCCCCCACTTCCTCACTTTGCCCTGTGATGGGTTATTCCTCACAGTGTTCGATTCTTTTGGTCTTGAAACTAATAGATCACATAATGAGTGGGCCAAAAAAAAAAAAGCTAAATCAAAGACCATTCCTTAAGGCTTACCTTAAACGAACCCTGAAATTGATTCATTATCTGAGATTAATTTGGGATTTTAAGCCCAGGAAGACAGACTTCCAGAAGGGATCTATTAAAAACAGCCATTTCCCCCCAGCTAACCCCACAGTAGTTAACCATCTACAACTGCAGACACGTTCATACGAAGCAGAAGACCCACCAGTACTTTATGTGCTATAATCACTGGAGTCTATATGGCGCGCTCCTTTTCCCTATTGCCCTGCTTCAGCAGCCCTGTTCCTCAAAAACTGCAGCCCTATTCCTCAAAACACGGCCCTCAGGGGCCATTGTCTTTTTAGAAGACAATCATGTGTAAAGCAAGCCAATGAGCCACAGCAGCTGTAGGAAAATTATCCAAGAGGAGAGAAAACTGAGGCTGTATTTGGAGTTGAGGGCCAGTGTCAGTGCTGTATTTGGAGTTGAGGGCCAGTGTCAGTGCTGTATTTGGAGTTGCGGGCCAGTGTCAGTGCTGTATTTGGAGTTGAGGGCCAGTGTCAGTGCTGTATTTGGAGTTGAGGGCCAGTGTCAGTGCTGTATTTGGAGTTGAAGGCCAGTGTTAGTGCTGTATTTGGAGTTGAGGGCCAGTGTCAGTGCTGTATTTGGAGTTGAGGGCCAGTGTCAGTGCTGTATTTGGAGTTGAGGGCCAGTGTCAGTGCTGTATTTGGAGTTGAGGGCCAGTGTCAGTGCTGTATTTGGAGTTGAGGGCCAGTGTCAGTGCTGTATTTGGAGTTGAGGGCCAGTTTCAGAGCTGTAAGGCATTAATGTGCCCCCCCGCAGCTAAGGGGTGCTTACAGAGAACTTCTCGTAGAGCTGGTAGGTGAGCAGCGGGTTGGGAAGCTCACGGAAGTACAGCTTACAAAGCGACCCCACACAGTGGATATCCTGGATGTACACGTCCTTGGTCAGGTCCGGAATCTGTTCAGAGTCAAACTCATGCCTGTGGAAACAGAGAGGGATTGCTCACCTCCCTGAAGCCGAAACAAGGTGGACCACCTGAGCGTTCACAAACGGGGGAACTCGACAAACGACCATAAAAGGACACAGATAGCCTTTACACACCTGACACAACCCAGAGTTCTCATAAGCCTGGAGCCATAACTTACCCCTCGGTTAAGAGCCTCCGTTTCACACCTGGTTACAAAGCCCTGGGCTTTCTTCTGACGGGAGGTTTTCTCAAGCAGCTGTGTTTCAGACCTGGTTCATCTTTGCCCCAGACTATTGCGCTTGACTAGTATACCATGAACTTGCATTACTTTTGCTCTTAGTTCCAAAGTTTCACCTCTGAAACGTTGGCACAATAATCGCAATGCTGGCCCTGCTTGCGAGTAGGGCTAGCTTAGCCCGTGGAAAATTATGGCGCAAGGCCACTGTTGCAAAATCTAGTGTGAAACCAAAACATATGCCTGGGAAATTGCAGCGCTAATCAATGCCTTTGCGACAGGAGAAAAACAGGCGGGATTCCTTAAAATTGTGGTTAAGATTCATATCATTTTTATATAGTGTGTATGTACGTACAAGAAAGAGTAGGAGAAGAGAGGACCAAGAAAAATGTAAACACGGGGACCAACTTTGGAATCCACATGTGCCTATAGTTGTAACCATTAGCAGTTTTATACACCAACCATATCAACAAATTTTTGGAACATGCAGATGTCTGTAGTGTGAAGTTGAACCCTAAAGTCTTTTTTTCCCCCCATCAATTTCTTTTTACTCCTTTTGCCCATTTCAACAAAGTTTGAAGCAAAGTGAAAATATTACTCAGCTTTGTCCTCTTCATTATAAAGTATTCATGGACATGGATCATAAACATCAGTTCCCAAAAAAATAAAATATACTGTATCTTAGGCAGTCAAAATACAGCAATTATAATGCACGGTTTGAAATAAAAAATAATAGACGTTTTTAAAGTTTTTTGACAGTAGAGGTCAACAGAAATGCGGTTTGTTTATTTAAGAAGCAGAGTAGATGGGAATGAGGCAGCGCTGCCTGTCAGACTACTGGGAGGAAGGAAGCCCTAATGGAAACCATCTTCACTCACACTAAACACAAACATGCTGCACGCACCACATGTGCTCAGTAAGAAAGAGATCATAATTGGCTGCACCACCGCCATTATTTATTCCCATTTATTGACACCTAATTACCAATGTTTAGACTTATTTAGCAGCACAGTTTTTGGTAACATGAGCGCAAATGCGATGAAATAGCTGCAGGCATAATTGACTGCGTTAGGGTAAAGCTTCAGCTGAATAACCCGTCAGATAACAGCACAGATAGAGCCCCTATTCAGACGAAGCCTCTATAGCATCCCAGAGCAGTTACTGGTCTTTGATCACTCCATCTGTTTACCCTCTCCTGCTGCAGCCATTATCACAGTTTTCTTTTGAATCTGTCTCTTTTACCACCTCCTGGTTTTCTGGGATTAACTCCCTCAGCCAATCAGCATTGGGTAAAGCAGTCCCATAGACAGGAGGGCCTTGTCTGAACTTAAGTCAGTTGTGGGAGGTAAAGGTCGCACAGCTCCAAAGGTCACTCTTAAATATGTGTATGCGAGGAGGAAACTGGCAGTGCCCATACTGAAAATTCCCGGGTTGGATACACAGAGCAGACCACAGGCTTACCGTAGCTTCTGGATGTTGGAGGCGATTCCAGACAATCGGTATATACCGTCCACCACGCCGTGCTTCTCAATGAACTCAGTACAGCTCCTGAGGACCTGGGGGACTGGAACAGACAGACAGTTACTCAGGATACCTAAATCCCATAAGTCTAGCCGTTGTATCTCAGCTGAGTGACCCCCATGGAACAGAAGTACCCAACCTCTACCCCACAGAACCTCCTGCATGTGCCCTCTGATTTATACAGTTTGTAAACACAAACCATTTCAAACACAAGAAACTAGGGAAGGGTTACACAAAGAAGGAGTCAGCTGGCTAACTGCACTGAGTGAAATCTGTGCTCCCCCAAGTCTGGGACACAGACTGGATCTTACAAAGTTCACCGCAATTAATTCAGCTTCAAGGATTAACACAGAGAGGGCTGTTAACTGATATAATCAGGACTGCAGCAGAGACGGGCATTGTTAACACCATACTTTTTCAGAGCTAAGGAGTAGTACAGTGCATAAATGCATATGGTTCCTTGTGTACATTACACTATTGACACTCCTAGCACTGAACTCTCACCCCCCTCTACCTCACTCCCACTTTCAAATGCACTTCTGTGTCCTTGGATATATTGATCAATCAACTTAATTACTTAAAATGCACAGGCATTAGCAAATTCTTTAGTGTTCCGAGACCAAAGAGAGCCCAATACAAAGTATTTATCATTCTTCAAATCCACGCAAATGGCAAAGAGTCAAATGAACGTTTACTAAAAGGCATTTGATGTCAGCCTGATGTCAGTAAGTAATTAGCAGCAACCCACAAGTGCGCTCACGCATCTTAACCTTTAAGCACAGAGAGAAGCGTGCGAATCGTCACTATCTGAGAGCGTGCCAGCTAGAGTTAAGCCATAGAGTGTCTTGGCCGTGTCGTGCTAAGCGAATTACCCGAAGCTCCCGCGAGCAGCCATTTGAGTTACGTAATCCGAACCGGCTGATTAATGTGGCGGCGAGCAGCGCGGTCTCGGTGGATGCCAACGGCGTAAGGACCTCAGAGGAGGTTGGGAGCACGCAGGGAAGCTTTCATTCACGACACGCGACGGCCTAACTGGCAGCCGTCTCACGCGGCGCGGATGCGGATGACGGAGTGGAGTCGTTTGTGAGAGCATGAAGGAGATTGGGAATGTTATCGAACGCAGGAGGGGAGGCAGTGCGCACGATTGATGGCTCGGCGATGGAGATTATGATGGCACATTTCTAGGAGGATTCGCAGTCATGGACAGGATTGTAACAAACAGCCCCAAGCCTGCCCATAAAAGCACATAAAAAATATAGAACCAAACTGCAATCTCCCTCCTCAGCTGACTGACCTCATGATGTTGCCCATTCTGCCAGGCCCACCTCCCTAAAATCATCACACAAGCACGCGGACACAAAGATGAATGGGAGCACAGACACACACATTCACAAGAAATGCGCACACGCGCTATAACACACATTGCACTCTGCAGTATCAAATGAATGAACCGTCTGACAACTGGCACAGTTTTTAAAAAAAATAATACACACAAGAGAAGCCGCAGTTCAAAACCATGATGCATTCTTTCCAAATAATTCCTCCTAAATAAAACGGAGGAAAGATGACTAATCCTGAAAACCACAGCCACATGGGCTGGAGTGGTCAGGCTCGGTCAGGACTTTGCCATATCCCCCAGTCAGCCTTAAAAAAAAAAAAACACAAAGTGAGGACAGGGTGGGGTTTAGAAAATTTGAGGTGCCAAACCAGCCCAGGGGATCAATGGATGGAAATATCTGGAAATAAGGATAGTGCTGTGGCCGTCCTCAAACTCCCCTAGTTTGAGCTTTGCCTTCAACATGCCTGGGCAGCTCCCACTGACAGCACTTGGGTTAGTATACTTACAAAGAGACTGTTTGCGTTAGTCTGCCTGTGAAGTCCCAAAAGGGCACCATATTTGGGTTAGAACACTTGTGAAATTTCTATAAAAGACTATGTTTGGGCTAACAAATTTTTAAAGTCTCTATTATACATGATCATGTTTGCGTGATTATACTTCTGAAGTCTCTCCAAGATACTACCTTTGAGTTAGTACACTTGTTGAGGTCCCGAGAAGACCAAATGGGGTTCGTTGCACTTGGTATTCCCCTACTTCTATTATGTTCTACTTCTATCTACTATCTATGGTCTATCTACTTCTATGGTATACTTCTGATGTCCCTATCAGAGACTTCAACTGGTTTAGCACACTTGCACAGCTGCTAAAAGAGACTATGTTTGGATGTGAATACTCATTAGGTCCCTACAAGACCGTGCTTGGTCTGGTGCACTTGGCAATTCACACTGCTTCAAATATGATATCATTTTATATAGCAACTTCTGGTATCCTTACTGAAGAGCTTGTCTGGTTTAGAGTACTTGCTAAATTCCAACAGGAGACTATATTTGGATTTGTATATTTGCGAGGTCCCAATGAGTCCATGTTATGTGCAGAACGATTTGAGGAGCTCCGGATAAACTTTCTAACAAACCTCTGCCGCATTTCAGACAAATCTTACCATCGTGGCCCGAGTTTAGGAGGTGCTCGCCCAGATCGCAGCCGAACACACGCTCCCTCAGGATACCGCGCTGCTTCAGCTTCTGTTTGGATGGCCGCGACTTCATGAAGGTACGCAGGAAGGTGATCAGCTTCCCGTGCTTTTTAGACACTGCAAACAGAGAGGGGAGAGTGAGAGAAAAATGGAGTGAGAGAGGGGGGGACAAAGAGAGGGGGAAAGGGAGAAAAAGTGAGGCTCCTCAGGTCGGGCAAATAGGGTCATCTTCGACCTGGGTAGCCTTGGAGGTTACAGGACTCTTCGTCCCCGGATTTTTTGTCCCCGGACTCCTCGTCACCAAGGACTTTTGTCCCTGAGGACTATTATAAGGGTTAAGGTTAGGGTTAGTGTTATAATCCGGGAAGAAGGAAAAGCATTATTGGGGATGAACCATCCAGGGAAGAAGAGACTGGGGACGAAAAGTCCGGGGACAGAGAGTCCTAGAGCCACCATTGGACTGTACTCACGGTACAATTATATATTTCGAAATGTACCATGGTTCCTGGAATGTCTGTCGAAATGTACCCTGGCCCTGGTACTTCTCGATGGAAGTGGAGTAGGTTTCTACAGACATGCCAAAAACCATTGTGTTTTCATATGTTGAATTGCACATTGAGGACAGTTCACTTGTATTAAGATCAAACAAAACCCTACAAGCTCAACTCAGTCAACAACAATGTTAGTAAAAGCACAGAATTTACAAACAAACAAAAGAAGGAACATGTATACAAAGCTCCTTGTCTGGACAAAGCCCAAAATAATCAATTAAGAATGAGTTTTGAAGCATTTGTGCGCCACAGTTTTCTTCAGTTTTCGGGCTCTGTCAAGATGAGGAACTTTGTGCCGATTACCATCCTTATCTCTTGAGCACCACTCCTCGCTGTGTAGCTGGGCTGAAGCACGTGGAGACTCCCATCTTTTTTATTACAAAAAAGGCCAATTTAAAAAAACAGTGGCTTGAGGGAACCCAGAGACACTTGGAGATTTAGTCAAACTGCACCGTGCTAATGGCAGCTTGTTAGCACAGTGCATCTGTGGATGAAGCCCTTACAACGTCAACATAAACCACAAGAAACGCTGCCCTACCATACCCCCCCACATGGGATTCAAGATCAGCTTTAACTGCAAGCGATAGGGCTCCAACACCTTAAACTGCTTCCTGCATGTGATTAGTATTCATCAATGCACTGAAACAGCAGTAACTCAATCACAAATTTATTGAGAGGACCCAGAAACCGCTAAGAGCGAGTGTGCTCTTGGATTTACGGCTCGCGTTGGTCCTTGCTCTGAGCCAGTTCTGTAACTCAGTCCTACAAATGAAAAGCCAAATTCAGAGGAAATCGAATATTCAGTACAAGCAGTTTGAAATACAGAGCAAAGCCTTCGTGTTTGAAAATGTACCAAGCTATTTAGGAACACTCCAATACAATCACACACACTCACTTTATAAAGGGAAAAATCAAGCACAGCCCAAAAGAGTGATAAAAAACCATGATAACAGCTGTCCTGGCCTGACAATTCAGCTTTGAATATTCAACATGATGAAAAATGGGGACACTTATCTAAGGTCAGCATAAGCCAGTTATTGTCATTCATTCCCATTTCCACTGTCAACCATTTGTTAGATATGACACTTGCGTGTTTGACAGTGATTATGATCATCAAATCCATAAGATGAAGAGCGTTACAGTATGAAAGAGACCTTGTCCAAAGAATCAACACTTGGACAGTCAGAAACATATTGAGCACATGTACAACACATGGACCAATCCATAATGTGGATCTATGTACTAACAATCAGTGCAAAAGAGGAATGAAATTTAATTATTACATACTGCGAGACAACTGAGAATTACAATCTATTTACATAAAGAACAAGCCCTGATGAAATGCACTCAAAAATCGCAGGTTTATACACTGGTGGCAAAGTATACCCACAATGGAACTAACAGTTACCACAATCTCAGTATGCAAACACCAGAACCAGCACTAAATTACCCACAAAAGCTCATCAAAGCATGCCATGCCCGTAACATCAGCATGACAAAGCCGGCAGAGGTGATTACAAGCGCGCAAATGAAGTCGTCGTAAAAACTAGGTTTATTGGCGTAGTCTGCCACGTGCACACATAAAATGCCAGACTCGTGCACAAAATATGCATTGCCTGTGAACCGTTACACCGCACATACCTGCAATGTTTTAACAACTGTGTTTCCTGGCTGTGGAAAAATCTCCCTTTACCCTCCTGATCTACAGACTCCCATTTGTGCCAGGCTGTTGGCAGCAATAATACTTTATTTCAGACTTGTAGATCAAACAGGGAGCTACAAACCATTGCACAAAAATCCAGTAACCAGCAGGCTAAAATGGCCCAGCTAGGGCCCTACAATTGCAACTGCTGGTTCAAATCTCAACATACTAGAAATCTGAGAAGTGGGGGACCTAACTGCATATCCACACAGGTCTGTCTACAGTAGTACATTTTGTTTTTCATGGGGTGAAATATATCTTTCATGCAATGCCAAGGGCAGCAAATTTACCGGAACAAATGGGTTTTTCTGAATAGAACTGACTTCAACCATAATGTAAATGCATCTGCAAAAGCACAGTGAAACTCAGACACAGAATCATCTTTTATTTACTACAGTGCCAGTCTGAACCATTTTGTTAACCTGAAATTCTACCCTGCTTGTTTTGTTCAACAAGTTTTCAACGGGTAAGAACTTTCATCCAAACGGCACCAGAGGAGAGGTTGCCATCTGCCACACTTTAACGAAAATATAGAACTGTAAATAAAATATGACAGAAGAGGGCATTTCTCTGATTAAAAAGAGAACAAACTGGTTCACAAATCACAAAGCACATCTGCTGATCGAGAATAGACATGATTTAAATAATTTGCTTCTCAATTAACTGATGACGTGAGCCATGATTAGAAAATCACACAGCTAATTTTCACTGGATTAGAACGGCACATGGTGCACAATCATGAACTGGTACTGACTCAGACTTATCCTTGTGTCACAAATGCTAAGCCAGTGGTTTCAAACCCTGCTCCTGGAGAGCCACCATCCAGAGAGTTTTCACTCCAACCAAAGCAAAGCACATCTCATTTCCTAGTTAGAGATCTTCATGAGCTGCTAATTAGCCTAATCAGGTGTGCTGAATTAGTGCTGGAGAAAAACCTTCAGGATGGCAGCTCTCCAAGAACAGGGTTGGAGATCACTGCTCTAAGCATACTCACCCTGGGCAGTGCAAAGTATTTCAACTTTCAAAACTGTTGTATTTTTGGAAGTGTAAAGGCCTGATCATGTGTACAGCTCCAGTACACCGAAGAAGTACACACACACACGCACACACACGCACACCCTAACCCTAACCTCAGTCTTAAAGCTAACCCTAATCCTAACCCACGTACCCCCCAAAACAGCCAAACCTTTAACCTTAATTTATGGTCTTACCTTAATGTATAGCCTAATTTTAATAGCTAACCTTAAAGCTAGACCTAAACCAAACCATAATTCCAACAGCAACCCTAGACCTAAACCTAGCCCTAAATTAAGATTTGTACCCATGGGGACCCAGAAAAGGTCCCCACAACGCATGGTTTCTCAGACTTTACTATCTTTGTGAGGTATTTTGGTCCCCACCACGATATAAAAACAAACAAACAAACACACACACACACACGTGTTTTCATATTTTTTGGGGACATTCCACAGACTTCCATTTATTCCCTAACCCCTTTCCATGACCTTAACCTTCAACAAAACATACACTACTAGCACCTAAAAACTGAGAAAGTGCACCTTTTTCAGAGAAATTCCTAAAAAACTTAGGTTTACTGAAGATTTGAGGGCAACTCAGTAAACCTCGGGAAAATTTTACCAAGGTATCCTGAAGTCTGTCCGGTTTACTTAAGTTTGGACAACACCTCGATGTTCACTTTCTCTCAAGGTGCCCTCTTTCGAAAATTACATTGTGTATCTGATTTGTTTGTAAATTAGTGCTTTTCCAGATTGAATATATTCTGAATACTGAACGTGTTTTTGCTGTTCTTAATATAATGGTGGTGGTCTGCCCTTTGCCGGTTCCTGTATGAGCACAGACACAGCAGGCTGAACTACAGTACTGACCATTCCAAAGTTAACACAAAATTTGGCAAATATTCATGTTTTTTCACACATCTGAAAATTTTTCGGTCTACCTTGGTAAAATTTTTCTGAGGTTAACCAAGTTGGCCTCAAATCCTCAGTAAACCTAAGTTTTTTGAAATTTCTCGGAAAAAGGTGCACTTTCTCGGTTTTTAGGTGCTAGTAGTGATACCTAACCCTAACCTTAACCCCTAACCCTAAAATAGCCCAATTTCCTCATGCGGACCTGAAAATGTCCCCATAAGGATAAAGAAATCTAGAATTCCATGTCTTGTGGGGACCAAAGGGTGGGTAAACATGGTACAAACACACACACACACACACACACACACACACACACACGCACACATAAGAGTACACAAATGCACAAACACACACAAGAAAAAAGCTTCCACACAGATGATTTTTAATGATGTGATTTTGAATTATACGCATGTGTGGGCTTAAGGGGTCAACCAGCAGTACTTTGCTCGGTTAGTGTCCAAAGCAAGATATGGATACTAACAGAGTCCAAATATTTGATTCCCAATTACCAGATGTGCTGGTTACAGAAACTGCAAAATTATTAGAGGAGACAAGGGGAACAGTTCCAAAAATAAAAACAACACATGCCAAACACCAAAAACAGGAACAGCTGTTCAAAAAGTACCGTGGGTGCAAATTAAACACCTCTGACAGGGTCAGGCCGGCACTAAGTGAGATAGCTGTTAATAACCACAGAACAACAGACCTAAAAAATTTACCATATAGTTAAATCAATCTACATCAAAACTAGTCCTAAAAGACTTACTGTGGGTCACAGCCTTCACAAACCTGGTATTTGTGGCAGAGATTAAGACTATTTGACCCAACCCTGAAGGTCCATTGTTCTACACCCTCATGAATGCAACAGTGCCAACATCCTGTAGGCCTCAGGTTATTGGTTGGCCTCTTGGCAACTTTTAGTGCAATACAAACCTGTTAACTGAATGCACCACTGTACACAACCCATATAAAAAGTATCCATGTCATTATTACTATTACCATAAAAGAGCCATTGAAAAATCTTCCAGCTGACAGAGGTGTTTTGTATTATTTTTCTTGAGGCTGGTTATAAAAGCAGCTTAAAAACTCAAATCTATTAAAATTGGAAATTGAAAAAGTGGAAAAAAATAGCAGAGTGCCAAACAAAGAACGAATTCCCTACTTGAATCTTCATTTAATCCCTAATTTAATCTTCACAAACACTTCAACAATGGCTGGGATAACAGGAAAAGTGTAAGAAATGAAGTTTGCAGGGAAGCGGATTTTACTCGTGATAAATTCTCAGGCACTGCTTACGCCAACATTGTTTTAGTGTTGCTTGCCGGTACCGCTACCTAAGTGGCAAAATTTCGTCCCACCTACCATACAGCTTGGAACTAAAAAAGCAAAAACAATATCCACCTCATATATAGTCCATACTCAACACCATAAAGCCCTCTTATAACCGTGATTGATGATGACAGTGAAAGGTAGTCGGCACCATCACTGCAATTCTGCTTACAGTCGTGACAGCCTGTCAACATTTCACGTTTGAGAGACAGCTCCACTTAAGATAAGCAAGTGAACAGAGGAAAAGTGTCTCAAATGTTAAGAACCCCTTTCCTCACAAAAACAACCCAACAGCAGCCAGCAGGCAATCATACTACCTCTGAGGGAAACTTCATATTTTGAAGACCTACAGTATGTGTCCAAATGTACCTGGAGGTCAAGACAGCATCTACAGCAGGGATTTTCAGTTTTCATCCAAAGGGTCATTTCTTCATGCATTCAATAGCACTACAATATCTTTCCGCTATTGTGAACTGCAGAATCTTACTTGGACCAAAGCATATTACTCAAATGCATGATATTGTGTTCAGAGTAACAGATGAAGAGACGAACAGACAGACGGACACATGCGCACGTGCAAGCACAAAGATAGACACAACGTATTCAGCGACTGTAGTTAAAAATAAACAGATTAAAATGCCAGATGGCAAAAACTCAAGCCTTTATCAGTCAAGTTATTATTCATTTGACCTTCAGGTGTGTCTGGTCTCACACTAATTTTATTGTAAAAACAGCCCATATAACTAGTCGTCAATAATTACCATCCACTGTAATAACAATGACCGCTATTTATTCATTCTGCAGTGTTGCACAGTTGGTGGCATCAACTGACAAAATCAGTCATAGCAACAGAATTTAAATGTTTATATCAATATGAGGAGTGCTTTTATCCAAACATAATAATAATATTTTTATGATTAATAAAGCTATATTTGGAGAACCACTTATTACTTCTCGAGTGGCGCGGTGGCGCAGTGGCTTGCCCTGTTGCCTCATAGCAAGAAGACTGTGGGTTTGAATCTGACCTGGGACCTTTCTGTGTGGAGTTAGCATGTTCTGCTTGTCTTTGCAAGGGTTTCCTCTGCTTTCCTCCCATAGTCAAAAGAGATTAATTGGAGTCTCTAAATTGCCCGTAGGTATGAGTGTGTGAGTGAAAGGTGTGTGCGCCCTGTGATGGATTGACGAACTATCCAGTGTGTGTCCCTGCCTTTCGGCTATAGTCAGCTGGGATAGGCTCCTGCAACCCTAACAAGGAAGAGGCAGTTTAGATAGGGGATGGATTTATTTATTCTTAACACTTATGCATTAACGTCCTCCAAAAAATATCATAAAACCTATTATTTCAATAATTCAATAAGCTGCTAACATGACAACCCAAAAAGTTTTCTGTCCAAGAAAGAGATCATTCACAAAAGACAAAGCGCTCCGCAAACCAGGGCTGTGACGATAACCGCAGGAACGCAATACTGCAGTCATTTGATGCCAACCGTGGAGCTGAGTAAATCAAACTTCCCATTTATTTTCTTAATTCTTTTTTTTTTTTTTAGTCAAAGCTACAGTAGTACATAGGGTGTGTGCTATGGCATGTATTAACACAGTATTTCGTTAGCCTCATAGCATAAATGCCCATCTGATTTTTTAAACGTTTTTTTTTTTTTTTTTAATTATTTAAGCAAATGGATTTTATTTACTGAATTTTTTATAAGGTTTTGAGAAAAAAAGGGAAAAACATTTTTTTCCCCGACTTGAAAGAACAGGCACTCGATATCTCAATTTGGCAAAAAAACGACAAAAAAAATGTAAAAAAAAAAAAAAAAAAAACCCTTGCACAAGAGGCCTGTCAGCCTGGAGAGCTCCGCTGAGGATGAGTGAAATGTCCATGTCATAACTTAATTTCAGAAATCCTTGAAAACTATTGCAATATTAACACATATGACACATTTGCTACCCAGAATATGCTGTGAATCAGTTTGGTGTCTCAATTTACGTAGTATAACAATAGAACCACACTGCAAATTGCAATCATTTGCAACCAACAAATTGCAATCAATAACCTGACCTAATCTGTGCGAGGGGGTGGGGGTATTTATTGGTTGTTAGTATTGCTTGCTGGTAAGATTGAAATAAATGATTGCAATTTATAGTGTGGTTCTATTGTTATACTACATAAATTGAGACATCAAACTGGTTCACAGCATATTCTGGTTACCAAATGTGTCATATGTGTTCATATTGCAATAGTTTTCAAGGATTTCTGAAATTAAGTTATGACATGGACATTTCAGTCATCCTCACCAGAGCTCTCTAGGCCGACAGGCCTCTTGTTGAGATATAAATGAAAGACTGAAAGAGTGAGCACAAACACTGATTTTCTAAGTAAAAAATGCAGAATTTCTCAAAAACCGGGATGTAGAATTTTCTCATTCTTGCAGAGGATATTCAGAACATCATAAGGAAGGCTCACAACAAATTAGACAAAAAGTTATCAGACAGTTTTTGAGATATTAATGGAAGACTGAAAAAAATGAGCACAAACACTGAATTTCTAAGTCCAAAATGCAGAATTTCTCAAAAACCGGGATGTAGAATTTTCCAATTTTCGCAGGGGAGCATCAGAACATCATAAGGAAGTCTCACAACAAATTAGACAAAAAGTTATCAGACAGTTTTTGAGATATTAATGAAAGACTGAAAAAAATGAGCACAAGCACTGAATTTCTAAGTCCAAACTGCAGAATTTCTCAAAAATCAGGACGTAGAATTTTCTAATTTTCGCAGGGGATCATCAGAACATCATAAGGAAGGCTAACAACAAATTAGACAAAAAATTATCAGACAGTTTTTGAGATATTAATGAAAGACTGAAAAAATGCTTGGGAACATTTTGGCTGAGCACCAGTCGATGCGGGGCAGCCAGTGAATTTGGACGAGGCAATACGCTGCATTTGTAAGAAAAAAATCAATCAGTCTCACTGGGAAATACTTCTAAAGGCCTGAACACAACACTCGGGATGAAACAAAAACAAAACGAATTCACTTCAATAAAAAAGTTTGAACCCATTAACCCTTTACTCCCTGATACCGCCTACAGTCGTGATAATTTAGGTCGCTGTGCAGGCGAGTCCCGACTACAGGCGTGATAAACACATCGCTTCTGCCGGCGAATCCCGACTACAGTCGTGGTATTTTAGTAGCCATATTGTCTTAGGGCACCAGGGGTCAGTGGCTGCTAGGGCAGCAGTCTAAGATAGCTACTAGGGAGTAAAGAGTTAATCTCCGAGTTTATTCTCACCAGATCCAAAACTTCCATAATTCCTAGCATGGATTTTGTTTTTCCGCCACGTCATCGATTAGCACTCAAGCAAAAAACAATTCAGTCATAGCCTTTTTTTGCCTTGTAACACAATTAAAATATTGACTCTATCACATTGCTTGTTGGAGGTGCAAATTCCACGATCTTCTGAGACACACATCTATAAAGCGTGGAAAGGGTGCAAGATTAAACTCACTTTTACCGTACACCTCCAATAGAAGTCTGTACATAACATTAGCCGTACATTATTTCCAAAATTTACCAAAAGCAATTCATTATCTATAGCCCAATTATCACTGAGCGCATCTCCTCACCTCAGTACAAAAACCCACCATTTCCACCAATACATTGAAAACAAGACTTCAAAATGCAAACTGGCTGAGTGACAGCTGAACTTGGAGCCCTAGCTTTAAATCAGCAAGATTCATCCATTTGATGGGTGATTATGTTTCCAAGAAACTACTTTAAAATGAAAAATGAACTACATTCATAAAACAACAATGCAATGATACATGGTGATCAAATGATGACCAGAAGGAAAGATTAATTTCCTCGACCCTTGTGTCCTCACATAAATGTATCATATTTCATCATTTCTTCTTTTGTAGTGCTTGAAAGTCAAACTTCCTCCACATTTCTCATTAAAAACTTTTGTGAGGGTGCCCAACCACTTCGGTGTCTGCTCACTAATGAACAGATTAAATTCCAACCCTCCCGGCACACAGAAAAGGTCCCACCTTTTAGGTCCAGGGTCAGTACTTGCACTAGATTTGCCACACAGTAAAGATCAATAAATCCTCTATAAATTCCAGCTTTACTCCCATTTGTCTAATTTACTGACATGAGAAGGCAAAAACATGAAGAAGCGCAGTCAGAGCCACTGGGTAGATATGTACACATTGAAAAGATTAAGCTAAAGTAGAAATCAATATGGATGACAGTTGATATTCAAACTGAAATATTTCAATTAGAAAAAACATCATAATGACAGAGGTCTCACAAAATGAGGTGCAAATCAAAAACCCAATGTAGACTGAGCGGAATGCATTCGATGAATTTAGATGGAATGTATCAAAGGAAATTTGAGCAGACAGGTGAAAATACAGAGCTGAGCTTCACAACAAATAAATCCTCACATTCTTATATTTCATTCTCTGGAAAGCCTTGCTTTGATGCAAAGGCATTATGAAAATTGCTCTTCTGTGACTGAAATTTCAAATCGTTTTTAATACCTTTATGCACCATGTCAAAGAGATTATGTGTCATGGCGACGAAGAGCTTCAGACCAAACACAACAGAACATCTGTTTTGGCACAAATGTTTCTTCACTCATCAGACATGCAAAACGTCCTGTGTTCCATTTAATAATTAAGACACCTGGGTATAAGCATCTCACAACTGTCTCTTCAGACATTCAATGTTTTCGCGTGCGTGCGCGCGCTTGTATGAGCGAGTGAGTGAGTGAGAGAGAGAGAGAGAGAGAGAGAGAGAGAGAGAACAATTGGAATGGAAGAATGTTTCTGAAAAGTTTTTGAAATGTATTTGTACTCAAAGGGGATCCATGATCAAACTTTCCAAGGCTTAATGTAAATTGGACACACACAACAAAACCAAATACTCTCACAAATCCGCTGCAGTGTTCAGAGATATTACAGTCTCAGAGAGAAAAGAACATAAATTTCTCCATCCAGGCACAAACCCAGCCCTGTTCTCAGCCAGAGTATTAAAGTGCCTACTTTTCACAACCTTGAGTAAATCAATGTGTTATTAGGGTTTCCTTTTGATATAAAATGGATGAATTTATCACTACATAAAAAACATCAATTTTCCCAGAATATCTGAACTACAACTGCCTTTACTCATGAGAAATCTCAATTTTCCTTGTCTTCTTATTTGCGTAAGTATGAAAAATGCCATAAAATAACGATATTATAATGACGGCAAATTCATGAGCTGAACCCCGGATAGAACACTGCCTCATACAGTAAAGTGCTGGCCACAAACATTCATCTCTGTTCTTGCATTACTTTGATTGATATGCAGCTGGATTTCAGCACAGCTGCCACATATGAACTTCACAAGCATGAAAATGGAGGTCATATTGAGAAACAGCTACAATGTTCTCTAAGTGAAATGCCGCTGTCTTCAATAAAATTAAACAAGGCTGCAAATCCAAACAGGAATCTAAGCTTAAACCAAAAATGTACGAATTCCAGGCACTCAGAGAATAATTAGATCAAAAAGAAGCAAAAAAGGATAAAAAGCCTTTATTATTTCATGGCTAAACAGTTAAAAAAGCCGACATGTTTCGACCTAAGCGGTCTTCATCAGGGCACAAAAAGTGCCATAGGCCAAGGCAAACGTATATAGGCATAACAACCAATAGGGAAGGTGAGACATGTCACCTGATGACCTTAATAGGTACAAAGGGATGTATATGGTTTAAGAAAACAATTGGACAATAAATGCACAAAAACAAACAAGTAGATACAAAAAGGAAATGTATATGTATACACATATGAACATATAAAGATATGGAAAAACAAGATGTGCAAACATAAAAAATGAGAGATCTCAATATGGAAAGAGAATTATAAAAAAGACAGAAAATCAATATCATCATTTAACCCTGGATAATTAAGGGCATCAAATGTATGAATCCAGAAGGCTTCCCGTTGACAAAGCCTTTTAAATCTATTGCCGCCTCTGATAGGCGCTCTAATATGCTCAATGCCCTCGATTTTAAGAAGGGAATCATTGTTATTATGTGCCTCCGTAAAATGTCCGGCAATGGGATACTCGTGATTCTTCTTGCGAATGGCGTATTTATGCTCGACTAAGCGATCACGAAGACGTCTCTTAGTTCGGCCAATGTAAAAAATTCCCGGACAGGGACATGACAAGCGATAAACCACGTAAACAGTGTTGCAATTAATAAAATCTGTATGCGTACATGTTTTCCCAGTTTTGAAATCCAAGAAGGATTTAGTTTGGAGGATATTGTCACAATGATTGCAGTTATAACATTTAAAATTTCCAATAGGTTTACTCAGCCAATTGGAAGTACTTTCAGGAGGGAGATAACTGCGCACAAGTTTGTCCCTTAAGGTGGGTGCACGTTTAAAGGAAAACATTGGGGGTTCCGGGAAAACATTACGGAGGGCAAGGTCACTTTCAATTATAGGCCAATTAGATTTGATTATATTACGAATATGCACAGCCCGAGTACTATACTGTGTTACGAAATAGGGCCGAGTATGGGGGCGCTTTTGACGCTTACATTTATGAAGGAGGTGATCCCGATTGAGCGAACATGCTTTATCTCGAGCTTGTTTAATAACCGAGGGCTTATAAGCTCTCTCCCTAAAACGATTAGACAGATCAGCCGACTGTTTGGTGAATACCTCCTCATCTCTGTCACAGATCCGACGTAACCGTTGAAACTGTCCAAAAGGAATGTTATTCTTAAGGCCTGTAGGGTGAAACGAATCTAAGCTTATTCCCACCACTGGTTCAGTAGAGTAAGAGAAAATAAATCCTCCCTTTCTGGCAACCAATAAATGCCTGAAAATGGCTGGGAAAAAAAAAAAAATCCTATCAGACTGAGAACAACTAGTCTAGTCATGCCTACAAAGTAAAATGTAAAACAAATTTTCATATTCAATTTCACACATAATTGCACAAACAAAATGTACAAAAAAAAAACAAAACAAAACAATATTCATACCTGATGGTTCTTGTGCATCACATTTATTTTGCTGAAAAACAGAGGTCTCAGTTCTTTTCTGCGTAGGTACACTACCCAAGTGAAAGCAAAGGTACACACCTTCCACAAGTCTCGTCGATGTAACCAATAGTGCACAACTATGGTGGTCATATGGGGCCGTGGGGGTATACCTGGAATCTGAGAAGTATTCTATGTTCGCAAAAGGTTTCTTACAAACCCCGATTCCAAAAAAGTTGGAACGCTATGTAAAATGTAAATAAGAACAAAATTCAATGATTTGTTATTCCTTTTCGGCTGACTGTAAAAAAGGTCCATTTATAAGAGCTGCACAAAATAATACTATCCAGATATCGTTTGATTTTCAAATTAATATACAAAACACAAGACACAAACACATTTTTTCCTTAAGAAATGATCCAATCCCAGTCCCATTTTCTCCCAAAGTTTAACCATCTTCCCCAGTCTATTCTAATTGATATTTTACTCATTGAGCAGAATTTACTGAGACTTTTAGCATGTGCTAAATTTTCTAGCACAAACTAATATAAATGCATGGCCAATGACAGGCGCAAAAGGAAGACCCTGGCCAATCACTGGCCGTGTTGCTTTGTCAGTGCTAAATGGTTTTCCACATGCGAAAGGCAGAAAATCAGGCCCATATTTAGAGAAAAGCCGTAAATGAACCAGATTATGCACATTGGCCCTCATGGTGCAAATGCAGTTTTTTCTAAGAAAGATAACACGATGACAAAGGGTGCAAGGTTAAACATCAATGTTAGTCGGTCAGTATTTGAAAGTAGCTTCGCATGAGCAATAACAGGAAATGAAGCTATCGGAAGCGCATGCGGAGGCTTAAGAGTTCGAGATGGGTTAGTCCAATAGGTTAGCTCTGCGCTAGGAGATTTGGACTCTACAGGAAGGTCTACCTGAACTGGGCTTGGTCTGGTTTTGGGGCCGTGGAGTCCATGCATTATCCTGCTTTATATCCTGCTTTACACAGTCCATCTCCATATCTGTGTCAGAGTGGTGGTGGTGGCGGAGATACACACAGAGAGGGAGAAAAGGGCTTTATTCACTGACACAACATGGAGGGAATAGCAGACATGCTAGGCGGCTAAATTATACTCTATTCCATTCCTCTTGACATCCTGGAGAGCCAAAATGTCTTCTGACTGCATCAGTATAGTTTCTGATATTAAGGAAAAAGACAAGCAGACGACATGGCTCTAACAAACCAGTTTCGTCTTTCTTGAGGTTGTTAAAGTTCAAGAAATATTTCACGAAGCAATTCAGTTTAATACTTGACGAAAAAAGACTTGATGAAAATACTCAGGACTGGACTGTCTTTTTAAAGACGGAAAGTACACATGCTATAAAATGAAGAATATCACAAAATGTTAAATGTATCAATACATGCATTGTTTATATAAATTAAAAACTGGAAACGTCAATGTGTGCTGAAATCATGCTTAAACGTGATGTGACAGTGAAATTTTATGAACCACAATCAGATGGAGCTGCAGTATTGACTGAATATAAATATGTGCAAATCAATCAAACGCTGCAAAAAATAATGACTGAATAAAATGTCACTTTTTGACATCATGCCGAGCACCACCCATTTGTGACATCATAAAGCCTCGCTCTCCCACCATTTCTGCTGAGGGCAGGGGGAGGGGGGGGGGGGGGGATGTGGTGAGCGCTGACACCTACAGACTGGGAAGAAGCTCCAGGAAGTGGGTCGCAGTCCGGGATTGGGTGAGGCTGGCGGGAGGGGAGGACACAGCATAACATTAAACATGCAAAAGTGGAGGGGCAAGCAGACCATACATACATTACAGCTTGGTGACTACAGTCATCAGGCAGGGTTATAGTGGGCAGGCCTACAAAAGAACCCTTGGAGTAACAGGCGAACACACACACTTGCATGCACACACAAACTATGAGCATTCATTCATGCATGCATGCGCTTCCAAGGGACATTCATTTGGGACAATACATAATTTTAACTTACAGACACTGACCTTCCATCAACAGACCACTACAAACAGTTACCAGTTTGCACTTGGTACCTTCACATTTGCTCCACAGGACTATAGCTTCATATTCTGCATGAAAACCCCAGGCAGCACTAACACTGCCTCCTCAAACGCCCAGCCCTCGTAATCAGAGCTGCATCCATAATTACATTCATCA
Source organism: Gymnothorax javanicus (assembly GCA_029692085.1). Classification (NCBI taxonomy): domain Eukaryota; kingdom Metazoa; phylum Chordata; class Actinopteri; order Anguilliformes; family Muraenidae; genus Gymnothorax; species Gymnothorax javanicus. The sequence continues at coordinate 54,727,317 of CM056195.1, forward strand.
ATTGTTTTCCTTCAGAGGTCAGTGCCCATTTTACTGAGCAGCTGGAAGTATTCTGAAAGCCGAGGGCAGTGGAGTATGAAAGATCATCACCGATCGCCGAACAATTTGCCAAAATGAACCACAGCACTTCCGATATGTCATTTCTCAGAATTAAATTGCTGAAACTAATTACAGGGGAGACAGACGAGAGACTGCTTCAGGTTGATGAAAAATGGATCCATTATCTACAGATTGTATGACTGAATGACTATCAAGCTTATAGTAACTAAACCGTGCATTAAGAATGTTATGAGTGATGTTTTGATGATGTGCAAGATGTACCAAATTTAGAAATGATTGTATAAATGGAAAGTTAGTGAACTGCTAAGAAGCTGAGATTCTCCATTGGTCCTGATTAGCCAGGGCACACCTAGCTAATGAACTGCAGGAAATGTAAATCTCTGAGATGGTCTAGTCTTGTTTCACACTGACAAAGGTACAAGTAACAGAAATGTTTCCATTTTTCATTTTGCATTTTCGTGCAGCCGGGATGAATAAAAAGACCCATGAAAGACATTCTTGTGACTGTGGCTTGTGAAGAGAGCAAGACTCCAGCGAAAGGAATCATCATAACGCCCTGCTGTCTGCTGAAACCAAACATGACGTCAGGCTGGCTTGCAGAAGCTCTCCATGTCCAAACACAACACTGCTTATTTAGGGGTTTTGAATGGTGAGTGTTAACCACACACCAAACAGGACACGAGAATTCCACTGTTGCACACGCTATAACCCTCAGATATAAATGAACGCGGTTATACTAAAGACGCAGGGACAAAGGGGGCATTATGGGTAAAAAAAAAAATACACCAAATGAATTATAAAACTAATCAATGTCAGCATATGAAATAAGAGAGTGAATGCTTAACAAAATAAGAAATAAATACATAAAATTAGCAGAAATAGCACAAGCCCGTGAGTGTGTGTGTCTATGTATGTGTGCGCGCGCGCGTGTGTGTCTGTAAGTGTGTATACCAGAGGTCTCCAACCCTTTTCCTGGAGAGCTACCATCCTGAAAGTTTTCACTCCAAACAATCTACAGTAATTACCCAGTAAGAGATCTCGATGAGCCGCTAATTAGCCAAATCAGGTGAGCTGAATTAGGGTTGCAGTAAAACTACAGGATGGGAGCTCTCAGGGAACAGAGTTGGAGGCCAATGGCATATACACATGTACACAAACACATGCTTATTATTTTATTACCACAGTCAGAATCCAGCACTAACGGCCCCATGTCACTAAACCACAACACCACATGTCAAAGCAGGCACAGAATAGACAGGCAAAACCCGGAGCCCTACTGCAGATGCCAGAACTCCATGTACTGAGCGCTGAATGAGTCATTTTCACAATAGATCCACCCCTATGTGCAACAGGCATTTTCAAATCACTTATGTTTCCTCCTTGATCCCTTCCCCATCTCCTGCTTATCCCATACATCTGAGGAAATGGATTAAGAGAGTGAGGAGAGATCACAAAGACTGAAGAATCAAGGAAATGTCAGCCAAATGGAGAGCAATATCAAGCGCCATCTTGTGGAACACCCTTGTCCCATCTTCCAAGCCAGTTACAGACATTTCGACAGAGCGAGTCGACTTATTATGCGACAAGGGCCGTCTGAAACAATACCGAGAATGCGCTCATGTTCCCTTGCACAAGATTCCTTTGGAAGCTTCTCAGTTCCTCGCTCCTTCAAGAAGAACTTAACCGGCTGGAATGTCTGTGAATATCGCAAACCTCCATCAATTTTCTGGGCCGATTGAGTACCGAGGAGACAAGCATAGATAAAATAAGCGACTGGAATGAGAACAATGTGTCTCCAATGAAGCAGAGGTTTCAACTCTGACCCTTTGAAAACTCCATAAAGGAGCCCTCCAGACTGTAACTTCACAAGTGCAAAAGAATTTGCACCGTGAAACACTTAGAAGCATTCTTACGACACACTGAACACTGACGTCTCAACTCAGCAGCCAACCAAAGAAAAAAAATAACTAAAATACATGAGTATAATGCAAGCTCAAAAACAAATACACAGAAACTTAAACCCAGATAATTTTGTTTCACAATGACATTACTTTGGACTCAACCTGACTCACTGAAGAAATTAAAAACCACAGGTGCACAGGCATGTGACTGAAGATCATTTTAATCTAGTATATGAGCATCTGCCCATGACTCGCTGTGTGTCATGATGCAATGCATGACACATGTGACATCAAAAGACAACGTGTCCCTGAGTGACAGATCAAAGCCGAGGAGGATGAAAGATCGAGAGGGTTATTCCACAGGTCAAGAGCAAGACAAAACGCGGCACAGTACCTGGCTTTGGGACACAGTTGGGGACGGACTGCGGAACCTTGTCATTAATCAACTCCACACACTCGCTAGGAAAGAAGCCGACCTGCGGAGAGGAAGAACAGAGCGGTGTTAAAAAAGAGGCATAATATGATGGCAGATTGGAAAACCTCTTCACTTGAATGTTTAAATAGATACATTTGATATGAACACTGATTTAACATGAGTGTGTTGTACATGAAAATAAGAGGACGTTACCAGTTAATACAGCACATGGCCATAAGTGTGTGGGCACCTGTGCATCCAACATTTTGTTGTTAAATGAAATGCATTCATGTTGGGGAACTGCAAATTTCTTGGCACAAATTTGCTTCAGTCAGGAAAAACATTGGTGGGGTTTTGCAGTCATGTACGACAGTTACGCCAGGGTTGAAGTCAAAGCTCTGTGCAGGCCAGTCAAGTAATTCTAGAATGATCTCAACAAACTACGTATGGACCTTAGCTCTTACCACCCTGAACACAGGAGAGGGACTGACTCCAAATTGTCGGGGGGAGAGAATCATCCAAAATATCATTATATGGCGCAGCATTAATCCCGTTGCGCAAACATAGATGCCGGTGTCCTGAATTCTGAAATGTAAGTGCTAAATAATTCTGTATTTGAATTTCCAAATGCTTGCTTCACTGGAATAATTTATCCCAGTATCTGTGACATAAACACTAAGTTCTAAAACCTTAAATGGGCTTATTCACAAAAGGCAAAAATTGGCATTATTTGTACTCTTAAGGCATGACATCAGTAAGTCTGAGGGACAAAGCCCTAACTGAGAAAAACTGCCCCAGACCGAGGGATGTCCATACACTTTTGACCAAGTACTGTTGCTTGGTTCAGAAATAACTGAAGACTTTCTTCAGCAAGGGAGGAGTGGTTATTTTCCAATGGTTTTCAGAGCCAGCACGTTGAGTCCAGTGTTATTTTAAACTTGTGCCCCATGTAGCAGTAAACACTAAACCTAGCCAAGGTGTTTCTGCCAGGTACCTGACCTGCCAGTCGACACAAAACACTTGTCGCACCAGCGCTGATTTGTCAGATCTCCACTTCCTTGTATTGTTCTAAGAAGCGGTGAGTGGAAATCTGAGGCCAGCATTACGCGGTTTTAGTCAAACACTGCACTTCTTAGATGAGACAGATTCTTGAGAGTTTGTTGTATGAAGCCCAAAGATACTACCCAGACAGCAAGCTACTCCCATCCGGACCAGCACTCCCTTGTTCTGGTTCGGGCCAAAACCACCACATATCTGGCACAGAACCAGCTGCTGTCTGGGTAAATTAGTACCGGATTCTGGATCCCTACCTGAGAAAGGAAATTTACCTAAATCGGCGCTATGACTGAGGTCTTAAGCCCTTGAAAAGCAGTATGAGAAGAAGGATTACACTAAGATGCAGGATAGTACACAGGACACATAGTGTGGCTGTATCCACCTTAAATGGGATTACCAATTCACATGAAAATAGGTTTACTGAGATTTCTAAAATAAACGGTCAGTTCACAAAACTGCAGCACAAGAAAAGCTCCCTCAGAGGAACATAGCAGGCGGAACTGAACATAGTCAGATTAAAATACAAGAAACATGATGAACATCATATGCGTGACTAAAACTCATATTTTCCTACACTTGCCAAATGAACACACTCCCAACTCTCTACCTCTGCAACATGGCTCCAGGTTCCCTCATCCACAGAAATCAACGGCCAAAAGACTAAAATCTCTCATTCCCTGTTCATGTCCACTGTCTGACCAGACCAAACAATTAACCAGTTAAAGGCTTCAGGTTCTACAATTTACATCTGCATTGACAGGGGCAAACTTGTAAATGCACATACACTTCACAGTAGAAAGACAGCACACAACCTCTCGCTATGACATCATTGCACAGAATCACCCAGGGATAGAAAGATTGTGGGGTCCCTCTCGATAAAAACATTTAGTTACATCATATAGTACCCTGCCAGGGTTGTCTCCATGTTGTAAGAGCAGATTAAAGGGATCCTCACAAGATATAAAGACAAGCTTAATATTCAAGCTTACCATTTCCCTAGCGACTTCCTGTAAAATTCAAGAAAGCAGGTAAAATAGAGGCTGGTTGTTTCTCTCATTGTGAGCAGCATCCTGCCCAATCAACCGTCCAACCGTGAGGGTTTGTCCAATATGCTCAGCTATGTTTATCCACACACTTAGACACAACCTCACACCAACCACTGAGAACCACACAGTCTGTGCAGAACTGACCTCACAACTGTCCTCTAGTGGCAGGAAGTGGAATCGATAACTCTCTCAATGAGTGAAGAAACCAACCACTGCCTGGCCAGAAAAAAAAAAAAAAAAAAAAAAAAAATCCCACCCTCTAATATTTCATTCGACCGTCTTCAGCTTTGATAATGGCACACATTCGTCGTGATATTGTTTCAGCAAATTAATGCAAAGTCACAAAATGCATTTCCTAGTGGAGTTGCATTCATTTTTGGCCAAGATCTTGTACTGAAGACAGGAGAGTCGAGCCACTCTGTCGGTTCCACCGATGCGGCCCAATTATTGTTCAGTGCAGACTAATAATTTTCCCCTTCTGAAACACAGCAACATCTTTTCCACAAGCACCAGATACCTCTTACGATGAGGTGGTTTAAGAAATGAGAAGCTATCTACTGCATCAGCCAAGGGTCATAAGAATCATTGCTAACTGAAACAAATTAATAACTGTGATAATGTTCCAATCATGGGCTCTTAAGTATTAGCTTACTTGAATCCAAGCAGCAACTTTTCTTTTTCAGTCAGGCAGTGCTAATACGTCTGCTCAAGAACCACAAGTTAAACATTCAATAAAAGGTTGCGTCATTTTAAGCCGAAGTCCAGCAAGCTACATAAAACCACCAGAGGAGAACTACACAGAAATTGCGACCGATACAATGGCCTCTACTTAAAAACAGACTCGTAAAACTATCACACTTTAAATAAAGTGGCAACACTGAGCAGTAAATTGGACCCCACACAAAGCAAGCACAAGAAATACAGAATAAAGGAGAGATAAACCAGCTGAACTGAGGTTGAAGGGTTACACATAGTTCTTTGTTGGGTCACGTGTTACGCGCAGCAGTGTGACAGGGCAGTCACTCACACAACTGATGTAATCTGTAGTACAATACTCTATTCTGTACTGTGAGTAAATACAATAACATCTCTCTAAGGGCTCGGGGTACTAAATTCTCCAACACTCCTGCTAAGACAGTACTGCTCAGAAGTTGCAGTAAACTTTAGTCACGTTTTTGTTCTTGTGTTTATGAAATATAAGCAGTTTTAACTAATGTAATTAACCTCAAATGGCATCAAGGTGAGAAGGGAATAAAATGGGATTTTTTTTTTTACTTCACGGGATTTATCTAAATGTTTGAGTCAATGAAATAGCCTAGATTAGTCAAATGAAAAGGGGAACTAATTATTTCCAATGCCCAAAAAGAGAAATAACAACTTGGGACTGAATAATCGCAAAAAATAAGCTCAGAAGAGCAGTGCAGCAGTGTGAACTTCCACAGTAATGCTGAGTGTGAAGGATCAGAGTCGCATGACTGTCCCACAAGAAAAAATGCCATGAATATGCACAACACGTATCGCGGCGAAAGGTGAATATTAAGATTAATCTAAGATTGAGACACTTTTAAACCAAGGTGTTAGCATTTGAAGAGCCTAGCACTAAGTTCTTAAGTCACATTTTCACACACCATGAGGTAAGGATGAGAAAACATCGTTTGTAGTCTCCCAAGTTGATTTTCTAGACAATTTTCTCAAAATAGACATTTTGTGACTTAAGCACTTTTAGCACAAGGGTCTTCATTTTGTTTTTGAACTCTAATTCCTTGAAAATTTTGGGTGGACTGAGGTGCACTTTCCACAGACCGTGCAGCTCAAACGGGAGGTCTGGCTGGTGCTGCTGCCAGTGACTGAGTAACCAACCACATGTGAAAATCAAACAGGACACACTAAAGACTTCTGACACGGTGGGGGCAGTTTTGGCAGCTCAGATATAAACAACAAATACACATGCATTACATCACCACTCATACTCCAATAAGATGCATTTTACTCAAGTGAGAGGTGACAGTTTCTTAAACTGTAACCTGAAAAGCTCATGCATGTTAGCAGATATGCATGCAGTGCCTCTACCAACGTACCGGCACTACTTTAGCTAATACAATACAATTGTTGCATGATAGGAGATACAATTCAGCAACACATTAAACTGGTCCGAGGGATATCCAGGTTGCGATGCAGATAAAGATCAGGAGAATGAATTGCAACTAAACGGGGTGAAAAACACCAAAAAACAACCACAAATATACTGTACATTTTTAAATATTCAAGAAACATTTGGTTGAATATATTCTCAGATGAAAAATGCAACAAACTTGCTGTGGCACTTTAATGCTCTAGATTGAGAGCTTAATGTATATTTATTGATCATCTTGCGTTGTGGTGATGAGGCACGACAGCTGAACCACATTTATCATACGGATCAGCACATCTCCTCGAACAGCACACCTGTGAACAGAGACTACCTTAAAGTTCACCTCTGCATGAACAGGGCTCCAGACTAACTTTTCACTCAGGCGCACTGATGCTCCCAACCCAAAAAATTTGGGCGCACCAGCAAAAATCTAGGCGTATCACTATAAAAAAAAGGGGGGGGTTGGGGTTGCCCGGGGGGCACTTTTCAGACACATTCTGAGGTGAGATTTTAGGCAGAATTATAACTGCATTTATACTGGTACATTATACATTATACCAGTAGTCATTAATGCATTAATGGAAACCAAAAGTATAGAATCTCAATCATATTAAGTTATTGGGGATGTCATTAGGTTAACAAATTCATCATTTATTTGATATCCAATTCATCACAATCAGCAAACTAATTTCCCAACAACAAACTTTTAATGAGTCTGTATGATGCTATCGTCTGCTATCATGGGGACTGCCATGTTTCAAGGAACCCCAGCATAATGTGGCGTATCTGTGGACATAAACAATCTTTCCCTCTTCTCAAACTTTTGTGTTCAAATAGGCCCAGAAAAGGTCCAGGTTTTTCATCCTATTCTAGTTCCAGAAAATGGTTGGCTGAAATTATGGTGGAAAAGTTCATTCTTAATATTTTGGAAAAATCATATCAATGTAGTGAGCACTTATTGCCAAGCAACTTTGCATATGATACCCTACTATGCAGGAATTTAGACCAAGTGTGGATGTAAAACACTTGAGATATTAGTGCCAAGTTATTTTCAAATTCGTGCGGCATTTTCAGAACTAATACATATAAAAAATATATATACTATATATATATATATATATTTGTTTTTTTTTTTCGGCAACAATTTCAACCTGGTTTAGACCAACGTCGGGCTCATCAGGACTCATCAAGTACCACCCTAGGTAAAGAGTTCAGCTGCATAATTCTCACCACAAATAATGACAGCCCTGCATGAGCACTTCTGCCATTGCGACGCTATCTTCATAAGATGTATATGGTCCGAACATACCAAAAAAATGGATCTTGTCTTCTCAGCTGACTTTGCTCATTTTATCTGTTTATCGGTATGTCAATGTTTTTAACGTCCGCACTACCGCCGTGATTCATCTTAAAGTCGCACGAACACACTTCACAAAATGCACGGGGCTGACCAAGGCTTGACCGGCAGATGCAGTCGTACTGTTCACTCCATGTAGAGTTGTCATTTCTTTCTTTTTTCTTTCTAGTGCATTTCTCTGCCATTATGCAGGAAATTCTAGGAAACTGGTTTTAAAAAATCCAAAAGAACTTAACTTCCCACCATCTCCCTCGTTCCAAAAACAAACTCCAAAGAAAGTTCCGTCTCTCCCTGCTAGTGTTAACAACGTATCACAATGCAGCCTGACACGGTGGGCATCGAAATGTGTGCACTGCCAAAAGTTCGCTGTTAACACAGCAAAGAGCGTAATGTACAGGGGCGTGTACTACAAAGCTGGCTTTGTGATTAAGCCTGACTTCAGCACTTAGTAAAACCAGGAACCTCTTCAAATCTGGAACATGGACTAAAGTAAAAGGAGCTGCTCTGGGTTTTACTTAAGCTTAAAGTCAGGCTTAGTCACAAAGCCAGCTTCGTAGTACACCACCCAGGACATCATCTTTGCACATGCGCATGTATGTACATATCCTTACAAACGTCCGTGTTGGCGATTTTAGTCATTATTTGGTGAAACAAATATTATGTCAAAAGTAAAAAATAAACTCTAAATTAAAAAATGTGAAAATTAAGTGTGCTCACATATGAATTAAGGTGAAAAAAATTCCCCAAAAGCGTTAATCTACCACCAAAAGCGGTAGTGTTGGCATGTATGGGATCGGGTTCCTCACTAAACGCATTGCGAACGGACTCTGAATTTTCGCATTGTGCAAAAACTGTAACAAAGTGTAAATTGAATTAACCCGGATCAAATTTTATTGTCATTTGGACAAGAAGACAATGTTAATTTCGCACCATGCTGAAACTTCTAGCCAATATGTAAGCTTGCTAACTGTGCATGTTGTTTATCTTTATCTACTCGTTCATTCGCCAATTATGGTCAGCTTCAGGTTCCGCGTAAGCAGCTGGGCGAATCACACCAGCGCAGCACAGCTTCCGGGTTCCGCGTAATCATTTTACGGCTCATGCCAGCCGGCAGGGGAGTTTACTTGATCGCTTGTTTCTGCTGGCGGGGGGTATGTTTTCGTGCGGGGTGTTGGAGCAAGGAAGTTTATATCTCCTTGGTTGCAGCTTGTTTTTTTTTTTCAGAGTTCATGTCAGCCAATGGCTTTGTTCTGTAGCCCATTATCTAGGCGCAGGCCTTAAATTCTTGTTAGGCGCACCCGGTGCGACCTTGATTTCAGAATCAGTCGCACCGCCCTAAATCTCGTCGCATATGCTACCAAAATGGTTGCAGTCTGGAGCCCTGATGAAGCTTACCTGAATTCATGCATTACCAAACCAAATTACCAAACCCGTTTGCAGAGACTACAGCATCTTAAAGCACACAGTGTTGCACAGCACTTACCTGGAGATATGACAGCAAAGACCATACTTGACAGCCTGACCTACACACAAAGGTCACCTGCAGGATGTTCACGTTCAGACTTACCTGAAAACCGTGTTTCCCCCGCCACCAGGTGGTGTCTTCTTTAGGCGGCATGTCGATGACAGAGACAATGTCTCCCACCTGGGACAAAGAGAATTGGAGGGACGAGTCAGTTAAAACCCGCTCTCCAGTCACATGAGATGTGTCCTAAATATTCCACAGGCAGGGGTTCTGCAGTCCAGGGGTCAGAAAGTAAAGGTCCAGCTGAGTTTCTCTTCCCCCCATGATCGAATCAATCTAATCTCACTGAGTAGTTCCACCCCCTGGTAGAGTAATTTGTCCAATGAGCAAATCCAGGTGGTTTGAACAAAATACTGGTGTGGACTTTTTACATTGATTGACTCCTACTGTCCACCGGCAAATTTTCATTTCGCAAGTTTGAACGCCTGAGAAAAATGTAGCGCTATGTATACAAACTCACAGCTGCTTACAAGATGACACCCTGGTCGAATTCTACACACTACTGTACAGCAGTGATCACAAACCCGGCATCTGGAGAGCTATCATCCAGTAGGCCTTTGCTCCGACCCTAATTCAGCACGCCTGATTCAGCTAATTAGCAGCTCATCAAGATCTCTTACTGGAAACTGAGGTGTGCTTTACTTCGATCGGAGAGAAAACCGTCAGGACGGTGGCTCTCCAGCATCAGGGCTGGAGCCACTGCTCTACAAAGACACCATTTAAATTTCTTATAGAGAGACAAAGCTCTTGTCCCAGTACAAAGTTAGCTGCTGTAGAGGGGAGCATTACATCATTGAGCTTGTTTTCAGCTTGAAGCATCGTAAGGGTTGGGAGGGTCCGCATGGCCAAAATGATCTAACAGGACACCCCCCTTCGCAGGGGTCCCGCGCGACAAGTTTTTGCCTGAGTGCGAACATCTGAAATTTTTGAATCATGCAGATGCATGGCAAATGGTTAGCTTTGAGCATGATGGTTGGTGGCAGAGGACTGCCTAAACAAAAATGTAGCCCGCTGTAGACACTGCCCCCTGTAGGCTGGAAGAATATCAGCTTGCCTCAAGGAGAAAACCACATGCAGTATAAAGGCTCATAACGTTTTCTACTCCCAATTCCAAGTCCGTGCAAACGCTCATGCGGAAAGCATAAACCAGACATCTAAAGGCAGTTTTTGCATTCAATCTACACCGAAGTAACCAGCACCTTAATAAACCTGAGCTTCAAAATCAGGTCTTCTCTTCTTTAAGTAGCCAAGTATTGCAAAATAAGAAAATGGGCAAATTATACCTCTACGGAAAGCTAATGTCATCGAGATGATGAATAAAACACTTCCTGGATACTCACTGAAAAAGGAAGAGAATTAAAGAGGCATTTTGAACCCCCTTCCCACTTGCGCCCATCCCCAGTAAGACCGAATGAAAATAGCCCCATTCTGATGAAGTAATTCGTGGGAGACAGGGACACGAGGTAAAGAAGTCGAGTGCACCGACCATCATCTGCCTGTTGTAATTTGCTCATTTCTTTGTCTCGTTTCGCTTTATATTTCTAGTGGATTATGCCCGTCAGAAGGTATGTTATAGTCGATGATGCAAGTCACACTTCCTTTTAATATCTTGTTTTTGAAATTTTTTCCATGTGAAAAGCAGAACTGTAAAACTTTCCTTGACAAAGTTCTGGGGTGTAAAAGTCTGCCTTACTTTTCTTCATGGAAACTGTGAAGTCTTTAATACCTGTAATAAAGCAGTAGTTCATATAATTACTGACATTTATCTGATGTTTGATGTACATTGGATGATTCCCATATTACTTTATTTGAATCCCGGTCTTTTAGATCACCATTGTCTGGATTTGGGCTTGCGAACTGCTCAAAATATCGCTATGTATATTCGATGTCCAAGTCAAGCAGGGGTTGAAAAAATTCTGACATTTTTTGTGGATTTCGAAGTCTTGCCTGCAATGTAAAATACAAATACGATAGCTTATGTGTCACAGTTGCTCCAACGAGTGACATCACAGCTCTTGGCCCAATTCACAGTGCTGCTCAAAAGCAATACTGGGGTTGCTAAAAGCCTGTTTTACATCCATGATTACTCTTTTCCATAATTATCTCCGTGTAGAAAATTTTGATAGTTAGAGAGAGTATTGCATGCCCTTTTAGATGATATGATGTACAACATTTTTTTATAAAGTTTCAAATCAATTCATGGTTACTTTAATATTCAGTATCTTCCGCCCCTACTGATTTAAGAGCAAACCCATGAATGTTGCTATTTAATTTGTATTGCGAAAAGCAAGAAAAAAACCACAGTTGAGATGGTACATTAGCATTATAAAGCTGAATTTCTCTGTCCCTCGAGCGTTCACTCTCTCACACGCACGCACGCGCACACACACACATACACCCACACACACACACGCACACATGCACAGGTACACAAACAAACACACACACACACACACACACACACACACACACACAGAAACATACAAACTAATGTATGCAAGCACACAAAAGTTCCCAAACCTAATTTTCAAGCTGGGCCTTACATAACCATCTCAGCCTCCTCCGCCCCAATCACCGATATTTAGTGCGTCATAAAAAATGGATGAATCATCCCACCCTCTAAGCCACTTACCTCAAAGGACAGCTCGTCGGAGGCCTGGGCGATGTAGCGCTTGATAACGTGGGCGGCGGCGATGGCAGGAACGTTGATGGACGACTCTTCGTGGACCAGCAGGTGGTTCCCCTTGTTATCAATCTGTGAAGAAGGCCGAGGATGCGGGGGGTGCAGGTGAGTTTTACTTTTTAATTTCTCAGCTGTCAAGCTTGATAAATGTTTCAGGGCACAAGGGTTACAGCTTCCTCATTCCAGCAACACAAAACTCTGACAGACCTTATTTTTCTGGGTAAACTCGTTACGGACACCCACGCTCATTTTTCAGTACAATAATTCGAATTTCCTCTTTACTTCCATAAGCCACCGCCTGACGCCTGAATCATGTTTTGTTCCACAGTATCTCTATTTTCAGGATTACAGGAGAGATAAGCACGGAGAAAAAGAGGCATTTTATTGACCAGAGCATTGCACTGGACGACCCTGATTTGTGAAGAAAATAAAAAAACAGGTCAAGAGACAAATAATAATGTTTCACATCAGAGACGAAGCAGTATATCGTACAGATAAAAAATGTTCAGCTTTCTTATCACCTATTTAACAACATGGTTGAAAAGAATGATACTTTTTACTATAGAAGGGCTGGAACCTACAAAGGTTCGGAACGCTGCCGATCTTGGGTATGTTAGCAAGATAAAGTAGTTTGGCACTGCGTGCGTTGGTTACAATACCAAGCAGCAGCAGGATACACAGAGTCAAAAAATCTCAATGAGTCAAATACCTTATGAAAGAATAAATTCACCCTCAGGTCTGAGCCTAACTCCAGCCATTGGCTAATTTTGAAAAATGTTAAAAAGTGGGCAATGAGCTGGGAGGGGGTGGGAGGGGCAGCGAGGAAGAGGCGGGGCTGGGGTCGTGGATGTGTGAAGCAGGAGTGACGTCCCCCGTCCAAGAATGGAGAGCGAGTGAGAGACATCGGATTGCAAGGCACCTCTGCCTTGGACACAGAGTTTCTTTCACCTCAGGGTCCCTTCTTGCATGCAGTCTGACATTCATTCACCCTCTCTAAACATGCAGGTCTGGAATGAGTGCATGTCGTTATTGTGAATGGTGCCACAGTAACAACATTTTGCACGTGGCAACGTTATAATGAGGCTACAAAAGCTTACATCAAACATTATAGGGTAGAAAGAATAATGAACATAATCATGAACAAATAATGTCACAGTTGTTGGCAGGGACAGCGGTAAATTACCACACTATGAGCGTTCTTCGGCACACAAATTTAGGACAGTTAGCAGGACAATAAAATTCGCTGACGTTATAGATTTCAGCTGGTTTACCGTCGCATTAGTGCCAGCTATAATAGGCTATGTTCCATCATGAGCATAGCAGTGGTGCTGCTACTGAGGGAACATCCTGTCATCTGCAACCATTACAGAGCCAAATGAGGGTCTGAGGGGAAAAAATACAGTCCACTGGTGCTTCGAGCGCTGTCAAAAGTCTAAGTCCGAACCAATGAGCCAAAATTGGAAAATACGATATGGGTAGGCATATACTTCTCAAACTGACCAAATGAGATAAATGCAAAATGTCGGTAGAATGTCATACAGGTGCAAGGTTAGCGAAGCTGACAAAAAACTAAACTCCCGTGAATGATGAGTCCCGATCAGAATAGATTTGTAAATTTCACAGACTCCCTCTCAAGGGTGGAGCTGGGGGGGTGGGGGGGGAGTTTAAGCCGGTTTTAGCATCAGTTTTTATTCAAATTTCATGAAATAGATGAGTCCCAACTGGTCAACTGTACGTCACAGCACTGGCTTTGCAAGGTTCAGGACTCAATCAAAACAGCAGATGCCACGTTGAGCCATTTTAAACCCATAAAATGCTGGTTTTTATGCATTTGGAAAGAAATGTCAATAGTAACACTAGCATTCATGCATTTCATTACAGTACAGTCATATAATTTAGCAAACAGTTCAAAAACACGTATTAAGTGTGCAGTACCTCTCTAATATGTATTCATCTCATGGTCTATAGCAGCTGCTTTAACATGAGTAAGAGCTGAGCGAAGATACTATGCATGTTTAAGATTCAACTGAGGCATCCAGTTTATAAAAATGAGCTAAATGTAAAATATTGTGCATATTAAAAGTTAAATAATCTAAAACCAAGTATGATAAAATATGCAATAAGAACTGTCTGTTGTTGCATCTGTTTGTGTTAGTGCAGCATCCATTCAAAATGTGCCAGTTTGGAGCTGGCTGATTGCTTAGCCTTCGTCATCGCTGCTAGCGCGGTATTGCTGCTTGCACCATTCAAGAGATTTCTTGAACCTCTCAGCCGATAAACTTTAAACTCAATACAGCATTCCCTTAGGTCCTCAGCAATACACCCGCCAAGTTGGAAGTTAATCGAATGAAGGGTTTTCAAGAAAATCGAAGGACATGCAGACACAGAGATGTCTCCAGTCATAGTGTGATGTTTGCTGAGTAAAGTACAAATCAATTTGTGTCGGCATGTGTGGTTTGTTATACATGTTGATTTGGTTATATGACTTAATTCTAAAAAATTCAAGTCAGGGGTCCTGACCCATGGCCCATGAACGGCCGAGAGAGCAGGCGTTTGTTGCACCCGAGCTCAGTACCAGCAGATTTCACCTGTTTACCAGAGAGGGAGAACTCATTAGCCCTCCATGGTCCATGGTTTGAGACCTCTGATCCAAGTGAACTCCAGGAAGAGTAGCTAGTGTTCATGTAGTAGCTAATGGAACATCACAACACGCCATGATGGCTTCTGCTATGAAAGGGCTAACCCAATCCATGGTGTACAATGGACAGGCCAGAGGAGGCAGGCAAGGTTGGCTGGGGGGAGACCATAGCGCAGAACAGGAAGCTGTCAGCGTAATATAAGGAGAGACACGGCCGACTGTACCTCCATCCATGTGAGCACAGGGCCGCAGTTTATCTTGTTGTCAGCGATCGCCGAGAGGCGGGAAAGGTACGCTGTCAGCATCTGGGAAACAACCTGAGATACAGGAGAGAGCGAGGGAGGGAGGGAGAGAGAGAGAGAGAGAGAAACAGAAACAAAGGAGACAGAGAGGAGAGGGATAGAGGGAAAGAGAAACGGAGGAGAGAGTGAGGGGAGGGAGAGGGAAGAAAGAGAGGGAAAACGGACAATGAGAGAAAGAGAGAGAAACAGAGGGGTGGAGAGAAAGGGGGAGAAGGGAGAGAGGAGAGAGAGTGGGAAGGAAGAGAGGGATGGAGAGAGAAAGAGAGGAGGGAGAGAAGTAGATGGAGAGAGAGAAAAAGAAAAGGGTGATTAAAAGAATAACATTGGTGTAATTAAAAGAATAACATTGGGATGAACAGATTAATTGAGATGGATAGAATAAGTGGACAAAACAGCGATGAGAAACAGAAGACAAGGAGACAGATACAAAGGGATAGAGAATAAGAGGAACAGATAAAGAGCGGTGATGTAAAGAAAGAGAAACCGTAAGGCAGAATGAGTGAGGTCAGGAAGAAGGGTGATATAAAAGGACGGAGCAGGAGAAAGACAGGAGTGGTGGAGAGAGGAATTGGGAAATAGAGTGAGAAAGAGAAAGATGTGCAGACATATAAAGAAGAGGGTCACAAGACAATAAAGGGAGAGGTTTGTGTATGAGAAGAGATGTAAGTTTGTAGAAAACGTTCCCTTGCTAACTCTTCAAAGTCAGAGCGGCTTTATGCAGCCGGCTAATGTATCAAGAGCTTTTTCATGGCTCTCTGCCCACTCACAGCTAATTCTCCCCCAAACACTGCTTACTTCACCCTGACCTTACAGCACACAGTATGGAGAGCAATCAATGGCAATTTGCTAAAAGTTTCAGGGGGGCATTTGTGTTTTATTGAATCAAATGCTATACAGAGTGATCAAGCCAAACCATAACTCCGTCGGGGGGCATTATGCCGGAGAATAAATTCTCTGTCCACCACAAACAAAAAAGCAATTAAAATGCTGACAATATTCAGCCAAAAGGCCTGCCAGGTATTGTACCATCATGCACATTAATATTCTTTTGAGAGCCTAAATGAAACCGCTAAGCACACTTGAAAAGGCACACAATGTATACATATTATACCCTTCAAAGACTCCAACCCAATCATTCAGAGTAGAGTGAGTTCATTTTCCAAAAACAGATAAATGCTTTTAACTGCTCACAGAAAAAAAGGTTCAAAAAGGATGGTCAATGCGGAGAAACAGACCCTCCTGAATTTATAATTTTGAAATATATTTATCCAAGCGATGCACCAATGCCGATACTGATATTGGATATTGGTCCAATATGGACTCAAATCGCCGGATTCCTGATTGGGTATCGGGGATAATGGGCCAACCCTGCGATCAGATACCACTAAATAACAACTCAGTGCATTTACATCTATGCATTTATTACATTTTGTTTTACAAAGTTAGAAAAGCAATGTTTCAGGAAAGCCTGATGCTGCCCTACACATAAAAGAATGATCGCAGTCTCTTCCGCACAGAGGCATACGCTCATATTACTATACACGAGCATCGGCCCGATACTCAGTATTGGCTGACACCCAAAGCCCAGGTATCTGTATCGGGACTGAAAAGTCAGACTGGTGCACACAAGCCCAGAGGCAATTCCCAGTTCCTCATTTTGCATTTAGACAGACTATTAGCACACCCCCATTTTACCATTTAACACTCACAGTTAAAAGCACAGAACTACAGACACTGCTTTATCCCTCTCTGTACCCAAAACAGAAGGTACAGTTAACAGTGCAAAATGGGTCATTTCTTTTCTCACGACGCAGAGAGTTCATGCGAAAATACACCCTTAATCCATCCTTCACTTCGGAATTATGCTCAACTATGACATACAGCAGTTATGAAAATCCTCTGAACAAGAAAACAGGAGGTTAAATGAATACCAGACAAAGTGGTGAAATAAATCTGGATCCTCACCATGCCTGAATTACTCTGTCCATGTGTTAGTGATCAAGACATTCAGAACTCTCTGTAGAAAGAAGCTATACACACAAAAGACATTGACTGGATTGCCCAAAAGTTGGGTGCAGGCTTCATAGAAAATCAAACTTGGCACGACTGAACTGCAACCAAAAAATGACGCCAAATATTGACAAGGGCACAGTGCATTCACTGGGGGGAAAAAAACTGTGCATTTAATCACACTCAACTCCAGTGGGAATAACAGATTATTATGAGGCACTGTATTATATTGAGCGATAAGAGGTCTTCACCCTACTGCAGGAATTTTGCCAAATTTCAGTATTACTGCAGATCACACAGAGGCAAGGAAAAGCTGCAAGATCTCCTTCCATTTGGATACAGGGCTCATGAGATATGGGCACTCAAAATCTTGGGGATGCGCCCTACACAAAAAAAAAAAAAAAAAATTATAAAAGGCCAGACAATGCCTCCTAATTGGCACAGGAAACGAATGGTGTCAATTCCACTGAATCCCAGGGTGTAGAATTCACCAGCCATCAAAATGAAAGAAGCAATGGAATCCCATGTTTCACTTTTACATCTTTCCAAGGAGTCAACTGCAAGATTGAAGTTAAATGTGAAAAAGGTCGGTTGAAAAAAAAAAAGTGTCAAACATTACATTTGGGCTTGGTCACGCGGTAACGGAGTGACGTAATTGCTGTATTTTTTATCATAGCTTCTTAACCAGATAATATAGAGATAAAATTTAAATGGTATTTGGTAGGTCTTAAGCAGTTCTTAAAACTCCACAAGATTAATATTTGTAAGTTGGTTTATTTTTTTGGTGAAAATTGTCAAAAACTGGTTGGTAACGGAGTGACGAAAAGTTAACATCAGTTTTTGTCATGTTTGTTCAAAGTGCCATAACCTGCGGTTCTCATTAAAAAATCCAAAATAATGGGTCGTAATATATTTCTATAATAGTTTTCTCCAGGATAACCAAACTTAATTACAAAATCTTTACTCGTTTATTTTTTATGGACATTTTTTTGATGGGGTGTGCAGTAACGAAGTGACAAATAGGAATAGTAACGGAGTGACACAAAATATGTGTTACTGAAAAAGCATATAATTCTACTCTTTATTTGATGAAATAGTGAATATTTTACCGATGTATGTACAGCGAACTTTAATTTACACAATTATTTGTTTTACAGCGATTTTTCTGGAGTAATTGCGTGGCTTCAATTACTGATTTTGTCCAGAATGGCTTCGTTTATGCGGGCAGGGGTAATAGTCCTAAATCTTGGCAAACCTTTCTTGAACAGTTTTGAAATCAGTAGCAGTAAGCCTAAGGCTGCTAGTTCTGGTGGATGATGTTGGAGCTGGAGCTTCAACCTCAGCAAATATACAGTCTGCATTTACTGAAGAAGTGTCCAATACAAGTCGGAATGCATTCAATGTGGGATCAGTTTGTTTGAGATAAGATACAGTCCAAGACCTCTGAGTGTCCTCGTCTTGTGTGTCCTCATGCAGTACACGTCCAATAAACCAGTAGTTTGTTGGTTCCCAGTACACAGCATACCACTTGCCAACAGAAATGGTAAGTTTGCCCTTTTCGCCGTCAACATCTGATTCGGCGTTCAAACTGGAGCATCTGGTGGATCCTCCACCACAACTGGCACAACCTCAGCAGCTTGTGGAGGAAGCAGAGAATGGTTTTCCCCTGCCCGCTCAGAGTAGTTGGAGACGGTCACTTGGCCTTTTGCCAGTGTGCGGACACAGCGCAACTGATGCGTGTTTGGGACAGTAATTCTGCTGTCCCAAACATTGTCTAGACCAGTTTTCTTGTCATCGATTGCATCCTGTCCGATGTAGATTATCTCCGTGGATTCAAGCAAACTGGCGGCACATTCGGCATATTGCTTGGTGCCTGCTACAACGTGACGTCTGCTATTGGTTGCATTGTACACTGTCCGTTTGACAGTACCACCAATACCATCTACGGCTCCTTTGCCATGCGATGTAGCAAAGAAGTGCCAATTTACACAAATTTCTTTGCTCTCTATCAGGCTAGTAATGTAAGTGAACATGTACTTCTGCTTAAAGTGTTGGGTGGCACCATCTGAGAAGAGGTCAACACCCGTCAGCTGGCAGCTCATCCCGGTTTGCACAGCATCAAACAAGCCGTCAAGGAATGTAGCAGCCGTGTACTTGTCATGGTTTTGAGTGTCCGACACAACGCAAAAAGATTGCGTGCCATCTTGCGTCCAGGCCACAGTAGTGAAGATGGTCACTCGGGTGTGACTCCAATGGGCACTCTGAACTTCATCTTGTTCAATTATTGCGGCATTGTCACTGAAGTCGATCTAGATCACAGCGTGGTTTGGACGCGGCTGGGCGTATTGCCTCTGGAACTCTGCCGCTTGTTTTGTCTTAACGAAGCTGTCAATTTTGAAAGCTGGCAACTTCTCTGCAAGGCACTGAAGTGCATCATACACTGTTCCAGATGAAGCGGTCTTCACAGTCCTACCATCCTCAGAGCGGATCCATTGGTAACACTGCACATTCTCAGCCAAAATGTCCTCAACCAGTAGATCTGCAAGATAGTCCGTACTGATCTAATGCTCACACTGG
This sequence comes from Gymnothorax javanicus, assembly GCA_029692085.1. Taxonomy (NCBI): domain Eukaryota; kingdom Metazoa; phylum Chordata; class Actinopteri; order Anguilliformes; family Muraenidae; genus Gymnothorax; species Gymnothorax javanicus. The sequence continues at coordinate 54,747,018 of CM056195.1, forward strand.
TTGCACTTCCCAAACATGCACTCTTCGCTATCTACATCACAACAGAAGATGTTCAACAGTTCTTTATGGCTACTGGGCATACTGTCCAATTGACTGAGTCCTTGAAGAAGAAGATTAACGTTCTCGTGATACTGGCAGACGCAAACGTTGTGAGGAATACTGTTCCAGGTTAGAACGTCATCCGGCCGTAAGGACTTGAACTTTGTGCGTACCAGCTGATCATCTGGATACTGCTCCTTGTATACAGAAAATGCTTCTTTGATGGTCATCATCAAGTAGTGGCGCTGGGCAGAGACAGGTTTCCCATCACAAAAAACTTTTATCAAGTCCTTCCTTCCCGGAGACATCCAGCTGATGTCCGACCGCTGGTAAAATTCAAAAACACGGGTGACGATTTCATCGGAAAGTTTATTGGAAGGCGTGTAGGACTTTTCGTCAGCCACAGGTGCTGGTAGCGTATCGAAATTGCTGTTGAGACTTGTCAGAACCTTGCTTCGCTTTCGTGGGGAAAATGGCAGGGCACGTATTACACGTTTCACAGCTCGACTAAGACTAGACTTGGAACTGTATGGGGCTTCTTCAGGGGGTGGAGTTGTCATCGCCTTCTGAGATTCTCAATATTTTCTCATCCATTCACGTTCCTTCTTGCGTTCAGCTTCAACATTCTTGGCCCGGTTCTCGCGCTTCCTCTTGGCATCCTTTTGTTTCAGTTGATTTTCCCCAAACTTTTCCTTCTGGCGTTCTCTATAACATCTTTGCTTTTCTGCTTGTGTCAACGACATTGTGTGTGTTTTTTTTATGATGTTCGTAACTTCAGAACAGGTTTATATATACCCTTGACAGTTTTTGACATTTTGAGAAAACTTCTGCTCAACATTCCTTTTAGGCTTAATTGCAGGTGTCCAATTAACTAGGCTGCTCGATGACTCCGTGTCAGAGACAATTAGTTGCAGGCCCTCTAGGAAAATGCTGCAGCTTGGTATAATTATCATCCCGAACAAGCATACCCTTGGGAGTTGTCTGTAACTCATGAATTTTATTGACACAAGACGAAAAGTGTTAATTTATCAGTGCTAAGACAAGCATCAAAATAGGTGGCAAGATGAGACAGACAACAATAATTACACCGTCTCAGACCAGAGAAAACAGTCCAGCTTGGGATCAGTTATTTGCTTGAGTCCTACCAACAGTTTTATCCAACTTCTTGTCACAAGATTGACAGAAAATCCTTTGAAAGTCTAGTATTATAGTTATTGTCACTCCGTTACTTTGCTGTCACTCCGTTACCGGTAACGGAGTGACAGGATTTTAAGTCAGAAAAATTTTTTTTTTTCCAAAATTCAAACAATTTTGCTGTTGGAACTTCATGAAAACAGAGGCTAATATCCTTTCTTTCAGACAGTTTCATTTATTTTTATCCACATTTAATAATGAAAAACTTAAAAACAGGTGTTTTTGCGGTAACGGAGAGACAGGTGAAATTTTGAAAATCCATTAACTTTAATAGTGAATTTAACTCAAACCTCTATAAGCTGTGAAAAACAAATAGTGAATGTAGAAAATGTAACGAAATATCTTTAAAAAATGTAAACTAAAGTAAAGGTAACATCAGTTGAATACTGGAATTTGGAAATTTTGATTTTGACCAAATAGGGGTCAACAGGATTTTCGACACCTTCATCAACACCACTATCTTTAAACAGCGATAACTTTTTTATTACCCAATAAATCTGAAAAAATCAAACTGTTCCTGAAGGTTAAGAACATATATGATAAAATGTAGCCAAAAAACTAAATGATTGGATAACTTTGAATTTTACCCTAGATGTTAACCCCCGCGTGACCTGGCCCATTTATCACAGAGCTGTGATACTTTTACCATAGCCCAGCTCATTACCTATATTTTTATATCATCCTAGTATAATATCACTTTTGTGAAAATTTCACTGGCAGAGAACGTGGGGAAAAAAAGAAGAAAAAACATCACTCCGCATAACGTCACGCTCTTAATATTTTGCCAAACTGAACACCAAGTGTGACACTGGTTAAATTGGTATGGCTTAGCACTGTATGGCTGTATGGCTTAGCAAGCTAAGAACCACTCTCAGAAAAAAGTTACCCATACTGAGCTTGCTAGCCAGCATGCACGGAGCACCTTTCGACAACAATTATGCAACATTAGCTTGCTAGCAAGAGAGCTACTCAGTTGACTATGAATTTTAAAACCATGGGTAGTTCAACTGCGAATGTCTGTGACTCAGTGACTTACGCAGTATCAGAGTGATGGCGTTAGCTCAGTGCACACATCATAGGAATTAGCAATCATTACGGCGGTCAGGGAAATTAAGTTTGTTTTCTATTAAATTACGCAATTCAGTTATGTGATAAATAGAATCTTATACTCTTGGTTGTGTCATATGAAAGTTATGAAACTCGTTGAGTAAATTTTGGGTTTGTTGCGAGCTTAAATGCAAAATTTACTCAACTCATTACACAAGTTTCATATGATACGCCACTTGTGTAAGATCCTCTATTTCTGAAGTGCTTTGACAGACTGTGTACTCCTCTGTCATCTTTAGAGTGAAATACTTTCATAACAGAGGTAACCAAGGTGTGAGACTCCACTCGGTGAGAACTACAATGCCCAGACGCACTCCAGAAAGCACAGTCCGGTGGAGTTCTGAGGGACTCAGTCCATTGACATGCCTTGAATAACTAAGCGTGGCCACTATAGTGGATAATCTAAACAAAGACAGCATGCTTTAGTAAAAGGTAGGTGTAATCAGAGCCCAATGAAATGGAGCCAATTGTGGCCTTGGTTTCCGGGCAAAAGATCTTTGACTTAAATTCAAAGCCCCGTGTTGCACCAGAATTAAAGACATTTTCATTCATGCATATGCTCCAATAATACAGGAAATGAAACTCTAAAACTGCAGAAATTCCCAAAATCACGTACAACATCTTGCCTGGAGACCGGAAATGATAATGCAATTATGAAGGCACTCACAGAAGAGGGGCAAATACAGTTCTTTATCTCTGCGCTGCATAGTCAAAAACGGCCGCCCATGATTCCAATTCCACCACAAAAACCAGTTTATCTGGTTCTAACAGAACCAAAAGACATGAACATACTTTCTTACTGAATGTAATACGTGAGATCTGACCTTTGAGGGAGAATGTTATTCAGTGCCGGCATTAGTCGCCAGAGCACCCACTATGCAGGAGAGGTGGGAGCACGGTATTGTGGGAAGTTTTATTTAGCACTTTCCAGGTTCCATTACTCAAAGAGGGCATTAACAGCCATTCAAACCACAGCAAGGTGTGCTATTATGTGAAAAAGCACCATCAAGTTCGAGCGTACTTGACAGACAACAAATATGGAAAAAAACAGCAGCCCTAGAGAAGTTTTTAGAACACACCAACAACAAGGGGCACCTGGACCTCCACTCCAGATTTCCATTATGCTCTGTCCACAATGCTGCAAAATACTTCAAATTACATAACAAGCCAGCATTGAAGTCACATAAACAGAATGATAAAAGCACTGAACATCAGGAAACCAACAGCTAAATTACAAAAATGCATTTGCCGATGCTCAAATTGGACAGCAAAACTGCAAATACTTATAAAAGAAAAAAACAAAAACAACACAAAACTCATGATTCACCTACCCATTAGTGTATGCTCACAGTCAGGGGTGGATGGACAAAATACCCAGTATTACTGTCACTTGTACGCAATCATTTTAATTCAGACTATGTGCATTTTACAGACTATGAACACATTGTACATATTTTAATTGGTACAATGAGTACTTATTAAACAATATTTACTTATTACACATTTGTAATCGCCCCCATGTTTGAGGGGTGCATCTTTTAACACATCTGAGCTGACTGTTCAGGTTACACCTTCTTTATGCAACCTCTGACTCCAATTTCTACATTTTGGCACGAGAAAACAGTATTGCCGTGGTTTGGAAAGCTCTCCACTGAACCCTAGGACAGTCAGTGGGTGACATCACAACGGCCGGGTTTCATGGTAAAGATAAAGAGGGACGCGTCCCCTCCATTTCAGACGGCACAGTCCTACCTCAGGCTGCTCCTTCAGGCTGTCAAATCGGGGCAGCTCTGTGAGCTGGGAGAAGCGTCGGTCATAGATACACAGGTGGAGGTGCTTGTCCAGGATGCGGCAGTCTTCATAGCTGCGCTTGACGATCCAGCTCCGGCCCTGTGAGGAGAAGCCAAACCATGCTGACGTGAAACGTTCTCACAATGGTGGCGAAACGTTTTGTCGCGGTTTTATCGCTACCGCTACATAGCCGCAACATCCTGAGAATACTCTGTTGGCTGGCCTCGAGTCACGTAGTAGATGAGTAAGACTGTAATCGAGAGCACAAGAAAGAATGAAAGAACATGAATGAACAGAAGTCCAGTGAAATGAGAAAGGACAAAGAATTGGAAAGACAGAATGAGGCAAGTACAGAGAGGGAAGAACAGAACGAGAAAGCCTCAGAGAGAGCAAGAGAGAGAAAGATTCTAACATAGCGAGTAAATAGGTGGGGAACGAGAGAGTGAGAGTTAATGCGGCCATTGTGAAGCATGTTACATCATGCTATTGTCACCAGCATTGGTACACAATAGAAACAACAATGCCATCTAGACTCTGTCGGGAACTCCCAGACACTATCTCAAAATGGCCGTTTTGAAGCTGTGGAACGTGTATGCATCCCCGTATTACAAGAGCAAATGGTAAGCCCATACAATGAGCCCTTTCCCACAGTTCAAACTGCGAAAAGCACAGACAGCCCTGAGCCAAAATGGATCCCCCATCAGCGTAGTTGCACAGGTACAGCTGTCTGGTAAATGGTAATGTGTGTCAGGTGCAGAGAGCAGCGCACTGTTGCTGTGAATGGCTGAAGACAGAGGTCACATGAGGTTTGAAGTAGCCTAGCTTCATGTGGATATGAAAAGGAGAATAACACAAATCGGCTCCTCTGGAGGAAGGAAGCATTTCTCACCTCCCCTCCCCACCCTCTCCTTCTTTCACCTGTCTTCTCTCACTCCCCCACTCCCCATTGTTATCACCTGAATTTCCCTCCAAAACTCCCGGTAGGTCATTCATTGGTTTCAACCTCCGTTCATGTTTCCGTGTACAATCAATATGAACTTCACTGAAAAGAACATCATATATTGCTCTGGTTCAAATTTGTAAGTGCCCATTGTAGAGGTCTCTACTCTGGTACCAGGGGGGCCACAGAATTCAGCAGATGGTTTTGTTTGTAACTGGTTCCACATTATTTCCTCACACTTTGACCAGCATAATAAATTTCATAAAAGACAATCAACTTTAATCATTCGGTACCACGACACTCCCCAGTGAATTTATGCATGGAGATGCACACAAAAAATTCATCCAGCACGATGCTGTTCATTTATATGACAAGTTGTAATTTCTCAACCAAATTATTGGTATTTGAGTAATTCAACATTTTATCGTTCTCATCAATTTTCTCAATGCTGGGTGATGGGAAAAAATGCTGAAGTAAAATTTGTCAGAATTTTTTTTTTTAATAAATCTCACTTCATTCATATTTATTTTTTGTTTGACAGAGAGTGAGGGGTGGGTCCTTATGAAAAGAGATAAGCGAAATATTGGAAACACATCCCACCAGGACTAGAATTAACAAGGAGATTGCATGAAATGACCATATAGAAGCCCAAAACGCAATGCATTAATAACAGAGAAAGGACCAACTCAAAGACGAGCAGAGCCATTGAGGATGTGTCTGCAACTACACGGTCAAGTCACATTATTATGACCACTTCCTACTTTTGATGTCAGCAGAGCGTAGCCAATGAAAATAAGGCACGTGTCTTGAGCTGGCTTGGTGGGTATATAAAGTGTGCAGTAGGTATTCTGCAAACATATCACTCGTTCCTGTCATGTATCACGTACGTCCATACATGCTGATTGTCTTCCCTGGGACGGATGAGCACTTTCAGCAAGACAATGCAATGTGTCACATGGCTAGAAATGTTCGAAAGTGGTTGGAAGAGTACAAACAAGATTTCCAAGTACTTCCCTGGCCCCCTAACTCCCCAGACTTGAACCCAATCAAGCATCAGTGGGACCACCTCGATCATCATGTTCGCTCTACGGATCCTCCACTATGCATCCTCCAGCAGCTGCCAGATGTATTGCAGTCAGTATGGCTCCAGATACCTGTGACAATCTTCCAGCACCTTAACTGAGACATTCCCAGCCTGTCCAGCAGCTGTCAATACTGCACACCAGCGATTACTCTGAATACTAGCTGGTGGTCATGATAATGTGACTCGACCGCGCAGGATTTCAGCTCAACTCCAGTCCCACCATCACCAGTCAAGGATCACTTCAGCTACTGGACACCAATGGTCTCTTCAGACATATATCTGCCCACAGCTATCGGACTGGAATAGCCTTTTTAACAAGAAAACCCAAATCCTCCATCCTGTACTAGATGTGCTCATGAACTTTTTGCCACCTGTACAGACCCGGCACAGAGTTATATGGCTCTCAGCTGGCTGGAGGAGTAAGTATCCCAGAATGCTACTCCTACTCTCAATACTGACATCTATGCACCACAGACAGGGCAAAAAAATGAAGACATAAAAGAAATTATACCTCGAGAATACACTCTTTAGACATCATCAGATAAGATTCAGACAAACATTTTGTTTTTCTTATTTTATTTTTGTAAGAATTGACTAGTATCATATAACATTGACAGATTTAGGTCATCTTCCCAACCTTTTCAATTTGATGCGCACAGCACTCGCTCTCCCTCTTCGCAGAAACCTTTCCAAAACCAAACCAACTCAAAGAGAAATAAAATTGTTACATACAGTGCCTGTGGCTTGGCATCCTCGTCGAATTCACTCTCAAGGCTAAGGGGTTTTTTTAAATAACATAAGCCATTTTTAGCAGTTAGCAAAAACATTAAACCATTATTTTCCACTGTTGCCGAGCGGCAAAAAACAACGCTCATGCACAGAGAGACTCGGCACTGCTTCTTTCCGCATCGGTTCACTCAGTGCAAGAGAAGTCCACCGAACTTCGCATCACTGACACAATTTTGATACAGCTACCTTCTAGTCCTGAAGTTCTGGGTCAGGGTTGCAGGAATTACCACGCACACAGACAAAATGTTGAAAAATAAATGCCAATACTTAGGTAGCTGTCATTTCCCCTTTAGTGACCCATTTTTGAATTTGACTCATTCAGCTACTTTGCCCCCAGTGAATCAATTAGTGTTTGTTGGCCACAGTTGTACTGATTAAAAGCACGAGCATTAACCCACAATATTTCAACCAATACATTAAGTGTATTGATATCAGCAGTCATGACTTCTGGACGGCTTGACGAGATAATGAAAACAAAGTATCAAACAAACGTGAACTAAAATACTGTAATTCCCAAAGTGCCAGCATACGTTAGCTACCAGAGAATAAATACAATGCCTTAATAAGTGATCTCCCAATTTTGGAGGCATGAATAACATCTGTCCATAGAGGTAAAAACGTCGTGCTCACTTGCAAAAACTTATCACCTGGAAGCTGTAAAAACAGTCTGCAGGCATAACTTCACAGTTTTACTAATATAATACAGCCTTCCTGAAAGAAAAAGAAAAAAAATCACAGAAGGCTGTCCGGACACATGTTTTAATGGAAACCATAAAAGAACTGAAAGGCAGCAGATACTCGGACCAGCTCAGTAATTTCTCAGAGCACCAACTGAGCACATGCACGCTTAGCATAGATGCTAAGCCTTCTCCAAACTGTATGAAGCTTTCCTTTTGCCAGTTAGACTTGACACTTTAATAACAACATGAAGTTGAGCGTGACATTGGGGCATTTTACATTATTCAGCACATTTCTCCAGCGGAGTTTTAGAAACAAACACAGCAGTTAGGCTTTGCACAGTCATTACTCAAGAGAGCATTTATTTAACCAGCGGACAGCGGAGAGGGGATGAACCGCATCAGGCATACACGTTCTTCCTCAGCACTGCGCACGCTGAACACACACCGCAAACTGCAATTACGGCACAAAACATATGGAAAATATAGACCGGAGACGCGAGTTTTCCATCGTGAACTAAAAAGTGAGACCGCAACCCTACCTGGCAACAGATCTGAACCAGGTACACCAGCTCTTTCAACTCCTGCCCGTTCCTGGTAACTTCATTCTGTTCCTCTGCTAAAGAAAGCTACAGAGAGAGATGGAGCGCAGCAAAGAAAGAAGAGAGGGGGAGAGGGAGAGAGAGAGAGAGAGAGAGAGAGAACAAAATGAGTCAGAACATAGGCAATACTGACATCACCATGCCTAGAGTTCATTGTTTTTCTTTTCTTTCTTTGCCCATTGGGATTGAACAGCACAAAAGAAATAACACAACACAGTGGTCCAGGGACCCTCGGTGCAATTACTGCTGTAACGAGAGGAACATAGATGTGATGTAGAGGAGAGAGAATTCAGGACTGAGGGAAAGAGTGAGTGATCCTATCTACACACACACCAGCACACACTACTCAGATGGCTGTAAAGCATTCACCCCACGATAGCCTGTCACTGCTACACAAACATACACACACGTGCGCGCGCACAAACACACATACAAATCTGAACACCATGTACTTTACATCCCCGCTTTTCAAACACACATTACATAGACATACGTAAAGCATTTAACCCACACTAACTTGTTACAGCAACGCACACAACACACATTACACCAGCAACAGTTATTGTGTATGTACATTTACCAACTTGTTGAATATTGGTTATTATTTTTACTGTTGTCTTTCCTGGCCATGTCTCTTTCATGAAGCCTTTTTCACTGCGAAAACTTTGGAAAAACGAGTGAAAAAAAAATCAGTCATGCCAATAAAGCTCTTTTCTCAGTTTGAAAGAGAATTGGAGATTGAGAGAGTGAGAGAGAAAGAGAAATTGGTTCATACACCATGAATAAAACATTAAACAAAAGTACTCAAACACTAAGCCAGCACTCCACAGAGAAAAGACTGAAAATACTCTGCTAGCAGCCCAGCTCATCCTGTCCTGTTAAATATGACAACGTACATCTCCGTCCTCTCGTCACTGGCAGATGTCGATATGCAGCGCGCAATCGTATTTCCTCACTTCATTTTTTCTGCCCCTTAACTCACCTTCTACCAGAAATATCGGCGCTTCAAACCAGTCAATTTACCTCGAATATGTCAACATCTGCCAAGCCATCGTCTCCGCAGCTCTGTTAACTCCCATTTCTAATGTTTAATCATATGTGGCTTTAAGGCGACAGTAACTGGCAAGGGCAAAACCCTGCGGCTTGACGCCAGACCATATCGAACGTGCCACCGCCGTCAAGGTGCCCAGCAGGTTTAATGAATAATTCAGGTATATTTTAATATTGCGGCAGGTCAGTGTTCCAGCAAAGGCCGGTCAATGTTTCCAACTTCTGCATATGCTCTATATAAGCTGTATTGCCATTTAAGATAATTGGTTTGATTATGACCTTGTGCATCCATTTTCTCAAGTAAAATAAATCTGTGTGCAATGAAGGCAAGACGGAGGAGACACTTACAATATGCTTAATAAGTCAGTCAGTGGTCCATTTAGCCTGTAATAATCAGGATTACAGCATCCCTCTCAGTAGATAAGATTCCCCGTCTCAGCCCTCACTGAAAGCCTCAGCACTACCCAGGAACAGAAAATAAACTCTCCCAAACATTTTGCATCATAATTTGCTTAACTACCATTCAGAATCTATACCATTATTACAAGACTATAGAAAAATGCAGAGCAAGGTGCAGTGTGTCCTGCTTAAAAAAAAATCAATAGCCACAAGGCGCTTATGACAGGTTTCTCCGTAATCGATAGATCATCTTGTCCATTAAGGCAGCTGTATTACAGTACATGAACACACTGCATATGTCAACGTAAAATGACATGTCAGAATGAAAAATAATGAGTGCACTACAGCCGAAGTCGTATTTTCAGAAGAATGTAGCATAATACAATGATAGAGGAGAAAGCCAACTTCTGAAATAGCAAAGTAAACTTGCGGCTATTTACCGCAGTTTACATATTAAAGCTTTATGTACCTTAATATCATCTCCTTCCCACTTCATTTCAACAAAATATCACGTTACAAAAGGATGCACCAGGTTGACAAATAAAACATCTGAAGGGGGCATACAGGGTTAAGCCAGGAGTCAAATAAACACTAATGAGGGATTTTTATACTGTAAGATCTGCAAAGATCTCACAGGCAACACTGAGCTGTGAGCTAAAGAGAGTTTCCCTTCTGATGCAAGCGTTATCTACATGGCAGGATCAGCTGTTGGGTTCCTTCGGATAGCAGTGTCACACCATCTGAAACACCACAATTAGAGCTAAAAAATTCAATGTTCCAGTTATCGAGAAAAAAAAGCTGTGAAGATGTTGGTTTTCCGTTTCCCTCCTGACTGTAGCTCTAGGCTAATAAACAGAGGTGGAAAGTTTCAGGTTCAGATGGTAAAAGACCTGCCATGTATTTCTCCCGCCTATGACCTCATCTAGCAGATTTTGCCAATTAAATTTTACTTCCTGGTGGAAGAATTATGCCGACTGGCAAATCCAGGGTATGAGACCAAAACCCTGGGGTGGAATTTAACTGTCTGTGCCTGGAGTTCCCACCTCAGTGTACAGGGGTACTGTAAATTGATGGTAAGTGAGAATGTTCTGTGGGGAATGGGACAGTCGTGGCAGGTTCTAACATCAAAAGGACTGTCAAAAACAAGCAGAAGAAACTGGCTGGATGGACACTTCTGAATTTAAATCGAGGGCAACTTCTGAGACCATCTTTTTTTCTCTGATAATGAAGACCTGTCTTCGAGAATTTCCATCAACCAACAACTGTGAAAAAAAGCTTCTGAAAGCAGTGGAGGAGGGGGCTACTGAAATTAAACAATAAAACACATTTTGGCACCACTTAATGACACGCTTTGGTTCCTTCGGTCTCTACAGACCGTCCAACTTGTGATACATTTTTTTTGCTGGGGGAAAAATAATGATGGGAAAGCGGGCTGCGAGGCACCAATGTCATTAATTACATCTATCATGTGAGTTCATTTTTTCAGTCATCACCTGCCCTCAAAATCAAATAAGAATCGAATGTAGGAGGATGGGGTCGACCCCTTCACCATCTCCAGAATGAGATTTAAACTTTCCGTCGAATGTAAGACAAGACTATGCCCCTGTGCTTCAGCCAGACAAATGGGTTCGAAGGAAAACGTCAATTCTGTTAGCCTGTGCCAACAATCGTGGCATAGCATCCTGTCCTAAAGCGGTGAGCTTTTTCACTCCAACAGCACAGGGCTCACGATGTTAAGCACAGACACAAAGCTCATCTTCCGAAAACCACCATCAAAACACAGCCTGAAACACCTGCTATGTCAAAAACAAAAGCAAAAGAACACTGCTCTCTATTTGTTAGTTTGTCTCCTCCGCCTCTCGTGTGACTTTGTGAGTTATTTTGGTCCACGAAAACTAGAAATCCAGTGATACTGCAAGAATTTTTACAATACCAAAAAAAAAAAAAAAAATCAGACTGCCTAGGAGCAGAGAGAGATGGAAGAGGTGCCTCCAAAATTAAGAACCTCCGAAAACTTGCTCGTTTCCTCATAAATATTAATTTCACTAAGACAAAGAAGAAGAACATCATTACTTTTCCATTTTTAAAACAGGGCTGGGTCTCTGAAAAAATGTACCGCAGACAGTAATGACCTACATACCCAGCTGTAGCTCAATGACACTGCTGCAGCACAGAGCAGAGTGAGTGACAAGCCTGAGCTCAGACAAGCAGGGAAATGAAAACCAAATTCACCAGAGAGTACGTCCAATTCAGAGTCTGCAGACTCTTATTAACACACAGGACAGAAGTTTAAGCCAATACTATAAAATCATTGACTTCAGTTGAGGTGAATCCAATGATTTATCCACCTAGGACAAGTGATATTCACCGAGGCTGTGCCTCAGTGAATATCACTTGTCCTAGGTGGATAAATCATTGGATTCACCGATAACTGAAGTCAATAACTGTCTGTATTATATGACCCTACATGAAAATATAAAATAAATGATCTTCACTGTCCCGTGTAGGGAGTCATCGAAGACAAGCGATGACTCTAACGTAAAGCTCCTCACAGGGATGAAGCGACATGAAATACGGACACCGTCAAGAGCTTCTGCGAGGAAGCCTAATGTATTTTTAGCTAGAGGTCGTCGGATTGTTATCTTCAACTCTTGCACACTTTTGCGTGGTGAACATCACTGTTTAAAGTGACTGACCAATCGGGAGAGAGTGAATCCTTGCATCCTATAATAATATACAACACCTGCACGGCCGTACTCAAAAACGCACATACAACCACACAAACACACACACACACGCGCATTCAAACACATGCACACAAATGCGCTAAAACTGAATGAAATCAATTTGCACAAGCTGAGCACAGATTTCTATTAGACTAGCAGTTTAAAATGGCAAAGAGGACACAGTCTACTGAGCATGTGCAACACAGAGATACAGTTGAGAGAGTTCTTCCTTCTCAGACAGAGAAAGGAAGCGCCCTTCTCTGTCGGTGCGCTGAACTGATCCGCAGTCAGCCGGCGGGACGTCTCTGGACCCGTGCCATATAGAGGAAAGAGAGGGAGAGAGGGGAGAGAGAGAGAGAGGAGAGGGAGAGAGAAAGAGAGAGCATGCGGTCGATACTCACAGAGGCCCGACGGAGAGTCTCTTATTATTAACAGCAGTGGCTCTTTGTTAACCCAGCTCTACTGTTCATGTTCAGCGAGCACTGCCTCCCGTCTACTGTTGTATAACTCTCCATTCTGTCTGTCAGTGTCTGAGTGAGAATGTGTGTGTGTGTGAGAGAGTGAGTGAAAGTGTGTTCGTGTGTATGAGTGTGTGTGAAAGAGTGTGAGAGAGAGTGAATGTGTGTGTGTGTGTGTGTGTGTGTGTGAGAGAGAGTGAGTGAAAGTGTGTTCGTGTGTATGAGTGTGTGAAAGAGTGAGAGGGAGAGTGTGTGTGTGTGTGTGTGAGAGAGAGTGAGTGAGTGAGAGAGAGTGTGTATGTATGAGTATGTTTGAAAGAGAGAGAGGGAGTGTGTGTGTGTGTGTGTGTCTGTGTGTGTGTGTGTGTGAAAGAGAGGTGTGCGCGTGTGTGAGCACGTGTGAATATGAGTGTCCGTGTGTATCTGTACTGCAGTATGACTCTGTCAGCGTACCTGTGAGTCGGTGTTGTGAATCAGTGTTTGCAGGTGTGCACGCACGGACATACACACACGTGTGTATGCATTTTCCAGTAAGTGTGAGTTTATCTGTGTGTCCCTGTGTGTGAGAGAGTGTGTGTATGTGAGTATGTCTCTGTGTATGTGTGTGCGTGCGTGCGTGTGTGTGTGTGTGTGTGTGTGTGTGTGTGTGTGCATTTGGGTGCGATTTGATCTCCTGCTGCACACACCTCACTCGTGTGAAATCCATCTCCCTGCTGGTGACCAGATTCAGAATGAGGAGAGCAGGTGAGTTTCTCCATTCCAGCCGCATCTCAATTCTGCCTTTTCACATTCCTCATGAACATTTTAAAGCACACACACACACACACACACACACACACACACAGTGGTTTGACTTGGCATACATGTATACATTTCTCTGTTTACCAGCTCAGACATCAGACTCAAAAACCTGAGCCAGTGAGACTGTTTTTATCTGCAGAGGGACTGTGACCCTCCTCTTCACATGACTGGGCTGGAGATGCACAGTTCTGCCTTAGGTGTGAAAATACAGCGCTGTAGCATCCTTTGGAGTGATTCCACCCAAGCGCACGAAACTGTGAATTATTCTGCCACCACTCGATGACTTCTGAAGCACCTGATGTGTAGATACGGCAGCCCTGAAGCACAGTATACTGAGGAAGCTTAGGGTGAACTTCGGCTAACTTCTCGCGAACTTACGTTCACTTCCACAATAGAGTGGAATATCTTTTCTCATCAACGGACTGGTGTTGATGAATAGCTTAGGCTTGGAACATATACTCAGTTTATCGAACAGAGCATTTTCAATTGTCAGTGTTCCATAAGACCCATTGTTCACTAATGAATCCATAAATGCAGATAAATGCACTGTATACATGATGTAATAATTCAGGTGAATTAATGTTGGAGGCTTAATATAAGGCTTCTTTTGACATTGCCACAGCTATAGCAGGAGTGGCTGAATACTGATAGGTAATTATAATTTATTTATTTTTTTAATGTGATGCATTTTTGATGTTTCTGTTGCCCTATGTAAACACCGCATGAGCATTTACTGTGATGCGAAAGCTAACGTTGAGGACGCAGGTAAACTGGGACGAGTGGTTCAGGTGGGGCTGGTGTCATTTTAGCTTCTCGCGCAAATGAATCTCCGAACCCATAAACGGCCTGTAATTTCATTTGTGCGGCACAGGCAGAATAGGAAATGGGAAACGCCGGCGGTCCGCTGTGTTCGCTCCTTTAATTAGAGGTCAGACGAGGCGATGGCCCAGGATAGAGCGTAAAGCGGCTTGTAGCGCATGGCGGTTTTCTGCCCTCGCGCCGGGCTGAGGAAAGCCCTGGTAGATTGGGCTTGATTATACCCAGGAGGGCAGGGAGTGCGTCCATATTTTCCTGGAGGCTTTGGAGAGGCCTGGTTTATGTAGACATGTCGTTACGCGGGCAGCACATTTTTAAATTCTGATGAATTGGCATTTTGTGAGTCTATATTTGAAGGGTTCATTTGCAAAAACAGTTGTGCGCATTTTGATTTATTTTCCTAAAACATGTTTTTTTATATTTTGCACTCCAATGAATATCAATCAAATTATTGTAGGGTTATTTCAGTAAGATATGATTTTTTTTTTTTACTTTTCCTTAATGATGTTTTTTGATTGTTTAGTCAAAGGAATATTCATCAAACTACTATTGCAGGGCTATTCAACATTATCCAGAAAGGGCCGGTGTGGGTGGAGGCTTTAATTCCAACCGAGCACTTACACACCTGACACCACTAATCAACCCCAAGAGTCTTTGCCAATGAGCTTGATTAGTAGTATCAGGTGTGTAAGTGCTTGGTTGGAATGAAAGCCTGTGCCCACACCGGCCCTTGCAGGATAATGTTGAATAGCCCTGATCTAGATCTAGTGCATCATTATATGCAAGTTTCCCTTTAATTCAGTGGAACACATTTGGGATCTTTGGAAACCTTGGTCTCCACTAAAATTTAAAATAGGTCTAAAGCTCCACAGGTTTGAATTTAGCAGCTGCATCTTACAGACCCATATATGGGTCCATAGATTTTATAGCTTAATGTAGAAAGGTGGTGAAGGAGGGACTCTCTTTCCCAGAATGCAATTTCTGTGTGTTTGGATGGGTATCCAGTGTGTTTCTAAGGGTTTAATTGTTTGATATGCTCCACCTTTTGTCTTTCCCCTGATTTGCTGGTGCCAGCTATAGGGAGGGAGAAGCAGTCTCCTCGGACTGTGGTTTTATAAAGGAGCAGCTCATTAGTGCTATAAAGTGACTAACTCTAGTCATTTCAGAGTTTGTGCTCTCTGAGATTAATGGAGGGTTTACAGTGATGTGGAGGGTTGTGTCAGTCCATCATGCCCCGAGGGCAGATTCTTTTGCTGATATTTGGCGTTTTACCCCATAAAGGGACTCATTTAAGTCATTAAGAGTTTGTGCACTTTGCATTAAAGGGCCGAACTTCAAAAGCTGACTGAATGGAAATCGCTAAAAACCTGTTAACATCACTGACCCTGGAACTGTAGTTACAGACCCATGACAAAGATGCTGTTAACCTTAAATAGGAGAGTTTTTCTTTTGGATATGTACGTACATGTACACTACCACACAGTGAAAAGGCAACACCCATATTTAAAAACAAAAAGAAGAAGCAACCAATGTTTTTCGATTCAATTTTAACACAGATAGAAAAAGCATTTCATGTCCATAACACTGTAAAGTTTCATCACATTATCTCATCAAACATGTCCGATTCGCCACTGTGAATGCACAAACCCTCCACAAACTGTCAGTAGTGAGCGTGTCCTCCCTGTGCTTGCACACATGTGCGTAAACGGCGAGGCATCGATTCGCACAAACGACGCACAGTTGCTTGGGGAAAGTTCCTCCACTCCTCCTGTAGTGCTGCTGTCAACTCGGCAACATCGTGTGGTTGATATTGACGCTGGCGCACCTGACGACCCAGCTCATCCCACGTGTTCAATGGGGTTAAGATCGGGTGAGATGGATGGCCAAGGCAGAACATCAACCCCCTGCTTGTTGGAGAAAGCCTCTGGTGAGCCATGCAGTTTGCAGACGGGCGCTGTGATGTTGGAACGCGAACGGTAATCATTGTTATCCATGGTTGTTCAACAGTGGTTGGAGAACTGGTCTTAAAATCTCATAAATTATGGGTTATCCACTAATTCCTAACCACTTTTCTTTAACCTTTGAGGAAAACGTCATAAGGTAAAAGGAAGGTGCAAAGGGGACTTCCTAACTGCTTAAGACAACCGCACAGAGTAGAGAATCCGAATGCACTTACACTCAGCAGCGTAATCATGAGCCCCCTGCCCGTCACATACGTTTCTTTACGCGATTGGCCTGATGAATGGTTGCTGCTTTGAATATTGCTGCTGGTGGTTGCTGGATGGTTCTGTATACCCTATGCTAAAGGAGGTAAATTAGGAAGCACTGGGATACCTTTCCTTAAAATTTAAAGAATTCGAATACACTTATCATGGCTGCCCAGTAATTATTTCCAGATCATTTTTAGGAGTTAGGAACTTTCCTAGGCAAAAAAAAAAAAAAAAACTATTTGGACGCAGCCTATGTTTCTTATTGTCCGAAATATTTCACTCTGAGCTGCCCCCTAGTGGATTTACAGCTGAACATCCACGCCAATGCCAAAGACGTATGTGGAAGTATGTGGGCAGAGAGGTTTACGACGTTTCGAACGGACATCTCTATTTTCGTATGTAAAGGAAGCATAAATGAGCCTTTAGACCTCCACGAATCACAAGAAGTTCACTCCAAAATCTCACATTGATGGCAGCCCAGACTGTGACACTACCCCACCAAATCGATTTCTCTCCAGAACACACCTGTCGTGATGACGTTCATACTGCCTCCTGTACACCCCTTGTCAGCAAATGACACACAGAACCTCGATTCGTATGAAAAAACCCAATGGTGGAAGACTTGTGGCGGCTGAACATGATGACATCGATCAAACAGGAGTCTGTTGTCACTGTGATGTAGTGTCATGATGTTGCCTCAATATGGCCTTCGGCACTTTAACCCCACAGCTCGCAGTCGGCGAATCACTGTCATGGCATGGATGGGGCGTCTGTGGCATCCTATCGTGTTCTGAGTCGTGTCTGCTACTGTTTGCAACCGGTTCCTCAGATGGATCCACCGGATGTGTCGGTCCTACGTGCCGTCGTAACCAGAAGTTGTCCTGGTTGGGGGCGGTCGTGAATGCTTCCTGTCTGTTGGTAGCGATGGTCCAGTCTGTTGATGGTGGATGGACCCTGAACCGGCGGACAACCTCTCTGAGATGTTCCCCCAAGCAGCATCCCCAAAGCTCACTCCCTCTGCTGTTCTGTAAGCTGTGGCATTCTGACACTGATGCTGATGGGGATGAACCACTGTGCCGTTTATGTGTCCAATGTCTTGCTTTGCATTTGCATTTCATTCAAGTGATGCATTCAACCTGCTGCTAATGACATGATAAAGTTGCGCATTTGAGAAGTGATCCCGACAGACACACAAACTGGGCTCGTACCCGGACTTCGCACAAATTCCAGCTTTTAACCTGCGTACCATAATATTTCTTCTGTGGTAATTTTACTGGCTTCAAAAAATTCTACAATTTCAAAAATTAGGTGTTGTGTTTTCACTGTGTTTCAGAATATATTCTTGGTGTTGTGATCATGCTTTATTCAGTGACTTTCCATGGTATCAATGGGGAAGATGTGTGGAGCCAAGGACAGTCTGTTCTGGGTTTCTTGGCATAAGCCGTGTTTTAAAAGCAGTCATTGGTTTATATGTAAGTACAGACTCACTGTGCCACACACATGCTCTCTTTCTCTCCCCATTACACAGAGTGTTTCCTCGGTTGTGGTTTCAGCCTCTAGTTTAAACATTGATTCTCATGGGATTATATCGCCCTGGTGTCATTGTTCAAGTTTTCTCCAGTCAAAAGTTGAGGTTTCGACAGTCTGCTACATTTTTCCATCTGCATTCTCCACATCGTGGAAACCAGAGAACCCCAGGACTGTGTGAGGCAGTGTGTGTAGCTCAGTTGGCTGCCTCCCCATGGATGTGAATGTTGGCGTGTCCAGTACGTGTCCATATTCTTATACAGTTTTTTTTCGATTGCTTACAAGCACTGGTCGAAACTGAAGTCACATGTTCAAAACTCTCAACACAGTCTGCAAAACAGAAGTCCATGTGGACCAAACTGTGAATCACTTTTCATTGCTTTCGCACAAAATGCATTCAGTGACCACAGTCACCAAAATTCATGAACTCTTTTCTCAGTTACTAGTTCACCACCTGCAAAACGCTATACTTTTACAGCACATTTTTCAAATGCTAACACACTTTGTTCAAAACAGTTAAAAACACAATCAAAACAGAATGATGGGGAAAAAAACATGGGGAATTTCTGCTGCAGCCACATTGAAATCTATAGAAAATCATATCAAAATATTGACAATAAAAATAAATAAAAAGATTGTGTAATTCCAAACACAGCCTCATTTTGTTTGGCCTCATTAGAAACCATATAAAAGAAGTGGCTTCTGACTGTTTTTCCTTTGGAAATATGGATGAAAGAGCAGCGGTTGAGGTTGGTAGAGAGAGAAGAGTGGCCAGGAGAGGGAGAGGGAGAGGAGGAGGGAGAGGAGGAGGGAGAGGAAGACCAAGAGCTGTGGTCTCTGATGAAATTAGGGCCACAGTGATTGACCATGTGGTAAATCATGGACTCTTTTAGAGAGGCTGGTTTAAGGGTGCAGCCAAACTTGCAGCGTTCGACAGTTGCATCAATTATGAGAATTTTCCAGCAAAACAACAGGTAAGACATGCATCCCACAATTACTGTATTGAACCAGATTTTACAAAAAAGTAATCTATGTTTTTACATCAGCTGGCATTTTGGGAAATATACTGATTACAGTATTTTGTGTTTTATATTACTGTACTGTATGTAAGATGCATAGGTTGCCACCTACAGGAGGAAGAGGCCGAATTTTCACGGATGTCCAGGAAACAGCTCTCATTGATATGGTCATCGCAAACAATGCCATACAGCTGAGGGAAATTCGGGACGGAGTGCTGAGAGACAACGCAACCTTTGCCAATGTGAACACCGTCAGCACTACAACAATTGCCAGAGTCCTTGAAGCATAAAGTAAGGATGAAGCAACTGTACAAAGTACCTTTCGAAAGAAATGGAGAACGTGTCAAACAACTCCGTAATCAATATGTTCAGGTAAGATGTTTGTTCAATTACTAACCAAGCAGACATACATAACTATGCATAATGTGCTGTAAAACTGCGAATTTCCTTTATTTTAGATGGTCATGGAGATGGAGGCCAGACCAACTCCACAAGAATTTGTATATGTGGATGAAGCAGGATTCAACCTGGCAAAAAAAGACGCAGAGGAAGAAATGTCATTGGGCAGCCGGCAACAGTTGATGTACCAGGCCAGAGAGGCGCAAATATTACGATGTGTGCAGCCCTCTCCAATGATGGTTTGCTTTTACATAAACCTCTCATTGGCCCGTACAAAACAGAGAGGCTCATTTCTTTTTTAGATGACCTCCATATTCAACTTGTGCCAGCAGGAGAGATAGGGCAAGAAATACAACATTTGTTGTTGTGTGGGACAGTGAGGCATTCCACCACTCCGCTGCAGTGACTGCGTGGTTCACTGCACATCCCCGGATGTCTGTGCTGTTTTCGCCTCCATACTCGCCCTTCTTGAACCCCATTGAAGAATTTTTTCAGCATGGAGGTGGAGAGTTTATGATCACTCTCCACACAACCAGCTCTCCCTGCTGGATGAAATAAATGCTGGGTGTGGAGATATTTCTCCCGAAGCCTGCCAGGGGTGGATCAGACTTTCAAAAAGGTTCTACCCAATGTGCATCGCCAGAGAAGACATAAGATGTGACGTGGATGAAAACGTGACCAAATGCAGATGACAGGGTGCGAATGTTACGGTATACATGTGTTGTTGTTTTTTTTTAGGTTTTATCTCTTGATTTGTATTCTGCCCCTGGAATTCTGAGATTCTGTATTTTTCTGTTTACGGTAAACTTTTTATTTTTTGTCAGGTCCCGAAGTACCAATGCAAAAGCACAGAGAAAATAAATGTTCTTGAAGTAAATTGCTGCATTCCTGATTCATTCTTGTTGCAATATATTACAGTACATGCAATAATTTAGAACACTCAAAGTGCAAAGATCTTATTTTATAATAAAATACTGATTTATCAAAAAAAATCATTCAAACTTGAAAGATAAAATTTATTTTGTAATGCTCTCTGTTGTTAGTATTTTGCAGTTCAGTGTGCTAAGAGTGACAGTGTTTGTTTCCAAAGTGAGACTATTTGCTAGTGTTGTGGTTGAATGGGCTTATTTTGAGACATGTATGAAGTGTTTTGTTGGTGAGAAACAGTTTTGGGGATGAGATTAACTGTTTAGCTGAGATGCATGATGGAAATGCAGGCTGTGTTAAGAGTTTTGAACATATGACTTCAGTTTTGACCAATGCTTGTTAGCAATCGAAAAAAACTTTAATATGTGCATTTCTGTATTTTCATACATCATAGAGGAGTTCCATCTTTGAGCTGATGGAAGCTATAGACCTTTATTGAGTGGTTTTTACCCTAGGGGAGACATGGGCTATGTGCCAGCTAATACTTTATTATTTTAACATAGTGTTTCAAAATGAAAACCATCTTAAACCACATGAAAGTTTTGGCGCCATTTCAGAAATAATCTCATTCCTTACGAACCTGAAAACTCATATCACATGAGCATTTATGTTCACTGGGCACGCACGCGCCGGTGTAAAGATTGTTCACCCCGCGTCATCGTTTTCCAAAGTAAAAACCTCCACTGAGTCTGCATTGTGCTCACCCCAATGGCCACCCCTCAGAGTTTAATCTGTTCTGGAAAAGATGGAGTAAAGTATTTTTCTGGGTTATTTTAGAGAGAGGGAGAATCGAGGAAAGGTAAGAGCAGTGAACTCTCTTTCCCTCAGGGCGAGTTCTGAGCTGGATGTATGGTATGGAAGAGGATTGGCTCAGAGAAAGTCTGTGTGGCAGGATAGAGTGTGTGTGTGTGTGTGTGTGTGTGTGTGTGTGTGTGTGTGTGTGCTTGTGTGTGTGTGTATGTGTGTGTGTGTGTGTGTGCTTGTGTGTGTGTGCTTGTGTTTGTGTGTGTGTGTGTGTGTGTGTGTGTGCATGTGCGTGCTTGTGTGTGTGTGTGTGTGTGTGCTCGCACATGTGTGTGTGTATGTGTGTGTGCATTGTGTGCTCGCACATGTGTGTGTGTGTGTGTGTGTGTGTGTGTGTGTGGGTGCTTGTGTGTGTGTGTGTGTGTGTGCTCGCACATGTGTGTGTGTCTGTGTGTGTGCATTGTGTGCTCGCACATGTGTGTGTGTGTGTGTGTGTGCATGTGTGTGTGTGTGTGTGTGTGTGTGTGGGTGCGTCCGAGTGCCAGGGTAAGTATGTATGCATTAATTAAAAACTTAACTGCTTAATTATTTCATTCCATATTAAGGTGACATTCATTACATAAACATGACTGTCTCAAGTTATTCCTGTTAAATTGTAATCATTCTTTATTTAGTGACATGGATCTTAATGAAGAAAATTAGTGCGAATCCGTGAATCAATTCATGCTTCCTCATTTAACACAGAAATAGCTCGCAAAATCAAGCCCAATAAACTGAGATGGCAGTAATATATTTTAACCAGCACCTAAACACCACAAGCAAGGCATTCAGAGTCTTTAGTAGAGCGCTGAACACAGGGTGACCCTATAAATGTCAAGCCTAATCAAATTTCAATCTGGAGCACAATAAACAGCCAAAGCCAATGGAGGTAAGAATGATAGGTTGGGAAACTGACAATTCAGATTGACAAAATGGAGGTACATAACCAAGTGCACTATAAATTCCTGTTACACAACAGACCTGACCCCACTCAGAACAGCATGGCTTGTGGAGAGATCTTTGCACAGAGAACAGGACTGAAGTATGATGGAGTGGGTGACTGCATTGGAGTTAATTATAAAAATAGAACTAAGTTCAAAATGTTACTGCATGCAGCACAGACCAATACAGAGAATATCCAGACCTCTGTTTAGCATCTCTGCACACAGAGCAGACGCAGCCATGCAAACATTCACAGAGAAATACGTATTGACATACAGTGTTGTGAAAAAGTACTTGCCCCCTTCCTGATTTCTTCTTTTTTTTTTTGCATATTTATCACACTTAAATGTTTCAGATAATCAAACAAAATTTAACTATTAGACAAAGATAACCCGAGTAAATATAAAATGCAGTTTTTAAATTATGATTTCATTTATTAAGGGAAAAAGCTATCCAAACCTACCTGGCCCTATGTGAAAAAGTAATTGCACCCCTTCTTAAATCATGAATTAACTGTAATGAACCACATTTTCTGAGTTCAATTTCACTAGCCACATCCAGGCCTGATTATTACCAGACCTGTTGAATCAAAAAATCACTTAAACAGAACCTGTCTGACAAAGTGAAGGAGGCTAAAAGATCTCAAAAAGCAACACATCATGCTGCGATCTAAAGAAGTTCAAGAAAAGATGAGAAGTCATTGACATCTATCAGTCTAGAAAGGATTACAAAGCCATCTCTAAGGCTTTGGGACTCCAGCGAGCCATGGTGAGAGCCATAATCCACAAATGGAGAAAACTTGGAACAGTGGTGAACCTTCCCAGGGGTGGCCAGCCTACCAAAATTACTCCAAGAGCGCATCGACGACTCATCCAGGAGGTCACAAAAGAACCCAGAACAATATCTAAAGAACTGCAGGCCTCGCTTGCCTCAGTTAAAGTCAATGTTCATGATTCACCAATAAGAAAGAGACTGGGCAAAATGGCATCCATGGGAGAGTTCCAAGGCTGACCAAAAAGAACACAAAGGCTCATCTCACATTTGCCAAAAAACATCTTGATGATCCCCAAGACTTCTGGGAAAATATTCTGTGGACTGACGAGACAAAAGTTGAACTTTTTGGAAGGTGTGCGTCCCACTACATCTGGCATAAAACAAACACAGCATTTCATAAAAAGAACACCATACCAACAGTCAAACATGGTGGTGGTAGTGTGATGGTCTGGGGCTGCTTTGCTGCTTCAGGACCTGGACGACTTGCTGTAATTGATGGCACCATGAATTCTGCTCTCTACTGGAAAATCCTGAAGGAGAATGCTGACCATGAATTTGTGACCTCAAGCTCAAGTGCACTTGGGTTATGCAGCAGGACAATGATTCGAAATACACCAGCAAGTCTACCTCTGAATGGCTTAAAAAAAAAACCAAAATGAAGGTTTTGGAGTGGCCTAGTCACAGTCCAGACTTAAATTCAATTGTGATGCTGTGGAATGACTTTAAACAGGCCGTTCATACTCGAAAACCCTCCAATGTGGCTGAATTAAAACACTTCTGCAAGGAAGAGTGGGCCAAAATTCCTCCACAGCGATTTGAAAGATTCATTGCCAGTTATCGCAAACACTTGATGGTAGTTGTCGCCGAGGGCAGCACAACCAGTTATTAGGGGGCAATTACTTTTTCACATAGGGCCAGGTAGGTTTGGATAGCTTTTTCCCTCAATAAATGAAATCATCATTTAAAAACTGCCTTTTGTATTTACTCGGGTTATCTTTGTCTGACACTAAAATTTGTTTGATGACCTGAAACATTTAAGTATGACTATGCTACAAAAATAAGAAATCAGGAGGGGGGGGCAAATACTTTTTCACAGTACTAAACTTTCTCGCTCGTTATCTTTTTCTCTTCCTCCATCTCTCGCGCACACACACACACACGCACGCTCACAATCAAATCTTTCTCACGCAGTACCTCTCAAATTCAAATTCAAATTCCTATTCAAATGAGCTGTATTAGCATGACAAGTGACCTTGCGTTACAAAAGTAACATGAATGTCAAACATAAAACTCACAATGATATATACTAACGGACTAATATACACATGAACATTTGAATGAATAATAAAATAGTAAGAATAATTGTTTTGTTGCATAAAAATTAAACATATCTGTAACAAAATTTATACAATAAACGCAGTATAACATTCTGTAATTTAGCCCACACCCTCTCTTGATTTGTGGCAGGCAGAGACATTTTGTGCTGGTACCTCTAATGTGTTGTGGTCTTCGCCCAGAAGGATTTTTAATTTATTTGCATCTGGTTGATTTTGGAATTTGTTAATGTGGGTAATGAATTTGGGAAAATATTGATTTTGTATTGATTCGTATTTGGGGCAGGAGAGTCAAAAATGGGCCTCTGTTTCGGCCTCTGCTTAGTCACAGTGGGCACAAAGCCTCTTCTCTTTCGGCAGCCAGGTCTTTTTGTGCCATCCTGCTTCAATTGCAAGGATGTGGTCACTCAGTCTGTACATTGTTAATGTCTTTGTTTTGGGTTTTAAACTCTAGTCTCTCTCTCTCTCTCTCTCTCTCACACACACCCACACACACACACACACACACACGCACACACACACACACAGGCTTTCAGAGCAGGAAATTACAAAGGCATTTATGAAACAGAACAGACGTATTAGCAAGATGACCATCGTTATACCCTTGTTTTGACAACTACGATCATACTGTCACAGCCAGAGCTCAAGGAATTAGCTTCTGCGGCCAGACCACAGCAGTTAGCGCTACAGCGATCCGGTGTGGTCGGAGAGATAGACTCCGTGAGAAGAGAGGTGAACCGAGGTGAGAGGATAAGTGATCGCGCCGGAGCGGAATCACAGACAGCAGCTATTCAGTCTCATTAATGACATGGGGCAGGGCTGCCAGATTTACAGTTTGTAAATCTCTCTAATCCCAACAACATAATCATTAACAAGGCCACCAGATGCCAGGCACGGGGTGGGTGGGGGGACTGGAGAGCCATTCTATAGGAGCGAAAAAAAAAACTATTTATCATTCTATGTGTTCCTTCAAAAACTCTGACCGAACATTACAAGCCAGAATATAAGACTAACCAATAGTAATATTTGAGAAACCGGACACTGTGGTTTGAAACTTGCTGCTCAGGCAAGTCCAGAACAGGACAATTCCCTATTAAATACGTTGTACATATTTCAATACCATTTACATTACAGAAATATCTGCACACCCATTGTTTCAATATTTCAATGCACACCGATGGACATGACACTGGAGGGAAGGATGCTAAAGGGAATAGGGTCATAGAATGACAAGTGGGTTTATGATAAGAGGGATTATTTTTAAATGCAAGGGCCATTTTTCTAACCTGGAAAAAAAAATCCAAATCTTTAAATTCAACAAAATAACCACCATTTGCGATAGTAATGGCAAATAATTTCTAGAACAAGTATTTTTTTTTTCCCGCATGGGGGCATATGTTTTTTAAAGATCACCCCAGCTTGGGTGTAGAAGTTGCACATCCTTCAACTTCTGGTCCAGTAAAAACCATCAATCCATTATCTACACCGCTTCTTCCTCACTGGGGTCTCAGGGGAGCTGGAGCCTATGACAACTGACTATGGGCGGAAGGCAGAGGCTCACCCTTGACAGCTCACCAATCCATTGCAGGGCACACACACCACACACACACACACACACACACACACACACACATACCTATGGGTATATTAGAGTCTCCAGCTAGCCTGGCGTGCATGTCTTTGGACTGTGGGAGGAAACTGGAGTACTCAGAGAGAGGAAACCCATGCAAACATGGGGAGAACAAGCAAACTCCGCACAGAAAGGCCCCAGGCCGAATTTGAACCCCTGACCTTCTTGCTGTGAGGTGACACAGCGACCCACTGTGCCACCATGTTACCCCTTCAATAAGTACCAAACTGTTTTTTAAATTTCAAGTTGCCAGCTTGAAAAGGAAAATAATTCCTTTGAATACTTTGTCAATCTGGTTTTTATGAATTACAAACTGTTGGATACCATCCTAAATAGTAAATGATTCCATTTTAACTTCTGGCTATAATTACCTCATTCAATTTCAGCATTTTCATAGAAGTTAAATCTCCACAGTTTAATACTGCCATCTTCAGAAGTAACTTAAAAAGCAAGAAAATCCCCTACAGGAACAGTTTCCATGTAAAAATATTACGATACTGAAATGTATCAATTCGCCACAGTACGATAATTGAAATGAAAATGTCCTCAATTCTGTTATTGCCCAGCTCTAAGTCATATCAGTCTGAATGAATGCGAACAAAGTCAGACAGCTGCTAGAAGCTCTGAATCTGGCGTAATAACGTGTAAATAAACACTAGAACAAGAAGACTGAGTTTGAAGCGGAGATCGAAGAGGGAACAGAGGATCTTCTCTGATGTTCAGCGTGGAGCCATGTTTGCCGAACAAAAACCTTCAAACACTCCACGTTTGCAAATCCAAATGCAATTTAGAACTGCAAACAATGACCCGGAGCCGTACCCTCACACAAACATTACAACCAGAATGAGCGCATTCTCAATACCAACCATTCACTGACATTGGAACTTCAAATAGCCAGAGCAACCCTACAGCTAAACATTGCCTTGGTTACCAAATACCTGTCACTCAACAGGAGACCTAGAAGAAGCCATGCAGAAGCTCAGGTCAGTCTGGCAGAGACAGGGTCAAACGCAATCTCATGCACTCAATCCATCCATCTATCCACTATGAAACCTACTAACCCTGGGTCAGGGTTTGAGAGAAGTTTGGAGTCTATTGCAGCTGCTAATGGGCAAAACTCAGAAGTATGACCTGACAGTTCAGCAATTCATCTGGCCCACACACCATTAACTCATATCTATGGGCAATTTATAGTCACCATACTCTCCAGATGACTGGAAATGAAAGACAAATAAAACTGTCCAACCCTGCCTGAACAGAGTTATTACTGTTAAAAAAAGACAAAAAAAAAAAAAAACAAGTGTGGAGCTGCACAGAAAAGACCACAAACCCAGATAAGAGAGATGGGCTAGCCATGAAAACGAGCCACGCTCCTGCCAAGAGCTGAGCAGATTCCACAGTGCGATTTACAGACAAAACAATCTTAGCACTGCCATCCAAACAGATAAACAGAATCTCCAAACCAGCAGATTGTGCGTGGAGTGCTTTGGCAAGGCTCGAGGGATGACCGCGCACGATTATTAAAGCCAGGGCCGTCATTAAGAATAACTGTGCCCTGCTAACAATAATGCCTTTCAGCAGAGCCAACTCAAAATGTTCTCACTCGGTTACTGGAACGTTCCATCAATGTCATGGCATAGGCACAACACTTCTGGGGGAAAAAAAAGAGAATGCGTAATGTGCGGGAAGCAGTGGCATAGCCAGAGCTGAAAATAGGGTAGACACAGAACGTGCCTTCACCACCAATGATCAGTCCCGACTTGTTCTCAATCACTTTCCTTTATTAACACGTTTTCCAACTGGAAGAATAATCCATTAGCAATTAAAGACTGCTTTTTTTTCTTAATGCAGTCCAAGGGGGATTTAATAATAGGCCAAATTCGGTTCAGAAAAATAATTTTCCCATTAGTAGGCCAACGCTTTACGAAAGGTAAACTGCTCTGGAACTTCTGTGCCACCTTAGCTGGCACGATAGGTGATCTAACCTGTGCTTCATGATTGTTTAAAGGTTTCCTATTATGTCACCAAGTGCACAGCAGATTAGTTATTGCAAGCCATTTCAAAATCTTTCCCCTCTTGACATCACATAGGGAAGTAACCAACCAGAGGCAAGAAGAACTGATCACCTTCAGCCAAGCAGTCAATCAGATTTCATTATTCTGGGTAGTCACCTCCCCTCGTGATGTCAGGAAGGGGAGATTTTGAACTGGCTCATTACTGCTAATTAGCTGTGCACCTGGTGGCATAATAGGGGACATTTCTATTAAATCATATACAAAGATTAGAAACACCTTAACATAATTTTGAATAAGGCTGATTGAAAAGCACCAAATTGCGAAATGGTTGTCCTCCTACCTTAAGGACAAAAACTAGCAACACCTGATAGTGTGGAGTGTTTTCGGAACGAATGTATCGTTAATGAAGAAAACTGACTGAGAACAAGTCAGGACTAATAATTGGTGGTAAAAAAATGTTCTCTGCCTACTGTATTCTCAGCTCTGGCTATGCCACTGGCTGGAAGGGCGGCGAGTCTAGGGCTGCACGATTCTGGAAAAAATGTGAATCACGATTTTTTGGTGTAGAATTGAGATCACGATTCTTTGGCACAATTTTTTCCCGCAAACTGAAATGTTTATTGTAGTAATAAAAAAAATTAAAAAAAAACAACTGGCCATTAAAGTGCAGTTAAAAAAAAAGGTAAAAAGACAAAATAAGTGCACCTTAACCCATTTAGGCCTGAGGCCTATTCAAAAAAACGCCCATGAAAACCTATGGGCAATTCTGAAAAGAACCCCTAAAACCTGAGGTTTTCTGGAAAACAGCACCCAGGTGTCAACGTCCAGTAAAAAGCTGATATCTCAGCCTCTGTAGCAGATAGAAACAAAATTCAAAAAGTATTTGAGAGCTTACACCTGTGGCCTTCATAAGAACTAAGTTTTTTATTTGTGCAAATCTTCATCACAATATTTAAAAGCAGGCATGATAAAGTGTCCGTTCAAATAAAATAAAAATAAACATAAAAATATAAAAAATAAAGTGTCTTGAAGTGTTACTATGGCATCTGCCCTAGTATAAAGTGCCAGTAAAAGAACAGCTATGAGCCCGGAAATGGTCGGAAAAGTAATGAAAACAAAAAAATGACGTATCCGCTTTCCCGGCCTGAAGGGTAGAAATGCGTAACAGCGCCCCCGGTTTTAAAGGTTAAAATGCGCACATGCTGTCCCGGTTTAAATGGGTTAAGTGCTCTTTGACTCCTCATGGCCTTGAACTAGGGATGCAACAATGTCAAACCGCAACCCAGGAGATGATACTGCTCAATAAAAATGTCATATCAAACAGGCAGGCACCGATGCAAACCCATCCGAGGCACATTTGCACACAAACAAAAGCCTGCACGGAGAGAAAGCAGCACGCCGACTGCATTCCAGCATAAACCAAGATTAGTTTTGGGGCAACCCTTTAAAGCCAAACCACATATCATCCACGTATCATCCAACTGCAGTCTTGAAACAATGGCTATCAAACTTAAGTGGCCGTTTAAAATGCTTTTGGCGCTTCGAAGTCAGCTTCATCACCTTGACATAATTAGCATACCCTAAATCTATTCCTGAGTAGCTACTTCGCCGAACTAAAGCTGCTTTTCCACAGAACGTGAAACGATTTTTTTCGCACGACAGATAACATTCAAAGTCAATGCAAAGACGCGAATACATCGCGGGTATTCGCGTCTTCGCATTGATTTTGAATGCACTAATCTGTCATGCAAATAATTCGTTTCGCGTTGCTCGTGGAAAAGCAGCTTAAAAATCAAGCAATTTATTTAGCCAACAAGTACAACCGGCATGTAGCCTATAATGATTAGAAAGCGATAATAAGAAGTGGACACACTAAACAAGGCTTCCCTGTAGGAGTGCCAATAACTAATAACACTACAACCATTTTAATATGGCCCTGGTTTTCAAAAATATAACAATATAGGCCGATGCAATGTAGAAAACATTTAATTAAGCCTATCCGCCGTGAGGTGTGATTTATTTTCGTATTCACATCAAATCGTCAGATGTCTGCCTATAAAAATAATCTGGCAAATGCACGCAGGTGAATCTGTGCTGTTTCCTGGTCATTTTAATCTCAATACGCGACTGCCAAAAGAACAATATAGAAATAAATTGGACTGTCTTCCGATTCAAATTTGTAATTTTGCCAATCAAGTGCTTGATTGTCAATTGAGCATGGGACCAAGGTGAGAACTATTGCTGTTGTGTTAATTGTGATAATTCTGCAAACCTTGACGTTGCTTTGTTCATGGCTTTGAATTTAGGCAACTGTATGGTCATGACCGCATCAGGTCTGATTCGTAAAGCAAAAATAGCGAGCTCGTCCGCTTGCCCCGTTGCGGGAGTTATTATTAATGCCCCGGGTGGATTTTCATCAGTGTTCATTCTGCGTTTATTTTTCCTGACCACAAACTTTCCTGCACTCTACGCTTTAACATTTCTCCGTGTCTCCCTCGCTGGCTCTGAATCTGCATGCTAGCCAACTCTGCTCGATTCGGAAGACCACCGCCATTTACTGTTTATCGTCTCTGGCTTCTACATGAACTCAAGTGATGTAGAGCTGCTTTGCCATAGGATGAGCGCGAATGCAACGTCAGTGCTGCGTTTGGGGGCGGTCTCAAGCGCCCCCAAGAGACCGCCTACTACTCACTTTCTTTGAAAACTACGAGTTAGTTTGCTCTGCGGCTCCTGAAATAATGCTGGAAAATCGTTGACATTTAGAAATCAGATCGCGCGTAGGGGTGAATCGAGATCACGATCTTCTGGCGATGTATCGTGCAGGCCTAGCGGCGACCTCGCAAAATGGCTCGGTGGAGATGACAACACGCCAGTTCTAATCACAAAAAATGAAGGACGTCTCGGTTCAGAGAAGAAAAGCGGAGTTAGGGCGACAAAGGCCCATCTTCATTTCAAAAACAGCAGTAGAAGCAGCTGGCCCCGACAACTTTCCAATAACTGAAGTAACCACGTACCCCGGCTCACGGACAATACCCCCCGTACAGAGAAACTGGAACAATAAACAGCGGTAACCACAGAAACTGGCGAGCAGATGAGGGCGTGTGTGTGAGAGAGGGAGCGTGAGTGTGTGAAAGAGGCTGTTGAGTTACATAAGCTTTTTGTCGAAGCTGACACAAAAGCCAAACATAATCTATAACTCGCACTGCAGTTTTAGACAGGGCGCGAGAGTGATAGAACAAGAGAAATAGTGTTAATTATAAAACCGGGACGAAAAGGAGGGCTCCTTCACAAACTGAAAAATGTTTTGTGGGAGATGTATTCAGCCTAAGGCAAATTCAACACATATAATGACTTTATTGCTTTTCCAAAATGTGCTTTTTACACCAAACATTGCTTCAGGAAACAGCAGATCCAATAGCATTTATACAAGGGAGAGAAAATAATGAGAAATAATCAGGGAGGGAGGGAGAAAAAGACAAGGAGAGAGATGAAGAAGAAGAAGAGGAAGAAGAAGAAGAGAGACTCATTTAAATAACAAATGTGTCCCAGATCTATGAAGGACAGAGTGAGAGTTTCGCTCTAGTTTTACTTCATTTACACAGCTGCAAGGCAGATACCCATCTTGTGCCCCAAAATCCACCGATGAGGGTGCTGCCCTGACCACAGCCGAGATCCATCGTTCTCATGCCATACAAAACCAACTATCAACAGAAAACCCCTCCATTTAAACAGAAACACACTGTTATCCAAAGTCCTTTCTCAAGATACCGCCATTTTGTTTCCATCCAGACCCTTGATGGGATTTAAGGTCTTTGCTCAGGATCACCTTGCTAAAGAAATGGATTAACTGAAATGTCAAGACAGTAGCAACCTGGCAGCACAGTAAAATGTTCAGTGTTAGATGAACACTTTCAGAGTACATACTGTATAAACTCACTCTGATGACAGTGGGATGGGATCATACAAATCATGGGAAACACTAGCATATATCCCAGATTTGAGAAGCTCAAAACATACTGTTTTTGTTTAGTCTGATTTAGAGATTGATCGATTCCATTATGAGGAGATTTTTAGAGCTGTACTTCAATGATTATAAGCGACTATACAAATAACTACACCCATCGTCATGGACAATTGTCTTCCTGTCAGTATTGGAGAGCTTTGACTTGCAGTCAGTTATTTTTTTTGTTTTTGTTGTTGCTGTTTTTCAGCATTTGTAGTCAATTTTTGACACAGTTCTCCTTGCCACCGTAAATAAATGCAGCAGTTTTTTGACCAAGGCACCTGAAACTCAGGCACTCGCTATCTGTCCCCTTGGGAACTGTTAGTACGCTCATCTTGCTTTGAACACTTACTCAGCAAAGGGCTAATGGCATCAAAAACCAATTTTCAGCCGCTTTCACACCGGACGCGAAACGAATTTTTCGCACGACTGATTACATTCAAAGTCTGCAAAGACGCGTGTATTCGCGTCTTTGCATTGACTTTGAATGTAATCCGTCGTGCGAAAAATTCGTTTCGCGTCGGGTGTGAAAGCAGGTTACAGAAAACACGTGATGCTAATTAATATCCATATTTATAAGAGTGGCCAGTGTCAATGCCTTTGTAATATTTTATGTGATATTTTGTCCACCAGCCCTGTACATACCGATAGAGTTAATTAAAAGAAGAACATTTTCCTGTTTGTAAAAATCGCATCTTCCGCATTACTTCGCCTTATTCCTGTGCTGTTTTCTCCATCTCATTTGGTATATGGCAAACATGGTGTTGACCTGTGCTAATTACAATCAATCTCACAGCAATAGAAGTCATCAGTAGCCTAATGCACCGACCCAGTGAAGCCATAAAAAAAAATAATAATAATAATAATTACATGCACCAATACCTTTGGTGAAGGTGCAAAAAATAAAGATCACAGCCAACACAAACCGCCAGGTCAATAGAACCCCATTACCAGCTGCCATTTTAAAGACACCCAGGGGACACCTCCACTCGCCCTCTTACGCGAGACTTATCCACAGCGCATTAAGCTGTCCACAGGAAAGCATTTGGAAGCACAAGCTGTTTTATATCACCCCATGCCAAGTCATAAAAGTCATCTGTGAGACAGGCCTCCATTTTCCCATCAGTTTAAATATACTGTGGGATTTCTTTCCCCACCTGTTTTTATTAATTTAATCGCAAAGCTTACAAGCGTTGCACATTCTGTGCGATTCGGTCGTTAAAGCGTGAACGGCCTGAGTGGTCAGCAGCCAGGAAAACTTGTTGAATGAGCAAAGTGCAGATCTGTCTCAGGGCAGTGCTGTGATATCGGGTCTAATTAAACAAGCCTAATATAGCCTCTAAGAAACCCAGGAATCTGCATCTTCAGATGTTAACCATCACTTTGGATAAAAGCCTCTGCAAGATATGTGATGTAATGTAATACAGTGTTCAGCCAGCCTGATAAAGTCAGGGCAGAGGGGTCTGGTATCGTTATATGCATACACTTGTAATCTCTGCACTTGCAAAGCCTACTAATCATATCCTCGGCAGATT
The DNA here is from genome assembly GCA_029692085.1 of Gymnothorax javanicus. NCBI lineage: Eukaryota > Metazoa > Chordata > Actinopteri > Anguilliformes > Muraenidae > Gymnothorax > Gymnothorax javanicus. The sequence continues at coordinate 54,780,589 of CM056195.1, forward strand.
ATGCCAGTCACTCTATACAATCAGACATAACCTTTAACAGGGATCTACACGGACTGCAGAGCACCACCTTGTGCAGTCAGCGCTTCAGTATTGAAATGGCAGTAAGTACAGGGGTTGGGAAGAAATATCAGAACCAGCATGTCCGAATAGCTGCACCCCTAAAAGGCCTTTAACTCTGAAATGTCAAAACTAGAGTACAACTAGAAGCACTCGGAGAGCGCTAACCTCTGCCAAGCCTATTCCACAATGGTAAAGAATCCTTTAAAAAAGTCCTGGATCCGGATTGTGATCCGGATCACCACCAAAATTTAATGGACTGTTCCTTGTAACATCCCCGACTCCTCCAGAAAATTTCATCGAAATCCATTTGTAGTCTCCTGAGTAATCCTGCTAACAAGCAAACCAACAAACAAACCAACGGCAACTGAAACATAACCTCCTTGGCAGAGGTAAAAATTGCAGGAATACTTTCAGGTGCATCGATCAAATAAATGGCAAAATTATTTAAGGTGGCATGAGGGACCTTAACAAAAGTTATGACAGCATACGACAAACACCAATAAACAGCAGCAGCAACAGCTAAAAAAAAAAAAAAACCAGGGCCACGGGTCAACGGATTCCGAGAGGGCCGTGCGGTTCCGTGGAAGGATAAACCCACAGAATGACATCTCCGAAAATCACCACAGAATTGAATCAAATCCATATCTTAACTTGTCTCAACAAAAACACTGCTTCATGAGCTTCTCAAAGCTAATGTTTATGGCCGTGTCACCTCCCCCATGACCCCCCCAACCAGGCCTGAAACCGCAAAAAGTTGAAACACTGCATCTGCAAACAATACCTGCATTCTAATACTGCGCCTCGGTTCTTCAGTATAAAGCTTTAAGGCAGTTCCTGATGTACAATGTATGTCTAATTACAAGACCACAGCAAGGCCCTTCACACTTGCGTAGTCTACACAACTCGATAGAAGTGTTAGCTAAACGGATGCGATGTGAATAAGAGTAAAGGACCTCAGGGCAGAGTTAATACAGCCTACGACAGTACTACTGTACTAGAATACAGAGAGACTGTAGTGACTGTGCCGTGGCGCAGCACAGTAGCCATGGCGACCTTAGTAGTAGGCAGAGCAAGAGGACAGTACAGATGAGCCCAGTTCTCAGTCACTCTGACTAAAAGAGGACTGGGTTCACAAACCAATGGCAAACAAACCCGAGGCCCAAAATGTGAGGCACTTTCCTCTGGGTGTCAATCTACTCCTCCCCTCTTCTACAAAACACCTCTACGATCAGCTATTTCACATTTTTGTCTCTCGCCTCTCTTTCACCAAATTGTCAAGAGGTGCAGGATCTGTTATTTTAAGAGTCCAACTCTTGGACACAAGAAAATGCTGCGAATACTAAATACAGTGCAACCCAATGAATACATGCAAACCAAAGAATATAACGTGCTATGGGATAATTGATAGGACACACAGTGCTTTTTGTGCACTTCCTGCTAAGTCTGTCTAAGCCAAAGCATGTTTTTTATTAATATTCTTTTTATCTATCTATCTATCTATCTATTTATTGACAACAGTTTCATATGAGCTAGACGTTTTCATTTACATTAGACCAATGAACATCAATGTGTTTAGTTCATTGAAAATCACTCGTAGACTTCCTGTCAAATGATACTGCAGGAATGCCCTTTGGCTGAGCGAAATGGTTGAACAGCGCCCTCTACTGGCTCACAAATAAGCACACCGAACCTGTATTGCAAGAAAACAAACACCACCAAATTACAGAGGTGGAGTGTATAACGTTACAAATGAGATTTTTTTTTAATCCCCCAAAAACGATTGGAAACGCGAACACGCTCCAAATAATCTTTTGGCCGACACAGTTTACGAGGACTATCCTTAATACAAACCTAAATCAAAGCAGCGTGACTTCCCAGCAAATTTCCGAGGGACTAAGATTTTTTAAAGGCAAAGATTACCAAAAAGGAAGAAAAAAACTGCTAGACGCATAGCCACGCCACTGAGTATTTTCATTAAGTGGAACTGCATTCAGGACACAGACACTCAGCGGTAAGCTCCAAGAAATCTCCCCTCTTTTCAATGAATTTATTCATTATATCATTTGATTTGACTCTAATCTGCCCACATCCAGATCGCTATTTGTTCAAATTCGGTACGCGCAAATGCATTACCTATTCATTCTTAGCAGGAAACCCATTATGATTTTTCTTTTGGCGACATTGCTTTTCATAAATAAAATTGGTCTGGGTTCAACATGCCGTGTGAAGTCTAAAAATCTAAAGCTTTAAATGTCAGAATAGTCATGTATCCGACTAATGGTGCAAAAAGCAATAATGTTATCGGTATGTAGTCACATGACCACATTAATTACCCTGATGGGTAACTGAAACAAGCGAAGGGGAAAATGGGACCAGTGAGCATATACTGTCCATTTGCTGATTCATATAAAATGTTTCTCAAGGCGTAAACTGAGGAGCCCAAGAGTAGGCCATTTTATTTTTTTAAATAATGGAGGTGTGCGCCATTGTGTTGAAAATGCAGATCTCCTGGAGTGTAATGTTGCATTTAATTGGGAGGGAGAGCAATTGCGCGAATCGCAAAATCCCAGCCGAATTACCTGTATGAACGCAACCGGCCTGGTCTGATTATATAAAACCCATCAGGCGTGGCCACTCTTAATATTATACCCACCTCGTCGATATTTAATCTTGGAAACAATAAATAAAAACTATAAACCGTTTACCATAAACACTGAATGAGCATAGTTGCATCTTTACTGCATGCGAGCAAACATAGAACAGGAGAGGAATTAAAATGAAAATGTTAAATAAAACAAAATCACAATTTAGAGCTGCATGTACCACTGACAGCTGTCCGGGTCCTTACCTGTATGGTTCCAAAGTCCACGTTTTCATAGTGGAAGTGGGCGCATTCAGCCAGTTTGGGAAAATGACCCTTCGTGAAGGACAACCTAGGGAATGGTCAATATTTGCCATCATCATAATCATAATCATCATAATTATCTGCAGTACATCAATACCGTTCGAGCTGAGAGGTCTCAAAGGCACAAAGTCTCTCAGGAGTTCAGCTGAGAGGAGTATTATTTTATTCTCCAACTAACTGCATGATGGATTTTTTTGACGGGGTGGGTGGGGGGGTGTGTAAGGGGGCTGGACAGTCTTACTTTTTGACATTCTTGACCTTCATGCTCGCAGTGCTACCGCAGGAACGAAGAGGGGGGTCTCCGGAAAGCTCCGGAACTTCTGCACTCCTTGCCTGCAAACAGATACAGACATAACTAATCAAGCCCCAACCTCCTCGACATCTCCTCTCAGCCCAGCTGATGGGACCATTATACACAGTCACATCACGCAATTAAAATGAAAATGAAATGTGTCATAGAGGAGGAACAACCCGGATGAGGCATTTCTATCTATCACTTGATGCCTAATGAGGATTTCGACTGTTTCGGTTAGGGAGTGTCAAAACAAAGATACTGCCGCACACAATAAACAGGTATCCTCAAGCGCACTGTGGATTTCTGTCTCCTTAGTCACCTCACAGTTTACCCAAGGAAACGTCAGGCAGTCTCATCTTCCAACAAAAGCTTACTCCAGCACAAAATCTCAGTGGCACTCATGAAATATTCAGACCGCCCTTGTATTTCAAACAGAAACCACACAGATCCATGTTAAAATCAGTCAGGAATTTCAGCTGAGTCTCTGGGTGACTCAGTGTTTTTACTTTGCAGAGTCACTGCCTGGCAACTGATGGAGACAGAATTAGCTCAGTGCTAACAGTTATGTAGTTTAATCAGTAAATATCAAAACCAACGATAGAACATTGAATTTACTTATAAAATAATAAAAAAAGTGTGAGGTGGGGGGTTAAGAATGGGGCTCAATGTGGTAGAAATACTTAAGGCTAAAAGTGGCCTTTCTACAACACATATCTTTGCCTGCACCATTGTTTTTTTTTTTAACTTTTCTGCAAACATTGACCTTTGACCTTGACCTCTGAAAATCCAATCGCCTCTTAACGTTATTAAATATAACCTTCCCACAAAGTCTCACCGAAATTGGGCGAGAATACTATTCTGTAATCCTGCTTACAAAAAGACAGCCACACAAACAAACAGCGGCCAAAAACAGAACCTGCATCCAACTCGTTGGCGAAGGTAACAAAACCCGAATTTGGATTCTGAGCAGGCATCCCTGATCAGAGGTTAGAGGGAAATGAGGACAGAGAAAAAGTCAAACCATTGAGTTAATAAAGGTTTACTATTCCACTTTAGAACTAGATAACTCGGTCGCCATAGGGACCGAGCCGTGTATCTCCCCGATCCCCAAATATCGGAAAAAAATGGCCGCCGGCAGCCATATTGGACATCCAAAATTGCCGAAAATCGGTCTTGAGTATTGTGAAATAAATATCTTCACCTGTGAAAAATTAGAAAAAAATTCCTGTTAATTATTGTCGCTTCCAGAGCCCGGAACAGAAAATCTCTGTGGGCGCGGCGGCGGCGGCCCCGGAACTAAACCATAGTATCTCCCAACTATTGTCGTCGGGGAGGTACAATTAGATATATTATGATGCAATCGTAGCAAGTGTGCCTCAAATAGGGGTGTCATTGTCTGCCATGTATAAGGGTGGTGACTTAGTGGCAGATTCAGCCTTCCTCATTCCAACATCTACAATATAAACCTACTGCATTTGCATTGCATGGTCAGAGGTATATGGACACCTCTCAGCCTGGAACCATATTTAATTCATTTCACTGAGGCCAAATCTTGACGCTTACAAGATGTGAAGACATTCCTGATTATTACAAGCTTCCAGCAGTTTGTGAGAGGTCCTTTATGGCAACAAACAGGGGGCAACTCCAATTAGAGGTCATGATTTTGGGATGAAATGTTGAATGAACAGGTGTCGTCAAACTACTGGTCAGGCTGTGTAATATTTTATTCACTTTTTTAGTTTCAAATTAGACATGTAATAAAATGCTTCACCAGCACTCAATCAGATTAGTTTTGAGTCACACTTCATCATTTTCAACCCTCTTTCAAGCATACTTATTCATAAACAACACAACACTTAAATAATTCCCCAAGTATCACCAACTATTATTAATTTGTTCCTGTTAGCTTAAAAAAGGCTTCACTGAGGCCATAATTTAGACTGCATGTTTGCACGTCATCCAGCAAGTTTCTGAAAGACATGCCTGAGGACAATGAAGGCATTTGCTGGAAATACAAAAATATGAGTCGAAAAGTAATGAAGAGCAGATGACATTTAGCATGTGTGAAAATATGTCACCATGTATTAATTTCACCTTCGTGTGTACAAGGCTAAACACGACGTGTACGTCCCAAACCCCCATGAAGACAGTATATGGGAGTCATACCTCTGCTCTGCAGAGAAATCCAGATTCATCTGCAACGTATCTCTCAACTGTGCAAGCAACAAAATATCTTAACAAATTGGTAATTGGGGAAACATAGGAGCATGAAAAAAGCACATATTGGATGCATGTTTTACAGTGATTAAAAAATGATTCGCGTTGTATTTCCACTATATACTGTAGTTTCCATTGACTTTGCTGAAAGACCAATAAAGGGGTCAACCGCTGTAATTCTGACGAGGAACGCCGCCTTTCAAGACTGTGGTCTGGGCGTATGAATCTTGTTTAGAGTGCCATGAGCTGTAATGGAGGCTTGTAACCTGCAGGGGGCGTACCATGGCGCTGATGGTCTCTTCCCAGTCAGGACGCTCACGGGGGTGGATACTCAGAGGCAATTCGGGCACAACGTCATCCTCCTCCAGGAGCAGACAGGACCTCAGACTCCTGTGGGGAGGGCAGAGGGGAAATTAGGCAGATTACCAAACAACACTCACAGATTAAGCCATAATAACATCATGTAATTTCCTATGAAATGACTCCATCTGTTATGCTATGTCATCACAGTTGTTCAAACAGTATTATGCTGGTCTTGCGTCAAGGTGTTCTAGTCAAGTGTTACAATCTAGACTAGTCACTAACCCTGTCAAAGATCTACTATCCTGTAGGTTTTCTTTGCAACTAAAATCTGTCCCTCATTATAAGCAGAAGAGGATCTCCAGCCTTCAAGGGCAGAGTGCTTTGCCAGGCAGGGTTGGATTGAAACCCTACAAGATGGTAGATCTCCAGGAACGGGGTTGGTGAACACTGATTAAGTCAAAGTCATTTCCAAAACTATTACGACAGAATTGGCTATGCCATTGTTAGTGTCCATGACAAAAATCACAAGAAAGTAGTGGGTAGCTGTATGGGGCACAGCCAAAGAGCCAAAACACAGTCAGCAAGGACATCAGTTTCCATTACTGACCATATTTCTGGACCTAGCACTATTTTCTGCAGAACACCTGAGGAGCATCACTGAGGACATAGGCACTTTAGCCCAATTAGCATGCAACTTGACCATCAGCCAAATACACAGTGAAAACATACAATAAACATGCGTCTGGGCAGCTAGTATGCGGACCTGCACTGACTTAACTTCTTATTCCAAAATAATGGGCAATAACATGGAGTTGCTCCCGTCCCTAAGCTACAGCTAACTCCAATCTTTTGGGAAGGCTTTTCACTTGATGTTAAAACATTGCTACAAGGACCTGATTCCAGCCTAGGCAGAAGAGCAATAGTGAAATCCGGCCAGTGATGTTACGTGATTCAGCATGGCTCACGGTCAGCTTTCCAACCAATCCAAACAGTTTTTGATGGGGGTGAGGTTGGGGCTCTGTACAGCTCTTTCAAGTTGGGCACTAAAGTGTGTTCACATGCTTTCGGCCATAGCTACAAGTATACTTTTAGAGCCTTGCCAGTAGTAAAGAGCCGGGGATCTGGCTACAAGCCTTAAAAGCTGTAGGTTTCTATGAAAAGCAGAATAGCTTTTGTATTTCATCCCATTAATAATTAAAAATCAGTGAGATACTACCCATGAGATACAGGTTTGGTGTCACACACACGTTATACAGCTTTCTCCCATCGTGATTGGTCAGATTCCATTCACTGACAAACATAAACTAACATGTTCACAAATGTAACTACCAATTCTGCAGGTAACTCTTCACCATCACTGGCGATAGCGTCTAGTTGATGGTTTATTCAAGTCAATGGGATGAGTAATTCCTTAGCTAGCATGCTAACGCTTTCAGCCGGTAAAGTAATAAGTTACACATATAACTGTTGTTGTAGACACTTGAATTTATTAATTTAATGGCAAAAGGCATAGCATGCTAGCTAGCAAATTATTCATCCCATTAACTTGAATAGACTGTCAACCAGAAACTAAGATTAATGCTATTTTTCCATTTTCCAAATAATATACTTAACTCCAAAGAAACGCAAGGGTGAGGTATGTACTGTATTCTGTACTGTCCAGAATCTGTCACATACAGGCTGTAACCAGATGTGGCGCTCTTGAGCTACCATCGTCACTCGTGGCTGCCCTAAGCGGGGTTGGTCGGTGACAGTGCCTGTGTTCCATCCTCGGATAGACAGCCGCCTGATTGTTGAACAGTGACAGTGCAAATGACGCACCACCTCTCAGCGGCTGAGACCTGCCCGTAACATGCCAATGGCTCTTTTTCTCTCTCCCGTGCCACAAGCCGTTCCATTTTCTTGATGCCGTACCATTTTTTTTTTTTTTTTTTTTTTTTCCTGGCTTTATTTAGGCTATTGACCATACCCCAAAGAACAAGTCAAGTGTCACTGTACACATCACAAACAGCTCAATGTTTGTTATTACTGAAGTGCTTGGCGCGTTCACGTGGCGTGCGTCAGGATTACAACACCACACGCTTTTCTTTATTTCCACTCTTGCCTCACTGGAAAAGCAATAAAAATCAATCGATTCTTCAATTTGCTGCAAATACAGTACATACCTCACCCTTGCGTTTCTTTTGGAGTTAAGTATACAATGCTGACATTTATGGGATAAATAGGATCTCAAATTTGTGAGCCTGAGATATCAAATTCATGAAACTTGAGTGGTAATTATAATTTATTGCTTGCCAAAGGCTCGGAATAAATGAAAACTATGACTCTCGTTGCATAAATTTGATATCTCGAGCTGACGGGCTCACTCGTTGGAGATCCTCTATATATCCAGGTGTATGAGCATAAACAACCTTGCAGAAATAGAACTCTGTCGCTTGAGGTGAAAGCATCAGTTACATGTCAGTCAAGTCACGTAGATTATGATTTCCATAACATAGTAGTTCCATATGTTCTCCCACAGAGACCAGCATTAGTGAGGAAAATATGTAAATGTTTATGTGCTGCAATGTGTAAGACTGGATGGGGGGGACGGGCAGGTTAGCGTTCGCTTACTTGCAATGTAGCATTTGACTGTTGAGAACAGAGAACAGCTATTTAAATCTTAGTGGGTGTCAGCAAGTTCACAGCACAAGGGAGCACTTAACAGTTAAAACAGCACCACATATAGATGGACAGAGGAACCGTAATGGGGAGATATCAGATGGTCATGGCTTTATTGTTTTCCACATTTTTAAATTGGCCTGGGCCCCTGTGTTGATAAGGAAGGCAATATTCGGACCGGTAAAAAGAAGAAGTAATTGAAATTCCCGCAGCGTGGACAACAGAAGGGCTGGCTGATTGGGAGAGAGCAGCCAGAAGTCGTGTCAAGGTCAATGGGATGGAAAACCGAGAACCTGCACTATTCTCCAGGACCATCATCAGTTAGAATCACTAAAGGATGACAACACTTTCAAACCAACTTTAAAGGGGAAATGCAGACGCACCCGCGCGCGCACACACGCAAACACCCGCACATACATGCACACACGCGCGCACACACACGCACACATGCACGCACACACACACGTCCATGCACACACGCACACGAACGCACGCACACATAAGCGCATGTAGGACACACAGATCGAAAATCATTTCATGTAAACAAACAGAATGACAACACGTCCAACCTGATATTACAACTGTTCAAGTCCAGGCAATACAGAACGTATCTGGGACACACACATATCATCGCACTTGGCACAGCAATGACAGCAAATTGAAACTGAAATATTTACAGCAGAAAACCTCCGTACTGACGGTCGGTGATAGAGGCGAAACGCCCCTGAGAAACCGAAAGTAATAAGTGAAAGTACTTTGGGAAAGACAGTGATGAGATGAGAGGGAGAAAATGAGCAGCTCTCGTACTTAACGCATGATTCATTGATCCTGCTAATCACAATCTTCCCTAAATGGGTCAAGACGCACAGCCCAGCTCATCTTAAATTTAGACTGATGTAATACCGTTAATGAGTTCAATTTAACCGCATACACACGCTCACTCACACACATGCTTTCACACACCAGCAGAACAGCCTGCTGGGATTTGAACAGACAATTTTCTGTTATTTTTAACCCCTTTTCACATCAGTTCTAATGTGCTGGAGTACAATGAATATAAAAATGTACACAATAAATTAAATATAATCTGAAATAAAGTTGACATGTCTAATTGCCACTCCAGGCATCTACTGAAGTGAACCGGGTTGTATGCCATTGCTGAGGTCATCAGAGTAGTGCAGTTTCTTAACAATGCATAAAAGCTGCTTTTCAGACACCAAAGACACCAAAGGTTTGGGCTCTATTTATGCTATTTTTGCCACCCAATCATTGGCAGATTAAATGGCATTTATGTTTCTTTGGTCCTCGTGTTGAGAGACAATAGCTGTGGACTAGAAATGCTAATCCCACACCGAGAGTTTACTTATTTAAGACTGCATTTCCGGCTCCTCGCGCATTACACAATCACTCACAGCTGGACAGGAAACAGCTGAGCAGCTAAATGTCCATTCATCTGAGCGCTTTGGGCATCAATGAGAAAGCGCTATATAAATGCAGCGTTCATTCAGTCATTTCTGGTGCCATAAGGATGGAAAGGGTAACAATACCTTCACCTTTCACATAATGCAGATATGAATACAATCCCTCCAAATACAGCTGTAAATCAGAACTTTATCCTTGCATTCACCATTTCACTTGAAATCCAATGCCTCGGATTACAGAGCCAAAACGGTTAATAACTGTTCCACTCCAAACACGTACAGATTACACATACACGGTGACATACACACAAACACAACCATCCGCACAGCCACAGAGGATATTTATAGACGTCCTTGTGTGACAGAGGCAGACAGATACATAGGGGAAAAAGCGAGGGCCTGGAAGGCGAAAGTGAACTCTGATGCAGTGACACCAACATGAGTTTTAAAGAGCAGATTGCATTCCCAGTGGGGAAAAAGGTGTCACATTTATTCTCTGTTCTCTGGTGTATATTTAATAAAATCCACGCTCTTCCATTAAACAAAGACAGACACACGTTGAAACGCACACATACAAACATTAAGCTGACACAAAAAAATCACAAGCTGAAACAGGCAGAGGCAAAAATGTTCACGCTAAAGCGCGAACAGACGTACACACACACCATATACACTCCCACACGCACAAAAGCACAAGCTTACAGGAGCACACACACACGATCGCATGCACACACACTTCTGCGCACACACTAGTGCGAATTCATACTTGCTCGCGCGCGAGCGCACGCGCACACACACACACACACACGCTCACGAACACAAATACACTAACTCATACACATGCACACACGGTATTTATATGTATTCGACCTCAAACTGTCATCCGCAGTGCAGAGCAGCAAAGCATGCATCCCAAATCAATTGCAGCCGAGAGGCAAACGGCTGTTGACCCAGAAAGCAGAGCGTCGCGCTAAAACAAAGAAGCCCATACCATCACACCAGCACCACCCACAGACTCACTCCAATCCATGCCAGACAACATCTAATATGAATGCATAAGCACTATAAGCACAGTTTACCTTTGCATTTTAATGTTGAGATGGCTAATAAAAAGGTCATTTGACCGTGAAGCAGCCCACACATCTGCATCGTGCATAAACACATACACACACACACACACACACACACACACACACACAGGTCCATGACTGCTTGGACAGTGACAATATTATAGTCATTTTAGCTGTACAATACAATATTGGGGTTGAAAATTTAGCCCTTTGTTGCATACTGGTTACCAAAGTAACCAAACCCACCCACCATCCTTAATAGGTAAAGAGGAAGAGAGTCATGCAACAAAGGGTTAAGTTCAAATTGCAGACTTTAAGCTTCAGTTTGAGAGTACACACACCAAAACTGGGTGGACGATGTAGGCATTACAGCACTCTCAAGAGGTAACCCCCTTTTTAAGGGTTCAATAGTAACTGGACAATTGGTAGCTTTTTTCATACCCAGGTGTGCTTTATTTCCTAATAATTTCAATTAAAAGTGCATACATAAAAGGTCCATTGCATTTTGATTTGAAATGTGCTGCTGTTCATTTGCAGCACAAAATCCAAAGAGCTTTCACTGCCAGTGAAGCAAGCCATTATTTGGCTGAAAAATCAAAACAAACCCACCAGTTAAAAAAAGCAAAACCAATTGGGTGTGGTCAACTGAAATATCTGGTATATCCTTGGAAAATAAAGAAAGCACTGGTGAGCTCAGGAATACAAAAAGGCCAGGAGGACAACAGAAAACAACTGCGTTGAATGACAGCAGAAGCAGAAAGATAGGAAGAGAAGAACATAGAGCAGGGAAGGAACTCTTGATCCGAAGCACACCGCCTCATATGAAGGAGTACTCATGCATGCACGGCTGCTAATTGAGGTCGTATCCATGCATCAACTAGTGATGTGACTGCTGACAAAAGCTGGAGCATGAATTCTGAATTGTATAGGATTATATTATACGCTTAGACTCAGCAAAAGGCAACAGACCTCATTGAACTACGCTTCACGGTGCAGGCAGACCGTGAGCTAGAAGCATACGGCAGCAGCAAGCCAAGGTTTTTTAAGGCAAAGAAGTGGAGTGTTCTACAATAGATGAGTCAATCTTATGACCTCAGTCCAGCTGATCATGCATTTCACTTGCTGAAGGCAAGAAACCCCAACAACAAAGAACTGAAGGCAGCTGCAGTGAAGACCGGGCAGAGTATTACCAGGGAAGAAACCCAGTGTCTGGTGATGTCCATGGGTTTCAGACTCCAGGCAATCATTGACTGCAAAGGGGTTGCCACCAAATATTTAAAATAATTACTGAATTGATGACTATATTAGTTTGTTAAATTACTTTTGAGCCCCTAAAACTGAGGGAGCTCAGTTTTACACCATAAAATGAGTGTCATTTGTACATGGTTCAGACAGTATTTTTTTTACAAAAGCCTTTAAATTGAAGCTGAAAATCTGCTCCTCATGCACATTTCAATAGTTTCATTTCAAATCCACTGTGGTTGCCCACAAAGGCAAATCAATGAAAACTGTTTCACTGTCCAAAATTTTACGGACCCAACTGTGCATCTACGCAAGTTACACAAACAGGGTGACTGTTGTAAAAAATACATTGGTTAGAATCAAGAAGTTCAACGTGCTATCTGGTCACCCACAACTGAATAAGTGAAATCCTGGATTTTCTACATTGTACCACATTGAGTTTCTAACAAGAGACGTGCACGGGAAATATTACGGAAGGGAATCGAGTAATGAGCCACACAAGTACTTCTAAGGGTCCGCTGTCACAAATGGCAAGATGAAATCGCAGATTTCAAGCAACATTCCAGTATGAACGTCTTATTAAGGCCGCCTGCTGGTATTTATATTTAAAGAGCCCTTTGATGTCGATGGAAAGTGCTGCCTGTCCTATCACGGTCTCCCTGCTACTGGGGGCGACCAATGAAGCTTGGGCAAGAGAGGCCTATATTATCAGCACAGGGCCACAGTTAACAGCCATAAAAAATGGCGTTCAGTAGTTGACCTGAATAAGACTAGGAGTCTGCTGTGGTAACCGGGACACTGCTAGATATTTTTTCTCCCCTCAACAACATAGCAGGTCCCTAAGGGCTAGCAAATGCTGTCAGTGAGAGATATACAGTCAGGCCCATAATATTAGGACATTGACAACGTTATAATAATTTTAACAATCGATTGCAGCATACTGGATTTCAAACTAAATAATGAATATAAGCTCAAAGTGAAGACTTTCAGCTTCAATTTGAGGGCATGTACCTCTAAAACAGGTAAATGGTGTTGCACTTACAGCACTTTTTGTACATGGACACCCCTTTTCAAGGAACCAAAAATATTTGGACATTTTGCGGGCCCAGCTGTTGCATTGTCAGGTATGTGTTATTTCCTCGTCATTTCATTTACAAACTTTCAGATAAAATGTTTAGAGTTGATTTAAAATTTTATATTTGTGAATTCTGAAGTTGTACACGCTCAACATAATGTTCAAAAAGTTGCCACTGCCAGCAAAGCAAGCCGTCATTAGGCTGAAAAAAATCAAAAGCTGAAGATGAATATAAAGAAAAATAGTCTGGTGTGGCCAAATTAACGATTAGGTTCATTCTTTAAGGTGAAGAGTCCTCCAGTAAGCTCAGGAACACCAAAAGGCCCAGAAGACCATGGATAACAACTGTGGTAGATGTCAGAAGAATTCTCTCCCTGTTGTAGAAAAACTTATTTAGTACAGTTAGCCTGATCAATAACACTCACCAGGAGGTAGGCCTATCAGTGTCAATGTCAAAAAACAAGAAAAGACTTCATCAGAGTGCATATAGAGGTGTTTACCACAAGATGTGCGCACCATTAAGCCTCAAAATTAAGAAGTAAAGCAAAACATCTCATAAAGCCTTTACAGTTCTGGAACAACATGGGCAGATGAGACTATAAATTTACACTGGAAATATGGGAAGAGAAGTGTATGGGAATGATTCAAGGTATACCACCATCTGTGAAGCATTGTTTTGTGTAGCATGTATGGCTGCCAATGGGACCAGTTCCATTGAATCTATTAATCATGTGACTGCTGCAGAGCAGCAGGATAAATTCTGAATTCTATAGGCTATATTATCTGCTCAGATTCAGCTAAATGCTCAAAAAATCATTCGATAGTGCTTTCCAGTGCAGATGGACAATGACTTGAAGCACCCTGCAAAACCAGCCCAACAATTTTTAAGGCAAAGAAATGGAAAGTTCTACAATGGCCGAGTCAGTTAACTGTCCTTAATTCAAAGGAGCATGCTTTCCACTTGCTGAAGGCAAAAACACCCCCACAACAAAGCAGGAACTGAAGACTGCTGCAGTGAAGGCCTGGCAGAACATCACTAGGGAAACCCAGGATTTGGTGGGGTCAATGGGTTCCAGACTTAAGGCAGTCATTGACAGCAGGGGAATTGCGACCAAATGATAAGAATAAAAATGTAATTTCTGATTATGTCAGTGTGTCCAAATACTTTTGAGCGCATACAACTGGGGGAAATATGCATAAAAATGGTTGTAATTCCTTCACAATGGCAGGTAGCATTTTTGGAAAAAAAAAAAAACAAACTCAAAACTGAAAATCTACCCTTCAAGCACATCTCGATTGAATCTTACAAATCTATCGTGATGGCATACAGAACTAAAATTATGAAAATTGTGCCATTGTCCAAATACTTATGGACCTAACTGTACTTTTCATCCCAGACAGACACTAACCCGGCAGCAGCAATGAGTGGGCTTCTGGTGGGCAAAATGGCAGCGTACGAGCGTTGAGGAAGAGGAGCTTCATCCACGCCCGCTAACGCTACCTGAGTAGTTGCTAGTTACCCAACCGCAAAGGGTAACTCATGCAGCCGCAGATTTGAGATTGTGCCGGAAATTAGACTGAATTCAAAAACAACAGGAATAAAAATGAGGCATTGTTCAGAGTAGATGAGGGGGCCAGTGCTACGCTGATTAGAGACGGTAACTGGAGCTCGGCACGGGGGCCACACTGTGATACCGACGCACGGCTGACGAGCTGGTGCTCTCTAAAGGCAGGACATGATGATACGCCATAAACTAGTGGCGGCCTTCAATTCAATGGCAGGGAAAGCGCACTGCAGAGTTATACTTCATCTTGTGAGGCCACAGAAGCACTAAAATTGCACATCAAAGAATGCCTGCATCAGGTCGAAGACGCGTTTCCTCTCAATCAGCCCCCAGCCCATTCCATACAGACTGTGCACATTTTTCTCCCAGAGTGCTGCTGTCTTTCAGTAAACCCATCTCCCCATACAATCCTCTGAAATCAGAAACCAATGTCCAACATGAAATCAGAGCTCAGTAAGGGATAGTGCAATGACTCATTTTGAATTAAACCACTGCACTGCTTCGCTGCCAATTTCCAGTTCCATAAAGAAGCCAAGCTGAAGCAGAGGAATCCCACCAATAAATCACAGCCATGGAAAAAAAACAGCACCAATACCCCCCCAAACCAAGAATGAAATGTGAACTCCATCAACTGTATATAGTCTGTAGTGAAGTCAGATGGGTGGGGTGACTAACAATGGTCCCACCTATTCCAGACACACAGCTCAATGGCGGTGAGGTTCCTGCACACAGACTGTAGGTTGACCTTTTATTCAGCAGTAATTGCATTGAGCGCCTGTCAAGCTTACACATCATACAGAGAACCATTAGAGGGCACTGAATGTCAAGCCTGCAAAACCTAAAGGCCTCCCACAGATCAATTTTACACGTGTCCAACAGTATCAGCCCTCAGAAAGCCAGCTTTTCCCACCGATTCGGTTTCGGCAGGAGTTTAATGAAGACCACGCTTCCTTGAAGCCCTGATAAGCCAGGCCGATCTCTTCATTTCCTCATCTAACTCCATTTTATAAACTCACCAGATTGAAAGGGGGTGGGGCCAACTGGTATTAACAACTCGGTGAGGCTTGAGTACTCACTAGGACAGATAAGCCTCCAAAAACATAAATACAACTTGTGGCTCTGATAAGACAATGGCTAATTACACCAGGGGAATTACAGAGCATGGCTTATCAAAGAAACAGATGCTCAGAACCAGCTGTGAATTTAAAAGCCAACAGGCCCAGCAGCAGGCAGCGAGTCTGACATACACCCTTTCTGAAGACTCAGCAAAGCTGGTTCATCCATGCAAATTCTGCTATTCAGTCATTTCAGTGATATTGTAAATTTGACAGGTTTTAACATCGGTAAACATCTAAACGGAATCACCAAAGAGGAAAAATAAGTCCTCAATAATCAACAATCGACCAACTCTGAACAGAGTTTTAATACTTAAGTGCAACAGCAATTCTAATGTCTAACAATGATACTCTTCCACTTCAGCTCAAAAGAGAAAAGTCCCTAATTTTCCATAGTCCTCTCATATTGCAATACATACAGCGATCAGAAGTCATTGTTGGTTTCAGGCAACAAACTATACCATACTCCCAGTCAGGATGTCAAACCGCAATCCTGGGGTAAATCTCAATTCTCTTAAATTGCGTCCTAGTCCCTCCCATGAGGGACACATGGAAAAATGCAAGGTAACCATGCAAGGGGAGAAGAAATGAGGAAATATGTTTTTGCAGAAGGGAAATGTCCTTTCTTCTGAAGCATCATGTGAAGTGACGTCCATTTCTGATGACAGTGCACTGCTAGAATTGCTGCCAACATCTGGAATTACCGATAGACATCATGGCTTTCGGCTGAAAGTCTTCCGGGAAAGACAGCTCTTGAGTGTCCTCGCTCATTGCTCCTCAGGGCTCACACTTCGCAGCAGAAATAAAGGCATTGACGCAGCCTGCAAATGCTGAATCTGGAACAACTTCCAGTTCAAGCAAGGATCGAGGAGTGTGGAAATATCGAATAAGAGAATTTGAGATGTACTCCTGGATGGCTGCAGCATCTGCAGACACTCAATGAATGCTCGGTTAGCATTTAAAACAACAAGACGCAATGACTCTTTAACCATGGTATGAATAGCTCCTGCTGACACTAACCAAAAACCGGCAGAGGCCGTGGCCTTCTTCAAATGGACAATTATACCCCTGGGTCCAAGAAATGGAACCGCTTAAATAAACAGGCAAAATTAGTAACCAAAGGCTCTTAGAACAGCATTAATATTCCCTGCTACTCATCTGCTTATCCACTCAGCAGAATGAGTAGCAAACACAGTGAGGTTTTTCTATCTCGCTGTATCAAGGAACTGTTTTCTCCTTTTATGTCAGATGTAACCATCACTGCCATTTCAGGTGAATTATTGATCAGACTCAGTCATATGTACAAATGATCACTGGCCTGCAACAACCGATGCTACGGCCGCAGCTGTTGAATTTCACACTCGAAAACAGTCTGACCAAGGCAGACAAAGTCATCCTTAAAGTCTCCCTCTATCTCAGTCCATCTCTCAAAAGATGAAAAACAAACAGAGCATAACTAACCACCCACAATAGAGAGACACGAATCTTAAAACTGAGGGAAAGATGAAATAAAATGAAAGCACAAAAAAATCAATACAATAAATCAGGGAAGATAAAATTGCAATAAAGATACTGGTTGTTTTGGTTTTTCAGATTCTGTCCGTGTGTGTGCATGCACTCAAGCCGTTATCAAACATGAGCGGTGCTGCTCATTCTGAGTCGTCTTGTCTCCAAGGACAACAGGCAATACCTCACTGTCCTGTATAGAAATATTGCATTATTATTGCTGTTTTGCAGAGGCAAACACTTCATATTTTCCTTTATTTCCCACATTCTGTGGGACTAGACAGTTCAGATTTCATCAAAAATATGGTAAGAGCTATGTAGGCATTAAACCTAGTTTATGCAGATCCCCTTTATTTACTCAAGAGTTGCTGGAAAAACTGGCACAATCATCAATTAAATTGTTATTTTCAAAACTATGTGGCAACGCCTTTGCAGTCAATTACTGCCAAAACTCTGAAACCAATAAACATCACCAGACACTGGCTCTCTACCCTGGAGATGCTCTGACAGAACTTTTCAGTGCAGCCGTCTTCAGTTTCTGCTTTGTTTATGGGGCGTTTTTCCTTCAGTATTGCCTTCGGCAGGAGGAATGCATGCTCAATTAGATTCAGGTCATATGATTGACTTGTCTGTTGTAGAAAATTCCACTTCTTTGCCTTCAGGAATCTTGGGTTGTTTTGGCGGGAAGCTTCCAAGTAATCGTCCACCTGAATTGTGAAATGTCGTCCTATGAGTTCTGAAGCATTTGGCTGAATTGAAGTATAGCCCGACACAATTCAGAATTTATCCTTCAGCTTTTGTCAACAGTCACATAACCAGAAGACACAAGGGAGTAACTTCAATTAGCAGCAATACATGCCCCTATATGACCACTCTTCACAGATGAGGTGGTATACTTCCGATCATGGACAGTTCCCTTCTTTCTTCATATTCTTCTTCTCTTCACTCTATATAATGTGGGTGTTTTCTTCCTTTTTTTTGATAAATTTTCTGTTTTTGAGCTGTACCATAGGTTTACATCTGGAGATAAACCCTCTGTATTTACTCTATTTGTCATGAATATCAGAACAAAGGAACCACACACAGATCGCTGACAATCCGAAAAGGCTGCTTTAATCAACAGCGGAAGCAGAAATCAAAGGAACTCTCAAAAAGGATAATCTGAAGACAGTCCAAAGCCAGGCAGGAGAGAACAGAAGGACTGGTAAAGCACAGTTCAAGAGATTAGTCCGAGGCTAGTAACCGCGATGGCAAGCTAGATGAAGCAGGGCATGCTGGGCCAGTGTACACCTTTGACATGGGATGAGGGAGAGACTGGAAGAAGCCATTCGCCAGGACCGCAGACACTGGGAGTTTCCCTAAAAAATAGCTACTTGCTTTCTTTAGATATAACACTAAATACAAAAGACAGCAATCTAGCAAGGGAAGACCGGGACCAGGAACTAAAATACAGGAGACAACTTTTAAAAACAGGCAATAGGTGAGTTAGAGCACAACAGGAGGGGCAAAGCATGAGACAGTAATTAAATAAATAGAACCAATTACGGAAATGAAAGAGAAACTGAAAATGACAGCTGGATTGCAGAGGAAAACAATAAAGAAAATACTCAAGACGTGACTCTATTGAAGTCTTAACTCGATTGCTGACTTTGGCAGGACTACGTCTACCTCTGGAGAGTATTCTTTACCTGGCCAACAGCTATGAAAGATGTTTTTCTGAACCAGGGAAAGAATTTTGCTGTCATCCAACACAGTTGTCATCATGGTCTTCTGGGCCGTTTTGCTTTCCTGAGCTATATACCTAAATAATAATATACCAAATAGTTCAGATAGCCACAAATAATGAGTTTGATTTTTCTCTGGTGAGTTTGTTTTGATTTTTTTAGCCAATGACTAGCTTCATAGGTAATGACACCTCCAACGATTAAATATTGGAAATTAACAAGGACAGATTCCAAATACAAATGCAACACTTGAAATCCACTACCGACCTTTAATTTTTTTCACAACTAAATTTTATTATTAGAGAATAAAATACAGTTGGCCATGAAAGAGCTGCTCAGCCAACTGCCCAAATACATTTGGTCCCTTAAAAAGCGGGGACCTCTTTAAAAAATGCACGAATTCCTACACCAATTTTGACATGCATGCCCAAAAACTGAAGGCGAGTGTCTGCATTCAAACTCATTCATTACATAATTTTACCTCCAACATTCAATGGTCGACAGCAAACACGACAACGTTGTCAATGTTCAGTTATTTTTGAACCTGGCTGTATATATTTATGACAACTTTGAACTTAACCTGGAGGCGCCTAGCACACTTCTTTGAAAAACAGAATGCTTGAGAGGGAAAGGGATATTGTGGTTAGATCATTTGCGTTTGGGTCTTAAGAGTAAATCTACCACTGAGACTCAATCCTTCCAATATATCCCCACGCCTTTCCTCATTTCTCTCCTCACACAAACTGGTCTACACCCAGGGATGCGCGGGCCACAACCCCATACAGACTTGCTAAAAATGCTCAACAACACCTTAAATTAGCATATACACAGCTTGAATTTGAGAGAACTTCCTCAGACCCTGCCTCCAAAAATGCTCAATGCCCTTGTGCAGTCTCAAATTGATTGGCCAACTGATTGATGAGGAAAAAGGATTCAGACAGTTTTCCTCATTTTATAGTAGGATGTGCATCATAGCAACTGCCAAAACAGCCAAATCCTTTTCTCCACACAGGTACCAGGGCCCTTCATTTAGCAGCCAGCTGGGCTTCCACTAATAGCAAAAGACAAATTGATTCTCCAGCTGTTCAAGAGGCAAATTTTCTTCCGTCATGTAAACCAAACTGTGATGAACCAAACCTCAGGAGACAACCAGATGAATTCTCTTGGCAGAGGATGAATGGAGTCCACAAATAAAAAAAACATTAACAATTAAGGGCACCAGAAATGTGATTAGTCATTTCTGTGGGACGAGCTTCAGGCTGATTCCTTGATTAAACAGACGAGAGGGAGTAGCCTGTGGTGCTAACCGCTGATGGATATTCCTACAGCAGCAGACCCCAGCTCAGATTTCCGCTCTTCCTTTTCGGTGTAGCGGTGTGTCCATGCTGAGCAGCTTGCATAAGGATTGTTATTGGAAGCACAAAGGCCAGAGAAACCACCCCAGGAAATACCTGACCAGGTTGTATTTTAAAATCTGCCATTTGCTCAGAATTATGGGGCCAAGGGAAAATTCTAACATTCAGTAAGCGTAAGTCAGCCAGATAAGGAACGTTGCTATTTTGACATGACTGGTTTATTTCGATAACAAAACTAGCTTGAGTTTTTAGGGTACTAATCCAATCTGTCAGTGAACTTCAAAGTAATTTGCACAGCTTGTTACAAACAACGAGGGCAAGGACCAGTATAACTAACTAACTAACTAAAGCTAGCCTTAATTAACAATGATGCAAGGTCCTCATGACTGCAAAAGGCAGCCTTTCCAATTCAGCAAATTTCAGTTGAAGAAAGTTATTGTTCAGGAATAATCTTTAACTCAGGGTGTACTGCGCGTGGGTCTACTCAAATGTGCTCATGTGCATGATTTCACGTATGTATGAGAGAGACGACTGAGGTTTTTAAGTGTCTATAAAATGATTTTTGAAGCTAAAATTTCAAACATATATACGAACGTATACAAAAACCCTAGCTGCCACTGCAGCAGTGAATGCACACAGTTTGGACCCAGTTCAGAGAGAGAGAAAGCGAGAGTGAGATTAAATGGCTTAACTCCAAAACACTCAGGTCTAGTTCCTGGTTATAGGATTTAACGCACCAGAACGAGGCTCTTGGCAGTGCGCACAGATACCATTTGACTTTAAAAAACTTCCCAAATTATGTTTTCCAAATATAAGCAACCACATAGTAAATTAACACGGCCCACATACTAGCGTAGATCACCACATAACTTTTTGCTCAATAAATTTGCTTTGAATTAGCCATTTTTGCTTTCTCTGTTACCGCGTCTGAAAACAGGAGAGAAAATTAAATATATGAAGCATAAAGGATAAATACAGACCATCAGGAACCCCTAACTGTCACAAACACACCTTCGCATAGAAACGAGACTCGCAGAGCACGCTCATAAAAATGTCCGAGGACGAAAAGGAGCTAACACAAGCTTTTCTTTCACCTTGATACAAGCCGGGATTAGCGACCAAAAGTCAGGAAAGGTGACAGCAGCCATTAATAAGAGCTATGCGTTTCGGCGCTCTCTTCTAAACGGCGTGCCTGAACACACAGGAATACACACACGCGCGCACACACTCGCAGCATTACGAACAGAGGCGTTTTACCACAGCGCGATGAGGCGATGAGAAGCAGAGACGGAGAGCAAGTTTGACAGAACAGGATGAGAGGAAGAGAGGAGAGGAGAGGAGGACAGGAGTAGGGGCGTGTCGTCACCTGTCAAGGGCGTCATGGCTCCCAGCGGCCGGCAGCAGCAGCAGTCCCAGAGCGGAGCCGTCCGCCGTCGCCGCGGCAGCCGTGGGACCCGAAGACGGAGCGAGATCCCCTGCAGCAGGCCCTCTGCCTGCCTCCATGCTACTGAGTCACTGCAGGACCTGCCTATCAGAGCGATGGGGGTGGCAGAGGGGGGAGGGAGGAGAGAAAGGGGACAGCAAGCGAGAGATAGATCAGGCATCCGCCGGCATCAGAGTTCCCAGAAAAGCCAGGAAAAGCATCTCAAGTAACCTCTCCTCTATAAACATATCTGCAATCCGCTGAAAAAAAAAAACATGCAAAGCAGATGTAACGATTTTATGCTAACCGCTTTGGCAGAAGTCGAGCCAAGAGGAGGAGAAAACTGATTTATTTTCAACGCGGGTTGAGCATAATGAGAAGCAGTGATTAGATTTACACGCCTCTCATCTGAAAGGTCTCCCTCAGCTCGCCCAAATATGAATTTATATTAAAAACTGTCCAAAAGAGGATGACAAATGATGAAACACCCGGTAGTTTGTTTACGATGATTTTGTCAAGCTCTCATTTCAAAAGTTGAGAGAAATCAGATAATTGGAGTTACATTTCCAACTCTACCCTCCTCAAAGTGCTCAATTTTATTCTGAGTCCACTGATCACCTTTGCCTCCAGCTTGTCAGTTTGAGAACTAGACTCACCAAACATTTGTCCTTCTTAAAGGGGCACTGCCATCACACATACATGCGTGAACTTTAAAGGCAGAGAAAACACTGCAGATACTCAGTGAAAGTACACTAGCCCTACTATTCAAATATTTTTTTGGGTACTTTTTGAAAACATTTTTAAACTAATAAATCGGCTCAAGAAGATCAGATACAGTAACAAGAATAAGTATTGAATGCGTCAACATTTCTCTCAGTAAATAAATTTTGAATGGGGCTATTGTCATGAAATTTTCACCAGATGTTGGTAACAACCCAAGTAATCCACACATAAAAAGAAATCAAAAAAAGTAAGTCCATAAATGATGTGTAATAAAGAGGAATGACACTGGGAATAAGTACACATGAAGAAAAGGAGTTGCAGAAAAGCATGGAAAGCCAAGAAACCAGCTGAAATCTGTCAGTATTTAGAAAGCAATCCTGCCCCCAATCACTGCAAATCAATATCATCTGGTTTAGACCTAATTGACGGCCCATAAAAAGGTTTCTCATTACCAAGGTGTCACACAAGAAGCATCTCATGATGGGTAAAAGCAAAAAGCTCTCTCGAGACCTTTGAAACCTTATTGTTGCAAAACATACTGATGGCATTGGTTACAGATATATTTCTAAACTTCTGACTGTTCCAGTGAGCACCGGTGGGGCCATAATCCGGAAGCGGAAAGAACATCATTTCACCATATACCGGCCACAACCAGGTGCTCCCTGCAAGATTTCTGACAGAGGAGTCAAAAGAATAATCAGAAGAGTTGTCCAAGAGCCAAGGACCACTCGCAGAGAGCTTCAGAAAGACCTGGAATTAGCAGTTACAGTTGTTTCCAATAAAACAATAAGTAATGCACTCAATCGCCATGGCCTCTATGCACGCTCACCTCACAAGACTCCATTGGTGAAGAAAAGGCATGTTGAAGCTCGTTTAAAGTTTGCTGCACAACATTTGGACAAGCCTATGAAATACTGGGTAAGAGGAGATTGGGTAAGATTGGGCAAGAGCTGAAACAAATGTCTTCTATGCCAATGATAATACAATTTAAAATATTGACCGGGAGATTCTCATGGGTATTTTGAAATATTCTGCTTTTACTAACTATAATGATAACTAGAGGCATTCGTAGAGTGCAAACCTCCGCCAAGGCAGCACAATCCAAACCTTCATGAGTGGGAGCAAAGTTGAGTTATCGTGTGTCATACGATTTCAAGATGGCTGCCGTGGCGGCCATATTGTTTCACTGATCGCGGTGAAAATCGATAGGGTCCATCCTTGATGTAATAGAAATACACCCACAAAATTTCAGCCAAATCCGTGCATTACTTTTTGAGTTATGTTGTTCACAAACAGACAGACAGACAGACAAACAGAGGCGAAAACATAACCTCCGCCCCAACTTCGTTGGCAGAGGTAATAAGACCAGCGCCGCCGTCAGCCTAGCCAATGCCCGGGGATAAAATGGTCTCGCAATGCCCCCCCAAGTAAGTCATAGAGTTAATTAATAGGCTACAATAACAGAATGAAAAACAGAATGATGAAAAAACATGCTGACAGGACACTTTATGTGACACTTGTTAAGTGTTGTTCAGATAAATCATATCATGTTTCAAGGATCGCATGTAAAATAAATAATGTAGGCTACTTTTCTCAAACAGATCCATGAATTCATAGATAAATGCAGTGATGGGCGTTGGACGGAAAACCGAGGGGGCGGAAAACATCCCTTGAAACGGATGAGATTAGTGACCCGATTTCAATCATTGTTCTTGGTCAACACGTTAGTTTCCCTTATAATGAAATGTTTAGGCGAGTGAATAATAAATTCAATAAAATGTTTAATTCACATGCCTCAATGGGCAACTCTTCACGAAAAAACCACTGTGGATTTTCCGCGTTAAATTTTGGCACATCCTACGCAAGTCGTCAAACCTGTGCGTAATGATTGTTTTATTGAAAAAGATTGAAATGCGCTCTTTTTTGCGTTCAACTGGTGCGTTTGATTTCTCGTCTTAACGAAGACAATTAGCTACACCTGAGAGGGGAGAGTTCAAGTGTCTTTTACCAGGGAAATTGACTGAAAACAGATCAAGACTAATAAGCAGTTTAAAGACATGTTTATCGCCCTCCTTGTTCTCTGTCCACCGCCCGCCACTGCCGAAGCCTATTCGAAGTATGTATTCTCAAGGATCACAACAGATACAATCATGAATATTGTTACATACATACTTAGGTAAATGTTTTGACAGGCCAATTAAAACAAAAACAAAAAACATAAAGTGGGCTACACATAGCCTATTCATTTGACAAATGAAAGGCGCTGCACTTTTCTAGTTGCAAAGTCATGTATAATATCATCAAAATCAATTCTCTTGGCCAGTTCATGTTCTATCGAGATCATCGCTAAACCATTTAGTCTCTCTTGTGACATGGTGGAGCGCAAGTGATTTTTTATTAATTTAAGTTTACTGAAAGTGCGCTCGCCTCCAGCCACCGTTACGGGCAAAGTCAGAAAGATACGCAACAAGGGATCTCAGGCGAGGGAGCGTGTGGTAGCTCACGTCATCTGTCTCGTGTTGCGGCGCTAAAGACGGACCAAACCACTTGCATTGGGTGTGTGTGTGTGTGTGTGTGTGTGTGTGTGTGTGTGTGTGTGTGGGGGGGGGGGTTGTAAATCTATTTTTACCACTATGCCATTTGTCAAGGAAAATTAGCAAAATAGAATATATAAAGCTTTCATGAAACTGAGAAATACTATGTTAAATCTTCACAAATATTTATTATGATGAATTTTCCAGCAGATTATTTTAAAATCAGGGGGTCAGTTTCATGCCCCCCCTAGTCTGATGCCCGGGGATAGCAGTCCCCTTTGCCCCTCCCTGTTGGCGGCCTTGAATAAGACAACATACAGACTAACAGCGATAAATGAGGAAACGATTCCCGAAGAGACAACTCCAGCAAAGTTGCTTTCACTGCCGAAAACTTTGCTGTTTTCGCTTACTTCCTTGCAAAGCTAAAACTAACAAAGAGATTGTTACCTTCGGGTCGGGAAATTGTGATCTTTAGCAAATGTGAGAGAATTTCATGCTCTACAAAGAGAACAGGACAAAGCAATCAGGGATGCCAGTGTAAAGGGAAAAGGGCGATTTCATGGTAATTGTGAAGTGGCATGAAAAAATTAAATGTCTGAATCTTACCAAAAAAACAAATGGATGACTTAGATAGGTATCTGAACTTACTGGAAAAAAGAAAATTGAGTCGAAATTCTTGCTCCTTAATAATGCAAATTAGATTTTCTCGCGAATTCATGGGTCCAGAGCGTTGCGGACAGGACACACATTTTTTCGTCATTTTCTCGTGGTGCGTTTCATTTTTGAAAATTTTTTCTTGCTGACAGGATACGTTTTATGTCCATGCAGACAATCTATCAGTGAGTTTTCTTTTTCAGATTGTGAAGTGATAAAATTTCCACTTCACGGGTGTCAAGTATCCTGTCCAACACAGGGTTGGAACAAAAAAGTTTTTTTTTTTCCTACAATAATAAGCCTATAAACACCAAAGTTAGAATTCTCTTAGGTAGTAAAAAACAATATAACAAAAAGGTTTTTGAAAAATCTCAACACAGCTCATCAGAAACCACAACTCTTTTTTGTCCTGTCCGCAACGTTTTGCGTGTCGGACAGGACAAAAATGTTGCGGACAGGACAAATTAATGTAGTGATAATGGATTTGGCTTTTAGTTGGTATGGATATTGCCCTTCTACTTAGAATAAAGGCTTTTAATGTATTTAAGGCTTTTAAATACTAGGAGGTTGTTTCTTATTTAACTAATATTGAGGCACTTTTAGAGGAAACAAATGCAAATGTAGGTCTTTCTGATTGCATATGATAAATCTCCTATAAATGAAGACAGAAAAAAAAGGGTATGAGTTTGGTGCAAGGATGGCTTGTCTTTCAATTCAATAACACAGATTTCAAGATTTTTATTATTGTTTGACATGTTTCAAGAGTATTGTTTTATTTCAGTTAACTTTCTAGGAATTTGAATGGGTGTTTTCATGGCACTGGCAGGACAGCTTGGTGTTGAATCTGGATACCCTGTCTCATTTCATTAGGCACTCCTACTCATTTGAGTAATTAGTGTTTGACATGTTTGTGAGCTCTTTTCTTCCAAATCATTTACTAAAATGCAATTGCAATTAATGGCTCTTTGGACATCAGATTCTTAATTATGCCCAAGACTCCCAAGAATTCATTGTTATCTTATTATAAACTGGCAGCTTTGCTCAATTGAATCAATTGTTTTTTGAGTAATGGAGTCTTAATTAACCAGGCATATTTGCTCATTTGAGTGGACTGTTGTTTGATTAATTTCCAGACATTTTGAGTTTAAAATGACTGTTTGACAGGAATCATATTTTGAACTTTGTCTGTACTGCTTATATATCCTACCAGAATTTTCTGAGAATGTCCCATCAGGTTGATGGTGAGGTGGTGGTGGTGTTGGTGGGGGGGTCTGCTGAAATCTTTGATATCCTCTCAAACATGTCAACTGTTTTATATAATGCAGCTTTATGTTCTAAATATGTAAATAATGCAATATAATACATTTCATATGAAGTAAATGTGTGTTTTTGCTCATTTTTAATCCAAGTGAAAAAGTGTCCTGTCCGACACGTCCTGTCCGCAACGCTCATCCCATTGGAATAAGTTCCCCCCCTCGGCTCACTGTTTGAGTGACAAATTCATAATTTCTTCTGAAACCTACCTAAGATGCAGAGAACAAAATTACCTGGCTTTGGATTATAAAACTCCAGTGGATGGACAGAACTTTTCACTTCCCTCCGAGGAAAAAAAACCCACTTCACTTTTTGTCCTGTCCGCAACGCAACTTCCAGCCTCATTTTGAAAATGAAAATGAAATTCAAAACATTTGATGTTTTTATCAAATAAGGTACTTGGGTAGTACTTGCCTCTCACCTGTTAAAACTTTTCAATTATTCCCAGGAATAATTTTTATTAATGAAAAAAGCCTGTGAATGTCCTATCCACAACAAAATAAATACCGTGAAATGGCCCAAAAATTGTTGCTGTTGTGGTATCACATCAAAAATGAAAAAAATAATCAAACCAACTGAGTCTTGTTTGCAATTGTTCTCCATCCGATAAATACACTTATAAAAGTGCAAAATCATAAACAAAGAATTAGAGTTCACAAACACGTTTGGACTCTGAAACAAAAATAACAGCACAAAATTAACAAAAAACAATGAGTATAAATTAAAATACAGCTGAAATATTCTAGAATATGAGGATTGCAATGATAACACTCGATACTCGAGGATTGCCCCTCGATACTTGATAGTACCCCTTTAAGATTGCGAATGGTTAGCTTTCTCCGCTAGGATAATACACTTGAAGCAGATCACAGGCTAAACCCGTCAAGATGTAGGATTACATATACTGAAACGCAGTGAAAACGCAACGCCTTTTTTACATCGTAGCTGATTTTTTGAAGCCATCAAAATTACCACAGAAGAAATATAGTGGTATGAAGGTTAAAAGCTGGAATTTGTGCAAATCCGGGTTCAAACCCAGTTTGTGTGTCTGTCAGGGGACCACAGTTCCAAAACACAACTTTTGCCTTGTCATTAGCAGCAGGTTGAATGCATCACTTGAATGACATGCAAGTGCAAAGCAAGACATTGGACACATAAACAGCACAGTGGTTCATCCCCGTCAGCATCAGTGTCAGAATGCCACAGCTTACAGAACAGCAGAGGGAGTGAGCTTTGGGGATGCTACTTGGGGAACATCTCAAAGAGAGGTTGCCTGCTGGTTCAGGGTCAGTCCATCCACCATCAACAGACTGGAGCATCGCTCCCAACAGACAGGAAGCGTTCACGACCGCCCCCAACCAGGACAACTTCCGGTTATGATGGCACGTCAGGACCGACACATCCAGAGGATCCATCTGAGGAATCGGTACTAAACAGCAACAGACATGGCTCGGAACACGATAGGACGCCCCATCCATGCCATGACTGTGATTCGGCGACTGCGAGCTGTGGGATTAAGGTGCCGGAGGCCGTATCAAGGCAACATCATGACACAACGTCACAGACAACAGACTCCACTCTTCTCGACATCATCATCTTCGGCCACCACGAGTCTTCCATTGTTGGGTTTTTCAGATGAATCAAGGTTCTGTGTGTCGTTTGCCGACTGCGGACAACGGGTATACAGGAGGCAATATGAATGTCATCAAGATAGGTGTGTTCTGGAGAGAAATGGGTTTGGTGGGGGAAGTGTGATGGTCTGGGCTGCCATTAATGTGAAATTTCGGAGTGTACTTGTTGTGATTCATGGAAGTCTAACGGCACAGCGATACGTGGATGAGGTTTTAAGACCAGTTCTCCAACCACTATTGAACAACCATGGACAACAACGATTGCTGTTCACGTTCCAACACAACAACGCCCATCCCCATACTGCACACTTCACCAGAGACTTTCTCCAACAAGCAGGGATCAATGTTCACCCTTAGCCATCTATTTCACCTAACCTTAACGCCATTGAACACGTGGGATGAGCTGGGTCGTCGTGTGCGCCAGCGTCAACGTCAACCATGCAACGTCGCCGAGTTGACGGCAGCACTACAGGAGGAGTGGAGGAACATTCCCCAAGCAACTGTTCAACGTTAGTGTGAATCAATGCCTCGCCGTTTACGCACATGTGTGCAAGCAGAGGGAGGACACACTCGCTACTGACAGTTTGTGGAGGGTCTGTGCATTCACAACGGCATATCGGCAACATTTTTCGAGATAATCAGATGAAACTTCACAGTGTTATGAACAATGAAATTCTTTTTCTATTCGTATGAAAATTGAATTGAAAAACATTGGTTGTTTCTTCTTTTTGGTTATTAAATATGAGTGTTGCGTTTTCACTGTGTGTCAGTATACATGGGATTGGAATGTTTGTAATTCTAATGCTGATAAAATAATCAATACTGATGACTGAAACCCATGTTGTAGAACACAGACTTAGAACTTTGAAAAAGAAATCCAAAGCTCTAATTTTTCAAAGGGTTAAAATGATATAAAATCAGATTTACATTATTTGATCATTTCCTTTCATTGTTTGGTAAGCAGAAATGATTCTGAAATTTGACTGTTTTATTAAGAACCCAATTCTACAAGACATATCCTTGAGCTAACAGAAGAGGGAAAATGGATAATGAACACCTGGACTGAGCGCAGAGGGGAGTGCATAATTAAAATACAAAAGACATGAGAAACCCCAGAGAGATTATAAAGTGAATAAGACAAAAAAAAAATTAAATGAAAAGAGTCAGTCAAAAAATTTAGCCAAGACTCATTTTGTACGCACAATCTAGACTTTTGACAGTTTGAAATAACTAGCATCAGCATTGGAGGCAAAAAAAATGTTACTCCAAACTACTGGGATCTCTTGTCAGAGGTACTTCTGCCGTTAACAAACAGGATGTAATCGGTGTATAATAAAAGATGACAGAGCAAAGAAAAATGGTGATGGCACTCTCGCAATTACTTCCTGCACATACACAGTAATATCGCCAAGCAGGGTTATCCTGAGTACTGAATACACATAAAATAGCCCAAAACAAGGGCCACAACCTGCCACTTCTGGGCACTGAGGTATAAATACAACTCAGTACATATCGCTTATTCAAAGAGTGGTCCAAATGATCCATGGGCAAACTGTGGGTTTGAAATACAAAAAGAAATACACCATACACTACAAACCTTAAGGTTTTCACAGGATACTATGCCTTTGTATTGGCCTGCTTTTCAAGTTCTCCATTGATTTGCTTATTTACTTAATTGATTACTACAGGTCATTAAAAAGGAATTTGTTGAACATTCAAAATAATGAAACAAGCCTTAGCAGATGTACCATATCCATATTGTTTTGAAGGAGGTAGACCATTTATTTAGAATAAAACAAAACCACATAAAATGGCCGCATCACTATTATTTGGCAATAGCAAGCCTGTCTTCCAGATGCATCTTCAGCTATAAACTCACAGTTGCACACAGCCAAGCTGGGATCAGAGGGCACAGCCCACATAATGCGCAAAGCACACTGTGCATCAAAATTAAATTAGTTCAAAATTAGTCGGCAAGACAAGACGTGGACTTTCCACTAAACAAAATTAAAGTGGCTGACAAGGAACACAGTTTTAATACACTGCAGCTTTAATAAACCTCAGCTGCTAAGAGCTACACCAGTCACTGCCTGGAGCTGAGCTGACCCCCATTAAGGGTAATGAGATGAGAAAGTGATCAGCAATGAAAATTCACAGTAAATTCTCAAACTCTTCTTTGTTTCCACTTCCTTCCTTCCTTCCTTTCTTCCTTCCTTCCTTCCTTCCTTCCTTCATTCACATGGATCCAGGTCCACCATCATTAAGGATATGACAATCCATCCAACCAGTTTGGAAAAAGGAATTTAAATTTCACCAATTATATCTTAAGCAAGAAAAGACACGACTATCCGTTGCTGAAGCATCTTATCCAGAGAGTGTGACGTACGATGACCCCTAAAAGACATCGTTTCAAAGTGTTGTTTGGAGGAGTGAGCATGTCACGTTTCTCCAATTCGCATTGCTTCGATCACTTTACCCTCTCCTCTCGCTTCTTTCCCTCACCTTCCCAAAGGGTGGGGCGTACAGCAAAAAAAAAGAAACAAACAAAAATGTGCAAAAGCTGCTGGAACCAGCTCCATCTCCTCTCTCTCTACTGCTCTGTTTATGCCTGCATACTGGGGATTCAGCCAGCCGCGAAGACCAGGAGGACGTACAGTACGTGGAATAAAAGTTGAATCAGCAGATTCTGAGGGAGCAGTCCGACAGCAGGCTGAACCCGGGCGGCGGACTCAGGACGGAGGCTTAACCTTGCCGGAAGGATGACACATACTGTTCAATAAGCCACCTCAGTGCTGGCGGGAAGAATCGACACAATGAAGGTTCCGGAAATTCAGAGGGGAGAAGGCCTAGCATCAGTTGGGATCCTATATGTGAAAGCTTTATACCACAGGAGGCCACACAGAGGGTACAAAGAAGTGCCGACTGACGTTATACAATGACAACACAAGGAAAAATGAAACCTATTCTATTCCAGGATGCAGCCTATTTCTACCAACAACCAAAAAATTTTCAGCTGGGTTTATTTTTTCTCCTTCCAATTTGGAATGTCCAAGTATGTCCGTTGATCCAGCACACAAGTCTGATTAAAGAGTAAAGACAAGCATTCTGTCATAGGGACCACCCACTGGTTTACTTCAGTCCGGCAGCAGTAGTTTAGACACCATACATCATAAACACACCACCACCGTGTCCTCAAAAGAGTCTACAGTCAATTATGCTACAAAATCAAATGAAGAGCACAATGGAGTTCTGCCCACAGGCAGCAGTGGTACAGAAGACTTACAGACACCAGGTCATGGGTTCCAAGGCTTAACAGCAGGGTGGGAAATTATCTTTTGAAAATGTGAAGGTCTACCAGCAAATGACAGATGAATATTCAGATTCAGCAGCCGCTCAAAAGTAAATTGCTATTTTGTGCCTAAAATCTACCAGCCAGCCACTTTCATATTTTACCAGCGTTTGGCTAGCGGCTGGTGTAAATTTTCCACCCGGCTCAACAGAATCAGCCACTCCGCACCTCCTCTTCAGAAAATATTTCATTAAATGTATCGTTTTATTGTTGCCGCAGCAGGGTAGTCGAGAGAGGGTCTGGGAGAACAGTACTAGCTGTGTTTTTTTTTCCAGACGACCAGCTGTAGTGTTCCAGAGCCTAGGAGTTAATCCCCTACACAAATACAGACACACATTAGCCATTAGCTTGGTTTTAAATGAACAGGGACAAGCTGTTGTCTGGGTGCTGCTTTATCGCAAATTGCAGGGAGACTCTTCAGAGCCTCGAACCCCTTGGCCCAGAATACGAGTGCACAGGCCCAATATGCTACAGTAGCCACGACCAACAATTTACTGAGATCCAGATCACATTTATATGCATTCCATCGACTGACAAACCGGAGATCCGTGCTAAGCTCCTCACGTCTCAAACTTGCTCGCGCCCTCCCAGAGGGAGGCCAACACTTGTTCTGTCATTTCTACAGCTGTGGTCATCTTGATTTGCATTGACAAGACATGAAGATTACCCTTTCCCCGAACCCACCTCCCACACACACACACACACACACACACACACACACACACACACAAAACCCTGGATAAATCAGTATTGATCCCAAAGGCATCGCAGAGAACTGCTGCGTTGCACAGCCAGTGAATATGGGTTACAGTACCCTTGAGTAAAGTATTCACCGCTAATTACATCAGTCTAATCGCCACCTGTACACGCAGATAACACTCTAAGCCCATGTAGGCCATGCCATATAAATGCATCCACCAAACAAATTAATAACATAGATGGAAACTGAAAAGCCATTTGAGCCCTTTCTGGTTTGATGGGAACGAGGACAGTAGACCAATCAGAGGCAGCCTGCTGGTGGTAAACCAACCAGCTTCTTCCAAGACCTGGAGTGACTTGGATTATTATGTGGAGATGTAAAAGTTCCATATCTGCTGTGATATACACTAGTCCTGTACATCCGGAGAATTTCATTAGCTAATGGTAGCGCAAGCTAGTGCTTTCTGCTCATTTAAATGCAATGCACACGCTGATCCATATGAGTGCTTTTAATTTGGCTCCCAGGGCTTGTTGACATTTAGCACACGTTCCCGTGATAAATTGCAGGGTTAAACAGACTTTCCCTGAAAATTTCTCGAGCAAAGTACCACAGGTGCTATACATATATAAAACTCCTCAATGACTTTTCTTTAAGTGTCCATCTGGATTTTTTTTCAGTTGCTGGATTTGGCAACTTGGCATATTTTGCACACCGTACGTTAATCCAGGGGTTCCCAAACTCGGTCCTGGGGACCCATAGTGTATACTGGTTTTCATTCCAACGCCACTTACAATCCCAGAATTAACAAGGTTTTGATGTTTTAAATTAACTGCTTTTCAGGCCAGAGAGATGTTTCACCTGCTAAAACCACTTTGACAAAATATGGCTATGCATTCCATGATGTTTAAAAGCCAAATGTTTATATTGTGCTTATTTTGTGACATTCCTGGTAAAGAAGAAAAGCCAAGGTGGGAATAAGTTTTAAATGATCAAAATCAAAATCAAAATCAATAAGCTGCCTGCTAATTAGGCTTCTGAACAGAGGTGTTCAAGTTCTTTACAATTAGTTTTCCTGAAACTAATCACAAAAATAACACCAAACAGGTTTGACTCATCATAATTTGCTTTGTCTTTGAAATCTTAATTACCTAATAAATGGTTAATTTTAGCGACCACATAACCACAGTTACAATTAAAAGTCAATTAATTTTACAACTTCAAAAGTCATAACAATATTCTTCTTTTTTATGCAATAATGTAATTTGTAATATAACACAATTTTAATATGGAGCTCTTTAGGAAAAGCCTGAATAGCTAATTCTGACATAAAGTGGCTTTAAAGTGTAAATAATCCATATGAGTAGAGGTAGCGCAGTTAAGAAAAATTAGCAGCTCAATAGAATTCTGAGATTGCAATCGTGGCAGGAACAGAAACCAGCAGACACAGTGGGTCCCCAGGACCGAGTTTGGGAACCCCTGCATTAATCGTTTGCTTAGTCCATTGCACGGTGGCACCACATTACCATTATAAGACTACAGGCCTTAAAATTGTCCTGCAGATTTTCAACAGGACCTGCTAAGATTGTCCCAGGTCACCCAATTAACCACGGACAGATATTAGAGAGTATCTCAGGAAATAAACGCGGCTGATATTCTTGCAAAAGTGCATCTGTATGAACCAGACAATAACACAGCAGATTATTTTCAAACAAGCCCCTTCTGTAAGAAACACAGTGTTAAAGGCTAGTGGCAAAGATCAGTGCATTAATTTTATGCCAGTGGCCCATGACATATCTAGAATGCCATCGTTCACTCGATTCGGTTACCATCATACGGGAAAATCTTTCTTTTAGGCTGTTTGAGGAACGAAAATAAATCATTAGGCTATAATTACTTTTTTTTTTGCAACAGTGAAGCAGTGACAGTGACCATTAATTTCCGCTCCAATAAAAACGAATGGGCGCCCGCAGATGGGAGTGTTGCTGAAAAAAAGACACAACTCTCCAGCGTAAATATCTGCTTGTGTGCGAGACTTTAACAATTGAATCTGGTCCACTGAACATTTGACTCAAAGCACCTCTAAGGCCAGACATAAAATCCACTTGACACACCAAGGTTCATCTACATGTTTACGTTTATGACCGTTTCTTATAACCATTTGAGCTTGAGCACAGCATGGCTGGTACTGAGTCCGGTGACAGACTTCTACGACCACAGAAATATGAATAAGGAAATGGCCCAAAAAAAATCTAATTAGCCATCCATTAATAATTGCATGTCCATTTACCTTAAAATACAATTAAGGGGGCGCTCTGGTGGCTCATCGGTTAAGTGCGCGTACCACACTAAGGCAAAGTCCTTCCCGCAGCAGTCTGGGTTCGAATCCGGCCCAGGCAATTTACTGCATGTCTTCCCCATCCTTCTCCCCACCTTTCCTGTCTATCTCTACTGCACTGTCAAATAAAGGAGAAAACTCTCAAAAAAAAAAATCTTTAAAATACAATTAAGGAACAAGTGAGTAGTTAGAAGGCAGGGTATAATCATAGAAAATATCGAAAGTAGAGGCAATTTACACTGAGCTGCATTAAAATTAATTCAAAAATTGAGCTAACTTCAATTAGCCTAGCTAGAAGAGTAAAATAGCTGAGGACTATGATGTTATTTTCCTGTATAAGACAGACACTGTCAAATCATCAGCTCAATATTGAGAACAGCGACTGCATCTCCCCCCTCATTCGCTCGAGCAGAGCACTGCAATCCTGACCTCAGCAGTTCAGAAGAGAAACGACAGAGAGAGGATCCTCACCACATCGGCCATCTCCTGCTGTCTCCATCCCAGGAGCCGCGCACGGAATAGAGCACTCATTGAGCCTCACTGACCATAACAGCCCTGCATGTAAAGTCAATACTCACAACGACAGATTAAAGCCACTTTAACATGCTTTTGGTAAACACTGACCTCTTTTTATTCACGCAAATGCGCCATTTTCACAACACACACTTCGGCCATTCTGACCCCCAAACAACATCAGTCACAGAATGTATTATATTATATTATACTATATTATATTATATTATATTATAATGTTGGTTAGTAGGGCAAAATGAATATTCTTCTGACAGAGGGCCATGGAAGAGTAAAAATCCTTTTCTCGCCATGTAGTCACTAAGTAGGTTGGCAAATTATTTTGGGCTGGGGAGGGGTTACAATTAATTTGTCAAAACAACAGTCTGTTGTGTGAAATGGTAACTCCGCCATATCAAAACTGAACAGGTTAAGGAAGCCTGGCTTGTGCGATCTGATACTACCCAAGAAACAAGGGTCAGCGGTTCCATTACGGTTCCGGCAGTGGTGGTGCAGGAAAACAGAGACTGAATGCGCAGTGTCCCATGAGAGTATGCTTCCCCGCTGCTTACACTCAAAACAAAATCCCTGGCTGCAGGACAGCTCAGCTCCTACCACGGTTCACTTCATGCAACCTCAGAAAGATCAACCGGCGCAACGTCAACAGGAGACCGGTTTTTACTGCATCAATTATCAATTTTTAAATCTGCCCACACAGGGGTATCAGCAGGCTTGTTTGTACTAATGCGGAGAGTTGTTTAGACAACATGCTATTACAGCGCAGATTCACAATGTCAGAGAGGCGGGAAAGTGAACGCTGCGCCTTAATTATCTCCAAGTCATGTGACAGGAACTCGGCAGGGGACGATGGGAGCCGAAGCTTAATTCGAGAGTGCTAGGAAAAAAAGGATTATTTCAGCGGTGTTGGGCAGTTAATTAACCCCTTAAGCCCTGAGCCTCTGGCTTGAAAATGACATGCCCAAAATGAAATGACTATATCTCTGCAACGAATTGGCCGATTTGAATAATCTTGGTATCATAATAAAGGTAACATCTTGCAGATTTTTGCCATGGTGCAACAATCAGTGTATATGTCACTGAGTTAGAGTAAATGAAGATGGAACACTGCATAAATGAAACATATTTTTTGCACCAAACAAAGTTTTGCTTTTATCTGTCCAATTTATTTATCTATTTAAAATTATTCAGTTGCAGTCTGAAACCCCTAAAAAATTACAGCACAGAATCTCACCACTATCTGTGCCAAAGTTTATTTTAACCAAATAAATCAGCAAAATTAGAGAGGTTTTAGTTTGGGAATGTCTAGGTGGCCTCTCCAAGCTGAAAATGGGTTCCATTTCATATTTCTCAGATATCAAACAGTAAAACTCATTTAATTTCATATATGTCACGACAGGCATACATTCTATCCAAATACAACCACTTTTTAATTAAAAAAAATAAAAAAATTATTATTATTTCAGCCAATTTTGTGGCCTATACAATTTCCCATTCAAAGATAATACAAACAAAGAAAATGAAGTTTTTTTTTTTTTTTTTTTTTTTTTTTTTTTTTTATTTGGCATCTCCAATCCCACCCGAATCTGGAATGCCCAGTAGGGGAACAATGTACAAGGCTTGCTCATATGCGACCCCTTGTTGCCAATTCAGGAGAGAGGGACGACTCACGGCTCTCCTCCGAAGCAGGTGCCCATCAACTACTGCTTCTTTACACTCATTGGTTGAATCCTCGCAAGTTCAGAACGAGAGCAGAGGATACCCGAACATGAACAACTTAGCTTTTAATCTTCCTGACGAGCGCCCGGCTGGCCAATAGGACGTGCCTGAGCAACGAACAAAGCAATCATTTTTTATATTTCCCTTCCCAGCAGTCTCTTCCCAATTTGCATCCCTTTAGCGCAATGGCCAATTGTGCGCTACTCTGAAAAAGCTGCCGACCACTGCCGGTTGGTACGACAGGGGCTCAAACCCGCACTGTGATAGTCACTTATGCTCTGCAACTCGGTGCTTTAACCGAGTGAGCTATCTGGAGGAAAATGAAGTTTGACTCCACTGGAGCAGATTTATTCAATAAAGCAAATAAATAAAATTATAAATACAAAAAATGGTAAGGAAAAGTAAAAAGAACAAAAACCCCAGCAATTATTTATAGAAGAAAAATGCACTTATTGCCTTAGTAAACACATGCCAAGGCTGAGATTTGAACTTAGGCAGTCTAGACTGCAGCGCTGCATCTTAATATAAAGAATGGGTCAAGAAAACACGTACTGTACTGCTGTACACTCAGTACTCATGCGGAATAGCACAAAGATTCTGTCAGAAAACGACTTTGAAAATGACTGTTGAATATTTAGTGGATCATTATTCGGAAAATACCACAAACAAACTAGTTATGCGTTTATATTGTCGCACTATTCCAGTACATGCGAATGGCCCATGGACTCAGTTTGACGCACTGGGATCGCAGGACTCTAGCTCAGGCTAGGTTTGTGCGATAAAGGTGGTTTTGAGCTCGTTGAAAGCATCAGAACCCATAGAATCAAACGGCTACCGGCAAAGTCTTACTGACAGCATCACAAGCTGATCACAGAGAAGAAAATACATTGCAAGCAAGCTGAAAGCTGAGGAGCTGAGATCTTTGAAGCAATGCCCTGGAAAAACACATGCTTGGAGACTGGAAGATCTAGTTTCGTTGTAACACGGACACATTGGGTTAACAATAGCGAGCACAGATTTACCCTCGAACAGTTTTTTATTTCAAAATATCAAAGATAAGTAAAGTTTTTTGCTCATCTCTGTAGACTGTGAAGTGTATGCCTGCTGTTCTTTGAGTGTGGTGCCAGTTTAAAATGACAAGGCTTATATCGTTGGATTCTGTGGACTTCTTCTTTCATTTGAGGTATCGTTTGTATGCATAGCACAAATTCCGTAGAAATGCTAGCAACTCAGCGCTGATATAATTTTATCCAATGTTTTGTTACATAGTAATTTACTTGCTTGGTGCTTGAATTGTGGTCGGTTGAGGTAAAAATGGTTGAGGTAAAAATGGTCAAAATGATGCAAGTGATTTTTGCTGAGTTTCTTCTGGCAAGAGAGGGGTAAAGATTCCTTGGATCAAAAGCTTTTTGCATGATGATGCATGATGCTGCGATTAGGAAACATGCTGTATTCATTATGCGTAACGACTGCCCCCGGTACCAGGGGCGTTTGGGTTTAAGGGGTTAAAGTTATACAGTTAGCTATACCACACGTAGAAACCACAGAGATCTGAAGAATTAACTGAACTTTGGGGGGAACTTTTTGACAGCTTCACTTTAAGAAAAGGAACTGATCATTCATCATAGCCAGCTTTAAAGGTGACATAGAATCGGAAACTGTTTTTACCTTGTCTATGTTGAATAACGGTAGTCTACCCGCATTTAAGAACATACAAAAAGTGCTAGACATTCTGAACATATCTGTTTCATAGGAATTCCTCTTTTAAAAATGACCGCCAGAAAACGGGCCAATCTGAGCAACACATACATATGATGCCATAAGTATCTCACTGCCCCCCCCCCACTCTCATTCTGTTTCCTCCCCTTCAAAATAATTTGCATACACCCGCTCTCCCGCCCCCTACGGAGAGTAAATTGCAGCAGTGTTTGCGAAGTTCAAGGCGAAACGGCGAGTCGGGTATCGAGGTGTGCTCTTCCAGGCTGTGGGAGCAGTGTGCAAACGTTCCATAACCTTCCAACCGAAAGAAATGCATGAGATGCGTTGCTGCTGTTCATTTTTAATCGGATTCCCACTACATTCAAGCACAGACTGTTACTTTGCTCAGCCCATTTCACCTCTGACAGTTTTACTAACCTGGCACAATTTCAAGCCGGCTTCTCGCAGCGTTTGGTGCTAAGTAGCGGAGCAGCTCCGACTTTGCCTCTACCTCAACAACCAGTACAAACTGTAAGTATCACGTTGTTGTTAGATTTTTTTTTTTAAACCTTAAAAATAGAATATATTCGTTTTGCTTGTCTAGCAAATGTTGTATGACGTGATTATCACTCAACAACAGCTTTGAAACGACATCTGAAATAAATCCGTGAAGATTGTTGTTGCCAATGATCCTGCCATGCTCGCATGAAGACGATGGGAAGTCGGCATCTGCGCCCTTAGTTTGTGAAGATGTTTCGCCTGGTGCGTTCACACCAAAACATGCAAGTAGCAGAGATGCCAAGTCTCACGCATTTGGCGTGGGTCTAGCGCATTTTTTAGGATTATTCACCGTAGTCCGCAATTATTCAATTAATGCTTATTAATGAGATTCTCACGCGGAATTAAAATCCTTGTGCCTTGAAGTTTCAGTTTCACTTGCGTAAAGGTGAATTTCACCGCGAGTAACATGCAAAGCGATTATGACTTGCTTCACTCTAGGCAGCAAAGCCAGCCAGTCAGCATCAAGTGCTTGCATTTTATAATGAGGTTGCCAGTTAAGCCCGAAAGGTCGCCAAATAGGTGAAAAACAACACGTTCTAAATCCCCCCCTAACATAGCTTTTTGAGAGAGGTTTTTAGGAAGCTTCTGAGGCATTACAGGCCCAACCAAAATTTTGTTCTCTATATGTCACATCACAGAACAAGGATAAATACCCCGTTCAACCATTCTATGTCACCTTTAAATATTCTAGCATGCCTGGACATTCCGATACAGTCCATTTTACAAATTCTGGCACTAATTGAAGGTAACAGCAGAAAACTAATACAAAGCCCTTGTGCATAATAGGAATCATTTTTCTCTGATTAAAAGAGGTTGGCTTTTCCTGTGGAAAAAAAACAGCTTTTACATAAAGTTTTTGCGATCAATTCTCTTTTATAGATTTTTCAGTAAATACATCTATTATAGCTTTGGAAGCCTGACTTTCCTCACTTGGCTCGCTAACGTTATTCCTAAGGCTCCTTTTGACAGAGGTGAAAATAAATCCCATTTTTTTTTCCTTTTTTTCCCCGAGAAAACACAGCCTCACAGCATCTGTCAGCCTAATCAAGTGCCCGTATATGAGAGCCTGCTCATTCCCATCCCAATCAACAGTGATTCAGCAGTGTCAATTCAAATTAAAATGAAGTCCCCATTCAAACTACCAGGCCAAATTAAAGCATGAAGAGGTGCACAGCAGTGTACATGTATGTGCACTAGACTTCCGAGACCACAAGGCAGTTTGAGAGGAGTTTTTGACAAGTCTTTTAGACAGCAGCTTGTCCATTCCTGCACCACATCTTGATATCCGTCAGAAAATACTTACAAGCTGACTCGGAAATCAAAGTCGCCCACGAGAGGGCACGGACTCGTGATTATAATGGAGACTGATGGCTCCTCCCTTATGCCCTATTGAGGTGAGGAGGTACCACACAGCCTCAGAAGGTCGATCTAACAAACACACCCTAATGCTGCTAAATGATGATTTCGAGAACTAGCAGAACACCACATCCGCAGGGTGTCAATAAACATGACTTGCTCGTCTCTAATACAGGTTTTGGACATTTTTTAAGGTATCCAAGCATATAAGGGTAGAATGAGAAATCTAGTCTAATACTCCACATTTTTGTGGACTTATGTCAATTATTATTATGTCTATTGCATTGGATTAGAACTGTATGGATCAAGTCATATTTCTCTGACTAATCTTTTAAAAGAACTATGATATCAAATTCCTCTGCAGCAAAAAAGTCAATAAAATATGAAAATATATCCTCAATGCAGGAAAATTACATAAGCTTAAACAATACATTACACTAATGCTAATGGATATCAGATGAGGTTTTATCTGGTAAAATACTGTAATTCTTAATGAATTTACAGTAATCATGGCACGAAGATGGAGGCAGCTGAACCAGATGTTGACAGTTCTGTAAGAAAGGGAGGTGGACTGGAGACGAGAAATGGAGAAGGGAGGAGGAGAGAAGGGTAGGAGTACAGGGCTTATAGTGGCCTCTGGAGGGAAAAATAGAGAGAGAAAAATAGAGAAGAAGAAGTCATGGCTCAGTGTATTACATGCTCTGGCCTCGCCGGCTTTGACAGGATTTACAGTGAGGATTTCACAGGCAAATACGCCACATTTCAAGTCCAGAGAAACATGCAAAAAAAGAAAAATCAAGGCTCAGTGACGCAAAGGGTCGCACAGTTTGCAAGCGAGCATGAAAGACCAGGGCTCACGAAATTTTCAAAAAAGTGGCTGCCCTGCGGGCAAGTCACTCTGGAATTTTGGTTGCCGTCAACAGTTACCCCCCTGCCCGCCTCGAATCCAATTTTCAGAATGCTTTAGCCCAATAACACGTATTTTAAAACAAAAAAAAAATTCCTGTCAGGTTGGGAATTACCCGTCAGACTGAGAAGCTTCTTTGCAGCAACCAGGGTACCACGATGTGTGCAATTCTTTATTAATGCTTACATGGAAACAACCAAAATCATAAAAATCATTTAAAACAAAATAAATTTAAAAAAAAAATCAAGGTTTCATAATCATTGGCACCCTTCATTAGCACTTAGGTCAGGGCTATTCAACATTAACCTGCAAGGGCCGGTGTGGGCACAGGCTTTCATTCCAACCAAGCACTTACACACCTGATACTACTAATCAAGCTCACTCAAGACTCTTGGGGTTGATTAGTGGTGTCAGGTGTGCAAGTGCTGGGTTGGAATGAAAGCCTCCACCCACACCAGCCCTTTCTGGACACGGTGGAATAGCCCTGACTTAGTGCAACCACCTCTGGCAAGGATAACAGCATAGTCTTTTCCTATAATTTCTGACAAGGTTAAGGCACCCATTTGGGGAGATTTTGGGCTATTTCTCTAAGCAGATTTTTCAATATCTTTCACAGTTTTAGGTTTGCATTTATCAACTGCCCATGGACCTCTTGAATAAAAACAGCCCCACAACATGACAAACCCACCATATTTCACCGTGGGTATGAGGTGCTTCTCTTTGTATGCATCTCTGTTTCGACGCCAAATATGCCGAAGCTGCATCTGACAGAAACATGCAAATTTGGGCTCATCTGACCATAGCAGCTCGTTCTAGTCATAACTGAAATGACATTTGGCAAACTCCAAGCGCTTGCTTCCATGTCTTCTGAGACGAGAATGCTTTCTTCTGGCAACCCTTCCAAAGAGCCTGCGGTTGTGGAGGTGGCGCCTGATGGTGCTTTTTGAAACCTAGCGACCTCAAGATGCCATCACGGCCTGCACTTCCCTCACAGTGGGAACTTTGTTGCTTCTCTCACCATCCTCCTCAGTATCCTGGGGGGCAAAGTGCAGTGTGTCCTTTGCCCTTGAGGTTTTCAACAGTTCCACTTTGGAATTTTTTTATAATTCCCCAGACAGTGCTCAGTGGCATATTCAATTGTTTTTGACTCTTCTTGTAGCCATTACCATATTTATGAAGGTCTATGACCATCTGCCTCTGCTGAACTGACAGTTGTTTTGTTCTCTTTGCGGTGCTGGATGACAAAGGGATGCTGCATGTGTGTTACCTCATTTTTATACCTGGTGAAACAGGAAGTGATGAAATGGCTCAATATAGTTCCTTAACACTTAGATAAGACTTATATAAGTGGAATGTAATACCTGGTTTAATTTTGGCAGAAGTTATTTATGGGGTGCCATTAATTGTGAAACCTTGATTTGGAGGAAACTGCTTTTTAATTAAATCAATAAATGATTGTGGTTTGATCCACTGGAACATTAATATCGTACAGTATTTCCATTTCTCACGTTATTTAGAGTTTCTCAATTAATGTATTTTTTAGATTTTTTAAAAATTATTGTTTGTGCATTGCCAGTCAGGGGAGCCAGTAAGTTTGGAACCCACTGTAAATTACATGGTTGATTGAATGTGACCAATTCATGCTGTGGTATTAAAATTCAAACAGGGTAAGAATTTGTCCACATTTTATCTTGCCTGCACGATATGTCATACAGTACACTCAATGATATAGACCCAGCCCGGATCCCCTATTTTCGGCACCCCGGGCCTGCGTGATCAGCGACAGAACATGGTTGCCCGCCGGGACATAAGAAGAGAAATTGCAGTTGCCCGAATGAAATTACTTGTTGCCCCTGGATGTTGGGCAGGCGATTTTGCAAGCCCTGAAGACCAATTGAACCAAGCACATTTCCTAAATAACTGCTTGTACTCTGCACAGCAAATGTCACTAATCACTTTTGAATCAAAGATTCAGAAAGAAAGTCGGTGGGACAGTAATTTCAATGTCTATGTCTCAGTAAATAATGAGGTACAACTCAAACCAAAGCATTGATTGCTATGCTTCCATCTGCCATAGCTTCATACGCCCTAAAAGTTTATCTTCCACCCCCACATACCACTGACCTTCTGTCACCTTAACCTTTCGTCCAATGACCTAAAATTCTAATCAGTTGAGCTACCCAGTGTGCTAAGT
This sequence comes from Gymnothorax javanicus, assembly GCA_029692085.1. Taxonomy (NCBI): domain Eukaryota; kingdom Metazoa; phylum Chordata; class Actinopteri; order Anguilliformes; family Muraenidae; genus Gymnothorax; species Gymnothorax javanicus. Next base: position 54,824,729 of record CM056195.1, read on the forward strand.
CACCGCCTCTGATTTGGTGAAAATATCTCCGCTCATTCAGTAGATATATCGTAGAAAAGATATTCCAGCCTAATGATGTGACAGACAATGTGACGAACATGCGCACAGACGGACAACCAGGAAACAGAGAGTGGAGGCATAAAACTGTCGAGTCAATATCATTCACTCTGCTAGTTCAGAAAAGCTAGCCGCACAGATCAAAAACAGTACCCAAGTTCTACTTCAATAGTCATTGTAATTTTTTTCCGATGTATGTAAAAATTTTCTGTCACCCCAATTAACCAAATGAACAACTAGAACAGCATCCGGTAGCGTACAAACCTCAGCCTGCACCATCTTATTTCATTTTTTCTGAAATCGTGACCTTGATCTTCTGGCTCGACCTATGAAAAATTAATCACCTCTTACTGTTGTCAGGTATAACCTTCTCACAAACTTTCATCAAAATTCTTCCATAAATTTTTCTGTAATCCTGCTAGTATACTCGAGTCTGTGCATGTGGAACTGCGGATGGACAAATGAACAAGGCGAAAACATAACCTCCATCCAACTTTGTTGGCTGAGGTCATGAGCCGATAGGTAACTGGAGGAAACAGACCTGAAGACGAAGCCCAGGAAAAGATGAATCGATATTTCCTGCAGTAGCACCAGAGAAAGTCTTCTCAGGAAATGGAGGTGAATAAAATTTAATGACCGTACAATTCACTCTTACCCTCAGGAAAAGATGAGCAAAATGAAACAAAACTCAATAATTCTGGCGCTACGCTGCAGTGGTTCACCAAGAGTGGTTGGAATTGGCATGAAGTGGTCAAATTAAAACACCTCGAAGACCATGAAATCCTAATCTTTGCTCAAATTAGAAGATGAACCAACCCCTCGAACAACAGAACAACAACAGACTGATGTTTTGTAAGAAATATTCCAACGCTCTGAATTATATATGCATGCATGCAGTCACGTGCACAGACAGACACATACACACAGAGACGCGCATGCACGCACATATAAGCAACCACACATGACCACACACAACCACACATATCCAAACATACATATAAACACACAGGGTTCTACACTGTCGTTAATGAATAGAATGCTTCCCCTCCCCCGCTCAACAAAATGAACCCGCTCGCAAAAGAACGCCACCTACCGCCCGGTCATTGAAAAATTTAGTGGAGAACACTGACACATACGCACATAATTTGTATCCACTACTTCAGCACACAGCATGTAATCCATATCTACTCGTTCCCAATTTAACCCTAGAACACTATTGCCGGGTGATTTTCACCCGAGCAAACGTGTTTACATGATTTTCATTATGTTGCGTTTGTCTGAGTGTCATGGGTCCCTGGGTAGCTTCAGCATCGTCTTTAACATCTTGGAAGGCATAGGTGTTCTGTTCACCTCATGGTACTTTTTTTCATTTTGTTAGACATGGCACAGTTGAAAATAAAAGAACACTACTCTAATTTGTCATGTATTGTCATATTTTGATATATTTTGATGACAAGTACTTTTTATTGGGTATATTACATCGGGTAAAAATCACCCGGCATTAGTGATGGTGTTACTAATTTTAGCGATAGTGTTCCAGGGTTAAGAATTTTGCCGCCAGTTGGAATTATATAAAAAATTGATTTGCCTATATTTCAATACTCAAGTCGGTGGGGTACATTTGCGAATGCTGTACATATGGGACATTTAAGGGACCCCCTAGAGCACCTTATCTGAAATATTGGGGTTTCCAACCGTTTCACAACAAGAATGTGACTCAGCACCTTTACAATGGGAGCAGTGTGGAGGAGAGCCAGCCAGGTCTCATGAATTACCAGCCTGCACACTCTGCCAAGAACACTCATAAGCACAGGAGTGTGCCAACACCGTCATGTCTGGAGTAACACGCCTGAAGCAACTTCCTGTGTCACAGTTTAAATGCAGAACAAACATAATGGGGAGGTAAGGCTTTTAAATGATCGTCAGCAAACACTTTCATCTCACAAGAATCATGCCTGAAGCAACTTCCTGCATCACAGTTTAAATGCGGAACAAATGTAATGGAGAGGTGCAGCCTTAAAAGTATTGTCACCATTATCGCTAATTACAGTAGATGCTGAGCATACATTTTAATTTAGGGTGGTTCGTGCGCCCGGGTTTCGTTCATTAAGATATGGCTCACATCTTAAATACACTTGCGCTGAAGACACCGAAATGCTATTCAATGTAAGGCCGCAGCCTCCCTCAGGAATGTAAAGCCACAACAATCTGGTTTACTACCCTTGCTTCATTGCGAACATTAGCAATGAAAGTAATTTCTCGCATGCCATTCAAAATCACTCGCTCGCATACCTAGTAACAATGCAATTAAAACTCTAAACTAATCTACACATTCCATTTGGATTATTAATACTGGGTCTCTTCATTTGATCCCATTTTAACAGCATGTATTGATAAAAAAGAAAATTAAAAACATGGTTCAGTGCATTTAGCACTGATGTCTCTGAGAGCTTAATAAGACACAGTGTGAGGCTTAACCGTGTCCCTTGTTTTAACATGCCCATCATGTCTTCCAGTAGTTCAGCCAGACAATGTTCACTCTAATAAAGTAAAAGAGACATTTATGTGTGGTTGATTTAGGCCAGGGAGGCTGCAAGGCAAGCAGAGAGAAGGGGTATGGTATACGAGTATGGCAGCTTTCATTTGCAGTCGAGGTACTACTTCGCTAATTTCACCCACAAACGAAAATGTATTCACAGTTAATTTGTTAAGAGTTTTAAGGGACAATCCTGGCCACTTATTTGTAGGAGCACATAAAAAAAAACATCAGAGCTTTTCGCTTCCCTACGACCAAGTAGGGACTTCAGACTTCAGCATGGACACAGACCAAAGGGGGCAACCTATGATGTAAACATGACTTAAGTATACACTGGGGACACTATAGAATGAGTATAATTTACGAGGGAATAGTCTGATAGAAAATATCCCCATTAGGAAGTACTAATAACAACATTACTGCAGCCTTATCCAAGTTATCACAACAGTCACAGGAATTTTGCAAAATTTGAGAAGCCCATTCTACCCACAAGAGACAAGACAAAAAGCCAAACGAGGACCCTCGGTATTACTTTCTAAATACACATTTATTGGGAAGGCCTGCAGGAAGGGGGCACAGATAAATTATCATCCAACACTTCTGTGCTTCCTCAGAGGAAAATTTAATTTGCGGAAAATTACCGACCTGTTGAGTGGCTCAAGCAATAAGCACAGCAGAATGCAGATAAGACAGTTAGACACAGAGCTGAGCGAAGTGTCCCTGTGCCCAAACCATGCTGGCTCAAGCATGACATCAGAGGTGATGCAGAACTGTGATTGGTTCAGAAGAGACCTCCAACCGCACTTCGGTTGAGAGTGGTGTTGTCCGAGTGGGGGCCACAGGCATCGTCAAGTACATAATTTGCTATGCTGCCGCATCCATCACTTTCTTATTAATATACGGTTTTCAAGGAGACATTCTGCATTTAAATTATGCAGTAAAGAAACCAGAGGAACACCAACTGTGTGGACAGATCAGTATGTACACAGCGTTGCTCAGCAAAAACCTGGGATAGCATAGAACACCAAGGCACATTCTAAATGAAATTTTTAAAAATTTACCCACTGAAAAATAGTCTTTCTCCTTGTTTCTGTTGATTTTGCTCAAGCAACAATATCATCATATACATTCCAGAACACTGAATCCAAATGAAGACCACAAAGGAAAAACGATCAGAGTCCAAATGTTGCATTTTTGTATATTTTATATATTATATATTATTATAATATTTATAACAAGTGGTGCCAGGCACAACAAACCCCGCCCCTCGCACATACTTTAACCTACTTTTCCTAAATTCAATAGGCATCTATTCTGGGTCAGTGGCAATCCCTAAACCCAATTTGGGGAGAATCTGGCCATCAGTTTTGCTGCTAAAGTGTTAACAAACAAACAAAGAAACAAACACACAAACCGAACCAAAAACAATACCCCTTGCCCTCCCCCTTCGGACGGGGTGGGGTAATAATATATAATAATATTATATATCGTTAAAATATTTTATATTTTTTGGCATATTTTTTCAGTGCTTTGTTTCTAAGATCGTTTTGAATTTTTAATTCATCATTTTTAATTCATCACTTCTCCACGACGTGAAAATGTGACTTCTGATCATTCTTCTATTGTAGTCTTCAAATATTTGCACAGTTCCCCATCGAATCAGAGAAGGGACATTGTTGCACATTACTGCAGTATTGCAATATACAGACGGGTCACCAATCAATGTAAAAATCAACATACGCAGTCTTTGTGAGGTGTTGGGTTCCCACAAGCTGCCAGGTCAGCTCAACATGCCTTGGCATACTAGTGTAAAACTTTACTGGATCGACGGAGCACCATGCCTCCAGGAGATATTCCCTCATTAGGTGTTTTGATGGTGGTTACGGAGAACACTGTCTAATACGTTCCAAAATTTCCTATAATCTCACATATGATTTCAGTGAGTTTGAGATCTGGTGACTATGAAGGCAGTGGCTTACTATTATGATTATTTTCAAACCCATGAACCCATTCAGTGGCACTCTGTGCCCTGTGGGGCTTGGGCCATTGTCATCCTGGACATCACTCCCATCATAGTAGGAATGATTTGTCAAAGTGATCACACAGAGTAACTCTGCATAGATTTGCAGTGACCCTTATGCCTTTAAGGGGACAAGTGTACCAACACTGTACCAACTAAATGAGCAGAAGCATCTGCATCTGTTATATCTGTCCACCCATTTATTCAGTTTTTTCCTCTAATTTGTCACCCATCGATACATTTCCATGAATGCCAAAATGGTGAGAGCCAAGAGTTAAATGACATCAGCGACTGAACAATTTTAACCAATCATGTCATTTGAATGAAAATGAGTACTGTGGCTGGCAGGTCCTGCCCAGGACGCTAGGAGTGCTGGATGGAAAATTTCTGCCGTCTTCTAAGCTGGCAATCCGCCTTCCACGAGCGACGAAGCATAATACACATTATTCACAAATTATCTTTGTCTGTGAGTGGTGTAGGTTTAATCTGAGAGTTGGTAGTCATATGTAATGCGAGTGCGCTGTGAGCTGGAAAAATCTTTGCGACAATCTGAATGCAAATATTGCCTCTTGTGGGGGGGGGGCATAGAACATCCGTTTAAAACATTTATTCGTCCTGACCTGTTCTCAGTCATTTTCATAATTAACAAAAAATTCACTCGGAGAGCACTCCACACTGTCAGGTGCTGCTAGTTCTCCCCGTTTGGGTAAGACGACAGTCATTTATCTGGACGCTTATTTGTTGCATTTAAATCAGCGTTATTCAAAATCGCATATCTGTCAACTTGCACGCATATGGCTTGAGTCCAACGCATTTTATATTGAACTGCTGAGTCCCACTTTTTATATCAACCATCGCTGTACGGAGAGTGAGAGGCGATATTTCATTGGAATGCGGGTCAGTCATTATTCAATCCTGCGCATTTTAGAGATTCTCACACGGAATTGAAATCTATTGAAATCTCTATACATGGAAGTTTTTCAGTTTTTAAACAAAGAATTTAAACGATCATGAAGCGCAAGTTAAATCGCTTGATGTGCGGAAAAGGTAGCGCGGAAGTTTCAGAGCAGTTTGTCTTGCGTAAAGCATAGGCCTATTAATAAGTAAATTATGTTTCTGAAGTGAATTCAGCCCATTATTTCATTGCATATGGAGTGAAGCCGTGTCTTCAATTGCCAACGGATTACAATAATTTGAAAACGCGTCAATAAAGGAAAATTATTGAGAACTTGCCAGGACGCGGCCAGGATGCCAGGACGTGGGTCGAAAACGAAAGTTCGCTATTCTGACAATAATAGAAGGGGGGAGCATATTTGCCATCATTCATGCATTGTTTCTAGCGGTTTTACTGGACGCTGGATGCGCTCATTTTAACTGACCTTTGAAAAAAATTGAGCCGGTCTGGAAAAGCTGAGTGGTGGTTGGTGGATTCCGAGTGCTGGTCAGGGCCGACTAGCACCGACCAGCATCAGCAGAACCCTGGGCTGGTCCAGACTGGTCACTGATTGACCTTGGTCTTCTTCACGAAACATTCTCATGGCAACTAAAACTCCATTCAGCTGATGAAAATGTACAACACATAAACTCGATTCATGACCTTCCCGCAGTGCTAAATGCCTATTATTCTCTAACGAAATATGCGTAAACACTGCAATATATACCAGCAACCAAGGATGAAGTTTAATAACCTTACAGTATGTTTCGGTGGCACCAGAAGCATTCCACTCCTATGTCAGAAACTAATGCGATTTGTATATGGCTAATCTGCACTAACCAGCCAATACAAGAGACAGTGCCACCTGTCTCATTTATCAAGCATAAGTTGTGAATTAGTTGGTATTGACAGGGATAATCTGTACAGATCTGTACAGAGGTTAGGGGTGTGTCGATGTTGAATTGCAATTTTAAAAATTGTGATAAGACCTGCCATATGGGCCTTGCAGGCAATCGTGCTCCATTTTGTTTATTTAAAAAAATGCCTACATTTCATAAGCAGTCTAAAATAAGCCATTATTACAGCGAATAGGAAAATGCCTCATAACTTTGTGATGCTAACTATAATGGATATCAAAAATAAATTGGCTAGTCATTCAACAAATGAGTCTTCGCAAATAGATAAACTGATGTTTGGTTGCTAATAAGGCACTGTTGCAGGTTCGGATTAAGTGTTAAAAGGTGAGGTTACTAAAGCCTTTCTTACCTCTGACAGCATGCCCTTGGATACTGATATCACCAATTTTTTTCATTCCCTGGAAGCACTTCACTTGGCGTCTGACGTTTGGTTGAAATGGCCTACATGCCCCCTGGCAGCAGTTGGCCTAATTACACTTTAAAAAATATTGCGGTTTTAGTGACGTCACACCCTCCAACATAGGTAGGGACGTTGCTTTGATGCAGGAAGTCTGGGCCGTCATCGGTCACAAGCTTGACCCAGACTGAAAACAAAGTAGCCCGCTGGCCTAGACTGAATAACAGCACCCAATTTGCCCAGACTGAACTACAACAGCCCGCTTGCCCACACTGAACAACACCACCCCATTGGCCTAGACTGAAAAAACAGCAGGCCCAGGACCCAGACAGTAACAAACCAGGAAGAGTTTAAAAACCTCTTAATCATCATTTAACTGTTAACACACCAGAGACTTTACACACAATTAATAATAAAAACAAAGGGACAGTAAAACCGCATCAGATTCCCTGTGCAAAAAATAGCTCACCTCCCCACAATAAACATAAAGCAGACTACAAACAACACATGACCCTAATCGTCTCGCCCAATCAGAAGAGAGCCGTAGCAAGCCTGGAAAGTCCCATAACTACACATAACAATGAATACTAATTAGCTGTTGTGTGACACATGGCGTTTTCCTCTCAAGTGACACCAGGGAGAGGTGTAATCACTGCACTGCGGACCAAACTGCTACATGAACATGATTCCAGCAGAGGGTCACTGAGAGCGGAATTCACACCGCTTCCAGAGCTTGACCGCTCGTCCGGAGTGTCAGGAGTTCTGTTGATCCCTCGTCCCTTGAGCCACTTCCAGCGATGACATCAGCAGATGACTCATACTGCAGCTTCTGGGAAAATCCTCCACTCCACGAGCCTGAAATGCAGGTGGATCTTTTGACCCCTTTAGTTCTCTGTTTAAAGCACCCATACATTGTCTGGCACACAAACTACAGCCAAACATTCCCTGGAAAACGGAATATTCACTTTAAGACGGCCTATCCCCCAGAACAAAAAGCTGCAGACAGACTACACATGTAATAATACTATGAGCTGAAGAATAATCCTTATTGCAGGAGCCAGTGACTTAGGGTGTATAAAATATGCATGGTGCACTTCAGGTTCTTCATGCCGTCAATTAATTTCAAGTGAAATGCAATTTCTTTGCTTAATTTGCTTTATTCATGAGGCACAACTGCTCAGCATGTGCTACGCCACTCAAATCAGGCTTCAATATCAGGGACCTGCAACAAAACACTTCATAGAAAAAGGCGCAAGACAGACCACAAACTAACGTCAAACATTAGATTCCTTACGTTTAAATCATTAACGATACGCTCATAAAAACATGGCACTGTCAGCAACAAGAGGCTTATACATGTCTCGTGTTATTTGCCTCAGGCTTTGATAACTGAAGCAGAAATTCCTATAAACCTGCTAATCCTGTCATGTACCACAAAGCAACAGGCCACATCAATGTACCGTAAACAAGAGCCCTGTGCAAACGAATGTTCCCCCCTCCCATACCAGAGATTTGGTGCCCGCAGATATCTTTCCCCACCAACTCAGACGGTTTTTTTTACTGACGGAGAAAAAAATGCCACTTTTCACCCCTTCCAACTCCTCATGGACAACAAGGAAAAGTGGTTGAGAAAGTAGGACAGCCGATACAGAAACACTGCAGGCATAAACAAACAATATTAATATTAATATCAATAAAGGGAGCACTGAGATTATTAAAGGGGCAGGCTACTCCATGCAAAACAAGATTTGAGCTCATTCCTTTTTTTTTTTTTTTTTTAGTAAATAAACCGCTCTATCTAGAGTTATCGTTGGTTGCTATACATTAGCATTTAGCAACTTTCATGCAACGAGATGGGTTCCAATAGCTAGGTCGTCTCTGGTCTTTCTGGTTTCTGAAAGAAACAGAATTCTTTCATTCTGAGCAAATAAATTCATAACAAAACACAGGTAGGACACGGAAAGTCGGACATTTATCTGGTAAGTGTTTATCATGACTTTGAAAATAAGTTTCAAAATCACCAGAAGCTGTCTTGATTTTATTTGCCAAAGATGCAGCCTGAGCTCCAGGCGAATATATATTTATGTAAATGGTGCTCCATCGCCGCGTACACAGACGTTGATAACAGGCTAACACATGGCAAACTACAATCATTCTACATCAGGGCTGCCCAACCCTGTTCCTGGAGGGCTACCATCCTGTAGGTTTCTGCTCCGACCCTAATTCAACACACCTGATTCAGCTCATTAGCAGCTCGTCAAGATCTGTAACTGGGAAAGCAGCTGTAGTTTGCTTTGGTTGGAGTGATAACCTTCAGGATGGTAGCTCTCCAGGAACAGGGTCGAGCAGCCCTGTTCTACATAGAAGGGGTGGTTCCCAAAACTGTCTTAGAAGTTCACATTCTGAAAAAAATAACTGGAATGAGTCTAAATCCTGTTCTGGGTGGAGTATCCCTTAAAGAAAATGCATAACCACCACGGTAATTTGTCTCATACTGACTCTCAGTCTTGTTTGCCGACAGACACAGGGACATGCACACCCTCTATGGAGCTGAAGCGTATGAGCTCACGCCTGTGTGATTCATCTTCGTATCTCACGGGTATTAAGAGCATCTGTAGCTAGTCAATCAAATCCCAGAAGAGCCAGGTGCCAGTGAAAGAGATCGTCTAAACAATATATTCACACATCTTACCGTATATTTTCGAACATTTGTGAATACAGCCAGTTCTCTCATCCAAGAAGCAAAACTGTTACAACTAATTAATCCTTCTGTTCATGCATGTGTTTATGTAGAACTGGAACAAGGGGCAACACACAAAATAAACTGCCTGACCCATTTCAAAGTCAACTGCAGAGGGAGTTATTTATTGTGAGGCAAACATCTCAACTGTGCCTCATGCAAATATAACAATCTTGTGCAAAGATACAGCATTGGCTCCCAAACTTGTTCCTGGAGATCTACAATCCTGTTTTCAATGGAACCCCAATAAAGTACACCTGATTCAACAGTGAAACATGCCGACACAGATGCAATCAGGGTAGATAGGAGGACATACTGTATAGGACAGTGTACCTGCAGAATTGGGCTAAGGCGTCACAGAGATGTAGCTACCGCATGATGCATGCATCCTTATCAAGCGGTCTATTCCGACCAATCAAACTCCTCCATCTGCTTCAGCAGGACCGAGCAGCCCAACAGTACAGAGAAGGCAATAAAAATGTATGAAAACTAACTCATCAGGAAAGGCCTGGCCAGATCCCAGTTTCAGCAGGTGCGAAAGGCTTCATGGTTCAAATTTCATGTTCAGCTGGCAACACGGTGGTGTATAAACCACTCTAAGCCCTGTTTAAACCATGACAGGAGTTAGCAATAACAGATGTACATTCCTGCTAATGGACAGAAAAATATTACTATGAGTGATTTTTTTAGGATGCCCAACACCGAGGAAACAGCATTTATTCCTTAATAAGTGTGTTTCATTGCATTGTGACCACGCCGTTGATCGACTTGGCATTTTTGTAGCATCAATCTAGAATTTTTACGCCAATATCATCCCTACGAGAAATTGATTTTACAATTACAACACTCTCTAACAAAAAAGGTCCAACAGTTCACAGGCAACTGAAACATTACAAGCATTTCCAGTAAAACCCAGTAAGGCCTGCGCAGAGAGTGCACTCAATTCAATTCAATTCAATTTTATTTGTATAGCACTTTTAACACTAAACTCCATCACCAAGTACTTTATATGTGTCAGACCAATAACAAGAGATCACTCCTCTCTTCGATAATCAATACTAATGAAGACAAATGGCTGTACTAGTAAAAAAACTTCTTTTTTCAATGTTAACGTACAACATATACCTAGCGCCATTAAAAACGCACCAGTGAAGTACGTACTGTATTTGTCGCAAATAGAAGAATTAATCAATTTTTATTGCTTCTCCAGTGAGATATGAATTGAAATTAAGAAAAGCGCATGGTATTGCAATCCCGACGCATGCCACATGGACACGCCGAGCACATCAGTAATAGCAAGCATTGAGTTGTTTGTGATGTGTACACTGACGGCTGACTTGTCCTCTTGGGTGCAGTCAATAGCCTACATAAAGCCAACCAAAAAATGAAAAATGCTACTGCATAAGGAAAACAGAACGGCTTAAGACTGGAGAGAGAAAAAGAGCCATTGGCATGTTATGGGCAGGTCTCAGCTGCCGAGAGGCGGTGCATCATCTGCACTGTCACTGGTCAACAATCAGGCGGCTGTCTGTCCGAGAATGGAACACAGGCACTGTTGCTGACCGACCCCGCATAGGGCAGCCATGAGTGACTACAGTAGCTCAAGAGCGCCACATCTGGTTACACCCTATACGTGACAGATTCTGGACAACAACCCAAACCGGTCATGAGACAAGGGGTCTTAGATGTCTGAAGGTGAGCACAAGTACTGTTCCTTGCCATCCACGTGAGCAGCACACGCGTGCACACGTCCCCTCCAGAAAACCCATTTTTTGCCCGTGCATACACTGAAAAAGCAATAAAAACCGATTGATTCTTCAATTTGCGACAAATACAGCACATACTTCACCAGTGCTTTTTAAATGGTGATAAGTATATTTTCTGGAAAATTATTGACTTCATTTCCTACATAATTGTACTAAATGTTGCAAGATTCCACAAATATGGTCTTCAGAACAGATCAATGACACCCTCCATCATTTACTCAATTATCAAATGATCACACATGAGGAACCATTCACTGAGTACATAATTTCTTTCAGTTTCTAAAAATCTCATTGTAAAATAAAACCAATTTAATGCACCCCAAATTCGGATTGTTTATACTCATTATTTTTGCCCCTTAAAATTTGACTGTTAACCCCATGAAAACTACGGACCCATATATGGGTCCATCAAATGCAGATACTGTATTCAAACCTGAGGATCCTCAGGCCTATTTTAAATTCTAGAGATCTGTAGGTTTCCAACAATCCTGAATACATCTCGCTGAATTACAGGGAAAAGTGTATAAAATGATGTGCAAGATCTAGACATTATCTAGTTGATGGAATGCTGTGGTCACATAAATATGGTGTCCTGGGTTTGCACATTTCTCTCAATATAAGTGTAATGTTGCTTCACTGAAGCACTGCAACCAGCAGACAGAATATGTATGCAAAATTATCCCACAATATGGGAAAAAATGCTTTTTCTGACTTTGAACCTACTTAAAGGAAACCTTAAGGGAAAAGTTTGAGTTTCAGGGTTAAACTCGATTTCAACAAAAGGAGAACATGGAGATAAATGCAAGCTATTTCACCCCTCCATCTGTAAACTCAAGTAGAGTTTAACAAGAAACATGAAAAATGTGGAAGGATTCTTCTTCAGGCAGTTTAGAGGAGAAAAAAACAGTGAACGGATGATAATAAATGAATTCAATAACTTTAATAAGTAATAATTACATTGCATGGTCAAAAATGAACACTTCTCCTCTCAGGGTTCTAACTTGTTCTCTTTGGTGAATTGAGTTAGGTCCATAAAAGGCCTGTTGAGATCAGAACAAAACCCTAATCTCAACCCCCTCAAACAACACCATTGAGGTCAACTGGAAATTCGATTCTGAGCCACAACAAATCACAAAACATTGCTTTCTAATCGCACTGGAATAGTAGCAAATCTCTGAGTGTTCCAACATCATGTCAAAATACTTCCCAGAAGAGTGGAGCCTGGAACCAACTCCGTATTAATGTCCATGACCTTGGAACAAGACACCGGATGAATTGTTCAGATACTTTTAGCCGTGCCTATTTCTCATGAAGCAGTCTTTCTGGAACTAGGAGGATTGGATCTCTGCCAAGGAGAAGACGCATACAAAAGAGTGCGGAGAGGTTACATGACCAGTTTAACAGTGGGCCATTCCGCATTACGTAAGTTACAGTTCAGACATGTTTTTTTACCTAATTTTGATCACAACTTTTTATTTAAGACAGTTTCTCTCTTGTTTTTATGTGCATATTAAACCTAGGTCATTACTCTTTCACAGGACACAAAAATATTTTTTCCACTCTGAACAGAATTTTTGCTACAGATGAGTTTTCAGCGTTACGTAAGTTACATTCAGACGGATCTCAAATCAAAATCCTTTTTTGTAATTGCAAAAACTCTGTGAAGTGTTGCATTGAAAGATGATCTGTTTGCATCAAAATTCAATATCACACCTTTCCAAAACAGAAAGAGTTGGTACCTTAATATTTAATTAAATACCAATAATCAGAGGATGTCTGTGTTACGTAAGTTACAAAAAAAAGTTGCGTACGTTACGCGTCTGAATTTGGCTGATAGAAAATTCAATTTTTGATGATAAAAGACATTTTTATGCCTTTTTCTTAACTTTCTAACATATTTCTAATAAAAGTGTCTGTTGTGAATTGATTTCTATCATTTCAATTTTAATTTGGCAATGTTTGGAAGCCATTAGAATGCTACGACATGGAACAAGCCATTTGTCAATGAAGATCTTTTTGTTCAGAAACCATTGAGTTTTTTTGCACGCAACAACGACGGTTTCGCAAGGTCTTCCCAATCTCCTTCATGTATAACATTCATGGAATTAATCCCATGCAGAAGCTGTACTCATTGCCATAAGGAAGGAAAGGAAATCTCTGGATCACGTGATTTTAAATTGGTCTACAAGAGAGGTGCAAGAGGTGAGTGTCGCTTTGATGGAGATTATAAACGCTTAATTTTCTGGATTGGATGCTTGATGTTTTTACACATCTGAATTTTTCTCTGGGTACCCAAACATCAAGGTAAGCTGAAGAGGAAAGAACTGATTGCTTTCGATATTGGTGGAAGTTGAATACGGAATTCTTTCGCCCTTGTGTTTTTAGCCGATTATACGGTCCACTGCCTCATACCACGAAAATTCATCTTTCTCATAATTTGAGCTGCAAGACATTCGCACCGCGTCCCGCACGTTGAAATATCACAGCCGAATTTTCTTTAGTTTGTCACGGCACTGATCTATTGTTCTGTGATAACCATGCCAATGTAACTACTCACAAATTATTCCATGAATCTCCGAGTTTTTGCGTGTTGTGCCCAGTTGTGATTTTATGTTTTCGTCCGCCTAAATTTCGAGCAAGCATTGAATTTCTTTGTTTGAATGGAGAGATTCTTTTGCCGCTGCATTCGTTAGAACAAGAGAGCCGTAACACAGAACAGTAATCTTCCGTGCTCAAGTACGGTTGCTTGCACATTTGGTGCGAGTACGGATGAACCGTGCACGAGTACGGATGAACGGTGCCCGAGTCCACTTCTTCCAACCTCATTTCGCAGATTATGTTTTTCTGCTCATGCAGTGCACGATAGACGTTGCGCCGGTGTTTTTCACGAGCACCCCAAATAAAGCAGGTGCAGCTTAATGACATCATCAACTAGAATGTTCTCGGAAAGCTGGTGCCACCGATCCCTGTTGGTATGGTTGGAGCAGGTTCTTATGAAAATGTATTGTATGAATTCGACCCTGAAATAAGGCATTAAAGTGTTTAAAATGCTGATTTGAAAATGTATCAAGTGGTTTGTGTGCTTAATACAGGCTTAGAATGCACCAGTGTTGTGAGGACAAGTTTGAGAGTAATGCCTTGATGTTTTATACAGCTGTCAGATTAACGTTACGTAAGTTACAGAAATTTAAATGGATTTGTGTAAAAGAAGAAGCAAATAATCTGTGCTATTTTTGCTGCATTTTCTTTGTACCCATATCCTAGCTTTGAATCAGAAATGTTAGCTTTCTGGAGCATCAAGTTTTCTCTGTATCAAAGGATATTGATGATTTGCGTTACGTAAGTTACATAAAATCACCCCAGATTTTCATCGAAGTTTCCTCAAAATCTACAAACATCTGGAGGAAAAACTCTTTTTTTCATGCAGTATGTGTCTGTTTTAATCAAAAACTGATGTAAATGAGTGTTTTGTGTTGGAATATTAATAAAGATCTTAAAATGGATATTGTGTTGTTTTCTGTTCTTCAGAATCCTAAAAATAACCCCGACTTTGATGCCCTAGTGCGCACCATCAACTCAATTGCCAAAACTGCTGTTGTGCTTTTCTGATAGATTTGATGTTTAACTTTCAAAAGAGATGGATAAAAGCAAAAAAAATCCAATAATTTATTTTTCTGCCCCAGGACCACTTTGTGTGGAATGGCCCCAGTGTATATAATTAAACAATGCACATAAAGTAGCTACCTGTATACAAAAATAATTTTATCAATTCATAAACTTAACAAACATACACACAATCCATTAATAAAAGAACATTTCACCAAATCTATTCAGGTTAATCGCCTGCAGCTCAAGGACAACACCATAGTCAGGAGTGGAAGTAGCAGCCCTCAGAATTACTGGCCAAATTCCAAAGCCCATAGCTGGGTTTGCAATGACGCCGTCCCCATCGTGGAAATATGCATCAAAACAGAGAAGGATGCAAATGTACAAATCTGTCTGTATCTTGCGAATGCAGTTGTTCATAATCTGACCGCCTCAGACAAACCAGGCAAATGTTTGGGGCTCCCAGAGACAAACCAGGAAAATGTTTGGGGCTCCCAAAAAAAACTTGGAAAGAGGTCCCTGATGGCCACTTAAATTGGCACATTTGGCAATGACTAATAAAAACCCCATTAAGCCTCCCATAAAGACATTATAAAGCACCCCTGACCTCCGCCTCAAAAGCCCCCTATGTGTGGTGAATCAGGAGAAAGCACGGCTCGCCAACATAACTCACTGACAGTCAATTCCAATTTAGTACGTTAGTTAGGAAGCGTGAAGAGCCTAAATAGACCCAAAGTTCAAATTATTGGAATTATAATGCAAAAAAGCCCATTCTTTCACTAATACATGAATAATCTAATTACTGGGCACGTGCTAGTTAAAACGGGCCGATCAGGAACGACATAGAGCTGCACTTGCAAAGGCAAGCAATTTTAGACGATTAACTAAGTAGCTCCACAAAGTTTTTTCGGAGTGGCTCAAGTCAGAGTTGGCTACCTACAGTAGCCGGTATAATGCGGCTAGCGACCAACTATGAGAGGTTGGAGTCGCTGGTTTTCTGTCATATATTAGTTGCATGAAGACTAAGCTTGCCAAGTGAAGTAGTCATTCATATAATCAGTTGAAAAATCTCATGCAACAGAAAATAAGAAAAACAATTTGTTCCCTTGTGTCAGCAGTGCTCAATTGTACACACTGAGTTGTGTTTCTACTTTTTGTTAACTAAATCAATTTTGGGCGAAAAAAAATTGGATCTCGCTTTCACATGACATTGCAATTGAATGAAAAAATTACTACTGTGAACACACTCGATGTTTGTAATGTATAGACAGTTTTGTGTACATCGCCGTACTCATTGCCTCATTCACGGACAAAGCAAAGGGATATTGCATCACCCAGTGTTGCATAATGTTTATAGCTGCAATGGTTCAAATTTGAATTTTGGACAGGCAATACGAGTACTCTAGCACTGTTAAACCTAGTCCACACAGGCGGCATGAAATTATATTGGTGGGATGTCGAAGTTTGAATCACATCCAATTTTTACTCCACAGCCCATTATGGGCTGATGGGGTATTGTTATACCCTGCGGCATCTGGGCGTGCGGCGGCTCCATAATTTGTCCGGGCCATATCTCTGAATGTTTCGGCCACAGGAGCATCAAATTTGGCATGCAGGTTCTTTGTGAGGTATAGGTGTGCAACCTTACGGAGTCCTTTGTTGCCTATCTGTCAGGGAACAGGAAACATAGCAGCATAATTTCAATTTGTAAAACCCAGACAGCAGACAATATCACCACCATTTGCATTGTCTTGAGGCTTCTAACTGGAACTTTTCAAACCCTGACATTCTTTTGAGGATCCCCCCTTATCTGAATTATGCGTTTAGAACAGCCACACATGGTGGTGGGAAATAAAATACTAGAAACACCTTTGAAAATGGCTTTAACTTTGAAACTGTTATGCTTCAATTACAAATGCGACCAGAGATATCATTTATATTATGCTGAATGCTAATTAGCAGCTTGTGTCTGCTTAAAAGGTTTAACCCAC
This sequence comes from Gymnothorax javanicus, assembly GCA_029692085.1. Classification (NCBI taxonomy): domain Eukaryota; kingdom Metazoa; phylum Chordata; class Actinopteri; order Anguilliformes; family Muraenidae; genus Gymnothorax; species Gymnothorax javanicus. The sequence continues at coordinate 54,841,693 of CM056195.1, forward strand.
AGCACTTTGCTGGGCATGGCTCTAGAGTAAGAAACCAACAAAGTGCTTAAGAGGCCAAGTAATTTGTATCTGTATTGCAGGTACATGGGGTCCCAAAATGAATAAATTATTTGAGGTTGCGCAGAAAACTGTAAAAAAATCATGGCAATACATGCTATTTGTATGGGGTATTTATATATTTATTGGTTGATTTTGATGTTTTGGGATCAGTATCTTGTTAAAAGATCCAGTTATTGCTGAATTTCAGTTCAGTGGAGGAGGATGTCCTGGTAAAGGCCTTGGTACTTGCTGGTATTGTGTTGTAGAATTGTAGCTCTGATCAACCCCTTCCAATCACTTAGTTAAGGGCTGTGGGGTTCTCTTGGCGATCGGCGTCAGTTTATTACTTTATCATTACCCTAGTGACTATTTGGCTGAGCAATTGAGTAACCTCCGTCCCCTAAAAAGAAGAAAAAAAAAATAATTAGGGTTCTCAGGGTTCTGCTGATGCTGGTCGGCGGTGGTCAGCGCCGACCAGCACTCGGAATGCACCGACCACCACTCAGTTCAGATAGCTAGTGCTTTTCCCAACCGGCACTATTTTTTCAAAGATCAGTTAAAATGAATGCATCCAGTGTCCAATGAAATCAATAGAAACAAAACATAAATGGCCCTAAATATGCTCCCCCTTCTTGTTAGTGTCAGAATAGCGAACTTTTGTTTTCGACCCACGCCCTGTCTGCGCTGGTCTTCATTGATACTGAAAGACCTGCCCAACAGTGATGGAAACACCGGGTGCCATCCGAGCCCGCGTGTGCTGGGTATTCATGGCGAATTGAATCTGAGGCTGTGGGGAAATGATCGGTGCGGTTGTCTCAATCTAATGAAAGACAGGCAATTATAATCAGGCAGGGTGATTGATTTCTGTAGCGCTGTACTTCGAATGTCGAGAGAAAAGTTTCCTTGTTATGTAATTGACAGCAAAACTAAATAGATCTCTGTCGAGGACAGTAACATTCTTTACATGTTAATCTATCAGTGTTTAATAACAGTGGTGGTCGGTGGACGGAAAACCGAGGGGGCGGAAAACATACTTTGAAACAGATGAGATTATTGACCCGATTTTAATAATTGTTCTTGGTTAACACGTTTTCCAACAATATGAAAAATCCATTTGCAGTTAAGTGCACAGTTTCCCTTTTAATGAAATGGCAAGGCGAGTGAACAAAAAATTAAATAAAAATATTTAATTCACGTGCTTTAATAGGTAACCCTTCACGAAAAAAACCTACTGTGGATTTTCCACGTTAACTTTTCCCACATCTTACAAAGAAAGAAATGTGCACTTTTTTGCCTTCAGTTGACACGTTTAATCTCTCGTCTTAACGAAGACAATTAGCCACACCTGAGAAGGGAGAGATAAAGTATCTTTTATCAAGGAAAATGACTGAAACAGATCAAGACTAATAAGCAGTTTAAAGACGTTTATCACCCTCCTTGTTCTCTGTCCAACGGGCTCCACTGAAGAAATGTTTGAAACATAAATGACAGTTGTTAAGTCATATTCAGAAATTTAATCAAAAGTATTTGGATACAAAATAGAAAAACAAGTTTATGAATATGGCATCTATCTATGAAAATTAGAGGCATCTCGCTACGCACCGAGGAGCACATTAAAGAAACATAGTAATCTGGTGACTCAGAGGCAATATCTGCTTTCGAATTGATGCAAAAATTTTCCAGCTCGCGCGCTGTGCGCACTCCCATACCAACAATTCTCCGACTAGCACTCCGATCATCCTGGCCAGAACCCTGGGTTCTTAGTGCCGTTTGTTTTTGAACCAAAGGCGGGCTTAAGCAGCAACAATTTTTGCATTTTAAATTCTATTACGCATAAGTGCAGGAAGACGCCTGCAGTTTGCCATGCAATCCAGCTAGTTTGCTGGGCTGAGTAGTACATCCCAGTTTTTGAGAAATATCGATGGCCTCATGCAAGAAGGGCGTAAGTGACACTTCGGTCAAAAAATGACTTTTTTAGTTGTTTTGGAATAACGGAGACTAGCCATTCTCCTGACCAAGTCTGGAGTCTCAATTCCTATCCTAAAGGGGTTAAAATGCCTTTTAAAAAGTCGTATCTGCAGGCAAATCTTTTAACAGGTGGTGCTGTGGCAGTTTTTTGGCTCTCCTGTAAAATTTGTAAAATGTCACTTAGACCCTTCTTGCATGAGGCCATTGATAAATCACATTTGCCCATACATTTTTTATCGCCAATATTTTCAAAAATCATCATAAATAAACATCAGCTTTCAGCCAACATTTGGACAAGCCTATGAAATACTGGGAGAATGTAGTCTGGTCAGATGAGACCAGAATTCGACTCTTCAGATGTCATAGTACACACCATGTTTGGAGGACAAAAGGCACTGCACATCACCCCGAAACACCATACAACATTGAAGTTTGCAGGCGGGAACATCATGGTGTGAGGCTGTTTTCAGCATATGGTACTGGAAGAAAGGATGAATCGAGAAATGTGCCGAGACATTCTTGATAAGAATCTGCTGCCATCTACCAGGATGCTGAAGATGAAATGAGGGTGGACATTTCAGCAAGACAATGATCCCAAACACGCAGCCAAGGAAACTCTCAAGATGTTTCAGAGAAAGAAAATAAAGCTGCTTCAATGGCCCAGTCAATCACCCAACTTGAATCCAACTGAAAATCTATGGGAAGAACTGAAGATCAGAGTTCATAGAAGAGGCCCCCAAAACCTTCAAGATTTGAAGACAGCTTGTGGGGAAGAATGGGCCAAAATCACACCTGAGCAATGCATGCACTTAGTTTCTCCATATAGGAGGCGTCTTGAAGCTGTCATTACCAACAAAGGCTTTTCTACTAAGTATTAAATAAATTTCAGTAAGCGTTTTCAATACTTTTTCCCAGTGTCATTCCACTTTATTTACACATAACTTATTTTATGGACTTACTTGTTTTGATTTCTATGCATGTGTGGATTACTTGGGTCGTTACCGACATCTGGTGAAAATGTACTGTCAATAGCCCCATTAGAAATAAATTTACTGAGAAAAATGTTGATGCGTTCAATACTTATTTCCCCGCTGTATTATACTCTCCAAGAACTTACTTGTGACCTCTCTCCCGCTTTTACTCCAGACTTGAGACTGGACAAATTGTATTGCTCTAATTATACGGATTATTAGAATGGAGTAAATCTGGCAATTTCAACTTTTTTACATGATATTATAGACACCACAATCACACAGGTTAATGGTGCAAAGACTACATAGAGAACTCAGATATCGGTAATGCACAGGTTTGGGTTTTATGTGCAAGCAATACATAAGGTGGGTCAAGGTCGTGCTTCTACATCTGATGGTGCCAAGTGCTTTCACGAAGACCACAACCAAGCAAGTTCACCAGCCCCGACGAACAAAAATGAAATTCAAAGAAAGAAATCTTGTGTCAAAAGTTATTTAGGAATTTACATATAAAAATTTGAAATCACAGCACGAGCAAATGGGACTCACTCAATGACTCATATCATAAAGGACTCAGTTTTCTAAACCCCTACGCATCCCCGGGACTCACTCAGATCATAAAGGGCTGAGTTTTTTACACCCCAATGCATCCCTAGGACCCCATTTTTTCTGCCGTAAGCATTAGGTCAATTCCATGTGATTTTGCCCATTTTTTTCCAGTTGTCTGTCCGTGCGTGCGTCCATCACACCATCTGTCAAAAATATGTTCCCTATGCTACATGAAGGATTTAAGGGATTTTAACAAGATCAGACCTGCTGACTCCCCACTCAGGTAAGATGAACTGATAAGGCTTCGGAGGTCATCAAGTCAACCGTCAAGGTCACATACAGTAAGGTCAGTTGTAGGTGGGAGCGTATGAAGCTATGGCAGGTAAAGGCACAGCAACCAACGCTTTGCAGTGGGCTGTAGCTTGTTCTATTCAAACGAGCGATATAAAGGAAAATTTAAACTCTAAAGTTGTGTATTCAAACAACAACAAAAAATGCAACATAACCTGAAAAAGCTAACAAAGAGGGCTCAACACATCTAGGGGTAGGACAGGGTTTAGATGATTGAAAATAGGGCAAACCCACAGCTATTTTAGTGGGCTTCACGTGACGCCCACTTCTGTGTGAGGTGATCACATCTGAAGGGGAGGACAGCCAGGAGTCGGGGGGGCATCAGGTGCCCTCTTCAAAAGAAACACGCCGTGCTGAATCAGCGGGAATCCGCTATCCCCAAACACACGTACACCAGCTCAACAGGTTCTGCACTGCGGGTGCAATCAAACTTCAGCGCGTTTTACCACCCCTATTTTCACTACACAAAGACTGTTCCACTGCATTCAATCACTCAGCTAATCCCGACAACCTCCATCAATTTGAGAGTGCGAAGTCACGGACCCTCTCACCGATAAAACGTCGGCTACTGCCTGCTTTTATGCTGAAGATAAACAGTTAAAAGCTCGCATACAATGAGTCATAAGAGTGCAACTCGTGTACAGGCTGTTCAGACAGCAAGCAGAGCAGAGGCTTCCCTTCAGCAACTGACCCTCTCGCCAGCTAATGTGAGCAGCAGACTACTACACAAGCTCACCTACAGAGCTGCCACTGTTAACGATTAGCCTAGCCAATTAGCAGTGGCACGAATTGAGTTCAGTACCAGACTGAGGGGGCCATTCGCATTCATGAGTGCTGCTATGACTTAACGAGCCAATTAGCAACCCATTCAATGCAATATCTGCAGAAATTCGCTGCCATTGTCTCAGTCTGCATGGTGTGTGGCTAAAAGGGTACAGCTGGGATTTGACTTCCGTAAGCATCAAAAACATGGTGAAAATTCTGGCCTTCACGAAGCACAGATGCAACTACAGAAAAATGCTGGCTGACACACAATTATATGTAAGCATGTGAAAATGCTTTCAAAGAGGGTCAGGATGTTTGCACATTTCATCAAAACAAACTGTACCATTACCCAGCAATATCCATTCATATCCGTTGCATCATTAACCCCCTATATCCATATTCATATCCAATACCTATGGCAAGAATTTGTAACATTAACAATGGCGCAACGTAAAAGAAAACAAAACAAAAAAAGAATAACATTAAGCTCAATGTCCCATAAATGTTGCAAAATTTCTATATTCTTAAAAGACGGTGCATACATTTTTTGATATGGCTCTTAACTTATACATGGTCTTCAATGAGGCCATCCTACTGCAGGCTTAACGTGTGCAACTGTACAATCTACACTTCAGGAATGTGTTGATGGCTAAACAGTGAACAGTTAATGAGCAAAGCCACTGCAGTGTAAGTGATTTGACCAGCCTTCTGGTCAGACTTCATTAATTCATTTTTTAATGATCGTCAGCACGAAAACTGCATTAAATGCTTGGATGATTGTTTTATGTAAAGTAGAATTGTTCACCGTTGACCATGCAAAGTGGGCCCCTCTCCTTTACAGTAATGATGTGCTGCCTTTCAACACACAGGCACGCATGCATGCACGCACACACACACACACACACACACACACACACACACACGAGAAAGACTCATTAGGGCCACTTGTGTTGAAAAGTAGCAATGAACTCAAACCCTGAAGATTTCTTATTTACCCCAGTTTGTAACTGGAAACATTTGGTTAGCAGAGCACTTAGCCCAAATGTTTCAAAGAAATTAAGTCCTGAGAACAGTAAACGGCCAAAAATGAGTGCTATATCAACAGGATTTTAAAAAATCCTCAAATTAAAGGTTGGTAAAATATTTAAAGTAAATCTAAAATTCACAAATAGAACGTGATGGAGCTGAAAACATAAGTGTTATAAACTGGTAAACATGCAAGCTTGTACATCACAGACAGTATTCAGGTCATGAGGTGGAGTCCTGCTTTATGGTTGTGCAAAAGAGCTCGCAGTTTCCATGGCAACCACCTAGCTCCAAGCCACACCCCCTCCTCCCAACCAAACGACCCACCCTCTCATTTGTAAATGAAGAAACAACAAAGTGAATTACATTACAGACAATGGGGATGCAGTCAGCAATGAAGGCAGGCCACACTGCACATCCACTCATTTACAGACTTCATTGAAACAAACTGATTACAGTGTCCCAGAATTCAGCAGGCCAACATTTCAGTCCCTGCTAAAAAGCAGACCACTGAAGAATATGACCGCTTACCACATGTGTATTACAATAACCATTGTCAACAGCACTTACGCACTTCAGAAAGGATTCTCAGTAAAAATAAGTACTTTCTTTGTTACAGTGCCACCTCTTGCATGCAATTCTGCAATTGAAAATTTCAGAAATGAAATTGTTTGGTTTCCAAATTAACAGAGGCAAAAATGCATGAAGACTATTGGGTGTGTGTGTGTGTGTGTGTGTGTGTGTGTGCGCGTGTGCGTTTGTGTGTGTGTGTGTGTGTGTGTGCGCACGCGAGTGAATGAGATGGGAGGGGGAAGAGCAGAAGACAAAAAAAGGAGTTGAGTGAGTGAATGTAAACGAGCAAGTGTGTATAACAGAAATGCAAGACCTTATATATAATTACTGAAAGGATTACTTTCCATGCAAAAGGGAAAAAAAAAAGAAATGTCAGAGATTCCAAGACCACAGTAGCATACTCATAGACCCACCCAATGATGTGACCATGCAAAGCATAGCATAGCAATAACAGTGAGACTGTGCCTAGACTTCAGTCACGTCGACAGTTCGGTCACAGAGGGGACCAAACGGTGAAACGACCGCTGCTCCAGAGAGATAGGGCCCTCTCGGACTCCGTGAAGCAGCCAGCCGGCCACGTCAACCTCGGCCACAGAATGGCAGGAGATGGGAGACGATTCAGCACAGGTCAAAAGCCTCAGGTCACCGTACTGTGACGGACCACCCCAAGGTTTCGACTGACGAATAGACAGCAGATTTCTTAGAGACACAGGAGCCAGGTGGCGAAGAGCATAACCCCAATTTGAATGCAAATTGAAAATGGCTACTTGGTGCACACGGAGATGCTTTTCCCATCTGGCACGCAGATCAACAATGTCAAAATAGACAGGAAATCAAATCGGTTCAAAACTTTACCAGGAATAAATTTACAGCTTCGTCAAGCTACTCCTTCTCCAAGCTACTCCCTGAGCAGTCCACACATTGTGCTTGCACAGTGATCAGGGCGGAGAAGGCTGTACAAGCCCCACTCGAATCGGACCACTAGCACCCGACTGACCAGTTGAGTTCACTGCTGAGACGAAAGGGTCATTCTGGATGATCAGTTGTTTTCTTTAAACGTCACTCCTTACTTCATCTCCTTCATTTTCTTACTCTTAGCTCACTCCATTGACAAGGGAAATGGTGGAAAGGAAGTACAGATTTAAAAAAAAAATAAAGAAATGTGAATTCTCATCATGGAACGTCCGTACTTTTGCTCGCTTCAGTTTGAATAGACCTCAGTCAGAAGCCTGGCAAATAGGGAGAGGTCATTTGTTCATTTGTCATGCATTCTAGAAAAAATACTCCAGTAAAGAATGGTGTCATCTTTCTTTACGTATATCTTTGAGAAACTTCTAAGTCCCATTTTACAACTTGTTTAATTGATTGAAATCTCCTTGAAAAAGGAAGACCTTGCTCAATATCCATGTCAGACAGAAGGAAGGAAGTAAAAAACATCAGAAATGGAACGACATGAGCCATGGATCACTTATTCTCTGGTTAGGAAGTGAAGTCACCGACCGTACATTTCATGGACAGACAGCATGCAAAGACATCCTAGATGGGCAAAATTACCAGCCTTTGTCATCACAAATGAATGCCCTCCGCCTTTCTTAAATACAAATCTTTACTGATGTAAGCATTTTAAAGAAAAGTTGGCCCTGTACATACTGATGGATGGGAGATGAGATAAGTGAACCAGTCATAATGTAATATAGTGACTGCATTTCCTATCAGGTTTTGACAAACAATTTTATGATTTTTAAATATTCCGATGATTCATTTGGTTCCCTCCTTCAAATCAATACTGAATAGATGCTCCTATAGTACACCTATTCACCTTGAAAGACAGGAGCAAAAACACTGGGTAATGCACAGACAAATGCTTGAAATTATAAAATATAGGCGGGTCATTCCATATGAAACACACAGACGCCTCCAGACTGCCCATCTTTGATTTGCTTCATACTTGATTTAAATAATGTCAGAATAGTTTGCAAAATTTTTCGCTTGTAGCGTAGTCAGTTTTTGAGATATGAAGCCCCTAAAAATGGGCACTGGCCCTAATAAATGAGTGTTACAAAAAAAAAAAAAGCTATTGTTCCATCAGTCATTTTTTGAAATACTAATGCTACATGCTTAAAATTCTCAAGGATTGTTCTACTCTATTAGATATCATTAACTTCTAAAATGGCTGGCCTACTGCTGCATTTTTGCCAAGTTATGGCCTGCTGAAAATTGCACTTAAAAATGATTTAGTGCATTAGAGCTCACTATATCTTCACACTGAACCACATAAAAGTTTCAATTTCCTATACATAACACTCATTCTATAGTACTTTCAAAGCACCTACTTGCATGTCTGAAAGGTAAGTAAAATTTCTGATTTATAAAGACTTGAAAATAAAAAAAAAAGATTCCACTCCTATATTACAAGTGCATACAATCCAAGTAAGACAGAGTCTCCCCTAAAAACAGATGTATCACTGGAGAGAGCATTTTTTTATTTACTAAATGAACAAAATATGAAGTTGGCAGTAGGCCACCTTGAACGAAACTATATTTATTAAGATATCAAACACACCATGATTTACTACAAATGGACATTTTGCAAAAAAACAATTCAGTAATTCAACTAAGGGAATGTCTGGAAATTAAAAGCTCTGAAGAAATAGTGTCCACTTTAAGAGTGTGAACAATGCAATGATGTCCTTTTCCAAGTCCAGTGAAGTATATATACTGTGTGCCAGTTGGTGTAAGTGGTGCGTCCATGATCTTTGGGATTAGCACAAGAGGGACTCAATGGATATCCTCTCTCCGAACAACTGTAAGTCTTAAAGGGAGCATAAGGAGGCATAAATATCATTTGTTCAATTTGTTCCTCCTGCGGAGCTACATACGTTGCCTACCCACTTTTGGTCAAATACACACACACACACAACACATTTCCCTAGCTGCAGTTTGCAATTTTTTATAGCAGCATTTTCTTATTAGAGCCACCATCTTTCTTTCAAGGCGCCATATCTCAGAAACTAAAAAAACAAGCCAAAAATGTTGCCGACAAGTTATTAGGTACAATTAAATTATTCACATGAAGTAGGAAGCAAATCCAGGATGATCACAGTTGGGGAATTTTTCAAAGTTCACCTTTCAATTGGATCTGTTGTTTTCAATGTCTCCTTTCGCCGATTGTTTAGGATTCAGTTTGAGTGCCGATTCTCTTGTGCGCATGTCTACAGGTTCTGGGACATTTTCAAACAAAACTCAACAGGATACGTGCATGTTAGTTTCTCAGCACGGCAACCATAACAAATTTACTCACCACACAGCCAATATGTTAGATTAGTCAGCTCATGCGAGCGAGCATACAGAAAGTCACAATGTGGAGAAAACCGAACAGCCAGTGTCACCTTCATTTCCATACATTTCCTAACCACTGAAAGCTTAAACAAACAGGGAATGCCACATGGTTTTCAGATGTTTTTATGCTTTTTCACCTGTTTGTTCCCACTGGTCCAACTTTTCCTTCTTTCACCATTACCAGAGATGAAAGGAGAGGCTTTGCTCTTAAACTGATTGATAAACGAAGACTTACATTACTCAGACAATGCAAACAACAGAATGCTTTTACGGTTCATATCACTTAAGTCAGCACATACATGCTGAATATACGCATTACATAGCACCTATATCTCTGAAATATTTGATGCACGCGTACAAAATAAATGGCTATTATATTCACCCCTTTCATGAATTAGTTCTAGAACTGCTCTGATAGAACGCTGATTAACAAGGAACGCAGGCTTCAAAGACTGCAACTACGAGCTAAATCGCCATGATTGAAATCCAACTCCGAATGAAATGCTTGCAAAATCAACTTTTCATAGCTTTTTCCACACTGACATTCTCCTCTCTCACATAAATACATTAACATAAATTCAAAATCTGAATAGATGAGTAATGAACCATAAAACCTAACCATATAAGTGAATTGGAAAAAAAAAAACAAATGTCAATTGAATTATTCATTTTGCAGAACCTGTAAACCACTTTGCAAAGACTATTAAAACTGCATGAAAGTAATTTATTCTCCTATTTTGGACAACCAAATCAAAAGAGCTAAGAGGGAGATAAAACAATATTTCTACCCTCCATTTGTATTCATACGACACATGCTTCATAATAAAGTGAAAGGCTTGCGCTGGTATTAGTCCACAAATTATTCTTTCTGCTTTACTGCCTTCTGTTAATTCTGCGGTGTTTGTTGAATTATTATAAGGGCTGCCAGTGATACTACTCATTTTGCAGTGAGCCAAGAGAAGAAATATAGTCTTTGAGCAGAAGAGTAATGTAACTGATCACATCCATAGCATTTTAGCCCACAAGCTAACTCAAAAGAGACTTTTCCCCATATACTGTACACACGGTGTTTGTATTCGCCACATTATTCATCAGCATGCAGAATGCCTGAACACAGTACAAGCAGCAATCTGCCAACTGAGACACTCCCTGGGTGGAAAAGCCACATCCAAACATCTTACCCACGATATCGGCCCGTCCGCTTGAATATCAGGATCCAACTCCGGACACAAAGTACCTGAAAGCAAAACTTTCCAAATCCTAACATAACAGTGATTACACGTTTCAGGGCTTCCTGAATCACAGAACTGCTAGTTTTCCACCCTCCCTTTACCTGGAAGTCAGGTGTAATGTCAGTCTGGCCAAACGGTGGAAATAACTGTTTGCTAAATTGCCTGGAGGGAGACAAAGCCAGGGCTGGAGTTGGATTTGAGGGCCAGATTTGAGGAGCCCTCCATTTAACAGTACTTGTAAAAATTCTTTTAAAGTTCATAAAGTAAACACATGAAGAAACCCTCACCTGGCACAGATTCAAAATGAGGAGACATACACTACCACTCAAAAGTTTGGGATCACTTGGAAATTTTCTTGTTTTCCACAGAAACACACATGGAATTAGTCTGAATAGGAAATATAGCAAATGAACAGAACATGCTGACATTGTCTGAGTTAGAAATAATGATTTTAATTGAATATGATGAATATGTACTTCAAACTTTGCCTTCATCAAAAACAAACCACCTTCACTGTTGATACTGAAACTGGTGTTTGACGGGAACTATTTAGCGCAGCTGCTAGTTGACAACCTGTGAGGCGTCTTTGTCTTAAACTACACACTCTCAGATATTTGTCTTCTTGCACAGATGTGCATCGGGGCCTCCCACTCCTTTTTTCTGTCCTTGTTAGTGCCAGTTTGTGCTGCTGTCTGAAGGGAGTAGTTGACAGCATGGTAAGAGATTTTAAGTTTTCAATTTCTTGCATTGAATAGCCTTCTTTTCTAAGCACAACAATAGACTGACGGGTCTCTAAAGAAAGTTCTTTCTTTCTGGCCATTTTGAGCCTGTAAACAAACAAACAACTGCTGATGCTTCAGGTACTAAACCAACCTCAAGAATGCCATGCTCCCTTTTGCGCTCCCTTATTAGTTCAGTGGTTTTCAGCTGTGCAACACATTTGCAGAAGGGTTTTCTAATAATCAATTAGCCTTATGAAATGCTTAACTTGGATTAGCAGCCATACCAGGAGATTGATGCAGAGGACTGACAGTTGCTGATAATAGGCCTCTATGCAAAAACGTAGATCATTTTGAAAATCATCTGATTAATTTTAATCGTTTGTGAAATGGATAAAAATGTTTGTGAAATGGAAAAAAAATGTTTGTGAAATGCATGAAAATGTATTTTTCTTTGGAAAACAAAGAAATTTGCAAGTGATCCCAAACTTTTGAGCGGTAGTGTATGGGCAGATGAAATAGTCCTGCACGTGCAAGTCCACAGAAAACACTACTGATGCGATAATTTCCCAGAAAATTACAGGACCTCCGCAGAGGGAACTTTGAGTAAAGACAACATTGCAATTGTTTTTATGTTGCTACTTTTTTATAATATTGTTTTATGGAGCTTGTTTATTTTATTTACTTGTGTGCTATCTTTCGGGTACTGGGATAGATACACCAGGGCATTGCAATGTCCTGCACTATAAAGTATCGATCTGTGTATCCTGTCTAAAGCAGTATGTTATCAACCCATCTATCTAGAAATTTCTTTGGCTGCTGATTTAGCTTAAAAAGTATGCACTTACTGTAAAGCCATTCACCAGCATCCAGTAAAAGTAAAAGTGGCTTTGGATAATCTGGGCACTGCAGCCTGGCATATTAGCCAAGAACAGACTGTGAGCACAAATGCCGCTGAGACATTAGACAATTACACTCGAAGGGGTTGCTGAGGACGTCCCTTGCCATGAGAGGGTATCACTACTGGGCTCGCCGCTCCAGTACAAACAACCCAGGCAGTGTTGGTCTGTGGTCAGCCTTTCAGGAATAATTCATACACAGATGAAATCAATGGCATAAACAGGGTAACCATTCACACAGCCATTTCCGTTATTGCATACCGAGTTCCTCTTGGAGATTTAGCTTTATTTTTTTTGAAAGTCCACTTCCTATTGTGTTTCTGAATTATTTCCAGAATATTATCCATATGATTGTGATCGGACCAATGCACATTCTAATAAATGCACCAGGGTAGCCAGTTTTTATGTACAGACCACAGGAGAGACATGCAGTACCAAATAAACCACAGAACTAAGAAGAAACCAAAAATAACAAGGTGAGAACATGTTCAGACCACTACTTAGAAGGGGTCCAAATTAGCCTGGATTCGCACGCAGAACTCTGTTGAGGCAGCAGTGCTAACCGCTACACAACCGAGCTGAGCATCGTGGGTAGAAGTGCGACAATGTTACATGACTGTACAACAAACACAGTTCAAATCAGTGTAGCCTGAAGCAACCCATCCAGATCCACAGTGAAATCCTCGTGACTCATCCTGCTGAACCACGCGGAGACACAAGTAAGTAAAATAATGAAACAGACCCACGCACCTCCGTCTCTCACCTTCCTGTACATCACATCACTGCACACGTCAAGCGGGTGCCATTACGTGACTCAGTGTTCGCAGCCACAATAAACACAGTTCTGGAAGCAGAAGTTCATCAAAAATTACATTTTTTACAATTCACAAAACCGCCAACATTCAAAATGAAATGGCCCAGCTCTTCCAACAGCAGATGTTTGAAAATAATTAAATGTTGGACCACTCAATAAAACAAATGGCAAGAGCTCCCCTGAGAACACCAAAAATAAAATAAAAAATCCACAAGGATGTAAAAATCCAGATCAACCTGAACTGTTTGACTGCATCCAGCATAAATCATTAGGATGTGTTAAAATAAAAAAGAAGAGAGGTTTCACCATTTCAAGCACGAAGACATTACACGGCTCAAAAATCTGGCTCAGTTCCCACTATGATTCCTCCATCCACAGCTTGGCTGCAGTCATGAAATCTGGACATGATTTGCCTGGGTTGGCCGTCCTTGGCTAATCAAACCCCATCTGGGGCTTTCTTTGCTTTTCCGCATGAATACGCGGGCTCCTTTCCTGCTGCCAGCGGTCGAGTGTTTGACACCATCCAAGGATTTTTTTCTTTTAAATTTGCTTAATCCTGGAAAAGAACAAGTTTGAGTGGAGTAAGCACTGCATTTATCAGAGGACTCGTCACCCAGTGTCAGGCCTTCAGCTGGGAGGAAAAGAATAACTGCTCAAGTGTAAGGCTGAACACGCAAATTCACAGCCCTCAGAAACAGTGTGAGATTAGGCCCACACAGTACAGCACATGAGCTCAAGTGATACAAGCTTATAGCAGAGGAGGTTGCCGAAGAGAGAAAAGAATACGCGAACAGCGGAAGACAATTAACAATTTCGAACGAATTTTCCAGTCCGAGAAGAGGCTCCGTCAGCAGCTCCAGTGATTTACCACCTGCGCAGTGAGCGCAAGCCAAAACGATCCCGATAAAACACGGCAGAGGTGCAGATGGCCTTGCTCATAAGAGAGAGGCGGCCGTCGACTCCGGAAAATGAAGGAATGGAGCCATTTTCTATTGTGCTGAGAGCACCGGGGCGCTAAAGAAATCCAACTGCCTCACGACTGTGGGAGATAAGAAGGATCTCATATTAGCACGAATAGGATGACATAACATGACAAGGACAGAGGAGATACAATTTTTTGGCGCTTTCATTAATGACTTAGAACTTCACTGTTAATTTAACCATCTCCATGAGGCTATCCTATCTGCATATTAAAATCCACTAAGCAGAAACAAACCATGATGAATTAAACCAAGGTTAATGATACCCAGTTTGCATTTTTATGACAAGCCAGCAAGATACTTTTGGGCATGCTCTAAATGGATATCCCCAGACTACTATGCAATGAAATCAAAATCGCTCCAATACGAGCGATAAGACAGAATATGAAAATATCCAGAGGTCATAAGAGAGCAAAAGACAATAACCTTAATTAAAAGAATATAAAATGAAGTGCTAAGGCCAATGTCCTCACCTATGAGCCTGCATTAGCATTTTATGCTCTGGATATAAAACAGTCTGATATCCATACATACAGCTCTTCCGTGCATTTATGCCTTGTTTCCAGTCCAGCTCACCGCAGTTCAGTTCATTACACATTAGAAAGGTAATTTTTGTGTTTTCATTGCCAAAAGTTGTACGGTACCAAGAGAACCCTTCCAACCTGTCTCATTTTTTCATTACCCCTCCGGAGGTACCAAGCACACTGATTTGATACTAAAAAGTGGAGCTAGAAACATTGCAGTACGTTGATTGGTCAAGCGGGAATAGTCACTTTTGCTCGACCAAGGACATGGTTGATGAAGCAATTACCATTCAGTGACAACCACGCCCGCATTTAAGAGTACCGTCCGCAGTAAAAATGCGAACCAGATCTAGGGTTTAGCTACCAGTCTATACAGGTTACATCCTGGTTCTAAGGGTACTAGTTTGGTGAAAACACTGCTATAGACAGGTGAGATTTCTGGTACAGAATAGCTCCTGATCATTGCTCAGGTAGGTGCCACACCCTGACTGACAGCGATCAAAGTCAGCTTCTCTAAAGCTTCCACCCCAAGTGCTTCCATGAACAAAATATGACAAGGTGGTACACAAACACAATGAACTGCAATTCCATTACATTCCTACTGACAATCACATCTGCCCTGGTTCGCAATGCGTCTGTGTGGAGCCCAAAAAAAGGAAGAGGGAGAGGTTGGGAGGAGGAAGTGCTGAAATATTCACCAGGAGACATCCAAACGTCCCCCTGTCCCCAGTGCGGCCGCACCGCTCGCTTAAACACGGGACAAAAGCTGGAGTCACCGAGCCTGAGGGAAAAAGTGTGCACTGATCTCTCATGAGCCACAGACGCCTACAAAGACAACTGAGTAAATGTGGCCAGTGAATGCAGGAGGGCTAATCTTAAAAGAGATCCAGAGGGACCAGAGAGAAAGTGCCGTTTTTTTTCCCATTGTTTAAACCTCAAAAACTGCTGACGCGAGAAGAAGATGAGACTTCTCCTCAAAATTTACTGAGAAGCCTGTGTGACACACTTGAAAACATTTGCTGATTTGCCGATTCCACAAAATCAAATGCCGACGTGCATTCCTGGCACGGAGGAGCGTTTCAATACATTTTCATTCTGCTGAGAAGAAATGTGAGCACTTTTAATGCGCGTACCCCTCCAAATACATTTCAAGGACACCATCGTGATTGGATATAATGCTATGCAAATGAAAGTAGTCGCGTACGCCTCGCATGCTGCAATCACTGTTTGAAGTCTATGACCCACAGAAATCACAAGGTGTTCACCATTTCCTGTTCATTTTTTCAAGAGAGAAAACAGAATACAGGGTTCTCCACTTAAATCGATGTAATATTTGGACTTCAAAAGAATATCTGTGGTAACGATCCCTCATCCCACTGTAGCTTAGGTAACACTGGTTCTGTCCCAATTCCTTCAAACACCAAAGTACTCCTCAGAAATAGCTAGATAATGACTCAGTCGTTGCCCAAATATTTCCAGTCTCCGATTTCCACCCCACACAAAGTTTTCATGCAAAACCCACAAAAATGCAAAATGGCTGCTTTTTCTCATCCATCCCCACAATGAAGCCCCCACCATTTTTTCATCAAACCCATGGAAACGGTGCCAAAGGGAAAAGCCAAAAGGCTGGGCAGCGACAACGTTACTGCTGCAGTGTGAGACACTCAAAAATCACTCCTACTCCTCTTCTGACTGGAGCTGGCCACACAGGCACCGCACTGAGACAAGCTGCCCGTAGAAACATCTCACTGACTGAGGAAACAGGAGTGGGAACTTATACGCTTCCAGAAACACCGTATGTTTCTCATCACGCTGTAAAATGGCGTGAAACAGATCTGGGCCATGGCCAATGGACCACGTTACCAGCTTCTAACGTCAGCACGAGACATGAAGCAGGTTTCTAGCCAGTCTGAACGGAGCATGATTTAATTTATCTGTGCATGAGGGCTCACCTTTTCCGTTGACTTAGCATAACTGTGTAGGCGGTGAAGGGGAGGAGGGGCGTTAAAAAGTCAGGCCATAAAGTAGACAATTTTATCCTCCTCTTCATTGCAGTCATTAATGAGTTCCACGGCAGACGGCCCTGCTCTAGCCCAGCCTTTAAAATCACAGTACTACTTACCCCACTAACGTACTATCAGACAGAAGCACTATCACAGTTACTCAAAATCACCAAAAAGCATGTAGGTATGAGCTCTGAGCCAATCATGAATAAGCATGTGTCATCAACTTTCTTCCATGAAAATTCATATGAATGAACATCGACCAGGAGTGCGTGTCCCGAAATCACAGACGCTAACTTACATAGTTGGGCCCATTGACTGTGAATGGACGAACTACGTAAGTTGCTAACTTGGTTAGCAACCACGCACCCCTGAACTGCTAAAGAGGGCCAATGTAGTTGGATGAAAAAGCAACCACACTTCCGGTCAAAATCAATCATACAAAAATTATGAACTGAAATGAACCTGACTGCCATTTTGTCTCTTCAAGAAAAAAAAAACAGTGTATTGTATGTCATTCAAATTCCATTTGTTCCAACCACTAAAGACTTGGAATTAAATACAGCCGAGGAATTAGCGAGGAAATTGCAACAACAAAAAAATGCCAAAAAAGTTTGCAAGAAGCAACATGAAACATTTCATGAGTCGATAAAAAAGAACAGAAGACAGAAATAAAAATAAATAAATGAATCCCGTAAATTTCTCTGGCATTGACAGGATTAATCTCTGACGCATTTCTTAGCTAGCACTTTCAGAGCAGTCACAGAGAAGCAGCCCCAGACTGCGGTTCGCCCAGTGCTGAGAGATGCAATGACAGCCCCTGAAGCTAAAGCTACATCATCAGGTATCGCATAATTCTGACACAAAATGGGGCAGGTGCATTACCCCAGGCAGGTACAACACACAGGTGGGGGCTGAAGTGAGCTTCCCTCTCTTATAACACACGTATCCCCCTCCAGACTAAAACACAGCTGACAAATACTACCCAGCTCTACAGCTACCTTCATCAAGTTTCAAGGTCGGCTTCCAGAACATTCCCTGCAGTCACTCCTTAACCCAAATTTTCACAGTAAAAGTAGCTGGAGAAGTTTTTATTCATGTTGGTGACTTATTTGAATTTTTTTTTCAGGGTTCCCACACCTTTTCTAAAGTCAAACTCAAACACTTTTCAAGCATTTTCTCCTTTTTCAAAAGTGCATTTTCATGCTTTTACATACAGCCGTGGTAAATTGCACATAGTATATACCAAACTACTGAGTCAGTGATTTATTATGAAAGCAATGCAAGTAACATTAAAATTTCAAGCAGTTTCAAACACTATATTCAAAAATGAGCAAATTTCAAACCTTGAAAATGGCGCATTAAAATTCAAGTCTTTGGATTTCCAGCATCCAGAGGAACCCTGTTTTTGGGCTGGGCCGAGCAGCGGCCAGGCCCCTATAAACGCGAATGTCGCTGAGTGAGTGAGTGAGTGAGTGAGTGAGTGACTGCCTGAGTGATCAAGTTTAACGATTGGCTGGCCGGTGGGGAAGAAATTCAGCGATTGGTCGGCAGGATGGGAAGCACTTCAACGATTGGTTTGCCCGCGATTGGCTGGCTGGCTGTTCAGTGATTGGTTGGCCGGTGGAGAAGAAATTCAACGATTGGTTGACCGACAATTGGCTGGCTGGCTGGCCGGGCGTCGACTTCACTGGTATTTACTGGTCTGTGTATTTGCATTAGAAATACATGGGTCTCGGAATTTCGGCTTTGAGACATTGCAACAGAAACTGAATACTTTGCTGTTGTTGGATCTTGGATTTGAGAGATTGCTGCAGAAACGGAAATTAAAAAGTGGAATTGAATGCGCCACACTCATTTATGCGTGTGATGGACTATTTACGTACACGGTGGAAGCGGCGCCGGCACTATTATGTTTCAGTACTTTCAAGAATACGGAAGAATTCATGAGTTGGTTAAGCTTGAACAGAAGCAGTTGTGGTGGCCGCTTTCATTGTAGGCTATCTATGAGAGCGACTGTAACCGACACCAATGACAACAATAAATTTAAGAAAATATTAAGTTTAAAAGATCGCGCCAAGCTGGATTGGACACCCCGTCATTGAAGTACCTACTTCTCCACTACGTTGTTGTACCCAATATGCCAACGTAACACGACCAGTACTTATATCCAGAATGGCTCTGCTTGAATCCAGTCTAGCAATAGACTGCAATAATCAGGTAAATGCACTGTTAAATTAAAACACATTTTGTACATATTGAATGTTCACAATGCGCAATTTTTGACGCCAATGAATGTTTCTTGGCGATATTGGTCGCCATTTTACGAAAATTAATGCGTATTTTCTTCTAATGGACAGCAAAAGGCTGATTAAATATTCATATAGCCTAGCGGATGCATATGACATGCTTGCCCTAGCTAGATTCCCAGTCTTTTAAAAAGTTCCATTTGATTTTGTTGCATTACGAGCACAATCCGACCATTATCAGGCTAATCTTCTTTCACGCTAGATTGTTCTGGTTTGTTTCAGTCCTCCATGCTTGTTTTCTCTGGTACCGGTTGCGAGATTCCATAGAGATAGAGGAATCTAACACATCGTACCAATCTATCGTTAAAGAATCATAACAATGGTCGGAATGTGTTTTTAATTTCCCTATTCAATCTCGCAACCGATACGACAGTTAACAAGCGTGGAGGACAGTATCGGTTGCGAGGTTGAATAGGGGAATTAAAAACACATTCCGACCACTGTTAAGATTCGATCACGATAGATTGAAGCAATGTGTTACATTCCTCCATCTCCCTTTAGAATTTCGTAGCCGGTACCAGAATCATTTCCTTAATCTTCCTATTGAATCTTACAACCAATACGAGAGAAGACAGGTACAATGGGATACACTATCATCACAGGTGTATAGTAACGAAGTACATGCACTTCGTTTCAATACTTAAATAGTTGGAGGATTTATACTTGAGTTTTTCTTTAAACCTGGACGTTTACAGTACTACAAAAAAAGATAAAAAGTATACTTTCACTTCGTTACTTTGACACTGGCCACTTTTTTACTCGTTACAAATTAAAATATGAATGTAATTCATCATTTAAGGATTATCTGGATTTGGCGTGTTTGACAAGAACAACGGTGCTCGGCGGGGCATCTATGTGCAGATGTGTCCGCCAGCGGACATGGAGCTGCAAATTCATGCGCGCAGTTACAATATTCTACCACTAGATGGCACTCTCGGATCAGTTATTGAATATTCACAAGCAAGGTGAGTTCGAACACGGTTTAGAAAATGGACGAGTTCACTCCAATCCTTGTTTTTCAGGAGTTGCCTGAATAAATTAGTTGCTGTCTCTCTCAAATTGACATTCACAAAATCAATAACTGCGACCCTTACTCCAGCTTTTTGTCTATTCAAATGTATAACTTGCACACTCTCCCCACCTACTTTGCAAATAATTTATGAGCTCCAGCTCATTACTAAACTTGCACTTCATATAATTGCATGAGCTTTGCCTCATTTTGCACCCTTTTCTTGGGCCCACATTCTCATACAGCACTTGGCGGCCCAGCCGTATACTAGGTTGCACCTAGTCTTGTTTTTAACATCCATTCGCTTGTCACCTTCTCACTTCTCTCCCAGGCTGGTGAGGGTATAGATCAGTACTTTCCACTGAATATTGGGCTCTCTATCAATCAATGCATTTTTAAACACATTATCAATAGAATCAGAGCCTGCGATGCCCAAACCCTCATTTATTTTTTTCCATTTTCACTTATAGAAATATAAACTCAAGAGCACTTCAGGTGCTCCCCCTCCCCACTCACCATGACCACTCACACAAACACCACCCACCTACAGTCTGGCAAAGAGATTCATTTCATGTTTAACCTTATACAGATGCATTAAAGTAAGATATTTTAAAGTGTGTCTGTTTTTTTCTCTTGTTAAGTGCATTTCTCAAGTACACGTGAACAAATGCAGACAACTGCGAAAAGGCAAAACCAAGAAAGATGAACTCCAGAACAAATTCCTGACCATGAGAGACTATTTTTGAGAATGAGTCAGCCAAACAGAGAAACTTAAATTCTGAAAAATACATGATACTTCAATGCCACAACATTTTTCCTCAACTTTCTGCCGGCGATTCTATGGAGGCTGCATGAATCTGCAGTGTGGCTTGCAGACAAATATGCAGCATTGCCCATTTGGCCACCCAGGTCATCATTACTCATGCCTAGAAATACAATTGAACAGCCAAGAAGCCCAAAGACCTTCGTGTTAAGTCAAAACTTTCACTGAATAGACAAAATTGTTAGGCTTCTGAGCAAAGTTCTGCTGGACTGTGCAAGGAAAACACAGCCAGGAACCATCCATCCATCCATCTATTATCAAAACCACTTCTTCTTCACTAGGGTCGCGGGAGAGCTGGAGCCTATTCAAGCTGACTGTGGATGAAAGGCAGGGACAAGCCCTGGACAGACTGCAAATCCATCCCAAGGCACACACATCATTTACACACCATTCACTCACACACTCATACCTACAGGCAATTTTAGAGCCTCCAGTTAACCTAGCATACATGTTTTTGAACTGAGGGAAGACACCATAGGATACAGAAGAAATCCACGTAAACATGAGAGCATGATAACTCCACACAGGAAGGCCCCAGGCCAGATTCAAGCCCAAACCATTCTTGCCGTGAGGTAATATAGCTACCAATGGCACCTCCGTGCAGCCCACCAGGAGATACAATAGTAAAAAATAATGAAAATAAGACCCTTGAATTCCTCTGATTTGCATAGTGGGAATCCAATTGAACTGCACACGTTTTACTGTTGTTTTTCCCCCCCCCCATCATAAGCAGTTGATCTGAGGCCACACCAGCAGCAGATAAAATAATTCAAAGTTTCTAATAAAGTCGTATCGCAATTCACAGGCGCAGCTGTCATACTGGCTTCAAATAAGACCGGGAAAATAAATATAATTTGATTTTATTGTACATGTTCCCTCCAGACTTTGAGAAAATAGGGGAACATATTGAACATAATGAAATGAGAGCCTGTGACTGTGGTTGAGTGCGATCGCTCCTACTGTGCTTAGAGATCATAAGAGCCTATGGCATAAGGAACCTCAGCATTCACAAAAAATAACAAAACAGAAGGTCTGCCTCTGTGTGGGATAGCACAATACATTGCTAAATGATTGCAACCTATGGGATCTTGGTCCTGAATGGCAACGATTCTGCTGCATCTGCATTGAGGAATAACGTTAAAAGAAGCACCGCCAATTTCTCGCTATAATAAACAGCTGTGCACACACAAGGGACACATCTTCCTTCAATAAAGCTGCATGACTCGCTTCAAACCGCCTCATACCAAACGACTGCCAATCAGACCACGTAGCCATAGTGGCAAAGGCCAAAGAAAAATTCTAGCAATCTTGTCTAGCTATCGTTCAATGCTTCAAACGCTAAACACTTGGCTAAATTCCCATCCAAGTTTTGAATAGAATTCAGGGGGATATTTCAAATATTGCAAAAATTAAATGTCAAATAGACCGTGTTTCCATCAGCTTTGTACATGAGAAAAAAGAAAGCTGACCACACTCAAAAAACTGAAACCCTATGAAATGTTAGATTTACTTAATAATGTTATGTCAACTGGTTCCACAAAACTGAGTTAAGTACATTCCACTCAATGCAATTAATTAAACTGGCCAAAAATGTTAGAAGTCAAATAAAAGTTACGCAAAGCTATTGCGTGGAACCAGTTGACATAACATTATTAAGTAAATCTAACATTTCATAGGGTTTCATTTTTTTTGAGTGCATGTAACTTCTGAGCAAAAACATCAACTGGCAATTAGTGATGTGCCACTGAAAGAATATGTAAATGACTGGCAGTAAGCTCACCTTTCATTGCATGATTGCACTGAACCTGTTGCAGTTTACCATTCCTGATCAGCAGCCAAATATTGATTTAGTCAGTTGCTATACCAATCAGCTGGCCAACTTTTTAATTAGCATGACTATTCATTACAATACAAAGTGATGACAACAAATCATCAATATGTCTTCCAAGGATTCTGACCTCTTGTAGCTCATGAAAGGGCACAGATATGCATTCATCAGTTTGCTAGACTTGCCGTTTTGCACCAATGTTCAATATGGTCTGATATGCCCAGGATGAGACCTACTTAAAATGCATTCTTTTTGACGCTGGAAACATTTTGAATGAATTGTCATCTATAAGTACTTTACATAGCAAAGAAAAATGTTGAAAACGGAGGATACAGAAAAGTTTTGAATTTTTTCTCTAAGGAATAATTCAGATTATTGCCATCCTAACAACATCATGCCAACTGGCCCATATGTAAATGTGGCATAGAGGAGATCTATTCCTCATGATCATTTCTCAGTCATTATTGGCTAAATTGTTGGCCATGACTGAAACTGTAAATAAAATGTTTGCTAATCGGGCAAACGTAAACGGGAACAAGTTGACAGTCATGAGGTAAAAGGTGAGGTTACCACAGGACTTTCACACCTCTGCACATCACTACTCTGATTCATACCTTCACAGCCAAATATTTACACGTTTACTCTTTTTATAGTTAGAGTTGCATAGAATTGTTTGTGGAGTGCTCTTAGATTTGTTACACTAGGATACAATTAGGTCACAAATTGTTACTGAAAAGTCTGAAAGAAGTGATATCCATCATTGTTAGAATTAAGCATTTCATTTGTAAAGAAATGCAATACCAGAATAAACAAGTGGTGCCAGGCACAACAAACCCCGCCCCTCGCACATACTTCGACCTACTTTTCCTAAATTCAACAGGCGTCTATTCCGGGTCAGTGGCAATCCCTAAACCCAATTTGGGTTGAATCTGGCTATTAGTTTTGCTGCTAAAGTGTTAACAAACAAACAAACACACACACAAACAAACCGAACCAAAAACAATACCCCTTGCCCTCCCCCTTCGGGCGGGGCGGGGTAATAAAATTGTGAGAGAATATCGCGACCAGAATTCTAACCAAAAAATTGCGAAGCACATTTCAGCTTAAGTCCCATAGCCCTACCCCTCTGCTCCATGCATCAATCCACTTTTTAATCATGACTTCAAAAACCACACAGAAACACAAACATTTGGGCAAGGATAACGTGCCCCACGCCTGTAATCAATCGTCAGATTACACAAACAGTCCACATCGCCACCAGAAGATCCAACAGTCGGCCAAAATACAAACAGATGCTGACAGACAACTGATTATCTCTTAAAGAGTCCCACAGACAAATACTTCGAGTAGGACTTGGAGGTAGACAGGAGTAGAATGCCATGCACTCGGGGAGACCCCAACCGAGAAAAGGCTCACTGAATAATTCAGGGTGAGGGTCCTTTCCTGACTCATCGCCCCCGAGCTCTGTCCGCGGCGAACAGAAACCCCCGGCTGTCAGATCACATTCTCTGCAATTACATTGTAGTTCAAGCAATGAGCTGCATCAGTGAGGATTTCGGCATGTAGTCTGTATATTCCATTTTAACCCCATAAAACCTACGGACCCATATATGAGTCGGTTAATTGCATCTGCTGTGTTCAAACCTGTGGAAATTCAGGCCTATTTTGAATTGTACTAGAGATTCAGTTGCTTCCAATTATCTGTCCAGTTGAATTACAGGTAAATGTGTACAAAATGATGTACAATATCTAGATACGTTTCACTTGATGTAATGCTGTGGCTATGGCATCTTGGAATTGCATATTTCTCTCAATATAAATGTGATGTAGCTTCAGTGAAGCTCTGCAACCAGCAGATAAAGACCAAGTATATGACATTATCCAACAATATGAAAACAATGCTTTTTTCTGACTTTGAACAGACTTAAGGAAAAACTTAAGTGAAAAAGTCAGAGTTTAAGGGATTAATTCCCTCCATATCTGGGCCTTTCTGTGCATTTGAAACAAGGTGATCCTTACATTCCAGTGAAGATTGCTGGGTGCACTTCTAGTGGGGTAAAAAGCTTAAGTTTGAGCATTGTGGAGGCGACTGGCCTGCAAGTTCGATTTGGTTCTTCTCTCGTCTGCCAGGCAAGTGACACAAGGTTAATGACCACAGCTCTGAATCACCAATCCATCCAAACTCCACACATACAGCCTCCAGGCCGAATTCAAATCGACAAACTTCCAGCCGTGAGACAGCACTGCTGCCCACTGCACCCCATGCCACCAGAATAATTTTATTCCATTTTAATCCATTTCATAGCTCCCTTTTTTGTTGTTTTTTAGCTTGTAGACAGAGGAGTATTTGGGCCAGTCTTTGGTAACTCAGTCCATCACCAGTCACCATTCAGTTTAACTGCCATTGGTACCCACTCAGACACCAACTGACAACCATATGGCTAGCTAAAAAAGCCCACTCAACAAACAAGCAGGCTAACAATAAGTAAGAGCAGGTCACCCTTGTGACACTTCCTTGCCCCAGTCCATACACACAAAAAATGAGCCCAATTTCACACCGTGCACATGGCAACAGGATGCAGCCAGTGAGAGAGAGGGTGGAAAGCAGGCAAAGGGGCCAGGCTGACTCAAAAAGAGGCAGCGAATTTGGTTAACGAGGGCTTAGCTAGGCTAATGGTGCTAATGGGACACGACAGGCTGAAATGTCCCCTCTGCTAAAATGCCACGACTTTGTTTCCTGCTCATTCATCTTCAGTGTCTAACTCACAAAGTCAGCTCGGACCCCTCAAAAGAATTATGAACACAAAATACATGCATGTTCTCAAGTTCACATTTCCCAGCTTTTGACTGAACAGCAGACTTCAATGTGACAAGGCTAAATTTTTCATCGCCACAAACAAAGTTCACAACAACAAAAAACAAAAGCAATATTCTACAGTTCACTCTCTAAGGGGCAGAAAAAGAGGTTGGTTGCATCTCCGCCGAAGAGCAATTCTTCCCACGGTGAACCTGAACAACTGTGAGATCCCATATATTGGTTTGTCCAATTCAACTGCTTTATTCGCAACTGTACAACTTTAGGCCTATTTTAAATTCCCGCGGAGGACCCAAGCTTTCAAAACATCCCAAAAATGTCCTGCTGAATTACAGTGAAATGTGTATGAAATGAAGCACAAGATCTAGATCTGTTCCATCAGATTTTATGCTGTGGCCAGAAAAAAACATTGTGTCCTGGGTTTGAATATTTCATTCAATGTAAGAGTGACGCGCTGCAAAAAGCAGATGCAAGATATGCACGCAAAGTTGCCCCGCAATATGGGAAAAAATGCATTTTCCAAATGTGAACTCAGGCAAGTGCAAATTCAAGCAAAAAATAGAGCTTAAAGAGTTAACAGAAGGAGCAGGCCTTCGATGCTGCAGCCTGCAATAAGACAACGCTGAGCCAGTGAGCCGCTTGCCAAAATGGGCTGATTTCCTGAAACCAGCCCTGGAAAACTGTAATGAAATGAACTCTGAGCTTAGACCAACTTGGAAGTTGGCCTGATTAATGTAATGAAAACCTGATTCTCTCTCCCTCCTCCCACGCCCCCATCCCATTCAGTCTTTCAGCCCCACTTTGACGTATCATGTTGCACCAGTAGTCAAATTTTAGCAACCACAAACCAGGCCACTATGAAGTATGCAGCCAGCCACCACATTACTGAGCTGTGCAGAGCAGTAGCTGATTGTACAGACCACACAGCTGGCATAAACAGACCAAAGGCATCCAGTCAGTGGGAAGCAGAGTTCAGCCAATCAAAAAGCACTCCCTCTGTGAGTGACAGATTGGGTAACTGTATTCCGGCCTGTGGGGCAGCCTGCCAGTCATCTGTGAGACAGTCACACACTGAACTGATGATTAATCCGATAGCTAGGCTATGTGACCTGACAGCAGATCATAAACCAATATAAACATCAAGCAACAAGTCCTCAGACTGCACAACCATGTCAGTTGATCGTTCAGTAACTGCAAGTAACAGCGTGATGACAAATTCCAAAACAAACGGTTAAGAAAACAAAACATTGTGGCTACTCTTAAAGGTAGACTATGACTTTGTAAAGGTTAAGGATTAGCTTAAGGTTAAGTTAAGGTTCGGGTGAGGCAGTTGAGGTTTTTAAAAGCCAGACACAACTCCCAGTTGCAAGCATTAAACTCATGGCAGAATCAAACATCAGTCTCCCCTGGGATTTGTAGTCCCACCCATCCACCCTAATCACCTTCTGACATGGACTTGCCCATCATGGATAACAATGTCATCTCATTTCCTCCTTTGCTGTTCTCTCACAGTAATTTCAAAAAAGACTGTTATTGGGTGCTTGCATTTACGACTAATCCGGTCGTTTTCCTTGTGAGGACGGGCTCACCTCATAATAAAAGCCCAAACTGCAACTAGTACTGTATTTAGTTCAAGTTGCAGTGCTGACATTCTTAGGAGAACTTACTTATCAAAAAAAGCCTTAAATTACTGCATGGTAACTGCAGAAGTTCAATCAGACCAACTCATTGTATTCAGCCACACGAACCCAGACTCATCATTCACAGAAATGCACCAACTGCCCAGAAAGAAATCAAACTCAGAGTTACCATAGGAACCAACACACATTAGAGGGATAAACAAGAATGAATGAACAAAGAAAACACCATTACACACACTCACATCATTCATTGTAAAATGAGGGATTTTTTTAAAGTCTACTAAAAGAAAACATTTTCCTCATACACCACAGAAATTTGTGAGCAATAGAGGAGAGGGTCATGTGACATTGCACTTGAATGGAGTTCGCTGGACACTTGCCCAACAAACATAAGAACCATCTGGACAGAATGAGCACAGATTGAGACTGAGCAGGAACACAGTACTCACCCTTAAAAGCTCACTAACAATAATCAGACAGCATTCTTAAAGTTGGTCATTTTCTGCAGCAGTGAATTTAAGTGGTCTGTTGAATGTTCGACAAATCAGCATCTAAACTTTCAAATAACAGCAAGATGAAACAAGCCTTCACTTTAGTTTGACTACATCCACCAACTATCACAGCCACCACGATGAAGATTCTTGCATCGAAAAGCAACATCAGCTCAAGGCAGCACCTTGGTACATGGTTTTCAGTGCAGATATATTCTGAAGCTGTGTCAGTTTTAGATGGCAAGACAGTAAAAACAATTCAGTAAAAAAATACATTTGGGAAGAAAACTGTTGAATCAAAAGTCACATGAGTTTTTGATTCACTAAAAAAATGCAAATGCAATAACGCAGTATCCATTTATTTGTGATGACCCCCACTTCCCCAGCCTCCAGCAGTGCACAGTAGCACGTCTTGTCAGTTTCAGAATATCTTTGATCCAGAGGTTGAACATACTGCCTGTATGAAGTCATAATTAGATTCACAGTTTTACGATGACGCTACAATGTAGGACATATAATGTTTGTAGTACAAGATACAGTAAGTACTGAAAGAGCACCGCCACAAATAAAATCACAAGAAATACAAAAAATCTTGAGCAGAGACATAAAACATATTATATTGCAACAGAATGGGAACTGGCACAACGATTACAGCCAAATATTATGCTGATTCATTTTCTGATCAAAAGAAGCAATTTTTTATCCACCAGAAACACTGTCCAAGACCACATCATCGGCACAAACAGTACAAGAAATAAAGGAACTGCTTTTGCTGGCTTGATGCCTTTTCACAAAAAAAATGAAATGAACATTTTCAACTCAAAAACTTAAGAGGATCGATAATCTTCATTGCATTAGTGCCAGTTCAGTTTAAACAGATTTTATTTCAGCATGGGATCGTTTCCCTGTTCACATTTGCAAATACAATCATTTCATATCGTTCAACAAGCCAGTGTAGTACAAGGATATAAATTAGTTATAACATACAAAACATGCATTTCATTTGGAGAAAGTTCCCTAAAGGAAATTCTTCATCTATTTATGCAGGGAGTGCTGTAGTGACATCACATTATATCCTGAGAAACTACATTTCTAAAGAAGGCGGAGCACATTATCAGAAACCAGATTAAGGACAACAGCCAAGACTGAAATGACCTCAGAGAACTTGATCAATCACTAGAATATCATTTCCAAAACGCCTTAAAAAAAAAGCAGTTAGACGAGATACATTAGAAAGGTGTGGCCATTCTGCATCTGCGATGGCTGGCCAATGTTTGTTTGCTCAACGTCAACTCACAAGGTACAGTGCCAATTTTGCTGTAATGGTGTAAACAGAACCTGGAAGACGTGCAGTATTTCTGTTAATGAAGAGTAACAGGATGAGGCAAAACAAGGTTGTTTCGAATGACCTGCGAAGAATGACAGCAAGGCTGCCAACCTCAAGCAACTTCAAAAAATACTGGGCAAATATGACTGCATATTTCACGAAGGTTTATACCGTAAAGGCTTTGCTAAGCAAGAAGAGGATTCCATTCTATGACAGTCACAGCATATGGATATATTTCATTTTAAAAATCAACGCAAATCCTTACAAAGTCAAAGCACTGCACACCTTCACTACACTCATGGTTGTAATTTAAGGTTGATCCCATAACTGAAATTCTGACAAAAATGCCTGTGAATGACAATGATAATCACTTCTATTGAAGCAATCCCTGCTGAAAATTCCAGCTTTGACCAGCCTAGGCTAGTCAGGCTGGTTTAAGCTGTGTTTTGGACAGTTTTAGTTGGTCGACCAGCCTTACACCAGCTGACTCCAGCTGACAATACCAGCTTAACTAGCTTTGACCACCTTCATCTAGGTATAGAGACCAGCTTTAAACATCTAGACCAGCTATGACCAGCTAATGGTGTTCAAAACACAGTTCAGGCCATCTTAAACCAGCTTAGAATTCCAACTGGTCTTAGCTGGAATTTTCAGCAGGGATGGTGCCAGCCATGCTTCCTCCTAGACAAATGAAAATGTGCTTTGAAAGTAGGAGGCATATATATTTCTTCAGAACAAAATAATAATAATAAAAACTCACAAAAAGCAGTCTCAAGGATGCTCTGTGTAGCTATTGTTCCTTTCAGACGGAAAACAATCGGGAGATAGATATCATGGTAACTTTTAAGATGTGAAAAAACACTGATGAAAACAGATTTTGCAACATCCCCGCATTAAAAATGAGGCAGCTGTTAGGCTACATTTACATAGAATATTTGGGAACAAATGCAGAGGTGTATGAAATGCTTGCTCGACAATGTCTACGTGTAATACAATTCGAAGTGGTGGGAACAACGATGGTTTCAAAGAAATTTTGCTCACATTATGACCTCCTATATATGAATGTTTGCACCAATTTCTTTGCGCATATTGACCGCAATGCACAGGCAGAACACGAGACTTGACAAATGAGCTTAAAGATAAGTTACATGACACAACCATTTATGAGCAGAACGCTTCTCATCTCCCTTACAATCCTCGTGCTAGGGCCTTTTTGGTGAAATCCCACTCCCAAACTTCTAGAGGAACACGGTGTCTACCTTTCTGACAGAATTACAGTACTCCAAATGTCTGGGGTGAAAATCCAGCCATTCCGTGAACTCCATTCACAATTGTCACGTCCAGATTCACAAAAATCACTTCATGAGCTGATAAACTTGACAATAAACAATATAGTCGCGCCAATTTTTAAGCACAATTCGAGCAAGTCAGTGAAACGTAAGCAGAACATCACGCAAGGTACAGTAAAAGTGTTTAAAGGAAAAGAAATATGGTAAATCTGGAATCGATTTCAAAGAGACTTGCTCCGTATAAAATCCAAATGGCCACACGGCAAACTCTTCGCTTCAAAGTCATTGCTCCAGGGTCAACACCTGGCTCTGGTCAAAACTACAGTAGGAATAAATTCATTAATTATTCATTAGGGTCACGGAGCATCCCGCTTTAATTGGGTACTGAAGAATGTTTGAATATCACTGGTCTTCAGTCGTCATAGCCCCACCCCTTTCTCAAGACACTGCACCACGTTTTTATAGGACGTTAGCCTCTCATTTCACCGCTCTCATGGTTCAAAGCAGTAATAAATGAATGGGATTTCCTAAGAGCCATTTGCTTATCCACTGTGGCAATTCAGCTATTCATTATTATCATTCTTTCTTGAAGGATAATCGAAATTTTACATGCGTGCCATAATATTCTTTGTTTTCCGTCATATTTGATTAGGACATTACGCCGATTTCAGCACTTGCTTCATTTGATACGTCGATGAGCAGTGTTTAGTGTCATGCTGCATTAATAAGGCGTCCTATTCCTCCCACAGTGTAGCATTCATTTGACAGTTACAACATTAACAGTTCCGTAGTTATGACCTGAATAGTATGCCGCATCTAATTAGCATGATGATAACCCGAACTTACAGTCTATGGTGACTATCTTGTAGCTGTAACTCGGTGGAACCGCGAATTTCAATGCATTCCTGGGTCTTGAACGTGGTTGTAAGTAACACACCGAAAATTTGCACCTTCGGCCACTAAGGAACATGCAAACTGTAAGGAAATATGCAGCTTGTTTGATGTTCATTATTTATAGATTATAAGGTTACATGTTGGTATGTAACCATAGGCTGACTGCCTCGACTGCAGCTTGGTAGCTTGTTTATTCACCGCACCAGTACCAATATTTACTGTACAGCGCATCCGTCAACGCGACTTTGCTGCGAGGCAAATTATTCCATTCAACTTCCAGTTTGGCAAACAGTAGCAGACTGGCCAGGTAGTTTCAACGTCATGTCTGTCAACTGGTACCAAACATAGTGACTAACTCCGCCGACAAGGCATCATATGCACTCGGTGCAAAGGCAATTGACAAAATAGTCTACGTGTGCGTATGTGGCAGTGTCCCAGTGCATAGTTCGCTCACCTGTAACTGAGTGAAGTTTTCCAGCGTAGCGATCTTGTTTTCAGTGCTTTAGCTCGTGCTCTTCCAAAGCATCAGAAACACTTTCCCCGCCTCCATAAACGCGCATCATGCTATGAACGATTCTGTCCACAAAACAACAAACAGGGGAAAGTGGACTCGTGTAAGAAGTTACTGAGAAATGCACTCTCCGAGAAAGCGATACATGTGAGATTATTTCTATGGCGAATTCCAGTCACAATTGCATCCATATCCTGGAAAAGCACAGCAGCAGCTCAATGAACTGAAAGAAGATAGTTCGCTCCATAAACAATAGCAACACGTGGACAATTCAGAGTGCTCTGTTTAAGTATGCCGCTTATGCGCATTGATCTGTTCAATTTTCAAAAAAGCCAGAAATGTAGCTGGATACACTGAGTCAGTAAGAGACGCGATATTCACGCGGACCTCCTGCTCGCTGCCCGCCAGAATGAGCGCGTAGAGGTTTACCGGGCACGAGCCGCGGGGAGGGATAATGTAGTTTCCTTTCACGTATGAAGACGAGTGCGCGCCTTTCATAGAGGACATGCGAGCGCCTGGGTTAACCGTGCCTGCGTCCGTCCATGGTTTCAACCAACAGAAGATAGCGCCACCCACCGTTTTAATAAAATACTGTTTACTGTTCTCAAACCAGTCATATAGGCGTCGCCTGTATAACGTTAGAAAAAAAAAAAATTGACCACTATTAATTGTTTTCATTTGAATGCATTTTGTAGTGTTGAGAGTGATAGGCCTATATGTCACTCATACATACCAACCTAAACCACACATGTAAGTAGAACACATTTTTGCTGCATTAATTTTGCAAGGTTATTAACACACTGTTGCTTATTAATTAGTTTGCAAAATAGAATAAAATATGCACTTCTTTATAACTAAATAGGCTCATTAAGGAAGCTGCTTGACAAAGTGAGACAAGGGACCTCTCTCTCTTTCTCTCTCTTTCTCTCTCTCTCAGGTTTTTGACCTATGTGGGATATCGGGCGGCTTCTAAGACTCACTAGACTCAGAGCAGGGAGGAGGGCCATGGTCACTGACTTCTGCAAAAGCCTTCTGGAGAAGAATTACATTGAAGACCTGAGTTATCCTGTAAAACTATTGACTTGCCAGCTTGGTTACCAACCCTACAAAATTCAGTTTTTTTTATTATTATTATTCATTTTTCCAAAGAATACTGCAGTTCTGATTGTAGCACTACTACAAAGCTCGCAAAGGTGGATATAAATACAAAACTCATTTAAATGCTTGATAAATGGTGACAGATTTCATATCAGTCCAGTCCATTTTTTGTTAATGAAACTCAGCCAACTACTTGTGAGTGTCATGGGCTCTTAGTATGTCACTTTAGATTTCAGTTAGTTGGGTGAAAGGAGGCAAGATGGACAGTGCCATTCTATTGTGCTTCTTCGACTTGGTCTTCAGTTTTATCTGAGTTAATTAACAAAGCACTGGATCTACACCAATCAAGAAGGGCAGC
Organism: Gymnothorax javanicus; assembly: GCA_029692085.1. NCBI lineage: Eukaryota > Metazoa > Chordata > Actinopteri > Anguilliformes > Muraenidae > Gymnothorax > Gymnothorax javanicus. The sequence continues at coordinate 54,874,837 of CM056195.1, forward strand.
AGCCTGCTCAAAATGTTCAATCCCAACCTCACCTTTTCAAAACACGAACAAGAGCAGTTAGAGCAGTTAGAAAGATGACGCAGGGAGTTGCTTCTCGGTAGTAAGGATTTATCCTAATGTTGCTCCTTGGATAAAGAATGAGTTTCCAACTCACAGGTAAATAGTCCATTGCTCTCAAAGTAGAGCGCGTAAATTCAAAAAAACTTTGTTAAACTATGGCTGGAGAATCTTAAAATCAACAACTGGCATTTTGCAGCCCAGAAAGCCTTCACCGGGCTGTGACATATTGGCTTTTTTTCTGGCAACCCTCCCAAACATCTTGTAGTTGTGCAGATAGTGGGTGCATCTCAAAGCATAGGCTGCAGCCTTCCAAGGCCGTATTTTTAGGGGTCGTCGCTTACTTCCATCCACCGAACTAACATTTAGGGTTAGGAATAAGATTAAACTTAGGGTTAGAGTTATGTTTGGTGTTAGAGTTAAGGTTAGGGTTAGGGAAACCAGAGACGACTCGCTTAAACCAAAGCTGTTTAATGGAGATGAAATCACATCATGTCAGTTAGGCAGATGGAACTAGGTGACGACCCCTAAAAATGTAGCCCTCAAAGGACGTAGCCAACGCTTTGAGATGCACCCACTGTCATAGTCTTTGAGACTTACTGACCCCAGGACATGTTTGCAATTTTCTGACTGATCTTTAGAGTCCACTTCACCACTTGAACCATTCTTTTTACACTGCTTGCCTTTAAAATTAGCACAAATCCTCTTCCAGGAAGATTGTTTGGACATGCTACAAACATTCCTTTAACTTCTTAATTTCCCTGATAGTTGAATGGGCATTTTTAGCCATTTCCCCATCTCCATTTCTCTATATCTGAAGCTGAACAACTTTGTTGAACATTATTGCTTTATTATTTTGTCTTTACCATGGTAGTGGATAAATAAGGGACATTGGTCTGTGTTTCATGTCATATTAATACCCCAGGGAAAATACATTTTGAGTGACCACTGATGTTTTAATTGTGTACTTAAAAGTTAAATATGAGCGGGAATATTCTTCAATTAGACTTTTCCTCATGAGATTTTCTATGGGTGCCTGTCATTGAGGTACGCGTACCCCTCCCCCTTCCAATTTCTTTAAATTCAAATTTCGATTAATATTTTGAATGACAGGCTGGGAGAATTAACAGAAACAATGTTTTCCATAGTCTTTTTAGCTAATGTAACAGGTGGAAAGTTTTGGGAAGGCCACTATAAGTCTTTCACTCAGAATGCCAGAATCCAGATTTGATATCTGATGTAGATTTAATTTTCTCATTAAAATCCTGTGTTTATATTGTCCGGTTAAGTCCACATAGCAGCTGACTTGTAATAGTAACATGAACTGTCACCCCTCCCCCCTGTGGCTATTGGTTCCATTTACTGCCTTGAAATCCAATCTCTGACAGATCTCATATCCATTTAACCTTCTCTGGTTTGGGTTAAAGTGAAAAAAGAAAGCAGGATGGAAGAAAAAGAGGAGGAACAAGTTATGAAACACAATGAAATGCATCTGGATGTAGTACAATGTCAGAATACCCAGAACAAAACAAGCCAATGGCAAGACCAGAATGAACATGATCTTTATTATCATGGTCGACAGTTCAAATCCAAAACATAACTGACAGAGCAATACAGGATAGTCAGTGCGTTGGTGATGGATGGCCAGAGGTCAGAGAACTGCAATCGTATTGGACATGAAATAGGACAAAGTTGAGGAGTCAAACTGAAGTCAAAACCAGGAAGGCAGAGGAATTAGGGCAGACAAAGACAGTAATAGTTAGGTCTGGGCAGATGAACACAGGAAACAGGGACACTGGAAACAAGCAGGAGGCAGTGCAGGAAACGCGGGAACCAGGAGCAAGGAGCGAGGAGAATTAAATGTGTACGAGCAAAGATTAGGCTGAGTCGGCAAAAAGACAATCTGGCAGCAAACCCTGAAGAACCTAAATACACAGTGATAACGAAGGGAACAATAAACAGGTGTGAGTAGGGGTGTGTGGAATGCACAACAGCATTGAAAAAATAATGAGGCAATCAACCAACTAATTAGACAATAACTGAAAGGCACGTGAAACACGCAGACAGAAAGAAAAATGCGTGAGAATTCATTAATACGGTGATGGATTGTGACAGTGCAATGACATTCCATAGATGTTTCAGCTTGATGAAACTGAACCTTTGATTTGTGGATGTGACATCTCAAGAATTAACATCACAGCAGTCTATCTGAGTAATGCATTCATATCGCTACCTCATGTACAGATATGTGAATGTAAATTTGTTATAGCACAGAATTTTTTTTCTTTTTTTCCCAGATTTGTCTTCTCTTAGCTAAATCAACAAAAATATTGTTTTACATACATAAACAGAGATTCAATTGGAAATCAGTTGGATTAGTTTTGGTACAAAAATTGCAAATGACAAAATTGTTATGAAACGGCAATTATTTTTAGTTGCTTTTCATGTGTGAGCATTGTCAAAGCTAATCTTAATCCTCCCATTGCAAACATGTCTGCTTCCTCCTGCCTCCCACTGCCCCATCTATCTCATTTTCTCATTGTGGGCTGAACACTTCAGCAGGAGCAGTCATATTTATTATTTATGGTGTAGGTTTGTTCCACTCTAAAAAGTGATGTTTTATTGCCAGCTATTGCTACTTCTGATTCAAGAAGGGGATATTTAGCCATAGTCCACTAGAATGGTGATGGCATACGGCTGTGGTATGCACTAGCTGCTTTGACCATGCTGACTAGATACGATCGAAGGGTAAGATTACCAGAAAGGGCCACAGACACACATTATATCATCTGTGTGTTTGAGCAAAAGGAAATCGGGACGGAAAAGTACTTTTTCACAGCAGTACAGATCAGATTGGCGAGTTTGTACTGATTGCATGTTTAAACACTAGCGCAGCGCAAAAATAACCATGGATCTTTTATTATTCAAGACTAAGTAAATAATTAAATATTGCTATAATAATTAAATACTGCTTATTGCACAAGAGTGCCACCTTGTGGACAAACGATATTACAACGTCTCTCACATGGCGTGCTGGGTATCAACGATCAAGCAGACTTCTGCTAAACAGCTTTTCTCAGTTTTATTTGTCTGCCGAACTCAATGATTGAAAAAAGGATACATATTCGTAATATAGCCTTAGTGACCTCAATATGTGTAATGATCAGGAACTTTCAACTCAAAATTCAAGCTCTGAAGGATAAGGTGTGCACCTGGGGTTATGTCCATAAGAATTCATTGCATTCATGACTCACTATTGAATGTTTTCCGAGTGATCAAGTGTCGGACGAAATAACAAGTGTAAAAATAAAAAACAAGCTCTACTATTGGCGCACATGTGTGTCAGTCATCATTTCAATGAGTAAATAAACATATCTCTCCCTGCAAACATCCACATACTATTGCTCTTTTTTGTGTATTAATGAATGTCATACCAATATTTTGACTTTCTAGTAAAGACTAAACTGTAGTTCACATCTCATATAATGTTGTCTTTCCTATGTTTTTTTATTTAATGAGTGCATGAACATATAGGCCAGTGAATCATGCCAAATTATGTAGGCTACTGTCAATCTACATAATTAACCAGCAATTTACAGTGAGCTATCAATGAAATGTACATCCCTGTTGGGATTGGGGATTGCACATACGGCCATGCTCACATTAAAAACTACCCCCCTTAGCGAGTCAAAAAAAAAAGTTTCCTTGCTCCTTGCTATTCACTTTTTACTTTCTAATGGTCAAATAAACAATGACTTCAGCCTCTATTTGTTAATTCATTTATTCATTTATCTATTGTGAAATTTCACATCGCAGTTACATATTTCCCCATTGCAGTCTTAGACTCAAACACCTGAAAAAAGACAGCAGGAGGAATGAAAGGGGGGAACTTAGTTCACTGATTGATGTAGTGGTGTACTTCACAATGCTGAGCTAGCTGGGAAACTGCCCTGAATGAAACAAAACAGCTATCACTACTTTTGTCCATGGAACAGTTGTCTCAGACTCTAATCAACTAAACAATGTGATCAGCATATTAATGTATATGTATGTATTTTGTTTGAATCTATTCAATTATTAGGTATGCGAACAGTTTAGCAATATGATATTTATGAACCTATTACAAAATATAATTTTTTAGGTGATTAATATCAATGAATTACATTTAGACCATTTTAACCAAACAAAATACCTCATTAGCTGCTTTGTTTTGCCTTTTCATTTTATCAAAGGCATGGATAATTTAAGAAGTATTAAATAATGTTTTTTGGTGCTTATTCACAAAAATAATTTCCCTGCTTGCATTTCATACAATTCCCATCAATTGCATGTCATATCTGAGCTAATGTTCATTCATATTTCAATGAAAACAACATTCAACATGGGAGTAACTTATTCGGCTTTGCAGACATCGCGGCATCGCCTACATCATTGCTGGCTTACTTTGAATGCTCAATTAACTGTGCTTCCTTTATCTTTCAAATACAACCCCAATTTTTAAAAAGTTGGCTCATTATGGAAAATGCAAGTAAACTTACCCTTACAAAAATAACTATAGGAATACCATAAAAATTACCACCAAGAACTATCAGTATTACTGTAGTAATTGTATGGTTTTTTGGAAAGCATTATAAAGAGTTTAGTGTTTCTACTGAAATATTGTAGAGCTACCATAGCTAATAAAATAACATTACAGAAAAAACTATGGTAATACCATAGCTGGTGAAATGTACTATAGACCAGTACAACCACACTATAGAAAACTATACAATTCTTATAGTATTCTATAGTGACCTTTTAGTTCATTTTCGTAAGGGTAAAGAGGAATGATTTGAAAAGTTCTTCTACCCTCTTTTTACTGAAAATGCTACAACTTTATTTCATGCTTTAACTTGTGAATTCAATTGTTTATTGAACATATTTGTTCATTTTAAATTTGATGACTGTGAACACCAGCATCCATCATGCAGTGGGTGACTTGCACATTCTGCACAGATTACAAGTGCATGCCTGCATAAGCAAAGAGTGTGGGTGCTAGATTGTCCTGCCTGTAGTCCTACCCTCTCTCAGACTGAGAATGTGTGGCTCATTATGAAGCAAAATACATGGCAACGGAGACCCATGCAGTTTTGCAGCTGAAAACCTGCATAATGGAAGAATGGGGGAGAATTCCACTTGCTAAACATGACCGCCAATTGTGGTCAATCAAAAGGCATGGTGTTGTGACCCAGTGGTAAACAGTCAACTGCGCCAACTTTTTTGAACTCTGCTGCAATCATCAGATTGTGTATTTTCAGTTGGCCATTGAATTCATCAAAAAAGTGAGGTTGCATGGTTTTCAATAAAGTAATGGGTAAATGGACCTTTCAAATCAGTCCTGTTTGATTTTATTTGATTTATGATGTGCCAACTTTTTTAAAGATGAGGTGGTAAGAAGCAATGCTGTGTGTCTGAGATTCAAGTGCACCGTAATATGCTGCCCAGCCAAAAAAAATTGCTGTTTCAAATAAGCAAATAATTAAGAGCTTATGATTGAATCATTATCACAGATTAACATGTTTCAGCTGGCAACAATTATTTTAATCCTAACTGATATTGTAACTTCTCATGTCTTAAACAACCATGTCAGAAGAAAATCCAATGGTCTTGGTCACAGATGTCACTGTGTTTCAAAAGCAGCAAGCAAAAAAACAAGCACAGAGATTACTATGTAAAATCACTGACATTGACATTATTAAAACCTGGAAGGATATTGGTGAGCCGTAAACTTCGCGAAGGAAATGCGGATGGAAATAATCATGAATAATCATGATCAGAAATCAATAAAATTGTTTGATGAAGTCTTGTCGCAAAAATCAACAGAACTCATGGTTATGTTTACTTGTGATGGTAAGAGCATTTTCAAATGCACAATGCAACAAGACCTTTCAGGATTGGGACTGAACATCTGTGTTCAACAAGAAACTTGTTTGTTGGCGAGGCTAATCAGAGAAAAAGACATTAGTTTGTTAGGGTGCATAAAGATTAGACTGAGGAGCAATGGAAATAGGTCATGAGGTCTAGTAAGTCTAGATTTACCCTGTTCCAGAGTGATGGGCATGTCAGGGTGAGAAAGGAAGCCCGTGAAGCGATGCACCCGTCATGCACAGTATCCACTGTACAAGCCTCCAGAGGCAGTGTTATAATCTGGGGTTGCTTCGATCGGTCGGGGATACGTTTCCCCAAAAGCACAGATGCTAACTTACATAGTTTGAACCACTAACTGTGAATGAATGAACTATGTAAGTTGCTAACATAGTTGGCAACTATGCTTTTGGGAAACGCACCCCAGGTCCAGGCTCAGCAATGTTATGCAGCAAAAAAAATGAAGTCAGCACACTATGTGAATGTACTGAGTGACCAGTTTATCCCATCAATGGATTTTTTAAAAATCCCTGACAGCACAGGCATATTCCAGGATGACAATTCCTAAATTAATCAAGCTCAAGTTGTGAAAGAGCAGTTCAGCGAGCATGAATAATGAATTGGCTGGAACCCAACTGAAATTCTGCTGGAGAGGGTTTACAGGGCGGTTTGACTCAAGTCATCAATACAAGGTCTCGGCCAAAAAATATTGCGACTGTGGATGGAAATAAAAGTTGCAACATTGAATAAGACTGACAAAACAATGCCATCGTGAATGTGCACCATAATCAACGATAAAGGCAGCTCAATGTAATATTAGAGTGTGACTTTTTTTTGGCCGAGCAGTACATATTCACTCAAACTCTTACAAGTTTATTGAGCCAGAAGGAACACAAATAAACTACATGAAATTTGAATTATCAGTGATTATTTTTACTTGACAAATATTTTCATTTTGATGTAAAATTTTAATGTGGCCTCTAAATGTCACTGGATAATCAATCAATCCCCACCATTTACCCAAATGGAACTGCAGGCCTCTAAATAGTTTCCTGAAACAGTACTTCAACCAAACGCAAACACAATGAATACTCAATAAAATATTTTTTGTGTGGACTTTTATTATCCCAAAATACAAAACATTTCTTATGCAGAGTCACATGTTACATGGGATATTTTTTAGCACCGGAAAACTTCAGCTCAGTAAATCTGGCCCACACTGGGTGATCTTGAGGCCATTTTACAACATAGCTGGCCGTTTCCATGGCTACGTAATGCCAGTATAGTTGTGCCAGTCAGGACACAGAACACACTCATGTTTGTACCGTCAAACCCCTGACTGACAGAACATTCCAGCTACAAGGTGAACACACTTCTGTCCCAGATCTTTTAATAAACTAGACCACTGACTGTGTCTTTTTTAATTATACTCTTCATCTTTGTGCATATGCTCACCAAAATGACCCATCCAACAAAAAAACAAACAAACAAACAAAACAAAACAACAAAAACTCCTTAACAACAAAATGTACCCATATCAAAACTATCAATAATGTTTGATCCATGTTTAATTGCTAACATGAATAAAAATACCCAATTGAATAAACATAAACAAATGAATACTCAATACAAATGCAAATTTCTCTGTAAGATTATTATAATAGATTTTTTAATTTACTGCATCCATAAAATTTAAGATCCAAATATAAAGAAACTTGAAGGCATGAAGAATTATATACACAAAAACAAATCACATACACTCTATCACATTGCTGCTGAAACCTGTTCTAGGAGATACGCTGTCCAATAGAGTTTCACTGGAACTCTTCCATGCACATCTCATTCAAGAGTTACAGTAGCAATATTACTGGGCTGTTACAGTTGTTGAATTGCCTGCACCAAATTATGGTTAAAATGAAAATGTACAGGACAGAAGATCTTCAAGGGCATCTTTGCACAGCCATGCTCAATCATGTATGAAATAAACGAGCATGTGAACAGGAGTCAGAGACTCAAAAACACACAGATCAACTGCTGTCCCATCTCGTCATGGCTTCCTGTTGGAGCACCAGTCAAATGAAACAGAAAATAAGGGCACACGCATAACCTAGAAGACTATTTATACAACATCATGTTACATAAGGCGTTGGTACCGTCTGGCACCTCGTGAGTCTTTTTTCTCTCAATCAGGCAAATAAAATTCTGCATAAACCAAACCTGAAAATGCCGAGAGACAGTGTGTTTCAATCTTTTTTTGAAATAATAAAAAAAAGTGATGACAAAACATATTCAGTGAGAGATGTGTTGTTAAATTTTCAAAAGTTCTAAAAAAAAATTAAACAGGCAGAACACTTTATGCTTCACGAAAAATGTGACAAAATGAACACAGAGAGGATATTTCATGGATTTTCTTGACCCAGGGAATACATGTGTGCAGACTAATTGCATTTGTCTACTTCCTTTTAAATGAAACAAATCTGTATTTTGTAGAAGACTTACTACTTGCTGACACAACCTTGAATTTAATTCCCCGCAAAAGATTTTGTGATGACGTAACTGTCATACTTCCACTGTAATAATGTAGGGTTCTAAGTACAGTAAAGCATCATCATATTTATTTATTGCCTGCACAACTAATGTGTCTTTTAAAGAAGGAAAACAGCACACGTATAAAGTGTATGATCAAGTGCTGTCAGTGTGTGCAGCATAAGTCATATTAAGAGCACCAAAACATATTGAAAATATATAGCACCAAGTAATTGAAAGCAGAGCAATAAGGGTCAATATGCGGTACATCATCATTACTGTAAGTGCGTATTCAATGTAAACGTGAAATGCTATATACTCAATGCCTTTGAGGGATGTATCACTGTTCCTACGTTAAGTCCAGACTTAGTTGTACTCTACTTTAAAAAACAAACCCAGAAACTTTAAGCACACATCATTTCTTTCCTACTGTATAATAGTTTACACAAGCTTCATAAAATCCCCAAAAATGCAATGTATTTTTTTCATTTTCAAGCAGCTTTAGATACCGGTTACACAAACACTAGCAAATTTTGGCTGACTGTACAAATAGATTCTGAGGCTGTTCAGATGTGGGTTGCCAGCTCTGTTACACTAAGTTAATGCCAACAAGCCTGAAAGTAAGTAACATTATTAGCAGATTAAAGGTGAACTCACAGTCATCACTGCAGGCCACTGATTTCTCATTCATTAGCATAAGTTCATAGACTACAATTGTTAGATTATTTTCTCCAGAAGAATTTTAAAAAATAATAATAATAATTTAAAAAAAAACACAAATATTGGCAGCGCCGGGCTATTCATACCATGTCATAATGACTTACAGTCTCCTGTAGATTGAAGATTGCACAGTACATTTCATAAAGGTAGCTCAAACAACAATTATTGGATTTAACAAGGTAAAAAGAAATGTTGAGCTTTTGATTGCAAATTATTTTCCCTCAAAAGAATCCCACAAGATATTTGCGAATGTAAATTATTTTCGGCAAAACTGGAGCTTACGTTATACAATGCAAAAACTGTAGTAAGACCAGATAGAATGCATAAAAGTGATCTTGAGGATCACCTTAACTACGTGATGTTCCTGAAATGCCAAAGAGAGGGAATGCTCCTCACTGAAATCACATTATTGCAATTTGCAAATTTGCATATTAATGTTGATCTGTCCTTCAACTAAGATAATATTGATTTAGGTGATGCAACCAACTGAGCCAAATTACATTGCTGTTCCACTCCATTACTTCACCATAACTGACACTTAAAATTAAGATGGAAACTGTACTAAATGGGCTTTATTTCGCCTATAAATGTAAATCTTTGTGCATCAGACTCCACCACTACTCCCCCAACTTTAACGAAGGTGCCCTTAAAATACACACACACACACACACACACACACACACATCATGCAGGTTACTGATTCATGTTATGCACATATATAAAATATATGCCGTGTTATATGCTGTCATACAGACAAACAGTAAGATTCACCTGATAAGACACACTGCACATACTACGTCACCTTTCAATTTCACAAGATACTCAGACAGTAGTAAAACTGCACAGCACCATGTACAAAGGCTTGTACAAAAATATCCTCTAATATCCAAAAACAAAAGAGATGGCAATTTATCATAAATAACAAATTACAGCGTACTTTAAATATTAAGTTTTTTTATATCAAGCCAAATACACTGCATATAAAGGATTTGCATACAATTATTGCAGGACATATAAATTGGTTTTGTACTGTACATTGTTTAGTGTAAGCATAAAATAAGATACTTTTACTGAACGCTGTGGGGTAATTTTTTCCTCAAAATTTGACCCATCTTAGTTGCTTAGGAACAGTGGGCAGCTACAGTGCAGTACTCAGAGACCAACACCAGTTCTAAAGCCAGAGCTACGGGTGGGGGTAATGGAGGGTGTTTTCCTTTAATCTATGTCTTTCAGGGAAGGAGAGAAATTGAGTACCAAGAAGAAACCTACACAAACCTGGGGAGAACATTCGAACAACCTGGCTGGCTGGAACTCAAACCTGGAACCTTCTTATTGCAAGGCAACAGCACTGACCACAGCGCCACCATGCCACCAAACTCCATACATCTTAGAGACAAGATCATTTTCGTATCTGCCAAATAAAATTTTAACCTGTTTTCTAAGCACAATAAAATGACCTTTTGCTGTCCATGTTTACATAGCCAATAGACAATAAATAAAGCGGGCTCCAAAATTACTGGCACCCCTGACTGGCAATGCACAAACAATAGAAAAAAAAAACATTAATATATATACAGTACCTGTCAAAAGTTGGGAAACACCCGCATTTTTCTTACAATATATGTTAAATAAAGAAATAAGCAGCCTTTATTTTGCAAAAAAAATCTAATTCTTAAATCCATCAAACTAACCACCATTTGTTGTCATATTTGCAGAGCATTCTCACTTTTTTTTTTTTTTTTTTTTAATATGGGCAGTCATATGACTATAATGAATTTGCAGTGGCACAGCAGTCAACTTCCCAAAGACGTGCTGCAGGTGAGGTGAGCTCTTCATCAACCTTTTTGCCCAATAAGTCCCAAAACCACTTGATTTTAATTCGGCTGTTGGAAAATAGGAGTTTGTCTGTTTACTTTGCAAAATATGGCTTCTTTGAGAATTCCACTATTCAAACAAGTAAATTATTCTCTTTTCACTTCTGTTTACCTATTACAAGATTTCATTTGAGATTATATAGAGAAGTTAAGCCGTTTAAATTTCTCTAAAAATAGAGTAATGTGACATTAGCAAAGCGTGTCCAAACTTTTGACAGGCACTATATATATATATATATACAGAAACGGAATTTTCCAACATGTGTGACATACTTTATTAATTTTTCAATGGAAACGACTAAAATCATAACAATTATTTAATAGAAAATAAATTTCAACAATATCAAGATTTCATAATAATTGGCACCCTTCATTTAGTGCTTAGTGCAACCACCTCTGGCAAGGATAACAGCATGGAGTCTTCCTGTCATTTTTGACAAGGTTAAGGCACACATTTGGGGGAATTTTGGACCATTCCTCGGAGCAGATCCTTTGACGATCCTTCACATTCTTGGGTTTGCGTTTGTCAACTACCCTCTTCAACTCAGCCCACAGGTTTTCAATTGGATTGAGGTCTGGTGACTGAGATGGCCATTGCACGATGTTGATTTTGTCCTCACTGAACCATTTCTGTGTGGATCTTGAAGTATGCTTTGGGTCATTGTCTTGTAGGAAAGTCCACTTACGGTCAAGTCCCAGCCTTCTGGCGGAGGCAACCAGATTGTAAGCCAAAATATCCTGATACTTGGTGGACTTCATTATGCCATTAATCTTAACCAGTGCCCCTGGACCTCTTGAATTAAAACAGCCACAAAAAAATGACTGACCCACACTCATATGGGTATGAGGTGCTGCTCCTTGTATGCATCTCTGTTTTGACGCCAAACACGCTGATGCTGTGTCTGACCAAAATGTGCAATTTTGGTCTCATCTGATCAAAGTACCTGGTTCCAGTCATAATGTAAATGACGTTTAGCAAACTCTAAGCGCTGGCTTCTGTCTTCTGGTCAGAAAAGGCGTCCTTCTGGCAACCCTTCCAAAGAGCCTGTGGTTGTGGAGGTGGCGCCTGATGGTTCTTTTTGAAACCTGGTGACCCTAAGATGCCACCAAGGCTTGCAATTCCTTCGCTGTGATTCTTTGGGACTTTGTTGCTTCTCTCACAATCTTTCTCAGTATCCTGGGGGGCAAAATGCAGTTGTGTCCTCTACCCTTGAGGTTCCAAGGGTAGAGGACACAAGGGTTCAAGGGTTCCACATCACTGGAATTTTTAAATAATTGCCCTGACAGTGTTTAGCGACATATTCAATCATTTGCAAACCTTCTTTTAGCCATTACCAGATTTACGAAGGTCAATAACCACCAGCCTCTTTTGAGCCAACAGTTGTTTGGTTTTCTTCATGGTCCTAGATAACAAAGGGATATTGCATGTGTGTTACCTCATTTTTACACCCTTGTGAAACAGAAAGTAATGTAATGGCTCAATATAGTTCCTTAACACTTAGATAAAACTAAAATAAGTGGAATTTAATACCTGGTTTAATTTTGATAGATGTTATTTACAATAATCTTTTAGGGTGCCATTAACTGTGAAACCTTGATTTGGAGGAAACTGATTTTTAGTTTAATCAGTAAATGATTTTGGTTGGTTCCATTGGAACATTAACATCTTTCAGAATTTTTCACATTATTCAGAGTTTGGTCAATAAATATATTTTTTGGAAATTTTCAAGGTATTTCTTGTGCATTGCCAGTCATGGTTGCCAGTAATTTGCGCGCCCCTGTACATACAGCATTTAAGACATCTTCATCTGAAATCATTTGATGTCACATAATTTCTTTTCAGAAACTCCACAACAAGGGGTTAAAATATTCATAAATGCACATCCAAGAAGTGCAGCCTTCACATAACCAAAAGTATTTTTTAAAGGTCTAAACTATGACATCACTGGGACTCGTCGGGGGTGTGTTAATTATCACAATTTAAATACTACCAGCTATGACATTTGTGATAAATTAGCATGGCAATGCAAGACAGCTTGAAAGCCTCAAGGATATGATCCCTCTTGATTAAGAAAGAAAGTCGTGATTTTCTGACCTTAATGCACCCCAGGTTAATCATGCACATTCATACAGATTGATATAAATGAAAAATAGAGTATTTTTTATCTTCACTGTTCTGTTTTTTGTCCTTATCACAACCCTAAGCCAACTATTGACAAAAGAAGAGCTTACAAATCAATTGCAGGACCCACACACCATTCAGTTACACACACTTGCCTATTTAAAGTCTCCAATTAGCCTAGCGTGGCCATGCATGTCTTTGGATGTGTCTCTGGACTCATTGATATATACTGTTACACAGTATATGTCCACATGAAGAATCTCTGATTCTGTAACTTTCTGTGCCAACCAAATTCAGCAATAGGAAACTTTTACTTGAACCTGATTATTGCTCCAGGGCACATATATGAGATGAGAAAGCAGAGACCAATACAATCCTCGCTCACAAAATCCATCAAATGCCAAATAAAAGTGATGAAACACTAAATTTTAATGCAGCAAACAAGTCATTAACTAAACCATGGAAAATGCCTTCCCCTGGAGCACAATTACATAGGAAAAGCTTCAGCAAAACATTCAAAATGATTACAAAGAATTAGCAACAATCAATTTGCTTCAGGAAAATTTAATGCTTTTGAGTCACCATGTCTGAAAGATATAGTCTCAACAAAATCAGGGTGAGTCCACTGACTGCGACTTGACGAATAATTACTATGTAAAACAAGAAACATTCAGTACTGATCTTATGTTGCCAAAAGCTGAGGGTTTCTGGCCTGAAACGGACTCCCCACACTCTCCTACTATGGGGCACAAATGGCATTTGACACAAATGACAAAATTACCCCCCCATACATTCACAGACTGTGAAATGGCCATTTTCTTCCTTCATGGACGAGAGATGGAACATGACCACATACAAACAGGAGGCAAAACAATCCAGTTGCGAAAGGGCTGGGTGTTTCATTGTCATTCAGAATGTAAGGGCAATGAAAAGGCAATGCTGGCAGGACTGCTCAATGGAATGAGAGCGCAGCTCTGTTTGTAATGTGGTGTAGGTAGAGAAGCCCCTGTCCAAACATAGAGGACCAGGCCTCAGTTCATTTGGCTTGTCCTTTGGGTTCATGTGTGAAAAATACAGAAAGCTGAAAGTCAGTTAATGACTGGTATGACTAGCCATCTCACCAAAAAAAAAATCAAATAAAAATGCTTCAACTTCACATTTTATATTAATGTCAATCCAAGACAGTCCAGCTACGTATGGCTGATGTATGCACTCTGCCATGCTTTATCTGTTGGAAATACTAGCTAGGTCACTGAAGCGTAATTTAACTTTTACGATCATGTTGTTTACTGCTGCTCTGCTATCAGATTTGTGCCATAAGCACCAAACAAATCATTTCTGACTAATAACAAAGTAGGACATATTGTTAGAAAAATTATTTTGGTTTTAGAACAGGAATTAAAAGTACTGTACATTTTTTTCCCAGTTTATTCTATGCTAGAAGAAAAATAAAAACAGGAAAACTCTTCAGCTCAATACTTGGTAAAATGTTTTGTTTGAAACGTACAAAACAAAAAAATCGTGATTCCACAGCTGATCAGAAAATATAAGCATCGCCTGGACACCTTCACAAAGGGCTAACTACCTTCAGGCGACCATCTCCAACAGGTGAGCACGACAGCCCTATGAAGCTGCATTCATTGTTCGTTTCGAAACACATTATATATTTATACAGTGTTGAGCATATACTCATAAAGCAGGGGTCTCAAACTGGTCCGTAAAAGGGCCAAGAAGCTTCACGTTTTCATTCCAACTAAGCACAGGCACACCCGATACAACTGTGTGCAGGTATGCGTTTCCCGAAATCACAGATGCTAACTTACATAGATGGAACCATTGACTGTGAATGGACGAACTATGTAAGTTGCTAACTTAATTAGCGACTACGCTTTTGGGAAACGCACCCGAGGCTGAGATCAGTTGATTAAATGAGCTGTATCAGGTGTGCTTCTGCTTGATTGGATTTAAAACTTACAGCCCATCAGCCCTATTATGGACTAGTTTGAGACCCCTGCCATAAAGACTTTGAAGAGTGTAAAAAAAGATTACTTCGATATACTTCTATAAACCACTCATAAACGACTGAGCAAAAAAAAAAAAAAAAAAAAAAAAATTGATTTACTTATAAATGTTGTATCATTTTGTTCCACACAGCCGTGTTCAGTATCTTAAAAAAAAACTTCTAAGATTTGAGGCTAATTAAAATTTGTTGGAAGCTACTTCATATTGTAAAGTGGAGTCAATAGACATACAGTCACATCTTTACGGAAAGCCAACATTTCAGTTTTTAGAGTGTGAGGTCGAGTGACATCATGTGCAGTATGAATTTTCAATGCAATTTCACACGTGCTAGTTCAAGCTTCATAAAGCATCACTAGCGTACGAATGATTCAAGACACTATGAAATCTATATGAAAGTGTCACTCAGACAAACTCTCCACTCTGAATGAAGTGCGTCCAAAAAAGGATGAGCCAAAGTTGTCTAAATAGCAACTTAAAAGCAAGCACCCCTCACTTTCGAAGCGAACCACATCCAACATACACTATCGTGTTTGTGTCAGAGCACCGTGATCTGTTGTAAGATCATTTCAATAATAATGAATGCCAACATTTTTTGCCATGTAGACAAAAATATACATAAACATACAAAATAAGTTAAAATAAATCAGGAAATCCGTTGAGAAAATTACAGTTAACGAAAATTCCATTTAAATAACCAGAAATATGATGTCATGCACTCTATAAGCAATTTCTACTGTATGCTAAATGCAGATCTCTGGCCGTGATTTGGTGAAGATTGTTAGCATGATCCACCGTTTGAGCAAATGCAAAAACAATAACAATCAATAATTGGTCAAATAATTTGTCGTCCACTGGTTCCATTATTTGTTTTGCATGAGATAAAAGTTGGTGTACAACTACTAAGAGAATCATTCCCTCTGTGTGCATATGTGTAAATGTATGTACATTACGCACAGTATACCGTATAGACACCGATGTAGCATCATTTTTGCAGTAGAGAATTATTCTCACACTAAAGCATTTGTTTGTAAACCAAAAAGAATTTCCTGTTTCTCTTCCAAAATGGCATATATAATCAAAAATATTCAATAAGCAAAACTGCAAAGTATAATTTCTTGTTTTTCAGTCATTATAACTAGGTGCCCCTGCAATACTTTTTTTCAAAATGCAACAATTTAGAATCCAGATAGCATTTCCCTGGCAATAAGTAGCCATAGCAAATGAATCCGGAAGCATCTGGAGCGAGCATGCACTTGTAGCATGAATGGGCAGGTCACATAGAATGATGCTACACCGGCAGAGGGAATAGACAAAGGTGAAAATCCAGATTTAAAAAGAAACATTCAACCCAGAAGTTTACCCCGACCATCCAGCTCATTAGCAAAATGCCTGATCACTTAAACCAGTTGGCAGGCTCTCAGCTGGAACAAACACAAGGAGGGACCTTCGACCTTCGACCTTTCGACCTCTAGGAACATACAGTAGAGCACCAGTTGGAAAGGTTCCACAATCATCTGTCTGTCATCAAGTTCTGTCCAATTTTCACCTACGTAAAAAGCAATTTATTATTGGCCAAACACTTTTTCTTTCAGAGAGAATCTAAACCTGAAATATGAAAGATATTGATGAATTAGAACCAAGCTTCGAGCAAGAGGGTTTGCTGCAGCAGTAATCCAAGCAACGGCCCGCAAAATCAACAGTCAGGTAACCCATGTAAACAGAGCAACCACTCAACACCCCACCCATTCCCACCCTAACCTCTTCACATCAGCAATACAGCTAAAATATAGGTCCACAATTCACAATAATAGCCTCTCTAAGTTTAAGTTGTGACCCAGGGTCAGCTTCAGTACATTAATCTGAATATGGTAACAAAGTACAGTAGGGTGTTCATAATCACAGATCCCAGATCTCTACTCCAACTCAGGGAATTTTAGCGAACATGGGCAGCAGTAATTGTTCTGTATACACCAGGCTGGAAAAGACCAGCGTGACTGGTAAATACACATGGTTCTACTCAGGCACAGCACCATTTAATGTTGAGGAAACATTTTTAACATCTCAGCCGACAGCCCGTAGCAAGCTTCAGAACTTCAGCACATAATAACTTTTCCCAAACAGGGGAGTCAGACAATAATCAAAATACTTCAAACGCTCCTGTAGGCTGTGATCAGGAATGAAAATTCAGACAACATAATAACAGGTAATCCAAAGAAAATAAAAAAAGATAAAATTCACTTAAATAACATCAAGGCCTTAAATGGCTAACAAAGGCACAAGTAATTATTTCACAAATAATACAAAAAAGAAATGCACTAACAGCTTTGACCCTTGTTAGATTTTACATAACTTCCAAATGTTGCTCCCACACAAATAAAAATATTAAAAGTACACAATGGAACAAAATCTTTGGCTCTCAATTTTACATTGCCACAGTTGCTGAATCAGGTAACGGAGCAGTACCATTTTTTTCTTTTTTTTTTTTTTGCACTATCCCGCTTTGATTGCACTGAGTATGCCAATTAAAATGTGTGATAAAGAACACTAATGCTAGTGTGTCATCACACTGTTTATATTAGTATGGTACACAATGCCAAAGATTTTGCTCCAGTGCTTAAGTTATAATTTACCGTGGAAAATATGCACAACCCATTTGTGGATTAAATCTAAGAAACAGGAACAGTACGACCTCTATAGCATTTACATTTGCTGTTTTCTATTGGAACATTATCATTGTATGCACATGTGCCTGAGAGTGTCCGCATAACATTTGCTTTCAGAGAAAAGAGCTTTCCCCTCGTTCATCATACCCTTACCGATAAAACATTTCAGGCGTATCCATTTTTATTGTGCTTTGCTAGAAGACTCACTATTTCCTTTTGACTGAAGATCGCAAGCAGTGTACTGCAGGAACAGTTAACTAACAGTAGGGGGCTCTCCGATTTGTTGTTTGATACAGCTGAGAAAACAAAAAGATTAAAATAAACAAGTCACCAAAATGAAAAACAAGAAAGTAAAGGATAATTGTGGTGATGTGGTATTTCGCCATCATGCAATTGATTTTGATAATATTTTGCACAACTGCTTAATTTTTGAGTTTCGTTTTTCATTTTGACAATGACACTAGCCACGTGACAGAATCTATGGGCCATAGCAAAGATTTAACTCATCTTGTGACCAAGTCCAGTTTATCAAATACTCGGGTGGAAGAGACTAAACATCATTCTCCCGAGAGTCTGATGAGGTTTAGAGTTTAGAGTTTGAATCAGGCTTAACCCTCGTCCAACCAAGGGGGGGTTACCAGCCCCCTAACAGATTTTTTCCTGTCACACAAAAACGTTAACAGATATGATCTAATGCTTCTACGTAATTGTTTATTCATCCTTTGTGCTCATTTTAATGAAAAAACGATGAGGGTACCTCACCCCCCGGGGATAGGGTAGGCCGTTAAAGTCGTAGGGTAGGGGGGGGGTGGTTGCCACCAGCGTCAATTTTTGCCTGTTTTTGATTCAAAATATGCTTACAAATTAGTTGCAAATAGTATGCTATTATTATGTTTCATGCTCAATGAACTTGGTGGACCACACTGATTGTCATCCTTATTGATTTATTGATGTAGCTTGTCCTTGTATTAGTAAATCTTGGAATTACAATGACCAGCAGTGACCAGCAACCTTGAAGTGATCTTCACCTAATAATATTAGAAGTGCATGACCGACATACTTTTACTTGTGTGTTTGACTGGTTACTGTACTGTATACTATTTTCATACTGTGCTATAAGCCTACTATTATACAAGTTCATAGAATTGTTCATAAAGTTGTTCTCATAATTCATAGATAAACCTTTTATGCAAGTGTGTGACATTTTGAAGATATTTGTACATCTGTCCGGTGAACTTGAATCATCATTTTGCGAGGTAAGTTGATTTTTATTGTTCATATTCTTATACATGAAAGTAAAATTACTTGCATTATGGGTGTAGTGTTTTGGGTCTGTTGGATGGATAAATGTGGGATTATGTGGGTGTATACGTGAAGTTTGTTGTGTTAGTGGTATGTGGGTGTGGGGTGGGTGTGAGTGTGGGTGTGGAAGGGGTGTGTACGTTTTGGGTGGGAGTATATGTTATACAATATTACTTGATACTACAATATTAATTCTAGTATCAATAGTTTTAGAGGTTATAGAAAGTTACTTATTTTCAGCTAAAACTAATAAAAATATAAAAAAACATGGATTTTTGTCATTTTGATGTTTTTTTCCAAATAAGGTGTTAGTTATGACGTCACTATGACATCATAATGTTGAAAAGTGTTTTATTTGTACTTGATTTGAAGAGAGGACATCTGTAGCTGTACACTGATACCAAACAAGATGATGTTTATCGCTTAATTTCGAAATAACCCCCCTCCCCCCCCCTCGGTCGGGGTTGTAGTAGAAAAACCCTTGGTTGGACGAGGGTTAAAGGAGCTGTGTCACGAGTTCTGCACATGCTCAGAACTTCAAAAACTGTTAGCCAAGCAAGGTTAATCTGCTCAACTCCGGGTCAAAATCTGATTCCATCCTTGGCAAGCCGTCTTGGCTTTGCATTGTATTTAAATATTTTAGTCACTCAGGTATTAGGCTTTTTATATTTAGGAATTTTCCCCTTTAGAGGACATTAGAGGATTCAAAGCACTATTTTAGCGCTTTAGGCAAAGGATATGAAGAATATAAGCTTGTTTGCCAACCGTCAATAAACATTTTGAAGAAGCAGAATACCTTCCACTATGATTATTGGCGGTTGGCAAACCTGTTCACACCCTTCATATCCTTTGGTTAAAGTCCTACAATAGCATTTTGAATCCTCTAATTTCCATTAAAAAAAACTCCTTACTATAAAAAGCATAATGCCTGAGTAACTAAAATTTATAAATACAATGCAAGACAATGACGGATTAGCAAGGACAGAAGTAGATTTTGACTTGCAGTTGAGCGGATTCACTTCGTTCAAAGTTGTGAGCATGCACAGTAACCGTGACACAGCTCCTTTAAGGTTTGGATTTTTCATGCCTTATAATGACGAGCATCGCAACACTGAAAAATTCATTTGTCATGTTTGCAGAATAGTGCAAATGTGCCATTGTTCAGGAGAAAGAATTATTTTAACTTTTCATTTTGAAATACATCAAATACATCTCTTTGTCATTTGTTTTCACTTGCAAATTTATGAGTTCGATAAACTGGACTTTTCAAGGTATTTTCAAACTGCATCTTGACATACTCCATTAGCACCACTGCAATGTCACTGACGTTCAGAAAAATGTTGTCTAAAAACAATATAAAAATAAATAAAATACTCAGAAACAGGTGCTTGAAATGCTATCAGAGCTGAAAGGAATGATGGAAAATGGAATAAAAATAAGGCATGGCTTGAAGAGAAAATGGAAAGATCCTTACGCTACTTGTTGTCTTTTTCTGAAAAATATGGTAACTTAAACAGTACTGAGTCAATTATCCCTGTGAGGGTAATCAATATGTAATATTGACTGAGTTGATGACAGGAGCAATACCAGTCCATTGTGCACTGTCCTGTCATAAAAAGAGTATGAAACATGAACAAACATTACATCAAAGTACGCCAAAAGATACTGCACTCAAAGATACTGTATAATTGTACGTTTGTGTATTGAAAACATTATCCCTGCTTTGTTGATGAAAACGCACCATAAATGTAACTCGTAGAAGTTCAACAGCTTGTATAATGAATTAAATTCATTTTTCTTCCCTACTGGCAGAGCAAGGGTATAGTTTCTCAACTTATTTATTCATGGTCTCAAGTACAGTTGCAGCAACCTGAACTGTGCAAATACTCTGAGGTATATGCCACTGAAGCAAAGAAGTCTAGAGTCTCTTAGGGAAGAGAATGTCAAGTAGTGGTATATGTGACAGGCCCAGCTTTGCAGTAAGCTGTTCCCACTAAGTTGAAACTTTTCATTCAAAAATACTGTTATTCAAAGCAAAGCAAGTTCCCTCTGGTTTCATTCTAAATTGCCATCAAGTATGAGATTTTGTGGACCAACTCAGCTCTTTGAAGACATGCTATGCATAATTCTTTACCATGTAGATAACTCTGGCTGGATTTCTCCTTCTAAGATGTGTTCAGGATGCCGTCAGTGTTTTGGAGGTGTGGCTATAGAATTTGTGGGAAGGGGGCGAGTTTCAGCGGAGCGCTTGTAGCTAGCTAGTTAGTCCAACTGTGGTGGCAAAGAAGCACAAATTCAGTGAGGTAAAATGGCAAGCAAAGGAAGTAAATCCTGGAACTGGTAAGAGCTACTGAAAAAGCAGAGATATACAGAGAAACAGTATAAAATTGATAAAAGTGACCAGTGGGGGATAGAGACATAGAAGGAGACTTCTTTGATTGTAAACATAAAATCACCACAAGGCTAAAAATCTTGCCTAGTATGCCTTCAAATCACAAGAACTCCACTCTGTTCACTTTAAAACGAGCGACTATTCTGTTTCCCCAACATCACACTTCCCCCAGACAGGAATGTGTGGTTTCTACAACTGTAAAGATCAAGCTCAGAAGTAGAATTGACACTTTTGAAAGAAACCAGGAGTGGTTTACCTCGCTTCTTGGCATGAATGCTGTAGCTTGTGTATTTCGATGAGCTTATATAGGGTCCCTCAGTGCTAACCTGTGTAATACTGGCAGATTTTGTGTTTACTGTACCTTACAATGGATAGAAATTTCAGAATTTCTGTGCTGGAGTAAAATCTTAGGAAGACGGGGGTGAGGAGGAGGGAGACTACTGGACTACTGCTGTTAAATGACCAGACAACATGACAGTGAAAAGGAAAATGGATTTGATAGATATGATGGAGGATGAATGAGGGTGGGAAACTGTGGACGGTGTAAAATAGTGAACAGGGAGGGACACAGTCTCCACTGGAGTGGATTGTGTGTCTGATTTCATATATGAATGATGCTGTCGAGGTCTGGGGAGTCCATGTAGGCCAGAATGGCTCTCTGGTCTTCCCGCAGAGGACGGCGGTACAGCAGAGCGGAGAGTCGGGCATATGGGTCCTGCCTGGTGCTCTGTTTTTTCTTCTTCTTCTCGCGGAGGTAGAGGGCTTCCTCGGGCTGGAGGACCTGAGAGGCATGGAGCTGCCTGGTCTGAGAGGTGCACACACCTGCGGGGACAGCCACGTCACCTGAGCTGACACAGGAAGGTATCTCACAACGTCGCGGGATTGTTTCATCAACGCTACTACAATTAGCGCAAAGTTACAGGAATGTTTTGTTATTAGCCGGGTTATACTCTTGATACACTGAGGGGAACAGGGAGTGGAGGGGGGCTGAGGACGTTTCACGCACCTGTGGGAGAGGAACCCCCACCCACAATGGGCGGACTAAAGGTGAAGGAGGTACACTACAGGCCAAATGTTTCGAAGCAAGATCAAATTTGTACAAAAAATAATCATAGTTTCATTGGCATACTTTGCAACAAAATAAACATGATTATTATATAAAGAGTCACTAATCAGAACACATTTTTACTCAATTTATCAGGCCCATATTACTAGGCCCATGGTCCTAGTGCATCGGATTGCCACTGGCATCCGTTGGGCTGTAAACCATGACATAAAGTGAATAATGCAAACTGTGATTTGTTTTTTACTTTATCACTGAAGTTGTGACTCTTGCAAATCTTCTCAACCCAAAAACTAAGCCCCTCCTTTCTTTTGTTAACATTTATTCAGCAATGGTCTGGTAACATCAATGTATCCAGTATCTAAAGGTAAATAGAGGAAATGGTGCATATCAATGAAAGAAAAGTCTAATCATGCAGTAAATACATCCCAAAATCCATAGATTTCATACTGGTTTTTAAGAAAGGCATTGCGAACAGAAACTTGAAGTTGCTTCCAAATTTTTGAACTCTATTGGCCTTGCTTCCTAATTTCTGGCCTGTAGTGTAGGGTGGGGTGGAGTGAGGTGATGAGGTCATGAAGAACAGCCATGACCTCAATCTACCAACAAGAACAAATAAGATCTGATCCATGCTTCTGCAACTCAACCATAGACCTCAGATCAAAGAACTTCCCATAAAGGAAAATGGACTTAACACCACTCTATTAAACAAAGGGGGAAAACCATGATTATCACATCAAGAGCACCAAGGATCTGTCTGTGCCTAGTGGTGACACCAAATGAGTGATCAGCAGCAAGACACTACCCTGGCCAGATTACTGTGAGTTTAAGGAATGAGGAAAGGCGGGAGGTTGTGTTACGTGATCTGACAGGTAACGAACTTCCTAGATCTAACGGTTTTAGTTTATAGTAATGAGGAAGGCTGTTTCAGGCGCTGGCATGATGAACAGAGGGGTGGGGACTGGGATTAGCGACGTCATGGAGTCCGTTGCTGATACATCGACAGGAGTGCCATGAAAAGACATAATGGCGGGTGATACTACCTTCTCACACTGCGGTGGAGTGTGCTTGGGTGGTCAGAATCACCTGATGCTTACATACAACCTGACTGATTCCTGCAAGACATGAAGTGGTGCGTTAATCCCACTCTCACCTAAGCACTTCCTGTTTGCCCATGGGGGTGGTTCTACAGGGTCAGAGGTCAGTAATAATGGGGGGGAACGTACCAGCAGTTCAGGATTAGCCACCTGCAACCCAATCAGGAGTAGAAGTCTGGGTTCTTGAACTCTTACAATTGCTTACAATTACCAATAGTGATAGTGACATTAACATTTACAAGAAAATCAAAATGCGGTACTGACAATCCCACACCTTAAAGGGGTAAAATTCCAGCAAGTTGTGTAATCTACATAATCAACTGATCTCATCCGGTTTCTCAGACCTGAAATGGTCACTGATACTGAAGCCAAAACAAAAACCAGCACACCCTGTGGCCAACTAGTACCAGGAATCAAGATCACCATAAATGGTGGAAGTTGTAAGATTTCTCTTCCATGACGATCTTTCACAGCAAGTGTACCTAGAGCTGTTTGCCCTATTTTCACTTTGAGGCAATTAAATTTCATTCAGACAAGCGCGCAGGATTTGGTTTGGTCTTAATAAAAACATATGTTTGCAGCTCCCTCAAACTTACCTGGTTTCGGTTTGGATTTGGAGAGATTGCTGACCATCTTCTTGGCTTTTTTAACGTGTCGGTACCTCAGTGCGTCAACACTCTCAGACCCAGCCGGAGCACTCAAAGCACCTAGATGTTTCCTTATTTTTTTTTTTTTTCAGAGAAAGAAAACAAAACCAAACTTATAATTCCAATTACTTTTCTCAGCAACCATTAGGGGATGTCAATCCATTAAGATGGACTCTGGAGTTCTGTAATGCAGGTCATGCATGGTCATATGTTCCTTTCTTCTCATATGTCTGGTTCCCATCCCGTATGAAACATGCAGTTATGCAAACAATGTAAATATGACCTATATATCAGGCCTTGATATTTTGCTCGCATTACAATTACATTTTACAAAACCAACAACTTTTACAGGATTTTTCAAACGTGTTACATAAAAATGTGAATGCAGAATGAGATGTTGAGTCCATACATTATTTGTACCAATGTTTACAACCCCAATTCTGTCAAGTTGACACATCATGGAAAATGCAAATAAAATCAAATAGGAGTGATTGGAAAAGTCCACTTACCTTCTACTACAACAACTCATTATTTTCTGCTTTAACTTGTGAATTCAATTGTTAATTGAAAATATATGCTTAGTTCAGATCTGATGACTGCAATAGACTCCAAATTTTGGCACTTCAGGACAAATAATGATGTAACAGGTTGCAATAATAAGGTGACAGGAAAGAAGTGAGCTAATTGTGTTCAAAAAGCCTCCAAAAAAGGCCAAGTCCCTCAAGAGCAAATATGGGTTGAGGCTCACGTATTTGCCAACAGAAGAGTAATCCATCATTTGGGAACCAATATTCCCCAAATATAAATCAGCAAGGTTTGGGACTTTTTACCCTTTACAGGGTGTAACATAACTTAAGACTGAAGGAATCTGTGCAATTCTTGGTGCATTAAGGGCAAGGCCGAAAACCAGTTCTCAAGCCCTATGATTTCCGTGATGCAGAAACCACGTAGGGAATCGTGAAATCTGGTGATAAAATTGATTTCAACTGCAAAAAGCTGAATATCGTGGAATTTGCGAAAATATAGATGCAATTTATGAAAGTGGAGCCCGACTGAAATCGTAGAACCTTAATGAACTTTCAAATGGCGCCCAACACCAACAGTGGTGTTTGTGGTGATGAAAGGGTATAAACTCATCAGCAAAGATCCAACAACTTGGTGCCACATACAACCGAGGAATAAATAATTTTGCAAAACTTATTTTGTTTGGTGCTTCACTTCTCAAATGCAGCAAACCATTTTTGATCAATTGTCCGTCATTGCAACAAGTTTGCAGCACAGACCAACACATCGTCAACCATTATCACCTGCTGGAAGACAGACCTTAACGCTAAGGTAGCTAATGTACAGTAAGGAGAGATATATCTAAGCAACTATTAACAGCAAGAAACAGATCTATTTGTGGCCATAACCTAAGACCTAGCCATTTACAAGTGTGACATTGCGTTTGTACTATTTACGATACAGACTATTATTCTGACTCGGATAGCTTACTCGCATCAGCCTGCTCGAACTGCATTTCCTTGCAATGGTTTCAGTGAAAGCTACAAATGATAATCACACAAGCTAATAATAGCAATAATACTGACGTGTAACCCATGACTGTGCAGGAAAGTATCGCTACAAAAAAAAAAAAAAAGAAATGTCATTGTCCTTTGCATCCAAGAGTATAATGTCAATAGCTGTGAAATTATTATTTGCAAGTTAGTACAGTGCAGCTTGATCAGTGAAGCACTTCATTTTACAAAACAAAAGATTGTTCTAATAGCCTCAATGTATTGACGCACAGCTTTGAGGCACAAAGAATGTGCTTAGATAAGAAAGTGCAATATTTTGTTACATGCAATATTTCGTTATTTCTTACTTTTTGAATATTTTCTTATTGAACTGTTAAAATTTTATTCATCCATCACATGATTAGACACCCTTTCTGATGACAAAATTTGTCTAAATTGTAAAGCACAGAATTCAGAACAATTCAACCGGATTTCATGGGGCCCTACTCTTCAGAATAAACTTCAGAATGTGCATGATTTCTGCTCCCTCAGATGTCACGGTCTCAGACAAAATTTAGACCTTTGTTAGTTGACAGCATTCGCCGCGACATCTGTAGATGCAAGTTAAAGCTTCATTACACAAAGTGCCCCTCAAAGTATGAGGGTATGTCAGTGCACACGGCATGGGTGACCTGCACATTTGAGAGATCACCATTAATGCAAATATATATGTACAAATTGTGGAGTGATATATGCTGCCGTCTAGACGTAGTCTTTTCCAGGGAGGTCTCTTCATTTACCAGCTAGACAAAGCCAAACAATACTCTGCATGGAATACAAGTGCGTGGCTCCATAAGCACTGTGGGTGCTAGATTGGTCTGCCTGAAGTCTTTCTCAATTTCCAACAGAGAATTTATTGCGCATCATGAAGCAAAATATAAAGTAACAAAGGTCCTGTACAATCGTGCAGCTGAAGACCTGTGTAATGGAGTAACAGCTGAAAAGTGTTGGTTAGACTTGACCAACTTGTTGAGTCTAATCCTTAATGAGCGAAATCAAAAGACACGGTGATTTTACATGTTGGTAAACAGTTGACTTCGCCGACTTTTTTGGACTCCACTGCAGTCATCATATTGTATATTTTCATGTGTTATAGTATTTCAATATAGTAGACAGTGAATGGACTTTTCAGTCTTTTCAATTTTATTTCCATTTTCCATTCAGTGCCATCTTTTTTTGGAATTGGGTTTGCAGTTCACGTTCTTGATCTTAACAAATACATGCCTGGCACAACTACATCAGTTTTAATTGATTGCATGAGGTGATTAGTTATAGTTGAGTTATCAGTTGATTTTTATCATTTATAGAGAGTTTGTCAAATATCCTCTTCACCTCATAATAGAGGAAATAAGTAAAATATCCAAATAAATTTCAGGACGTCTGAACAAATGATGACATTTCTAAAAAGAATCCAGTGCTTACTGCTGTTGTGTTCAAAATAAATTTGTCAAATTAGAGGCACTGAGTGGCCAGCAAAAGACCAGGGATCCCCAAATCCGGCCCTCAAATTTAACTCCAACCCTGTTATTTTCCTTCCAGACAATTAAGCGAACAGTTATTGCTTCTGATTGGCTGACTGTCATCACATCTGACTCCCAGGTAAAGGGAGGATGGAAAACCGCTTTCGACGACCTTGAGTTTGTGAACAGGGCCATAAACCCTGAAAAAACAAAAATAACCCTCATACTACCAATTGTCTCCAAATACTGCACTTCCATATAATTCCTTAAACCAGGGCCTGGTCTTCATCAGGTAAATGTGATCATCTTCACCTTCACCATGTGACACAATTGGGAGCCAACAAGCAGTTAGCATTCTTTCCAGTTTGTACTGTCCTTTTCATTGCCAGCACGTCTGAAAACATTTTGGACATGTGACAGTTCCTTCATTGGAACTGCATGATGATGGACCCTGTCCAAAGAAAGATCGATGCAGTTTTACCGCGAGGCTGTGGAGAGAGAGACTGAAACCTCATTAGCAGACACAAGAAAGATACAGTACAAAACACAGCGGGACAACACAGCATCATCAATATGCACCAGTCCACATGGACACCGTCTACAATGGCTTTACCATGCTGACAGGGGGAGAGATGGCGGGAGGGGGAAAATGGCTGCTCGGATACAATCACGAGAAATAAAAGAAAATTAAAATAGACTGATGCACTTGGACAACGAGGAAAAAATGTAACTGAGAAATAATTTGTAGATCTCGCTGAATCTTTACTGGAATTGAAGAGCAATATTTGGTGAATGCATGCATGGCACTTTCGGCGCATGGAACAAGACTTTAAAGGGGAATATCCAAGAAGAAAAATATTTGGTACTGACATGGTTTCATGCCATTGATTTCCGGTCTGATACCAGCCATTCTACACCACTCTAAATATGATGTTCCGCAGTCCTAAATTTTAAACATTAATTAACATCTGATTTATAAAAACATGAAGATGCAGGAAACATGGCAAAAACACTGTACATCAATGCTCACCATTTTTCTATGAATATTCACCATTTATGAATTTATAAAAGTACATAGAAGACTAGGCATCAGTATATCTATTGAGAATCACAGAAAAGCAGACATTGAATGCTGGGATTTGCGAACAGCATCAGCCCAACTGAAGGTTATTAATCATACTGACTTCAATCCATTTACATAGCTAATAGCTGCATCTCCATTTTGAATCACCACTGCACCAGAATCGTTAGACAGTTTATTAGATTTATCAGATTTGACTTCATTAGTCATTTATGACTGCAGAACTAAAAATAACATACACCTCAATAAATTAATGAAATTTTAACTCCGAACTTAACACATACTAACTTCTTGTATAAGTGAATTATTTACTTCTCCAAACTCAGAACTTAGAGAGCCATAGATGCTTTAAGTATTCCCCTTTAAAGAATGAAGATTTGATAACCCCCACCTGCTGGACCCTGCCCCTCTCAGACATGGATCCAGCCCTTACCTATTGCGATGGAGAGGGCCTGGTCACAGCGACGCTGCCCAGATAGCTGAGGTCAACCAACAAAAAACAAACAAAGCAGGTAAAGCTGTCAGTAGCGCACAGTGGCTCTGACTGAGGTGATGATGACAGAGCAACAGATGAGGGCGGAGTCATGACCTCAAAAATCGAGCCTCCCCAAGAATTAAGGTCCAGTTTTTTTTTTTGTTTGATTTTTTTTTTGGACAGGGGATGATGGTGGTGTGGAGGTGGGGGGGGGGGGGGGAGGGGGTTGGGCAGGGGTCAAAGGTTAGAAGGAATTTCAGGGGCTGGCAGGGGTGTTTGTGGTAAGGATGTGGTCAGGCCACTAATTCAGTGAGGAAAGGAAGTTCCCTAGCCTCAAAAATGATATCTTTTATTACTCCACATAGTAAGAAATTAGAATAATGAATTGGCTATTTAGGCCACATGAGGGTGTGACCTCTTGATTAAGAAAGGGAGAAAAGACAATTTAGTTTCTGCATTCTCGTTGCGATCTCGAGCACTTCCACATATTTTGAGAACTTGGGATTTTGAGCACTGACTGAAGTTATCATTAAAAACATTTAAAAGGGCTTAAGTGAATCAGGACCTGTCAAACCGTCAAGTAGTAAATGGAATTTCATGATGATTGGTGAGGTTGATAAGTCAGACATCATGAAGGCACACATTGGATTATGTTTTATGTTCAAAACAGGGTTATTGGCTGATACCATGAACAAATATTATTTAAAATCAATAGAAAACCTGCAAGTCTACCAATCAAGCAGTAGACCTCAAGGTGTTTTCTGAATTTGTATTCAAACTTAATTTGTTAAATCCAACAGAAATTTCAACAATGGGTTGTATTCACTGACGTCACAGATTTATCTGTTCTTTCCCATAATTTCCAGCTCAAAATTATTTTTCTTCCCTAATCTCCCGTACCACTGCAAAACCAAACAATGTGTTGTAAGTGCAACACCAAATATACAAGACAAATTATTTGCTATAACGTTTATCCTTCGCCATCTGACTTAATTTTAGCACCAGGCAGTTTTGAATATGAACTAGCTTACATTGATTTTCGTGAAACCACGCAAAGAAATTGATCCCACAATATGTAACAGACAGCTGGCTAGCTAGCTACCAACTCACATGGTTTCTTACTTCGTCTCTCTCTCGCATCAGGATCCCGACTCTCGGCAGAAAAAGAGCACCGAGCAGTGAGAATACAGACTCGTTTACACTGATTTTTTTGCAACACTAGGCAAAAAAAATTGGGCTTCAAATTTGCAACAGATCGCTGGCTAGCTTGCTGCCTGGCTACCTGACACCTCTGGAATCAGGATCCTGACTATTTTCAGAGAAAGAGCATCAGGCAGTTTTGAATGGTTCAGTTTAAAAATGTCAGCGGTAAAAATATCAGAGGTAAAAATGTTAGAGGAAAAAATGTTTAAGAAAGGATTTCTTGGGCGCCCCGGTGGCTCATTGGTCTAAGCGCGCGCACCATAAAGGCTGTGTCCTTCCCGCAGCGACCTGGGTTCAATTCTGGCTCGGGTCATTTGCTGCATGTCTTCCCCCATTCTTCTCCCCAGCTTTCCTGCCTCTCTACACTGTATAACAATCAAATAAAGGAAAATCCCCCCAAAAAAAAAAAAGAGAAAGGATTTCTTATTCTTGAAAACAGAAAGAGCACCGGAAACACTGCTTGAAATGTTATTTTAAGGCACGGCAGCTCTGATAGGTTTTATATCTGCCCTTTTTCCTCTGACATTTTTTGATTTGACATTTTTTCTTCTGACATTTTTACCTGGCACCGTTTTGAATACAGACTAGCTTACTTTGATTTTGCAATGCCTTGCAAAGTAAGTGGTCGCACAATATGCAAAAGCTATCTAGTTCTTTCATTGAACTAGCCCCAAATCACTTGGTTTCTTGCTTCATAACTCTGGAATCAAAGTCTCATCCCCCCACAGAAAAAGGTGGGCAATGCTGTTTGTGGTGGGTTGTGGACTAATATTCTTTTTGCAAACTATCCATGTAGGTAGCTATTGTTTTGTGCTGAAAGGCTATGTGATGACATAGCCGATGTCTATTAGCAAACAGGCAAAATTAGATTAGCGTGATTGTACTTCAGAGACAAATATCTCTCATATTATGGCAAGTTTATACAACCATAGTTTTCTTTGCTTAGGAGGTAAGTTATGTCGCCCAGGTTTGAAACAATAATCAAGATTTTATCATAAAGAAGATCTTAGATGTCTCCCAGTATGGCAAAACTATGTATTTTCACTATGAAAGAACCACAAGCTGGGGAAGAAAATTGGCTAAATACTTTCTGTGGTTTGGCCGATGACGTCACAAGAATACAACCCAAACAAATAATGCAGCCTTAGTTGACTACTTTAGCCAAATTCTTTGTCAGTGGAAAACTAGGTACAAATATGCCTATTGTGTAAATTAAGAAGGTTAGCAACATGGATGCCCTAATCCAACAGTACTTCTTTAATGTACTGTGGTTCTTTTTCTCTAAAGGCATTCAGATTAAGTACGATTAAGATGGATACAAAGGCATTTCTGGATGCGGTATCACAGGCAGGTAGCTCTAGACAATTAGCTATGTGGTAGTTACCGTCAGAATAGATGGGTTTCTGTGCAACACCATTACGTAGATGCACGCGCAACTAGGGGGCCAGAATGCTGCAGTCTTCGCAGTATATCCGCAAAGTGGAAAGATCCAAATAAATAGGTTGTGGCTGGAGGAGACCAGAAATCTGTATAGTGTAGTGTCATTTTTTCTTTATTCTTACTGTAGCTGTGCTATAAGATAAAAAATAGGACCAAGGGTCCTGTAGCTTACCGGCAAGCAGTCTTACAGCGATGATACAAGTTATGTAAATTTCATGTGAAGTTTGACATTTGAATCAATGAAAATAAATGTCAAGGTCACTAAATAAAAGTTCACAAACATTTATAAGACCTTCTGTAATACAATCCTAAGCTCTGAAGCAGTTTTGGTGATACAAGTCATTATAATATGTCAAAATGTATTCAATATGTCAATTGTGAACTTTAAAGGTCACAGAATGTCAAGTTGTGGTCAGCAAATGGATTTCATATACGACTTTCTAAATATCTCTATTCAAACCTTGGCTCCATCTGTGACCATTTTGGTGATAAAAGTCAGGGTAATTTCACTGCCGAGTTTGACCCTAAAAGGTCACTGACAGTCAAGTTGAATGTCACCAAATGAAAGTTCATATGTGACTTCCTAGATGTCAGTTACACAAACCTAGGCTCCATCTGTGACCGTTTTAGTGATTCAAGTTACTGAATTTTCACTTGGTCACATTTGACTTTTGAAGGTCAATACGAAGGTCACCAAATGAAAGTTCATATATGACTTCCTATATGTCTCTAATACAAACCTAGACTCCATCTGTGATCGTATTGGCATTACAAGTAATTGTAATTGCATTATGTCAAGTTTGACCTTCAAATGTCATCAACAGTCAAGCTGAATGTCACCAAATGAAAGTTCATATGTGACTTCCTATGTCAGTAACACAAACGTAGGCTCCATCTGTGACCTTTTCACTTACAGAGGTCATTGAATTTTCTCTATTCCTTCGAAGGTCAATATGAAGGTCACCAAATGAAAGTTCATACATGACTTCCTATACATCTCCAATACAAACCTACACTCAATCTGTAATGATTTTGCTGATATAAGTCATTGAAATTTCACTGTATAGTTTGGCCGTTGAAGGTCAAGTTCAAGGTCACCCAATGAAACTTCATACATGACTTCTTATATGCCCACAATACAAACCTAAGCTCTATCTGTAATAGTTTTGGTGATAGAAGTCATTGAAATTTCACTATGTGGAGTTTGACCTTCGAAGGTTACCGAAGGTCAAGTTCAAGGCCACCAAATGAAAGTTCATACATGACTTCCTATAAGTGTTCAATGCACATATGTTCCCAATCTTCAATATTTTCAAGCCTAGAAACCTTTGAAAATTGTAACATTTTGCTTGACCTCAAGTTTGACCTTTCAAGGTCATCTGAGGTCAGCCTTAACACAGCCAAAATATAGGTCATATATTACTTCCTATATGTCAGTAATACAAACTTAATCTCTACCTGCAACCATTTACCTTCCACAGGCGATTTGGCCCATTCTCCATAAGACCCAATGTTAAAGTACAGCGCCCCCACTAGACCCACTTCCATCGATTCAATCAAAATGGCACTTGCACTGTACATAAAGTGTATCAAGGTGAGTTGATTGCCAGATTTAGAAAAAAAGTTATCAGACAGTTTTTGAGAAATAATTTTTTGAAATTTTAAGTCATATCTTTTAACATTGTTAATGTATTCCCTGACCTCGAATTTGACCTTTCAAAGTCATCTTTGGTCACATTTAATATTGCCAAGACATTGGTCATACATGACTTCCTATATGCCGATAATACAAACTTAATCTCTATCTGCAACCATTTGGCCTCCACAGGCCATCTTGCATATTCATAAAGTACAGCGCCCCCAATAGACCCACTTCCGTCAATTCAATCAAAATGGCGCTCGCACTGTACATTGACGGTACCAAGTTAAGTTGATTGCCTGATTTAGAAAAAAATTTATCGCGCAGTTTTTGAGAAATAATTTTTTTAAATTTCTCAGTCTTATCTTTAACATTGGTGCCAAAATTTCAAGGGCCCATAAAACGGACAAAAATGATTCAATCAAAAATCCGAGAAAAACATCTGGAGATATGGTCTAGTAGTATGTTATTGCAAATTTACATGAAAATTCATCAGGCCAAAAAAAAGATAAAAAATGTTCCGGACGACGGACGGATGCCAGATGCCGGACAACGGACGACGGATGCCACACCAAGACAATAGCTTACCGGCCCTAATAAAAAAGAAAAGAAAGAAAAGCTATGCTGGAAAGCAAAAGCGCGCAGTTGTTAGCTTTCGCTAGCCATCATTACACTCCTGTTACTCGGTTGTGCATTTATTTGACTTATCACTTGAGTAGATATCATTTTGTTTTATGGAAGAAAAAATGCTAAAAAAAAGTAGGTCTGCATCATTTAATAGTGTGTATTATTTTGAGTTCAGCAATAATATTTCATCGACAAATTAGTCCCAGAAATAATACTTAAAGAGCTTATTCATGAAAAAAATTGCAAAATTAATTTTGGTGGCGTATTTTAACCCTACTACAGTAATATCTATAATCACTCAAAATATCCGTCGAAAACTCTGTCATTTTCTTCGGCGACCATCATCGGTAAACAGTGGTTATAAGAAATTAGCTTTCTTTGCTTGCTGGCGTTTATCTCCGAAAATATTTTGATGTTGCATCAGCATAGAATCTAGTCTTTGCAAAACCCTGATATAAACTATTTTGTTTTTAGAACAGTAACGTAGACGGGCAGTTTATTGGTATAGTGTGCTGAAAACTTGACCCTCTTTCCTATGTAGGCTACATTCTGTAGCAAGCTAGCAAGTTATATATCCACAGTTCTCCACCAAAGTTAGCCACTCAACTTCACTTGTGATTGTGAATAAAATTTTGAATTAGAATGTTGGCAGTCTCCCCTGAGGTTTTTACCCCAGCGAAATATTCCAATTATACAGCAAGTCCAACCCATTGTATCTCGGACTGATAAGCTGTTTGAATTCTGACATATCAATATCTTGAATATCATTAGTTGACATGAAATTTTCACAGCCTATTTGTAAGCTTATAACTAAGGCCGGTCTCAGGACCATAGAAAGCTCACCGTATTTCGACAGCTAACCCGGCTATCTTGCAGTTTATAGCACTGGATAAAGAAAGCATTTTGCAATATTGACGTCATTTATATAATTACAAGCCTATAGGAAATGAGCCAAAAAATACAGTTTTATTTCTTATTCTCCATGAAAACGTGCTACAAGCTGCCACTCAGAATGAACTTTTGCGATGGTTTCATACTCTTCTGCTTGGTTCTAAAGAGAAGTATGTCACACATGACTCAAGTCGGATCCCTTCCAGCCACAATCACAGAAATGAAAAGGAGTTGTGGTGCGGTAAAGTGTACCAACTGCCCTGATAGCTCAACCTTCTACATGATGGCTGCTGTACGACTGCAACAAGAAGCGAGGCAGGAGGGATAGATACAGTAGGTTATACTGGCAAAAGTGAATGAAACTATGATCTCAGATCATCTGCTGTGTGATAGCCTCATTGCCCTGCCATGCTTGTGCAGTTGGCTGTTAGGATGTACTCCAGGGTCCCTATGCACATAAACTTAGGCATCATAAGATTTAGTCTTTATGCCTTGTCTTTGGCTAGGAAGTATATCCACCCTCAAAGTATAAAACTCTGGTCCTGTGTCATAAAACTTATTCACCTTATTTATGCGCACAGATTTTCCATATATACATGCTAAGTTCGCTTATGAATCAGGCCATATAACTGTTGAGTAAGAGGATGTAAAATCCATTTGCAGCCTGGAATTGTGTAAGGATGTGGTAATTCGTCACCATTAGGCTTCTGAGAATGACTACTGTTTAGTATAGTTGGCGCAGTCCGAGTGATTTAGGCTTCTAAGGTAAATGGTGCTAGCTATTTACCCTCCCAGACCTAGCTAGCTGTCATACTTGCCTTATGTCATACACAGTATGTTTACAGTAGGCCTAGCCATCAAATTTCTTTCAAATGTGGCAGAATCTAAAGTAGCCTTGGAATTTTACCATTGAGTCAGAAGTTGTGACAGGTTACCAATGCGTTCTTGCCCCCTGAATGCACGCGCAGTAAGTAATGTTTGAAAACAAGAAACCCGTAAGTAAGACTCTGACTATAATTGAGTCCTGACTGTAAACCGAAGAGTGAAATTGGGCTTTTGAAATTTGTAAACAGTTTTAGAAAAGGAGCAGTTAGCGGTAATGGGGAGCGTTACGGGAAATCTTCGCTAGGCTATATTAGCATTGGCATCCTTCTGCACCTACCCTGCAGCTGACTGGTGTGGGGATGGCTCTGATGGCAGCATCTCCTCCTCTGTTCTCCTCTGGGACGGCATCTGCCCGAAAACGTCGCTGCTCTCCGCGGGGGGCGACGGGGACTGGGACGGGTAGCTGGCGGCCGCCGTGGCAAACGCCATGGTGGCTTGGTAGCTGGGAGGCCCCGCTCGCCGGCCCTGGGTGGGGGAGGGGGATTCGGCCGGGGGCTGCAGGGCGATTTCGGTCATCTCCGCGGGCGGGGCGGAGCCGGGACTGGGACGGGGCCGTGGGCGGATCACGATCTCCGGGGAGCCGTCGTGCGAGCTGGGCGGGCTCCCGGTCAGCGGAGAGAGCCGGGACGGCTGGAGGACCACCTGATGCAGGCTAAGGTCCGCTCGGCGGACCGGGGGCTCGTACCAGCGGCTGTCTGGCCCTCCCATTGTGCTTGGGCTGCCCCTGTGGGCGGCCGGGTCGGGGTAAGGCAACACGGGTACGCCCAGACCTTGGCTGGTGTGTCTTAGCTGCCCAAGGCTCTGCGCCTCTTGCATAGCTAAACGCTTGGACGGGGGTCCTGGGGGCCTATATGGGGGCTTCTCGGGGCTCAGGCTGCTTGGCGGGGCCTCCAGAGGAAGGGATGTGGGGTAAGGGGGGAACGGTCGGCCTCTGGGAGGGGAGGTTTGGGGAGGAGGTAGAGGGGGAGGCTCGGGAAGGTCCCGGTGAGGATGGGAGAGGTGGAGCGAGGGGAAAATGAGGCGAGGACCCTCCAGGCCAGTGAAGGGGAAATCAGGCTGACGCCAGATCTCCGGGGAGCGTGCGGAAGGGGTGCGGGACAGGGGGAGGGTGCTGCCCGAGGCAGTGGCGTAGCCCCCTCCCCCTTCACCGTCCTCCTCCGGGATGGTTGGGTAGCCGAAGGGCGGGGGGGAGGACATGACAGAGCTGTGAGGGCTGATGTCAGGCATGTAGAATGGGGGCGGGAACTCTGGTTCCCCGGGGCTGCTGCCGCGGTAACCGTAGAGGTGGGCGTGGAGGTGGTGCTGGGGGAGGAGTAGCCTCTGTTGCTGGGCGACCCTGCTCTGCCCTACGGCCTGCAGCCGCCCCCCCTCCATGACGGTCATACCTTCGGTAGGCCGCTGGAAGCGGGGGCTGTAGGCCGGGGGCTGGTAGGACTCCTGGCTCGAAGTGGTGGGGGAGATCGGCTGGGGCCGCAGGGTGGGCATGATGGGTGGCATGGGCCCAGAGTCGTCGTTCTCATCGTCCGACTGTCGGAACTCGGGGTACATGTCCGACTCCTCCACAAAGGGGAAGCCCTCGATGCGGCGGGGCCGGACAGGCGTCCCATCATCCTGGGGCTCCATGACGAAGCGGCCATCAGGGCCTCTGCTGATGAGCTCGATGGGCGTGGCGGCCTCTGCCTCGTGCTTGGACACGCTGTACTTCTTGCCTGTGATGGCGCGCTTGGTTTTCTTGTACAGGGACAGTTCCTTCTCTTTGGCCGGACTAGGGATACGCCGCATGTGTACGCCATCCCCGTCCTCCGATGTCTCGGACATGGGGCCCAACGAGCGAACGCTCTCCGGGCTCGCCTTACCAGAGGAGGACCTGCAAAACCAGACAGAGCCAAGGATGAAAGTAGGCCAATCAGGCAGGCAAAATCTAATTGTCTATTCTTCCTTTCACTTAGTCCAGGGACCTCAAGCTAATATCCTGCAGCAGGGAAGTTACTGCTGCTTTGTTGTGTTCATTTACTAAAGTCCTTTATCGAAGTCATTGATAAGCTTCAAAGTCTGCTCAACTTGTCTCCAAGGACAAAGTTAGCAGCTGATGGTATGAGCCGGGATTATCGTCCTCCAGGAATGGAGTTTCAGAGCCCTGATTTGGTTCTTCATTCCTCTGATCTATTTTTAACCAGGAGAATATATGCAGACTAAAATCTATGTTTACACTAAAGATCTGAAGAAGAAAAACAGTAGTGTATGCAAGGTGCCAGCATTTGGCCATACAATATTGCTAGGACATTCATTTTTTGTGGCTCTGTGGTCAGATTAAAGTCTGTTCTCATACCAGTAGTTGTCATTTGCACACAGTTGTTAGCCCTGTAGAGGCAATTTTGAGAATTTACTCTTGCATTCATTCATAAGAGTGAATGGATAAGAAAAATGTAGCAAAGAATGATAAGGAAATAAAAAATGAATGAAGACAGATTTAATAACAGAGGAAACTGGAAATTCAGCCCATCAAAACAATCCTTACTCAGGCCAAGATGTACGGTATAGCGTAAATGAGTAAATATAAGATATTTGCCCAATAAACTCTCCTCTTTGCTGTTGAGAAAAAAAGGCTGAAATGCCAAGAAGAACAGTTCA
Organism: Gymnothorax javanicus; assembly: GCA_029692085.1. Taxonomy (NCBI): domain Eukaryota; kingdom Metazoa; phylum Chordata; class Actinopteri; order Anguilliformes; family Muraenidae; genus Gymnothorax; species Gymnothorax javanicus. Next base: position 54,913,114 of record CM056195.1, read on the forward strand.
GTGGAACCAGGTAGTTTTGAAAGTTAATTATGGATTGGCTCTGTTTAAAGCAGTGATGAAAAATTTCTGAAATTTCTGGGAGAATTGGGATAACAGATATGACCTGAAATGTAATGTTAACTGCATTTACATATGCAAATTACATTTATCACAAACTGAAAAAAACATTAACCTAAAGAATGCTTAGTTGTCCATTGTGATCTAATTCATACAGCTTTAAGTTAGACAATGTCCAATATCTCAAGATGCTGAACACAATACAGCCAAAAATAAGCAAAAAAAGAACTGCCAGCAGAAACATTTCACATAGATGTGTTTTCGGATGAATATAGTATCAGTGTTATTGTGGTTAAGGTCTTTAGAGAGGTCACTATAGGCTACAACTGATGTACGCGGTCAAAACTTGATTACATTATCAGCCTTGCCATTACAGTACTATTGCTGCACCTGAAAGCTTTGGTGAAACAAACAAGTGTATTTTTTTGGCTTTTATCTTCACTCTTAGGCTTATTTTACTGAAACATTAACCATCCATCTATGCCATTACAACTGCTCGTATAAAAATATAGTATATGACTGCACATTGAAGCAGTCTAAATTGTGAAATGTACTTTTAAGACAAACTGTGGTGCCTCGATATGAAAGAAGTTTCATCATCAGACAGTGTCTCCTATGTCTTGAGTTAGTTTTGAGCAGAGCTTGTGCAACAGACGGCTGCATATTGCAGAGCTCCTATTTCCTTCTGCCTCTCATGCCTACCATTTAGGATACATAATGCCTCTTTTTTGTACATGCATGATAAAATAGCAGCCGTGCAACCAGGTTTAGAAAGGTTGATGTGTGTGTGTTAGTAATAGTGATAAAGGTGTGGCTGTGAGTTTAATTTCTTATGCATTCTACAAGCTACATCAACCTTGAAACAGACCCGAACTGTTACAAATTTGATGACAAAATGATGAGAATGCCTTTTCCTGACTGAAGAAACATGGTGCAGGCACATCTACAATTTTCAGTTTTAGGTCCTGGAATTTGGGAGAGTTAAGGTGAGACAGAGCAGCATTATAAGATCACAATTTAGGCATCAACTGCAAAACCAATCTATGGTCGCTCAGAGACCTTGTTTTAAAATAACTCAGCAGACCTAAAGTGCTAGCAGAGGGTGGCCTAATATGAAGCGCAACAGGCATCTTAAGCAAGAATGTCGTTGACATTTCAGCTTGCAGAAGGATGGGGAACGGTTTGACCTGTAAAATCCAATAATCAGTAGGGCAGAATTTGCAAGGATTTTGAGGATTTGCCCACGGTCCCTTACCCATAACACTGGCAACAAAAAAAATTAAATAAATATAAGTGGCCAAAGCATATAGATTTTTTAAAAATCAGCAGCAGAAAAGCAGGCTCTAAGTAACATGGTCTAAAAGACGGCGGAGTGGGCTTTGTTGTCGGCAGTTTGCCGGACGCCCATTTTACAGGGGGTCACAAATTTAAGTTAGTGTCCACGTGGCCAAGCTGGCACACACACGGCTAAAGGAGGACCGGGGGACTCACTGAGGGCTGGTATGCGGGGGCCTGTAGCTGCTCTCATCTGGCCCCTCCCAGTACGGCTCAATGCCAGGCAAAGGGGTCAGGGGAATCCTGTGGTGGGAAACATAACATGGGGGGGAGGGGGGAGAGTCTGCCATCAATGGGGCTGCCGATTTCAACCAATACAATAGACACAGCAACAGACACCAGGACATGGTTCTGCTGTTGAAGCTGCTGCTGACCTTTTTTTTTTTTTTTTTAATGAATGAGGGTATATGCTTGTGCCAATGGCCTGGATATGAAGATTATACCACACTCTTAGAAAGTAAGAATTCATCTTCAAAAATTCTTGTCTCAAATCGAGGGCAGCCTCACAAACCCACCATGCAACAGTTTTGACTGCTTGCAATATAATTTTGCCAAATAAATTAACGATAATGCAAAGAATATGCTTTAATCAATCCTAAATTTTTCCCAATTTTTTTCCCTTTGGTATGATGATATACAAATAATTAACACAAATTACATGAAAATTAACAGTCAAAACTTCCACAACCAGGGCAACATTTCAGAAAGCAGGATTAGAGAGTTAGTAGAATAACTGCACCACAATCATGAATTGAATTTCAAAGAGCTGCTCAGTGCCGATATTAGGTTAATTTTGTGGTAATTGTACCATATGTAAAATACTCAGGACATCCTAAACTGATTGTGTATTTACTCTAGGTTATTCTAGTCCTAGTTTATCTTCCTGATAACTCTGGGACTAAACTAGCCTCTAGCACAATTTCTCACTAATGCTCTATAACCCAGGAATTGCCAGCAATTTTTTGCAATCATCTTAGTCGTTTTGGGCATTTTCAGACAGATAATAATTTAAATGGTGCCTGTAGACTTAAGCATAGGCCAGGGCTTAGGATTCCTCTTACATGTTCACAGCACTCCACCTTTCGGACTGCATGTTGAGCTGTAGCCTCCAAACTGGTTATGTTAAGAGGTTATACGGTAGCCTGAGGGAAATGGTAGGGCTTTGTATATAAATTTAATGGTTCATAGACCAACAATCTCTTCCAATCAATACAACATGCAAAAAAAATCTGTGTTATTTGTAATACTATTTAAATGTCTGCAGTCTTACAGTAGTTTGCCTTCCTACAACATTGGTCACAATTTTTTTCATAACTTTGGCATCATCTTTGCTAGTGACAATGCCATTCTTTATTCTGTTAACCATGATGAAGATAAGTTTCCACAATTCTGTGCTCATGTTCATTGTAGGAGTATGTTCCAACAGGATTGTGTAAACTGTACTACAGTGCTGTGAAAAAGTATTGCCCCTTCCCTACTTTGGTCATAATATAATAGAGCACTGAGGAGACTACATCATGCTGGTGTCAGAAGTAGAAGTTCCCATTCATTTCACCGATAGAATTTTTTTTTAGAAATTTACTTTTGAAGGAATTCCTAATATTTTTAGGCTTCCATGATTTTGAAATTTTGCATCATATTTCTGAGTAACTACACATCATTTTTCTTGACTGTAGTCACCTATGATTTAAATCATTTTAATTTTTCACTGATATGCTAACCCTCTTCATAATTTAAAAACTACACATTTCATGATTCTCCTGATTCCTGAAGAGAACAATTTCAGATTTGTATATGAGATTTACTTGTACCTTGCCATTTTTAACAACCTGGCATGGTGAGACTGTACAGGCTAATTTGTCAGCCAGCAACTCTATGGTCTACTTTGTTACGCTAACCAAGCTAGATATTAAGTTATATATCTGGCGCTAATTTATTTGGTGCATATAAATGCTAGCTAGCTAACTAAGTAATCACACCTTGCAGTTCAATGCCAGCTGAGTAGCGATTTAATCACTATTAATTGTTCTCTATTGATTTACAAGCACTAAATGAGACGAGCTGAGCCAGTGAACTACCTAGCAAGCCAAGTAGTTTGCTGGCTCAGCTAGATATATTTGGTACATATAAATGCTATCCAACTGGTTGTTCTTGCTGAAGGAACACTAGCTAAGTAGCGAAGTAATCAGTTTTTACAATTCTCTATCGATATATATGTACCATATATAACTAGCTAAGCCAGCAAACTATCCAGCCAGCCAGCTGGTGTGCAGCTTAGCTATTTATATTTGATACATATAAATGCTAGGTAGCTAGCTAAATAGCAAAATAATTCCTATTCACTGTTCTCTGTTGACTTCTATGCATCACTTGTAAGCTAGCTACTAGTAGCATTCTGTGTAATAACTTTGGTTTGTCACAGATTATCGGTTTCTCCAAGATAGCCCACGGTAATCTATGTCTCTGTTCGGCTTCCATCAAGTTACATTGTAAACATTAGCTGAAACTGAGGTACCAGATTGGCCAGAGACAAATCTCAGGCTACTCGCTCATTAGTGTAATGGATATGTGGTTTGCAGGCGTGTACTACAAACTGGACTACAAATGCAAAAAGATTATATTTTCAACAAAAAACTACAAATTTGATGTGATCAGTGGCATCTATATACCGCATAGGCTGATCTTTGGGCAAACCAGCTCATGAAATTAATTTGAGTTCCAGTAATGCCAGAAAGTGTCAAAACCCCCCTATAAATTCCATGGGGATTTTACAACTTACACCAGACGCTAAGTAACAGTGACGTACAGTAGGCGATGTGAGCAGCAAAGAACGTTTACAGCACATTCCCAGAACGTACATCCCAAGGAAATGAATCTGCTTGACTGCAAATCATAATCTGATTCCAGCTTTGCCAATCTGTCTTCGTGTTGCATTGTATTTACACATTTTAGTTTCTCTGGCATTTTGCTCTTGATATGAAACAGCTTTCTTTGGAAATTCGAGGATCCAAACACTATATTAGGGTTCAGCCAAGGGATGCAAAGAATGTAAGCTGGTTGCAACTGCCAAAATTCATATAAGAAGAAAAATACCGTGTAGATTTCAACTTGTAGTTCAGCGGATTTACTACATTCAAAATTGTGAGCGTCAGGGGCGTGTTTAGGGCCTGGCTACTGGGCTATAGCCCGGGGTATTTTTTCTTTAGCCCGGGTTCTTTTCTTACAGCTAAAATTTTACACGGGTATGAACTTTGAGCTTTTGAAACCACTGAGTGTTCAGCCTTTACTGTAATTTATTTGCGGCATGCCTAAGTAAGTTACCACAGTTATGGGGATGCTTATATGTCTGTATAAAACCCTCCCTCTTCCTCCCGAAAGCCCGGAAACTTTATAAGCCAATTTAAGGTCTTTGCACCCACAAAGTTCATGACGCCTGAAACGTGATATTTGGGAGCTAGCTACTAGCGCAGCCAAAAAAAAAAAAAAGTATCTGAGAAAAACATAAAACGATAAAGGTAACATTTACTAATTAGATATGTCTTCCATTGTTGATTAAAAAAATTAATACGTCGCGTTATTTGCATCTGGCAAAATGAACAGTGAACTTCAAACTTTTTCTCATTGTGGCTAGCTACCGCTATATGAGCTAGCTTGATCAACGACACTGGTGTACTCTAAGATTAGAGGAGTTTTATAGCTTAATGTTGACGAACTGATTTTAAAAACTTGGGATATTGTGACAGATTTAACCGATTTTCAATATTAACGCGCACACAGCAGTAGATTCTGTTAATATACCTCTTTAGGAAGTATTAAAAGATCAAGTGAATGGCTTTGACAAATTGTTAATGTGTGCAATTAAAACATTCAAAATCAGTTTAACCCATTTGTGAAATCTGTCCTTATGTCGGTTGCCTACCACGTTTTTAAATTCAGTTCAGTGGTAAGAACTCTGTTGTGGGTATGTGGCTTCGATCAGTGATAGATGTTTATAGGGAGAGCTTTACAGTTGTCATTTTCATGTTTGAAATCACAAAATTAGAATACGGGATAAAGTTAATTTAATGTCTTATTGAAATGAAGATCCATTTTGGAATGAAATTAGCGAGTATGCTGTGAAGCTTTCAAGAGATAGATTATTTTAAAGGGAACAAAAATGAGACATAATTGGCAAAATTAAGTCCCTGAATAGTTTTTCTGTCTCAGATGTGTTTGCCTTTTCAATTTTTTAATTTCAATTTATAATAAGTTGTACAATTTGAGTAGTTACCTGGGAACAAATAAAGAAGAAATGAGGAATTAACTGCTAGTAAACCATGAGTTAAATGGAAGTTCTTGAGGAACTCTTAGTCACCTTTAAAATGTAGCAAATGATTATTATTTTAGGATCAGAAAAGAGACTGGCGGTACAACTTTAGTTAACAGGCAGTTCTTGTGTAACTCCCAATCAAATTTTATAGATCATAGAACTATTAATAGATAATAGATAGAATTTAATAGATAGAACTATTTATTCCTTATTTGTTCTTCAAGTAACTTATCATTTTATAAAAATCTGATTAGAGTTACTAAAGAACTGCACATTGTGGTTCACGGGCAGTTAGTTCCTCTCTAGTTCCTAATTTTTCCCTGGTAACCAGTCAAATTTTGAGCACTTTTCTATGAAATGTTACAGATGATTCAGTGTTGTCTCAAAAAGATGGTGATGTATGAACATTTGAATGAACATTTTTTTGGCTTTAAATGAATTGGGAGGGCTTTAATTCAGGCACTAAAGCAGGGTCATTAGAGCATACATTAAATAGACATGGAATCATAATGGCACTTTTCATTTAATGTTAACATGTCCAATATCACTTACGGTTTTTGCAATTGTCACTTCTTTGAAATGTGAAATTTTAGGCCAATACACTGGATTTGATTCTAACAAGTGTGAAACTTGATTATACCATTGACAAATTAATTAGTTCCAATCTGCACCGAATCACATCCTGTCTTTGGGGCTCAGCCCCTGGTGTTTCAAATTTCTGTACAGGCCCCTGGTGAGCATGCGCAGTAATCGTGACACAGCTCCTTTAAATGGCAATTTCATTTATTGCGAGTGAAGAGTTATTCAAAACTTGCATGTCACCCATGTTAAAAAATAATAGTCCCCATAAACGTAATAATTGGTTGTGCCACCCTTGGTGATAACAACTGAAATCAAACATTTGCGATAAGAAACAATGAGTCTTTTACATCGTTATGGAGGAAATTTGGCCCACTCTCCTTTGCAAAACTGTATTCATTCAACTACAGTGGAGAGTGTTCCAGCATGAACTGCCTATTTAAGGTCATGTCACAGCATCTAAACTGGATTCAAGTCAGGCCACTCCAAAACATTCACTTAGTTTGTTTTGAACCATTCTGTGTGCTTCAGATCACTGTCCTGCTGAGTAACCCAACTACTCCTGAGCTTTAGGTCACAAACAGGCGGCCAGATATTCTCCTTCAGGATTTCTGGAAGAAATCAGAATTTATGGTTCCACCAATTATGCCAAGTTTCCCCGGTCCTGAAGCAGCAAAGCAGCCCCAGACCATTACACGATCCCCATCATGTTAGACTGCTGGTATGATGTTCTTATTATGGAGTGCAGTGATAGCGTTAGGCCAGATTTAACAGGACCCATATCTTAAAAACGTTTCACTGTTCACTCATCTGTCCAAAAGTCTTGGGGGTCATCAAGGAGTATTTTTGGCAAATGTGAGATGAGCCTTTGTGTTCTGTTTAGACAGTAGTGGTTTTTGCCTTGCAGCTCTCCCATGGATGCCATTTTGCCTGATCTCATTCTTATTCTGGAATTGTGAACTATGACCTCAACTGAGGCAAGTGAGGTGCTTTTGTGACCTCCTGAATGAGCCATCAATATATTTTTGGAGCAATTTTTGTGGACTGGTCACTCCTGGGAAGGTTCTCCACTGTGGGTCATTCCACCTCAATTCAACAGATTTACAGAACATCTTCTGCTCGACCATCTCAGATTTGCTTCAGATTTTTACCAGATGAAGAACAACCATAATAACTAACTCATGCAAAATATTAGACTTATATATCAAATATATACAGAGAAAAAAATTTGTGAACATGGTACCCCCCTCACCGTTTTCGGTGCATTTTGCGATCGTCTTAAATCTACAGCAAAGTTCATACTGCATTATCTCAAAAAGTTTTCTAGGTAGAGTCATGAAATTTTCAGGGCAGAAAGCCTGCTATCTATAGATGTCATTTGTCTTATTTGAAGGGAATAGCCTTGGTTTTGACCATGGTGTGACATTGTGAAATTTGGAAAAAAAATTTAGCACTTTCACGAACTCCTATATTCACTGGCCCATCAAACACAAACTAAACATGGCAAGTGTCAAATAACTAGAGGTTCTTTTACATAAGTCTATATTGTTTTGATATTAACATAACTGGTTGTGTAGCATGCATATTTCTTGCATTTTTTAAAAATAAATCATAAAATATTATTTTTCATTAAATTTCATCTTCCAATTGCTCAGGTATGACAGGCTGTACCAATCAACAAAACATATTTCCTGGAAGGGCATCTTATATGCATACTGCATGTGAAATTTCAAGATGGTTCTAGGACTCCAACCAGGCAAAAATATTTTTTGAAAAATAGACATATCGTCGCAATTTCGTCATCGCCAGCATAGGTTTAAACACTGTCACACATTTACCATAACTCAAAGAATTTTATTTATTTGAAAAACACAATCTAATGGATGAATCAAAATTGCTTCCAACAGTGAACAGATATGAAAAATCCCTATTTAATGTTTTTCAGTTTGTTCTCTCTCAAGATAGTTCCAGGACTCCAACAAGGAAAAGTATATTTTTGAAGTACATGTATTTGTGCATTTTCACTACTTCCATTTTTATCCCAGCTATTGTTTCATCATACATGTACATGTCATGACATATCTCAATTTCCTGATCTCATGATAGTGTCCTGTCCAAGAAACATGTGGCAGCTGGCTGGTGATGTCAGGGAATAAGCCCACTGAAATCCCAACGCTTCTTGGAAAATGCTTGGCTGGCATATTAGATCAGCCTCCACCATGACCAGGTCAGATTTCGCTGACATCATCAGATCATCATCAGGTATAAATAAGACCCACTCCTGAGATATCATTCAGATCTGTCTTGGAACGGGTGAAAGAATGAAGCAATCACAGGAAGTGTTCTCTGATCCAACACCAACTCTAAAGTTACAGGACATGATACCTGGAAAATACATCAGTTGCATGTATGACCGAGAGTGGTGGATAGGCAATATCAAAAGCGTTGACCATGAGGAAAATGATGTTCAAGTTTCGTTCATGCATCCACATGGTCCAAACAAAAGCTTCTTCTGGCCCAGAAAAGATGATGTTTGCTGGGTTCCGCTGAGCCATGTCCTTGAAATCATCGATTCACCTGTTACAACAACTGGGAGACAATACACAGTTCCACAGGAAACACAAAAACGTTGCACAGAACAACTGAAAAACATTAAATAAGGTTTCATCATGTCTGTTTATAGTTGGAAACAATGTTGATTAATTCATTAGATTGTGTTTTTCAAATAAATAAAATTCTTTGAGTTATGGTAAATGTGTGACAGTGTTCAAACCTATACTGGCGATGACGTAAATTGCGACGATATGTCTATTTTTCAAAAAAATATTTTGCCTGGTTGGAGTCCTAGAACCATCTTGAAATTTCACATGCAGTATGCATATAAGATGCCCTTCCAGGAAATATGTTTTGTTGATTGGTACAGCCTGTCATACCTGAGCAATTGGAAGATGAAATTTAATGAAAAATAATATTTTGCGATTTATTTTTTTTTAAAAAATGCAAGAAATATGCATGCTACACAACCAGTTATGTTAATATCAAAACAATATAAACTTATGTAAAAGAACCTCTAGTTATTTGACACTTGCCATGTTTAGTTTGTGTTTGATGGGCCAGTGAATATAGGAGTTCGTGAAAGTGCTAATTTTTTTTTCCAAATCTCACAATGTCACACCATGGTCAAAACCAAGGCTATTCCCTTCAAATAAGACAAATGACATCTATAGATAGCAGGCTTTCTGCCCTGAAAATTTCATGACTCTACCTAGAAAACTTTTTGAGATAATGCAGTATGAACTTTGCTGTAGATTTAAGATGATCGCAAAATGCACCGAAAATGGTGAGGGGGTACCATGTTCACAAATTTTTTTCTCTGTATATATTTGATATATAAGTCTAATATTTTGCATGAGTTAGTTATTATGGTTGTTCTTCATCTGGTAAAAATTTGAAGCAAATCTGAGATGGTCGAGCAGAACCCACTTGTTGAATTGAGGTGGATTGACCCCTGTTTAAAGTTACTGTATCTCCACTGGAGTCCCAGAACAGACTAATATATGTCAACAATTTTGTTTCTCATTTGTTTTTGAATTTCTTTAGATTGCAGCATCTTGTTCTGCTTTTTTTCCCCACTTCACAGTTCCAGACAGGTTCCATATTTAAGCGATGTTTGGATGCAGCAGGACTGGCAGTAATCATGCCTGGGTATGGCTTATGGAATTGAAACCAATTATCAATTGTGTTTGTTTAATTGGTTGATTTATTAACTAAGGGGACAATTACTCTTTCACATCAGGCCAGGTAGAGCTGGAATGAAATCATCATCTAGAAACTGCATTTAATTCACTCAGATTACCTATGTCTAATTAGGTCCACTTTGTCAAAACCTATATTATATTATATAATTTGCAGCAAATATATTTGCAATATTTAAATTTGGCAGTATGGCTCTGCTCGGGGGCCTCCCCACCCTACTACGCGCATGGATGAAAAATAGGCAGGGGGAGCCAAAAAAGAAAAACCTCCTTGCCCGTCCATGCATACGCGTGAAAAGCCATTGGCGGAGAGAGCAGCAGCAGCAAAACCCCCAAGGGTACAGAACAGAGCAAGCACTAATGACTCATGTCATCATTGATAAGTCAGAAAAACATGTAAAGGAGGAGCTGGGGATGGAGGTGGGTTGCAAAAGAGCAGAGAAAGCAGCAATAGTAGGCAGGCAAAGCATCTTTAAATATGGCGCCTTGTTTAAGATTTGCCGATTGAGTGCCTGGAGGGAATCAGCTGAGCTGTCAGGTGATGTGGGCACGGCTAGCAATCTGTTCCATCACTAATGAAGGCAGGCTTTACAAGCTACATGTGACTCTGTGGCCTGCCTGAACTAAAGCTATGCTCAACTTAAATGATTTGAAAAATTTAACAGTGGAAATATGCAAAAATAGAAGAAATCGAGAAAGAGTCAAATACTTTTTTAAAGCATCGTACATGCACAACATACAACGTAGTAATTTTTTCATACTATATTGGACCATTTTCAATAATATCAGAGTGAAATGTACAGCCAAATACTGAACCATTGCCCTCAGTTTTTGATTATTATATGGCTAGGCCTCCAGCCGTCCAGCTCACTAGTCTACTAAATCCTGGAGCGCACTTCTGTCATTATTTTGTCATCATCTGTCATTAGTCAATGATCATTTGCACCTATTCCCTGTTGTCTCTGACTGGTAGCAGAGCATATTGAGGGCTGAGCTTATCTCAGCTTCTTTGTGAAGTCTGTGTAACCTCATGCCTGTTTAAGATAGTAGTCGGTATAGGCTTGTTCTCCGTATTTCGCGTACTAAACTCTAAACTCTAAGCGAAGTGCTGTAATAATTAAACATAGCACTTATTTCTCTTTAAAGGAACATTGTTTCCTTTTTGTTTTGTGTAATACATAGTACTGCAGTGCTTTCCAGTTTAGTATTACCTATTGTAAACATCTTGTTCGGAACCTCTGTTCATTTGTTTTCTCCACAACGTCAGTGCCCGCTGCATTACATTTGGGCATAATAAACCAACCAAATCCTCCTCTGCACTTGAGTCCAGTCCTCCACTTCCTGTCCTCCATGCAACTGCACTCTGCACTCCAGACAAACCATGACAATTATTAGAAATACCTGTCTTAAAGCTTTGACAAAATAAATGACACAACCATGTGCCAAAAGTAGATCCACGTAAGTGGGAAATAAAATTGCAAACAAAAATATGAACAAAACCAGACAATGTGATATTCTCAGTAACAATAAGTTATCACAAAGTTGGCAAGACCAAAACTGTCAAGAACAGGGGACTCACAGGCCCAAGTCTGTGCAGGCCTGCCACTCAGTGTTCAAAAGGGCCCTAATCAAATGTCACAACCAGCACTAGTACGGACCTCCTCTTACACTAACACAATACTGGCTTGTTCAGCTACATGCATAATTACATGTAAATGACCTCCTTAAAATACAATTTGAAAGAAATTACTGATAGATTACATTTATTCATTAATTATACACTTCTATGGAGTGTAATTGTTCTCTCATCTCATTATATGCATAATGAATATTTTAATTACTAGAGAGGGAAAAAATAATTGACTTTGCCTGGCTTGCATACTTTTCCCCATAATATGTCAGTTTGGCTTAGCTGCATTGACAATTCATTTCTACTGAATACAGGGTGTGCTATATACTCATACAAGTATACAAGTCTTTTCAGGCATGCAAACAACCATACACCTGCAGAGTAAGAGCCAACATTACATACTTGCTGTACTAAGTAGCTGGATAGTGACACAAATATTTGCGCTCTGGCTCAGTACTGCAGCAGAATGGATTTGACAGCCATGCAAGTGAGGTTAAAGATGTGTCCGTGGACTTTAATTTGAGGAAATTTGCATCCACATTACGTAACCCATGGACTTGCAGCCATTTCCATGGAAAGTCAATCAAGAACAAATACTTACGGCAGGTTCTATTTTTGAGATACGCAGCACCTACATGCTAAATTCTCCAAACTTCAAAATGAAATCTGCTCATTTGTGCCTTTTTTACAATAAAAAAACAGCACTTGAAATACATGAAACATACTGTAGGCCTCTAAATATTAAAACAATATCAACTACAGTACTGTGCAAAAATTTGAAGCACATTTAAAATACCTTCAAAAATCATGATTTCAAAGGTTTGTAAATATTGAAAAGTGTACTGTTAATCACTGAATCAATCAATATTTGATTTGACTCTTTGCCTAAAAATTACTAACACTGTCCTGCTATTTTATGGGTTTTCAAAATTATTAGCTGTTCGGTTGTTCTAAGCATATTGAAGACATTGCCACAATTCTTCAGCAGGCTCACTGTCTAGCTTGTGTCTGTTTCGCTGGATAATCCCAGACAGCCTCGATGATGGTGATATCAGTGCTCTGTCACTGCTATATTATTCATATCAACTGTCCTAAATGACACACAAAAATTTTGTAAGATTATTTTTTAAATTACTATCTGGTGTTTCAAATGTTTTTTTTTTCTTCTCTCTGCAGCAACACAATAGCAATGTGGGAAACAAAAACTAACCATTTAAGACCAAATTTAAATAAATCTCCTGCATACTACTGTGCACTGAACTATGAATACTTGTGCTGAAATTGTCGCTAATTAACATGCTCAACGAGGCAAATTCAAATCGTTAGGGCATTTTCTCCAAAGACGACAACATTGCATTCATAAATTTCAAATCAAACTCGGTTTAAAGGAGTTTAAAGTACTCTTTTGTGTTGTCTGAGAGACATTCAAAGTGTTTAGGACAAGTCTTTCCAGAGGCAGACTCTAGTAGAGACTATTGACAAAAGGTTATGGGTAGATAGGCTGAATGGCCTGTTTCTTCAAAACGTAAATCACTGTTATACAGTTTTAGTGAGGCAAAAAATAAAAATGGTGCATAACAACTGATGAGGAGAGAAAAGAAATGGAATGGATCAATGGTACAGGTTTACTCCTATTCATCTGTCTTCCACATTTGATACGGCAACTTACGGTGTTTCTATGCTTTTTCTGAAGTGCGTTATCGAAAGGGGGGGATCTGGAAAATGAGAAAATAGAGAGAAATGGGTAAGAAAAACCATCAAGAACCAACAGCAAGACCAACCCAAAACAAGCCCAAACGCCTCCGCAGTGCATTTCAAGCCAAACAGTTACTGTACGCACTTTTGCACTCTTGATATCTTAACGTATCCAAAGAATGGATTGAGTAACAACTGGCTATTCAGAGGTAGAAATATTGGAAAAACTATAGTTTAAAAAGGAATGTGAGGCGAGTTAATGAGGTAATAATGTATATCCTTGCCAGGGTGAGGTTACCACAGGCTTAAAGGAGGTTTCAATCCCATCTGCAACCTCTCCACTCTCAACAGAAATCCATTGTTCAACATAGAATACAACTGGATGCATAATTCTCGTCTCCCACTCAGTGCAGTCGTGCCTATGAACTCGTCCATCTGTTTTTTGCTTATTAGACACAGAAGTAGCTCGAGGACGAGTCTGCTTGGACAAAAACAGCATAAATGTGGATGACAGTCAACTGAACCACTCACACGGTTCTCACAATCATCCGTTTCCATTTTCATCAGCATTATACTGAGTGATACAGTGTCATCCAATTTTCTAAACTATTTTTTATAGATCCAGCAGAAATGGCCAATTCCCACCCAATGGGAACGTCCTACTTTCATCCACGACTTTCATGCGCGGAATTTGCCCGGCTGATCTGGATGAGTTCTGTCATCAATGGCTCTTCACAGTGTCACCATTTGCTTCTTTTTACACAACACAATCCAATCAAGCAGTCAGAGTGGAATCAGGGGAAGATCATTCACCAGCAGCAGAAGCACTTGACATGTAGTCTATGAGAATCTAATCCCCTTTCACAAAATAAAGCTACCAGACACAGTCAGCATGGCCTGTACTATATCTGATACCATGGGACTCATCTGTGCACCACAGGGTGGCTTCTTACGCAAATTTGCCATCCAGCAAACCCCTACTGTCGTATAATCGCTATTAATATAAAGTTCACCTTCAGAGGTAATCCTAAAACCCATCAATGCTGAGCAATTTATGAAAATCCAGACATGTCCTTTCACATCATGCTGTTACAGACCTTTTGGACAGCACTGAAATTATCTTTGAAGGAATGTAATGGGCTGTAATCATGATAGGTAACCTCACTGATGATAATTCTGTCCTTTCCGATTACCATCTCATTCAGGGTGGTACAGACATCCTGTTTCACAAACCTGCTCTCGGCCTTTCCCTATTTAAACCTGCCTCCTGCATTAATTCACCTGACCCTCCCCCTGCAATCTCTCAGCCTCACCACGGCCCCTGCAGCTACAGAGACAAAACCTGGCTCAGGAATTATCATTCAAAATGGCGGAGCAAAGCCTGAGTGATAGTAATGTGCTAATAAAACACTTGTTGAGGTCTCTCTATTTCACTGATGATGCATAATTTCCCACTTGACTTAACAGTTTGCCGCAAGGTCTTGACAAGAACAGTCATAACTTTACATTTTCAGCAGCAGCATGTAAAAAATGTCAGTGGTAGTCACAAATCGTTCAATCTGGGGAATCATCACCTGAGAGGAATCAGGAGGGTGAGATTGCAAATCACACAAACTTCCAAACTCTAGAAATCGGCAGAGGTAACTAAGCCTCTTGTAACAAAAAGTAAGTTCCCCTACTGATAGCAAACTCTTGGCTCTGAATGGACAAGACTAAAATGTAAAATTTTGCCCAGTGCTTTTAAATAATAAAACAGACTGAATGAAGAACTTCTCTTAGCCACACAGTGGATGTGACAATTAAAAAATTTTTCATTTGTCTTTTCCATATGAATACCTAACCCACAGGCTCTGAAGTCAAGAAAATCCCAGTTTGCGTGCTCTGTTGCCGAATAGCCCCACACTGAAACATGGCCGCCTCCATAACCTGGATTCGTTTGCCAGTGAGCAGGTCTCATACAGGTGTTCAGGGCCTGTTAGTGGAAGGCATCATAAGTTCTTATAGGACAAGCCGGTCAGAGACTGCAACAGTCCCCAGCCAATGATCGGACGCACGCATAGACGGAGGGATATGACCTTAATCAGTAGTCTCCAACCTACAGTCTCTAAACCACAATTATAAAAACATCTACAATGGGGATTCCTATTCATCTGAATGCTAATTAGCAGCATATGCTATCTTACTGGGCCTAACAACCAGCACTCTGCTTGGTAATTCTAAAAAGCAAGATGAAGACACTGAAACGAATAAAAGATCAAAGGTTCCCTACGGTCGGCTAGCGAAAACCCAAATGTCGTAGGGACTCCGAACTCAATTCTGGTTGCATGCAGAGTAATGTTTAGATATTGATCTGCTTACAGCCGAGCGAGTGAGTGAGCGAGCGACTCATTTGCATATCAGAGTCCCCACAATAACTCGTTTCTACGCTTATGCGTATCCACCAGTTAAAAAAGGGGCTAAACAACTGTCCCTAAATTCCAGGTGAGTCGGCAACAAAAATCGGCAAAAGGGAACAGTGTCACACAAAATAACAACATACGCCAAACACCAAATACAGCTAAAGCAAAAAATAACTGAGGCCACAAGTCAAAGCTTTCCAGCAAAGCTAGATGGACACTTGGCAAGGTAGTGGCTAATAAATACAGTAGTGCATCCCTAAAAATCACCACTGAATTGAACACCTTCACTTCTGAACCCTTGTAAAGACAACGATCCCAAAGAGCATGTGCAAGAAAGATATTTATGACCGTCCGTTACGCGGAGTCGTGCTGTTTCTTTGGGCAGAGCCTCACCTTTCTTCCTCTTGAGTTTGCGTCGACGCTGTTTGTTGACGAAGCAGGCCGCCAGCGTACTGAAGAGGATGGCTGCCGCCAGGAAGCAGATGGTGGCCACGATGCCGGCCACCACCGGCCGCGCCAGGCCTTCGTCCGCGACCTCAGGGGCGGTGAACAGATCTGGGAAGGGGGGTCAAGGAGAAAACCAAAACATGGTGTCAGGAGGTAGACTGTGAAATATCAAAGGACTGATCTCAGTCCAGTTCTTCCTCATCCCATTGTTCCCCTCATGATCTAGAAATTGATCTAAGCCGCTGTCTCGCTTATTTTCAGACGGAAATTTGAAGTGAAAAGGATATTCCATTTGCCTGCTTAATTTTCTCTTAATTCCCCTGTTTAGTACTTAGTACTTTTTCCCCACGTATTTGCTTGGCCTCATCAAATAAATGAGGCTCAGAGCAAGTGAAAGAACTGAGGAGTAGAATGGGGGTAAACTAACGCCCCTGGGTCAGCTATAGAGTGAGAGATTATTGAAATAAGTGCCTCCATTTCAACAGCTCATTCTGTGTTAACAGAGTACTGTACACGGGATCGTACTACTAGCTTCCTTTTCACAGTTAAGAAGGAGGCCACTCAATTTGTCCATCCCCTCAGAATTCTGGTGTACGATCTTACCCTTTAGCTTATTTATGCTTTCAGCGACCATTAATAGCATAATTCAGCAACTGTATCGGCTGTTACAAGTATTTTAAGGAGGGAGTACACACTGTACTGAGCTGTATACGCTGCCTTCAAAGACGTACATGTACATTTTGGCCAGAAGGAGGCAGCAGAGAACTGAAAATCAATTGCTTTTGCTGCAGAGGTATATAAGCTGAAGTAAATTGTTCTCTATGCTTTATTTTTAGCAATTGCACCACAGAACAATAGCACAGAATTACCGCATTTAAGGTGCCATTGTCTCCTAAGAAAAGGCACATTGTGTACTGACCACCAAACTCTTGACAGGCATAAGCAGATAAACACAAACTAGATTTGACAAAAGATTTTGCTGTGCGGGATCACATCTGTATCAGTTGCAAGCGATTCTTTTTTTAAAATTTCAGTAGAACATATAAGCTGGGGGATCATACTCACCTGTACTTGACACTCCAACGATGTTACTGTTCTCGCTGATGACATTCTCCATGACCGCCAACACTCGAAACTCGTACCACGAGTCCTGAAAAATGAAGCAGAGCAGGGCATATGTGTCACTGACCCTTACACCGTTCATCAATTGGAACAATTACCTTCCAAGCACACAGTGAGTAAGAATCCAATATGATAGAATCCCTTTGTTTTTCGGACCAATAGGGAGGGAGTATTTTGAAAGCCCATCTTTACTTTGGCTTCCCAAAACGAGACGGTTTATACTGTAATGGATATAATGATCATGCTCAGGAAGTGGTCGCACCTTCGGACACCGTTAGAAAAACAAGCTCCTTTATTTCTTTTGTCCAGTGGTACATTGCAGAAAAATTTAAACAATTGTACCTTGGAGTAAATTTTATTCATGAATAGTTTGCGAAAGAGTAACACATCATATGAATGTTTAAAACCCACACAGCAGGACGGAATATCTGTCAGGACAGTGATGACTGAAAGGGGGATTGTGTGTGACATTTACATTGCGCTCTGGCTAATTTTGCGACACGGCACGTTAAAAAATATGGTCCCAATAACATATCAGAGTCAATATGTCCAATTCCATGACACATCCACGAATCATCAGCTGAGAAGCGTCGCTAAATTCAGTAACCAATCAGAGCAAACTTCCCGCTCCATAAAGGAAACAGTGAAGCAAAAAAAAAAATGTGAGCCTTCCATGGAAGACGTGTCGCCTGCAGCACAATTTAAATACGTGGTGCACATGTACAGGTCATAATAAATGTACTGACCAAGTTTGGTCCAATTACCATCAATGGTCTAGCTCTAGGAGGAGTTGCGGATAGAAGTGTGCCAATGGACGATGACGGCAGACGCGAGACCACTCAAAGTAAGCCCTATGTGTCTGCTCTGTTACGCAGGTCACACAAAATGTCGGTTAATTATGCCCTTTGCCCCAATCTTAAACACAGTTCAGTGCTCTCAAGGCAATAAGTACTGTGACAAGGCTGAATGTCTCACCTTGAAAAAAAATCATATTCCTTTGCTTTATTTTTCCCCAAACAAGAGGCATATCAGTCGTAAGAACAGCTTTCTCATTCTTCTGTGTACACAAAATAAATGAAAACATTTGGCAGCTGGTGAAAACTGACAGGGCAAGTAAATAAAGAAACTTGCCCTGAAGACGAGCTTTGAGCTTAGAAAAAATTCAACAAGCATTTCATATTCAAATTATCATCATATCATGTTCACTGAATCGCACACATCGTAACTAAAGTTAAACAAAAGAGTGAGGTTCTTTCTAGACTCTTCTTTGTAGAGTTTTTGTGTTTCCCCCAACAGGGTTTCATCTATGTGCTCTGGTTTCCTCCCAAAGACATGAGTGTTTGGCTAATTGGAGACTCCTCATTGCCCGTAGATATGCATGTTTATGAAGCCTATGTGCCTTGCAACGGATTGTCAAACTGCCCACAGAGTATTCTTACCTTTTACCGGGCAAATACTCATGGGGATAGCTTCCAGCCCCACGCAACAATGACCAGGAACAATGGACAGTGCCTAAACCTGAAGGCAGTCCAACAAAATATTAGCGTGTGCACCTCTTTTTTTGGCTAGGCAGTGTATTTGGAATATCGGTGGGCAGTACACCACTTGTCTGCATTGTTCAGCTGCCATCAAAGGCTACATCATCTATAAAGCCAGCTGAACCGGTTTCAGTGGCAAACATACAGACCGCCACCATCTTTGCCTCAGAAACGCAGATGGTTTAGCGCTATCCTGCGCTAGCGACATCCCAACACTCCGATATAGTTTCATCTCAGGGTAAAGCGTCCATAACACTTGTTTTAACAGCTCGTTAGGCTCATATTTGAGTTTTATTTTTCTTTTTGCAACTTCCAAATTTGCCTTTGTGTTCACGGTCTAATGAGCAGCTTACATAAGGAAGTGTTGTGTCTTTAATTAGTCAGTCTCAGCCCCTCTCTACGCTACACGGTGTCCTCCCTGACACACCAGAGATCATTAGCAACCCAAGCTGACAACGTACAACTTTCTCTCACAGCTGCTATAAACATCCAGTCGACAATTTGTGATTTCTTCAGTACACGGCCAGATGTTTAGTGATACCTTTTTGTTTCAAAAATGTTCTGCAAAATCTACCTGCATTTTTTCTGTTCCTCGCTTGTCACACATAGTGATGGCCTGCAATAGCAGTTTTTATTTTGTCTTGTAACCTTTAATTTCCAAACCATAGAGACTCTACAAATGCCTCCACAGGATAAGCAAGGATAATCGTGCGAAAATTACAGCAATTTATTAAACCTGAAACAGCTAGTGGTCACTTGTAAGATGCCCGTGCAAACCGGGAACAGGCTGACTTGACTCAAAGTATGCCAACAATTTAATATAGTTCCATAACTGTTTAAATAAAACACATAAAATGTAGGAGTGGACCATGAGATCAAGAGGGATGGTTCAGCTCATAGACTGTATAAAAAGATGGACGAAGCAACCGAGTCGTCACCCATTGGCTTCAGCATACCATTTAGGAAGCCTGGATTTTGGAAATTTGAACAGCGCCATTTCGTCATTTTGAAATCGGATATGATTCCTATTGGACGAGAGTGTGAATTGAAGATCCAGGGAGGAGCGAGGGGTGGATCTATGGTTGGATCTGACCGTATCTGACGAGGACCAGAGGATAGCCACGCCCTTAAAGCATATCTGGCTTTATCCTTTATTCTAGTCTATTTGGGATCATAATTTACAAAAATGAAAGTCATGATAGTAACTTGCGATAAATACCATAAAATAATGTGGAAAATCATTATTGAAATCATACATCGGGGGGAAAGTAGGGTCAATTTTCTCATAGGCATCTATAGCATTGAACTTCTCTCTGCAATCACCGACGTCGCTGGCCATTAAA
Organism: Gymnothorax javanicus; assembly: GCA_029692085.1. Classification (NCBI taxonomy): domain Eukaryota; kingdom Metazoa; phylum Chordata; class Actinopteri; order Anguilliformes; family Muraenidae; genus Gymnothorax; species Gymnothorax javanicus. The sequence continues at coordinate 54,933,323 of CM056195.1, forward strand.
TAGAATGCAATTCTAAGAGTGTTCTGCATTGGCTTCAGTTTTCAGACCTGGGTGCTGCTTTCATCTTTTTATACAGTCTGTGGTTCTGCTCCACTCTTGGGCCTTTCTACGTAAAGTCTGCATATTCTCTCCATGTTTGCATAGATTTTCTCTGGGTGTTCCAGTTTCCGCTCACAGTCCAGACATGCATGTCAGGTTAGTGGGGGACTGTAAATTACACATAGGGATGAGTCTGTGAGTTAATGGTGTGTGTCACTCCCCCTGATGGATTGGCTGACTGTCCAGAATGTGTTCCTGCTACTCACCCACTGTGAGCTGGGATGAATTCTGACCCTCCATGTGGCCCTGAGCAGCAATAACCAGGTAAGATAATACAACCCCAATTCCGAAATAGTTGGGACAAAGTGTAAATTGTGAATAAAATCAAAATGCAATGACTTTCAGATCACATGAGCCAATATGTTATTTACAATAGAACATAGATAACATTTCAAATGTTGAAACTGAGACATTTTACATTTTTATCCACAAAATGAGCTCATTTCAAACTTTCTGGCTGCAACAGTTCTCAAAAAAGTTGGGACACAGGCAAAACAAAAAAAGGGCTGAAAAAGCAATTAATATATAAGAGAATCAGCTGAAAGAACACTTAGCAAGGAATTAAGTTTACTGGCATCAGGTGTACAACATGATTGGCTATAAAAGGGATGTCTTAGAGAGGCTGAGTCTCTCAGAAGTAAAGATGGCCAGAGGCTCTCCAACCTGTGAAGGCTTGTGCAAAAAAATTGTGGAATACTTTAAAAACAATGTTCCTCAACGTCAAATTGCAAAGGCTTTGAAGGTCTCATCATCGACAGTGCATAACATCATCAAAAGATTCAGAGAAACTGGAAAAATCTCTGTGCGTAAGGGACAAGGCCGAAGACCTTTACTGGATGTCCGTGATCTTCGGGCCCTCAGACACCACTGCATCACTCGCCGGCATGATTCTGTCATTGACAATACTAAATGGGCCCAGAAATACGTCAAGAAACCAGTGTCTGTCAACAAAGTCCGCCCTGCCATCCACAGATGCCACCTAAAACGGTTTCATGCAAAAAGGAGGCCATTGTTGAGCATGATCCAGAAGCGCCGCCGTGTTCTGTGGGCCAAGGCTCATTTAAAATGGACAGTAGCAAAGGGGCAAAGTGTCCTGTAGTCAGACAAGTCCAAATTTGACATTCAATCATTCAATCAAATGTGACATTCTTATTGGAAATCATGGGCGTCGTGTCCTCCGGGCTAAAGAGGAGAAAGACCACCCCTCCTGTTATCAGCGTTCAGTTCAAAAGCCAGCATCTCTGATGGTATGGGGATGCATTAGTGCATATGGTGTGGGACACTTGTATGTTTTTAAAAAGCACCATGAATGCTGAAAGGTATTTAAAGGTTTTAGAGCAACATAAGCTGCCCTCCAGACGACATCTATTCCAGGGAAGGCCTTGTTTATTTCAGCAGGACAATGCAAAACCACATACTGCAGCTATTACAACGGCATTGCTCCGTAGTAGAAGAGTCCGTGTGCTGACGTGTGCTGAACTGGCCTGCCTGCAGTCCTGATCTTTCACCGATTGAGAACATTTGGCACATAATTAAACGAAAAGTCCGTCAAAGGAGACCCAAAACGCTCCAGCAGATGGAAGCCGGTATTAAACAAGGGTGGGATCAAATTCCAATGGCTAAACTCAAGAAACTTGTCTCCTCAATGCCCAGACGCCTCCACTCTGTGTTAAAAAGAAGAGGGGATGCTACACCATGGTAAACAGGCCCCTGTCCCAACGTTTTTGAGATCTGTAGCAGCCATCAAATTTGATATGAGCTCATTTTGTGGATAAAATTGTAAAATTTCTCAGTTTCAACATTTGCTGTGTTATCTCTGTTCTATTGCGAATAAAACACTGGCTGGTGTGATTTGAAAGTCATTGTGTTTTGATTTTATTCACAATTTACACTTTGTCCCAACTATTTCAGAATTGGGGTTGTAGATGGACTTGAAATATAATTGCAGATATCATAAATTAGAGGGAAATTTGATCTGAGCTCCCATTTAGCTGCATCAGTAACGCATCAGTCTCTGTGTGAACCGCCTCACCCTCACCTGCACAAGGTCTTTAACCAGCAGCTCAGTCTCACCGGCTGGGACTGCATCGTCTAACACCTCCCACCTCTCTCCCAGGCGGAACTCCATGATGTAATGGTTGATTGGCGAGGTGTGATTGGCCGGCGGGAGCCATGTGAGAAGAACTCCCTGCTGTGTCCGATTGGCTGTGAGGCACCTTGGTGGGGTGAGCAGCACCAGTGTTTCAGGGGTACTTATAGGAAATACTGTGGGGGACAGAGAGATCACACGCTTGAATTGTACATTTTTTTGAAAACACAGGGTAAACATGCAGCACCAAGGACTCTACTCAGCTGGGCATGATCATTCTGATATTCATATCTTCTGAAGACCAGGGACCAACTGTCATGATTAAGTCAACATTGTTTCTCATACTTTCCTTCTTTAAAATGCCAGTGACACAAGATGAGTTGACAATGGCTTGAGTAATGTTTTTCACCATGCAAGACAGGTAACTAGCTGATCAAAGCTGGTTAAATAAGAGGTTAAACTGGTGTCTTGCTGCCTAACGAGGCTTTTCAGCTGGTGAACAATTAGTTGTCCAGTTCAAATATTTGAAATTACAGCCCACTGCTATGGGACTCAACACACGGCTGATTGCCTTCAATGAATGCAAAACAGTGCTGCAGTTACAGCTGTTACCGAACATACACTAACCCATCTATGGAAGAATAATAAAGATTGATCTCAGAAAGAGTTTATAATGACCTGAGAAGCCTCAACATCCACTTACAGAAAAGCGTTATTGAATTATCCAAGTAACTCCTCTAGGTGAAACTTGGAACAGCTCTTTTTACTGTGCTCCCTGTTCCAGCAGTCAGAGTTCCGCGTGTGAGTGTTATCTTAGGCTGTGTTCACACAAAAAGTTTTCATTTTAAAATGGTGTTTTGAAACAAAAACTATTTCCGTCCATACAAACATTTTAGGACTGTTTTAGAAATAATCTCCATCCATACTAACACAATTGAAAACACTTATCACATGACCATTCACACACACTGAGAATGCGCATGCCTGCGTAAACAGGAAGCTGATTATCGGTAGCAGGACTCCTCATCCCCGGATTCTTCCTTCCCAAATTTTTTGTCCCCGGACTTTTTATCCCCGTAAGGGGCAAAACATTTTGGGGGACACAGGGTTCTCACTTGGTTTTCAGGATGGAGGGTCAAAAGCAGTTTTCATAGGAAATTGGAGGGTCCTCCTTTATAAATTCCAGTTACAGTCTTTTATGTCTGAGGACGGAAAGTCAATGGGGAAGAAAAGTCCGGGAATGAGCAGTCCATGAAGACAAAAAGTCCGGGGACGAAAAGTCCTGGTACAAAGAGTCCTAGAGCCCAGATTGTCTACTCTGTGGTTGGTTGCTTTGCTACAGAAATTAATGAAGAACAGCAATGGCAAGAACTAAGTCCAGAAAAATTCTTTGCTTGGACTGACGACAAGGTGGAGCTATTACAGAAAGTAACAAAGGAGCATAAGGCAATAAACTCGGCAGAAAACATGGATTGGGAGCCATTACAAAGCAAATAAAACCCAATCCAGAGGCAAACGTGACTGTTTGCATCATTGTTTTCAAAAGTCTCCATTTCGGCCCTTCCAGACTAAAACGCAATCCCAGAGTTTCATAACTCCAAAGGGGTCAGCAACTTTTTCATAAGTCTCCACTTTAGGGATATGAATACGCCGGAGTAGTATGGACGTTAAGTCAAAATGTAGCAAAGGTTTTGCCTTTTAAAATGAAAACGTATCAGTGTAGAAGTAGCCTCAGTTATCAAGCTAGCAGCATGTCCAGCGCCATAAAAAAGTTGCCCTGGTGTTTAGACGCAGACACACAAAGGAAGGTGGAGTACTCACCTAGCGTGTTCACAGTGACAACCTCGCTAAAGGGGCCTGTGCCCAGCTTGTTCTGCGCCAGGACGCTGAACTGGTACGCCGTCTCCGGCTCCAGCCCCTGCACCAGCAGCCAGTTCCGGGAGACGGGGACAGAGACCGAACGCCAATCGTGCGGCCCGAACTGCGCCCGCTTCACCCTGCAATCCAAGGGGGCACACACCGACACCGGATCACATCATAATGTTAGGAGGGTGGGATGGTTGCAAGTTTTTAAAGAATTTCATTTACTTACTAATCTGCATTGATCTTTTAATTTAATTTTTAGATGGATGGACTCAATCGCTGGGAGGGTCGAGAATTTTTTTTGCTAGTAAGCAAGCTTTACTGCCACACACTGGAAAAAAAGTAAAAGTAAATCTTGCCAAGCATTTTAATCTTCTATTTAGAATTTAAACATTTATTTGTATCACCATTTTTCTCAGAAAAACAACCTCTGACCCTGATGAGAGATCATTTTGATTCATTTCTAAATTTTTCCACAAAAAATTTCACTCGTCCAATGGTCAAATCTAGAAATAAGTCAAAATTATCTCACATCAGAGGCAGAATATTTTTTCTGAGGAAAAAAGGTAATAGAATAGAAATAGAAAAAGTCTAAATACGAAATAAAAATGCTTGCTAAGTTTTCTTCTTTTTTTTTTTTTGCAGTCCACAAACAAACTTGCTCTGACAGAACTATCTTTCATGCGGACATAAGTGAAGATTACCAGAAATTGACAGAACTATTGAGATCAGACAAAAGATCAAGAAAATTTTGTGATGTGACTTAAGAGAAAAACAGGATCATACAAATGCAAGCAACAAAGTTCCCGTTCAAATCATGATGGTACATTTTCTGATTATTCTGTGAGCTTCAAAGACACTTCCATTGACTATGAGAATTTCTTGTGCATGCTCAGAATGCTAATGATGCGAATCTGAGACACTTTCATCATGGAATCATGGGGGGAAATATTTTTTATGGGCTTATCGTGTTGAATAATTCAGCATCTTAACAAAATCAACACTGTCTGCAAGACTTTATAAAAAAAAAGTGAACTTGCAAGAATAACGCACACTGTTCACTACTCTCTAAGAACAGTCAGGTGTTTGGCAAGTTTCTGTGACTTTCCAATGCCAGTCAAGGAAAAAAATATTTTCAAGCATATTCAAAGGCAGGGGAGACCCAGGAACACGTTATCAACTCAAAAGTTCTGGCTAGGACTGATGTACCGAAACCAATAGACAGTCACTCTTCACTGTATTGAGAACCTTATCATGTCTTCAGAAGCATTCTAATGCGAAATGCAAAAAGACAGACAAAAACAGCTTATATTGTCGCCTATACATTCCCTGAATACCAAACAGACCTAGAGAGAGCAGTGCCTTGAGAAAACACCTTAGTATTCAGAGAGAGGCTTTCCTTTTCAAACATTGGTGGAGAATGGAATGACTTTCTGATACCATTTCAGAAAGAAAACGAGCGCAAGGTACGCCATCTGTCATACCAGAGCAATAATACAATTCACGTTCCCGTATACATCACCATAGTCTCCTGCCCACACACTCATGAATTATTTAATAAGGGACCCCTGACTGTACGCACCAGACCAGCGCATACACAAATAAGCCCCATACCTTACGTACAGTATACATACTGCATGTCAACCGGCGATTTATGTTCGCCATTACGCTGCGATGAAGTCAGTCACGAGAAATGAATTACGGCCATGAGCCACTCTGTATCTGAGGCTCGCCGCTCGACGAGTGATGGATCCTGGATGGCAATCAATGAACCATTTTACATTACGGAGCAATCCAGCGACATGTAAACATGAATAGGCCTAGGTGCGGAACATGATGGAGGAGATTTAGATTGCCGTCGCGCATCATGAACGGCATGGAGCTTCTGTAAAAGGAGACCATCATGTTGAGCAGTATTTTGCTAGTTGCAATACTTAGTACACGTGTCAAATAAATAATTCATCTGATCTCAATACAGCCAACGACTGAATTAACTGAACAACAAAGGCAACTTCAAATGATACTGAATGCGGTCCAGTGGACTTAAACAACGCAACATTATCTGCAATGTTGTTTACCTTCCCATAATTATGTAGGTATGGCGGCTTATTGTGATTTTCTGCAAATAAACAAAAACGTCTATATTAGTGACGCATACAGTAGTGAGCAGTGATGATTATACACTTAACAAAATGAAGATAAATCAGAAACTAAGTACTATTCAAGTATTTATTTCATGTAATATTGGATCATATAAAGGAAAATAAGTAAAGAGATAACAACATACAGTTAAAACAAAAATAATACTGTCTTTCAATATCTAGTGTGGCCACCCTTTGCTTTGATTACAGCTTTTAATCTTTAAGGCATATTTATCTTTTTTTTTTATTTCTTCACTTGCTAAACCATTCTATATGGTTTGAAGTTCAATCCAAAGAGATTTTTTCAATGTTACTACAGATTTGCTCAATCAGATTAAGGTGTGGATTTTGAGCAGGCCAAGTCATAACTTTGACGTCACCAGATGTTTCTTTCCGACTGAGATGATTCTTGCGTAACTTAGAAGTACAGTGCTGTGATAAAGTATTTGCTCCCTTCCCGATTTCCTACTTTTTTGCATATTTTTCACACTTAAATGTTTCAGATCATCAAACAAATTTTAATAGAAGACAAAGATAACCCTAGTAAATACAAAATGCAGTTTTTAAATTTATTAAGGGGAAAAAGCTATCCAAACCTACCTGGTCCCATGGGAAAAAGTAATTGCCCCCCCCTTCTTAAATCATGAATTAACTGTGATTAACCACATTTTTTGAGTCCAATTTCACTAGCCACACCCAGGCCTCATTACTGCCAGACCAGTTGCATCAAGAAATCACTTCAATAGAACCTGTTTGACAAAGTGAAGTAGGCTAAAAGATGTCAAAAAGCAACATGTCATGCCGCGAACTAAAGAAATTCAAGAACAGATGAGAAACAAAGAAATTGTCATCTATCGGTCTGGAAAGGGTTGCAAAGCCATTTCTACAGCTTTGGGACTTTGGGCTTTGGGCGAATCACGGTGAGAGCCATTATCCACAAATACAGAAAACTTGGAACTGTGGAGAACCGTCCCAGGAGTGGCCGGCCTACCAAAATTACTCCAAGAGCGCATCAACGACTCATCCAGGAGGTCACAAAAGAACCAAGAACAACATCTGAAGAACTGCAGGCCTCACTTGCCTCAGCTAAAGTCAGTGTTCATGATTCAACAACAAGAAAGAGACTGGGCAAAAATGGCATCCATGGGAGAGTTCCAAGGCGAAAACCACTGCTGACAAAAAACAGTACAAAGGCTCATCTCACATTTGCCAAAAGACATCTTGATGATCCTCAAGACTTTTGGGAAAATATTCTGTGGACTGACGAGACAAAAGTTGAACTTTTCGGAAGGTGCGCGTCCCGTTACATCTACCATAAAACTAACACAGCATTTCCTGAAAAGAATATCATACCAAAAGTCAAACGTGGTGGTAGTGTGATGGTTTGGGGCTGCTTTACTGCTTCAGGACCTGGACGACACTGTCTTAATTGATGGAACTATGAATTCTGCTCTCTACAGATAAATCCTGAAGGAGAATGTCCAACCATCAGTTCGTGACCTCAAGCTCAAGCGCACTTGGGTTATACAGCAGGACAATGATCCGAAACACACTAGCAAGTCCACCTCTGAATGGCTTAAAAAAAAAACCAAAATAAAGATTTTGGAGTGGCCTAGTCAAAGTCCGGACTTAAATCCGCTTGAGATGCAGAGGCATGACCTTAAACAGGCCGTTCATGCTCAATAACCCTCACATATGGCTGAATTAAAACAGGTCTGCAAAGAAGAGTGGGCTAAAATTATACCACAGCGATGTGATAGACTCATTGCCAGTTATCCCAAATGTTTGATTGCAGTTGTTGTCGCCGAGGGTGGCACAACCAGTTATTAGGATTTAGGGGGCAATTACTTTTTCATATAGGGCCAGGTAGGTTTGGATAGCTTTTTCCCCTTAATAAATGAAATCATCATTTAAAAACGGCACTTTGTATTTACTCGGGTTGTCTTTGTCTAATATTAAAATTTGTTTGATGATCTGAAACATTTAAGTGGACAAATATGCAAAAAAATAAGAAATCAGGAAGGGGGCAAACACTTTTTCACGGCACTGTATGTTTAGGGTCATAATCTTGTTGAAAATAAAATCCCTAACCAATCAGTCGCTTTCCAGATGGCAATGTGTGCCTCACAAGGATGCTGTGATACTTATTTTGATCCATGATTCCGCCAATTCTTCAGAGATCACCGGCTCCTTTCAAGCAGACTGAACCCCAAACCATAATATTACCTCCTCCATGTTTTACTAAAGGGGTTAAACAGTCATATTTGAAATGTTTTCCAACTCTACGGAGCACATAAGTTCTGTGTTTGGGTGAGAAAATTTATCATTTTGATTCATCGGTCCAAAGGACTTGTTCCCAGTCGATTGGTGTCCAATCCTTAAATTTCTTGGCAAACTCAAGTTTTTTTTTTTATGTTGCCAGCTCTTGGCAGCAACGCAACCTCTCAGACCATTTTCACGCAGGCGTCTAGAAATAGTAGATCTTGATACTTTCATCTCTTCAATTCTAGCGCTATTAATATCATCACGGAGTCGTGCTGTCAACAATATTTTTCTACTTGTCATATGCAGATAAGGAACATCACAGGCACTTAACTTCTGTTTTGCACCTCTATTGCCACTAGTTTTCAGCGAGCCTGCGTCTTTGAAATGCTTGATATTGTGTCTTACAATGCCATGGCAGCATTTAACGTCTTCATCATCATTTAAGGCTACAATGGGGCCACAAACACTCTCAGAGAGCTCCTGCCATTGTGTTTAACTCTGTGACACAGCTCAAAGTTCATGTCAACTTATATACTGGAACGACTGACCATCAGAGATATTTCTGCAGAACAATGTTGCCTCAAACCAGTCTACATAATTTTTTTTAGCATCAATAATCATGCAATGAGCCTTCAAACATGCATTCATGATATGTCAGGGTCAAAAAAATAAAATCTGCCACATCTTTCAATTGTCATAAAAAATTGATGTTTTCAGTGTTACCTCCACCATTACCTCCGCCAAGGAGGTCATGTTTTTGCCGAAATTGGTTTGTGTGTCTGTCTGTAGAACTCAAAAAGTAATGAACGGACATCTCTGAAATTTTGTGAGAGGGTTGCTGTTACATCAGGGATGGACCCTATTGATCTTGACTGGGATCGGTTAAACAATATGGTCGCCATGGCTGCCATCTTGAAATCCTATGACACACAACAATATGGCCGTCATGGGAACCATCTTGAAATCCTATGCGGCTGATACTATAAATTTCCTATGAGCCATGTTCACTCAGCAAGATTTTGACTGTGCTGCTCGCTGAGTGCCTCTAGTTACCAATACTTTCCCTTCAATATACTTGTGGGAGTAAATTTTTTTTTTTGTTTGCATTGCCTACAATAGTATTTTTCAATACATTTTCACCAAAAAAATTATAGACAAGTAATATATTAGGACCCCTTTGGCTTTTAGATAAAAGTGGTGGTCTATAATCATCACTGCACACTCCTGTATACTTTTATAATTACACACATACTCTTCTACATACATCTACTACAATCTTAAGCAGTCACATAGTCTCTCAGAAATTTGTAACATCGATTCAGTCAATCTGAAATATTTTCAAGGAGCACACACTCAGCATAAAATTAAACTCATGGTAACCTAATGAATGGCCCAGCATTCCATTGGGATATCTAATAAAAGAGTTGACCTCATGAATACCAAAGGCTACCATGTGAACCATTGAATTTGAACAAGATGAACATGAAGTGGAAACAAGATGTGTTCCAGTCGTACATGATTCAATGAGTATATGTAGACATGAGAATGTGTCTCGCCAAAGTGGATACTCCACATTAGTGTTTACCTCTGCAAAGTAAAGCACTTAAAGACCATGATATAAAAGGCATTTTTTTAATGCAGCCCATTGCTACAAGTTTTTATTTATATATTGCGTATATTGAAAATGATTTCAATTGAATGTTTAGTGAAAGATTGCTGTGAAGACGGACAGTAATGCACAGAAGGGAGGAAAATCGGATGAATGACTGCCGTACATCAGAGAGAGCTTACTGTCAGCACACGATTCTGCAGAATACATCAAACTCACACGTGTGGGGCCATTTCTTATGCGGCATCATCACTCTCTGACAGTAAACGACAAGGCATTACAGTCAAGAATACATCTTAACTCACTAAAGTCCCTGACTCCTAGACAGGAGCATCTTCAGTAACTGATGTGGGCTGAGTTTGCCAGAACTGCAAACAGAGAGTAAGTGGATGCACAAGTGAGTTTAAACGCCAGAAATAGACCGCTGGTGGGCGTGAACATAAACTAGACAGCAGCACAGACAAGTTCATCCTATATTTGTCGTGCAAGACAAAGCTGATACGTGATTCACACTCCTTTCAAACTATTAGGAATGTTTAAATTGGATACACAACTGATTAATACCCAAGATATTGAACAAAATGTGTTAAACTAAGGTTGAAACTCAACAGTTCAGCAATGTGCAAACTGCAAAGACACTCATTGCTGGATTGTGACATAATATTTCAGGGTAGCAACCATGTTTGTTATTATAATTCTTTATTATATGTTTATACTTCAGGGAATTTAACACACTATATAAAGCAGAAATCTATTTAAAAAGTCATTTCAATCTTGCCATGTAATCATCCCAGTCTTTTGAACATCACATCCCCAAGGGACCATTCTGCCAGGGATTTTAGGATGTTCTGTCATTCACACGTTTCCTTCTATAGAACACAACATGGAGTCTGTGAACGTCCTGCGTGGCTAATTCTGTCTGACAGCTGACACGTCTGAAGGACAGAAGTACCTCCCCCCTCACTCAGTGGGATCCAATCAGAGAGAGAGGCAGGGGGCCAGTGTTCCTTCTCACCTGTCACTCACACACAGTAATTGCTCCAGATTGCTCCTCCACTGCAAATAGTGATGGAACATGAATTACAAACACCCCTTCCCCCAACGGGAAAACTAATGATCCCAAAGCCATGTAATGAATCGTTTTCCCAAAACTAAAAATTGCAATTTCAAATCGAATAAGACCTCCAAATTCAATCAAATATTACATGACTCTTTATTTTTAAGAATGGAAATAAATGAATCCTTCAAGTTCATACTCAGTAGAGAACAGTACATTTAAAAAAAAAAAAAAAGCCACAAAAAGAACAAATGATTCAGAGGTGACTCACATCAGAACAGTTAATTTTACAGAGTTAGTTCTGAATGGAGAGTGAACTGAGTTCAATCAAATCAATCATTCAAAGACTCAACTATCCAATGAGTTCAATCAAACTACAATTTAAACATGACCCAAAAACCAGCATACATTCCTACACCTCCTCGTAGACTGAATCAAATATCTCAATAACAATTCCCATAAAAACTAAATCACAATGACTTCAGTTCAGAGTGAACAGGCTCATAAATGTGTCTGTTTTCTAACATTTACATCTATTGTTCTTTTTTCAATTTAAGCTTTATTTCGGCAGGGGGCATGACAAAGATTAACTTTGTTATAGGCAATAAAAAATAATAATACCATAAACAAAAATAGGACCAAGGGTCCTGTAGCTTACCAGCAAGCAGTCTTATAGTGATGATACAAGTTATGATAATTTTACGTGAAGTTTGACATTTGAATTAAAGAAATCTATGTCAAGGTCACTAAATAAAAGTTCACATACATTTATAAGACCTCCTGTAATACAAACACAATCCTAAGCTCTGAAGCAGTTTAGGTGATACAAGTCATTGAAAATTCAATATGTCAATTCTGAACTTTTAAGGTTAAACAAGGTCAAGTTGAGGTCAGCAAATGGACTTCATATATGACTTTCTAAATGTCTCTATGCAAACCCTGGCTCAATCTGTGACCATTTTGGTGATACAAGTCATTGTAATTTCACTGTCGAGTTCGACCCTCTGGTCACTGACAGTCAAGTTGAATGTCACCAAATGAAAGTTCATATATGACTTCCTAGATGTCAGTAACACAAACTTAGGCTCCATCTGTGACCCTTTTAGTGATACAAGTCATTGAATTTTCACATTTAACCTTTGAAGGTCAACAAAAAGGTCACCAAATGAAAGTTCATATGTGACTTCCTATATGTCTTTAATACAAACCTAGGCTCCATCTGTGACCGTTTTGGCAACGCAAGTCATTGTAAGTGTATTATATCAAGTTTGACCTTCAAAGGTCACCAACAGTCAAGTTGAATGTCACCAAATGAAAGTTCATAAGTGACTTCCTAAATGTCAGTAACACAAACCTAGGCTCTATCTGCGACCTTTTTAAAGATAGAAGTCATTGAATTTTCACTAGGTCACCAAAATTGACCTTCGAAGGTCAATATGAAGGTCACCAAATGAAAGTTCATATATGACTTCCTATACGTCTCCAATACAAACCTACACTCTATCTGTAATGATTTTGCTGATATGAGTCATTGAAATTTCACTGTAAAGTTTGGTCGTTGAAGGTCACTGAGGGTCAAGTTCAAGGTCACCCAATGAAACTTCATACATGACTTCCTGTAATAGTTTTGGTGATAGAAGTCATTGAAATTTCACTATGTGAAGTTTAACCTTCGAAGGTCACCGACGGTCAAGTTCAAGGCCACCAAATGAGAGTTCATACATGACTTCCAATAAGTGTTCAACGCACATACGTTCCCAATCTTCAATATTTTCAAGTCTAGAAACCTTTGAAAATTGTAGCATTTTGCTTGACCTCAAGTTTGAACTTTCAAGGTCATCTGAGGTCAACTTTAACACAGCCAAAATATAGGTTATATCTTACTTCCTTTATATCAGTAATACAAACTTAATCTCTATCTGCAACCATTTAGCTTCCACAGGCAATTTGGCCCCTTCTCCATAAGACCCAATGTTAAAGTATAGCGCCCCCAATAGACCCACTTCTGTTGATTCAATAAAAATAGGACTTGCACTGTAAATAAAGCGTATCAAGGTGAGTTCATTGCCAGATTTAGAAAAAAAGTCATTAGACAGTTTTGGAGAAATAATTTTTTTGAAATTTCAAGTCATATCTTTTAACATTGTTAATATATTCCCTGACCTCGAGTTTGACCTTTCAAAGTCATCTTTGGTCACATTTACTATTGCCAAAATAGAGGTCATATATGACTTCCTATATGTCGATAATACAAACTTAATCCCTATCTGCAACCATTTGGCCTACACAGGCCATCTTGCATATTCATAAAGTACAGCGCCCCCAATAGACCCACTTCTGTCGATTCAATTAAAATGGCGCTCGCACTGTACATTGACGGTACCAAGGTAGATTGATTGCCTGATTTAGAAAAAAATGTATCACGCAGTTTTTGAGAAATAATTTTTTTAAATTTCTCAGTCCTATCTTTAACATTGAAGCTAAAATTTCACGGGCCCATAAAACAGACAAACATGATTCAAACAAAAATCCGAGAAAAACATCTGGAGATATAGTCTAGTAGTATGTTATTACAAATTTATAGAAAATTCATCAGGCCAAAAAAAAAGATAAATATTCCAGAGGATGGACGACGGACGCCACACCACGACAATAGCTTATCGGCGATAAGCTGAAAATGGCATTATGAAAGCAAAATAGTAATCACTTCAAATAAGAGCAGTTCATTGATGAAAAGAGTTGACAGATGTTTTGAAACATCCGAGAGGGATTAGTTCAACCATTTTCAGTTCAATTTGGGGCCTATTCTAGGTTAATGGGACGTCATAACAAAATGCAGACTCACCCAGCTCTGTTTGAACCTGAGAAACATTGAGACTTCAAAAAAAAACCATGACTGTGTCCCGCGGCGACCCACTCGCCATGCAAGCAGTGAGGCTGGATATGGTTGGATTAAAAAAAAAAAAAAAACACATTTGTAAGCAAATACAACCTCATCTAGATTTCAGTGACCCCAACCCTACTGACTCAAATAGAGCACAGTGCTGGGTGCGTAAGCCAAGGCCAGTGATAAACTGTGGAGCTGAGAGATAAACAGAATACAAAGGTTTTAGAGTAGAAGTGGAGGCATTTCTGTAAATTATATCACCATAATAAAGCATGAGGAGGATTATTGAAAACACAATCTTCTTACTATTTTCAAAATTGAAGCAAACCCTATTTCTGTATAAGAAGCCTAGTTTACTCCTTTTTTTTGGTTGAATTTTCAAAATCCCCATGAGGTCAGCTTCTTACCCAGTTAAATATAAATAAATATTCATAATGGGAGAAAAATTCAATTTTGGCACTTCTCAGGGAACAAATATGAAGGTCTTTTGGATCCAATTTTCAAGATTTGGAGAATACCATGAACTTGTTATACAACTGTAAATGAGGATATAACCAACACTTCAAGAATACAGATTTTTCAATAGCATTGAAACCATGCTGAAAATTAGATAGCGCCAGTTGAACCAAATTAATAGTTGACTAATTTATGGTACCGTCAGCATATACACCATAGGGCTGGGTGGGTGGACCACACCCACGCGGTCCCCAGGCCCCCGCGGGCCACCCACCAAAAAAGTATGCGGGTGCGGGGCGGTTGCGGGGGCAAGAATAAATTTACTGAGGGTGCGGGTGCGGTTGTGGGTACAAAAAAATAAAATTTGCGGGTTAAGTGCGGGTTTAAAAAAAATTTGCGGGCCCACGGCAAATTTACAACCCGCGAGACGCGCGTTCATTATATCTCAAGCTCAAGTATGTCACACTCACAACAATAAATGTCATTCAACTCAATAAGTGAGCACAACAAAATAACCACTATGAGAAGTATATTAGCCCATATTGTGTGTTCAACTATTTTGTTGTCTTACCCACACAATTTAGGAAGGTACTCAACAAAATATGGCTTCTTCTTCTAATAGCCAGTATGGCTTGTTTTCAGAGTAGATGTCATAAATGAGTGCTAAATACGACTTAAACGTATTGTCAATTGCAATCAGAATTGCAATTAGCCACCCCATTGCTATCAGCTGTAACTCCTTTCCATTTGTAATCAATTATGTCAATTGCAATTCTCCTCTCTTGGTTGCATCTTGGTTGAATATCAGTTTTCTTTCCTGATCTTGATGTGACTATTTGTCACATGTAGCCAAAAGAATATGAATTTACAATCTACCAATCATGAATGTTGATGGTTGATTTATTTATTGAGATATCAGAGTACTTGATATATGTAAATACTATGTAAGTAAATGAGAGATGACTGCTATTTTTTGTATCAGAAAGAAGTATAAAAGTGCACTGCTTCCAATGTACATATCATTAGTAATTTATGAATAAACGATTCAAATGAATCTTATTGTCCATTTAAAAAAACTCATATACAGGCAATCCTGGCATTCCATTAACTAGGTAATGCATATGCATGGGTTTAAGTGGGTAAGATTTTGAAACTGCGGGTAACAACGGATACAAGAGTCATGGTACGTGCGGGTGTGGGCTAGTACTTGCGGGTGTGGGGCGGGTGTGGGCTCAAATCTTGAGAAAATGTGGGTGCGGGTGTGGGTGCGGGCTGAAAGCCCGTGGATGTGGGGCGGGGTGGGGGTAGAGAAGTTGGCCCGCGCAGCCCTATGATATACATGCAATTTGCGATGATACATAGACGAAAGCTTCCCCAGAAGAGTTTTCTCAGCATGAATGGCCATGATTTAGAATAAGAAATTGAACGAACATACACTTTTGGTCACGCAGTGTGTTCTTTGGAGTAGAGTTAGTTAAATATATAAAGGCTCTATGGATTCACAGCTGTAGATCCAAGAAAACTGAAAAAAGAGAAAGAGGTGAGACCATATGCTGTGTGTGCATGTGCAATGAAAAGGTTTTTTTTGAAAGGTAACCAATTCATTCCTTATCCTCAACTTTTTTTTTTTTTGCATAATTTGCCAGGCTGTTCCAATAAAAAGACTTACGTGTAAGTTTTAATGCGTCCTCGACTCTGAACAATGATAAATTCCGAAGGAAAGCAATCACTCGACTGTTACAATCAGCTATTGTGGCTGCTGGACCGCGGCCATTTCGACGTGCCTACTACTTAATATGCATGAGCGATTTGCATGAAAAGTCATATCAGATCAGTCATCAGATTTGACTGCTAGTAAATAAATTACATTTATGCATTAGAAATTCATTACTATAAATACAGAATGTCTAATTACAAATATGGGACGATTTCAAGAACATTAACTATCTGAAAGTGCTAGGAAACAGGGAAATCGGGCATTTTGCACCAGGCATCAAGTTTACTTACGTATTCAGCAAAAGTTTGGCCACATCTTCATCGGAAATATCTCCAAACCTGGCTTTAAAAGTTTGCCAGCGATCACTTTGGCCTTATATATTTATCCTGGCCTTCAATCGATCTTCTTCCTGGCCTTTTCTAGCACTTTTACGGGCTGAATCAGTCAGATGTTTCTTTGGCGGCAGCATTTTGCTGTTGCAACTTCTCTTCACTTCCGCGTCCACTGCGCACATCTGCTTTCACGTGACATCATTTCTGCATATTCATGAATACTAATGAGGTATTTCAAATGGTGTGGGGAGTTTCTGCGGGCCGCAAAACCTATTTTCACATTCAATATTCGGGAGATTGCAAGCGGTCTCAGAGAAAACATTTATTTATTCCCGTTTGTTTGGGTCATATCTACTAAATTATATATATAAAAAAGAACAGATTGGTTACCTTTAAATTATCCTTTTTGCAGCTCAGAACAACTGTCCACTCCCTGCTCTTCTCCAGGTCAGGAAACCCCACAGCACATAGCTGCTTCAACCCTTAGCCTGTTACTTTCCACCATTTTCCTCACTCTTACATTCACAAACAGCATTTCTGAATTAATTTCCCTGTAAATGATCACTGGTAAGTGAGGAGCCAGAGTGGATATTTTCTGAGATCAGAACACATAACATCTGTTTTTTGTTTATGCACATATTTGTTTTATAACACTGTATAAAAAGGCTGCAATTCATATGTAGTTTACACGGTATAGACAATTTACAAGAGAGGGTATGCCTAACCAATGGGAAATGAAAGCTAACTCTCAACTTTGACCAGTGGCGGCTCGTGAACTGGCGATAGGGGAAGCTCAAACAATCCTTTGAAATAAATGATTGGTCATAACCTGTTTTCAATCATTCATTTAAATTACCATTACAAAAACTCCAAAAACTCTTAACATTATTATATATGGCCAGTTTTCATTACGACTCCGGACTTCTCACGCTTTTCTTTACTCAGGGGTTGAAAGCAATGCATGTGTTTCATGATCGTTTAAATGAAATAAGATAATTTGAAACGTCTTTATGCAACTCCATTGCTTCCAACCCCTCCAGCGCACAAGAACTTCAATTCGACATGAGAATCTTTTACATACGCGTTGAATACTTGCAGAGTACTGCAGAGGAACGTAAATATGCCACTTAAACTCACACCGAATGCGTGAGAGTCAACAGGTATGCGTTATAAATAAAAACTGGCCACACCTGATAATGTTGTGAGTTTTCGGAGTTTCTGTAATGGTAATTTAAATGAATCATTGAAAAAAGGTCATGACCAATCATCACTTTTAACGGATTGTTTGAGCTTCCCCTATCGCCAGTTCACCAGCCGCCGCTAACTTAGACTTCATGCACATTGTTTTCAAATCCAAAGTTGTGGTGTACTGAGCCAAAATTGTGAGCTTAAACCAAAACTGTGTCACAAATAATATTCCCCTAGGCCAGGCCACGCTTCTCAGTGCGGCATGTTGTGGAAACTTTGTGCGAAATGCGTTACATGAATAGAATTTTATTTAATGCCTATATATTCGTCCAACAACCAAATGTGCACACACACACAGCAGATGCTTTTCTAAGTCATGACCTTAGCTTCAGTACAAGAGGGACCTGCCAGCGCTGAGCCAAAATCAGCTCCTAATACATTAGGAGGAAAAATGAAATTATTGCCGGCAAAATCAATTCAATAAAATCACAAATAATAGCCCTGTCTCAGTCTAATGCACATGAATCAGGCTGTACACAAATATGAATGAACACATCAACAAATTTGCATAATCATGTATAATTGAGCCGATATTCTATTGTGTGGAATCAGCGCCATTGAGGTTCTTGACGTCTAGTCTTCTTGTACCATTTTGACCAGAATGATTGGTCCTTTTATAAAAAACAGAAATTTGTGTTTGTAGTAAGTCATGGTAAAAGGCAAAACTAAGGATGAATGATAATACTTCAGGCCAGTCCATGCGCACAGTATGCTAACCTCTTACAGCAAGAAAATAGTATCCTCATTCTCTACTAATTGAGGCCATAATTAAGCCAAAATGAGAAAATAATCATTACATATTCCGGTGTCTTCAATTTTATAGATCTAAAAAAAACCCCTCTACAATTACAATATGGCTTATTTTAAACGTTCCTTAAAAGCCTTTTTAAAATCAGTTTTCTTTCCATGTGAGGCAATAACAGACTGGCAATCTGACTTTTATGAGACATGTAGAGGTTGCATCACTGAGCGTTTAAGTCGTTTAGGCACTTATGTTATGATTCTGAATGGGGGAAGAACTAATTACAGACATTGGCGCGAGCTAATCATAGACAAAGGCACATTTTATCATCACAAAAAGGTGTTTCATGGACACAGCTGTGCATAGCAATCACCTAACCAGGCTTATTGCCATTTAATAGTGTTTGATAATGTCACTCTGTGAATATTTTCATTTAAATGGCCAGGAAGTGTCAAAGTGGACTATTCAAAATTGTTAGAATAGCGATGGCCCCTCATAGGAAAAAGTCAACGAAAATTCTTCAGATATAAAGGACAAGAGGTCCGCCAGCAGCCATACCACTATTCGATCTGCTCCAGCCACGTGGCTGAAGCTAAGCAGGTGTGGGCTTGGTCAGTACTTGGATGGGAGACCACCGAGGAAAACCAAGTTGCTGCTGGAAGAGGTGTTGGTGGGCCAGTAGATGGCGATCTTCCCTCTGGTGGAATAATTCCCCAATGCCCCAGTGCAGTGATGGGGACACTGTACTGAAGGAGAAGCCGTCCTTCGGATGAGACGTTAAACCGAAGTCCTGACTCACTGTGGTCATTAAATATCCTATGACACTCTTCGATAAGACTAGGGGGTTCCCCGGTGTCATGGCTAAAGTCCCAACCTGGCTCTTTCGACCTGCCACCTAATCATCCCCTGATCCAATTGGCTGCGCATTTGCCCTCTCCCTCCCCATCTCAACCCCCAGGGCTCCCTTGAAAAAGAGATTTCAATCTCAACGGGACTTCCCTGGTTAAATAAGGGTTAAATAAAAATAAAAATAAAAAAAGGACAAGAAACACAATATGCCCTTCAGTTCAAGAGGTTTGCTAGAATAAAGTATAATATTTAACACTGACACCAGGTGCATTGTTTCAGGTGTACAATGAAATTCACAATTGGTGCATTTCCTCTGTGATCTATCAGATAAGTCAAACAAGTCTCCAGTAGACTCATGCAACATCAAATGCGGTTGCATTTTTCTTTGTAAACATTTTATTACTCAAACACATCCACTGAAAAGTCACAGAAACATGATTCAGGCCAAAATTTATCATGAACATGTTATTTCCTGATGGCTAGCATTTAGTCAGGAAAAGCCATCATCAATTCTGTGCAACAGTTTTACCACTGAAATAAACCAAAATAGAACATTTTCTTGACATGCCAGAAAAAAAAACTGACATGATTGACCATCATAAGAAATTCCTAAGTTCTCAAATTTAACTTGAAGCATAGTAAGGGCGCTCCTGCCATGTTCCTTTAGACATAAGGAAAATTTTCCAAGGGCATCCGAGAAACAGGACAAATGTGCATGCAGGAAAACCAATAAACGTCCCTAGAGTTCTGGAATGTTCTGAGAACATAACCGCCTTCATGGCTGAGGAATAACAAAACCAACAAAAACAAAACCCACATAACTAAAATGACTTCAAAATTTGGCTCTCAGCTGATATAAATTATGATTCATTTCACTAGAGAACTGAATTTAAGCTTATATTTATTCATGAAAGGGTTCACAATTAAGATAAGACGTACTTTATAAAACCCTGTGGGGTAATTTGACCTCTACATTTTACCCATCCAATAGTTAGGAGCTGTGGGCAGCCACAGAGCAGTGCCTGGGGACCAACTCCAGTTCTAAAGCCAGTTCCTTGGTCAGGGGTACTGGTAGGAGTGTTCCTATAATGCATGTTTTTCTGGGTGGGGTAAACCAGAGTACCAGGAGGAAACCCATGCAAACACAGAGAGAACATACAAACTCCACGCAGAGAGGCCCTGGCCAGCTGGGGCTCAAACATGGAACCTCCTTATTGTGAGGCAGCAGTGCTAACCATTGTTGTGTTACTGTTGTGAGATTACGAAAAATACATGCCAGAATACAATATAGCCGATACATGATTGATATTAAAATGTACTCAACTACCAGAGACCAAACCTGCAACAAGGATGCTAGATTGATGCTAGAATTCACTCTTGTTAGCACACCCAACAAAGCTGCACCCACCCCACGAATACAGCAGGCTTACAGTAGCAAACACACAATTAGGAAAGAAGCGGGAGAAGCAAAGCATGCTGGGATGACTCACACGGGGCCGTACCAGACAGAAAACGTCTGCTCGAATCCGCCGTCGTACCCTGGCTCCCAGGAGACATTGGCCGTGGTGGTGGAGACAGAGACGTGGATGTTGGTGGGAGCGTGTGGGCTCGTGCCTGAGAGGAAGAGAGAGAGCTCATGCACCGCACAGTCCGTGAGTCAATGTACAGTCGCTATGGAAAAGTTAGCTACGCAAACCCTGTTAATACATCCACATGGCAGCTTTGTCGATGACGTGTTATTTGACTTAAAAAGTTCCAATTATCATCAAAATCAATGGGGATCCACTACATATCACCATTGACCCACAAAATTAACGTGAAATGGATACACCAAAAACTGTACCCTGCAGAGTCAGAACAAGCTAAATATCAGCAATGTGTAGAGATGCGCCAAGTTTGGTGCCACAACTCTGAGAAAAATTTTGAATCATCACCACAATCAATAGGGATCCTCCTCATATCTCCCTTAGCCCAGAAAACTAAGAGAAGAAAAAACCAAACAAAAATTATAGTCTGTAGAGTGAGAACATCAAATTATGGAAGGACCGAAGGACGGACAGGGGTGATTGCAATATACGCCTATCCAGTGGAGTGGGCATATAAAAAATGGCCGTCATACCGAGGAACATCACCCAATATGTGTGCTCAAGGTCATTATCAAGGTCAAGGATACCATGAAGGCATGTGATCCCTATGTGGTTCATATCATATATCAGTTTTAATCGGAGGGGGTGACATCCATATCCAGTAAACCGCGTCAGAATTACAGCACTTTAAAAATCGTGTCACCATCCAATTACTTCATACCTCTCTGTACATGACCGCTAATTGAAGCAAACAGCTAGCACTATGATCTTATATCCATCATCTCATTTCAACTTGCAGGGGTACAGAGACAAATTCAAAAATTATGTCACTGTCCAAACACTTCAGACTATAGTGTCGTCTTAAGAACGTTTTATACTTGAAAGACATGTCTGTTGACAGTGTCCGATTACCAAAATGATGGAAGAGAGACAAAAGCAAGAGCTGTCCGACAGTGTTTTATGTTGTACCTGTCAAATATTTGTAATGTTGCAAACACTATTGTCGGTTGTTTTACAATTTCATTGGCTGGATGGACCGAGAGTTCAGTGGTTGTCACGGATATAGAACTTTGATACAGTAGCATTCGCAAAACTACTGATTGGTCCTAGTAATAAAGAAATAACTAGCTATAATTAGCCGCAGGCATTATCCAAGACTTCATTTAAGCATTAAAAAAAAAAAGGTATCGTCCGACACTTTTCCTAAGACATCTGTCGACGTATGTCCTACAAGTATAAAACAAGTATTGGAGTCTTGCAGAAAAGATAATTTCAAAACCAACAATTAAAAGCAATTAATTAAACAGGTCTCCTCCTCAACCACCACAATGCGAGAGGGGGGACTCGATCTGCGCTTCAGGGGGGACGGATGTGTGCGGGTTGGCAGTGTTGGGGGGCAGAAAGACCGTACCGATGACCAAGAGGCGCGTGCTGGCAGTGATGCTGGTGACGACGTTAGTGGCCACACACTCCCACTCCCCGTGGTCCTCCTTACTGAGGGAGGTGAACTGCAGGCTGCCGCTCGGCAGGACGTTGTGCTGGCTCTTGCTGGGCTTCCCCACCTGAGTCAGGGGCGAGGCGGACGGGCACGTGGGTACCAGGCCGGACAAGTGGCCATGGTGGCCTCATGGCTCATAGCTGTCTGTTAATGTTGTGCTAAAGCCATTCACACCGCTTTATAAACATCTCACGTCCAAAACTTATTGTGCAAACAGAGCTAAGTGCCGCAAACAAAGGGAATATACTAGGGTAATAAGTGCATTCAGGGCGAGAGATGTACTGTATAAGGGGTACTAAGAACTGCATTTAGGAGAGATTTACTGTACAAGGGGTACTAAGAACTGCACTAAGGGTATGAGATTTGCTATAATAGGGATACTATGCACTGCATTAAGGATAAGAGATTTACTGTACAAGGGGTACTAAGAACTGCATTAAGGGCGTAAGATTTATTGTACAAGGGGATTTAAGAAATGCAAAAAGCGTATGAAGCAATGCAAAAAATGTGAGTACATAAGGTATTGAAAAGTGCAAACAAATGAAACAGAATTATCCAAACAAGTATTACAATTAAATGTAATACTGGCATGAGCTTTACTGGTGAAGGGGCATTAAATGCGTACTGTCATGGCCCAGCATGCATTTTAAACTTGAAAAAAAACTGGTCAATTTTTCAAGCTTGTCGCAGTTGGAAATTGCTAGTTTAATATAACACTGCGGTTAATCATTGATGTTTTCCAAAAGCAAATTATTTTGTTTTGGGCAGGACTCATACTATATTTGGTTCAGTGTTTTTTTTTTTTTTTGTTTGTTTAAACATCCATTTTGCTCTCGCAATCTATGAGACGTTTGTGCGCTGCCATGTCTAGCCATGGATACTGTAAAGAAATCTTGTGGAATCTTAACTGAGTTCACAGGCCATGATATTGGATTACACGAGGTTTGTTTAAAAAAATAAACAAAAAGGAAACCTGAACGCTGTCCATAATATTGGATTACACACACCATGTTAGAAAAAACAAGAGGAAACCAAAGCACTATCCATAATATTGGATTACACGCGGTATGTTAGGAAATAAACAAAATGACAACCAAAACATAGAAAAAAAAATCGCCAGTATTCCAAGGCATTGTGTTCTCACTTATACTGCAAGATCTCAAAGTCACCTGCTAAAACCAACACTGCAGACAACAGAAAAATCTCTCTGATGACCAAGGAGCATCCAGTGCACGTCCTTGACCACGACAGTGCTCCTTCAAGGACTGTAAAAAGCATTGCAAACATTGAACTATGCATTGCAAGGAGGGGCCGAGATTTACAAAGTCAGTAGATAGCATTTGGCTGACAGAGCTGAAAATCCAACAATCCTCATTAAACTTGTCCAAAACTATAATCGGCAGTGTCCTAAACTTTCAGGATCTATCCCAAAATTATAGGCTATTGTACACCAGAGAGTGTACACCAGCACCCTGTGGTGTAGATGGGTGCCCTGCAGGGGGAGATATGAGATGTAATGATGGAGATTTGGAGGTTCCTACTTTTCTCCACACGATAGTCGGGATTTCGGGGTCTCCTGATGCAGCACAGGGGATGACCAACTCCCTCCCAGCCTCCTGCCGGTATTCTCCTCCGGGGCGCACGTTAAAATAGGGGGGGTCCTGGGGTGGTGTGAGGCAGAGACCACGGTCATCATATCTGGGGTCAAACCAGTATCTCCGTAAAGTCGCTGTACACTTGCTGTACCGTATGGTGGACACTTCAGACCTGTCTAAAATTTTACTAAGACCTGTTGCTTACATTCTGAAAATAATAGCCATACTGTCACCATTCATGACAGAATCTCTGGACCAAAATTTAAAGGATTCATCTTTCAACAGAAAGAGTCACAATTCTGTTCCAGATATGATTCCATAATCTTTGCATAATAATGGAAGATTTTTCAAGAAACACCCATAACAAACATCTGGATGCACATAATGAACTGAGGGAGTTATAATAAACCATTAATGATAATGAGTCTGCAGAAATAGCCTTCCAAAAATTATTCAGCAATGTGTGTACTTTGTATTACGATGCACAAGATGGCCCCTCAGTTTGTAAAAAAAAAAAAAAAAACCAACAAAAAAAAAAAACAAAAAACTTCAAAAGTTTGAACCACTGAGGTCATCTTTGTAAAGCTTTTGAATGACACTAAAATCACCTAGCCCAGGGAATGGCAACGCCAGTCCAGGAGAGCTGCAAAATCCGCAGGCTTTCAGTCAGCAGGCAACTAATGCCTGGGGATCAAGGTAAGCAGACTCATTAGCCAATCAGAGACTTAAATTAATCATGCATGTAGAAACATGCTACGAGCCTGAAGACACTGCGGCTCTCCAGGACTGGAGTGGCCCATCCCTGCGCTAAACTTCCTCCATCAAGCATGACGTGACTTCTTCACAAAGTAGGATTCCCAAGTTAGCAGGATTACCTCTGTTGGGGTAGTTACTCTAAAAAAGTAATGCATTACACATTACTAGGTACTTTTTTTAAAAAAAGTAATCCCTTACTTTGCTTAATTACTCACTGCTGAAAGTAAATAGTTACACTACTAGTTACATTACTTTTGACCTGAAATTCATTATAACTTAATTAATTAACCATATCATGTTAAAACCTGGCATATGCCCAGATCAGCACACGTTTTTATTCGAGTAAGGATGACACACACAAGATCTCTCTTTCATGCTCTTTAAAAGGTGCACTATGCAAGTTTGTTGACATCACTTCTGTTGACATTCGAATTCAAACAAAACAGAGGTAGCTCGCCCCTCCCTCCCATAGTTCCCTCCCTCCTATGCTTCCATAACTGTCAACTCTTGTCGGTGATTGGCCGGAACGGTTTGTTATGTTCTGGGGCACAGCCTGTGCCCCTTGTGTTTATTTGCCGTTTGTGACGCCTGTGCGGTCTCCAGAGCCTGGGCTTTCTTTTACAGTGAATTCAGGGGCAGGCAGCTGGCGGATCGTGGGGCGATGTCGGCGAATTGTGACAAAAATATGATCGCGCAGAAAATAAACAAACTTGCATAGTGCACCTTTAATACAGCAAAGCCATCAGCGAAGTTGTAAAAATCAGCCTAAACAGCACTTCACAGAAAAGTGAGTCAAGTACAAGGCTACACTACTGGCATAAACAAGCATGAAAAAGGAAGTCTGATTTGTTTTTCTGTCCTCGGTCTCAATTGCCAATATATACAAAAGGAAGAAGAAGAAGAAGAAGACGTTTTTCTGGCCTCCTGTTCTGCCGATAGTCGAAGACTTTAAAGTAATGCAAGAAATGAAAGCACTGAAGGTGCTGATGCCTAGGTGCTTACAGTAGTGACAAGTATGTCCCTCAATGAAGCTATAAAATTGGGTGTGGACATATCAGAGTACCCTAGCTGTTCATCTGTGCTTGACATACTCAAATATTTACCCACCAGTGGCAGTCTGATGAACATTAATGTACAGTTATGGAGGGAAACACCTTTCACACTATTCAGGGTCTATTTAACACTGGCCAAAAATTAGTGCAATTCAGACTCTGTGGGAACAACAATCGGTTTTTGGAGGGAAGCACCTTTCATACTATGCAGGTCCACTCTAGCACTGACCACCCAAAGGGACTCTGGGCCACCAGACCCCTTTGGAACATCAATGTTCACTGACCAATGAAATAGCTGTGTTAACGGATCAACTACACAGCCTGTCTCTAGCTTTACGGTTAACACTTTTTTGTTCAGTTTCACTAGCTCTTTTTCTAGACTTTCTCTCTTTATCACATGTCCTACGTAAATCACTGACTCTCTCAGTTTCATTAGCCCTACTTTGTCTTACAATGCACTTCTTGCTTACTGCACTACAGAACACATAGCCACACCTCTGACAGACCGACTTTCTGCAGTGCTCTACCGAACCACACCGGGGACAGACTTTGGTCAAAGCCATACCTGTGCATAAATCATAAGTACCAATATGTAAATGACTACCCTTTAAACCCTATAAGTTGAAGCTAACTATACAAGATTGAGTCTCTTACCAGATACTTTTGAGAAAGTTTCACCAAACGCAAAGAAGAAACACACTCTATTCACAGAGCCACGTGCTGACACATAAATTATGCGCATGTGCACCAACGCAGCTAAAGTACTTCAGTATTATCATTAGAACAGTGGTAGCTTCGTAGGTTTGTGCTCCATTTTTCAAGTTTTGCCATCAGCAGTGGCCATTGCTGTGATATAAATCGAACTCACAAGTTGTAAAGCGATCCACTGTGAAGAGTAGAGATGCCAAGTCTCACGCATTCGGCGTAGGTCTCATGCATTTTTTAGGCTTATTCACCGTAGTCTGCAATTATTCAATGAACGCTTATTAATGAGATCCTTACGCGGAATTAAAATCCTTGTGCATTGAAGTTTTAGTTTCGCTTGCGTGAAGGTGGACCTCACCATGTAAAGCGATTATGACTCCGGACTTCTCGTACTTCTCTTTACTCAGGGATTGGAAACAATGCATGTGTTTCATGATAGTTTAAATTGTTAACATGAAAGACCATTTGAAACGTCTTTATGCAATTCCATTGCTTTCAACCCTTCAGTAAAGACAAGCGTGAGAATTCCCGAGTCATAATCGATTTCCGTGTCACTAGTGGGGAAATCCACCGCAATGCACATGAAACTGATGAACTTAATGCACAATGACTTAAATTCCGCGAGTGAATTTCTTCAAAGCGCGTTGATTGAATAATTGCTGACTATGGCACAGGAACGTGAATGCCACTAAGAGGCGAGAGACTCAGGCCGAATGCGTGAGACTTGGCATCTCTGGAAGAGCTTTTTCTTCGTTGAAGTCTTGATCGCTCGCAGCAGCCATCATGGAAATCAAATAGTGCTATAACTCGAAATCAAAGCTCTATCTCAAAAATCTGGCAAATTTAAATCCAAGAGATCATGGCATTTAACCCAAAGAGCCATATTCTAGGACTTGATTTTGACCGGCGTAGCGGCTATCCTGGTAACAGACAGAATGACTGAATGAATGACACACAAACAAACCACCGTATACCTCGCTTGCGCATGTGCACTGAGGCTTAACTAGATAATTTATTTGTAAGTAACTGTAATGCCATTACTTGGGTTATCAAAGTGATGTGTTACATTACTGCATTACAGATAAATGTAATCTGACTACAGCAGTTAGTTACTTTGTAATACGTTACTCCCAACACTGAGGATAACTGCACTCCGAAAACCTGAAACTCCTAAAAAAAAATCAGGAACATGGACTGAGGTAATATGAGGTTTTCAGAGTTGACTCCTAACTCTCACAACCTTCTTGTGAAACACCTTTCAGATCATCTGCAACTGACAAAGATAAAAAACAGAGGCGAATATGAGCCCAAGCCCCCCTGACGCACCTTTAGCACCAGGGTGGCCGGGGGCGACTGCCCCATGGTGCCCAGGATGTTGTAAGGCACACAGGTGTAAGTGCCGAGAGAATCCTCTGTCATCTCCTCCACACGAATGCTCCCGTCCTCCATCTGGCTCCAGCCTGGATACTACAGAGGACAGGAGGGCATCCCCCTTAAGACTCTGACTTTTTTCCTTAAGTTTTCCCTTAACATTAAAAAAAAACATTTTTGCTCACACTTTAGATGAGGTGTTGCTCATAAAGGCTTTATACAGCATGTATAATGCCTTCATAAATGAGACATAATGTCTTCATAAATCATACATAAGCAAATTTCATGTTTTGTGAATGGTGAAATAACACATCCTTATTCAGCATGTGATGTCAGAAGTGACAGTGACAATGAAATTTGCTTATGTATGATTTATGAAGACATTATGTCTCATTTATGAAGGCATTATACATGCTGTATAAAGCCTTTATGAGCAACACCTCATCTAAAGTGTGAGCAAAAATGTTTTTTTTTAATGTTAAGGGAAAACTTATACATGCTGTATAAAGCCTCCGTCTATGAGCAACACTTCATCTAAAGTGTGACCGCATTTTTTTTTTTCACATATCAGGGCAACGTCACATACATATTCTGGATCTGCTGGTTGTAGCATTTCACTGAAGCTACATCACACTTGCCGTATATTGAGAGAAATATTCAAACCCCAGGATGCCATGTGTAGGCTCCGTTTCGTTGGTGTTGCGGCAGTGAATGAGGATTACTTGACTCGCGTGTTTCCAAAACAATTCCACGGATTCCAGAGATTTAAAAGGTCAAACAAAATTTATTTTAAAGAAAATACGCTTGTTCGTTCAACAATTATTTACATATGAACATTAGAACCAATCCATTCACTTTTTCCTTTTAATTATCCGAACACTGCAGTCAAAAAACTGTACGCTCAAAACTTCCATGCACACCCCATGACTCATAGCACCCAAAGGACACGTAAGCACCCAATGTATAGCTTTTCCTTCCTTGAGCACCAAGCCCCGTATGAAATGAGTGCAGTTGCGCACAATTATAATTGTATGATAAATAAATGTGCGCTCTTTAATTTGGGAGGCTCCACAAACACTCCACTACCTATTTATTTACGTAAAATTAATAATATAATTAATACGCTCAAACTTAAATATTGCTGGAGCATATAATTGAAAACAAAATGCAATTTCGGCTCTTACACCATGTTTTGATAGCCACATCATTATACATGAAATGGAAAATAATATCTAGATCATGTGCAAGACTTTATACATACTTCCCCGGAATTCAACAGGACATATTTGGGATCGTTGGAAACCTTGGGATCTCAACTAGAATTTAAAATAGGACTGAAGGTCCACAGGTTTGAAAACAGCAGTTGTATTTTATTGACCCATATATGGGTCCGTAGGTTTTATGGAGTTAACAAAGCTACGGGCTCTAAAGTGAACGAGAGTGGGCCCCGGAAGAACGAAACAGGAAGCCTCAGAGCATAAAAAGCAGGATGTGAAGTACTACAACCCTCTACAAGCAGTATGACTAGCATAGCAAGTGGCTGGAAAATATCCAACCATATCATGATCATGCAGTGAGCCACAGGCAGATGACACGTCACAAGAAAGCTGTATGAAAATATGGCGGGTTTTAGGTCATTAAATGACTAAGAAGCGCAGCAAATAAATGGCAAATATTTTGTAATTTATGCAAATACGCAGGTGCTGAGAGTCAAATGATTCACGATGGTGGAAAGATTCTTGTGAACGCAGCCTGTAGTGTTTAGATTCGCTTGTCACTGTTACTGAATAGTCTCCTTCTGATAAAAGCAAATAAATGAAACTGAATGTATTTGGGAAAAATGCACGCCAGTGATGATCTGAGATCATATTTACAATTCTACACCAAAAAAACAGAGTAAACCTTTGAAGGCTCACTCTACCTGGTTACGTTTGATATGACATCTTACTGAGTAAGTAGTTGAGAGATTTTTGTAATCATAAACCTCCATTTGTAATTCACAATCCTCAAGGATATGACAATTTTCAGAATATCACAATATAAATGCACGCATAATGATGGATAAAAAATTATTATGAAACGTAACATTCCTTCGGAGTGACTGACCTTCTCGACTCTAAGCGGGTATCCGTCTTTTTCCCATTTGACTAAAGTGACGGGTGGATTGGCGTCCGCTGGGCAGCGTATGAAACCTGGCAGTTTTCTTGGGACGTAGATGACAGGCGGCATGTTCACAACTCTGGCAGGGTCTGGGAGAGGAATGGCAGTCAAATCAGCAGAGACAGCAGCACGGAAGGAGAAAAAACAGAGAGGAACAAATGTGAAATACAGCAGGCGGGAGAACTAAACAAAAGCTCTGAAATTCATGAGGGCAAACAGGTAAATGCATTTTTTAATCAAAACGTGAGATAGGGTAAAGCAATGAATTAAACAAAGAAACAAACATGTGGGAATGGAGCAAATGTATGTAGCCTTATGTTTCAAAATCACACAAAAACCGCGGGGTACACTGATAAGCAGGAGCCCAGGGGGCTATTGCACGAAGGCGGGATTATCAGTCTACGTCACTACATATATCACCCCGCTCTACTGCGCATGTCGACTGCAGAAAGAGAGCAGGGGCCTATTGCACGAAGGCGGGATAAGGGATTAGCCCAGGATCGGCACGGGATTAGCTTGATCTTAAAACCCATTTCAGTTGCACAGAGCGTGTGAGCTACACCATGGCACTAGTTACTATGGAAACAAAGTCTGTGGAGCTAGCCAGCTCTGAAGCAGGCTTACGCACTAGCTAAGCTCCTGCCGCCAGCCAATTTCACTTCACCTCATTCAGCAGTCACCCAAATTGAAAATCAATGTCCTTAAAAGTCATTCGGAATTGTCCACTACAAATTGCTATCTCAATTACAGTAGGCCCAGCGTAATTATCTTGGAAACTTGTGACCACTGATGTCAGTAAAATAGCCAATAATTGATCATTACATCCAAGTATCCATGTGACAGTGACCATCACAATTCAATCAGTCCCCCTTCCATGTCACATTTTAACCATATTTAGAATCCGTCATTATCAGATTTGTCCTTATTCCACAAATTGAGACTTCCATCAGAGAGGAAAATGAGCAGTGCTGTATGAAGTGGGTACCGTGTTTCAGCGCGGTCTTAAATCGCTGCGGTAACCCCCTTCATAGAGCACTGCTACGGGGTAAAGTACAGTCGTTGCCTTAGTGCTGGATACGTGTGGAATGTCACTCGCTTCGCAGTACTGGAATCAAACATTTTCAGGAGGCTCCTTGTCGTAATTTTCTGACGCTAACATTTTACTTTATAATTTGAGTATGCCTCCATCAGAGGTGATTAAAAGCACAAAGTAAACTCAACTAGTCTGAAAACGTCTTCTTGATCAGACTATCATTTCAGTTTGTATCGGACAAAAAATGGGCTTCTAGCAAAATTGTAGTACGTATAGAGGGATTATTTGTTTATCAACACCGCGGATGCACGCGCAACTTGACTGCAGAAAGAGCAGCCCCTTTAAACTGTTTGACAGGTTGTCATGGTTATCTTGCAGTTGCGATGTTGGCTAGCTAGCGATGTTGTCAGCGTAGCCAACTACAAACAGTTTATCGCCGAGGGATAAAACAAGTTATGCGGCTGAACTAACATTAGTGAATGGGATACGTCTTAACACGTTGACTGTAAACTATGAGATAACTCGTAATGGCGGGTCAGGGCCAGCGTTAGACCTGAAAATTCGGGGGCAATTATCCATCTCTTTATTGACAACAATTAGTCCTGGCTAATTCTAGATGGTTTCCTTTATAAGTACGTTTTCCAATTCAAGAACAATCAAGTGGCAACTGAAGACACGGCTTCTCTCCCCAATGGGATCTAACAGCAAATAATGGGCTACATTCAGTAGATAAAATTATTTAATAATAATTAGGTCTATGCACTGGCACTCAGCAACGATATATTTTTTTTTTCCAGCGAGAGCGGCGTTACAGAACTCCAGCGAATGAAGGTATTTTTTTTCCAGCAAGAGCGGCATTACAGAACTCTTCAGCGAATGAAGGTAATTCTGGTGACAAGTATACGTGGTTTCCTCCATTTACATTTTCCAGTCTGACAGCTGGCTATTTTTTACAGCAAGTTGCATGACCGTGCTGCAAAAACAGGTACTTGCCGAAATTACTTTAATTCGCAAATGAGTTCTGAAATGCCGCTCTCGCTGGGAAAAAAAAAAATTAACGTTGCTGAGTGCCAGTGCATAGACCTAATTATAATTAAATTATTTTCTCTACTGAATGTAGCCCATTATTTGCTGTTAGATCGCATGGGGGAGAGAAGCCGTGTCTTCAATTGCCACTTGATTATTCTTGAATTGGAAAACGTGCTCATTAGCCAGGACTAATTGTTGTCAATAAAGGGATGGATGATTTCCCCCGAATTTTCAAGTCTAGCGTTGGCCCTGACCCGCCATTACGAGTCATCTCGTAGTTGGCAGTCAACGTGTTAATGACCCATACGCTTTAGGTGCAGGTGAGTGGATAAATGACGAGAAAGATGTATAAAGTGTGGGTCATTGTGAACAAGAAAAACAACTGCATCCTGACCGCGAACTGCACCTGCATGTAATTTAGAATAATATAACATTACAAATTAATTATAGCTTCCTTTGTACTTGTTGTACATATTTGTTTTTTTTTCCCTCTCTCATATCACTATCTTTTTGAGCTGCTGTAACGATGAAATTTCCTCGCTGTGGGATCAATAAAAGTTTATCTTATCTTTCCATTGCTATGTAACCTCGTCTTCAGTCACTGTCGTTATTGTGGTAAACATTTCCCAACTCATTTGCTGCAATAATACAGCTGTGCATGCGGGCATATCTAGCTTTATCACCATTCAAACCAATGAGTCTAACATATTATATTGCTCGAAATTAATACCAATGTTCTTTTTTCTCTCAGCTTGGGGTCATGCTGTAGGCATGCTGCAGCACTGATGCTCCAAGTCTGTAAAATTTGCGCGTTTTGTTATTCTTATCGAAACGGTTTGTACAACCAACAGCACAACAAGACATGGTCGCGGCTCTTCCTGGGGCCTATTGCACAAAAGTCGGATCCTGAGATCCTGGATCAACGCCAAAGCGAGGATTGCCATATCCCAAACAGCGCGTCGCTGGCTTAATTGATTGCACAAAGCCAAAGCGGTTGGAGGAGGATAAGTGAAGCCTGGTGCCGCTGATCCTGCTGAGTGCGCACACTCGGCTACCTCAAATAGACCCCGGATTCGATCACAGAATTGCTGATCATCATCATGGACACAAATAGACCCTTTCGGTTTAAGGACGTGAAAAAGCGAGATTTGGAGTGCGCATGCTCTTTGCAGACTATGTGGGGCAGAAGATGCACAAATCCTATTTAAAAGGTGGGGAATTATAAGTTCTTTCGCTTTCCCCATGGTAAAAGGCAGTTTACAGGATTCGGACTATAAACAGGAATATTTTTCGTTCGGGAACATTCTAGGGTGTGCAGCGTACATTTTGTGTCTGGATGGCGAGATTAAGAGTTCTGTATTCAACCTACTCCAAATATCGATTGATGTTTGGGTACCCAGAGAAACATTAGTATATAAAAACAAGTCAAGCGTACGTACAGTTAAGGAAATTTAGAGTTTAGTTTCAAGTGTTGCTATTCGTGTCAGTTGCATGTCGTTAACGGCGGCTGTCATGTCACTGATGACACACTGGGTTGCTAGGGCAGGCGCAGCATATGCATTTGCGGTATTAAATATTAATGTTAAATTCTAAACCCCCTTTCTCACTGATAAAACTCCACTACAACATATTGGCGCCCCCCTTTTAAAATCGTTCTGGCAAATAAAAAGCCGGAAAAAAGCGTCGGCTGGATCCAAAATTCTTTTCCCCCTGACGATATAGCTAGACTAAGCTCTATTAGTTTTCTCCTACAAACTGAAAGCATTGACTTCTTCAGCGCAACAGAGACTTGAGAGACTATATCGGCGAGATACTGTCAAGGCAAGTCCTTGACATTGTTATTTTCAGCACAGATGAAAATCCGAAATCAAATGTGTAGCGCTCAGTCAAACAGTAATGATATGGCCTTGTATTTTACATGTGTACCTGCGCACTTATCCATGTTAAGAGGCGACTAGGATCATGTGTGCTTGCCGGTTTGTTTTGAACAATGCGAATTCGTTGCAAGAACACTGTAGCCATTAGCTGACTTAAGGCGTGGGACCCAATCATAGTGGCGTTAATGACACTATTTCACATCCGCAAAACTAACTGGCAAGCAAATGCCACTTTGTTGGCAATATATAGCAAGTAATTATGAAATCGAAATGACAAGGAAACCAATTGCTGCAAGCAGCGAAATGAAAACCACACCTACACTTAGCTCTGAGGGGCTAAGTTGTGTAATGTGAGCCCTGCAGAGCTTACCTAGACTGAAAATGTCGTATGGCACTAACATTCCCCCTTCGGCTTGATATTTTTTTGCGTAGAGTTTAACATCTACTTAAAGTCGTATATAGCCTATAGGATCGAACAAAGCCAGTCCCTTTTCAAAATGTGGAAA
The DNA here is from genome assembly GCA_029692085.1 of Gymnothorax javanicus. Taxonomy (NCBI): domain Eukaryota; kingdom Metazoa; phylum Chordata; class Actinopteri; order Anguilliformes; family Muraenidae; genus Gymnothorax; species Gymnothorax javanicus. The sequence goes on from CM056195.1 coordinate 54,967,845, forward strand.
CAAAAACTGAACACTGCTAAACAATAACACCTTGAAACAACAAAAGATTAAACAATTATTTGACGATTAGTGGGCCAACTTAAATAACTTATAATATCAACTAGTACCTTAACTATATTTCTCCGATCAGATCGCTCTTTCCTTTTAGCTTGCATCGGTGTGAGATCCTTTCGTTTGTCGGGAAACACAGAGCGAAGCCAACATTATTTGGGTCAACGAAGTAGGCCAGCCCTGACAAAATGAGTACTGCAGATTTTAGTGCGATCATTTGGGACAAGTTCTTCCGATTTATAGCTCGAATCCACGTCTGTCGTTGTCTCTTGCCACGGGGAACACGAAAAGACCTTATGTCCCCGTCTTTATGATACCTGTTTATACACCACTCTATGCAACAAATAGCCACAATATTTCCTTTTGCCCTGTATCAGCTATATTGGGCATGCGCGCGCGGACTTCCAGCCTTAAACCGAACTGGTCTATTAGCTGCAGCAGACGCATGCGCCAGCAACACTCAAAGACCACGTTCAGACAGAGGGACAATGGGATCTCTGTAATGCCTCTGCTTGCTATTCCTTAAGTTTCTGTTTGAACGGTGCGAGACGTTTGAGAGGAGTATTAAAGTGAGCTAAAACAAATGAAAGTAAACTCGGGAGGTGTCTCAGCGCCGTCAAAAAGGAGTAGCTGATGCACTTCGGCGTTACCGTGAACGAGATAAGCCGTCGCTGTCAGACAGATTTAATATCGAGTGAGGCACTGTATAATTGAATTTGCGTGTGAAATGTGCACGATTTCTGTAAGTGCCAACCTCAAGTTGAAAAATCTTCAGAAGTATATTCATGTCATTTACCATATATGCCTCGCAATTCTGCTACAAGCCCTTTTTTGTCCTATGCAAACTGAATTGATAGTCCGATCTAGAAGACGTTTTCAGATTAGCTGAGTCTACTTTTTCTTTTAATCACCTCTGATGGAGGCATACTCAAATTAAAAAGTAAAATGTTAACGTCAGAAAATTACGTCAAGGAGCCTCCTGAAAATGTTTGATTCCAGTATCGCGAAGTTAGCGACATTGCACTCGTGTCCAGCACTAAGGCAACGACTCTACCTTACACGTCGCAGTCTGAATAAAGACGGAGAAAAGTAGCAGCAGTGCTGTATGTAGGGGGTTACCGCAGCGATTAAAGACCGCGCTGAAACACGGTAACCTACTTCATACAGCACTGCTCATTTTCCTCTCTGATGGAAGTCTCAACTTGGGGAATAAGGACGAATATGATAATGACGGATTCTAAATATGGTTAAAATGTGACATGAAAGGGGGACTGATTGAATTGTGATGGTCACTCTCACATGGATACTTGAATATAATGATCGAATATTTGCCATTTTACTGACATCAGTGGTCACAAGTTTCCAAGATAATTACTCTGGGCCTACTATAATTGAGATAGCAATGTGTAGTGGACAATTCAGAATGACTGTTAAGGTCATTGATTTTCAATTTGGATGACTGCTGAATGAGGTGAGGTGAAATTGGCTGGAGGCAGGAGCTTAGCTAGTTCGTAAGCTTGCTCCGGAGCTGGCTAGCTCCACAGACTTTGTTTCCATAGTAACTAGTGCCATGGCTTAGCTCACACGCTCTGTGCAACCGAAATGGGGCTTGAGATCAGGCTAATCCCGTGCCGATCCTGGGCTAATCCCTTATCCCGCCTTCGTGCAATAGGCCCCTGCTCTCTTTCTGCAGTCGACATGCGCAGTAGAGCGGGGTGATATATGTAGTGACGTAGACTGATAATCCCTCTATACAGGAAAAAAAAAATATGCATGTAAAATCTGCGCACGTATGCCATCTCGTGGCAGTTCACGAGAGCATATTGAGCACAATCTCTTCGACTCGTCTAGGTCTCGATGTTTTATCTGTCTGGCAGCAACGGCCTATCTCGTTCTCGGTAACGCCAAAGTGCTTCAGCTATTCCTTTTCGACGGCGCTGAAACACCTCCCGAGTTTACTTTCACTTTAGTTTAGCTCACTTTAATATTCCTCTCAAACGTCTCGCACCATTCAGACAGATATTGAAGGAGCAGCAAGCAGAGGCACTTCAGATATACCATCGTCCCTCTGTCCGAACGCGGTCTTTGAGTGTAGCTGGCGCATGCGTCTACTGTAGCTACTTAGTGTCCATGGTGATGATCAGCGATTCTGTGATCGATCTCAGGGTTTATTTGAAGTAGCCGTGTGCGCGCACTCAGCAGGATCAGCGGCACCGGGCTTCACTTAGCCTATCCTCCTCCACCCGCTGTTGGCTTTGTGCAATCAATTAAGCCAGCGACGCGCTGTTTGGGATATGACAATCCTCGCTTTGGCGTTGATCCAGGATCTCAGGATCCCACTTTTGTGCAATAGGCCCCAGGACAAAATTCAATGAAATGAAACAAAAATCAAACAAGACGCGTCGCAGCATGGGGAGCACATGCAGAAGCTAGGCCAAAAAAACTGTTTCAGTTGTAATGCCCCTCCCCTCTGGCATTCTGTTTGTCTGGCTGTCTGCCGTGCACCAGTCAATCAATTACCTCAGTTTCCCCCCAACCTTAATTATGTTCACCTGTTTCCCTTTAAGTAAATTAGATTACCTTGAGTATTTATATTTTAGTTCTTCCCTATTCGGGCAGATAGCCTATAATGCTGCATTCGGTAACACTTGTAAACACGAGTCGTGTCGTGAATTAAAGTCGAAGGTACGAGGAAGGGTCATTCGGACAGTGAGGTCGTGAGGTCAAAAGAACGGAATTCACCAGTCGTGTCTCGAAAACACGGCTCGTGGGATGCGTTACCGAATGCAGCATTAAGGCCCATTCACACCGGGGCGGAGCGGAAACGCGGCATGGATGAGCAGAAAAGCGGCACGGATTAGCGGAATATTCGCAGCATGAAAATTCCGCGTTAAACCGTTCACACGGAACTCGGTGTGAAATTTCACGTTCTTGTGTTCCAATTCCGCACAGCGGAAAAACAAAGTCGCGAGTTATAATTTAACCTAGATGAACTGTGATAGCAGCAGCAGTGACGATGACATTGTTTGTATGTATCTGAACCATAATGTTAGCCTCGCAGTCTACTTCTGCACTGACGTAGCCAACGAACATTTCCTTATTGATTTCCGGACCTGGGGCTGTTTCAATAAACTTAACTTGTCCAACCCAGACGAAGCTTCATCATAATTTTTACCTCAGCGACGCACAGCTTCGTGATTTGGTGCACACATATTCAACATATGAAAACGTAAATCGGAAAGAAAAACTATGATTAGCTAGATCTCTAACTACTATGAAAAAGTAAACTAACTGCGCACACACCTATAATACGTCACGTTAAATTTTAGTGTTAACTGAATACAAGCTATCTAGCTAATCAAAAGGTTTGAATGCTGTGACATCAATAAAAACAAATAATTTCATTGACTAAAAGTACAATTTCGCAGGCGGATTTTCGCAGAAGCTTAAGTCCGTGCGGATTTTTTTTTTGCCGCACGGAAATTCCGCCTTGGTGTGCAAGCTTACATTAGAGCCCATGGAATTAGCTCCTATAAAAATCCGCGCGAATAATCCACATGGAAATCCGCACTTGGTGTGAAGTCTGGTTACCCCTTTGTGCTTGGTGCACTCCCCCTTATATTCTTCTTAAAGGATCAGTGTGTAAGATTTAGAGCCATCTAGTGGTCAGAATCGATCGCAACCAACTGACCATTCCTTTTCTCAGAAAACCTACGGTAGCCGCAAAACTTGTGAAAACGTGAAAGGCGCTCTCTTGTGTCAGTGCTTTATTCATTTACTTTTTTCCCGTTCTGGGCTACTTTAGAAAAAATGGCGGCGCAACATAGCGGCCTCCATGGAAGTGGACCCGCTCCCATGTAGGTTTAAAGGGCTTATTTTAAGCGAAATGAAACTCAAAGATTATTGTTTTTATGTGATTATACACTACTAAAAAAGTAGTTATGAATGTTATATTCCATTTCTGCCAAAATATCAATCTAAATTCTACACACCGCTCCTTTAAATTGGTTATCCGTAAGATTTGAATTGGTTTGTTTATATTGACATCTTTGGCAGTAAGCTGTAATTGCAGGTGCGCTTCTGGACCTCATTTCCCATAACTCTTGTCGAGACCGTGAGAATTTGTGCTTCATTCACGTTCCCGTGCTGTAGGCAGTAATTATTCAATCAACGAAATGCGTGTGTTTCATGATCCTTCAAATTGTTTAAATGAAATAAGACCACTTGAAACATTTTTTATGCAATTCCACTGCTTCCAACCCCTGAGTGAAGAAAAGCATGAGAATTCCGGAATCATAATTGTTCTCATATTACTATTGGTGAAATCCACCGTAACACGTGAAACTGATAAACTTCAATGCACAAGGACTTCAATTCCACCTGAGAATCTCTACAAACGGTCTGATAGAATAATTTCTGACTACATCACGGAAACGTGAATGTCATTTAAACTCAAGCTAAATATGTGAAAGTTGAGAGCCCTGTGTAAATAATGAAAACGGTAGTTGGTTAACAGGTAACGTTATAACTTTTTTTTTTAATAAAAATTATTTGTTGAGGCGGTTAACGTAGCTTTTTTGCCGTTTCCTTCCTGAAATTACGTTATAATTTTAGTTTCAGTAGTAGCCTCAACAGAGACTCCGCTAACGTTAGTTTCTACTGTGCACAGTATAGCTACACACTATGGTATTTGCCATTACCACCGGGTAGACGTCAGAAGCGATCCAGTAGCAGTACTTCCGCTTCTTGGAAGGCTGCATTTTTAACGGTCCTCCCTTAATTCCATCCGTAAAACTGACATATAGTGTAAGGGACAAGTTAGATATAGGGTTAGGGGATAGAGCCAAGGTTCAGGCCATGAGGTAATATAATAGAACTGGAGAGAGCGAGGAAGTACCACCCCTATTACTTTCAATGGGAGATGCTAGGCTCGCTACTTCAGCCCAGGAAGTACGAAATTGGCCGACGCCATCTATAAAAATGGCATTCCATGGGTGCTTATTTCCGGCACCATTTCATAAGATTGCCAATCTGATTACACAGCACAAATGGCCAAGAAAATGTGTCATCTGTGCAGATTGGCGAATGTGTTCGAGGGCAAATGACGAGCAACGCTGTTAATCCGGAACGCGCACGCACTATACACTCATTGGCTGAACTGCTGCAGTCAGAGCAACAGCTGGACAACCAAACTCGTGCACAAGCTGTCATCAAGCTTTAAGTAGCAGTTCTTATTTTACAGGCCCTCTTGAAAACATCGAACAGTTGCGTCAGACAAAGAGCGTAATAATGAAGGATTACCGAATACATTTTCTTTTGTTTTCGCTTTATTTGGCAAGAAAAAAAGGCACACTTTTCAATTGGTGTCTATGGAGCTTCAGCGTCTTTGGCCACAAAATTGCATCCTTGGGAAACGCGGAAGCAGGAAGCTAACATGCTAACTGGCCGAAGCAAAGGTACTTCCTCGTTCTCTCTGGTTCTATTATATACCTCTATGGTTCAGGCTAGGGAAAGTACCGCTACTGGATCCCTTCTGACGTCTACCTTGCCATTGCTTCTCACGGGGTTCCTTACTTCCTTCAAGCTAGCTTGCAGCTCCTCCTACCTTCTGGACAGACCAAACACTGCTTACTGACGTAAAAAGCGTCACTAGATGTGCGTCTGTATTTGAATATAGCGCGGGAATGTCGCCACAGACACACTGATCGCTTTACCTGGCAAAGAATGAAATACAAGTGCTTTCATCAGTGGGTCATAGGCCCAATCACTGTTGTTTTATCCCCCCTCTCTGATAGAAACTGACTTAACAGACAGTAACGAGACGGAAATCTTACGGATTACCACTTTAAGTTTGAATTTTTTTGGTTTTCCCCTAACTCATTATTAAACTCCACGTCCTTGCATTTGGGTTCTCATGTCCACTCCTTGCCCTGGCGCCCTTCCTACCAGCTTTGGGTATCAGGGCCTGACATCAGTAGTGTCTGACACAAGTGTTCAAGGGGATTTTTCCAAGCTGCCTTTCAAACATTACAGCCTAGCATGCTCTTGCTGTTGCATTTGTAACCAGTGGCGGGCGGTGGACGGAAAACTGGGGGGGCAGAAAACATCCCTTGAAACGGATGAGATTAGTGACCCAATTTCAATCATTGTTCTTGGTCAACATGTTAGTTTCCCGTATGATGAAATGTTTAGGCGAGTGAATAATAAATTCTATAAAATGTTTAATTCACATGCCTTAATAGGCAACTCTTCACGAAAAAAAACACTGTAGATTTTCCGCGTTAAATTTAGTCACATCCTAAGCAAGTCGTCAAACCTGTGCGTAATGATTGTTTAATTGAAAAAGATTGAAATGCGCTCTTTTTTGCGTTCAACTGGTGCGTTTGATTTCTCGCCTTAACGAAGACAATTAGCTGCACTTGAGAGGGGAGAGTTAAAGTGTCTTTTACCAGGGAAATTGACTGAAAACAGATCAAGACTAATAAGCAGTTTAAAGACATGTTTATCGCCCTCCTTGTTCTCTGTCCACCGCCCGCCACTGTTTGTAACCTACATGTACTGTACAAGACTGAAATATTTTTGAAAGCTGAGTCAGGTCCACCCAGCGGGGGAAAGGACATTTCTGACAGTGAAATAAAGTGTTGAGACTGGTTTACAATAAAGTCGTTCCACTGAGAACTGATCCAGCACTCCAGTTACATATGTAATTTGGATCACATCGATCTACTTGTATGACACAACTGATTTGATTAAAGCTGTGGAAGAAAGCCTAATCCCCAAGTCTAATTAACGACCATGCTCCCTGCTGCCGAGAGCCTTTCTTGAAACAGGTGAAAAAAATCTAATTATACTTATGTTAATTATGAACTTTCGCGATGCTAATGCTTGCTACTCCCTGAGCCTTTTCTGACCCACTTAAATATTCACACTCACTCGTCAGCAGCAGCAATACCAGTATATCTCAGAAAAAAAGCGACTGTCAACCTGAGTTCTAAATTTAAAAAAAAGAATTCCCTCCACAAGCTATAGCACGCAGGGGGTGGACACAATTTCAGAAACGCCCCTGAATTTCCCCTTTGTATTTCTGTCGTGGTTGCTGCACCAAAATGCAATGCAGCGCACCATTTTCAGAGGACCGAAGTCAGCTAACACATGGGGTGCATCTCAAAGCCTAGGCTGCATCATTCGAAGGCTGCATTTTTAGGGGTTGTCACTTCATTCCATCTGCCAGACTGACGTAATGTCATTTCATCTCCGTTAAACAGCTTTGGTTTAAGCAAGTCGTCACTGGTTTCCCCAACCTTAACCTTAACTTTAACACCTAGCCCTATACCTAACCCCAAACTTAACCTTGTCTCTTACCCAAATGTCAGTTTGGCAGATGGAATTAAGTGACGATCCCTTAAAATGCAGCCTTCAAAGGCTGCAGCCTACGCTTTGAGATGCACCCATGGAGTTGCAAGCACATTAACAAGCGTGAATGCAATGGCAACCTTGTCCACCCCATGAACCGGTGACGTCACGGATTAATTCTTAATTGAATGGTGAAGCGTTTCATTTGAAATATCCACCAAAAAATGTCAAAATTACTCACAGTCATTGAATAAGACTGCAATAGACTTGGTGGAACAGGCTAATCACTAAAAAAACTGTCTTTTTAAAAAAAAAATTATTTGTGCCCCTAAACCTGTGTATTCCATTGACTTTAAAGTTTCCAAACTACTATAACAAAAGCATCTACATGGGTCACGTCAATCAATTTCAATGCAAATTAGTAGAATGCGTTTACTTTAAAGAGGACTGACCAGAAGCACTTTGCTCGATAAGTTTCCAAAGCATGATAAAGGTATTAACAGAGTTGTGACAGGGCAAATAGTCGATGCCTGAATTAGTCCCTAATGTTGGTCACTAAACATCAAAATTATTTCAGGTGTCAAGGGGAACTATGTCCAAAATTATAGCAATACTAGCCAAATACCAAAAAAACAGCAACAGCAAAAACAAACCGTGGCTGCATGTCAAAGCTCTCCCACAGGGACAGATGGATGTTTGATAGGAGAATCGCCAGCTATAGCTCAAAAAAATCACCATGCAATTGAACATGGTATTTCAGGCAGTATTTACACTGCTTACGATGGTGCTCATGGCAGATTTTCCAGTGATTTGCTGGATTTTATCTAGTATGACTGTAAACTGCCATCTCCCAAAAAGTTAATCTTTACATCAAAAACTACATAAGATAAAGCCCTGCTTTTATTCTGAAAAGGCTGAGTGTTTACTTTGTTGACTGATTATTAAGCTGCTCCAGTGCTTTGTAAAATGAGAAGTTATATCCATGCTAGAGTAAAAAATTTGTCAATTGTTAGAAAAATGCTAGCAACTACATTAGTCAATGCCAACCTGGTAATAAAGTGTCACCGCGTATTTTCGCAGAGCATTCATATGGCTCAAGTGCCTTTAACATCTGGTATAAATGATACAGTCCGAGACCACACCTCGGCATCAAATCGCCCTGTTTAAAAAAAGAGCGAGGAGGGGAAGACACCCACAGGAGCAATCCATCAAGGCCTCCTCGACACTCCGAAATCGAAACATAATTAGTAAGCAGCGCGGAAAGGACTGACTTCAGCAAGAAGGACGGAGAGAGTGAAGCGTTAACGACTTTGTGTGCAGCGTGCTGGTATTTAGTGCGTAGTCTTTGGCAGGCAGGTGTACGCATCACTGAAGGGTGGACATGGACTGCTCTCCTCAATCTCCCCATTATTACGCACAGAGTGCCGCTTGGCTACATCTCCCTAAATGAGTTTCCCATCCAGACCTGCTTTAGCGTATGATTCTGTTCAGAGGAAACCCATTTGCAGATTAACCCTGTGGAGTAGGGTGCTCTAGCACTCAAATTTCTCTCAATTACTAGCAGTGATTGCTACATCAGCATTATAGTGATCCGTATGCATGCACAAGCTTTAATAAAGTGCAAAGGTTTGCAAAGGTCACAAACTCAAAGTAGCGCACGCAGTGGGTCCCCAAGACGGAGTTCGGGAGCCCTGCCTTAAGAAACTCATTTCTCCAGCAAGTGTGAGAAAGCACTTGCTCTGCAAAGTCAGCAGGACAAAGAAATCCAGGATGCTCCAGCAAAGGAAAAAACTTTGGGAACTGCTCTCTTTGTCATTGCAGTACTAAGTCAAAACCCTGCAAAAAAAAAAAAAAAAAAAAACTTGATTAAAAAGTTCTCCATCCAATAAATGAACTTACAAAAATCATAAACAAAGAATTAGAGTTTGCAGACAATTTAAAGGAGTCCAAAACAAAAACAACAGCTCAAAAATATGAAACAATAATCAATCTATGTGACAAAAAAGCTAATATATTCCAGAGTGTAAGGACTGCAATAATTACACTCAATACTGGAAGATCCTGAACATTCTTCACATCTCTCAAAAACATGAACAATTTCAAGACTGGAGCCTAGATTCTCACTTGTGCGTGTCGTGTTAGTGCTCCTTTAAAAGGGTTAAACTCCTACAGTGACTTGGATTGTCACACATTCCAAGATCAAATTCGTACCAACAGCTAACAAACATAGACCTGAGTTTTCTTTAGAAAAAAAACATTCTCAACAACACACAATACCATATAATAGTGGTGTACATTACATGTTATCCACAAGATATGGCTGAATAAACTAACATATTCAAGTCCATAACAACAATTAATAATAATAATAATAATAATACATTTTATTTAAAAGGCGCCTTTCAAAACACTCAAGGACACCGAACATGACAAAATATTAAGAACAAACAGTAATTAAAAGGAAAACACGAAAGAAAATAAAAACTGATAAAAATTACAATAACAGCAATAGAAATAACAACCACAATGATAAATTAAGAAAACAATTGTCCATTCTATACTACCAATTAAACAGAGTAGGCTAGTCTAAAAAGGTGGGTTTTGAGCCGAGATTTGAATAAGGACAGAGAATCGGAATTACGGATGAATTGTGGGAGAGAGTTCCAAAGATGAGGAGCTGTATGGGAGAAGGCTCTGGACCCCATGGTAACTAAATGGGCAGGAGGTGTGATGAGAAGCATGGACGAGGAGGAGCGAAGAGTACAGGAGTGTGTGTAGATGCAAAGAAGATCAGAGATGTAAGGAGGCGCCAAGTTGTGGAGAGCTTTGAAGGTGAGGAGGAGAATCTTGAAATCAATACGGAATTTGATGGGGAGCCAGTGAAGTTGTTGCAGAACGGGTGTGATATGATCAGTAGCGGCGATTCTATTGATGGTACGGGCGACTGCATTATGGACAAAAATCCGAAAAAAAGAGTCTAAGGCACTCTGGTAGTGGAAAAAAGTAAAAAGCCTTTATTAAATGGCTAATGCATCGGCAAGATTAAAAAGCGCACCTACGCGTTACGGCCATACAGGCCTTCATCAGGGTGACTAACCCGTTTGTGAATCAAAACACCATTGATATAGATTAGGAAAGGAAATGACATCATGAGAAAAACAGGTAAAACAGGTAAAACAGGATGTATAGAACCTGATAAACAACAATAAAGGACACAATTTTCTACCCAAGACGCACTCCTTTTCCCGTTCTCATGCATTATGGACAAGTTGAAGTTTCTGAGTGACCCTTTGAAGGAGACCAGAGAGGAGGGAGTTACAATAGTCTAAATGGGAGATGACAAGTGCATTGACAAGGATGGCAGTGCTGGTGGGAGTGAGCGACGGACGGAGATGATTAATGTTTCGCAGATGAAAGTATGCGGACCCAGTAATGTTATTGACGTGTGCTTCAAAAGATAGAGTGCTGTCGAGGATGACACCCAGACTCTTGACTTGGGAGAAAGGGGAAACTGCGGAGTTGTCAACTGTAAGTGTGAAGCTGTTAGATTTATTTAGAGCGGACTTGGTGCCAGCAAGGAGAAATTCTGTTTTAGCGGAGTTTAATTTGAGGAAGTTTTGACAAAACCAGGATTTGATTTCAAAAAGACAGTCAGAAAGGGAGGATGGTTGAAGGGTGGTGTTGGGCTTGGTGGAGAGGTAGAGCTGGGTGTCATCCGCATAGCAATGAAAATGATACCAAATTTCCTAAAAATGTGACCAAGTGGAAGGAGATAGATGATGAAGAGGAGAGGACTAAGAATAGAACCCTGAGGTACACCGGTGGTGACAGGGAAGAGCTGTGATTTGAATTTTTTGAGTGGAACAAACTAGTGTCTGTCGGAGAGGTAAGATCTGAACCAGGTGAGTGACGTGCCAGTGAAACCAATAGAAGATAATCTGTCAAGGAGAATGTGATGGGAGATGGTATCAAATGCTGCCCTGAGGTCGAGAAGGATTAGTAATGACAGAAGTCCAGAGTCTGAGGCGATCAAGAGGTCATTAATGATTTTAACTTGGGCTGTCTCAGTACTGTGAAGGGGACAGAAACCCGATTGAAATTCTTCAAACAGATTATTGTTGGAGAGGTGAGTGTGGACCTGGGCTGCAACTATTTTTTCGAGTGTTTTAGATAAGTAGGGTAAATAAGAGATGGGATGGAAGTTATTTCAATTGTTAGGGTCTGAACTGGATTTCTTGAGGATAGGGGTTATAGCAGCAGTTTTGAGCGAAGATGGAAGACCAGAGGAGAGAGAGGAGTGAATTATAGTAGTTATTATTGAGTTCATTTGCAAAAACAGATAAAAGCCATTCTTAAAATAAATAAATCAACAGCAGTTTGATGAATATTCCTTTGACTGCACAATCAGAAAACACTGTTTCAGAAAAGTAAAAAATGTTGAGATGTCTTACTGAAATAACCCAACGCTAATTTAATTGATATTCCCTGGAGTGCACAATTAAAAAACATGATTTAGGAAAATAAATCAAAATACACAAAATGTTTTTGCAAATGAACCCTTCAATTTGAACAAGAGGTCGACCGATTAATCCGGTTTGGCCAATTAATCGGCGCCTATAGGACCCTTTAAAACTATCGGAATCGGCGGAACTTCAGTCCGATAGCAGCCGATGGCTAAGTAGCCTCTCGGATTGCAAAGGCATGTCATGCCCTACTCTGCCTTTGACTGCCTTGCCCTAATATTCTTACTTTAACCAATCTCACTCTTTATGCTTTAACTTATCCAACCCAAGCAAGGAAGGCAGCAATTACTCGCCAATCAGAGGCAGAAAAGGGCTCATGCTTTCCAACTCCAGAGAATAAATATTGACTCACCATTTTGAACAGGTTCCGTACTTGAAGTCAAGGTAATGTTGTGCACCTATCTAAACTTTGATTTAAATATAAGACAGCTTTATTTGTAAGTTATGGGCATGATAAAATTGTTGGTAATAGTAAGGTGTTGTTAAAGTACCGCTCAGCCTAAAGCAGACACTTAGCACTAGCACTTAGTTTGCGTTTTCCGGATGCCGGGATTGTGGGCAGCAATAAAAGTGCAACAGACTTTAAATTACATATTTCTATGCAGACAACGGCAGGGATTTCAATGTATTACTCCGGCAAAAGGGTTAGAAAATGAGGGCTGATCCCGGGGTTACCGCTTGAACGCTGATTTTGCAAGGCTGGCAAGTGGCATTCATATCATGTCTGATCTTTTTACAGTTTTTTCTTCCCCGCAAGATGTACCTCGTGAATTTATTACGCAACACTATCAGCTCTTCGTGTCTGAAAGGCAGTCAGGGAGGAAAAGAAACCACGCCATTTTTACTTTACTCTTCAATTTGGCGCTCTCTTCTCTAAATAATCCAGCCACGTAACGATCCATTCATTGAATGATATCCCACACTTTAGGATCCACCCCAGGAATGTGTACAAACATTAATGGTTTTTAAAAAAGTGGCGTTTAACAGTGTAATGGGGTGTGCAGCAGAAATAGCCTAATCCCGGCCAGTCATAAAATGCAGAATAGCCCATTGTAATTTGAACATATTTCACAGATTTAAACATTGCATCACACCTAAAGATGATCTGTTACCAACAATGTAATCCAGAAGATGAAACTTATTCTCTTTCTATTCATTAAATTCAGAGAGACAAAAAATTGGTTTATTAAAAGCAGCGTATGCGAAAGTAGCCACGTAGTTTACAGCAGAAGCAAAACACATCATGCACGACAATACCACAAACTCTGACTGATGTTGCATTGATGAAGGGTTAGTTCACTTGTGAAATAAGATAATTATAGAAGCTTCTTTGATGCTACTTGTATAGTGTTTTTGCATCCCCCCCCCAAATACTGTATATGGCAAATTGACAAGAAAGCATCTAGAATCAAGATGGTGAGATGATGACCATTTGTTCTAACGATAAGAAACGTAAGTTTATCTGAAAGGTTTTTTAAGCAATCTTAACTGCAGCATCATTCCCGTCCATATTAAAGTGTAACTTAGATTAAACAAAAAGATTTTAATAGATATAGAATACACAAAAATTAAAATTAAAAATTTTGCTAAAAGCTATATTTGTAATTTACATCTTATCCATTTTAATATGTTTTAGCAGAAATCTACTACTCCCAGAAATGAACAACGGTAAGTTAGATTGGGTAGACGGCATTGGCGACCTGCAGCCAATTATAACACATGATGTGACGTCTGATCACATGATCTGCGCGGTAAATTCACAAAATTCGTCACTTTGTGCAGAGAAGCTCACCGTCAAAGAAATTCGTTAATTATCGGTAATTCCCGATGGCTTCATTAACATAAAATACGCTGAATTGAGGGAGACAAATTTTTGCTGGTTTGCTTAAAAACTCGGATCAGATTAGTGTAGAGACATGGACTTCGGTTATATACGTATGATGGCCTGTTTTGTGTAATTTTACACAACGTTTTAATCGATTAAAGTCCACATACTTTTTTAGCTGTTATTAGCCATCTTTCAGATGAAATTATTTACTTTAGGGAAAAATCCCATGATTCCATGCACCTTATAGCTGGACTGGTTTGTGGACAGCCTGCACTGCATTTGCAGAGACTGTTTCCGGATTCACCGCTAGAGGCGCCCAAACACACCTGATATGATATTCTGGTTTTAGCTATTAGCTGTATTGAATTAATAGACAATTTTTCTTGCTCCGTCATTTGTGTCAGCGGAATTATTGTGTTTTTGAATGTTTTCCCAAATATAGGCCTTAGAATTGAGGTTATAAATACATACATGAACCTAAACACATACACACACACACATTTTAACAGGTAATATCAGGGGGATGATACCGACCGATTAATCGGCTGTTAAGTTTTTCCCTGCTCTAAACAATCGGTATTATATCGGTCTTTAAAAATCCACTATCGGTCAAGCTCTTGTTTGCAAATTACATAATAACGCTGCATGTCGCTGGCCTCCTGCCTCCAAATACATCTCTTGCACTTGGATATGATACCACACGACGATCACACTTTTCCACAAGAGTGTAACCTGATATGCTAATGATTGGCGAATAGATGCTTTTGTTGTGGAGAGCAGGAAGGGCAGAGGATCAAGTCATCCCTGTGTTTCAAAGGCAGATTGCCAAGCGAGAGCTGCAAACGGGCAGTTTCCTGCTGATACGCGCATCCGAAAGACCCAGCCCTGGTTATCTTGTGCTGGAGGCTTCCCTCACTTTCACAGCACAGCAGACGTCCGGAGAGACTGAATTTTATGGAGGATGAATAATGAGGAGACAGGTCATTGCTTGAGGGCGAGGGAGGGCTCACTGTAGCCGGGATACAACATTTAATACTGAACTGTCTGCCTCTATATTACAGCTGCGATCTCAGTCACCACAACAAGCTTAAAAAAAAATCATGAAGCGCACACTTAACTCGCAATTTCAAACAAAAGCCTGCAATCGCAAGCGTTTGAAGGTCATGTTCTACGTTGAAAAAAAAGAATAAATTGCTTTTGATTGGATGCGCGATAATTACAGCACTTACTGGAAAATAAACATTAATTACGTGACAAGCGGTGATTTGCTTCGGCGAAGAGGCTCCCTCGGATTCTCGATGAAAGGACACAAAAGCGATAGCCAGGAGGATCGGCGCGGAAGGCTAACAGGCTCAAGGTCACCGTTTCAATTGCGCCCGGCGGCTCTGGGGGACAAAGGGCCATTCCAATATGCAGGCCCCCGCGCCAGGCACAGCGAGGCGACCGGGAATGTTCGGCTGCGACTAATAGGCCCCCTCTGGCCCGGGAGTCGGACCGGAATTGGCAGGGACCGCGGAGGGCCGGCTGGAAAAATTCCAATTTAATGCTGGCTCCCTTTTCAGAATATCAAAGCGGAATGCAATTATGCCCTGTTCTTTTTGTGTACATTCTTCATCTACCATCTGCCCTGGCAATGTCGTAGTGCATTAAAACAAAAGAAAAAATTAACCCCTTTGCGCAGAATACAAAATTATGCCATTTTTTCCTGTTGTGCATGAGCCTATTTAAGCTTTATAGTATTTGTGTCACAGAGACTGGAAAATTATTCCAGTGAAGCTAAACATTTGGTTATTCAATTACGGATTTGTTTAGGAAATAAATTTCAGAATTTACGGACGCCGGCGTCTATATTTGACAAAGGGCTTAATACTGTTCTGTATCAGGGTCTTTTGGAAAAGATTGATGTTGCTGACAAGATCGAGGATTGTGCAACAAACAGTCCAGGAGATGCCCAACCTGAGATTTTCAAACCGACAATAGCTAAGCCGAGCTCTCTACAGTGAGACGCCTCATTGACCTGCTAATTGGAAGAATCAGGTATCTCAGATGATGTAGCTACAGTACAGTGAGTCTCTAGGAAAAAGGATGGCCACCACTGCATTAGAGGAAGCAGCAGAGCAGCTGTGGAAATAAATGAGGCCCAGATATGGAGCAGAAGCACTCACACTGGACGGTAAGGTGCGCGGACGCCGTGGGCGCGTGTCCGAGGCTGTTGCTTGGGCTGCAGGTGTATTTCCCAGCATCCTCTGGTTTCACCCTGAAGATGATGAGGGTTCCGTCGATCAAAATTCGCACTCTCAGCTTCAGATCACTGCCGGAGAGAAAAAGAAGTAATATATTAGCAATGCAACGCTATTTATACAAAAAAATAAAATGCACATATTTAGGAGGGGAGTAAAAAAAATTGCATCTGTGATGAGAATGAATATTTATGGATCTACCAGTGAACATAAATTATATAAAAACTAGAAGAAATATTTTTTTGGAACAGTCATTCTCAAAAAAATTATTTGTTTTCGTTATCATGTCATTTTACAACTGAGCCCTAATTAATGCATGAATGACATACAATTATGAGCTGCATTTAATCAATACAAACAGGTCCGGCCCAGGACAAATTTAGCGTAAAAAAAAAAACTGTGAACACTAGAGGGCAGTGTGTGGCTTGATGGGAGCATTCGACCTGCTGCCTTGGTGCTGGGGTTTCACAAAAGTGCAAACTTAAAAAATAATCCGACGTCTGTTCAGCATGACAGCCTGACTTAATTTTCACCCGAAAATAAATCTACACCTGCCGTAAAGGACCAAGATTAGTGGTGCAAGGATGTCTATAGATGTGATAAATGACCCCTCGGATTGAAATTAGCTTATATGCTGCTACGCAAAAAAACTCAATTCATAAAAAAATATCAAATTCAAAGCTCTGGGCCCAATTCTTTATTTTCCTTCATAATTATTTCCTTAACTGGTTTGGGATGTCACGAAACACTCTAATGCTTACGCAACAATCACGACTGTTGATTGAAAACAGTCTTGAACACTGAACACAGTTCTTGAAAACTGTCGTAGCACATCGAAAAGTCATTCCAAATCGCCTAGTCTTCAAGGGGTTGGCAGTTCTCCACTGGAGGCAGAATATGACTGACACGGTGAACTCCACAGAACCACCACAGGACAGCAGTGCTCTTTCTGAACAAAGCCAAAGTGAGGCTATTTGACAGGACACAGTGACCCCAGCATCCAATGGGATGGCACTCAGCCAGCAGACCCGACATGCCCTTTCAGAATTAGATGACCTGTGGAGGAATTACCCAGCCTGCCTCAAAATGGCGCCATCCTCCCTGCACTGATCTCTCGCTGACCGACAGAGCAGGGAGAAAAAAAAAACTGGCCTGTCTATCAGAATGTGGGGCTCCAGGAAACACTTGTGATAATCAGCATTTTCAAAGCGGCTGAGGGCAATGGGAGCTTCCAGAAGAGGCACAATTCAGAGAAAAAAGAACAGCAGTCACTGCAGCGCAGTCGCAATGAGCGGAAATAACCGGAATAGCCAAGTGTCTAACATTCTACGCAATGGGCTAAATGTGTATGTGTGTGTGTGTGTATGTGGACACAACTACGTGCATGTGTATTGGGAGCAGTAAATCTGCGAACACATGTCAAGAGATATTACCATTCTTGGAGGCAACCAAAATCATTCAACTTAGTCAGAGCGTCTAACATCTTCGACGTTCTAACCATCTTGTAAATTCTACCTGATCTCTACCATTCACACACACACACACACACACATGCATACACGAATACACACAAACAAACACACAATATTCAACATAACATTTAAACACACAATATTTTGTGACATTTGCGAAAGAAACTTATGCAAGTAAGCTCATGGTAAATCCAATTCTAGAAGTGAAAGGCTCCCTACTCAGGCGGTCAGTCTATGATGAAAAATGTGTTTTCTTTTCATTGAGCAAATGTTGACAGATTGAAGTCAAATGAGCACTAATAGGGACTAACTGAACTTCAATCACACGTTCACCATCTCCTCCAGTATCACGTTCATCAATGTCCCGTTCTATTCATCCCCTTCCATATGGCCTCAGCAGCACTTTGATTTATGCAATGGCACTTTGAATAAAGAAACCTACATATAATCTGTGTGTATACACTGCAGTTCATCCACCCCTATAATTTACGTCCTATACTTTTTTTTTCAAAATTGCAAATATACCCTGCTAAATACCTCAATAATTAAAAACAGAAAACTATGCACTCAAATAATACACACTCTTTAACCATGATTGCTTTCATTCATTGCAAACCAATTGACCCCAACCTATAATCATTTACTGTAACGAACTCTGCTTGCACCAAATGGCTCTAATTATGCAATTGCTCTGTTAACTAATCACAGAAATGCTAATCCACAACACATTATTATTGCCTGGGAGCCATAAAAGCACCGACTGCACTCTCCATCTTAAAAATTGCACGTAAACGAATGTCCATTTGACTGTGCGTGAAGTAAATATTTGTGCACCCATCAGTCTCCGCCTGCTAATTTTATCACCAAATACCCTACTCCACTTGTGCATTTCTGTTTCAATTATAAACATTCCTTCATTACAGAAGCTGTCTTTTCCTGGTTCTGGTTTCTTTCCCAGCATGCAATGGGCAAGAAGCACATATCCTGGACAGTACAGCAATCCATCGCATGGTGCACAAACCATTCATTCACGCACTCATAAGTGTAGAACTTAAGAGTCTCAAATCCACCTAACATGCATGTCTTAGGATTGAGGGAGGAAACCAGAGCACCTGGAGGAAACCCACACAAACATGAGCCAAACTGACCGATTCATTCCAAATTCTATTAAAATGTCTGATTTTTACAATTTAAAAATGTCCATTTTCTATGTTTGTCAATGAGGTTTCAGTGAAGTGTCCTCACACTTTAGGCTGTACATGCACACAATGGATGGGAGATACCAACCACAACAATATGACAGTGGCCTGCTTCCTGGTAGGTCATGTAAAATAATGAGTCAAATCACAAACAGCAGGGTCAGACAAGTGCCAACAGGCCACAGTCTATTCAAATTCAAATTCAGACATACGGTGAAGCCATAATTAATGACACTGACAACAAGCACGTGTACAGACTATACCATTTTTTATTTATGAACATTTTTTTCACCGCCAGTAAATAAGTGAGCTGTGATTGAATTAAAAAAAGCTGAGATGCAGTAACTACTATGCCCGTCTCTAATTCCTTGATTTGACGGACCCATACAGTACTTGGCCCCTGTGGTATCTCCTCTGTGTTGGGAGAAACAGTCAGTACTGGTAGAATGCGCAGTGTATTGGGGATATTACAGTGTAGGACTGTCTAATTTTCCACCAGAAATTACCATTGTAGCTGTGCTCCATTGGTTCCTGTCATGACATTTTTCCTGCAAAATATAAACCCAATGGAGTGTATAGCCAAGCAACTTTTTCTGACTTTTTGTGGACTGTGACCAAAAGTATGCTATTACATTAAAGTCAGTTTACTGCATGTCTTCAAAAAAATTATGAGCAGTTTGTTTATTATATGCCAGGATTCAACAATGGGATAAGCACTTCTGACTTTTAGACTGGTACTTTTCTTGGGTATTTTAGGGAGGGTAATCTAAATTTTGTACAGAATGTGGATATTCAGTGCATATTTGGCGTGTCTTTCATTTTGTATAGACAGGGCAGGCATTAGCTGAAGTGATTTAAACAGAAGGGAAAAATACTGCATCGGCCTGCAAAGTATGCAGCTAGGAAGCATGCCTTAGGCTTTAAAAGAGCTGTGACACGATTACTGCACATGCTCATAACTTTGAAACTTCATTAATCAAGCAAAGTGGATCCGCTCCACAGCAAGTCAAAATCTAATTCCATCTTTGCTAATCTGTCTTTTTTTTTTTGCATTATTATCCCCAGCCATGAAGTGGGAGGGGGATCCAGGTTTGAGCTCCGTCCGTGCGTCCGTGCGTCCGTCCGTCTGAGATAAAGGGGACAGCTTTTCTCAGAAACTATTAGAGATAGGACAACCAAATTTGGTGTGTAGCTTGAGACCATAAAGGCCTTGATGGAGTTCGAAAATGACATGAGCACGATTATTTTTTCCGGAGTTATTGCCCTTCATCCGTATTTTTGGACTCTGTCCACAGTATCTCTAAAGGGGACAGCTTTTCTCAGAAACTGTTACAGATAGGATAACCAAATTTGGTGTGTAGCTTAAGACCATAAAGACCCTGATGGAGTTCGAAAATAAGAAGCACACGATTATTTTTTACACAGTTATTGCCCTTGTGGCATTTTTGGGAGCCTCTGTTCATAGTATCTTTAAAGAAGACATTTTGGCGGGGGATGTTGTTGACCATGTCTACTTGTTTTTACATATTTTAGCTACACAGGCATTATTCTTCTTCTATGATTATTGGCAGTGGCAAACAGGTTACATACTCCATATCTGTCGGCTAAAGCCCTAAAATAGCAGTTTGAATCCGAAAATTTCGATAGAAAACTCCTTAATTTAAAAAAAGCATAATGCCAGAGAAACTAAAATGTATAAATAAAATGCAAAACGATGACGGATTAGCAACAATGGAATCAGATTTTGACTTGCTGAGTGAATTCACTTTGTTTAATTTCTTATTTGACTGAACAGTTTTCAAAGTTCTGAGCATGTGCAGTAATCATGATGCAGCTCTTTTAATCATATGACTCAAAAAGTCAGCAAAAATGCAAAACTACTGCTAGCAGCAGCTCATTTCTTTGCTTGCTTAAGAGGCCCATATTTACACAACATATGCTTGCCTGTCGTACCATTGTTCTTATTGCCCATTACCTGGCCATACAATTGGTAAAAATTTTAGATCACCAGTGCAATTTTTTTATCCTTTATTTAAGCAGGGAAGTTCCACTGAGAATGTGTCTCTCTTTCTCTCGGAGGCCTTAGGAGAAACACCAGATAGAACAGTTGCAGATGAGCAGGGACAGAGCGAAACAGGTGTAAAGCCCCTGGAGCAGTTTAGGGGCTAAGGGCCTGGATCAAGGGCCCAACGGCAGAGCTCATTTCCCCAGATCAAGTCAGAATCCTGAGCCCCACTGGGGTCTAGAATCAACAACTCATCAGTCACCAGTCAAGCAGCCTACCACGAGGTCATCATGCCCCAATTATATTGTAATTATATAGTGGTGTCCACAGTGCTACTATCACATACTTCCTGTTATTTAACTAGTTTCTTAATTGTCTGTGGTGAGATGATTTCATGCATGGATAGTCACTCTGAATGGATGACTTCACTGAAACAATTACATAAATTCAAAATAGATAAATAAATAAAAAAGAAACATGGCAAATAAAACAATGGAAAAATGTCACTTTTTTCATGAGTCAAGTTTACTATGATCTTATTAAGAAAGGAGGAGCCATAATAACATATGATAATGACAGTAATGAAGTGAATTAATGGTTTGCTCCATAATAATACACAGCAACCACAGAAACAGACATGAGAGGTGAAACAGTAGTGAACCCGATCATAACTTTACTTCTTGAAGTAGACATTATCTTCCTCCCAAAACCAGGTGTAGGTCAGGTTGCCGGGATATGCCTCCGCTTGACAGGTGAAGAGCGCATTCTGGGATATGTTTACGGTTATGTTCTCGGGCGGAGAGACGATAAACGGCGGCCCTGTAAGTGGAGAGGGGAGAGGAACAGACAGGAAAGGTTTACTTTCAGGGAAGGGCGCTCTTTCACAAGTCTATTTAAAATACAGCTGAGTGACATCTTTTCATCAAAAAACACACCCCCTTCTTCCCCAAACACTGCGATGTGGGAGCGCGGATCAGCGTGAATCAATAAACCCCACGGGGAGCGAAAACTCCATTTCGGCTGGAATCAATTTAAAACTGAAATTTCCTGCGGAGAGCGAGCCGCGGCATGAAGTGGGGCCGCTCGATGAAGCGGGACACGAGTGTGCGAGGCCACACATTTACAATGTGATTCATTACTCTCACAGGACCACTCTGCATATGCAGGTACCCTAGCACACAGGCCATTACACCCCTCTCTGACGCTAACAGTTACAGAGATGGATAATGATGTTTGAATAGCATCTGCCGTTAGTCCAGCCAGACGTCTATTCCCATTCAGGAAAAGGAAGCAGTATATTTTTAAAATAGCCCACTAAAAAAGTTACCTCGGAGTGAGAAATATTCCTGATCAAACTGTGTTATTTGTTTTTCTTTTTTTTTTTTTACTCAGTAGGATAACTTTAGTTTTCATAACTTAGTTTAGAGCACAACTGGGAGGGAGGACAGCTGCCTTAAGCAAACATACAATACAAGCAGACACACGCAAACAAAAATATCAATATCAAACTAACATACAATCAGGAGAAAGTGGAGAGGTCAATATAAATAGATATAAAGAAGCAGATCATAAAAGATGAAGACATTAAAAGATACAACAAGACGATACCAGATATAATAGACATGTGTCAAGACAACATGAGAAGATATATTAGGAATTTGATCAAGACGTGGAGATGGTTGAGAGTTCAGTGTGCATGAGCAAGTGCAAGTGTTTCTGCATGAGTGTGCGCGGCTGTGTGCGTGTGTGTGTCAGTGTGAATGCACTCTTGCGTTTATGAGTGTGTGTGCGCGCGCGCACGTGTGAGTGTGTGTGTTTGCATGTGTTTGTGTGCGCCTGCGAGTGTGGGTGAGTCTGTGTGAATGCACACTTGCGTATTTGTGTGTTTGCATGTGTGTGTGTGCGCGTGCGAGTGTGTGTGTGTGTCTGTGTGAATGCACGCTTGCGTTTGTGAGTGTTTACATGTGCGCCTGTGTGTGTGTGTATGTGTTTGCGTGTATGCATGTCCCCTCCCTTTCCTCCCCCCTCATCTTCTCCTGTAGAACTGTGGACTTTTTTGGTGAGGAGGTTGTTATTTGAGGCATGATAATGAGTGAGTGAATGTGTGTGTGTGTGTGTGTGACAGAGAGTGAGACAGTGAATGTGTCAGTGACATAGACCGTATAAAAAGATGGACGCAGCACCCGGGTATGAAAAGTGAAGCCAATGTAGAAATCTCTTAAAATTGCATTCTATTTAATGGCCAGCAGATGGCGATGTCAGTAGTGGCAGAAAGAAGTTCAAAGCTATAAAACTCAATGAGAAAATGACCCTACTTTCCCACCTGATTTATTATTTCAATAATGATTTTCCACATTATTTAATGGTATCTATTGCAAGTTTCAAGTCTCCTTCGATACATCATGATGTTAATTTTTGTAATTTATGGTCCCAAATAGACTAAAATGAAGGATAAAGCCAGAATATGCTTTAGGGGCGTGGCTATCCTCTGGTCCTCGTTAGATACAGTCAGATCCACCCATAGATCCACCCCTCGCTCCTCCCTGGATCTTCAATTCACGCCCTCGTCCAATAGGAATCGCATCCGGTTTCAAAATGACAAGGTGGCGCTGTTCAAATTGCCAAAATCGAGGCTTCCTAAATGGTATGCTGAAACCAATCGGTGACGTCACGGTTGCTTCGTCCATCTTTTCATACAGTCTATGGTCAGCGATGGGATTTTGTGCAGACACCTGACAGAAACAGTAGTTGCCTTTGATGAAAATATATTCCAGAGCAGCAAGTATCATGCACTTCAGAAAACAGAAACAATCGTCCAAAGACAATTTGAAATAGAGGAGGGGAGTAGAACAGAACATTAATTCATTGATGAGGATCGATCAAAAAAACAAAACAAAAACAACAAAACAGATAAAAAAAGCTAGACTGTAGGGAAAAAACTATTTAGGAAAATACTCAGGATGCGACAAAGACACCAGTCAGTTTGATCCCGGGACATCCTTGCAGAGAGGAGACAGTGCTCTCCACTGCATCAACGTGCGGCCCTTAGAGGACAGTCTAATGAATACATGTATGAAGAGTTTGAGTGGTGAAGGGGCTTTGGATTATCAGCAGCAAACTCACATACAATAGGGGCAGGTTTAGCCTGGCAGCGTGCAGCAGGTTGCATGTAGCAGGAAGTAGCCAAGTGTGTAGAAGTAGACCATTGTAAAACTGCCAGTGATGGCAGCGGACCGTGACTGGAGAAGTATCACTCAGCTGAGGAGTCAGGCAACTGATTCCGCCGGAGTTACTTGACTGACAGCTGCATTCTGATAATGTGGTGTACTGTGGGTCATAAACATTTATAATGAATCTGACCAGTACATATACAGTATTTTGCATACAATAACTATGCTGAGAGTTTGCCCTCTTTACAAAAACAAGTGAATCTAGCGAGACACAATAGCATTTGCTGAACTTGCCAAACAATGTTTGCAGACAAGCCGTGAACTGGGTTCGGCTGGTTTATTTACCAGAGTTTAGGACAAAGTTACGGAGAAATATTGAATGAGTCAAGAATACAGTAATGTCTCAGTCAAATCATTTATGAATATGGTGTGCATTTTTTTTTGTCCATGCTGTGCTCATGGGCAATTTGTGCGTTCAAAGCTTGGAAACTCAGTGGAATCATCTTTTGCCAAAGCAGTTTTCCATCAGAACTGCACAGACACAGGGAAAGAGGAGAAAATGTCAGTCACTATGAGCGAAGGCAGGTTTAAGGCCTTAAACCGATCAGATGACCTTTCTAGACTGATAAAATGTGGAAAATGCCACCAACTGAATCCCTCCATTCAGGGGGATGCCATGGCTAATCATACTATCTCCTGGTATGCATCTGCAGGTATGTGCAGTCAGTATTTGAAGACACTATTCCCATTTTATGGCTGTAGTGACAGTCAGCTTTAATAATTTGATATTTACAGATGGTGTACATAATGTGATGCAGGTAGAAATTGTGTCCCTTTTCATGCATTACCACTGTTATAAAGCTTACCGACAGCACAATATGGGTCTGATGGCCATTGTCAAGTCAATTTCGAGTCATCAACAGGACAGTTTGTTGCGTACACTGGAACTATTCATCAGTCTCATCTCACAGATGAGCAACAGAAGAACCCCATTATGACCTCTTCAGTACTCCTCTCAGTTCACCAGTAAGCAACCAGACAGATGGCTCAAATCAGGCCAGCCAAAGCAGAATGTCAGACAAGACACACATGCGCCGCTGGTGCGGAAAGTTCCGGAGTCAGATGCTGAGAGAAGCTTCCTCCTGTGCAGGAGAGCTGGCACTGACGCTGGTATGACTCATCTACAGCTTGCTCAAGGTGAGACGAAGTCACCTCCACTGATTATACTATGTCAAGCACCCCGATCAGCTAGGTCAAGGTGCAACCTGGATGGCAGAGAATTGCAATAAAATATGGGTAAAGGTGGTAAAGAGGGGGTCTAGCTTGACCTCCAGTACTGAGGAGAGAGGTGAGAGAGGGAGAGGGAGAGGAATTGGTCAGAGGACAGAAGCGGGGGGGGGTGTCACAGAGAGGTACCGACTGAAAGCCCAGCAGCTCATTGGACTGCTGTTACACTCGCACACAAGAACCCTTCCTCACAGTTGGAAGCCCCCATGTAAGGAATAGGTACTGAGCACAAGCTGGTCGTCTCATCTAAGATCTTTCTCAGAAAACGGCCATCTCTGCTTGTTCTGTAAGCTGCAATAATGTCTCAGTTAGGGTCTGAAGGAGAAGGGTGTGTGGGGGTGACGGCATTGAAGGGGGAGGATATGTAGTTTCCCCATTTCTTCTCTTTCTAAGGGACAAAACTGAAGACAACCAAAAATTTGAGGAATTATATCTGGTGTTAGCTTACGTGCTACATGGTAAAACACTCACATATTATGCAACCATAATTGTTCTGATGTACAAATCATTTAAGAGTTAGAGATATAGATAGAGAGCACTCCTGAGAAACCTAGCTAAGCCCACCTGGGATTTTGTGCAATTCCAATCCTATAGTCCTGACATGTCAAGGAGGTCATAGCTGGTTTTCTACAAGAGATATCTAGTTATCTTCCTGTCATAGCTATTTAAAGCTAGTTCCCTGCAAAAAATTTGCTATAGGAATCCTATAGGACAGTTCAATAGAATTCTCTAGAACTTTAGTACCTCAAGTCCTATAGAAAAAAAGTTCTATAGAAAACAGTTCCATAAAAAATCTCTGGAGGACTTTTTTTTTCAGTTTGGCATCTTCAATCCCACCCGAATTTGGAAGGCAACCACTTTATATTACATTTCCCAGCAATCCTTTCCCAACTTGCATCCCTGTAGCACAATGATCACTCGTGTGCTACTCTGACCGGGGCTCGAACCCAGACACTTCTGCTCCGCAATACAGTGCTTTATTCATAAATAACCTTTAGATGTATAAAGATGGTGGGAATAAGTCTCAGCAGGCCTCAAATTGTGTTCAAATTAATTCAAAATCTGTGTATAACCTGCTATCACATGCATGTGAATGGAAAGGAATAATTTGATAAGACCAGAGGGGACCGGGCTTTCTCAGTAGTTGCTCCCAAACTCTGGAATTCTCTCCCCCCTCATATCCAGTCATGTCCCACCATTTCTAGTTTTAAATCTTGTCTCAAGACCCATCTTTTCTCCTGTGCTTTTAACTTAGTCTGAGGCCCCCTTCTTGATTATTTTACTTATTTATTATTACTTCTTGTGTGGTATTAGTGCTTGTCCTTTTATGACTTGCCTTTTCTAAATTTTGTACCTGCTTTTATTATTATTTGCTCTTGTATGTTTTATTTCTTGTTTTAGACCTCTGTGATGCCTTAGCTCTGAGCTATATTAAGCTAAGCTAAGCTATGTTTCATCCTAATGTTTTTACTCTCCCTGCCTCTTTTGTAAAGCACTTTGGGTCAACTCCTGTTGTTTTTTAAATGTGCTATATAAATAAATTGACTTGACTTGACTGAATTTTTAAAATAAAGGGAAAAGTTCAAAAGGTCAAACTTTCAACGTAATTCTGTCTTCGTAAGCAAAAGAGGAACACGAGTTTTCCATTATAGCATAATAAAGTTGTAATGCCTTACATTTATATTTTTGAATTGCTGCCGAGGAAATGGAAAGAGGTCTTCATATACCGTAACTGAAATACTGCTAAGTTGTGTGGTCAGTCAGTCAATCAATCGTCTGATCAGAGAATCATTGAGTAGGTATGTGCCTGGTACCCCATGTGCTTAAGCACACCTTAAAGTTAAAAGGGACACAATTTCCTTGCTGCTTCAGTATCGTGGATATCACTGCATATTGCACATTTTCATACCATTAGTCCGGTCTCTCACTTCTAGAACCCAGGTACACATAAGGTAAATTGACCTTTCGACAGAGCATTGCAAGGATTCATAAAATTTATTTTTATTTTTATTTAACCCTTATTTAAGATGTCTTTCCCATTAAGATTTTGTTCTATTAGAAGGTCCTAAAGACCATCAAAGTCCTATAGAACAGGTTTTTCAACTAGGGTGTTCTATAGAAAGGTCTTATAGAACAGCAGTAATCTTATAGGACTTTCTTTTCCATAGAGGTGCTCTATAGGTTTCTAGCAAATTCCTATAGAACACACGGAAAATTCTATGGAACATGCTGTTCTACTAAAATGTTCTATATAGAATTTTACAGAATTCCATAAAAGTCCTACAGAACATTTTTTGCAAGGTTAATTTGGCTCTAGGACTCTTCGTCCCCGGACTTTTTGTCCCCGAGGAATTTTCGTTCCCGGACTCTTCATCCTCAGACCTTTAGTCCCCATGGACTTTTCATTCCCCAGACTCTTTTTCCCTGGATGGTTCATCCCCAATGATGCTTAGCCCTCTTCCTGTATTATAATACTATCCCGAACTCTAACCCTAACCGTAACCTTAACCCTTATAACAGTCCTCGGGGACAAAAAGTCCTAGGACAAAAAGACCCTGGTGACGAAGAGTCCTGGGGCGAAAAGTCCATGGGAACGAAAAATCCGGGGACAAAAAATCTGGGGACAAAGAATTCTGTAACCAGTTAGGCTAATTTGGCTGGAATAAGATGTTGGACTAGGGGATTGTAGGATGCTCAGCTGGTGAACAGCTGGCCAACCAACTAAAATCAGCCAGAAGTGCGGAAATCACCGTTATAACCAAAATGACCAGTTAGGGTTGAATTCAACAGGAATTAACAGCAGGTCTTTATGGCAGGGAAATTAACACCTTTATGAATGTTCCATTTTGGTGAAGTCTAAATATGCTTTAAATGACAATCAGGTCCTCAGGTCAGCTTCATTCTGTCCATCTCACCAGTGCAAAAATGGATTAATCCTTCTTCAGTGTCCATCCTTCCCTCTGAGTCCCTTGAGACTTTTTCACTATTCCATGTTGGTAGACCCGTCGATATCACTCAGTCGCTCACATATTAGCGTGAGTGTGCACTGGGGGTGGGGTGGGGGCTTAAGGAAGGGGCAGAAGATACAGTACCTTGGACCAGCAGGCGAGTGGTGTGGACGGCCTCTCCCTGGTCGCTGTGGGCTCGGCATGTGTAGGGCCCCCGGTCCTCTCGGCGAATAGAGCGAACCGTCACACTTCCATCGCTTATCTGTCGACAGGGGACAGGACAGAAAATATAATCCTATCATCCAATCAGCATCATGGTTGGGGATCCAGGTTACAGTACATAGTACACACATACACACACATTATGAACAAAGTATGTTGAATTTCATTGTTGTGGACATACAATCCCAACTCCAAAAAAGTTGACATAATGTAAAATAGTTCCAGGCTGTATTAGGATGGAGGGAGCAATCTGTTCTTTGTGCAAATGAAAAGACTTCAACTTGCATGAAGTGTGAGTATCCAGTAACGTGTGGAATCTGTGTGCATTCTCATGTTTTGGGGAATGTTTGGGGTCAGGGGTGTCACAGCCACATTAAAAAAGTCAGCGTAATAGCCTATTTTCCGGACTTTATGTCTTTAAAGAGTTTCTCAATCCATCCAAAGCAGAATGTTCTTTGGACTTCTGCCAGAAAGGCCTCTGCTGGGTTTTCAAAATGCTAAAACCTGCCTATAAAGCTGCTGTAAATCTCAGCCAACCCAAAAATACAGTCCTATCAATCTAATCCAATCGCAAGGAAGGGTCACAACTGACTCCTACTGTAGCAGAGCTACGGAGGCACAAGGTCAGTGAGCAGCCACCTCACATTAAGTCCCTCACAATTCTGTAATATGAGCCAGGATCACACCTGTGAACCCAATCTGCCAATACACAGGGAGGCTTTGCAGGCTTCCGGCCAAGTCTTCCTCATTCCCAAGCACCATCAATACAACCCCAACCGCAAGTCACAAAGCTCTGCTGTCTTCTATATACAAATGCCAGGACCCGTGACTCAGTCAACAGGTCCACCCATTTAATTTGCATCTGCAGATAATCACCCTCATCCAGGCCAGATGAATCAATCCGCCGCTGAAAAGGCCATGGGCTAATTATTCATCCCCCGCTCCAGGGCTGCCAGCCAAAGCTGGCACCAGTGTAGCCTGAAATCAATACCAGATCACTGGTCCCATCTGTGACATTTACCATCGATGCGCAAGAGATACGCAATGACTGAAAAAACTGCTGAGATAAGGGTTGTACAACAATGTCAACACATCAAAACAGCCCCATGCGTCATAGCATGTAACGTCCAATTAATGAAAAAGCCCCTTTTGTCCTTTCACTCAGTGGGGAAAAAAAAAAAAAATCTGTATTCTTAAAATAAAGCGATAGCTACAGCTAATATTATTAATCAAAATCATTTGGGCTGTTAGTGTAATTTGGCGTTCAATTTCTACTTCAAATGATCTGAGAGCAGGCGATTAACTAAATGTAATAATGAAAATATGGTGACAGTTTTTCATGTAACAGAGATTTGAAGACCTTGACTTGTGACAAAACAGATCAATACAAGTCTTTGAATGTGAAAAGCTTCTCCGAATGCCTTCATTGTTATAAAGAAACCGTTCAAAAGTACTAATAGAACCCAATTCCCATAGATAATGAGAGAATTCTATTGACATGCGAATTCCCACGAGACTAGTATAACCAGAGGCTATTTTTGTCTGATTTTCTACCAAAGGTAAAAGACGCCGTAATCTTTACACATGTGAATGCACTGTCCATAAAACTTTGCAGATATAACATAATTCAGATAGGATTAAAATGAGGAGCCATAGTCATAATTATGTTACCCCATCTTCCAATGTAAGTCTAATTCCACCTGAGTAGGGCTTTAGAGAGCAAGACCCGGTGTCCTGACTGTGTTAACAGGACAAACTATCCAGGACCCGGAGAACATACTCATTACAACCAAAAACTGAATTCCTCAATACCTTCCAAGAAAAAGCCATTCTCAAACTTGCGGTGCCCATTGTCAGTTAAAGAACATGCTCCATTTGCAACGCTAAATCCAATTATGTGCTGGTCTGGACGGGTTTACCGGCCATCAGACCCAAAAGGCATTCAACACCAGCTAGAACAAGCAGGACAAGCCACACGACAGCCCTATCGATACATCAGCCGGACAGGTCGCCCACCCCTTTCTCTGAGGACCAAGCTACCACTGCATCTGAAAAAGCCAGGTCTCTACGCAGGCACCCTCTGTGACCACTCGCCCATAACAAGTCTGCCCTGTTATACGCAGCTAAGGCATCAGAATGCACTACTGCTTTCCAGATTGACAGCTCTCAGCCGCTCCTCGCACCAGCCATTTTCAACAGGGAATTCACTGTACGGCACAGCACAGGGAACTGCCTTTGTCAAAATTTATTCAATCCCGCATCGTTTCTGCTAACCGAAGAGCCCTCGGCGTTCTTATTGCGCTTGATCCGACAGCGGGTTTTGACAGGTTTTTACACCACAATGGTTATTAATTTTTTTGCAGAGACTGAACGGTTTTCTGCAGGTCAGGAGGTTGGTTTATTCTCGACTTTATCGCAACCTCCTGCCAGAGGCAATGCGAGATACAGCAGCGAACCATCAGTCACGTCGTGCCTTGAGTTAGCACGATTACAGCGCCGCAAAGAAAGCTAGGGATCACCGTCGCACATAAAAGGCCTGAGCCAAGGCTTCTCTCGCACAGCGTGATGTCACTATTAAATATGAGGCACCGTTCCCCTTATATAAATCACTTAATGGCTTTGCCCTGCCCTCCTCTACCACAAGGCTAGAACAGCATTATGGGCAAGAGGTGTAAATCCTGTCCTTCCCATTCCATCATTTTGGTGTGAAAGAAAATCTCAGGTCTAATGAAGGAGACACAACAAATATGGCTGCTGAACTCTGAAATCCAAATGTAAATTCTGAATATCCTCTTGTATGATATTTTTCACTGGGCCAGTGACAAACTGCTGAAGTCAGTTCTACTTACTTCATCTTTTCAATTATTACCTGTTTGAATGTAAAACTTTGGCAAGGCAGAGAAGTATCATTCATGTACTTTTCACAGTTAGACTGAAATATAAACTGTACTGGTAGGCTTGATGGTTTTATTATACAACCCCAATTCCAAAATAGTTGGGACAAAGTGTAAATTGTGAATTAATTCAAAACGCAGTGACTTTCAAATCACACCAGCCAGTATTTTATTCACAATAGAACAGAGAGTTTTGGGTCTCCTTTGATGGACTTTTCGTTTAAATATGCGCCAAATGTTCTCAATTGGTGACAGATCAGGACTGCAGGCAGTCCAGTTCAGCACACGGACTGTTCTACTACAAAGCCATGCTGTTGTAATAGCTGCAGTATGTGGTTTTGCATTGTCCTGCTGAAATACACAGGGCCTTCCCTGGAATAGATGTCGTCTGGAGGGGAGCATATGTTGCTCTACAACCTTTATATACCTTTCAGCATTCATGGTGCTTTTTAAAACACGTAAGTGTCCCACACCATATGCACTAATGCATCCCCATACCATCAGAGATGCTGGCTTTTGAACTGAACTCTGATAACAGGAGGGGTGGTCTTTCTCCTCTTTAGCCCAGGGGACACAATGCCCATGATTTCCAACAAGACATTTAGTAATGTCTATGACAGAATCATGCCGGTGAGTGATGCAGTGGCATCTGAGGGCCCGAAGATCATGGGCATCCAGTAAAGGTCTTCGGCCTTGTCCCTTACGCACAGAGATTTTTCCAGTTTCTCTGAATCTTTTGATGATGTTATGCACTATCGATGATGAGACCTTCAAAGCCTTTGCAATTTGACGTTGAGGAACATTGTTTTTAAAGTATTCCACTATTTTTTTATGCAAGCCTTCACAGGTTGGAGAGCCTCTGGCCATCTTTACTTCTGAGAGACTCAGCCTCTCTAAGACATCCCTTTTATAGCCAATCATGTTACACACCTGATGCCAGTTAACTTAATTACTTGCTAAATGTTCTTTCAGCTGATTCTCTTACATATTAATTGCTTTTTCAGCCCTTTTTTTTGCCTGTGTCCCAACTTTTTTGAGACCTGTTGCAGCCAAAAAATTTGAAATAAGCTCATTTTATGGATAAAAATGTAAAATGTCTCAGTTTCAACAGTTGAAATGTTATCTATGTTCTACTGTAAATAACATATTGGGCTCTAAATTCGTTGACCAGGCGCAGGCGCAGCGAATGGGGGGAGCGCCGCGCCAACGGGGTGTATCCAGGCGTATTTTGCAATTTTGTGCCTGGCGCAAGTACTCCTCTGTTCCGCCTCTGTCCCTCCTGCCGGCGCAAGTGGCAAAGAGGGAGGAGAGAAGGCCTGAGTGGGTTTAACACAGCCGAGTCAAATCTTCACCAATCAAATGAGCTCCTCTACTCGCCTTTAAAATGTTGGAATAAAGAAGCCTCTGTCCTATATCTGCATGATGCGTTAATGTTGCATTTTACTTTGCTGCTTCAGGCATGTTTTCTGCATAAACTTACGTCTATATTAAGCATTACGAATATGAGTTAGCTGGCTAGCTAGGGCATTCATTTAATTATTACCATTAGCGAACTTGAATGGAATTTCAAAACGAAACTATGTCAGATCATTCAAACTTATGAAGTTGGAATGAAATACGACGGTTGCTCATTTATTTCTCTGCCTGCATCATTGGGAAGAGAAACAATGGATAGCATGTTCCTATTATTACACCCTGTTGCTGCTTAAAATTTTGGGATTAACATGCATGTGTAACAATGCAAGATATGTCACACATTTATTTTCAATATGTGATCTTAACTCAGTACGAGATCATAGCAATCAGGCTGTATTCCTTTCCCCCGCCAAAAACGATAAAACCTAAGTGACAATAATAGTATTAAGCCGCTCGCGTCTTTGCATTGACTTTGAATGTAATCTGTCGTGCGAAAAATTCGTTTCGCGTCCGGTGTGAAAGCAGCTGAAGGACACATACCCACACAGCCTACACATGCTCTCACGCGCCCACATGCACACACATCTCTCTCTCTCTCTCTCTTTTATCTGACATCAGGACAATCGATATAGATACCATAATTTATGTGCTGATTCAGATAGTTACATTAAATAGGGGTTTCTGTAATTATTTATTGCATTGAAATGTGCCTGACATTCTGGAAACCTGCCTGTGAGGTTTCGGTGACGTGTGCGCACTGTGCGCTGGTCAGCCAAATTACCACTGCACAGAAAGTAAACCAGGTTGGAGCTGGCAAGCTCTCTGCGCACTTTCGGCGGGGCCTTTATCCACGAAATTGTCACTGCATCATGATGAATATGTGACACCTCCCCCTACTACGCCGCCACACCCGTCTCGGCACACGTCCGTCTACCAAATTGCCAAAGTGGCTGCGCACGGTGTTGCATCGCACGAAATTACCACTGCGTGGGCTACGCCACGCTGCGCCACCCTGCGCTGCGCCAAGAAATTAGAGCCCATAGGCTCATGTGATCTGAAAGTCATTGCATTTTGATTTTATTCACAATTTGCACTTTGTCCCAACTATTTTGGAATTGAGGTTGTAATGTAAAAGCAGGCTTGAATGTTGAATAATATTGTCTTGAGATAACTTTGATAGAATGATGAAAGAGAGAGAGAGTAAATCTGTTCCAAGCCTAGTGGCTCACAAGGCCGGTGCTTAACCCCTGGCTTCAGTAACATGAAGCGACCAGGAGTATTGCAACTCCCCTTGGACAAGTTGCTAGTCCTTTGCAGGTTACTCCCCCAGCTCTTAGTTAGGTTTCCCTGACAATTTGCTCGGACCCAATTATACACCTTGGTGGAGTGAGGCACTGTGGGAGTGAAGTGTTTTGCCTAAGAACACACCGTGAAAGCCATAGCAAGGACTCAAACTCAGGATCTTCTGGTCCCAAGTCAATCACACTTAACCACTCCACTACCGCATTTCCCAGAATGACAGTAAAAGCTAACAGGATAGTTCCAGAAGTAGTGGAGCTGTATCAGGACTCCAAAAACAGTATTTATCCTGAATACTAAAACAAAGCGCAGTCAAGATTGGAATGCATCATTTTGACCGCCTGCTGAAACTGCTTAGTTGTTCACAATTTGAGGGTTTTTGGAAAACAGTAAACTCTTGTCGACAATGCCATTGTTTTCCGTTTTTCTCTTGGGACGGGGCTACTTTAAAATAGACTAATCTGCCAGGACAGATGACGTAAAAAATGCTCAAGGATAAATACACTTCCCATCCAAATAAAGGTCACCGTTCGGAATTAAATTAGCAAATACTCAAGAGCCAATGATTGAATCATTGCTACAGTGATGAATATGTTTCAGCTGGCAATAATTCTTTTAATCCTGACTGATTCAGAGCGCAACTTCTCATTTCTTAAAAAAAAACCATGTCGGAGGACATATCTCATGGTCGTTGAGAAGCTGTTACTGAGTTTCAAGAGGGGAAAAATATTGGCCAGCATCAAGCAAAGAAAACAGCTAAGGAGATTGCTGAAATCACTGGAATTGGGTCAGGAACTCAACATCCAACAATGTATTAAACCCTGGAAGGATACTGGTGAACTATGAACTTTGTGGAAGAAATGGATTGGAGAGAAATCATGACTGATCCTGTTCGGGGATCATTAAAATGCTCAGTGAAATCTCATCTTTAAAAAAAAAATCAACTGTAGAACTCATGGCTACGTCTAATTATGAAGATAAGAGCATTTCCAAACGCACAATGCAAGAAGAGCTTGGAGGATTGGGACTAAACAGCAGCGTGACCACAACTAAGCCACTTGCT
Source organism: Gymnothorax javanicus (assembly GCA_029692085.1). Taxonomy (NCBI): domain Eukaryota; kingdom Metazoa; phylum Chordata; class Actinopteri; order Anguilliformes; family Muraenidae; genus Gymnothorax; species Gymnothorax javanicus. Next base: position 55,002,815 of record CM056195.1, read on the forward strand.
AATGAGGCTAATTGTAAAAAAACAAGGTAAATTTGCCAAGGAGCATAAATATTGGACTGAGGACCAATGGAAAAAGGTCATGTGGTCTCATGAGTCCAGATTTCCTCTATTCCAAGGTGATGGGCACGTCTAAAGGAAGCCCATGAATCAATGTATCCGTCATACATAGCACTCACTGTACAAGCCTCTGGAGGCAGTGTTATGATCTCAGGTTGCTTCAATTGGTCAAGTCTAGGCTCAGCATTGCTCTGCAGCAATAAAATGAATTCAGCAGACTATCTGAATATAATGAATAACCAGTAACCCAACAATGGACTTTTTAATCCCTAATGGAACAAGCATATTCCAGGATGACAATGCCAAGATTGATCGGGCTCAAATAGTGAAAGAGTGTTTCATTGGACACAAGGAATTTTCACGCATGAATTGGCCACCTAAACCAATTAAAAGTCTTTGGGATGCCCTGGAGAAGGCTAAATAGAGTAGTTTGACTCACCCATCGTCAATACAATATCTTATCCAAAAATGAATGCAAATCTGGTCGGAAATAAATAACATTGTATAAGATTGTCAAAACAATACCACAACGAATGTACGCCATGATCAGAGCTAAAGGTGGCCCAGAAAATTATTGTAGAGTGCACCTTTTTTATTTTGGACGGGCAGTGTACATGAAATACTTTTTGTATACAACAAGACCCATGATGATTCAGAATGCATGATTTTTCTCTATTTAGCGGAAGGCTTCACGACTTTAGATTTGTAATCACTCGATTCACATGTGGCCAAAATCCACATTCTTAGCATTTATTTATGGGTGGCTCTATGCATACTGTATACACATTTTGCAGGTACTGTCAGCCAGTGATGGAGAGAGGCACTGCACTGGCGAATCATTCATTCTTACAGGCCAATTATGTACACTAAGGACAATAAGACAGAGTAAAAATGAATAATTGACCTATCTATTCATATTTAGCAAGTAGCTAAATGAAAAAGAGGGGTTTTAGCAGATACATAATTAATTGTTCCAGCATCGTTTGCTGCGCTAAAACCCACAACAGCAGCGAAACAAAATTGAACAATAAATAAATAAAAAGACAGGATACCCACTCCTGTTTAATTTCACATGAGAAGATGTGACATCATGTTAAAAAGGTTCGTACATAAATATGTAAGATGTGTGTTTTACAGCCATTCGATTTCCTCATCTAACTCAGAACAGGGTTGTCGCATTTAATTTGTAAGTGTGCAGCGAGATTTTCAGTGGTGGTGAGATATATAGAGCAGTGTGTATGGTGGCCAATTCGCGCTGCAAACAAGTCCACCAGCATGGTAGTTAGGTTGATCTACTGCAGTGGCAACTTCTGATCTTTGACAACTTTCCTGACTGTTATCTTTCTGGTTTTGTTTGGTTTAAGCACAAAAACCACGCAAGTCACAATTTTGGCTTGAACACACAAGAGCACGTTTTCACTGAACATAATGTGGACTGACACCCTGATGGCATCTTTCAAGAATTTTTCTTGCATTGTTTAAGTCGCCTTATTTCACTACATTGTTATACATATGTCTGTGTGTCAATCGAAGCACAGGCGTTACCTCAATCCAAATCATTATCAATTAGCTCCATAAACCAGCCTGGTATGTGTGTGTGCTGATTATATGGACAGTGGGACATTAAACAGGCTACATTCCCCAGATAAGAACTTTTTTTTTTAACTGCGGATCTCGGAAGAGACTAGTCTTATACAGTAGGCTAATGTAAATTATTTATTATAATTATAAAAACTAATAAATTATTTGGAAGGTTTTTTTCTTTCTCACACTAAACACATCCAAGGGGAGCACCAAGATTTTCATGCTACTTGCCAGTGGCATCTAGGAAGAGGACAATTGTGCTTTCATGAATTAATTAAGCTTTAAAAAACTTAGCCCTAAAATTGGGCAAATTATCTTTCACCATGCTAAGAGAAGAGTTCCATAAGTGAATTTTGCAATATTATATTTTTGGAAATCCTTGTTAATAGTGCACTGCACTGTAGGGACATTAGCAGCATACTAAATTAAATAACGAGAAAACAAATTGGCATACCACTTTGGCTCTTGCATACTGCAGATTGGTTTGTACAAGACAGGTGAACAAGAGTCCATACTTCCTTTTTCTGGTGCCATTTGAGTGTCTCAGGCACCATTCACTCTCAAAACTCATTCCTGCAGGCCATCGAGAGCACGTGTTTTGACCATGGGAGGAAACCAGAATACCCAATCCAATCCTATGCAGGCATGAGAAGAGCGTGCAACCTTCACACAATGAGGCTCTTGACCTATTTAATTGCTTATAATTTTACAATAAATGCCTGCAAACTCACTAGAAGTATCAGCATTAGTATTCGTTGGATTTCAATTTCACTTGTACTGCCAAATATATGCCAGAACTGTGAATGAAAAAGGCGAGAGAATCGACAGGCCTAAGAGCATTTCACCTGAGCAGGTTGCTGACTGACTAATGAACTCTTTTATGCATAACAAGGCTGTCAGAGGCCACGAAAAGCCCCCGCCATACATCGGATGCACCAGACGGACGTACGTACAGACAGACGGATGGACAGGGCCTTAATCAACAGTCCCCTTATGTACCTGTTGAGTGGCAGGGGATTAAAAAGCCACGGCAAGTAGTTTGGGAGACATGCCCCAAAAATTAAGCTTATGAGTCAGAGGTCACATTAATATTCCTGAGGAGGTCTTACGCCAATTTCAATAGTTGCAAAGGTTTCCTTGACCTGAACTTCGTAGTTTTTGATGTGTTATATGAAAAGATCAGATGAATTTTAAGAAAGTTGAAAATTGTACAAAAAGGTCAAGGTCATCGAGAAAAGATCAGTCCCAGGTCAACAAACGTTCAAAAAGCACATCTGGAGGATAAGGCCAAACTACACAAGCAATTTCAAAAGGTCACTGTTAACAATTTCAGAACTCAGCACTTGAGATTAAAAACATTGATAGAGGTCATTGATGAAAGGTCAAAAATAAGGTAACAAATATGTAGCTTTGGTCCTAAAGATCTTAAAATCAGTGTAAAATGGTAAGGCTGCTGCGTATATAGTTTGCAAGTACTGGATCAGGGCAGACACACTTACACACGGACAGACATAGGCACAGACAGACAAGGCCTCAATCAATAGTCGCCAGACCTACCCTTCAGTTGGTGGGGGACTAATTACCTGACTGACTGGTTTGTGGAAATAACTAAATGATATAACTGAATATCCATTTATAAGTTCTTCTCTGAATCATTTTATTTAATGGCGATCAAGATGATGTGTGAAGAAAAAGAGACATTAAGTGAAATAAATTACACCATCAACACCATAAAACTGTACTTACATGCAATATGCCAACTGCCCTGAACGATTATTCAATATTCCTCTTTCTTTACAGACAATATTTCATTACAATACCACAATTCACATAATGACATAGAAAAGCATCACTTCACGCAACGCCATTGCCATGAATTTAGACATAATCCATTCATTGAAAAATCGTTGCAAAATGCAGGGAGATGTCAATGCTGACATTTACATCAGGCGTCTTCGTCATATTTAAGGTCAAGTTTACACAGTGACGCGATTGGCGTGCGGGTCCTTGATGCCAGTATTCACCGCGGCTGTTTGCGTTTCCAAGGGACCGTGGCTTTGACCTTCTGGTGGGCCAGTGGACGACTGGGCGACAAGACTGGAGGATAGGTGAGGGGCTGGGGGAGAACGCCTGTGGGGGGGGTACCGCTGTCACTTCCTGTTCCTCACAGATCGCAGCACGCGAGTGGCAGCCGGAGCCGGGGAAATGTCACTCACTGCCTCTCATACAAACGCTTCCACGCGCAGCCATTAGCGAGCTCCGAGGTGTACGACCGCCGAATCCCACAGGGGAAAACGCTGGGTGCGGGGAGGAGGCTTCTATCCCGCGCGGTTCAAAGGACCCGGCGATCGATGTGGCAGCAGACTTAAGAGAACACACAAAACAGAGGCAGGGGGTGGAGGGCGATAAATGCGCCTCGCTAGTTCTTCTACGACACATCGCCCAGGTGCGCCAAGAACACTTCAGATTGTACCTTTTTTTTTTTTTCCAATTTTTCCCTTTTTTCCCACCCTGAACATAGCCGAACTGTTTAGCCCACCACAAAGCGACCTGCTCACATCGACTCAGGAAGAAGATGCTGTGGCACGTGATTCCTCCAATTCATGTGACGACTAGCCCTCGCTTCTTTACACTGTACAGTTGCACCACCAATTACACGCTGCCTATACCATCGGAGGATCATTTAGTCAGCAAATTTAGTTTATACAGCTACATGTGCCAAGCTGACCAGCAGTGGTCCCTCCAGAGCAATGAACTCAGGAAATTTAACCGGCTTAACCCCTATTACCCACTACAAGGCTGTGCCAATTGTTGCCTCGCCCGTGCGGACTTTTGACCACAGCCGGTAATGGCGTGGCTGGGATTCGAAAACCCAACCACAGGCCGCACCTTCTATCATGATGCAAAGCACATCATTTTCTCCACCACATGTAGCCTCGCTGGGGAGAAGAAAAAGAGAACTACAAAGTGACAACCCATGCTTGGCTCATTTTCCAAAAGTCAATACCAAAAACAAGCTGTATTTTCATCTGTGAGCCTTATGGAGTGTAAAAGTGCTCACAGTGAGAGTTCGCATAAGGGAGAGCCGTGGGACTCCTAAAACAATCTACCACGCTGCCTAAAGTGATTTTTTACTGCTTCTATTACATGCTGTGTTATTTAACATCAAGGCATCCAAACATGCCCGTTGACTGAGAAGTTTAATGGGGCGTTAAACTACAAGAGTTACACTACAACTGCGCCATGTACACATAATCAAATTCATTGTAGTCTAATTCTTACAGTAACCCCCAAAATTTGAATGCCTTTAGTCTAAGGCAGTCATCCACCACAGCCACAATGACAGTTTTAATTAATTGTTTGTAAAGACAATACTTAATTTTAAATTATTTCTGTGGGAGTGGCACAATTTTTCAGCCAGTCATCGGTACAAACAGCCTGCAGAGCCTTTTTACACCATTAGTGATGGTCCCTAAGGATATTTAACTGCAGCAGTCGACATCATCTACTATTATGACATCCAGGCCCGGCGCTAGAATAGGGAATTGGGGGGGCACAGACACGTCCCTTTATGACAATTAGGATAGTCCTGGCTAGTTCTCAATTATTTTCCTTTACTGACGCGTTTTCCAATTATAGCAATTGGCAACTAAAGACTTCTCTCTCCATAAGGTTTCTCTCCATATGCGATCTAACAGCAATGAAATCATGGAGTAAATTCAGTAGAACTGAGAATTGGAGTGGACAAAACATCTGTTTTAAACAATTATTAGTCCTGACCTGTTCTCTGTCATTTTCATGATTAACAAAAGGTCACTCCGAGAGCACTCCACACTTAACAGGCGTTGCTTGTTCTCCCCGATTAGGTAAGGTGACAATCATTCATCTGGACGCGTATTTGCTTAAGTTAAATCAACGTTATTCAAAATTACTCTCGGTATTGAGTGAAAAAAGTGGCACTCGCCAGTGAAATAGGCTATAAAAAGCATGCGGCTCAAGCTATTTGGCGCAGGAATGCAATTTTGAATAACGTTGATTTAAATTCAGCAAATACGCGTCCAGATGAATGATTGTCGTCCTACCTAATCGGGGAGAGCAAGCAACACCTGTTAAGTGTGGAGTGCTCTCGGAGTGAACCTTTTGTTAATCAGGAAAATGACTGAGAACAGGTCAGGACCAATAATTGTTTAAAACGGATGTTTTTGTCCACCCCAATTCTCAGTTCTACTGAATTTACCCCATGATTTCATCGCTGTTAGATCGCATATGGAGAGAAACCGTGTCTTCAGTTGCCAATTACGATAATTGGAAAACGCGTCAATAGAGGAAAATAACTGAAAACTAGCCAGGACTATCCTAACTGTCATGAAGGGATGTGTCTGTGCCCCCCCGAATTCCCTATTCTAGCGCCGGGCCTGATGACATCGTTTAAACTGGTATCACACAATGACCACATGGGAAGTCTCCCTTCCCCATACCAAGGCCTAAGGAGATACAATTTCAACAGGAGTCATTGCTCTAGCTATTCCACCCATAAGATTCTTCTGAAGATTTTTACCACCATACACAGGAGTTCTCCACTGGGAACAGCACTGGGAGCTACATACGTCAGCAGTACCTAGTTGACGTTAAGCCACTTGCCTTGCTTTATATAGTCTACTTCATCTGGTATGGAAACTGACATGTGCCCAGTGCTGTCCCAGGAAAAAAACAGCACAGAAGTGAACTTAACAAAACAATAAAATGCATATGTTCAGCGGGTGGTCAACCTTGCAAGCACTAAACATGGCTTTAGAATTCATAATTCAGTTGAATCATTCACAAACCACTCTATAGTCACATACTCCTAAAAGACTGGCAGCAATAACATGGACCACCAACAATAATGTTGATGGATTGCAACTTAAAAATATCATCATGATACTAGGCCCGCTAAACAAGCAAAATGACAATGTAAGGACACGCCTCCTGCCATCCAGCTCGCCAGTTTCTTAAATCTCGGAGTGCACTTCTACTAATTATTTAATTATCATCAATTATTCAATCAGCCAGCACACCTGTTTGTTGTTTCACCTGAGTGATAGCAGAGGAATATATAGACCTGTGTCAATGCTCTTTGTGATGTCTCTTAAATGGCACGCAGTAACGGTTCTGTAGGTCTTTTGTAAGACTGTTCCCCTGTTTCGCGTATACTAAACCTAATTAGAAACTAAGAACCACTTACTTTAAAGCAGCCTTTTATTTTCTTGTTTAAAGGAACCACGTTCCATTTTCTTTGACTGTGTATTACCTAATCTACAGCTGTATTACCATCTATCATTGGGGAACCTCAGTTCCTTTTTGTTTCATATTGATTGCAACGCTGGTGCCCGCTGCACTGCTGCGCAGGCATAATAAAAGCTCAAATCAATCCTTGCATCTGAGTCCAGTCCACCGCTTCCTGTCCTCCGTACCAGTCACTGCGCACAGGACACAAGGCGTTACAGAAGATATCACCGAAATCATGGACTCAGCAGGAATTCTGTTGCCCCATGAGGTGGGAGAGTTCAGTGCCCAGCCTCCCAAACTCTACCAGCTGGCGGGCGAACAACAGAGAGAGATCACCCGTTTGGGGGCCATACTGGAGGAGGTGGTTTGAGGGATCCGCAAACTGTCCCTCCCTCATGCATCGCCACCAGCGCCTCCCTCCGTCTCTCCTGCAGAACTGCAGGCCCTTCAGGTGTTCCCTGGGGTGACTCGCCAGTGCACCTCCCTGAGCGCTATGACGGCAAGTCCACGGCATGCAAGGGCTTCATCCTTCAGTGCTCGCTGTATTTCACGTACCATCCACACCTGAGCGAGGCTTAGAAGATCGCTGCCGTGGTGACCCGCCTTTCAGGGATAGGCACTTGACTGGGCGACGGCTGTCTGGAAGGAATCGCATTTTACCACCTATGTTGCCTTCCTCCAGCAGTTTCGCCTGGTCTTCGATCACACTGGGAAGAAGGCAGGGGACCAGCTGCTGGACCTGAGCCAGGGTAGTGCCACTGCTGCAGAGTATGCCCTCAAGTTCTGCACCCTGGCTGCCGCCAGAGGCTGGAATGAGCCTGTACTCTTGGCTATAATCAGGAGACGGCTGTGTTCAGAGTTAAGAGCGGAGAAAGCCAGAAGCGTCTGAGCGTCGCCCCTGGAGAAAAACCAGCCCCTGCACCTACAGTCAAGATGAAGGTACAGGGCCTCCCAAGGTAAATGTGGCACCTACAGCAATTACTGATCAGCGTTTCACCATCCCTGTCTCCGTATCCTGTAATGGTGTCACTCTCCTTACAGAGGCCCTGATTGACTCTGGTGCAGCGGGAAACTTTGCCTCGGACCAGTTAGTGTGTCGCCTCCATGCCCCATTGTAACAGCTCCGAACCCCCCTCTTCGTGGCGGCCATCGATGGAAGGCCGCTGAACCACAGCAGGGTGACCCACCAGACGGCCCCGATCTCTCTCGCAATCCAAGAGCGCCATCTGGAGGACGACCCTCTGCTGATCCTAAACTAATCAAGCCACCCACTTCTCATCTGGCTCCCGTGGCTGAGTAGACACAACCCCACCATCTCCTGACCCACCCAACATCTTTGCTTCTGGTCTCCTTTCTGCCGGTGACATTGCAGCCCCCTCCTCCATTGCCTCTAGAATGATAGAGAGTCCCGACTAAGGAGAGCAGCCAAAGATTCTTGAAGAATACCGAGACCTGTGCACTGGTTCAATAAGACTAAAGCAACGCAACTACCCCAGCATGGGTCGGATTGTGCTATCAAGCTACTGTCTGACACTGCACCTCCAAGGAGCCATGTGTACAGCCTATCAGTAGCAGAGACCCAAGCGATGGAACAATATGTGCAGGAAGCCCTACAGCAAGGCTTCATTCTCCCGTCCACTTCACCATCGTCAGCCAGCTTTTTCTTCATCCAGAAGAAGGATGGAGGTCTCCTCCCCTGTATCGATTACCGAGGCCTTAATGACATCACGGTGAAATACCGATATCCACTCCCCCTGGTCCCCAGCGCTGTGGAGCAGCTTAGAGGCGCTACCATATTCTCAAAGCTCGACCTCCGCAGCGCCTATAACCTGATCCGTATCCGGGAGGGAGACGAGTGGAAGACAACATTTAGCACCAGTTCAGGGCACTATGAGTATTGCGTCATGCCGTATGGCCTTGTTAACGCCCCCTCCATGTTCCAGTCCTTCATAAATGACGTGCTGAGAGAGATGCTGGGCAGATTCATCATTGCCTACTTAGACGATATTCTGATCTACTCTCGTTATTATGAAGAGCATGTGACACACGGGAGGACAGTACTCGAGCGCCTACTGCAACATCATCTCTGCCTCAAAACAGAGAAATGCGTCTTTCACAACTCCACCGTCTCCTTCCTGGGATATGTGATATGACCAGAGGGAGTGGCTATGGAGACAAAGAAAGTGAAGGTCGTAGCGGAATTGTCAATCCCACGGACGATAAAGGAACTCCGCAGATTCATGGGATTTTGAACTTCTATCGCCAATTCAAAAGGAATTTCTGTGCTGTTGCCCATCCCCTAACACGACTATTCAGAAGGAAGCACAAAAACTCGGGATGGAACCGGCGCTATATACCCCCTCAGCATGCCCTGGAGTATAAACGACATCTGCCGCGACCTCTGTCAAAGAAAAAAGTAGGTCAAAATCAGAGCTATGACCTTGCCCTCAAAAAGGCTTCTGGGGACAGCCAATATGCATAACCTGTTTAAATTGGAGAGTAGTCTCTACAACAGTTCACCAGCGAGAGCGGTAATAATCAATGGGAAGACAGACAAACAGACAGACAGACCGATGGACAGCAGGGGGGATGACAACACCCCATCAACATAAGAATTGCCAAGGGGGTAAAAAATTTGCGATTGAAATAAGCCCCCCATTAAGAAAAAGAAAGGAACACTTCCCGACCTTGTACTTCTCACTGTCCACCAGTGTTTCTCCTTCTCTCAGCCAGTTGACCACAGGCTTGGGGTTCCCAAAGGCCGTACAGCTCAAGGTGATGCTGCCCCCTTCCTTCGCCTCCACGTACTGCGGGGGGGTGTCTGTGAATGTGGGAGGAGCTATGGGGAGGGATATGGGGATGGTGGTTGTGAAATGAAAGAACAAGGGACAAGTCAAAACTCCACATTCATCCCTATTTTTTAGCATTAGCATACATTTCTGTGCGGTTTCCTAGATAGGGTGAGAAAACACAAGGGAAAAAAGATTACTTACCACATGTAATAATATGGTAAACTTAAAAAATGTATTCTGAGACAACCTCACTTGCCCTGACAAGTCAAGCATTAATGAATATTCATATCTGTCGACAATTCCCTCCCCTGCCAACAATTTTCTTTTGCAATTTTCAATCAATTTTCCTTCCAAGATAATCTTGAAATGATTGGTTTCTCACTGGCTCCTACATTACCATTCAATTTAATACTGTGCTGTTTCTGCATAATAGCTAAGGAACTGCGCAGGGAGCAGCAATAGCACTTTGATAGCCCAATTGAGACGATAGTATTCTAAAGCTACTCAAGTATCTGCGAAAGCAAATACATGAAGTGCCAACCCATCAACGTAAAAGCCTTAAGCTGGCATTACAAGCCCAGAACATTACCACATCGGTGTTTTTAAAGTTGACTACAGGCTAGAGGTACTAGGCTACCTGAGCTTTTACAGAATACCAAAGGTAGCCACGATTACTGTTAATTTAGCAACTCTTCAGTCTCTGATTCATTATAAGCAAACAAGGTCATCTGAAGGAAATCTGAGTGCAAGACTATTTTTGAAGTAGAACTCATTTTGCATGATGATTGATTAATGCCAGAAGAAATTAAATAAAATGCTTTGTTAGTCTGATGTTGAATTAGTGCCCCTAAATAATCTGAATTCTTCCCTACCTGTACTTTCTTTTTTAAAAGCACAGAACCAGCTTTAGGAGTGCACTGCATATGTACGCCAAGTGTGTACATAGTACCACCAAAAACTGTCCAGACACCATTCAATGGAGCAGTAGCCTCGTTGCTTTGTAAGATTAACAAAAATCAACCCTCTGACAGCCAAAATGTCACAAATATTATTCCAGTCAATAGCATATCCACGTGTGTGGTAACATGTATGCGCACTTAGCACAATATAACTGTATTTGTGTCAGTGTGTCTGTCCGCATATGATTGTGAATAACACTTCCTTCATTAAGTTTTGCGGACCCTCCACCCCCTATATCAGTACTGGGTCACCTTGGCACATTAGTGACCAACCCAGCACAATCCATCCTGCCAGTCAATCCCACTGCTGTATCCATTACAGGATTTATGAAGGATTCCTCTGGCCCTCACTAGGTTTCATTAATTCATAGGCTCACAGTCCCTCTCCCTGTCCCTCCCCTCCCGAGTCCTCACCGAACAAATCCTTTTATCTTCCCAGTCGGCACGTTTTCTCGAATTTGAAGTAAATACGCTTTTAACAACCTGCTATTAAAAATTGAGAGCTAACACTTCTCAGTTGTATTACGTTCCTTGTTCTGGAGCCTTCTAAAGAGCTGAAAGCAGAGAATGTGTCATTTTTCAGTGTCACTCAATGTTCCATTTGCATGTTAAAGATGTGGAAACTCAGACAGCGACTGCAAGAGCGAATACCTTTGGGAAACTTGAAAATACCGAGGGTATACATGAGTGTCTCACTGTTAGGCTTTTCATCTGTATCTTTGTATAACCATTCATATGCCCATTGACAATGGTAATTTTAAGTACTTGAATACTACCCATAGTCATCAGATGCCTCGGTTAGTAATAAAAAAATTTAATGATTCTGTAAAATCATCATAATATGTAAGGGACTGAAGCTAATAACAGTATTCAGAACAGAAAAACAATAATATACTCATGGCCACTCTCAACAATGAAAGGTTTTTGGGGAGTTGTGGCTAAAAGACAAAACATATTTTTTATTTCATTGTTTATTAATGACAGTTGTCTTAACATTTTTAGATATTCCTGAAAATGTTATTTGAAATGTTTATTGAGTATATGCAGCCATGATGATAGCCGCAACTGCTGCAAAAGCAGGAAGCCACATCATGATTTACAGACTTCGCATCCGTATTAAAAAAGACAATTTAATTCCAATGAAATCTTCCCGTCTTTATTGAAGACAGAACTAATGCCGGCATACAGAGAAATGTGCTTATCAGCTCTCACGTTGAAACATTCCTATTTCCATTTATGAATCCCCCAAAGGCATCATCTCCTCATCCTACAGAATAATGCTATTCATATAATCACCTCTCAAATCTCTATAATCTGACTCCAATTGCTTATAGCTGCTTCCAAGTAAGATAAAAGCAACAAAACAGAGCCACAGACTCCTACAAACACGAGTCCTATTTTTATCGTGTTCTTCTCCAAGATAGTCTTCATAGTTTCAGCGGACCTGGACGTATTGATTTTTGTCACACTGATGTGTTTCAAAAATTAGAACTCGCATTTATTTTCGTATTAATAGTGTGGGATTAACCCTTAAATACCTAGTAATGGGAAAGATATACAGGAAATTGAAGAGCACAATGACAACTTTGTTTCTGTCACAGGCTTCTCACATTGACTGACAGCTAGTACATGAATAAAAAGAATCACTTTACATTTCAGTGCGTGAGGTCAATTTATAATGGGACCGAATGATTAAAGCCGACTTTTATCCAATTTATTTTTGTTGTTAAATTGTGGGGAAATAATTTTCTGGGTTACAAATAAAACTGCTGATGTCTGTGGACCCCTGGTACCAGAAAAGACCCCCCCAAAATGGGGACTTACATATTTATGCTGGAACAAAGCGGGGTGTTCTTTACAGTGGAGTTCATTTCGGTCGGGCATGGAGGGGAAAACCAATGAATAACCTACAGGGGGTTTTTGAGGGAAATTCAAATGATAACAATGGAAGGGGGTGGTGCGGGAAGACAGGTAGAGGAAGGAGGGGGAAGGGTGGCAAAGAATGTTTCCTTCTTCCATTATCTACATAGTCCCTGCTGTTCAAATGCTGTTCTTTTCCTGCCGCTCATGTAGACACTTTTGGCCAAGGTGATTGGGGTATCAATATGGAGTCATGCGTAACAATAGCCACACCTTCTACAGTATCAATACTGTACAGAACTGAGGCCTGCAAGCTCCTCGGTGTCATTGCCCACCAAGCCTGAGGGATGCCATTATGCAGGGCCCCCAAATTGCAGTCTTTGAGGGCTAAGTACTGCTGGCTTTCCACCCTCCCTTCACCTGGGAGTCAGGTTTGATGACAGTCTTGGCCAAAGAGTGGCAGTAATTGTTTGGTTAATTGCCTGGAAGAGAAAAAACTGGGACTGGATTTGGATTTGAGGGCCAAATTTGGGGAACCCTGCTATAGGGACACCATGGACAGCAATGGAGAGACAACAAGTACTATAGAGCAGAGGTGACCAATCATGAGCCACAGAGGGCTGGGAGCGTGCAGGTTTTCATTCCAACCAATAATTACATCTGCTGCTAACACCAATCACGTCCCACTTCTCTGCTTGAAAGTGTGTCAATCAGTGTAATCAGCGGGAGTAATGATTAGTTGGAATGAAAACCTGCATACTCTCTGCCCTCCGTGGCACGTGATTGGGCATAACTGCAACAGGGACAGCAAAGACAAGTGCAAGAAAGAAACCAAGTACTGGGGTTGCCATAGTGACACTAAACAAGGGGAATGTTCCTTGTGCTGTCGACCATCCAACTTGGAGATGCTTGTTCTTTAAATGTTTTAAGGGTTGAAAGGCTCACAAACTATTTTTGATCACTACAAACCAATGAAAATCAGTAAATTAATACAGACAGTAATCAATGTCCTCAGTCAATCATGGCACTTTTAGTTTAAGATCTTGCACCGGTAACCTGAGCAGCAACTTTGCGTGCAATGCCAATACGGCATTCTGCATGGCTTCTCTGTCTGACCTCACCAGCCGCAGAAGACTAGCTTAACTCCATCAGATTCAGAGCATACACTGTCTTGAACCCTCACTGGGGGAAAATGGACGATATGCTGCAAATAGCAATCACACTTTTGTCCTACATTTTAGTCTATTACTCATTCTGTATAGCACCGCTATCCAGAGTGAGTTCAGAGGCACAGCACACAACCCTAATCTTCTGCTTTGAAGCACCATCCTCAGGTGCAGAATGATATTCTGGCCTAAGCCAGGGGGCTTGAGCTATATTTTATCACCAGAATCATTGCATCCCCCAGTCCTCTCTGTCATTCTATCACTCAATTTAATTGAAATTAATGCGTTTTATTGGCAGGGAATACATTTTTGGTGTGTGTTTACTCTCTAACTCTCTCTCACACACACACACACACATACACACACACATTGTATTACGACAAGGAGCTTTTTTCTCACACATTCTCTCCCTCGTACAATGACAACCTCATAAACTATTAGTCCCACACAGACGACCAAATTCGAGTGACATCTGAAAGAAATAACTCACTAATGCACTTTGTTATGAAGGCTGAATTATTTTGGCTATGCGGGATCGCACATCATATCCACGGTTACACAGCATTAAGTGAATGCGAGCAAGTACAGCTCGCTAAAATGAAGCAGGCTGACAGTTTTTTTTTCTCCCTCAGCAAAGTAAACCATTGCTGCTCTTGTTCTGAAGTCATGGTTAAGGACATATGAGCCTTTGCTGTCATCACCTGTGGTATTATTGGAATAAAGTCACTGTTACACGTACATCCACCCCAGTAAGTGGCAAAGGTGACCACAGTCACTTCAGTGATCTCCACCCATCATCCTACCACACACACACACACACACACAACGCACCTGCAGGGCCACACTCCAGCACCTGCTCCACGGGGCCACCGGACAGGCACCGGGCCAAGGAAGGGCAAGGCGGAGAATGAAAGAATCGAGTGTGTCTGCAGAAAATGCCTTATAAGGGGGACCCTGTGGCCTGACCCAAAACCGAGCAGCACCTGCGTTTTTGATGGTGCCAATCACAGTGCCCCACTGTCTCCAGACTCAGTACCCTCTTTAATCCCACTGTTTGAACACGTCCAGCTCAACTTCCGACTCTGGTCTGTGGCGAGTTTCTTAAAAAATTTCCGTTAGGCACATAAGATTTAGATGCAGGCAGTAAATTATTACAACTCGTGATAGAAGCTCTGTCCACCGGACAGTTTATTTGTCCGGTGAGCATTTTTGTACCGCGGTGAAATAAATAGAGTGAGGACTATGAATATTTTTACAGTGTCTTGATTTTGAATGGATACTATTCTTACTAACTTCCCTTTCCGTGGATGATTAAATCGAAAAAATAAAGCACAGAATACTAGATTTGCATTTTAGGTTGACATGAACCCAATACCAAGTGAAAAATGAAGGCAAGTCAGAATAAATTGTCTGTTCAAATACTCCTAGGCCTTACTGTATATCACTGCAAGTATGAAGTCACAAAGCTGATGGCATTGGATATATACCTGGTGCTTCATTATCTGACTTTAATAATGAGAGAATAAAGTACAGGAGGGGAAGGAGATTGCAGTGGAGAGAAGCAGAGCTATAAAAAGCACTGAGAGCGGTGTGTGAGGTGTGAAAGCGTGCACAGATGTTCCCACACTTAGCTCACTGAAGCACAGGTGACACTTAATTGGCAGAAAAAACTGCATAGGTGTGAATGCTAACAGAAAGCGGACACACACAAACACACACACACACAGAGTACAGCCCAACCTACAACCAAGTCCAAAGGGCACACACCCCACTATCCTACCCATACTTGGTTCTGCAGAATCTCTATCCACCGTGCAATTACATGCACTCAATTTAAAAATTCCCCTTCTCTATCTTTGCTTGTGTGAGTGAATGGGGGGTCAATGATGGTGATTAATTCCCTGACCAATAAAGTTGTGTTGCTGAGGTCTAAGAGAGGCAAAAGAGGACATGTGATGGCCATTGCCATGCGCAGATCCACTTTTTACTTCTTAATAAAAACAAGTGAAGGCAACACAGCGTGTATGCGCACTATTTGATGACAGGTAACCCTAACGTGCACGGAATTATGGGTATTCTCTTCATGCTTCAGGAATCCCACCCACTCTTTGCCCAGCGCATTCAAACTTGCCACAGACAGATGCCATCGCTTCATTTATTCAGAATAAAATATGTATGAGCCTTATTCAATGAGCTTATGTTGGCAGCGCAAAAATATCTGCAATACGTTCGGCGCTAACAGTTGACTGCACGCTCACTGAACTATCGCCTTAAGGCTCTCCCTTATGGTTTCTTTTCATCCTTCCTCTTCTAATGCAGTCAGTAAACAGGTGACTTGTACAACTAGCCGAGTGCCAGTTTGTTGCTGCAACTGTGGTTATAGGATAATTATTCTAAGGATGAAAACAGGAAAACCGCACCAAATAAATATGAAAACGCGTTGCAGTGGGTAGAATGATCACCTTAAAGCAAGAAGGTCTTTAGTCCAAATCCGACCAGTTACAAGTGGGTTATGTAACAGATGGATACACTCCATAAATAAACTGACTGACAGAGCTGTTAGGCTTAAATTGACCATTTTGAAAATTGTTCACACTGTACACACTCAGCAGCTCAATATAAAGGAGAACTGGTGTTGTTGTAAGTCAGGTAAAATGTTCCTTTTTTTACTCTATTCAGATAAGCCTTGTGTCCACCAAGCGGTCTGGTTCAATTCAGCTGAGTTTGTAGCACATTAGAATGGTTATTTTTTCGCTTCCATAGTCAGCAATTGTGGATGTTACCCAAAGAACTGTTCAAATCCATCCCGTTTTTTTTTGTTAACCCCCTGTTGAGGAAATTAGAACACAGATCCGACTCTAAAAGATGGAGCTAGAAACACTGCAGTCCGTTGATTAGTTGAGAGAATCAAGACCTGGATGGAACACTGAGAAGTGTTTCTTAGCGCTTGGCTGCCAACGACTCCGTTGTGTGTTCAAGCAATGCCGGGCGAAATGTGAAAAGCTCCAGCGTGATGACAGGAGGATCAAGCATCACAACAGCAAGAGTGGCGTAAATCAAAAAAGCTGGTGAAAGCTCAAGTACTTTGACCCAAGCCTATTTGCCATTACTGTTCAAACCAGTGTGCTATCTTTTATTATAACCCCATCTACATTTAAGAGCACTATCTGCGGTGGGAACTCAAACCAGACCTAGAGTTTAGGTACCAGTCTGTACAGGTTACGTACCAGTTCGAAGGGCACGATAGCTAAAGTGTTTAGTGGAAATGAAGCAATATATTAGGAATAGGCTACACCATGACACTCTCTCCGCAGTGTTAATCTCTAAGGTCCTACCTATAATGCCAAAAGTTTATTTCTGGAATTATAAAAAAGAAAAGATTTAAAATATACTGCATGTTCAAATTTGGAACGAGAGCCGAGTCCAACAACAAGAAAATGCATTAATGCTTTATCAAGCAGCTTAACGCCAGTCAGATAACACAACATAACATGAGTGGTGAGAACAGGCCATTCAGCCCAACTAGGCTCGCCAGTTTTTTGTTTAGTTTTTTTTTCTATCGTGAATATATCACTTCAGATACTCAAAGACTCAATGGTATCTTGCTTTAAGTCAAGCCTGCTCTTGAAAATTCCCAAGGTTTCTGCCTCAACAATATGGTCAGGCAAGCTATTCCACATCAAAATTACTCTCTGGGTGAAAAAATGTTTCTTTATATCAGTGCTAATTTTACCCTTGGTCAACTTCCATTTGTGACCCCGAGTTCTACTAACAAAACTTGGCCGAAGGAATCCAACATAATTCACTTTGTTAATCCCTTTAACATATTTAAAGACCTCAATCAGATCACCCCAAAGTCTCCTTTTCCTAAGACTAAAAAAATTAAAGCCCCACTAGGTAGGAATTTCACCTTAAAATATCAGTTTCAAAGTCTATCTATTGGTGGGCTGGATTATTACAGTGAGAATGGCATCTCTCACATTACCACAGAGGGACCTGGTGGCCTGCATCTGGGACTATGTAACTTTCGACCGCTGGTCCCGCACTCTTGCGAGACGACGTTCTGCTTTTACGCACACACACGAGCTTTTGGATAAGGAGCATAAGGAGAAGGCAGCTAGGCTAGCCCGGTATCGTGTCTCGAAAGATGGCTGAGGCAAAGAAGCGAAAAAGGACAGTGTTGGTGGAAGCCAGGATAAAAAAAAGGGAGAGTGAACGTGCACGGCACAAAATATTAATATTAAGTTAATATTGGACCGGCTTTTTCACAGTGGAGAGAGCTCATGGCAAAGGAGGGCTGCAAGTCGGTCGCCGAGCTGGCAGTGTTGCTGATTGAGAGGTGAGTTATATGCTCTTGTTCATGCATTGTATTTATCACACATTGTTTTTGTTGGCTGTGTTATCGTGTGTAGTCACAGTCACTATTTGGGTTATCAAAACGTAACTGATTGTAAGCCCATTTAAATAATGTAAACAATGTTAGCCGAGGTAGCATTAGCATTTCACCGGCAGAGTTAGCCCCTTTTCGGAGTGTTTTTTATAGCGAACTTTATGCTTCACGGTGAGAAAAGTTGTTGACTTACTAGCAACTATTGTTTGAAAACAAAGACAGGCCATATCAGCTTTGTAGGCTGGCGTTGTATCGTCATTATATTGGTTTTGTCCCGTTTTGAGGTTACAATAGCTACTACGTCTGCTAACGTTACTCTTAGGAGTGGTGCTTGTGCATACTTTGTTGTAGAGCAATAGTTTTAATCCAACGCTGTTGAAGACTTCTATGTAAACACAATCATAACTAATAACTTTATTGATTCCAGCTCCACAAGTCTCAGGGTGTAAAAAAAATGCACGTTCTCACGGGGACGTCAGCCGGCAACAGCGCTCTGTGTGTTTTACGACAGCGGTGTTGCGCTTCTACTTGCTATAGTGGCCTTTAGTGGCCGCTAGAGCGCACGAAACTGGGATTCCTACCGAGTGGGGCTTTAAAGCCCCCGTCACGCTTATTCAAAATCAGCAAGAATCAAGTAGAACCAGCCGGAATGAAGAATTCACGCAACATTCCAGCAGGAATTTCAAATTGACCAAAATTCTTGCAACTTTGAAAGAATTCCGCTCGAATACTTAGAATGCATTTCAAACCTGCCTTAAATGATTCTTGCACATTCTGGGTGTATTAGCTCTCGAATGCAGCTTGAATGTAGTTTGAACACAGTAGGAATATTTAGAATGCTGTCAGAATGCAGTCAGAATATTTAGAATACACTTCGAATGCCGTATGAGTGCGGTTCAATTGCTGCTTGAACTCCACCTGAAGTCTGGTTGGAAGGTGCCTCGAATGTTGTACGAATTCACGTCGAATGCAGTCAGAACGCTCCCGGAATGGCCGCAGAATATGGTTGGAACGTCCAAGAATTCAAACAGAATGCAGCTCGAATACTCAGAATGTCCCATAAGCGTTGATTGAGTAATTGGTGACTACAGCAGGGGTACGTAAATATGCCACTAAAACTGACGCCGAATGCGTGAGAGTTAACAGGTATGCGTTATTAATGAAAACTGGCCACACCTGATAATGTTGAGAGTTTTCGGAGTTTCTGTTATGGTAATTTAAATGAATGATTGAAAACAGGTCATAAACAATTATTATTTTTAAGCCAGTTCACCAGCCGCCACTGATTCCAGCGGCAATCGAAAGATTCCAATGGCATTCGAAGCACATTCCAGCTGAATTGTTTTAATATAGAGATAGATTCCTGCAGCAAGCGAAATGCATTCGAGGTGCATTCTGGCTCATTAGAGGCGCATTTTGGCAGGATTTGACGTGGCTTGCCATTTCGATTCTCCCTCGAATGCAATCAGAATGTTTTGAATGCTCTTGGAATGCCGTAAGAATATTTATAATGCAGTCAGAGTGCAGTTAGAATACACTTCGAATGCCGTTCGATATATCTCTACTTTGAATGCACCTGGAAAGTTTTGAGCATGAGCAAAACATCCGGGCCGGCCACAAGAACGGGCCCGAATATTTGGAATGCACTCAAAATGCAGTCAGAATTTTTAGAACGCACTTTGAATATCCAGGAAAATACGAAGAATTTTAATTCCGACGGCATTCCGGCTCATTCCGCCTCTAGTGTGACTAGGGTTTAAGGATCTTCTGCCTCTTCTCATAGCTTTTATCTTTTATACCTGGAATTAGCTTAGTGGCTCTTCTCTGAACTTTTTCTAGATCCTCTATATCTTTCTTAAAGTATGGTCCCCAGAACTGTACACAATACTCCAGATGTGGTCTGACGAATGTGTTGTACAAAAGAAGCATCACCTCCTTGGATTTGTTCTCAATACTTTTGGCAATGAATCCCAGCATCCAAATGGCTTTTTTAACTGCTACGGCACAATGGCTAAAACCTGTGAGGGTTTGGTCAACAATCACTCCCAGATCTTTTTCATGTGGAGTACAATCACTCCCAGATCTTTTTCATGTGGAGCACATTCCAGTTTTAAACCTCCCATGAAGTAATCCTGACTAATGTTTTTATTACCTACATGTATAACTTTACATTTCGCTACATTAAATTTCATTGTCACATTTCTGCCCAATTCTGGATTCTATCCAAATCATCCTGAATCACTTTAGTGGACTCCTAACTATTTGCCAAACCTCCCAATTTAGTATCATCTGCAAATTTAACCAATTAGCTCTCAATATTCCTATCAAGGTTATTAATGTAGATGAGGAACAGCAGGGGTCCCAACACCAATCCCTGAGGGACGTCACTCCCCACCATACCTAGTTGAGATGAGGTTCCACTGACCACCACTCTTTGTGTTCTGTCCTGTAACCAGTTTTGAATCCACTCCAGAATACCTCCTGTAACTCCAATGGAGCTGATTTAAAAAATTAGTCTCTTATGCAGTACAGTATCAAATGCTTTCTGAAAATCCAAGTATATGATGTCATAAGCCCTGCTCTGATCATAAGTCTTGGTGGCCTCTTCAAAAAATTCCAGAAGGTTTTTCAGGCATGACCTTCCCTTACAGAAACCATGTTGGCTATCCCTCAAGATATTATTACGTTCAAGAAATAATTCCAGCTCTTCTTTTTTGATAGATTCCAGTATTTTGCATGCAATGCAAGTTAAACTGGCCTGAAATTTCCTGGCTCAGTACGGTCCCCTTTCTTATATATTGGTATTATATTGTCCTGCTTCCAATCATTTGGTATTTCTCCAGTTTCTAAAGACCGTCTGAAGATAGCTGAGAGCGGTTTAAAAATGATCTCACTAACTTCCCTTAGCACTCTAGGATATACGTCATCAGGACCTGCCGTCTTATCTGCCTTTATGCAACTTGTCTAATACTTCATTATCCCTAACCTCAAATTCCACTAAATAATCTTGAGCATTGGACATGCCCTCTGGCCAAATAAAAACCCGCTCCGAGGTAAAATTCTCAACAAAGTAAATGTTTAAGGTATCGGCAATATCCTTGTTATCATATAGCAGCCATCCATATTTATTCTTTATGCACTTAACCTCCTCTTTGACTTTCCTTTTTCTGCTACAGTACCGAAAGAAGTGCTTGGGATTAGTTTTTGCCCCTTCCACAATTTGCCTTTCAGACAGTCTTCAAGCATTCCTCAGCTCCTTTTTGACCACAGCCCACATTTTACAGTATTCAGCCTTAGTATTCTCATTGTTATTCTTTATGTACATCTTATAAAGATTCCACTTTTCTCTCAAACTCCTACAAATAGCTGTGGTCATCCACTGAGGATTCTGCTTTTTCAGCTTACTTTTGGTCACCTTTGGAATGAATTTACATTGTGGATCAAGTAAAACCCCCTTAAATCTTTCCCACATCTCATTTACAGACTCACAGTCCAGGAGTGTCTCCCATTTCATTTCGCTTAAATATGAGCGCATCCTGTTAAAGTTTGCTCGCCTAAAATTGAAAATTTTGGTTTTAGAAGACACCTTTTTAACTTCCCATGAAACATCAAAATTAACAGTAGAGTGATCACTAGTCCCAAGTGGCTCCAGTACCTCAACATTGCTAATTCTATCAGGGTCATTACAGAGCACTAAATCTAAAATTGCCTTCCCTCTTGTATGTTTATTAACATACTGCACCAAAAAATTGTCATTCATAACATCTAGAAATTCTTCCTCCCCTTTACCCTGTCCTTTCACCATTTCCCAATCGATACCAGGATAATTGAAGTCTCCCATAATAATAGTCCCACCTCCTCTACAAGCTTGCCTAATCCTCTTAAAGAGCATTTCATTGACAGTACTGTCCAAAGCTGGCGGTCGATAGTATACTTCTATGTTTAAACCTGTCCCGTGTTTGCCAATGAGCCTGACCCAGATATCCTCACAGAGCAAGGAATGTTCAATTTCAGGAATTTCCTGCATATTTATGTTATCGTTCACATAGAGTGCTACGCCCCCTCCTCGCCTGTTACATCTATCCTTCCTAAAGAGCTTATAACCTTCTATATTATATTCATGTCCATCCTCTTCACTGAGCCATGTCTCTGTAATCCCAACTATGTCATAAGCCTCACTAATCATAACAGCCTCAAGTTCCGGAAATTTATTTTTTATGCTTCTTGCATTTAAATAAAAACATTTCAGGTCATTACAAATGCTCTTGGCCTTCGATTTCTCATGTGCCATGAAATAAATACAGCCAGTTTTATTTTATATCAGAAATTTTTTAGATGTAATTGCGACTAACCAAGACAACAAAAATATGATCAAACCATAATTTACAGTAGCCAGGATATTTAGAAAGTGAGTCATTGAAAAACACAAAAACCCTCTACCTGTGGCTATCATGCCTGTTGTTATGAGCAGAACACCCACCTCGGTATGGTGCAGAGTAATAATGATGATGGTCGTTAAGTGAAGATTTATGAATATGAGGACGTGCAATATAATATGTTGGGGAAATAATGGAACATTTTGGTCATTCATTCGAAGGCCCTCCACTCCACTGCCATAAAACAGGTTTGTGGAGTAGACAAGTTAATATTCAGGCTGTGCAATAATATGGCCTTATAGAGTCAGCCTCATGCCATTTAGAAAAACAGAAACAAGCAAGCAGCGTATGAAATCTTTCAACGTTACCTTAAATTAGCTGTGTGCAAAATTAAATTAGCAGATTCATGAACCTCTATTTTGGTGCTTGGAGGAATGGGGGTGGGGCTGGCTACAGTTGTAGTTCGGGGGCTGTGGGAGCACATGACCACAGGCAGCTCAAAGACTTGCAATGCCTCTGAAGAAGGTGTATTTTGCAGACGCGAGGGGGCGGGAAACTGGAGTATATTGCAAGGAGGCATACAGGGGCAGGTCTATTTCTGCTGTCGCAATAGGCTGCAGTCTCGGCACGAGCTCGCCTGCGCAGCTTATTTCTGCTGTGCTTTATTATCCCGCCATGAAGACAATCAAACGTGCCGCAAGTCTCGCCATCCCTCAAAAGCCGAGGAGACAGCGTCTCGGTACGTGGATGAGATGCTTGCCGGCGGACTCAAATGACTGCAAAGATAATGACAGCCTCTCTCATTGAAAAACGATGAAATGGAGACAAAATAAATCACAAAATACCCTCCTTCTCTGCTTTATTGAATATGATTCTTTACCCCGTGACAAAAAAATGTGATGAAGTTACAGTCCACGCCCCCGTTTTGCTACAGAAGACCACGATAGACATCACGTTAGCCGGCTGAGCCAGATTCTCATAAGAAGCCTTTGTTAGCTCGCGGCAGCTCATTTCCTGATTTGATTCAAGCAGTACTGCCATCATTAAGGGATGTCCCCCGAACAGCAAGCTTGGCTGAATGATTTTGTGATTCATTATAATCATTCAATCTACTCACTCGCTGACTTGGAAAGTGCTGAATTGCTGCTTTTAAATCTAAACACTTGCCAACCAATATTTCTCTCGCATTCTCCTGCAGCTAGCTTGTGGTATGTATTCCACATCCTGTCTATGAGGTAATTTTGATGCCCTTTAAGATGCTGTTTATTAATTTACCACCATGAATTTGCATCAGCACTACACCTCAATTTTTTTGTGAAGAGCTAGTTGATCTAAAAGCGATAGTCATGCCAGAAGCATTTAAGACTGAGGACCAGCATTTGGACAATGAGCAGTATTACTGAGATTATACAGCAATCACACCAGTACAAAAGTACAAATGATGGATTGATGGATGGAATTCAGCCAGCCCCTGTGCCCATGTCCCAGGACAGAGTCAGATACAGTACCTTAAGGCATAAGTTTATTTTTTAAAGAGTTGATGCATTTCTAGTGAAATGCTATCGGCAAGTATTATATTTCTCGATGTATTTCATCAAAGATCATACAATGTTTGGTAAGCATAGTCAATAAGCAGTGCAGGCTGCAAGTATTCAGCCAGTGGCTCGTAATAAAAAGGGCTTCAATTGTTTACATATATATTTTGGTTTTTAAATAACAGTGAGCTAAAGACTCTATAGTATTACCTCATTTTCATAGCTTTCAAATCTGATGCAATGGAATGCTAAGCCTAGAAGCAAATATAGAGTCATTGAACAAATACCCACTGAACTATATAGGGGTTAAATTAATATAGAAATTTAAAAAATGCATATATATGCAAAATAAAGTTACGAGGGGTATTTTGGGTCCAAATTTCACATAGGCCATGTAATCGTCCATTTTTTTTTTCTTTGCAGGAATTACACTATTAATCTCCATATTGCTGGACAGTGTTCCTTAAACTATGGTTTAAGGTGGATCACAGAATTTGTATCTATTCCACAAGGTTACACTTGTGTATTCGACAGGTCCTCTAAGACTAATCCCCATAAGACAATAAATTTCTTATCTGTGTCTTATTGTTGAAGGGTATTTCCATTTTTGAGTTCTGATATCTATGCATTTTAGAACCAGGGGGCCTATTCACGAAGGGACTGTTACTTCTCAGGGCGATAATCCCAAAAGTCTCCGTAGCTAAAGGACTCTAGATTTCAGAATGTGAGGCATATTCACCGCAATCAGCAGGCCCAAAAGTAAATTCCCAGTTTATTTTAAGAATATGACCTAGTTTACTACTGCACATGCTCAATCGGATGTTGACACCCGCCCAGAGGAAACAAAACTGCTGAAGAAGACGCAAGAAACATGCTGTATGAAAAGAAAAGACCAGGTTGCCCAATAAGAAACAGGTAGAGCTAGGGTACCTAAATGGCATCACAGCAAGTTGTGTTATTGTAGGAGGAAATACACTTTGAATTTGGCCTTTTGTTGTTGGCACAAACAAATAAAAGGACTTTGAAACAGAAAACCTCACGGAAGTTAGTGTTCTTCCTTTGGAGTGGCAAACAGAACTGCACTTAAATGCAGGGAGGAGAAATGGGGAAAATGCAGTTTCTTCTCAACTTACACCCGCGTCGCATCAGATTAGTCAGCACCACCTTTGCTCTAAAATCTCGACTGTAGTCACTTTCGGAGAGTTATAGGCTCACTCTCCTGCCACTAACTTAACAGACAGTACGGTGGGCAGATAAGACCAAATGTCCCTTTTGAATTGCCCTTCCTGGGAGTCAACAGACACTAGACTTCACTGGCTCATCAACAACGATATTGTTTCTTCATGAATAGGGCCCCAGGGCTACAGGCTACAGCCTTTTAATTCTTTAGATGTGAAAGTGCTTAAGTATTGCAGTGATTCAGCATTTTCCATTTCCATCAACTCAACAATACTGTGCATACAGGTAGACATGAAGGCTGCACTAGCCTTACTGGTGGCCTAACAGCAAAATAAAAGACCCATATTCTGGAAAATACTTTTTCCCAGTTCAGCCCACCTGTAGAGAGGGTTCCACTGTATTAAACAGCCCTCAGGTTTTCTTTCAGGTCCCCTGCACTTTAGCTGTCAGACCCCCCTTCTATACTTCAGATTTTGAAATTCCTGCTGTTATCAATGTGGGAAACTGACCTGCTCTGGGGCACATTTCCCAAAAGCATTGTTGCTAACTAAGTTAGCAACTTACATAGTTCGTCCATTCACAGTCAATGGGTCCAACTATGTAAGTTAGCATATGAAAACCAAAATGGAAAAATGATCAGTCACATTTGCACGTTGTGGAGATGAATTAAAACTTCAAAATGATCTAGAAACAAAGCACTGAAAAAATATGCAAGAAATATAAAATATATAAAATATCATAATAATATATATTATATAAATATACAAAAATGCAACATTTGGACTCGGATCGTTTTTCCTTTGTGGTCTTCATATGTGATTTCGGGAAATGCACCCCTGCATAGCTTAGGCCTGCCAGCTGTCTGTGAGTCATGCTTCCTCACAAAGCCTTGGTCGACCTCCCCACCTCTCTACTTCATAGTACTAATGTTACTTTTTAGCGTAAGTCAACAAAAACGTTCTGACTGTAGTGGATTCACATCTGCTTGCGTGTGCTCATCATTTTACATTTACCATTTTACATATTGCTTTTTGAACAAGAGCCAGTGCAAAGGCCAGTGACTCACAGGAAGTTATTACTGAAGGATGGCTTCACTCCAAGTGCCTGTGAAGAAACTGCAAACCTGGAATCCTAGTTAGGCTGGTAATTCCAATTACTTTTCAGATTTAAAGGGGAATTTCATATGAAAATCAGCATTTCGAAGTTTTTTTCTGTTTCTATGGAGTGAACCTTCATCAAAATTGATTTATAATTGAAGGAGGACCAATCACTTCCATTTCCCCAGCCTTAAATTGTCAGATGACCTGTGGGTGCTC
The DNA here is from genome assembly GCA_029692085.1 of Gymnothorax javanicus. Lineage (NCBI taxonomy): Eukaryota > Metazoa > Chordata > Actinopteri > Anguilliformes > Muraenidae > Gymnothorax > Gymnothorax javanicus. Next base: position 55,029,297 of record CM056195.1, read on the forward strand.
TGTTAAGCATTGGTGTAGATGAAAAAATCAGAGCGGATTCATACTTGTTTTTCTGTATACATACTGAAAAAACTAGTACTACCCATATAAAACGGGTTGGGTTTCTTATTTATGGGCCCTGCAGACTGCAAGATGCAAATTCATTTTTCAAATTTTTTTTGCAAAGAATGCCTATTAACTGAATTCCAAGTGCAGTTAAACTTGTATGGTGACTGCGTGTTGTGCTTGGCTGCATATTTAAGTTTCATACTCAAAGCTCCTCAGCTGGCAAACATTAACTTTCCATATTCATGTGTAGTTTACAGCTAAATCAGTCCATGTGTATGTAAAGACTGTGGGTAATTGAGCTCAGGATTTTTATGCATTGGTACTTGGTAGCCATCTTTTGATGCACAATGTAAGGAGTCAGTAGCTCTGTGCGTTGGGCATTTAGAGTAGAGCTCATTATCATGGAGGGGATGCCTACTCTAAACAGTTTGTTCATCGGAGGGGAGGATGAGATGCAGCGAATGGTGGAGAACATATAATTTTTTTGGGGGGTTAAGAAGTATATAAACCTCCCTTTTAGGCACCTAAGAATATGATATAATGACTCACTACAAACTGCATTACAATGAACCTTAAACAATTTCAAGTTGGTGTGTTCATGGTAAGGTGTTCAAACAGAGGTGATTCAGAACTAGTGGACATTGACACACTTATTACTTAAACTGCCCACACTATGTATTTTGTGATGAAGCCTTGAGTTCAAAACACAAATAGCAGACATGCTGGGCTTAAACTAGCTGAGGCAGTAGTCATGTGACATTTAGACAATCAAATGCAGCAGTTTAAAAGGCTATAATCAGCTTTCATGCTTTCGCTGTTTAACAGTCTGTCTGCATGGCTTGCTGTCTACCATATATACTTCATAACAGTAATTTTTGTTCAGTTGTTTTGACAAGGTAACTATGCAGAGGCACCCAAAGCAAAAATCAGATTTTTAGATGACAATTAGGTTTTCTGTGACAGGCATCCCATTCATTTCCATATAGAAAAAGTCTACTAACGCAGCATGTATTATTTCAAAAAGACAAAAATGCCCCCATCACTGTACGGCTGTAAATATTGATTTGGAAAGAAAGGCATACAGTAATTCAACACAGAAAAATTAATTTTCAGGCTGGCCATTCATCATCTGTGGACAAAAATGATTTCCAACTGGTGGATAAACAAAATTCTGTCTGCAGCCATTTTGCAGACAATAACAGGAATAGTAACATAAGGAACACAGATGGATCAGTGTCCTGCCATTAAATAGCTCATTATAATAAGGTCCAAGATTGCAGAGACAAAATGGGGACACATATTTATCTTTCTGGCAAAGCACTGATTAAGATCCTAAAGGTTATCTCCGTCGACAATGAAGCACATGTGACAAACAACTCAATGTGAATGAATCCATGACAAAGCTCTCTCAGCGTTGTGCTACAAAATGGAAACACTTGGCAGAGGTCAATGCGTCAGGTAAGTTCTTGCAATTATGTCCTCTTTTCCAATAAACTACTAAAACCCTAGTCACACTAGAGGCGGAATGAGCCGGAATGCTATCGGAATGAAAATTCTTTGTATATTCCTGGATATTCGAAGTAAATTCTGACTGCATTCTGAGTGCATTACAAATATTCGGGCCCATTCTTGTGGCTGGCCCGAATGTTTTGCTCATGCTCAAAACGTTCCAGGTGCATTCGAAGTGGAGAAATATCGAACGGCATTCAAAGTGTATTCTAACTGCGCTCTGACTGCATTATAAATATTCTTACGGCATTCCAACAGCATTCAAAACATTCTGATTGCATTCGAGGGAGAACCGAAAGGGCAAGCCACGTCAAATCCTGCCAGAATGCGCCTCGAATGAGCCAGAATGCACCTCGAATGCATCGCGATTGCTGCCGGAATCTATTTCAATATTAAAACAATTCACCTTAAAAATAATGATTGGTCATGAGCTGTTTTCAATCGTTCATTTAAATTACCATTACAGTAACTCTAAAAACTCTCAACATTATCAGGTAAGGCCAGTTTTCATTAATAACGCATATCTGTTAACTCTCATGCATTCGGTGTCAGTTATAATGGCATATTTATGTTCCCCTGCTGTAGTCAGCAATTACTCAATCAACGCACATGGGACACTCGTGTTACATTCTAAGTACATTCTGAGTATTCGAGCTGCATTCTGTTTGAATTCTTGGACGTTCCAACCATATTCCGCGGCCAATCCAGGAGCGTTCTGACTGCATTCGAGGTGAATTAGTGCAGCATTTGAGGCGCCTTCCAACCAGACTTCAGATGGAGTTCAGGCAGCAACTGAACCGCACTCGTACGGCATTCAAAATGTATTCTAAATATTCTGACTGCATTCTAACAGCATTCTAAATATTCCTACTGTGTTCCAACTACATTCAAGCTGCATTCGAGAGTTAATTCACCTAGAATGTGCAAGAATCATTTGAGGTGGGCTCAAAGCGCATTCTAAGTATTCGAGCGGCATTCTTTCAAAGCTGTAAGAATTTTGGTCAATTTGAAATTCCTGCCCGAATGTTGCGCAAATTCTTCATTCTGGCTGGTTCTGCTTGATTCCTGCTGATTTTGAATAAGTGTGACGGGGACATTATATATGACCACCTTAGGAATGCCGGACTTGCTTACATATGCAGTCCTTTGCTTTGAACCTTTAGAAGTGATCCACTCAATCATCTATGATGGCATATTGCGGATAATATGCACTTCTGGGAAAAATATATTGAATGGAACTTCAGTTGTTTGTCTGTGCCTTCAGAAGCAGTACTATTTGAACAGACATTTTATGAATGACCTCAACTTGATGGATTTAGATAATCCATAAATTTAATGTCTGCCAGAATTTTGTAGGTTTGGGCAGAGTTTGAAAATCACTTCATCAAATCAAATAATAACAAAAACACACGTTCCCCTCGCCTATTAAACTCACATTTAATGAATAATCACAGGCATTTGGTAAGTAAAGACATTATTGGATTCTGGTGATGTAGGGGTGCTATAGTTTTGGGAAACGGCCCATCGTCAAAGGTGGAGTCCAGTTACAAAGCAGAGCAAGGCCTTAAACCTAAATTACAAACCCCAATTCCAATGAAGTTGGGACGTTGTGTAAAATGTGAATAAAAACAGAATACAATGATTTGCAAATCCTTTTCGACCTATATTCAATTGAGTACACTTCAAAGACAAGATATTTAATGTTCAAACTGATAAACTTTATTGTTTTTTTTGGAAATATTCTTTTTGAATTTGATGCCTGCGACGCGTTCCACAAAAGCTGGGACGGGGGCAACAAAAGACTGGAAAAGTGGAAGAATGCTCAAAAAACACCTGTTTAGAACATTGCACAGGCAAACAGGTTAATTGGAAACAGATGAGTGTCATGATTAGGTATAAAAGGAGCATCCCTGAAAGGCTCAGTCGTTCACAAGCAAGGATGGGGCGAGGTTCACCACTTTGTGAACAACTGCGTGAGCAAATAGTCCAACAGTTTAAGAACAACGTTTCTCAACGTGCAATTGCATGGGGATGTGGTATTGCCCATGGCATGGGTAACTTCCACATCTGTGAAGGCACCATTAATGCTGAAAGGTATATACAGGTTTTGGAGCAACATATGCTGCCATCCAAGTGACGTCTTTTTCAGGGACGTCCCTGCTTATTTCAGCAAAACAATGCCAAGCCACATTCTGCACGTGATACAACAGCATGGCTTCGGACTGAAAGAGTGTGGGTAATAGACTAGCCTGCCTGTAGTCCAGACCTGTATCCCATTGAAAATGTGTGGCGCATTATGAAGTGCAAAATACGACGGACTGTTGAGCAACATCAAGCAAGAATGGGAAAGAATTCCACCTACAAAGCTTCTACAATTAGTGTCCTCAGATCCCAAACACTTATTGAGTGTTGTTAAAAGGAAAGGTGTTGTTACACAGCAGTAAACATGCCCCTGTCCCAGCTTTTTTGGAACATGTTGTAGGCATCAAATTCAACATGAGTGAATATTTTTAAAAATAAAGTTTATTAGTTTGAACATTAAATATCTTGTCTTTGTAGTGTACTCAGTTGAATATAAGTCGAAAAGGATTTGCAAATCATTGTATTCTGTTTTTATTCACGTTTTACACAACGTACCAACTTCATTGGAATTAGGGTTTGTACATCAGGACATGTTCAGGCCTTTTGTTTAAACTTCAGACACAACAAAATCCAACATGTACTAAGCTAAACACTCCTCAATACAAATAAACCCATAAGCTCCACCAGCTAACAGCCAATATGCTAAATTCAGAAATAAAAGCTGTAAAATTACATAGAAATACTCTTCTAAAATCAACCTAGATTATCAGTAGAAAACAATCAGTAGGTCTTTTCCCATTGACTCCCCACGTAGTGATCTTAAGGGATCTGTTATGCTCCAACTACCTTAGTATTAACCAGGACAAAGTAAATCAGTCATTTATTGGCTTGTCAGTCTGCTTAAAACAAGCAGAAAAGGGACATTTGAAAGCTTGAAAGATGGGAGAAATAAAGTAAATTTTTAAGTTGGCTCTGAAATAATCTCAGATTCACCCAAGGGGAAGCCTCTGTGTAAGACATGGATCACTACTTAACCTGGTGCAGCTCACAGACACGAAAAGCAAGGCTAACATCGTGCCTGATCTTGTTGCGCCAAATGATTTTGACAGCGTAAGAGAGCCATTCCTCTTCTTCACCTACTGATACTTCAGTCTTGTTGACGTATTCGCCACCCTTTTCAACAGCACTCTTTACTGTATTCCCCAGGGCTTATACGGTGTAAAAAGAAACCGCAACAAATAGCAAACCAAAACCGTGTCCTTTAGTCAGACTAGCAACAGGATTCTTTCAGAAATACCTCTGGTCCCAAATTATTTAAAAGTATAACCAACTTTGGAAAGTGATGATATCCCTTCTTACATTATGCCCATTTGAACAGTAAAGTAGAAGATGCAAGGTCAGACATCTGGATCACCAGAACATAAAGATAGTCATAAACTGAGAAATTATAGCTTTCTGTCGGACTTACAACAGTTGTCCCCTTTCCAGTTTTCTCCCCATCTCTTCTCAATCTTTATTTGTCTAAGCATATTAAGCAACCAGATTTTATCAGATAATCTAGTCAAAGTAGGAATCCATAAGGTCTTTCATATCTTATGGGTAACCACTTTAATTCCCAAGATTCAATCAGCTAAAAATAACAGTCATATAGTATCCATTATGACATAATCCTGACAAACAGATAGTAAAACATGCAATCATTCTCATAATGGTCAAGTGTCACCTGCCTAATAAAAGTAATTTCAATTAAAATGGTTATAAATCATTAATTGGAAAGTGTTTCTTAAAACAGCACAGTGTCACACCAATTGTGTATGAAGTGCAACCAGATTCTCCAAAAAGATGGTTTATGATAAAATTGCATAATTATAAGCTATGATGTAGGCCCTGTACATAATAGCAAACACTTGCAACAATCCCAAATTCTAAAATAACCCATTACGGAAAGTTTAAGATTTTACTGAGTGGAGTCAAGACAGGGATTAAAATAGAATTCATTTTCCCCTGGCTTTGCTGATGCACTTCTGCACGCATTAAAATGCACTGCTTAATTATTCCACGGAATGTGGTATAATTGGAAACTTTTTTCGCTGAGTGAGGCAAAGATTCTCCACTCAATACCAGCCTCAGATCAGAAAACCTTCGGAATAAATGAGACAGTAAACCCCACCTGGCTTACAGACACCATCCAACAAAAAATTCATTATTTATCTTTCATTCCTCCATGTCATGCAGCGTATAATTTTCAAACAGACACAATTTTTTAAATTTACATTTTACCTCAAATTCCCCCAACACTCATGTATACATTATCGCCCTTCCTCTAAAATATTTATACATTCTCAGAAAACTAATACCAGGAAAGCACATCACCCAGGGGCAGAACTACTTGTCTGTGGATAAACACATCCCTTCAGGTAAAAATCCCCAGAGAAATCTCATGTATCCCAGCAGGCCTTTCACCAAGTTCAAACCCACAGGATTTGTATAAATCCCCAGCGCCTAAATCTCAAGGTGAGAGAAAATAAGATAACACAAACCCTTCCTCTTGACAACAGCCCAAACCACATTGGCTGGACTCAGCAGTATCTATGTGAACCATCAACAGAAAGAAAACAGAGAATGGACCATTGTAAGTTCAAAAAAGGCAATGATCTGATCAGACAAGACACTCTTTGTTTGACAGGAACAGAGATTTACGGCAGCAGCAAACTCCAGTATGCCCGGTGAACAGCACTGTCCATATTCAATTAATTTTACTCTATTTGAGTATACTGTGACAGAGTGAATCATTACAGTGTCATATTTTCTAGAGTGAGTTTCTACTTCAAAAATAGCCAAAGGTGGGAGGTTTTGGGGTCAGAAAGTTAAAATCCTGCATTGTACACTGTTATATACTGACTGAATTTAACTGTTAAATAACACATTGTTTCCTGGTTATTTTAACTGTGAGTTGAGTCCTGCATGCATTTAACTGTGGTTTGCACTTAACATACACGGAACTCTGTTATTTACTTATTGTAAAATTACAGTTAAAATGACTGGCAAAAAAGGTTCTAGTTACTGTAAATTAACTGGCAAAAAGGTGCAAGTTTATCACAGTGTGGTCATTCTAACCATAAACTCCAGCTGATTTAACCTGTTACTTCTTTCTCCCAGCTTTGTGCCAACTAGCGTATATTTTGTGGCCGCAACAAAATTCTGGAGAGGACTTTTACCCTCTGAACCTGGATTATACACCTCTGGAAATAACTAGGAATGCTTTGCTGTACTTACTCAGTAATCGAATTCTAGCAAGGTAAACATGCTCTCTTTGATGCATCTCATTAGCGCTGAAGCTCAGTTGGTGATAATATGAAGCTAAAAAGCAAAATTATCAGTCTACAGAAGCAGGTGCACCAAGAGTGAACTACCTCATATCGCCCTATTGCAAGTCACCTTGAACTCCCTTCCATGGCTGCATTTTTAAGGATCTCCCATTATAACAACAAAGGTTATTTTCTTCTTCTGTGAATGTGGAACCAATGGCCATAAGTAGCAGGAAGAGTTTGTTCTTTCCTCATGCTATGGCTGGCTCTTAATCCTAAAAGGATTAGCGATAGCCAGAAGTCTTGGATAAATCTGTTTCTGAAAACTGTAGGGAGTATTTCCCACTTTGGTGTCTTTTCTTTCTTTTCTAGAGCTTGCCTTCTGGCTATAGCCAGCAATGTGGCAGCACACAGTCCCTGTAATAGGCCTTGTTAGAGAATCCCAGAGAGCTGAACTCAGCCAGAGTGAGAGGGCTTAATCTTTACACCCTCTTGGGGCCAGAGCAAATTTAATAATCTTAACAGTTCCTCATCACTCAGCATGACTTTCACTGGGGTAGCTACCTTCCCTATTCCAATGCAAAAGGTCCTCCATCATACCAACAGCAGCACGGCCAATCTGTCATTACAAGGCATTTTAAAATCTGTGCCTTTGTGACATCATATGGTGAAGTGATTACTCAGAGTTACTGAGGTAGCTACCCGTCCTATTCCAGCAGTGAGAGTAATCCATAAAGCTTCTGCTTTGATCATCCCGCAGATACAGCTGTTTTTGTGCAAACACAATCTCACACTCATAATCACGTACAAAATCACGCACACGCACGTACACGCACACCAACGCATGGACACGCTTGCTCACACACACACACACACACACACACATGGATCAGAGGAAGAAGAAGAACAAAACCAAAACTATGAAATGGTTTGTTGGGTTGCCAGGTGTGGACAGTGTCACAAGCCTGCACCATCTATCACGACAGGAAAAAAAATCTTTCATAAGAAGAACAATCTTCCTGCCTTCGCCCGTAGTCAGCTGGGATAGGCTCCAGCTCCCCCGCGACCCTAGTGAGGAATAAGCGGGTATAGAAAATGAATGAATGAATGAAGAAGAACAATCAAGACCCCTGTATCTGAGAGAATTGTAAGATACTTAATCTGGTGATAAGTCATCATCAACATCATGCTAAATATCTGTTTCAATGGTCCTCAAACCATTGGATGAGCACTCATCTACAACAGATGGGACATATATTAATGTTATTGCTCATTAAAGCAAGTTGAAATTAACTACGTCCTCAGGACGATGGCGTGTAAATAGAGACTGCTTGTGCAGCGTTGTCATATATGCCTCCTCAGTTCTTTTTGCAAAATCGGGCTCAGGTGAAAAACGCAGTGACATGTGGAACACACTTGTCAAGTTTAATAAGTAGTAAAGGAGGAGTAGTGCTTTAAAGTTAGTGTCCACACCCAGAAGAAGAGGAACAACAACAAGAAAAAGAGTGAGTGTTTAGTCCATCTTCCTGAGGACAAAAATCCTGTAATACTGCAGTCAAAGATATGAGGAAACATCAATAATCGTTATACTCCTGCGCATACACCAGATTTGTCGCTGTTAGTCCTGGTTTGCGAAAGCATTCCGAATTGATGCATTGAGCCCTCATATACAGCCTGTGGTTTTCTGACAAAGAAAGAATATCCTTGTTAGTCAACCAGGGTCATAAGGCACCAGGGTGATGAACTGGCCTGTCAACACTCCAACCTGTCGCCCTTGAAAAGCCACCCAATTACAGAGCAAGCACAACGCCCAGGGACCCAAGGCTCCACCCACTTCTTCCACCTTCTCCCACGAGAGACAGGAAATATCAAAGTCCTTATAGGCTAGTCTTGCCACTTAGCTGTCATCCTGGCAACGCCACTGGGCAGTAATTTTGAGCTAAAAAAACCCTATTTAAATACATGGGGAGAGAAACATAACTTCACTTTCACTGGTCACCAGGCCGGAAAAAACTGCTTTTATAGAATCACCAGTCAAATCTGTTAAAAACTGTGGAAAAAGTTTGGTGACTTTGCCTGAAAATAAGAACCCACAGGTTATACTTCCACTATGCATGCACATGGTTTCACGACATCAACGTCATGCAAATTCATTCCAAAGGTGTCCAAAAGTAAGCTGAAAAAGCAGAATCCTCAGTGGATGACCTCAAGTATTCGTAGGATTTTGAGGGAAAAGAGGAATCTTTATAAGATGTACATAAAGGGTAACAATGAGAATACTAAGGCTGAATACTGTAAAATGCGGGCTGGGGTCAAAAAAAGAGCTGAGGAATGCTAGAAGACTGTATGAAAGGCAAATTGCAGAGGGGGCAAAAACTAACCCTAAGCGCTTCCTTCAGTACTGTAGCAGAAAAAGGAAAGTCAAAGAGCAGATTAAGTGCATAAAGAATAAAAATGGATCGCTGCTATATGATAACAAGGATATTGCAGATACCTTAAACAGTTACTTTGTTGAGAATTTTACCTCAGAGTGGGTCTTTATTCGGCCAGAGGGCATGTCAAATGCTCAAGATTATTTAGCGGAAATTGAGGTTAGGGATAACGAAGTATTAGACAAGTTGCATAAACTAAAGGCAGATAAGGCGGTGGGTCCTGATGGCTTATATCCTAGAGTGCTCAGGGAAGTTAGTGAGATCATCTTTAAGCCGCTATCCACCATCTTCAGACGGTCTTTAGAAACTGGAGAAATACCAGTTGATTGGAAACAGGGCAACATAATACCAATATATAAGAAAGGGGACCGTACTGAGCCAGGAAATTACAGGCCAGTCAGTTTAACTTGCATTGCGTGCAAAATATTGGAATCTATCATAAAAGATGAGCTGGACTTATTTCTTGAACGTAACAATATCTTGAGGGATAGCCAACATGGTTTCCGCGAGGGAAGGTCATGCCTGACAAACCTTCTGGAATTTTTTGAAGAGGCCACCAAGACTTATGACCAGAGCAGGGCTTATGACATCATATACTTAAATTTTCAGAAAGCATTTGATACAGTACCACATAAGAGACTAATTTTTAAAATGAGCTCCATTGGAGTTACAGGAGGTATTCTGAAGTGGATTCAAAACTGGTTACAGGGCAGAACACAAAGAGTGGTGGTCAGTGGTATCTCATCTGAGCTAGGTATGGTGGGGAGTGGCGTCCCTCAGGGATCGGTGTTGGGACCCCAGCTGTTCCTCATGTACATTAATGACCTTGATAGGAATATTGAGAGCAGATTAGTTAAATTTGCAGATGATACTAAATTGGGAGGATTGGCAAATAGTTTAGAGTCCACTAAAGTGATTCAGGATGATTTGGATAGAATCCAGAATTGGGCAGAAATGTGGCAAATGAAATTTAATGTAGCGAAATGTAAAGTTGTACATGTAGGTAATAAAAACATTAGACGGGATTACTTCATGGGAGGTTAAAAACTGGAATGTGCTCCACTAGAGAAAGATTTGGGAGTGATTGTTGACCAAACCTCCACAGGCTCTAGCCATTGTGCCGTAGCAGTTAAAAAAGCCAATCAGATGTTGGGATACATTGCCAAAAGTATTGAGTACAAATCCAAGGAGGTGATGCTTCTTTTGTACAACACATTCGTCAGACCACATCTGGAGTATTGTGTACAGTTCTGGGGACCATACTTTAAGAAAGATATAGAGGCTCTAGAGAAAGTTCAGAGAAGAGCCACTAAGCTAATAGGCTTTATGCACAGCTCCACTACTTCCTGAACTTAAGCCAGCTCCTTTATTTCCTGTCTTTCATTATTGGACAAACTGATTAATCCAGGTGTGCCTGACCATTGTTGTTGTGGGGATCAGGCACACCTGGATTAATCAGTTTGTCCAATAATGAAAGACAGGAAATAAAGGAGCTGGCTTAAGTTCAGGAAGTAGTGGAGCTGTGCATAAAGCCCATTCCGGGTATAAAAGATGAAAGCTATGAGAAGAGGCTGAAGATCCTTAATCTCTTTAGTCTTAGGAAAAGGAGACTAAGGGGTGATCTGATTGAGGTCTTTAAATATGTTAAAGGGATTAACAAAGTGAATTATGTAGGATTCCTTCGACCAAGTGTTGTTAGTAGAACTCGGGGTCACAAATGGAAGTTGACCAAAGGTAAATTTAGCACTGATATTCGGAAATATTTCTTCACCCAAAGAGTAATTTCGATGTGGAATAGCTTGCCTGACCATATTGTTGAGGCAGAGACCTTGGGAGTTTTCAAGAGCAGGCTTGACTTAAAGCTAGATACCATGAGTCCTTGAGTATCTGAAGTGATATAATCACAATAGTATAAAGAAACTGGCGAGCCTAGTTGGGCTGAACGGCCTGTTCTCGCCATTCATGTTATGTTATGTTATGTTATGTTAACTTCCTCTAGAGCGTGCTGTTCCGTGACACCGTCAGCTCATTCCACTGAACTGAATGATGTACATTCAACGGGCTCTTCCTACCAGAGCACTTGAATGAAAAACCACCAAATCGGTTGAAACCATGAGGGCTGAAACTGTGATGAACCTGAGCTGTGTGCTTGCATCAATGCAAAAAGACAATTGGCTGTATATATTTCCTTGTTCAGCTGTATAAAGCAGATGATTGGCTTTTGGGGGGGAAGAGGCGGGACATGTCATACAATTGCCATCTCTGGCGCTACGGACTCTTTGATTCAAAATATACTGAGTGGTTCGTCTCTTGTATAACGTCTCTGAGTACATCCAAGCAACACAAGGTAGGATGGATCCTTTCAGATCCTGTGCATGTTTATCTCACTTATCTGTCTTCCCAGTAAATTTTCAAAAGATAAATATAAGACGGTCTCCCTTCCGTGCTTATTTCATGTGCCCTTACACCCCGGCAGACAAGGCTGACATAATATTTGAGAAATAGTTTCATTTTAAATGATGCCAGCGCTAGCACTGTAACCCTGGGGCTGCCATGTGTGGAAATTGCTTCTTGTTTTGTTTAAACAGGCACCAAAAACGCGCGCCGTGCCCAGTCTGCGTTATTACAATTTCAAATTACGCTCATGCATCCTTAATCAGATTTATTTATTTTTGTTGTGCGGAGGAGGCTTGTATTTCAAACATTTTTACCATACTGCTTTTTCTGCATGAGTAAGACACATGACAAAAGTAATTAAAATGGAAAAGCTGAGAGAACTAGTGTATATCTGGGAGAGAAACTGAGCTTAAAAAAGCGGCTGGACTAGGTGCACTACGAGAGAAATTAGATTTTGACAGTTATTCACTCATGACCAATGACAGCTATATCCATCGCTTATATCCGGCGAGAACTCTATAACCCTCACTCACTCAGAACAAACAAGAGCTCTATATCCCTCACTCACTCATAACCTATGAAAGCTCTATAACGCTCACCCACTCAGAATAAAGGAGAGCTCTATAACCCTCACTAACTCATGACCAGAGAGAGTGTGATAACCCTCACTCACTCATAACCAGTGAGAGCTTTATAACCTTCACTCACTCATACCCAGCGAAAGCATCATAATCCTCACTCAATCATAACCAGCGAGAGCTCTACAACCCTCACTCACTCAAGACCCTCACTCACTCATAACCTGTAAAAGCTCTATAACCCTCACTCACTCAGAACCAGCAAGAGCTCTGTAACCCTCACTCACTCATAACCAGTGAGAGCTCCATAACCCTCACTCACTCATGACCAGTGAGAGCTCTGTAACCCTCACTCACTCATAAATAGTGAGAGCTCTGTAACCCTCACTCACTCATGACCAGTGAGAGCTCTGTAACCCTCACTCACTCATGACCAGTGAGAGCTCTGTAACCCTCACTCACTCATGACCAGTGAGAGCTCTGTAACCCTCACTCACTCATGACCAGTGAGAGCTCTGTAACCCTCACTCATCCATAACCAGCGAGAGCTCAATAACCCTCGCTCCCTCATGACCCGCACTCACTCATCACCCTTACTCACCATTGACGGTGAGGTGTACCCAGCTCCCGTTCTGGAACGTGTCGTACTGCTGCTCCAGCATCAGGACCTTGCACTCGTACCAGCCCTGGTCCTCGTAACGAACACGCTCGATCCGGAGAGAGGCCTTCCCATACAAGCTGGCTCTGCCTGCACATGAGAGATGGTAGTGAATTTTTTTTTTACTTTTGACGTACTTCAATGACATATTAATTTAAAATAAATTAAATTCAACTAAAAGCCAAGAGATTAATTTTCTCTCTTCACCCTATCATCAAATACTTAGGCCTCAAACCTATTGTTGGATGACAACACACAATCATCACCACGAACTACAGCAACAACAGCTATGCAGAAAACTATTAAAGGATTGCAACAATCACAAACAAAAACACAGTTTACGTCACAATGATATCACAATACTGGAGAAGAGTTGTGTGGGGGAGAAACTAAATTAAAACTATTAGAGGCATTAAAACTCTCATATCAAATACTCAGCAAATTGCAACATTCATAAAACTGAAGCACATAATTTTTCATGTTGTGAGCAGCAATATTAGGGGAGAGCTGGTACGAAAGTAACATTTTTCACGTGGACGTCATTTTAAAAGATAACGTTACAGACTGAAAAAAAATTTCGGAGCGATTAACTACTTTCGTGTGTGCTCTGTCAATATCAGGTGCTAAATCATCCCAATATATATTGACTTCGGCATAGTTTGACGTCGAACGGAAGTTGCGCATCGCTACTTTCGACCCCTCCAGTCAGGATGAAAGTAGCACACAGGCCAGACAAAAGTAACGTGATGAAATTAACTGGCATCTTTTAAATTACTGTCGTTAAAACAAAAAAAAACAATCAGACATTTGTTTTAAACATTTTAATTTGCTTCAAATGTTTCAAAAGTAAACGTGAACATGTTTAACGTGCAATTGGTCTATTTATAAAAATTATGAAATTACTTTACTCATTATCACAGTTGTGACTGATATAATGAGCTGCACCCTCAGTGCATGCCTCATGTGACCACAGCAGACAAAAGATGCACCGCACCCACACTTCTCCAGGCAAAGATGAGGCAAATGTCTCCCCACAAACAAGACATTCCTCATCATTGCCCTGAGAAACTGTGGTTGCAGTGTGTCCACTAAACAACGTTTTTCTTTGGGCGTTTTGAAGAGGACTGTTTTTCTGCCCCTCTGCCGACTCTCCTCCTCCAAAGCAGCTTTTACTGGGGTGTCGGTCAGTATTGCTGTTGACCTGCAACATTCAATGAGATGATAGTCAGAATCAGCTTGTTTTTATACAAGCAAGAAAATCAAGACAAGTTAAAAACGACACTCTGCTCACCTCTTTCTGCCTCTTCTTTTATTTTCTTTCCTCGAGCCAGCCTTTGGATATGGGCAAACCTTTTCTGGGCTGAACCTCTGTATTGGCGTGCTACTAGATGTTCCTTGAACCACAAGCATACCTGGATAGATAATATTTCAAAAAAAATGCTTGGCAAGGCTCCACATGCACATTTAAAGACACACACAGACACAAACTCTCGCCATCTACAGGAATGGCAGACTCATGGGGATGCAGCTCAAATGGGCTCTGGCTAGGTTGATGGTGTCTTAAGGGAGCGGGCGCTGGTGATGGAGCAGACATTGGCGATGAGGAGGGCGCTGGTGATGAAGCGGACATTGGTGATGAAGAGGGCGCTGGTGATGGAGCTGGTGATGGAGCTGGTGATGAAGAGGGCACTGGAGATGGAGCAGGCGCTGGTGATGGAGCTGGTGATGGCGCTGGTGATGAAGAGGGCGCTGGTGATGGAGCTGGCACTGGCACTGTGGATGGAGATGGTGCTGGTGCAGGATGGTCGGTCACAAAAGCTGGAGCAAAGTCTGTCTCACTGAAAATATCTGGATTCAAGGGCCAGATACCAGTACACTCGAACCCAGATGAAATGCTGCTTGCTGTCGCAGCTTGAGGCAGAGCTTTAGCCACAAGACTTGGGATGTTGTAGATGGTCAAAGTTCTTCCAGGGTTCATTCGCATCCAATTGTCTACCGCACTGTTAATGTAGTGCTTCAGAGGAACAAAAACGCTTCGGTCTAGTGGCTGAAGACGGTGGGAGCAGTGGGGTGGAAAAGACAGGAGTACAATGCCATGTGACTTGCAAAAGTCAATAGCTACCACAGAGAGCTGTGATGGATGATTGTCTAAGAGTAGCAGCAACTTTGACTCCGGGGTCACGCGGATGTGTCTTGCAAAATGCTGTAAAAATGCCAAGAAATCGGCCTCCTGCATCCACCCCGATCCATTGGCAGAACCAGTGCAGCCAAGGGGCCATCCCGGATGAAGTGGTCCTGGAACTTCTTCCTTGGGAAGATAAAGTAAGGGGGAACAAAGTTGCCTTGTGCGTTGGCAGCAAAGGCAACAGTCACCAATGTCCCTCTTTCCCCAGAGGTCACAGCACCGACCTGGCGCTGCTCCTTGGTGGCAATGATTTTGTCTGGCACTTGAACCGTTGTGGTACCTGAAATAATAAATGAAGTGAATTATTGCTGTTGCAAATCACTGTTGCTTTTTAATTTATCTAAATATCAATTTTTACCTGTTTTATCCATGTTCCAGATGTCCTTTGCTTCAAAATTATAGCGGGTGAGGACACTCTTTAGGTTTTTAAAAAACGCTGTCACGTTGGTCTTGTTGAAGCTGGTGGAACGGGACATGCTGGTGGCTTGAGGTCGACAGATGGACAGGGTTTTGTTGCGCTCGAGGAAGGAGGTGAGCCAATCCTTCCCTGCCATCTGGTTTTTCTCCCATGAACATGGAGTTTTGAGGCCAATATTTTCGGCCAGCTCATATGCAAACTTTCGCACCTAAAACAGTATGGAAAAAAGAGGTTAGATAGCAAGCACCTCTGCTCCGGATCTGCCCGGGCTCTGTGCCGACTCCAGCTGATCCGGCTCAGAGCCGGGGCAGATCCAGAGCGGAGGTGCTTGCTATCTTAGGCAAATGGCGGTAGTGGTGTAGCTCTGTCTGCAGTGTTACTCCAACCTCTTTAGGACTCAGGCCAAAATATTTATCAGCTGTTCTCTTTATATATGCCTGAAGTCTCTTCTCCTGTTCTGTGAAGACTTTGTTGTGAGCCCTGTACCCTGGGGTTCTGGTCTGCTGCCCTCCTGCCTCTGCCCTCCTCTTGCAGAACCTGAACAGGGTGACATGACAAACGCCATGCACCTCTGCTGCCCTCCTTATACTCTCGCCTCTTTGGACATCAAAAAAGACCCTTCCGTAAACCTGCTGGTCAACCTTTCCTCTCTGGGTAGTTCTGACCCTAACTCTCGGCATTTTCTGTCCGTAAATATAACACACACATTTTTTAATGAGCTTTAAAACACAAAATGCGGTCAAGATTAGCAGAGAGGGACGAACGTAACCGTTGGTACTTCCGTCCCGCAACTCTGCTGCCCTCCTTATACTCTCGCCTCTTTGAATATCAAAAAAGGCCCTTTCGTACACCTGCTGGTCAACCTTTCCTCTCTGGTTAGTTCTGACCCTAACTCTTGGCATTTTCTGTCGGTAAAATATAACACCCACATTTTTTAATGAGCTTTAAAACAAAAAATTCGGCCGCATTAGCTGAGAGGGACGAACGTAACTGTTGCTACTTCCGCCCCGACAGTGACTCCTGACATTTGAACCAGGATTGCTTCTAAAGTGGAAAAAGTCTGACATTTCAAACTTCAGGATATGTTACAAAACTAAATGACCCATCATTTCATCATAAATATGACACATGGAGTGATAAAAACAATCTTTAAATCAAAAAAGTTTACCATTTGTCTGAATTTACTCACCACTGTGGAAAACGGTCTTCCCGGTCTCGTTTCGCGGGGAAGCGACAAAACTTCAAGATTTTTCCCGGGCCTGGAGAGTGTCGCGAGCTGCACGTGCTGACCTAATTTGACGCATCGAAGTGCGGATGGCTGTGAGTAAATCGCTGTATTACTTTCGTCCCACGTTACTTTCGCACCGGCTCTCCCCTACAATGCTGTGAATATTCAAATACTGTTTTTGCAAGATGGTCACCAAATAATGTGAAGATGCTGAGGATACAGTTGACAGAATTGCAGAATTTTGATAATTCCATCTTTCCGTCAGATAATTGAAATGTACAGAACTAGATGACGCGCATACGTCCCATAAGTGTATACATGCAGGTGTGCTGAGATATTTACAAAGTATACAAGAAAATAGAAAAGAGACAATAACACAAGAAATTTGCAGAAAAACTGAAAATAGACAACTGGAAATAAATTGTATTGTAACAGACAGGCCACGAGTCAACTTGTAGGCTATATCAATTCTCTCATATCTGAAACAAATATGCTTCAAATATTATTAATCATCATGCAATTTGACCAAAGCAAGTGAGATCTTTCCATAAGATGTACCATGATCATATTGCAAGTGATATAATACTGCAACTGTAAAATTTTTAGGGCTGACGTGTGCTGGTCGATTGGTCGGATGGTTGGACGACAAGCCCTAGTCCGACCAAATTCTTATTGATCGAGCAATCGCTGACATCAGTTTCACACGGGAAGAAAATGACTTCCGGATGAATGCATTATTATGGGGGCGGGAGAGACATAAGCAGGCTGTAAAATTGATTATAAATTAAAATAATAATAATAATAATAATAATAATGACCCAAAGTATTACTGTTACAAATTGTGACAAATGTACAACTGCACTAATGCCCTTTTATCTTTACTTTACATCATTACCTATTGTAACATTTTGCTAAAGTCTCACATTCGGGCGCCAGGGCGAAATACGCTGCAATATTCCCACGCTTGGATGCTGACGTTTCCAAAAAAATCGCCAATAAAATACACTTAGCCGCTGCCCTGCGCCTTCTGCAGGCCGCGCGGAACGTGAAAAAAAGTTCACAAACTCTAACCTTTCTGTACCCATGCAATGTTGTGGCAAAGTTCCGAAAACGTAATCAAATCTCTCTGCAGAAAGTTTGCCGTTGACTGACGCAGCACAGATCAAATGTGACCCCGCCTGTGAAAACCAGGGGAAAGTCGGTTTTTGGCGATGTACAGTTTTTTTTTTTAAGAAAGTCATTTTACATCACGTAAAGAATATTCTGCGAAAAAAATCTTACCGATATCTCTAATATTGACCGAGGTGGCCTGACATGTCTTCAGACTAGGCTGGTTAGCGTCACAAGACGTTCATCTATAAAAGTTATAGACTATAGATTATTATGTAAGAAATTATTTCCTGACATTTCCGAGGTGATGCGACGCAATCCATGGAGAAATCCTCGCAACTCTTCTGCCATACAATGACCGTCTTTACAATAGTGCGCTTTGATATTGTCGTCTACATTAATTTTCAATGGTGGAAAAGACTTTCCTAAACCGAAAGACAATCAAATTATCGGGTGTTTATCCGCCGAAGGTTGTTTTTATCTTTTTCCCCTAATAATCTCATAATTATTTTGCATATATTCCTCAGCTCATGGTCTTAATTGATTCATTTTCAGTTGATGTAGTTCCATTTTTTTTTTTTTTTTTTTTTTTTGGAAATTCTATAGGGCAGTTGCACGAGTCGGCTCTGCGTCGCTTGATATTAAATGAATATTAATATGATCTCAGTGTAAAACCTTGGGTTAAAATTGATTTAACATTCTGCAAACAGCTTTTTATGCTTGTTTAAATTCATTAAGGGGACCAGTCAGGTAAAGAGCACGCAGTGCACTGTAGCCGATTTACAGTTTTTTTTCGAATGCATAAATACTAATATCAAAAGTATTACACAATTACCAAAACCTTAGATACAAGAAGCAAAACATTGGCCCAGATTTGCACAACTACAAGCAAAATGTCAGCCTCACACTTTTTGAAAAACAATACATACAGTGATTTGCAAAACGCTAAACACACTTGCATACATTAGACACAGAAGTATATCATGATGCCACTTCCTTGCAATTCCAAAGCACTGACTCTCAAATAACCACACCTATGAACCAGTTGGTTGCACACAGCCATCAGGTGCGGACACACATGATTGCTTAATTGTAGACACACCAATCAGGTTTAAGCATTCAACCAAAACGAAGGAATCAGAGGAAGAGGAGTGAGGGTGAGGAGGAGGAGGAGAAGGAGGTAAAGGGAGAGGGAGAGGCAGAGGTGGAGGCCGAGGTGGAGGTAGAGGAAGACCTGAAGCAGGAGGAGAAGGTGCTCAAAGAAGAAAAGGACCATATTTGTCAAAATTCGCGCCACACTAATTGACCATGTCATGAACCACAGATTGATGCTGAGGGAGGCTGGACTGAGAGTTCAGCCAAATCTTAGCAGATATACAGTGGCGTCTAGTATTTCCTGTACTACATACGTTTTTTTTTTTTTTTTTTTTTGGATACAGTATTGTATGTTTGTCTGATATTTGCTGAGCTAATAGTGTTATGCACACTACTGTAGTAGCATGAAAACTGGGACATGTTTCGTTGTGATTCTCCATGATGTTGGCTGATTTGGGTTTATGGAGAAAAATAAATTATATGTTCATCAGTCTGCAGCATTGGTCTTGTATAGTGTTTGGTGAATTTACTGTATGTTTGTACTCTCTCTGTGTACTTCACTTACAGTACACTAATCACTGGGAAGTAGAATTGCTAAAAGTGTTTTAGGTTAACCACAGCAGTGTGTAACTGGTTCAAACAGAATTAAGTAATATGAAATGTGCGTGTTTCATATGGTAACAAAATATGTTTTTTATAAATTAGGGTATAGTTTTTACAAGAGTGTTTCATTTTGCAAAGGACCGGAGGTGTTCTGCTTATTGGGTGCGAAGTTGTGCTAATTGTGTGTAGTGTTTTTAAAAACCGGGCCCTATCTTCAAAATTGTGCTTGAGCAATCAAAAAAAACTGTAATTAATCAAGAGATAACAGGCCGTTTTTTGGTTTTTTTTTTTCCCCACCGACCAATCGGATGGTCGAAGATTTGGACGACTGAAAGTCGACCGAGATTCTTTTTGGTTCTAAAAATTTTGCAATTTTACGTGCGTGTGTGTATGTCTGTGTGCGTGCTTGTGTTTGTCTGTTAGGGTGTATTCATGTGGTAGTGCGTGGGAGGGTATTCTGACTTAATGTGCTTATATTACATGTGTATGTCTTCATCTGTGTGTGCGTGTGTATGCGTGTGTGTGCATGCATGTATGTCTGTGTGCGTGCGCGTGTGAGTGTGTGCGTTTGTCTGTGTGGGGGCATGTGCAAGAGTATGTGTGTACGTTTGTGTGCGTGCGTTTGTATGTCTATGTGCGTTTGTCTGTTAAGGTAAATTTATGTGGCAGTGCGTGAGAGGGCATTCTGACTTAATGTACTAATATTACGCGTGTGTGCATGTCTGTATCTGTGTGTGAGTCTGCGTGTGTGTGTTTGTCTGTTAGTGTATATTTATATGGTGGTGTGTGTAGATGGTATTCTGACTTCATGCGCTAATATTACACTCTCTCCTCAATCGTCTGGGTCTTTTTACGCCTCCATCTGCATTCTGTGCTCAGCACAAACACACATCACGGAAAATGTTCAAAATGGCTCAAATTGCAAGATGTTAAAATGGTTCAGATTGCATCTGCACTGTATGTCTGTGGGCAAATTACAAACTATCATATCACTCTTCATCTCAAGCCAAGCCATGCCGGGCAATGTATGAAAAAGTGCTTTGAGCACTGGAAGTTGATATATGGTTGAACAGCCTCCAAGTTTTTCCACAAACTGTCTTTTGAAACAAATTACCCAAGACGCCTAGCTGCAGAAAGTGGATGTGTCTGATATTAGATTGAGATGGTGGCCAGTTTTTTTTCACCCTTTCAAATGAAATACAGCTTTGCACATCTGAGCAACATACCAGGCAGCAATTTATTTTTCCAGTCAAGGCTTTAACATTTCACTGAGACATACTAAATTAACAAAAATATATATATATGTGTATATATTTTAATGCCAACCATGCAAAGGCAGATTAACTAAAACGTTTTGTACATGAAAAACATTTTTGCACCTGATGAACCAATAACATGGCCAATAATTGGTACAAAACAAATATCTAGGTCAGGGCTCAGCCCAACCCTGTTCCTGGAGAGCTACCATCCTGAAGGTTATCACTCCAACCAAAGCAAACAACAGCTGCTTTCCCAGTTACAGATCTTGACGAGCTGCTAATGAGCTGAATCAGGTGTGTTGAATTAGGGCTGGAGCAGAAACCTACAGGATGGTAGCTCTCCAGGAACAGGGTTGGGCAGCCCTGATCTAGGTCAATCAAACGGTCATAGTAAAGCAGCGACCTACATTGGATTGATCTACCTCTGCGTGTTACAATTAAAATGTCATTTGCAATGTCCCAGAGCAGGAGTCACGTCTAATTCCTTGACTGTAAATTCAATAATATTTATTAATCAGTGGCATGCTATCAGACGTATGAGATGCCTGTCGTCACCTTACCTTTCATGCTTGATTACTGCAGTTTTTGTTTGTTTGTTTTTGTGTTTTGTT
This sequence comes from Gymnothorax javanicus, assembly GCA_029692085.1. NCBI lineage: Eukaryota > Metazoa > Chordata > Actinopteri > Anguilliformes > Muraenidae > Gymnothorax > Gymnothorax javanicus. The sequence continues at coordinate 55,050,818 of CM056195.1, forward strand.
TTTTTTTTTTGTCCAATTCACCGTCAAATGATTCATCTAAACCAATACGAATCCTTGAATGGATAATTCCTTCTGGATACATTTATTTACTGGATGTGTTTGTGCAAGGATGGCAATAATCTGACAATACAAAAAAAAAAAAAAACTACCGCTTCCTTTACCTCCATCTCTTATTTTAGCTTTTTTTTTTTTCCTGCGTGAGATGGGGCTTGATTTCATCAGACTGTTATTAGCACTCAAGAGAATACCTGTGGAGAGGAAGAAATCTTGGGCGAATCAAACCAAACATTTGGCCAAAAGGTTATAATTACAATAAGCGAAACAAACAAATTTACCGAAGTCTGTGCCATTTGATTAGCCACATAAGTTCAGAATCTTTTGTAGACTCAGACTGCAATGTTTTACACTGTAAAACTGTGGAACATGTGACATGTTTATAATCTAAACAACAGTGTGTAAAAACTAAATGCCTGGTGATTATTTTTTTGTAAATAGGTGTTCTCACTCAAAACACTACTGTTTATTTGATGTTGCGATCAAGATTTTTCAGATTGGTTAAATACACTTTAAAACTGAATCTTAACACTGTGACATGTTTAAAAAGTGTTACAAAAAAGTGTTTAGCATGTGTTCAGAACTTAAATATTTGATTTTACTGTGTATGTTGTCATTTTCGTGCATCGGAAAATGCCTTCACAACTTTGTGATGCAATACACAATAATGCCATCAAAAACAAATGGATTAGTCCTTCTTACATTACCAATTAGTCTTAGCAAATGAGCAAATTAATTTTTGGTTCCTAATTAGGCAAAGTGAACAGAAACAGGTTTAGTATAATTAAGCATTAAATGGTGAGGTTACAATCCTTTCATGCCACAGATAGCACATCATGACGTGGCTCAACATATCTACAAAGTTCAGGAAATTATAAGCAACCTTATGGCTCTTACGCTTTTGTTCAGCAAACAAATGTTTTATTTAGGCATAATGACAAATTCATTCTGAAGCATAAAATGGAAATCCTTGTGTCATGGTCACATACAGTTGAGTTTACTCTCTCCACAGCATGACTAAGCAGCTTAAGAAACCAACTGTAATCCTGACATTTTTTTCTGAGCCAGTGAAACTGGGTGAAAGTTTGTAAAACAAGCATGGGATTAGCGCTGGTTTCATCCAAATACATGCACTACAGCTCAAGCCAGAAGTCCCCACAGTGTCTACTTTGGAATGAGTCATTTTACTCCAAGGAAACTTATTTGGGCACATTGCTGACTTCATTATCAGTCACTGTCGTACAACCTTTGACTTTACACTGCAAGCAGTCTCAGAATATTGCCTATAATTGTTAGACACATAACATAGCAAACTTCCATGTGCTCAAAACATGGAAACACAAGGCTTTATATGATGCAATATCATGAGCCAAATATGCTTAAAGGAGCAACCGTTAAAATTAAATTGATTTAAAGCAGTGGTTCTCAACGTTGGTCCTTGGGGCCCACTGTGTATGCTGTTTTTTTGTTTCAATCACAGTTACAATTGAAGACCTATGAAGAGGTACTTCAGTCACATTTTGCAAAAACTGAGCTGACACCAGTATTAAAAGCTTCAATGGCCAGAGCATCATCTGATACTAAAGATTTCTCTGAAGAAGTATGCAAGTCCTGTGCATTAGAGTGTTGCCATTGTCAAATTCGCGAAACTTTAGTGCAAGAAGTACCTAAGATCACGACTGCCCAATCAAAACGCTAGTATGTGTCATGTGACTAGCCGTGGAGATGGCGAATATGGAAGCTGGACAGTTGGATTCATCTGTTAAAAGTACCCAAGTCCAGCCATTCAGTAGTTAACAGTACTTTATCATAAAAAAGTACTTAAGTCCAAAACTAATTTTCTTATTCATTTCATAATAAATGAGTTTTTGTCCCACAAAAAAGGGTTGGTCAGCTCTCTATAGCCCCTGGAAACTGCAATACGCTCCATAGTATGCCACCATTAACCCTCTATTAACCACCGTAGCATATCTGCTACATAAAGTGAAAGGGGTAACAGCCTGGACACCCTGCTGGTTTTGTTTCTTATTGCCAAATAAACATTTCAGAATAACTTGAATGGTCCGTCACTTTAATTTTTCCATTCGCATTATTACCCAATGTAGCAGATCTGCTACATTTTGGAAAGGTGGGTCAAAGGGTCGAATTTTTTTTTTTTTAACTATTTTTCCAAATATTGGCCCATAATCAACATATTTGCCTAGGGAAATGATTTTTACACAGTTGGAAAGGTACTTGGTTAACAGAGGGTTAAAAAAAGAAATGATTTGCAACATGTTTTAGAAACTTTAATCCTCAAAAGTATTCTTTTGTAATTTAGGTACTTCTTGCACACAGGTCTTCAATTGCAGGACTTTAAAAAGCTGTTCATTTGTCTTCATTGGATGTATTTCATGTTTAGAGCAGTTATTTTTTTCTCTTAAGCCACATATTGAAAGAAATATTCATAAATGCCATGAAGAATAAAAATTCAATTTCCTTATTATGATACAGTATATTGGAAGCAAAGCATGAAAAAGGGGAAAATTTTAACCAATCAAATTAAAGAATTGGTGAGAACTTATTGACACATGGTCGAAAAAACAACCACATAGTATGCAAGCAAATGATAAAGTCAAATGTGTTTTGTGGCATGTTGAAGTAATGACGTTCAAACAAAATATTTTGAAAAAACTAAAGCATTTGTGTTCAGTGACCTCATTTGGGGCTTACTGATTTTCTCAGTGTCTAATCTGATCTGTTTAAAAATGATATTATTAGCTCAAATTACTTTCAATGTAGAAAAAGGCATAACATGTCAAAGGCCCTTTTCTTCTTCATGGCGAGCATGGATAATTCTGTGAAAAGGTGGCGTAAGAGAAAAACATAACAGCTCTAAACATAAACTCAACCCAGTAAAGACAAAGAGAAATTAAAACTTGTTAAAATCTTGCATTTGCAACTGTGGATGGAACAAAAACAAACTTACACAATTGACCCCCAGGACTAAGCATCATGTTCTTAAGGTGAAAAACATAACCATTCCAAATCACACAGCAACCCCCCGTTGACAGCCAAACCTAATACAGATGTGCCATGGGTGGCTGTGTGATGAAATGAACTCACAATTTCCTCATTGCCAGAGTACGACATGAGCTTCATGACTGACTGTGTCACAGTTTCTGGTGAAAAAATGCTACTCTGTTCTAAATGAACTCTGAGATGACTGTGGCGATTCCACAGTCAGAGCAGCTGTGCTTCCATCCAAGACAGGAAGGAGAGGAAGAAATCTTTTTTTTTTTTTTTTATTATATCAGTTTTTAGAAGGCTGGAGATCAATACTGCAGGAGGTCAAACCAGGTTGTCTGCAGATTCCAGGAGGAGTTCTATTAAAGTCTATTTTTGTGGAAATTGTAAGTCTATGAGGGGGGTAGGGCTGTAAGATAACAGGATGAATCAGAATTTTTCTGTTATCTACTTCCTCCCCAGAGAGGAACAATATAGCCTGGCATTGCATCTACATCGCAATCCATCTGTGGCTGGGATTTTAAGCCATTCTACAACTCACTACATTTCTCCCCACTGCTTTGTGCTTACAGAGTCATCAGAGTCCTTGAAAATGGTACATCTCAAGAGCAGGGTGTAGGGAGAAGAGGAATTGAGACTCTTTGTGGTAGATGGCTCCTCCCTGACGGATAGCTCTGAGATTACAGGGCTCTGGTAGAAGGCCAGGAGTGCTCTCTGGTCCTACAGCATGTTGATAAATGAAGGTTCAAGACAGGCAGCGTGTGTTCATTTTCAAATAAGCGATAAATTGAAATCACAGACCAGGATTAGATTCCAGATTCCGGAAAGATAAATACAACAGCTTTTGCATGAATATGGGGCCCTGTGAATTGTTTTTTTTTTTTTTCACAGTTTTCTTGATTGTGTGGTGTAATTAAGTGGATATCAAGCTGTGAATCTTGGACCAGCGATCTAAACTGCATTCAAGAAATTCAGCAAATTTTTTGCATCCAGCCACATTTGCCCATCTAGAGTTAGAGTGCAACTAACAGTCAGTTATGGCTGAGGCACTGAAAAGAACAATCACCTGTCCTCTCTGTTCTCGTGTTCCTCACTATCCCTTTATGCCCTTTATGCATAATACAAATAATGCCAGTTTTAACCTGTTGTGCCTGAGCCTATTTAAGGCTTTATAACTCAGTATTAGTGTCACAAAGAGTTGGGAAAATTATTCAGGTGAAGCAAGACGTTTGGAAGTTCAATTACAGAATTATTTGGCGATTAAATTTTGTAATTTAAGGACATCGGCGTTTATATTTGCGCAATCTTTCAAAAAAAATCAAACTTGGAGATTCTAGCCTGATTTATCAGTCAGCCTTTCCTCCCACATGTTTAGACAATGGGAAATTCACCATCAAGCCTTCGAATGCAATCAAAATTTAAAAGTAAAAAAATGTATAGCCATGAAAGTAGGCCTACAGACATTGCACAAGTCGCCGCAGTCTGATAAAGCAAAAGATGTTGCATCAGCCTCCGCAGAAATTAAGTAGATATTTCTAAACAAAATAAGTGTTCATTTTTACATGGTAATTTCTTATGTATATCCCAAACATGGTAATGTCATAATGTAGCCATTCAAATATAGGTTTTGGGTAAGCCAAGGACCATTGTCAATGTCATCCATTCACAAAATGGCAATAATGTTGGTAAAGATATGGCAGAGTCATTGCGCTTCAGAAATAGCTGTTTTATGAAATAAAGACAGTGTTCTCATAATTATCCATTCTTTCTCAGAATGTGCAAATTTTTATAGTCCTCACTTTTCAACCTGATAATGGGCACATAAACTGTTGGCACACGCTTGCTTAATGTAATTATTCATCATACATACTGCAAAGTCACAGATGACATAATGATTCAATTTCAACATTATGAGTCATGACAAAGATCAAATGTACATGCCCACAATCGTTCCTAAGCTTCTCTGAACTTCCATCCAAGTGCAAATGCATTCGTTTTTTTGGAAGTACTTTATCGTTCAAAATTCAGACCACTTGTTTAGTCAACCACACCTATTCCTTTCTTGTTATGACACTCTTTACTAGATGACACTGAATCCTATGGTCAGTGAATATTTTAACCTCAAGAATGACTGTGTTTGCAGCTTTAGGCTGTTTTTCAGATAGAAACCCTCAAAATTCAGAGATCTGTCCCAGCAGTATGGCACTAATTAAATTTACATTAATTCTGGCAATATATGAGTTTTATCATACTATTTCTGTTAAGGGAACAGATCGCAATTCAAATGGCAATGTGCTCTATATGAATGGTTAGAATGTTGGTAGAATCTCATGAAGCTAAGTCAACACAGCTGCCTAATGTAAATAACAGGAAAGGTTCAATGAACACTGAACAAGGGTATGTTTCCCAAAAGCATAGTGACTGTCTCTGGTCATACTACGTCTTAGAAAATGGTAGCCAGGATCATCTGTCGCTGACAGAAGGAGGCACAGTCATATTACAATGAATTCAACAGGTATACCAGAAGCCTGTTATTTCTGATACAGTATCCCTGTTTGAGGAATATTTATTTATTATTACCTCTGCCAAGGAGGTCATGTTTTTCCGTTTCAGTTTCAGTTTATTCACACATCATCATTATGTACAATACATATGCTGTAGGCATTTACAATTGTGGTTTGACATGTGAAAAGAGTCACCCCAAGGAAGCTATTTAAAGCTTATAATAGGGGGCCCAGTTACCAACAAACTAACAAACACAATAAATTGGGCTGGACAACATAAAGACAGACAGACATATAACAGACATTTCACAGACAATCCCAGCATCCGGTTGGATTAATAATAAGTACAATCGAAGGCAGTTACCATATGTAATATCACGGCAAATAAGAGAGAAAACAGCAGAATGAAAATGACATTTATCAACTCGCCCATATGTAAAGTACAGAAGTTATTATTTTTTGTACATTGTCAGGAGTTCAATTTTTAGTTTTTTCTTAAAGATAGAATAGGACTGTGACAATTTTATATTTTCTTCAAGCTCATTCCAGATCCGAGGACCTCTACACACAATACTCCTGAAGGCTGGTAGATTTTAACCTGCATTTTTTCCCAGTGATGTGATTTTTATTCCTGGTAGTGTATGAGTGAGAAAGAGATTGGAATGAGTTCGCACAGTTTCTGGTTGAGTTTGTGGATAACCTGATACATTATACAGGCATTCTGAAAATAGCTGTATTCAGCGAACCTCAGAAGATTGTAATGGCAGAAAAGTGTTTTGGTGGGAGAATTATATTCAAACCAAGATAAGGCTCGTATGACTTTCTTTTGGAGTATTTCAAGTTTTTTAATATAAGTAGGAAAAGTGTTACACCATATGATATTACAATACTGCAAATGAGGCTCAAATAGGGTTTTGTAAAGGGTGATAAGTACAGAAAGTGTGAGAAAGTGCCTCAGTTTGAAAAACAAAGAAGCATATTTAGACAGTTTTTTTTTTTCCGGCATTGGTTCGACAACCATATCACTTTGTTCCGTTAGACATCTGTCTGTCTGTTTGTCTGTTTGTTAGCAGGATATCTCAACAACGGCTGCATAGATCTCAACCAAACTTTGCAGGATGTTACAGTAGCACAAGAGGAACAAGTGATTAAAGGAGGAGACAGCATCTCGGCAAAGTATACTTCAGCGGAAAGTAGAATACTTGAAGTGTCTAAAACGCATAGCTTTATAAATTTTAATTTGGCAATGATCCAGTGCGACGCATTTTTAAACCAGCAAGTCTTCAAATTGGCTTCAATACCAGGGGGCAGACATTTTTACTTGGGGAATCTTCTGATTTTGAATTTGAATCTTCGGAAACCTCACCTTTAAAAATGCTTAATAACCTTAACCTCTCGCAGTTTACATCCCCCGATTAGCTACAGTTGCTCAGACTAATTGGTAAAAACCGACGACAGTCTAATTTACTTTTGATAGCATTGTTATGCATTGCACCACAAAATTATGAGGCGTCTTCTGCGTATAAATGATGAGGTAAAATATCAACATGTCTTCATAATTTCGGCGCTCGTTAAGCAGCACAAATTTGCGGAAATTAGTTTGCGAGGCTGCGGCAATCCGTTCTTTATTTTGAACGTTGTCACGGCTAAAGGGCGCTGTAAGGTTGCACAACTGTGTAACAATCCCAAGGATGGTGAAAATAAATGCTGCAAAGTCAGCGAAAGTTTTCTATTTACAATGCCATATCAATTATATAAATGTTGGCAATGGGAATTCACCTTTCATTACCATTTCTAATTATAGGTCATGTATTGGACTTGGTCGCTCAGTCGATAAATTGTTTGATTGTTAATCAGGCCAGCTTAAATATAAACAGCTTGCAGGCAGCCAAGTCATAAATGGAGAGCTTACTGGAGGCCCTTTGAACTACTCCATGGCCCGGATGAAAGGTTAGAAAACAACTGACGTCACGTAAGAGAATAACTGACGCACAATCACCGCGGCACTGGCGTTTGATTGGATAATGCGTTCGAAATGCATACTCACCCACTATATAGGGCACTGTGTAGTGAATGTTCTACATTGAAACAATATAGAGAGTGAGTGAGCGAGTGGACAAGTGTGCATTCCGAACGCAGCCTTAGATTCCCCAAGTGAAAATGTCTGCCCCCTGGTATTGACGCCGATTTGAAGACTTTCCGGTTTAAAAATGCGTCGCACTGGATCATTACCAAATTAAAATTTATATAACTATGCGTTTTAGACACTTCAAGAATTCTACTTTCCGCTGAAATATACTTTGCCGAGGTGCTGTCTCCTCCTTTAAATTTAGGCATATCTAGGCCAAAGTACAGCTGAGATATAGGCCAAAGTACAAATCCAGCTGTGCTGGCAGAGATTTTAAGTCTCGAGTCAGACACCAGACGATTTCGACAACGGGCCTGCTAGGTGGGAGTCATCTGTCTGTCTGTTTGTGTACAAGATAACTCAAAAAGTAATGAGTGAATATCTCTGATATTTTGTGGGTGGGTTGCGATTACATCAGGGATGGACTCTACTGTTTTTCACTGCGATCAGTCAAACAAGTGGCATGGGGGAAGGGTGCGCTCTACTGAGTGCCCTTGCAGTTAGCTAGTTAGTTAGTTTGTTAGCTAGTCAATGAAACACAGTGAAATTGTTCTTAACTGTACTTTTTAATTATTACGCTTGGCACCGAGTGCGTGAGCTGCTGAACTCCCAGGCAATTAAAATCAGTATTTGTCAACTCTTCAGTTCCGCTCAAGTAAGATGTCAATCAAAAACAAGAAAGAGTCATTATTTTTAGTGCCTGCAAAAGGTTAACCCCCCAGAGCACTACACACATAAACGCCGGCTTGACAACATAACACTTGTAAGAATGAGGCTAATTGATGGAATTCATCCAACTGCATGACAGAGAAAAGAATAGTAGCGTCTCTCTCTGACATCCTGTCAGAAATCATCTCCCTGGCCTCCTACACAATCTGCCTGAGGTGGCCTGTTAAACACATTTGCTTTCATGAAGATCATGACTTAGCTCAAGGGTGGCCAACACTGGTCCTGGAGAGCTGCAGGGTTTATTGATTTTTGTTTTCACCATCCAGTTTAGGCTAGGGAAACCACATAACCTGAGTTAACCGAGTAATCTACTGTCTTAATTGATCAATAATGTGATAAGTGGTAAAGCAAACAAGCAGACACCATGGCTCTTTTTTACATTTCACAATGGGTGAAAAAATCCAGGTTCAGAAAGCAAAAGTCCACCCCAGAATTTTCAGCCAGTCCTCCAGATTTGCCTTTTTTTTGCCATGAGGGTAAAAAAAAAAAACAAACAAAAAAAAAGAATTATTACGACTCGCAAAGGCAAATTTCGATCCAAAACAATTTTTACCATCCTCATGAGATTTCACTTTTATGCTGTCATCCTGAATCTGACTAATAATATCCCCAAAATAGTTTCGGGGATATTATGTTTTTGCTCCAACTGCCATGTCCACCATTGAAGAGATTAGGTATTAGCACGATAACAGTTTTTAAAGTTGGTTATACATTCTTGGCAAGTAGGTATCACAGAGAGGAAGAACTGGATAAATTTTTGGTGAATTTCTGGTCACACAATCTGCCACCAGGGGGCAGGGGATTTAGGCATTTTAGGGATACTCCTTTGTTGTCAGGGGCAACAGTGTAGGCCTTGTTTCTATCAGAATCCGGAATCCGGAATCCTCTGTAATTTTTTTTTTTTTTTAAATGAAAAGTGATTCTTCATAAAACTAGGGGAGATTTATTTGCACACATTGACTATTTCCATAGAATTTGGCCGCCATTTTGTTCTTGGGTCATTAGCCATATCACCAGTTTTGTTGGCTGATCAGTTGGATAGGCTGATTTCTGCTTTTGTGGTATAATGTGAAAATGCACCATTTTTCCTGGTATTTTGCTCTATTGAAGTTACCATAACACCCAGATACACCCAGAATAAAACAAAAATGACCTCGTTTGTTGCTCCTTTTACTTTGTGCTTCTGTTGGCTCCATTTTGTTATTGTTATCAACAGGGAATCACTGAAAAACTGCCGACCAAACATACCTCATGACATCACGTTTTACACCAGGACAATATCCCTGCATCCTTGTTTGGCAAAGTAAACTTTGAGAGTTCATTTCTTTTCTTTCAGCTCATTAGCAGTGTTAGTCACGGGCTATTGTTTTTGTGTGGGAAATCTTTGATTATTTTTGTAAATATTATAAAGTGTTTCCTGTTCTCTTTAAGTCTGACAATCTTAAACCGAATCCCTGCTGGAATGCAGCTTTTTGCCTGTGACAAATGGTAGGTCTCTAGTAAGATAGTGGGGGAATCGCACAAGGTAGAACCTCTGACTATGCATAATCTTGGACATTCGGTAAACCAATTAGAAGTGTACCTTGAAACACACAATGCATTTTGAGATGCAAATTAATGAAGCCAGAGTAAACAATGCTCCAATGAATGCCGGTAATTATTTTCTAAAGCTGGAGTTTTTAAAGAAAAATTACACAGCAAAACAACAGTTTGCTCTTTTAAAAGGTCAGGGCACAACTGATTAATTTAGTCCTTGTAGCTAGCCAATGCAATCTCTGAACAAAGACATTAGCAAAAGTGCCCATACTGGCAATATACACCATAATTAGAGAGTGAATTGTTAAAACGAAGAAATGGATGGGCGGGTAGAGGCATTTTCCCACATTGAATTTTAATGGAGCCTCGAAAAACTTACTTGAAATGTCAAATGTACAGTGTAAAAAATAGCAGTAAACAATATTAATGGTGATGAATGATCCAAAAATGATGATCTGATCAACAAGCATTTTTCTAAAGGGCTGAAGCATGTCTCTGAAATAACTTAAGTTATTTATCTTATTGAACATCATCTAATGTAATCCCGACAAATTATGCATTATTACATTTGGAACACTCAAGTGAATGTGGATCCATCTTAGTCCGTAACTCACACTCAACTTTCACAAAGCAGTGGGTCTCAAGGCTGAAAATAAAATTAGGAATACAAGAAAACAAATCGATAGGCCCACATATGCTACCTCCTTATTTAGCCAAATGAATGAATCTCATAGGCTATTGTGGACACTTCTCTTTTGAATGAGAGAAATCTGTGGAACGGAAGCATGGTTTAAAAATGCTGCACTGATGTTTCTTGGCAGATCAATCCCGGAAAAACAAATCTAAAATAATGTTGCTTTAAAATGACTTGAGCTTGCAGATTAAGGAGAAATTTGTTCACGTAACTTATCACATTCATTATCAAGTTGAAGTAGTCTTTGGCTTCTGTGACAATTATAACGTAATTTCGACATTAAAGTTGCAAGTTGCTACAAAATTTCACTGAACTGGGAATTATTTGACGAGGGCGCTATATCCACGTTAGTAATCAACCACTCATGCTCCTCTTTCCATTAAGCAAAAGGATCAGGAGCAATACAATCTCCATTCAGACCAGGGCAGGACAGTTATATTTTGACATCTGCAAGCGCCTCACTCAGACCTATGTCTGCAGGTGCAGAATGACAAGGCAATGCAGCGTGACGCCCACTGCTTATCTCCTCACTCTCAGTTCTGAGCTTTTTCCGTGCATTTTGCTATGCAAAATATGCTTTTGTCGCCCCACTGGCCCACCTTCATTTTAAGGTGCTAGCTAGCCAGAGTAAATGCTTGCCAGTTAATGTATGCATACTTTTTTGAAAAAAAAAAAGGCTGACAATGATAGAGACAAAGCATGAAAGTAGATTAATCGCAGGCTATCACTCAAAGCACGAGTCCCTGTCGATGAGCCATCACTGAAGCTTCAGTGGCAGTTCGATGGATGGTTACGTGCATTTCATGATTCTCATCTTTCTGATGTCACCATCTTGGCAAAATACATTGTTCCATACTAGTGTCAAGTATCAGAGAAGCAATCAAAAAGCTGAGATAAAAGCAGATTTGGTCAAAATTAATGATGAGGAGAGGATATCAAAAGCAGACGGGAGGAAATACCCTCATCTCTCCAGCCATTTGCACCCGTATCATAATGATGCTCCCCTCAGCCTGTTTTTTCCAGGAGATGCAGGCCGCGTAGTTGAAAGGGGCACCAGTCAAACACATCCAAGAGATTTGGAAATGTATCAGGGTGACTTAGACAGATTTTACCTTTCACCTACCAGGTTAAAGACTTTGCCTTTCAGGTCAAAGACCCAACCTGTATCCTCTGAGACATAAGCTAGTTCTAACAGTAATTAAGCAAAATTATCTCACTTTCCCTGCGCTTTAATGCAATTTCATTCCAAAACCACTGCATTACGGAGTTCTGTAATTTTAAAGAAAATCACCTCCTTTTCCCAGAACATTACTAAATTTACTTTGCCAATTTCTTTCTTTAGTGTAACACTTTAATGTCATGATAAAAAAAATCATACTGCACATTACACTTGTTTAACACAGGACGAGTCATGCAAATGAGAAGTTAACAGACAGACCCCACAAGGTTAAATTCAGCCATTAATATCAACTATCATCAATAGGAAGGGACGCAATTCCATGTGCATTGTCTCACAACTGCTAAGTCAAGCAAAAATACATACAGTATCTGAGATTTGCACGTGGCAGAAGGATGGCCAGACTCCCAATTTGGTCTAGAATTTCCGTTGCGTGTAACCAATAGGGTGCAATGTTCAGTGAAAGTTATTGCTGAAAGAGAATTTGCCTCAGGTGCAATTGAGTTTGTGTCATTAATTCTACAATCCAAAATAATGGAATCCCAGTCCGCTCTCGATCCATTCCAGTGTTCCATTTCCAAGGCTAAGTGCTGATGTAGTTTACAATTATGCTTCCAGCTATAAACAATGTCAGATTTTGACAAGTTCAAAATATGGCAACCCCACAATGGGAGAGGGGCAGATAGCATTTTGTGAAATGGCAAAGACAACTGAACTCCCATGGGCTTACCAGCGTAGTCTGGGTCCACATGTGGAGGGTAGAAGCGGAAGTTGATGAAGAAGGGGATGGGCGCTCCGTACTTGAACCATTCCACCACGTAGGGCGCCTGCTGGCCATTGAGCGGGTGCGACGTGTCACATCCCAGGATCACGCTCTCGCCTGAGCGCGCCGTCACAAATTGGGGCTCGTCCCGGACTCCGTGGGCACCTTGGGTGGGGAAGGGGTTTGAGATAAAGAGTGGAAGGTAGAGCATGGTCAACAAAAGAGAAGAACTAAGGTGTGGTCCTTCCAAAGTTTGCTCACTGCATTACCCAAATGAATTTGCTGTACTTACAGACTGTTTAAAACATGGGTCTCAGACTGGGTCGTAAAAGGACCAAGGGGCTGCAGGTTTTCAATCTAACCAAGCAGAAGCATACCAGTTACAAATAATTTAATTAACCGGTCTCAGCCTGCACAGTTGATTAGTTGTATTGGTTGTGCTTCTGCTTGGTTGGAATGAAAACCTGCTGTCCCTCCGCCCTTTTATGGACCAGTTTGAAGCCCCTGGTTGAAACGCTGTACTAGGGGCTTAAAGACAGGAGCAGCAGAAGAGCAGGTATAAATTACACCTCTAACTATGTAATCTAAATTAGCCAATAGCTATTGACAGCTGTGATAATGGGATAGTCAAGTCAACAGGAGAATAATGTGAAAACACCACCAGTTGTGCAGCTATTTGCGCACTATTGATCAAGCAATGCATTTGTTCTGCGTGACAATGGATTCTTTCATTGCATTAAAAATGTGACTAATCTTTCTGCTATGCTTGCATGCTTCATTTAAGCTAATGACTTTAAGCAGAAGGCTACACATGCAATGTCTTTTTTGACCATCAGAGTTGCAGATACAAAGAATTTTCCAGGATATAGAGACATTAAAATGGCTCTTTCTAGACGCACTGCTAGCAGTGGTCATTTGGAAATACTGTGCGCGAGCAAGGCACTCAACACGTTTCAGTGGCTCGATTCAGTGGGGAAAAAATGCACTCACAATCTCTCAGGCTTTTTGCTCAGCAACAAAAAAGTAATTGTACTTAATCAAGAGACAAAATTAAAGTTAATCCAGACCACAGTACTCGCAAAGCCTTTGTGAAAGCCCTCTGTTGTTCAACTTCCTACACAACAATGCCTCATGATATCCAAAACAGAAAAATGACCATTGTCTGTTCCATGCACACTGATGCCAAAAGTTGAAATCGGAACTCAAATCGGATTACAGCTGCTTAGCTTGATCTTAGCCTTACTCTTTGGCTCTCTTTGAATAAGCTTACAGCCCTTCAAAAGAATACATGCTTGAGCAGTTTCACATAGCAAGCCAGCTGAGATCAACATCTGAGAAAACATCTGATAAGAAAATGCTCCACATATGGCCGAGTCATTGACTTTTATTTTGAAATGGAGGTGCAATTGATGCCATTTATTTATTTTTTTTCTTCAAGGAAACTGACCTTTTAACAGATGGCTAAACACACAGCGCGTGTGGGTTGCCCGGTGGCAGCCGCAGGAACGAGAAGGTAAAAAAATCCATCACACGCATGAGCGTCCATCACCCGCATGATCGTCCAATAAAATGCGGCATTAGACACCGAGGTCAGATCAGTCGGCTCACTGGCCTTTACACCTTATTCGGCCCTGCTGCAGGGATTATATACAAAATGGGATGTTTTGATTAGAGTTATCCTGTCACAAGCTGATGTCTGGCTGGTGGATCCATCAGATCAATGGCGAGGGCAGGATTTCTCGTCCGGTTGGACTATTGACTCAGGCGCTAAATCTGGGCAGCACTGCGAGGACACAAGGGCAATGCTTTCGGCCCCAGGGTGTTGAGGAGAGAGGGGCTAGATTCTTGAGTGCTAAAGGTCACGGGTTGTGCCACAGCGGAAATGATGACCCCCATAAATGGACTTTTACAAGGGGCTGCTGAGTCATTCATGCTAACACTTCATACCCAGTCATCAGGAGCTAGCCCGGTCAGCCGCGCTTGCCCTCCGCTCACTCTGACCATGATATTTAGTATTCCGCCAGCGAACTTGTGCGTTTTAAGACAAGTCGCCGCAGGGAAAAGAGGACCTAGGCAAATAATGAATTAAAAGTATTCCCATTGAATTATTCCTTATTAAACAACTTGGAAGGGGTTCAATTGCGTTTGATGACTGAAAACTGACAGCAGCTAAACGGCTGCTTGGGCTTGTGCCAGCTGGCTGGTATTAGCAATATTCTCCAAATGGTTTCCACTGACCATTAAATTCATACTGTGATGCTAACAGCCAGTCAGAGCCTTGCGAATTCTAGAACTTTTCCAAAGTGTTTGCTAAGGTGTAACATTATTGACTTGGCAGGAGCCAAGGGACCACACAAAATACAAAAAAACCTAGTTCAATTGTCAAAAGACATATTCTGCACATTTATGCCATACTATCAATGTAATAAGAACATGGCTGCCTCGGTTACTAGAGGAAAAGAGCATCTAGAAGTGCATCCTCTGGGTGCCACAAACTAGACTCATTATGAGGCTACAACTAAAATCATACATATACTGAAAATAATGATCGTACCGCAAAATGTGGGGCATAGTTGGCCTCACCTTATCAGGAGGAAGTTGGAAGGTCTGTGTTATTTGGATTGCTTCTGTTTAAGTCTACAGAATTAATTAACGATGGCCAATATCAGATACCTCCAGGCGCTAAATTGATAATACTCATAGCTCACATGGAGCAACTGATTAAGCAATCTATCACGGTCTTGATAAATGCTATATATTTTTTCCTAAATACCCAGTAAACAGATGAGATAATTAATGAGGAACCATCTCATGCACTGTGAGAACTAGCAATTTGCATAATTCTTGCTAACGGCTAAATTGTTCAGAGCAGTAACATCAACTGAATTCTTTTAACAGTAACATAAGCATATCCTTTTAAGCATTAGTGGTCTGTGTTATTTCAGAGAACAGATATGAAATGTTAATCATAATTTATCTGAGTCATTTTAGATTCAAATCATTTATATTTAAAGAGCAAGTTTGTGTAAAATGCTTTTGTTCCTCTGTTTGCACTAATCCCGATACACCTGGAATTACACCTTGAGAAAAGATTAGGGTACGCACAGCATGTGTTTTATCTTATTTCTAGTTTTTTTTTTTTTTTTATTCAAGCCTCTTGACATGAAGGCAGTTGATATTGACAGCAAACCATTAAAAATAACCCTAAAAATAAAAGTAGGCAGGCATCCCAGTACTATTACAGACAACAAACTGAAATAGAAAACAGCCAAATCACTTGTGCCCGCTTTTTGAAAGCTCCTGAAGAATTGCTGAATGTAAATTAATGAACAACAGTAACCTAAATTCAGTGACAATGGCAAAATTACGATTTGAAAAACAAAGCCAGTTGGGAATCAAAGATATTGGATATTGATGCACTGAATGAGCATATTGAAATAACAGAAAATACAAATCAGGCACAAAATTTGTTTAAAATGAAATTTTTTTATATGCAGCATCTCTACAATAAAATTCATACTATTTGAATAACAGCACATTTATTCCCCATAATAAATTATTGATAACTCATCGAAAAAGACAGGAAAATTGAAAATAGAAGAGGCATGTGCAGTTTGAACACATTTATGAGTATGAAATACTCGACAAGCTTACAACTCCCTTTTTAGTACGGGAGCACATTTCCAGAACCCAACAAAAGCACTGGAATTTGGCATTTAAAAACTTTTCATAGCCCGAAGGGAATGTTTAAAGTAAACATTGACTACGTCTGATCCATGGCACCAACCCAGTCCAATGCCCAAATACTGCCCGGTCTTCACCATCGACAACATCTGGTCCATGGCACCATCTCAATCTGACACCCAAATGCTGCCCGGTCTACATCATCGATGTCACCCCACCCTGCCTGTTGCCCTACCCAGGACTGTAATTTTTAACTGTCTTTTTGACCATGTTGGTAATCACAAACTAATCTCCTAAACCAGTCAGAGACCTGGTTCCTCTAATAGTTTTTTTCCTATCTGTTTTCATAGGCAGTTTTCCCTACCACATCTGCCACAAGCTAGCTTTCGAGGGGGTCAGGCTAGGGTTCAACTGTAAGCCCACGGTGACAAATGTTTGTAAAACGTGCTACAAAAATAAAATTTGATTTGACTCTTGACTATATACCAAATATGAGGACAGACATCCGATCCAAACTGTACATCCATTATCTAACTTGCGTATTCCTGGTCAAGATCTAAACATAATGATCAAGAGGAGGGAACAAACCCAGGACAGTTTGCGAATCAGTCACAGGGTTCAGGCTCAGCACTCATAGCAAAGGCCACTTCACACATTCCAACCCACTTCTGTCTGAATAATATCCTGATGTGATGTATCCATATTCCATTCACACCTAGCCACACCAATGTCATTTCACTTAAACAGATATAAATCCTATTCACGGTATCTTACACAAAATGCACACAAACACAGGAAGAACATACAAACTACCTCCAGCCAGTTTTGAACCCACAACCTGCTCACTGCCAAGCAGCAGCATGACTTACAGCACCACTATGCCTGAGGACACAAACAGAAAGCTATGTCTCCTAAACAAACACTTGGTTTATCAACTAAAGGCGGGTTCTCACCAGTAGTAATATCATAATGCTATATATCTCAGGCCCTGGACACCCTTTCATCGATCAGTTCAAAGATTTTTATTTGGAATCTTTGAAATGCCTTAAAAGAAATCTAAAATGTTTGCTGACAAAAAATGTGTAATATTTGTCAAAATACCATCCAGTTATAGTGAATCATTTGGTAATACATGTTGAGTACTAAGTAACATTTGACTCATTATTATTAACTACATTTTTCATTTCCCATTCTAAATGCAGTATTGTTTGGGGCCAAAATATTGATCCAGAAAAGAAATGCAAGGACAACAGGAGATGTAGCTCTGAATAGGGCTCGAAGTTTGGTTTGAAAATACAGCAAAGAAATGCAACATCTTGCCACCCAGGCTTCCTCATCACAGAAATGCAATCTGAAAACTCCAGCTCCAAACTACAACCCCAATTCCGAAATAGTTGGGACAAAGTGTAAATTGTGAATAAAATCAAAATGCAATGACTTTCAGATCACATGAGCCAATATGTTATTTACAACAGAACATAGATAACATTTCAAATGTTGAAACTGAGACATTTTACATTTTTATCCACAAAATGAGCTTATTTCAAATTTTCTGGTTGCAACAGGTCTCAAAAAAGTTGGGACACAGGCAAAAAAAGGGCTGAAAAAGCAATTAATGTGTATAAGAGAATCAGCTGAAAGAACATTTAGCAAGTTATTAAGTTAACTGGCATCAGGTGTGTAACATGATTGGCTATAAAAGGGATGTCTTAGAGAGGCTGAGTCTCTCAGAAGTAAAGATGGCCAGAGGCCCTCCAACCTGTGAAGGCTTGCATAAAAAAATTTGTGGAATACTTTAAAAACAATGTTCCTCAACGTCAAATTGCAAAGGCTTTGAAGGTCTCATCATCGACAGTGCATAACATCATCAAAAGATTCAGAGAAACTGGAAAAATCTCTGTGCGTAAGGGACAAGGCCGAAGACTTTACTGAATGCCCATGATCTTCCGGCCCTCAGACGCCACTGCATCACTCACCAGCATGATTCTGTCATTGACATTACTAAATGGGCCCAGGAATACTTCAAGAAACCACGGTCAGTAAACACAGTCCGCCATGCCATCCACAGATGCCACCTAAAACTCTATCATGCAGAAAGGAAGCCATTATTGAGCATGATTCAGAAGCGCCGCCGTGTTCTGTGGGCCAAGGCTCATTTAAAATGGACTGTAGCAAAGTGGCAAAGTGTCCTGTGGTCAGACGAGTCCAAATTTGACATTCTTCTTGGAAATCATGGGCGTCGTGTCCTCCGGGCTAAAGAGGAGAAAGACCACCCTTCCTGGTATCAGCGTTCAGTTCAAAAGCCAGCATCTCTGATGGTATGGGGATGCATTAGTGCATATGGTGTGGGACACTTGCATGTTTTAAAAAGCACCATGAATGCTGAAAGCTATATAACAGGTTTAGAGCAACATATGCTCCCCTCCAGAAGACATCTATTCCAGGGAAGGCCTTGTGTATTTCAGCAGGACAATGCAAAACCACATACTGCAGCTATTACAACAGCACGGCTTCGTAGTAGAAGAGTCTGTGTGCTGAACTGGCCTGCGCGCAGTCCTGATCTTTCACCGTTTGAGAACATTTGGCGCATAATTACATGAAAAGTCTGTCAAAGGAGACCCAAAACTCTCCAGCAGCTGGAAACCTGTATTAAACAAGAGTGGGATCAAATTCCAATGGCTAAACTCAAGAAATTTGTCTCCTCAGTGCCCAGACACCTCCACTCTGTGTTAACAGGAAGAGAGGATGCTACACCATGGTAAACAGGCCCCTGTCCCAACTTTTTTGAGACCTGTAGCAGCCATCAAATTTGAAATGAGCTCATTTTGTGGATAAAATTGTAAAATTTCTCAGTTTCAATATTTGCTACGTTATCTCTGTTCTATTGCGAATAAAATACTGTCTGGTGTGATTTGAAAGTCATTGCGTTTTGATTTTATTCACAATTTACACCTTGTCCCAACTATTTTGGAATTGGGGATGAACACATAAATACCACTATACAAAGTAAAGACATGGCAAACTAAGCAATATTAAGGGAAAGCATTTGTTGTTGCTCAAATAATTCTTCGCACCTGTTTTTTTTATGCCAAAAATAACAGTTGACTGTCCTAGGCCTTTGAGCCACATCCTCACCCCTCCATCCAAGGCATTTATAGCATGAAAATCACATCCTCAAGGCAGGCATTCTCCCATTGTGTCAGAAAGACGAACACATAGTAAGACCATTATCGAGGCTAGTTTATCCATTAAGACAGGAAGGGCAGCTAAATCATTAAACTGCTACAATTAATACTCATAAATTGCTCCCCAGTCATAATGGAGGAGCTGAAGGCGGGAACATTGATGGACCTGTAATTGAGAAGGATGGTAGAGGATAACGCATCTCCACAAAGCAGCCCCTATGAGGATTTACAGCCCCATAAAGTAGAAGATTCTCAGTGATGGCCAATTGCTTCACCTCAGCTTGCTACAAAGGCCCAGGCATGTGTTTGCTGATGGAAACGGTGACTGTCAACCGCTTAAATTGTGTCACTGTGACCCATCTGCTTTTTTTTAGCCAACCTGTCCCAGTCCAGTCACATTCTTCACTTTTCTCACCCCATCCCTCCACCTCTAAATGCACAATCAGCCAACACCTTCCCACACTGTGAATTCATACTTAGCATTTAGCAAGCAGCAGAGTGCGAGCTCCAAGCCTTTTCCACACCAGGGCCAAATGGGTAAAAATCAAAACCAAAAATTCTGCTAATGACAGAAATATGGTTCAAATTTTTTGAAGCCAGAGAACTGCGTCTTTATGATCAAAAAGTCATTTTCAATCCAAGTCCAGTATCTGATATTTATTTTCGATGGCTTATGTATCCATAATGCCCAAAAAATTCAACTTTGGGTCTTTTTTTTTTTTTTTGAAAGCAACAGCAGTGATGGAGAAAATAACACCTGCATTCATAAAAACAAAATAATAGTTTGTAGAATATGTTTTGATAAAAGTATGTTGAAACGTCTAACCATTCAAATTCTGGAGCAGTTTTTCCAAAAATATATAAAAAAAAACAATTTGCACTTGTTATATATCTAGTATCATAGAAAGCCATGTAGGCCAATCTCAGACTTTACAAAGGCTGGGAATATGTTTCAAAGCTTTTTTTAAACTAGGGAAGTGCACGTACGTAAATCTCAAAACGACATTGTTACCTCGAAGGGACGTTGGGGTTGAAGAGTCAACCAACATCAACGTTAATAAGATTAATTCAGTATGGCTGTCATTAAATGCACTTGAATATTTAATTACCAACAGTGCCAATACTGTGTTAGCGCCAAGTACACCAAAGGCGACGTGAATTACGTTAATATGGCATGGCCGTCATGAAATACAAAAAATATACACATACTTCTCTGCTAGCTTTGGAATACCATTACAGTGTTTCCCAATTGAATGTTTAATTATCAACAATGCCAATACTGTGCTAATGCAAAGTTCACTAAAGGCAACGTAAGTAAAGTTAATGTGGAATGGCTGAAGTCAAATGCAAAAACAGTGCACTTCGCTACTAGCCGTTCACAGTGTTTCCCTCTTCAGCACTCAATCAGCATTGAGATGTTTTGAATGCTAGTGACTGAAACCACATTTTGTGGCTAAATGGATAGGTGTTTGTTGAAAGCCAAGAATGTGCTGCATATGGACAGCTTTCAGGGGCACATGTATTTATATCCAGTTGAGGGAAATACTGTATCTGCTGTAACTCCAATACTATTTAGATTCAGAGGGCACAAGACACTCCGTTGGGTTACACAAGACAGGGTTCTGAGCATCTTTGCACTAGATGTCTGAAAAGAACCGCTGTCAAGTGACACATCACCACTGTAACGCCATGTGACCTCAGAATGCTGGACTTCAAGTTCAGACTCCAGCCAATCCCAGCTGTCTACTGAGATCTAGGGGTTATTGCCCCACCGAAATATTGGTGAATCCAGCAAAAAATAGAAAAATAGATCTCTGCAAACACACTCATCTTAGGGTTATGCAACAATAAATTTGCTATATATGGAAACCAGATTAAACACAGCATGGTATTTTCATTGTGACGATAACATCCGACCAGTCAGCTCTCCAATTTCAATATACAACTGTGAAAATGAATCACTGAGGCAGCTACAGTGGCTTTACCGCACAAACTGTGGCGCTGTTTCAAAGTTTGTTTTATCACATCTTACCCCATCTGATTCTTCATTATTGCATTTTGTAATTTCTGATATTCTAATTTCACCTACTACTATCATTTCTCAAAACGCTATTTTTCCTTTATTTTCATTTTTGTTTTCTTAATGAACGCTCAGTTTAAGTTTGATGTTTTTCATTGCCATTCTAATCCCTTTCTTTTCTTATTCTCACTGGGATTAATGGCCTTTATCTGATACAGCCATGTTTTTGACTGACAGAGTTTAGATGTAATAAAACCACAGTTCTGTGAGGCAGTGCTATGTTCTGCCAGTCATGGGTGCAGCTCCTGAAATTTGCTATCATATCCCAGCAGAGGAGCAACATAATGACATAACCCTCAAACGTGGCTTTTTGAAACAGCCAGAGAAGACCTCTCGCTCACACTGACTGCTGCCTGGCAGTGATCATATGCACTCCATGGATCCCTGGGGGGATACTGGCTAATAAATAAATAAAAAATATAGTCGGTAAACAGTTGACACCCAGCAAAGGTGTCAGGCAGGCAGTTAGAGAAGTGCAGCTTTATGCACGTCCTTCATTTAACCCATTTTCTTCTGCTGAATCCCATTCATCGAGACTGTTTTGTCCACTCTTATTTCATAAATTAGTAAAAAAAAATAATAAAATAACAAAATGACAGCAAGCAATTAAATAGTGAAATTCGAATTCTTTACTTTATGTAAGATAATATCATCGCAAACTAAATTCTTTCATGTAACACTGTCAAACTGCGGCAACAGTTGGAGCAACCTGATATAGCGTGAAACTGTCGTAAATCAGGAGACGAGATGAATGAATGGGATTTCTTGTAGATGTCCACACTTCCGGTAATGGGGCCAGCTTCGCCAAGCCATGCATGTCGGAATGCGATGCGCTTCGTGCAGCTTCGCAATTGAAAACCATCGTGGATACACAGATATGAACATGAAAAATACCGCACAATAAAAAAAAAAAAACGCTAAATTCAAATTAAAGCCACGTCTTGGAACTAAACGCTATGAATCGCAATTATATTAGCTAGCGTTCCACCAGGCGTGGGTATGGGTGGAAGTTCACTTGTCCACATTTTGAACTTGTCTGCCAAAATGTAGTGGACAAATACATTGCACTAACGCTGTCAAGCACAACAGAATCTCATTTTTTGGAAAGTAACCTATTTAAACTAAATTCTTGTTCATAATTTAGTCCAAATGTAGGAAACCCTGCTGCTGGAGAGCCATAACCACACATGTTTTAGATGTCTCTCTGCTCTAAAACACCTGATACAAATGATTGCAGCCTGTCATGGGTTTGATAATGAGATAAATGCTTGATAACAAGGCAATCACGTGTTTTAGAGAAGAGAAACACATAAAGCAGGCAGGGCTATTGCTCTCCAGAAGCAGGGTTCCCTACCCATGATTTAGTCCCATAATTTCAGCTGGCATTTCTGTCTGCAATCAGTGGGATTGTGCCTTAATTTTCATCTTAAAAGGATGTTAAAAAAAGGCTTTAGATGTTCCATCAGTTGCTCTCAAGACTGTAGCCCTCTCTGCTTTAAGGAACATCATTACGATAACATGACAGCCTTTAAAACTTGCTGACAAAAAACCAAATTTGTTCAATGTAGCTGCATCACATTAAATTCGAGCCTTTCAAAGAACCAGTGTCTGTTAGTCAACTCCATGAATGGTAGTGATGTCATCTACAATACAATGAGAGGTAATCACTTAATTGGGGAGTCCTCAACCTGGCAGACAATTCAATGTTGCTTCTACAGTGAGCCAAAAAACCCTAATAAAAGGTTTTGTGGGTGTATTGTATTCAGAGGGGGATGAAAAGGTCTAATCAGGACTTTGGATTTGAATTGTGCCACTGCAATGCTGTGAGAGGAGCCAGAAAAGGTTGCAAAGCAACCCAGAGTAGATCAACAAAACCAAACGGTGCTTGCTGGAGCTCAGCAGAGCACTAGAGTATCCATTGTGCTTTAACATACCCTAACAGTAATGCCAGTACCTCATATACCCATCTCGGCACCTGGACAAATACTATCTGCTTCATTAAGCAAATTTTACTCTTTAGGCCGCTGAATAAATTTTTTATAACATTGTTTAGTTAGTGTTCCAAAACTGCTGAGTTGTGTTCCGGGAACTCCTAGAACTGAATTCAATCACAGGCACTGAATGTTAAACCATACATTGTCTTGATCTTACACCTTAAAGGCTAAAAACTATATTAACTAACTACAAATGCCATATTACAGCACGCCTGTGAAACTGTTTTCAAGTCAGACCTAAAGCAACATTTCTCAATTTCCAGACACTGCTTCCAGCTTACTTGCAATTTAAAATGCATCGTGTCTGTCTCAAGATAAGCTGATAAAATATTTCTCACAGGCTAAATGCAGTACTGAATACATCATCTGGTTTAATATCAGTATTGTTTTGACTCATATGAAGGAGGAAGGTCTATAGTGTATTACATTGATCTGCTCTGTATCTTTCACAAGGCACTGTGCTTGTCTAAAGAAATATACCAATGTTCAATAAATAGTAGAATGAATGCCTTACACATTTAGGAATATGGAAATAGAAGTGTCACCTTTTATTGAACAGTTTCAGGCGTTATTTTGTAACCGCTGAACTTATGTGAGATGGGAAGGAAACATTCAGCTCAAATGTACAAATAGAAAGGCTAAAATAGACCTATTGTAATGATGACGTACATGTACAATGTTGAGGCTGATGTATACCCATGGGCAGGTCACAAAGACTTAAGCCACATTTTTATAAAACCCTGAGGTATGTTTCCATGAACAAAGCCAGCATTTTACAGTGTAATGGACATGACTTGCTGTACCTCACTGTACCTCATGGCTTCAGAAATGATTACCTAAAAGAGGAGGCGGTTCGGTGCAATAGTAAATCATTATACAAGTACTCTATGAATAATGGTTCTGAGAAAGACCCTACAATGTATGCTGCTTAATTGCACCACTGTATTGTAAATCCTTCATTACTCTACCATTGACACATGCACCTTCTCTCACCTTCTGAACCTCAGGATAATTTAATGACTGATTCTTCTCTCCCCCACGTTTACATCTCCTCACAAGAAACTAAGTGGCATGAAATCTATGATAAAAAGGCTCTACCTTTACCTTGAAATAGCAATGCTACTCTAACGAAAATAGATTTTCAATATATGGGGGGGTTGGTACAAGCTCTTCGTATGAGAGGGCTAAAGGTTAACTATCCTTCTATGAGCGGGTTTACAATTAAGATAACAAAGTTTTCATGACCTCTGCTGGACTTCAATTACTTATTTGCCCCTTAATATACCACAGACCCAAAACTGTTTTGATAATCTGACGTTACATAGCGGAATAATGCTGTTCGGGCTTTGCAATGCCACTGTGCGATCCAGGGACACAAAGATTGAATTTTACTCATCAGATTAATTTTTCATTCTGTGCCATAGCTGTACTGATTGCTTTCTGTCTCAGAAATATCACTCAAAGAATCATGTAGCATATTGTCCTCTTTTCAAAGAAAAACAAGAACTGAAAGATAGCAATGTCCTTAATTGTTAGGGTCCTATAATCTTGTAATCAAGTGTTTTGACACAGCCTGATAAATACTCAACACACAATGCAGAGCTGTTCCCTGATAGCAGCAAGTGGTCCCAAATCTCATGAAAATCTATAATGCACCACATTGCAGATACGTGGAGGTGAAGTTCAGTCATTTGTCATAGCCTTTTGCCAACTGACAATCAAACAAATTCTCAGCCTTCTGAAATTCCCCTACTTATCATTCTCCAATCCTAACCACCCCACCGTGAAATCTAGGTTTCAGGCCATTTCAATCTGTGTCTCTATGACAAAATTAAAAAAAATAGGAGTGAATAAAAAACCACAAGTGTCAAAACAATATTACAACAAAGCTTTGCAGAAAGACGCAAAAGTAAAACCAAAGAGTTTAAAGAGCCTTCAACAAATATAGTAGTATCCAAATATAAGGCTACACACTTGCTAATCAATATGTAGTTAGTGAGAAATCCATTTGGTTGAACAGAGATTTATGACCTTGGTAATGCAGTCGGTACAGACTTGGTTTAGCCATTAAATTGCATAAGCTCTCACAGCTGTGTTTAAAACAGATTAAGTGCAAGTCTAATAAGTTATCATTAGCAACTTTGCTAAAAACAATAATAATCCTCATCATCATTGTGATTGTCCTCAACATCATCATACATTTAGCAGAATAATTAAATACAATTGTTTTGGTATTCTGAGGTCAAATTACTTTGTGAACTCCAATTGGCCAGCCTTTAACCCACTAAGATCAAGAAATACTTCTGACCCCACTCCAACCAACCACCCTTTGAAAAAAGTAAATCCCATGAACAAAACAGAAATAGAACCACGAAGGACGAAAAATGAAACAAATTCATTATAGAGAAATTCATTCATATATTTACCATCCTTTATCTAGTGAGGTGAGCATCTATGATACTTGGTGAGACTGGATTTCTATCTACAGTGCAATTCTTAATGGACAAAGCTCCAAAGTGCAAAATTCAATAATCACCATTTCTGTGTTGTGTGTGCCATGAGAGGACATTTAATTTACCTTGGATTCAACCAGGCATTTGCAAATTCCACAGCTCAACACTCAGTAACTATTCCTCTGACCCATATGGCACCAGAAATCTTCACTTGTCGGGACACAAGTGGGCAAAGAATAGTATCAGTCACTGGTTATAAAGGTATTCTAGTGCTAGCACATACCCTCATGAATAACTGCAGGCAACAGCAGGGGTAACAACCAGGCAGCCATACATCCAAATACACTATGTCTACTCGGGTCATTGTGCCTCCAACTCACAGCAGGAGGATAGCAAAAGTATTAATTAAAAGCCCTGCTATCGAAGGTCAATTTACATGCCTCAAAGGGGCATCAGATTAAAATCCTGACTGACGAACCAATAGTGCCGACCAAGCGCCTTTTTAGCTGACAAGCTTGCTTGTCTTGCCCAGGGTTAACCCCTCCAACATTACTAATAACTGCAATTCATTAAGCACAGAAATGATATATTTGCATATGCTCTTCTTATAAAAATAAACCTAGCTACATAAACCATGACATGCCAACTCATTGCTAAATCTTTGGTCGACATCTCTCTGCACTGAAAAGCAAGTCACAGGTTTCCAGAAATGGTATCACAGCTTCTAATGCAGCAGTGAACGGTGGACTAAAAAATTCCAGGGTAACATATGCAATTACAGAGCCTGTATGCTCTTTTTGGACGCACAGAATCACATTTAAACAAGATGTTGTACAGCATTGTAAGAGACCACACTACTCAGAAACCTTCAAAATAAAACAATAGCCCACAGGCTATTTAAAACCTAAATTCCAGAACAATTGGAACAAAGTGTTAAATGTGAATATAAACAGCAAGCAGGAATTTGCAAATCCCTTTTTTTTAATGGTATTAAATTCAAACTAAAACTACTGCCTCGTAGTTGTATGCCTCCTCCTTTGCATTCACAACAATAAGATGGACTTTATGTCATAGCCATGGACAGAAAAAACAACTATGGTCACAGCAACCTTGATCCATGATCTCTGACCACCAAAATCAGTTGATGCTTGACTCCAAGTGGACATTTGTGCCAAATTTGAAGAAATTCCTTCCATCAGTTCTAGAGATATTGCATTTACGAGATTGGGACAAACGGACCACTTGAAAACATGCCTTTGGCCTCGGCTAGCACAGAAGCCTAGGCATAGAAAGTACAAAGACAAGATAAGCAATCTTTTAACTCATCAACTTTATTGTTTTTTAAAATAATGACTATATTCAGGTCCATAATTATTTGGCAGTGAGGGCCCTATTTCGACAACCTAAACATAATCAGCAAAAGCAAATGCTAACAGTATTGCAAATCAAAACTGGGCATGTCCAACTGCATTCCTGTCATTTCATGATAAAAGGCAATAATGTAGCTGTGGCACTGTTTTCAAAAGGGATGAACTAAGATAAATTTGTTATCTGTGGGTATCGACGTCCCTTGTTTCCCTCAAGGCCAATTGGATTAGCTGCTGTCGTTACCTTTAAAACCAGTGCATTAATGTCATAGCGAACTGGTAATGCTGTCAGGTAAAGAACAAGAAACTAACTTGCGTTACTGCTGCCTTCTTTGATCCTCTGCGAACCACACTCATATGTAATGATACGAGGAGGTGTTTGGAGGGATTGATGTCAATTGCCCAAGTTATGCATCTGAATGAAAAATATAGGCAATTTAAACTGGATGCAAAATGGCACTCATGGTATTTAAATAAGGATGAGACTGAAGTTAATTATTTGAATTTCCATCCGCACAAAGAAAATATTCACATCTACAAAAATACCCCTTCACCCTTCCCTTTCCATTAGACCCTACCACCATTTTATAGGAATTATTTATATGGTACATAACAAGAATGAAAATGGAAAAGTCACAATATGAATGTCTGGATGTGCGAACAGCTCCGCTGACTGCGATTCAGACCAACGAAACTACCATACAGTGACAGCGTTTAAGAATGCAATTGAGGCCTGTGCCATGAAAATTTCAGCAACCTCTTTTTGTTCTGTCCAACCCCTTAACATGCAAACACTTATTTTAGAGCCAAAAACTACCAAACTAGACAAAGGGGATAACTAGGCAGCTTGTGATGGATGAAATTGTGCATAAGGTTACAACCCCATGCATTACCATTTGTATGAAAATAGATCCCAAGACACTCTCCAGGTCAGCGCTGAATGTCACCACAATAAATCTGAAGGATTGACTTTCAGGTTTAATGTAAGGGGACTTATAGTTAAGAAAATTGTGGTGACATTCCAGCACACTGTTTGGATAGCTCCCCTTTGGGATTTATTTTCATACAAATGGTAATGCATGGGGTTGTAACCTTATGCACAATTTCATCCATCGCAAGCTGCCTAGTGTGCGGACTTTTGTTCTTTTTTCTACATTGTCCCTTTGAGTCGAGAATCTGTGAACTTCTTGTCTGGATGTGCGTGCATTCTTCTGCTTCTTGACTTATAGTTAAGCAAATATTTTCCAAGATATTCACTTTTTAAACTAATAATTATCATCAAAATAATTCTATTAGAAATTGCAACTGAAAACACTGAGTTTCTGTAGCATCACGTTTTAATGAATATATAGATACTTAGAGAAACACAGTTCTTAAGATAACAAACAGTGTTTGTTTATAAATTCAGCTGTAATGTGAAGGAAAAAACATTCCTAATGTCGCTACAGAGCTTTTTTTCCAGGTCTCTATGTTCTAGCATTGATTTTGACCCCCCTAAATCAATTTCGGCGGGAAACAGCTAATTAAATATGCATATTTTGATTTACTCATATTCAGAGGTGCATATTGCAAATAGAGCTCTGTACAATCATAGATCATCACAAAATGAAGAAAACTGCCAAAAAAGAAGTTAATTGGATGTACAGTGGCAGAGAAATCTGTATTGTCTTGTTGAAGATCTGTATTTTTAGAAAAACGGATTTTAGTTCGGCAGTAATAATGCGATCAAAGTTTGACAGTAATGTTCACAGGACGAATACATTTAGTATTTTGTTTTTAGTGGTTTTTAGGATTTTTTTTACCTCCTTAAAAGACACCAGTCTCATAAGTAACTCCCTCTTCTTCAATCTGTGTTTCTTCCCTTGTTTTACGTGCTTGTCGAGCATCTATTTGTTTCTTTTTTCAAGTACTAGTGCACGTTTTTCACTCTGTTTCACACATTTTCTTTCCATTTCGTGATAGCCTTTCAGTGAGTGTGCCCCTGCCTATATGCCAAGTTTCATAAGAATGGAGGCAATTCCTCGTTGGCCATCATTGAAAGTCACCACACTCATAGCTGTTACAGCCTTGAAGACAGTGTTCGTGACGAATGTTTCCTTAGGAACACGACTCCATATTAAGGACTATTTGAAGGAACACTTCATGTTTTTACCTCAAAACTAAAATTTTTAACCAAAATTGGCATTTTGCTTAGCTATAGGTCCCCTTAAGGGTTTGTCAAAAAAAAAAAAAAAACGCCAATTCCGAAATAGTTGGGACAAAGTTGGGACATTTTCATCCGCAAAATTAGCTTTCTTCAAATTTTCTGGCTGCAAAAAAGTTGGGACACAGGCAAAAAAAGGGCTGAAAAAGCAATTAATATATAAGAGAATCAGCTGAAAGAACATTTAGCAAGTAATTAAGTTAACTGGATTCAGGTGTGTAACATGATTGGCTATAAAAGGTATGTCTTAGAGAGGCTGAGTCTCTCAGAAGTAAAGATGGCCAGAGGCTCTCCAACCTGTGAAGGCTTGCATAAAAAAAATAGTGGAATACTTTAAAAACAATGTTCCTCAATGTCAAATTGCAAAAGCTTTGAAGGTCTTATCATCGACAGTGCATAACATCATCAAAAGATTCAGAGAAACTGGAAAAATCTCTGTGCGTAAGGGACAAGGCCGAAGACTTAACTGGATGCCCATGATCTTCCGGCCCTCAGACGCCACTGCATCACTCTCCGGCATGAGTCTGTCATTGACATTACTAAATGGGCCCAGGAATACTTCAAGAAACCACTGTCAGTAAACACAATCTGCCGTGCCATCCACAGATGCCACTTAAAACTCTATCATGCAAAAAGGAACTCATTGTTGAGCATGATGCAGAAGCGCCGCCGTGTTCTGTGGGCCAAGGCTCATTTAAAATGGACTGTATCAAAGTGGCAAAATGTCCTGTCCTCAGACGAGTCCAAATTTGACATTCTTGTTGGAAATCATGCGCGTCATGTCCTCCGAGCTAAAGAGGAGAAAGACCACTCCTCCTGTTATCAGCGTTCAGTTAAAAAGCCAGCATCTCTGATGGTATGGGGATGCATTAGTGCATATGGTGTGGGACACTTGCATGTTGTAAAAAGCACCATGAATGCTGAAAGGCATATAAAGATTTTAGAGCAACATATGCTCCCCTCCAGATGACATCTATTCCAGGCGAGACCTTGTGTATTTCAGCAGGACAATGCAAAAACACATACTGCAGCTATTACAACAGCATGGCTTTGTAGCAGAAGAGTCTGTGTGCTGAACTGGCCTGCCTGCAGTCCTGATCTTTCACCGATTGAGAACATTTGGCGCAAAGTTAAACAAAAAGTCCATCAAAGGAGACCCAAAACTCTCTAGCTGCTGGAAGCCAGTATTAAACAAGAGTGGGATCAAATTCCAATGGCTAAACTCAAGAAACTTGTCTCCTCAATGCCCAGACACCTCCACTCTGTGTTAAAAAGAAGAGGGGATGCTACACCATGGTAAACAGGCCCCTGTCCCAACTTTTTTGAGACGTGTAGCAGCCATCAAATTTGAAATGAGCTCATTTTGTGGATAAAATTGCAAAATTTCTCAGTTTCAATATTTGCTATGTTATCTGTGTTCTATTGTGAATAAAATACTGGCTGGTGTGATTTGAAAGTCATTGCGTTTTGATTTTATTCACAATTTACACTTTGTCCCAACTATTTCGGAAGTGGGGTTGTATTGCAAAGGAATTGCAACTATTTTTATGCATAGTCCTCCAGTTTTAGGGGCTCCAAAGTATTTGGACCAACTAACATAATCATGAATGCAATTTTGATTTTTAATACTTGGTAGCAAATACTTTGCAATCAATGACTGCCTGAAGTCTGATGCCGATGATATAGTCAAAAAATAGCATAAAAAAAATTTCAAGGCAATTTGCCACAATGATATTTGAGACCATATGAAAAAATACAGAAGTACGTTTTTTAGAAATTGCATCATTTGCTTGCTTTTAGGTCGCACATCACCAGCTGGAGCTGCTAAACTCTCCTGCTCTCATGACTTCTGAGTTTCTTTCTTCATACCATGGCCGGATCCAGGGGGGTGCAGGGGTGGGCTATGCCCCCCCAGATGTTTACCGCGCCCCCCCCCAATGCCTCCTGACTTAGTGACGTATAATTAAGCGCATTTAAAATGAGTGTGTAATGCAAATTAAATGAAGAGCGTCAACAAAATGAAATTCGTCTCCCCCCCACCCCCCCGGTCAACAAAATGAAAACGTCTCTCCCCCCAGAAATTCTCACTGCCCCACCAGTGTAAGCAGGCTGCATCCAGCCATGCTTCATACTAGCATGTTTTTTGTTTTTTGCTTCAGGTGCTTCAGCAAATTAGTTGTGCTTCAACAAGTGACAGTTTTCTTGCATATTTTGCATTGTGGTTTTCTGGAGGTCTGACCTCATATAGCCAGTGCTGCAGAGGTAACATAATGAGTACACAATGGCTGCGGAGCCAGAGATTACCCAAAAGATTTTACATTTCGAAGGATGGGCTACCTGCTGCTCCTCCACTGAAACAATACATGGTGTGCAACAGTGTGTATGCATGACTACAGCACAGCTTATAGTCAAACCATTTCACTACCTGACAGGGAGCAGAGTCAGAACTCATTCGCAGACAGGAACTCAGTCCAGTGATTTTATTTAAGCGCATAGTGAAACAGATCGGGTCAAAGCAAAACAGAAGAGATGCAGCACGGAGGGGGAAATCGAGATCATATTCAAAAAACAGTCCACAGGTCATATGCCAATTGAGAGGTATGCCAAATACAGGGATCATCCAAATCGTGAACCAAAACAGCAGCAAAACGTTGCAAATCAGAGAATCGACAAGCCACTAGGGAATAGGCAGATATTGTAAATCGTTGGAAAAACAAACCAAAACCGAGAAGCTCTAGGAATACAGAATGCTCATGAGGTGACAAACTCGCGAAGAACCATGCAGGAGAAGTAATGCGGTTGATAAAGGGAGAATGATGGGAAGTGGAATCAGTTGTGAGTGCAGGGAGTGACGTGGCAGGAGGTGTAGCTACAAATGAGGGAACAAGGCGCGCTAATAGAAAAACAGAATGGGGAGGGCAAGTGCTTGAGTGACGGGAAAAAAAAAAAAACCATGAGGCAGTGACAGGAGCGAGAAAACAATAACAACTAATACAAACATCAACTAAGGAATTACAATAAATACATGACGTACCAGAAAAATAATATATGCATAGAGATATTAACAAAATACAAAGAAAAAAAACCCAAACACAGGAATCAGACACTGACACTCCCGATGTACAATGTAGCTCCCATTTTAGGGACTAATGGTGCATTCAATTTAAGTCGCAGCTAGGTTAAAACGTCATTTTTCGCGACTTAGAACTTATAATCGTAATTCGTGGTGTGGCTTCGCATTATCCAGCAGGAGCAAGCACAGGCATCCCTGAAAAAGATGTCTGGAAGGCACATACTGTTTGTTGTTTCAAAATGAATGTGTACCCTTCTGCATCAAATCTGCTCTCACAGATGTGCGAGCTGTCCATGCCAAAAGCACAAATGCAGCCACAAATCATGACAGTTATTGACTTTTGAACATATCGCTGAAAACCATCAGTATGATGCCTCTCCTCTTTGTCGCAAAGAATGCAATGTCCATTATTTCCAAAAACAATCTGGAAGATAAACTCATCAAAATACAGCACTCCTTTCCATTTCATGTCTGTCAAATTTAAATAAGCTCAAGCCAGAGAAGTCGACAGTGTTTCTAAAATGGTGTTGATATGTGGCTTCCTCTGTGTAACAGTCTTAACTTGCAGCATTTCCTGTTGTTACTACCAGCTATGTTCATTGACACTGGCATTAAGTATGTACAAGCCCATGTGGTTACATGGAGACTGGGCCTTTTTCCTCCAGTTCTTGGAATCTTTCCACTAAACTGTGTGCTGTAGATGGTGAGATTCCTAAATTCTGTGCAATCGCACGTTGAGAAATGTTGTTCTTTTAACTGTTTTTGTCTTTGTTCATGCAGCTTTTGGCAAGGTGGTAAACTTTAAACCATCTTACAGATAAAGGACCCAGTCTTTTGTGACTTCTCATTTTATATACAATAAAAATTAAATCACTGGTTACCTATTCAACTGTAAACAGTAAACAGGCATTTCCCCAAATATTCCAGATCTTTTCCAGTCTTTCCATTCCCCTGACCCAAATGTTTAGGAACTTGCTGCATAAATCAAATTAGCAAATATTTACAAACTTCAAAACAACTGATAGAGTGAAACTTGAAATAGTTTTCTTTGTGATGTTTTCAACTAAATGTCTGTAAAAGAAAAATTACAAATCAGGGAATTTTTTTATTTGCATTTTACATACTTTTCAATTGTTGTGGAGTACTGTTAATTTCACCAGAACCGCTAAGAAGAAACAAGGTGCTCTCCAAAAAACAGATAAAATGTCTTATCAATTAATTTAAGCATTGCAAAAGGGCAGGTAGGCTTGATGGTGCTACTGAGAATTAAATTTTAAAAAATTGTACGGTGTGAAAAATAATGCCACTCTGAGACAAAAAATTTTCTTTTCAGAAAATAAAGTCAAAATGTCAGTGGTACTTTCAATTTGCTGTTAAGTATTCATTACAATACATTTCCAAAATAAAGTAATAAAAAAGAGGGCACATAAGGACAAAAAAAAAAGATAGGCCAATCTGCATCATTTTTCCAACCACAATATACGAGGGGGTATCAAAAAGTTCTAATTATCCCCAAGAAGTTATTGAGCAATCAGGATGAAATTTTGATTGTACCATCAGTGATCCTTATCTAGTTAATGGACCAAGAACTATCTATTTCACTTTATTCAATCTTGTGCTGGTTGATCCTAAACAGTAACCCCAAGTATGGAGAAGATTGAGGCGCGCAGTGTAAATAAGTTTTTGCACTTGAAGGGTTGCACTGCCCGACAGATTCACGATGAGATGCAATCTGTTTATGGTGATGATAGCCCATCTTATGATACTGTTATGAGATGGAAAAGGAATTTCCAGGAGGTCATTCAAGAGGTGGAGGGTTGGTTTTCCATGAAATCAGGGGACTTCTATTCAGGCGGTCTGCACAAGGTCAAGAAACAATGGGAGAAATGTGTAACTCTGGATGGTGACTATGTAGAGAAGTCTTAAGGACAAGAAAGCACAATAAACTTTCTACCCTGAATATGTCACGGTGATGATTAGAACTTTTTGATACCCCCTCGTTCTGTTCATCTTAAAAGTGTAAGAGCAGATAAAATAAGAATAATGTGTGGTGAGCCCTAATAGTTTAGAGTCTTACTCACTCATTATAATTATCAGATGAGAGGCTATGCTATTCAGAGATATCACTGATCCCTATTACATTGAAATTAATGAGTCAATACTCAACCACCATTTAAATACTGCCAAAAAACTCATGAACTGTTACTCTGCTAAGTGCTGATTATACATTAAACATGAGTTAAACTAATTGCCAAAATAAACAAAAAAGAACAAAACCTGTTTCAATTTAACACTCCACAATAGCCAAAAATAAGTTAGTCGTAAGTATTTTAGTCTCATCTTCACTTACAATCTTATTTCGACAATTTTTTCGCTAAACAAGACAAAAATACTGCGACGACTTAAAACACTCAGGCCCATTTCAGGACTTGTCAATTGGGTAAAAACATGACTCTTATCAAGAAAACAGCAGCTCCCAACAAGCTTATATTTTCTACTGCAAAAGAAAGAAAATAAAAAGGTTTCCAGAGGCCAACATGCAAATATCAATTGTGAAAACCCAAAAGTTCTAGTTGTAACGACTTTGTGCTCTGTTGCACAAAGTGAGGGTTTGTTGAGATACCTGCGCCAAGGTCGAGTCAAGCCCACAGAAAAGATGCAGTAAAAGAGCAGTGAAATAGTGATGGGTGTTTTGGAGGACAGCAGTTCGGCACATACTGCTGAGAGAGGGCACCTTTAATGTCAGCTCAGAGACTCGCCCTTTCTTCTGCAATAGAGCTCAGAACTGCAATTCAGGTGAAGAACAAGGATTAAACAAACAAGCAGCATCACCTGACAGCAGCTATTTTGGCTGCAGGAACAAATTGATAATTAGGGCCCAGAACAATTTTTTTGAAAACGCATAAATATTTTATCGTTTCGGCCTTGTGTCCACACGGAGATGGCAAAAACACAGCCCGAAAACGGTATTTTTTGAAAACGGGTTCCAGAGTAAGAAAATCTTAGTGTACTGGATTCCACTCTGTTACAATAACCAGGTTTGAACTCGTCACAGATAGCAATGATGTTTATTCAAATGTAAAAGCCACTATGGCCTCAAAGAGACGTCACAGCATTATGCACCAGGCCTGTCAAGCAACTGAGCAGCGAGATGGGCAAAAGCAAACATACACTTTTATGGATCATAAAACAAAGCTGGATCTATAACCAATTACTGTCAGGAGTACAGCATGGCTGGAGACATATTGTCCATGTCAGAACCTCGACAATTGGTCTCCTCCCCTGTAACCTTCCCCTACAGCCAAACAGCCAGGAGCTGTGTAAACTTTCCAAACAGAATAAAAATGAACAACAGTCAAAATCAGATTCAACAGGCTGTTGGCATTAAGTCCTCAGTTTTTTTGAAAGGGCCATTGATTTACTTACTTCAACAGCACCACTCATCACCTGCAGGAAATTTAAACCATGCACCACAAAAAAAAGCTTTTCCACCAGTCTAGGAATACTGTGATTGTTCAAGAGCTTTTCATCTGCAGGGCTGACCTTAGAGCTGTGCAGAAGTCAAAAGCTCCCAATAATATAATTTTGTTCCAAAGCTAAAGTGTTTGCAGGAAAACGTGACAAACAAAACCAAATTTAGCAATTACACTAGACAATGGACAGTTATCATTTAAATGGTGCCATGTCTTCACTGGTCAGGTCACGATGGCTGTAGACCACTTGACAGATAACTCACTTGGCTAAAATGCTTCTCAAATAATACGTCTGTTGCGCTGGCCACTTGAAAAGCTTTAACTTCATTATTCCAGAAAATCCGATATGGGCGTGTCAGTAACGACACATCATGTGGCCAATTTAGCAAGCAGCAGTGGATGCTGGCAGTGTTTCAAGGCCATTAATTTATCAACAGGCTTAAGCTATGGCCTTACACAATTTTATATTCGCTTTCACTCTCAGCTAATGCATAGGTCCTACCTCTGATGGTATCATACATCAGAACAAATTGGTTGGGAGTCAGTCAAAACTTGCGTTTTTGCTTGAAAACACAGATATTCACACATTACAGATATTACAGATTCTCAAATGGCCTATATCTGACATTTGAAAGTCAGCATTCATTCATAAAATGTTTGCATAAGTAGCAACAAAATGCCAAACAACACACGCAAAAATGATAGGCCAATAAAAAAGAATAACAGAAAAAAATGCAATAACTATGGGAAAACTAAGGAAATTGAACATCACTTCAACCACTAAGTGACTTTTCCACCATAATCATTGGAACTGGAGGCTGTACCCACACGGAAAGAACCTATATAAACATATAGGTTTTAATATAGGGCAAAATATAGGTTTCGCATATATGCGACATACATAAAACTGGCCGTTTTCATATTGGCCGTTTTCATATATATATATGCGAAACCTATATGTGGCCCTATATTGAAACTAAGTTTTGTTTTTTTTTTCCCGTTTGGCATTTGCAATCGCGCTTGAATCTGAGAGATCCAATTAGGGAAATATGTACAAGTATGTAGGCTTTTTCTACAGTATGCTCCCTCCTGTTGGCGAACAAGGGAAGTACTATTAGTTCGTCATCTTGCTCCAAAGCCCGCGCCCCTTTGAGACTTTTTTTTGATATTTACTCTCCACAAAGCTGTAAACTCAGAACGAGATTGGGTAAGCCTAGTATGGAAATAATGTCAGAATCAAACTTATCAGTGACCAACAGGACGCCTAGGGGAACTCTAATCTACATGACCCTCCCCAGCAGGCCCTTCGCAATTTGCATCCCTGTAGCGCATTGGCCAATTGCGCGCTACTTCTGAAAAGAGCTGCCGACCACTGGGCGGGGATTAAAACCTATATGTTTACATAGGTTCTTTCCGTGTGGGAATTTAAGAATCCTTGTTATTTCATCCCTGTAGGAAAAAAGTCTGGGACCTTTAGTTGCCACACAAGCATCTCAGATAAAAGACAAGTGTCTGTTCATTAAAACTGTGAAGAGAAATGTAGACTTTGTCTTCAAATTCATTAACCACAGCGAAATGCTCAAATAGATGTGGGGATGAAAATGACTTTTGAAAGGCATGTTTACTTGAATGTATGTTCATCTGTGTACTATTATTTTGTTATTTTGTTTTATTTTGCTACATTTAGACTAAGGACCTCGGAGCCATATTCATCTAGAAACTGCATTACAGACAAGATAGAAAACATTGCCATTTGGTAGATGTAACAGTGTAGTGTATAACCTTTCAGTGGATGTGTATGAGCTGCAATGATATGAATCCAATTTTATCCAATGTGGTGAATCTGGCAGTGACTTAAACTTGAAAAAATGCTTAATTGATGAAATAAGCATAATCAAACCATTTTGTTTTTGTGAATTTCCTTCTCTTCCACAATACTCAACTCAATCTTCATAGAATGGAAATAAGTATGGTCAAGAAAGAATTGGTGACCTTGTTAATGTTGCAGGAAAAAAATGTAACAAATAGTATTAGACATTTGTGTTGATATCATAGCTTTTTGTTTCCTGTCACTTGCCTTAGTTGATAATGACTGGTTTACACATAACATGCCGTTGTCACATGTCAACATGTATTTAGGATCAAATGTGATGCCAATTTCACGTGTTCACATGCGATTAATAAGTTATTGCGTGAAATTCTTGTTATTTCTGTAAGGGACTTTGGACTAATATGCAGATAGTACCTTGAGAATAAAAATATGAGCTAGGCATCATGTATGACAGTTGCAAAAGTGAGATATGAGCTATACAATAGGTATGACTAACAGAACCTGCCGCTGGGTATAGCTATATAGGAGACCTATATGCCCTCTATAAGCACATATATGTACCTGAATTTGGCCTACAGTATATGCGGCATATATGCTGCATATATGCGGCATATAGGTTGCATATATGCGCATATATGTTCATATAGATTCTTTCCATGTGGGTATTTGATGACTGCAGTATCTGTCATATGCCAATCTGGCTCCCACTCACACATCTCAGGAGGAATTACATCAATATATTGATTGACTCACATCAAGAACAAGAAAAATCTACAGCGAGCTGTACGTACCAGCTGGCAACCTTTGCCAACTTCCAATCACATCTCAGCAAAGATGGGCTATTTTTGTGGTGGAAAATGTATGAGCACTGTTGCCCATAATGTTGGAATAATTTTGCATTCAGATATTTTATTTAATACATCACATTGTCACATTGTCATGAAAAGAGTAAAAAAAAAAAAAAAATTATTCCAATTTTATGAGCAACAGTGTAAATCTATTTATCAAGCAGATCTTCACAATCAAGGCATCCATTATTAGTTGAATCTGACAAGACTGTTAAAACAGTGTTTTAATTTACATTACTGCCATATTATCTTTCAGTATGAACACAAAGAAACCCATGTCAAAACAAACGCACATAAACTTACAGATTCGTACATGCGCATCCATCCGCTCATATACCCTCCCACACACAGAAACACACGCGTGTCAGCGTGAACGTACACATTATCATTAGGCTGCAGAAAACTGGCAGCCAACAACCCAAATCAGGAGGAAAAACGGTGATACTTAACACCGCGGAGTAAAATCACCTCAGCACTGCATCGTTTATTTGCCGTTCCGCAGCTCAGCTTTATTTCATATTTGTAGCCCACCAAAATAAAATGAAAATAGCCATTTTGCCGTGTCAGACCCACCCAGAACCATACCGCAACAAACCCCCCCCTTTTGAGTTGATCTGTGGAATCCTGCTTGCTGTAAAAGGTCATTTACATCTGTGGGCATGAGCCAATTCAGTAACAGAATATGGACAGCAGTCAGATTCATTGCATTGGACTGAGCCCCGAATCACGGTCTGGAAGCCAGTGACGATGGAAGTGTTTTCTATGCTAAATCAGATTGGCGCTTAGTTTATGTCATCGTAAATTAGATAATTAACTAGAGGCTGTGTGAAGTATACCCATAAAACGCATGCAACAAACTAAACAAACAATGTTTGCAATTTAATTACCCGACGGTCAGCGTGAAATTCCATTTGTTGGGGGGCAGGCATTGATACAATAAACTGTGACTACTTCTCTGGTGGAACAATTGAGAGGAAAATCTCTTCCAGATTGTAGACCATATTACATTAGCATTATGCCTCTGCTCAATTAGATCTCCAGTTATCCTCTATCCTCTTGGTGGATTTCATATCTTTCTTACACAAACTATTTGGCCAAGTATTTCCTTTTAAGTGAATGGGCACATACGTGAAGACTCGGCTACGGTTAAATCATCCCGCATATGAGTTGAACTATTAAATAGAATGCAAAGCAAAAAGTATTGGGATACGTGACAGCAAGCAGAAATAGAACTCATGCGCAGACGGGAATCCACTTCAGTGACTTTATTGAGATTTATAGTTGTATGGGCAGGATCAAACACAAGCGTTGGTATTTCAGCACAGAAGGGCGAACCCAAAGTCGTAATCAAAAGATAGTCCTAGAATCAGAAACCAGGGGGTAGGTTCACCAAAGCCAAATCGCTCAACAAATCGGGAAATCCGAGAGCCAACGCATAAAGCAAACATGGGCAGGTAAATTCTACATTGTGGACTAGGCAAGAATCGTGACCCAAACGACAAACCAGAACTGTAACCAAAAGACTTGGAAGAAAAACTGGTTACCAAATTCACACAATCCAAATGAACACAAAGGGGTATATAAGGGAGAACTGGGGAGAAAATAAAATGAGATGCTGGTGTGCTGGAACTGAAAAGTGTGCAGGGAGGTGTGGCTAAAAATGAGGGAGCAAACAATTAACAATGAGCAAAGGTGGTGGACGTGAGGGAGTGAAAATGGAAAGCACAAGGTGGAAGTAAATGACTCGACTAATACAGTGAACCTCTAAAATAAGCAATGAGCATTAAAAAATAATAAAAACATACAAAAGTGAAAAATCAATACAAAACAGACTCAAACACTGACAATGCACGCACATCCAAGATTTCATTCTGAAATTGGGGGCATAAAAATGAAATTTGTCCTCCCTTTGCAGCTATAAAGGCCTCTACCCCTCTGGGAAGGCCATTCACTATATGTTAAAACATTGCTGCCGTTATTCAGTTCCATTCTAGGCAGAAAAGCATTAGTGAGGTTGGGCTGCGATGTTGGGCAATTAAGCCCAAGAACCAAGTCAGCTTTCCATTTGATCACAAGAGTGTTTGATGGAGAAATACATCTCGGCTCAGCTTTTAAGGTGAAGGCAGCGGTGATTTCACTTTAGCGTACTATATATTTTTAAAAGACTTTTCCGCCTTTTGCTATCAATGTCGTTTGCTCCCGGGTCTGTCTTGGCAGCCTGCTTTCATGAAAACATAAAGATCTCGGTTACATCTCAGTCAGGGAGGCCCCGTCGGCTGATAGAAGGCCCTTCCTTCCGCAAACCTCACTATCTTTGATTGCCCGAAGTGCTATTTAGCATTAGCATAAAGACCTTTGGCCGCTTTCAAAACATCGGCACAGCATTAGCATTTTACGCCAGTCGCCAAAAAGAAAACTACAAATCTTGCTTGAAATGGCTTAGTCGCTGGGAAGAAAATGGCAGGCAGATAAAACTGTTTTAAACAGGTTGCATCCGTCAAAAAAGAGGCTACGAACATGGGGTGGACAAAATATTCAAAGCTCTACTGAAAAAAATGGGGTTTTACTTTCAATTCTCTAAACCACATTTACAAAAGCACGCGCACAGGTCATTACAGTTAAATGTAATGCTAATTAGAATAATAAATTTTTGCTTCAAATTGGTCTTACCAGCAACTGAGCAACGCTTTGCTGGGTAAGTCTCCAAAGCAAGATAAGAATATTTGAGTTATAAAGGAGCCCAAAAGTTGGTGCCTAAATTACAGATGTGTTGGTCACGAAAACTATAAAATATTTAAGGTAACTAGACAGACCAGTCGGCTGCAACCGCATGGGTGTAGCCCCCGAAAGCCCACTTCTCCCCTTTGTGGTGCATTATTCGCCCAATACTGTGGCCATGGCAACCAAAATCTTTAGGAGTCATAAGCGAAGTATAACACATGTCCATACCAAATATGAAAGTTATCGGTCAAAAATTACAGCCTGTACAGCGTCCACAAGGAAGTGTCTACGGATGTGGACGCGGCGGTGGCGGAGACGACAAGCATGAATCCATAGTAGCTGCCCAACTTCGTCCAGGGGCTACAACTTAAAGCTTTCTGAGAGAAACAGACATGTCACGGGATAATTTTCGATGAACTACAGAACTAAAAAAATCCCTACAGAACTGAATGAATCCATATCGCAGCCAGACAGAACAAATGCAGTTCTTGGTGAGCTTCACTAACTTGGCACACAGTAGCAGTGTTTCTGATGATTTGACCACCCCCTGTAAAGGCATGGTGCAAAGTGCACCCACTGAATGATACTACAATTTCATTTGGGTAATAGCCTAGTTATTATAATAAGTACCTTTCACAGGCTAGCAAGACTAGGTCAAATCCTAGTATATGGCTAGACTTTGTTCGTGGCCATTCATTTTAAATTGTCACAGTCTGCTCTGCTGCTGCTGTCTCGCCCTCTGCTTGGCCACACCCCTTGTACTGCAGTTGTGCTCAGCTGAGTCTCATTACCCAGCCAGTATTTAAGCAGCTCTGTTTCACTCACTCATTGCCAGATTGTCATTGCAGCATGCGCTACTCTCCAGTCTTTGTCTCTGGTTTGACTTCCTGGAATTGACTCTGCCTGCCTCTGACTACGTCCTCTCGCTCCTGCCCCGGTAAACCTGATTGTCTTCTGCCTCTGACTCCGAGTTCTGCCAGTGTGCTTCCTGGTTCACGTCTGCCGTCTTCCAAGCCCCTGTCCAAGCCACCCGTCTTGCCGCTCCACTGCCTCCCTGTCCGCCAAGCCTCAAGCCAGCCTGCCCCGGTGGCCTGGTGGTAACTCTCCCGCCTGCCATGTGGACAACCTGGGTTCAAATCCTGCCATTGGCGCCTGCTCCTTCTAGTCCCCGGCTGTGCTCCACTCATGATCCACGAGTTCCTGATCCTGATCTGCACTAAGATACCCTGCTCTGCATTCTGTTTACCCTGCTCTGAGATCATTAAAGACCAGTAAAACTTCACTTGTGTTGCATTTGGGTCCTGCCACTCCCCGTGACATAAATGAGTAAATGCCAATGGGAAACTCCAGCAGTTGAGCGACTAATGATATAACTTCATCACTGTCTCACTTAGACTTTCACATATAGAGGGCTTCGCTTTGCGGCCCAGCCAAAAAGTAATAATGAATTAATGAACCCATGGCTAAGGGCACACATGTATACTGAGAGGCATTAAAAATGCATAATTAAATATACTGTTTTAAGTAGTGGTAAATGGTTTCTTTCGTAGTTGCAAAACACGGTCTCGGGAAACTGTGCTTTTGGTAGTGAGACTTTCCCTCACTGTTATCGTTACATTGGCAGTCAATTCAGCAGTTCTTATGCATTATCTGACATGGCAGAAGACGTTTTATGGAATGTGTTTTTGTGGCGTCACAAATGACGCACTTTGTCGGGGACGACGGCTGACGCATCTGGTTATTCTGTGTCATCCCTGCAGTCTGGATACAGTCATTTAATGGACATTAATGCGTCCAGAATCTTTTCTTTGAGACTGGCCATCATTCAACATTCAAAATGTTTGATTCTTCTGAGATTCATATGTTTGTGGCATTTGAAGTGGGAATGATGTGACTTTGTTTATGTGTGTTTTTATTGGCCCTGATCTTCAACTTTTCATGTGCAAAATGATTTCTCCCAATGTGATTCACGACCATAAACCAGGGAACTGTGCTGTATTTAGATGATCATAATGAGGTGTTAAACCAAGAAAGGATTTGAACCCAGACACTTGACATTTTGCAATGCTTACCATACCTGATGGTCATCATGTCAATCAGCAAAAGGAAAAACTATCAGTTTTCAAATTAGACGATAAAAACCACTTTGCGTTTTTAATGCTTCTCAGTATATGTACCCATAGAGTACCACCCCAGACAAGGGGTGGAAAGTGAATCAAATTGGACAGGAAGTGGAGAGGGCACCCATCAGGAAGTGGTAAGACCACAGCTATCTTGATACAGAGATAATAAACAGCTATGTCAGGCAGAAGAGCTTCACCATAGTTTGGTGTGGATTGGATGAAAATGGACAGATATCACATCCAATTTCAGACGGATGTTCAATAAAAACATTATGATATAACACAGGATTTGGTTGCCCTTTTCCCCCTGTCTATTGTATTATTTGAGGTCAATGAGCGTAACTGAGAGGACTGTTCATGCCTTCCATGGCGACAAGCTCATACTCCAGCCGATTGTATAAACCATTCCCTTATTAAAGAGATTCACCCCGGAGACCTGCTGTCAAGGTTTTAAGACTAATCACCACCCATTTACCAAACAAATGTTTACTGTCTGCAGGCCATGGGTCGAGGTGCGTGCTTGTGTGTGTGCCTGCGTGTGTGTGGGTACATGCACTGGCATGCATTTGTATTTACACTTCTATGCTCATGTGTGATGCATGTATCAGAATGTGCAAA
The DNA here is from genome assembly GCA_029692085.1 of Gymnothorax javanicus. NCBI lineage: Eukaryota > Metazoa > Chordata > Actinopteri > Anguilliformes > Muraenidae > Gymnothorax > Gymnothorax javanicus. The sequence continues at coordinate 55,095,062 of CM056195.1, forward strand.
TGATCTGGTGTTGAATCAGGCTTTCTTGTGTATGTGTCCACGCTGGCGTGTTTGTGTTTGTATGCATGGATGGATATTTGATGGAAGTACTGTATGTGTGTGTGTGTGTGTGTGTGTGTGTGTTACAGTATGTATGTAGCATGTGTGCAGATACACAATCTAATCCTTCGCAACGTACAGGAGCAATGGGTTGCTATTGACTGCTAGGCTGACTGATGTGTTCGTAAATGTCAGCACAGAGGCAAATTGGGTCAGGTATTGATGGGCAGAAATTTGATCATCTCCTTTAATGCTTGCGGATTGAGTGAAATATAATGAGCAGAGACTCTTGAAGTCAGGCGTAATAGCCCTGTGTCTGTCAAAATGGCAGGGGTGTTTGTGGTGTTCATTAGAACTGCACAAGCCCCTGTGATTTCCATCATAAGTCTCCATGGCGTCCCTTGTTATCTCTCTGAAGCTGCAGTCCAGATTTTTTCCCCTTGACGGACGCAGCAAGAACAGGTGTGCCTGTTGTCAACTCTGTCCATTGTATCTTTCTCAGATAAACTGGGCAAGATTATTGGGCAAATGCACAAAAATGTTCTGCAACCACAAATAGGTTTCATGCACTCACTATAAACTACAAATATCTAAACCTATGACTAAACAATTAAGCAAGTCTCGCATGGCTTGAGTTCTGTTGACCCAAAGACAGAACCAGGTACCAAATGGTAATGGGTAATTCAGGTCAGGGTGGAAAAAGATACACGCTCCCCACAAGCCTGTACTTTGTGCTGTCATTCAATATTGCAAAAAAATAAATAAAAACTACCGGTCCATCTATACAGAAGGTTTAAAAGAGCAATAATTCATATATATATGGCAGAAACCATCAAATCATAGTCCTCAAACTGCTAGTTTTCCTGCTCCCCGTTAGCTGGGAGTAAGTTGTAAAAAAACCGTCTGACCAATCAGGAACACAAATTGTTCTATTAATTAGTTAACTGCTCGGGAGAAACAAAACTCAAGGCCAAATTCGAGAACCTTTCTCAGTCACATTGCCTCAGCTCCGCCCAATACACACACAAACACACACACACACACACACATAGAAACCGTAAATCAGTTAAGGGCAGCTTCATGAATGGGAATAGAAGGTGAGGTGAAACAAAATGGTGGACTGTGGGGGAGGGGTGAAAAGGTGGAGTGACTGAGAGGGCCAGGGTGGCAGCCAGAATAAAGGCTCACTTCCTGGGCTGAATGAAGACCGGTGCTGGAGTACAGTATCTCCTGACCCCTGCATGAATATTTGATGGTGCTGGAGGAGACGGTATGGGGGGAGCTGACTGCACAGCAGAGGGTGGGGGGGGGGCTGGAGGGGGTAAACTGAGACCGGGCGAGGAAGCAGACAGTCAGGGAGACAGAACGGGAGACAGAGACCCAACCCTCCCCATCCCCCATCCTTCCATCCCGCTGATCCGAGCACCAGCACCCTTCCCAGCTCTAGAGAGGCAACAGGAACGTGCTTGTGCTTGCCTGTCATGCTGCCGCTTGAATTTTCATCGAGCAGCAGCACTCACTTTCAATTCATAGAAAAGCCACCAGCCTCGAGCGAGCATACGTGTTACTTAGAAACGCATTAGGGCAGAGAGTCTTGAAAGATAGCTCCAGTCAATCTGATATCGGTTTCCTTTGTAAGGATGTGACCTAACAAATGCTGACCGTGCTAACGCAGACTGGCTTGTAGCTCCAGAGGCTAGTGCATGCACAGTATGCCACAGACTGGTAGGCCTTTCAAAAGGGTGGACATACGTCCAGTTTTTGGACAGACAGTCCGGTTTTTCAGTTCCATATCTGCCATAAGCTCTGGATGGACACCAATAGGTCCTCCTTGATAAAAATAGGCATCTTTCGTGAGTACTACATTTATCATACCCTATCAGTTTCAGTATCCTGTCCATTAAGATTACCAAGTCAAGCTGAACTTGATCGCAATTGTTATTGTTTTTAATTTTGCCTTTTGAAATGGGAGACCCTAGGGCTTTTCCTTTTGTCCTCCATTTTTGGCTTGCGCATCCTCCTTTCCAGAGTCATGACAGTGGCCATTCTTCCTTTCAAACAATGACACATTCCACACCAACTCAAATTATGTTTGGCAAAGCTTCCCAACCCCGTTCCTGGAGCTCGACCAATCTCATACTATAGAAGCTTTTTGGGATCTCCTGGTGTGGAGTGAGGTACACTTTGTCAGGGCCTGAATGAAAACATAGGGGTCAGTAAATTGCTAAGAACAGGGTTGGGATGATGTTAGAGAATATTAGCAAAATCCTTGTGCTTCCTCACATTCTGGGACGCGTTTCCTGAAATCACAGATGCTAACTAATGTAGTTGGACCCATTGACTGTGAATGGACGGACTATGTGAGTTGCTAACTTAGTTAGCAACTACGCTTTTGGGAAATGCACCCCTGGATAGTTAAAAATTTGGAAGTGCACAAGAGAGACTGGTAGGCAGGTCGGAACAGTATTACCTGACTAGCCAAACACACAGCTACAAATCATCCACTTATAACCACAGAAAATGGACGGAGCCTTTTTCCCCAAAATCCTCTGCGTGGCAGATCATCCAAATAACCCAAATAAAAAACACTGAAAGGGATGCTGGAAGTGGAAATTGATCCTAGCCACAGTTTCCCCCAGCCAGGCACATGCAGTCAGCCTGGAGCTACAGGAACCCTGCTAAGGCCCATCAATTTCAATCAGCACGCAAGCCTGACTCCCATAGGCTGGGCCGTCCGTCAGAAACATAACCCAATTACTACAGGGAAGAAAAACGTCTATAATCTGGATGAGAAAAAGATGTATGAGGACCAAACAACTGGGGAACATGCAACCAGCAGAACTAATCATGAGGTCGCAATTTTTATACTTTAAATGCCAATAAGACCTGCATGTGGTAAAAAGGTGCCTTCAAATCAACTTTAGTTTTGCAAAAATACAGCTTGTGAGGTGCACATTTCAGGTGTATTGAGACGGGCATTTCCTGTAAAGGTCTTAGTGGTTTTGATACATCCTCATGAGGGTGGCGTGGATGGGTCCGTCTGTACGGGAACAGGAAGGAGTCTTGGACAGGAAGCTCAGGTCGAGAGGCCGTTTGAAGTGCTGAGAGGAGAGAAATGCAATCCTGGCCACAGAGGTGAAGGAGATGCAGGGCTCAACGTGCTGCCTGGATGGGCAGCTGGAGCTCCCGCCCCTTTCAATCGAAATTCATTAGCATTAGCGTACTTCTGAAACTGCAGTGTCATGCAGTGGGGGAGATGGAGGTATTTACAGTAGCCTTACCTCAGGAACATCTGACCGAACCCCAGCTACACTGGCATTATCAATGAATTTCAGTCTCCGTAAATTGTATGATGATTACTACTGCTACTACTACTACTAGCACAGCATTAGTTCAGGCAGGCCACGGAGTCACGCCTAGCTCGTAAGCCTGCCTTCATAAGTAATGGTACAGATTGCAAGCCAAGCCCACATCAGCTGACAGCTCAGCTGATTCCTTCCAGGCACTCAATTGACAAATCATAAACAAGGCGCCCTATTTAAAGATGCTTTGCCTGCCTACAATTGCTGCTTTCTCTGCTCATTTACAACCCACCTCCATCCCCAACTCCTCCTTTACATGTTTATCTGGCATATTCAATGACGACGCAGGTCATTGAATGCTTGCTCTGTTCTGTGCCCCTGGGGGTTTGCTGTTGCTGTTCTCTCCGCCAATGGTTTTCACATGGAAGGGCAGGGAGGTTTTTGGCGCTCCCTGCCTACTGGCTCTTCATGCATACGTGGTAGGGCAGGGAGGCCCCAGAACTGAGCCATGTTGCCAAATTGAAATATTGCAAATAACTTCACTGCAAATGATAATATAATTTAGGGTTTTGACAAAGTGGACCTGACTGAACTATTAGTTCTTCTTCTTCTTCTTCTTCTTCTTCTTCTTCCTGGAGTATACTTCTGAATTCATTGAAGAGGAAAGGTCAAATGAGAAAGACTGCTAGATAATGAACTTGATCGTCGAGAGCTGATTAAATGGGTAGACAGAAACAGTTTGGGAATTGGATACTGGAGTTGACAACCTGCTCTCTGTGACAAGTGTCATGGGATCCTCTCAGACTACAGTGAGCCAAGACCTCAGTTTAACATGAAAGGAAGCAGACAGCATCTCATGAAATATAGTGCCTTTGTCTTTTCATCAGGGTGTCTTCTTACTGGTTTGTCTGGAGGGGATACTGTATCCTACAGGTCCTACGAAACCACTTCTAGCCGAATCTTAATCTCTTATCGCATGACCTACGTTTTAAACAAGCCTAACCCTGCTGGGCTTACTTACTACCAGTCAAGAGGAGGGAACAAGGTATGAAACAATGCTTGTTTATAGCTTAACCCTTCAAGGTATAACATTTGTGATTAGAATCCTCATATCTGAAGATTTCAGTGTTGATATAATTATCAATACTGACAGCGGACCCCTAGAACATGACTTTGCATTGTGAAAAACATAAAAATAGATTAAAAATTTTGGACTCCTCCCAGCCGAAAAACATCCTAGAATCATGCTATGAAGTGGCACAGAGACAAAAGGTATTTAAAGGTGTCATCCCACGGGAAACCGTGTATTACGTGTTCTTTCTGAAGTGCCATTGGTCAACATGAGTTACGTATGCATGCTGCATGTGAACATGAATATGAACCCCCACTCTGTGTAATATCGAATTGAAAAAAATAGAAAAATGGGCGAATCAGAAAAGCTCAATGAACCTACATAGGTTTGTGAATTATTATTCATGGTCTCGCTCTGGTCTCGCCCACTTTGACTTGCGACCGCCCACCAAATCATTGGCAGCCAGCAGGAAGTAGCCGCTGAGAAGCAGGAGGAACAGCGAGTCGTTAACATGGCGGAAAAAATTCGTTCTTGTGCCATTTGTGGCAATAAAACCTCAACGCTGCATGCCTTGCCCCAACGAGATATATATACTAGAGGCACGACGTTGTTCGTTCCAGATCAGCCAATGTGTGCAGAGCTGACCGCCACCATATGACGGACGTGCCTGCCGCTGGAACTAACGTAAACAAATATGCTCTGGATAATATTTCGGTAAATATCAGTAATAATCATTCAGCAGCGTTTTGATTTCCGGCCTTTTCCTAACCGATAACGAGAGAAGAGTCAGCTTGAAGTGCCATTTATGTCTATTACCACCCATTGCGTTTACCAAAAGCGTAGTTGCTAACTAAGTTAGCAACTTACATAGTTCGTCCATTCATTGTCAATGGTTCCTAGGACGCAAGTTAGCATCTGTAATTTCAGGAAACGCACCCCTGAGCGATTGATATTTTTCCATTGGATCTGTCTGGAAATACAGTGGAATACATCCAGTCGATCTTAAAACCCCTTCGGTACGGTAAGATTATGACCAATCTCGTTCTTTCAGGCTCGGTTTATTTTTGCAAGAAGTATGATCTAGGACAGGGCACTTGTAATTTATCATCGCAAGTGCCGGGAACCTTGATAAGAAGTGTCTTATTGTGACCGCTGCCAAGTGGGGAAACTCGTTTACAAGGGAACTCTTGGTGAAGAAAAAAAACAAAAACACTGGTTTGTTATTGGATCTTAGAAAAAGAAAAACAAAAAACACAGTGGTTTATAATTGGATCAGGCACATATCAATGACTATTTTTTATTTGATAGAAATACTGCTGCATGGTGCAGACCCAGACACTGACATTACGAAGGACGAACAGCTAAACCTATTCGCTTCCTCTGACAGTGAAGTAGCTGCTGATTTCAACGGGTTTTAGACGTGCCTGACGCTGAAGTCGGGAGTGATTCAAAGTACTGTGGTATTTTCGCTCATTAGGACTGCAAGTATAGGGCTCAGTGGGAATCAATAAAACCGAATGTTTATGCAGTCACGCACAAATAAGATGTCTATTTTCCATCCAAATAACCTGGTAGACCCGGTCCTATAAGCCACGACGTTACCCCCGAGGTAACCAGGTGATCTGGTAGTGGGAAAGGGCTAATCAAGACTAGCTTTACACCGTATAGCTAGGTTTGATGATTTAAAGCCAATAATCTCTGCTTTTCAAGATAAAAATAATTTACATGTGAAAGGTTAAGTCGACAACTTTCCCTCTCCTGTGGCTGCAATTTATGGCGACATTGTGGTCAGGCATTCAGAGAAAAATTTCTGGAAAGAAGCATCCACTTTGCTGCTCCTTGCTGTATTGGACGCCCGTCACAAGATGACCAGACCTGCATATTGAAATCGTAACATAGCGCCTCATAGTATATATAGCTCGTTGCCTTGCCCAAGAACGTGGAGTTGAGGAAGAAATGATTGGAGTTTATCTTTGGTACACAACCAGCGAACTACAGCTCCTCATTAGTTCTGTGGCTTTGGTTGATATTTGTTGCAATAGGTAACTCAGTGTTGTTTGTTTTTCACAAACATGACTGTTCAGGCGGTAAGAAGAATGGGTGACACCAATATCCCCTTGAACAGTCACATTTGTGAAAATAAACAAAATTGAGTAACCTATTGCAACAAATATGCATCAACCAAAGCCATACCTTTTTATGCTTTCACACCGAACACGAAACAAATTTTTTCGCAGGACAGATTACATTCAAAGTCCATGCAAAGACGCGAATAAGAAACATGTGTATTTGCGTCTGTGCATTGACTTTGAATGTAATCTGCCGTGCAAAAAATTCATTTTGCATTTAGTGTGAAAGCAGCTTTAGTCTTAATTACCGGCGGAGTCTCCTGGCTGTCTTGGTTTGTGAGGTGTGTGTGTTGTTTGGACTTTTCTTTGCGTCTCTCGTCCCGGGACAATATCGATTTCCTGGGCCATCGAATTCTTTACCCAGCTGGTTGATTGACCTGGGGCGGCGCTTTCCCAGAATCTTTATAAGTAGGAAGTCCGGCACGCCTCCTTCGCTAGAGTGTCTGTGTTTAACAAGACTATAGCCGAAGATATCTGTAGTCAGGTTTTGTATGACTTTCTATCTTCTAATTGTTGGAGTTTCTTCTCCCTTTTTCTATCTCGCTTTGCTTCCGTGGTTCGGACTATTATACGTCCTTTGGAAGCGCGAGTACTTGCATTTGGTCTATATTATTCTCTGTGTTTGTACTGTGTTCATGCTACTCTCTTTCTCTCTGTCGTTGCACTTGGCCTCCGTATACTACCGGCCATTACAGAACACTCTAGCCAACATGGAGTCGTCAGCAACGGCTGCGTTAGAGAAAGTTGTGGCTAACCAACAAGCTGCTCTATCTGGTTATGGCGAGGGTCTTGCTAGCCTGAACAATCAACAGGTAGAGTTGGTGGAAAGAGTCCGCCTTCAGGCGAATGCCATGGAGAGACATCTAAGGCAGGGATCTGAGAGTGTCGCTGCGTTTTCAATCACATTTCGCTCCTTGGCGACAGAGACAGGCTGGCCAGAAGCGCCTCTTCTGACAGTTTTCGTCCACGCTTTGGCAGAGGAGGTTGAGGACGCTCTGGCTACATTGGAGCCTTGTCTCTAGATTCGTTGGTTCGCACTGCAGTGCGAATGGATAATCGCATCCGCGAACGTAACAGGGAGAAATGTACTGCATTGACTCTTGCTGGCAACGGGGCTAATGATACTAGCAGCATGCATACAGCTCCCATTCCACCCACTGAAAATTCAACTCCTGGTGAGCCTATGCAGGTTGATGGAAGCCGGGCTCGTAAGCCTGTTCGGAGACGTATAATCTGCTATAATTTTAACAAACCGGGACATATCCGTTCACGCTGCCCTGAGCTTCAGGGAAATGGGAAGTCCCTCTAGCAGTATGTGGGGCACTAGAGGGACAGACCCAATTTCCCTTCTGAACTTTAATCCCTGTAGAATTGACTGTGGGGAGACAGAGAATATTTATCGAAGCTTTTGTTGACTCTGGCGCCGTGGATTGAGTTATGGATGCAGAGTGGGCTAGGAGACATTCCATTCCTATCCACCCTCTTTTACATTCACGCTTTGTTAGATCTTTGGACGGTCGCCCACTGGGAACTGGATTTATAACCGAAGTTTCTGAATCATTGACTATGTTCATCTCTTTTGGTGGCCATTCTGAGGAGGTCCAGTTTTTTATTATCAGTTCTTCTGTTTTCCCTGTCGTTTTAGGACACTCTTGGCTACGGGAACATAGGCCTCATATCATTTGGGGAAGTCAGGATAACCCGATCATCCAGTGGGGCACTGATTGTAGGTCCCACTGTAGGGAGAGTTTGGCGTGTCATCCCGGGCATCGACCTTTGGGGGAGGCTGACACCTGGAGTGATTCTGAGGAGTTTGCCTCACACAACCCTCCTAATCTACAGAAAGGAGCGGAGGAGGGGTTGGAGTGGGATCCTCAATTTGACTGGCTGCAGCCAGAGGAGGATTGCTATTCGGAGGATTTCTCTGACTTGGAATCTGACTTAGAGGGGGCAGGTTCCGAACAGGGTGAGAATTTGGGGGCTGCTCTGAACTTCCGTCTGCCTCCTGATCTCGCGGAGGTTTTTTGCAAGCAACGGGCCTCGACTTTACCTCCTCATTGCACATTCGATTGTGAGATCAATCTCCACCCGGGTACCCCTCCCCCCAGGGGTTCATTATACTCACTTTCAGGGCCTGAGCGGAAGGCTACGTGAGAATATATTCAGGAGGCTCCGGCTAACGGATTTATTCGGCCCTCCACGTCTCCTGCCGGAGCGGGGTTTTTTTGTGGGCAAAAAAGATGGTGGCCTGAGACCCTGTATTGATTACAGGGGCTTGAATAATATCACTATTAAAAACTGATACCCACTTCCGTTGATGAACTCCGCGTTTCAACGGCTGCAGGAGGCGTCGTTTTTTACTAAGCTAGACCTCCGGAATGCTTATAACTTGGTTCGGATCCGTGAGGGGAATGAGTGAAAAATGGCATTTAATACGCATGACGGGTACTACGAATATTTGGTCATGCTGTTTGGATTGGTTAACGTCCCCTCTGTGTTTCAGGCACTCGTTAATGACGTCCTACGAGAGATGTTGGAGAGATTCGTCTTTGTCTACCTTGACAATATTCTGATTTTCTCTTCAACTCTCACGGAGCATAAACAACACGTCAGACAAGTGCTTGAGGCCCTCCTCAAAGCCAAGCTTTTTGCCAAGGCTGAGAAATGCGTTTTTCCTTCCCAGACGGTTTCGTTTCTTGGCTTTATTATTTCAGAAGGGTCAGTCCGTATGGATCCTGACAAAGTGGTAGCGGTCAGGGATTGGCCTGCCCCTCAAAACGTTAAGGAGGTGTAACAGTTTTTGGGGTTTGCTAATTTTTATAGGAGGTTTATCCGTAATTTTAGTGCAGTAGCTGCTCCCATTATCGCGCTCACTAAGAAGAATACCTCTTCGTCGTTTGCTTGGTCTCCAGCAGCTGAGGCTGCTTTTCAGGAGTTAAAGAAAAGATTTAGCTGAGAACCCACTCTCGTTTTGCCCGACCCCTCCCTCCCATTTGTTGTGGAGGTGGATGCGTCGGAGGTAGGGGTAGGTGCCATTTTGTCCCAGCGCCCCCTTCGGGACCATAAGTTGCATCCATGCGCCTACTTCTCCCGGTTGTTGTCGGCGGCCGAACGGAATTACAGCATTGGTGACCGGGAGTTGTTAGCCGTCAAGTTGGCGTTAGAAGAGTGGCGCCATTGATTGGAGGGGGCACAAATAGCCGTTTGTGGTTTGGACGGATCATAAAAATCTCCAATACATCCAACAAACTAAACTATGTAATTCTCGGCAGGCGCGGTGGTCGTTGTTTTTCAACCGCTTTAACTTTAAGTTAACTTATCGCCCAGGGTCTAAAAACATCAAGCCCAACGCTTTGTCGCGGATTCACAACCGCTCCGGTCGCGACCCCATTCCTGAGCCGGTTATCCCGGCAGCTCAGATTGTGGCTCCCATTCAATGGGACGTTGAGTCTGTTGTGCGGGAGGCGTTGAAAAATGATCCCGGTCCTGGTGGGGAGCCACCTGGCTGTTTATTTGTTCCTTTGGCAGTGCGGTCCCAAGTTCTCCAGTGGGGGCACTCTTCCCATCTGGCTGGTCACCCGGGGGTTCATCGGACCAAGCATTTCTTGGTCCGACGTTTTTGGTGGCCCAGCATGATGGAGGACATCCGGGAGTTTGTAGCAGCGTGCTGTATTTGCGCTAGGAACAAGACTTCCCACCTCCCCCCCTCTGGTCTGCTGCGATCGTTGCCCATTCCTAAGCGCCTGCGGAGCCATATCGCTCTTGATTTTGTTACGGGGCTGCCTGTTTCGGAAGGCAACGCGGTCATCCTGGTCGTGGTTGACCGTTTTTCTAAGGCCGCCCACTTTATCGCGCTGTCCAAGCTGCCTTCGGCGCAGGAGACGGCCCTTCTTGTTGTGGACCATGTTTTCCGGCTGCATGGCATCCCTCAAGATGTGGTTTCTGACCGGGTCCCTCAATTTACAGCCAAATTCTGGCATGCGTTTTGCAACCAGTTGGGGGCCACCATGAGCCTTTCCTCTGGTTTCCACCCAGAGACTAACGGGCAGACAGAGCGAACCAACCAGTCTTTGGAGAATACTCTTCGATGTTTGGCGGCTGACAACCCATCTTCGTGGAGTCGATTTTTACCATGGGCCGAATACTCCCACAATTCACTGGGTAACTCCTCCACAGGCCTTGCCCCGTTTGAGGCTCAGTTGGGTTATCAGCCTCCGCTGTTTCCTGAGACTGACAGGGATTCAGAGGTTCCTTCGGTTAATCACTTTGTTCGGCGTTGTCGGTCAGTTTGGGCCAGGGTCCATTCCTCCTTGTTGCGCTCTGGACGGAAACAAAAGACCGCCGCAGATAGAAGGCCCCGTTCAGCCCCATCTTATCGGATTGACCAAAGGGTCTGGCTTTCCATGCGGGACCTACCCTTGAGAGTGGAGTCACGGAAATTGGCTCCCCGCTTTATTGGTCCTTTTAAAATTGTGCAAAGGATCAATCCTGTCACAGTCCGGTTGAAGCTCCCTAGATCCTTACGGATCCACCGCTCTTTTCATGTCTCCAGGCTCAAACAGGTTAGCACTTGCGTCCTGGCTCCTGTCAACAAACCCCCGCTGCGGATGATTGGGGGGGCCGGTTTACACTGTGCATCGTATTTTAGTCAAGAGGCGTGTGGGTCGTGGAGCTCAGTTTTTAGTAGATTGGGAAGGTTATGGTCCTGAGGAGCGGTGCTGGGTCCCTTCTCGGGATATCCTGGATCCTACCATAATTTCTGAATTCCGTGCGCGGGGCTCTCTGGGAAATTCTGGGGCTGTTCCTTTGTGGGGGGGGTCTTGTCATGGTTTATGAGGTGTGTGTGTTGGGGGGGGGGTCCTGTCATGGTTTATGAGGTGTGCGTGTTGTTTGGACTTTTCTTTGCGGCTCTCGTCCAGGGACAATATCGAATTCCTGGGCCATCGAATTCTTTACCTAGCTGGTTGATTGAGCTGGGGCGGCGCTTTCCCAGAATCTTTATAAGTAGGAAGTCCGGCACGCCTCCTTCGCTAGAGTGTCTGTGTTTAGCTTCGCACTATAGCCGAAGATATCGTAGTCAGGTTTTGTATGACTTTCTATCTTCTAATTGTTGGAGTTTCTTCTCCCTTTTTCTATCTCGCTTTGCTTCCATGGTTCGGACGATTATGCGTCCTGTGGAAGCGCGAGTACTTGCATTTGGTCTATATTATTCTCTGTGTTTGTACTGTGTTCGTGCTATTCTCTTTCTCTCTGTCATTGCACTTGGCCTCCGTATACTACTGGTCATTACACTGGCAGCACACATTCTCCTCCACTGTGGGCATTCTGGCGCAATTACCACATGTGCACCTGACAAAATATGGGTAAGTGTGTTTGTTAGGCCTATGTAATAATTGGTAGGCTATGACATGAGTTAATGATCTTCGGGTGGTCAATGGTAGCCTGGAATTCAAGCCATAACGCTAGCAAATTGACATGTCTGTATCTCGGTCAACTGCATCTAGCGGCGTGCTGTGTCTTCAGGTAATCTGGGAATAGACTAGCACTGGACCAGCTCCCAGGAAGATTGCCAAGACTGTTGATGGTGTAAAGAAACAAGCCTTTATTTTATAATGTTTCCCACAGTTTTAGTGCAACGTGAAAGGCCATGATGACGATTGCGACAAACGTTCGCCTCTTGAAGAAAATCAAAGTTTACATGCAAATATTACCATTCCGAAACGTACATCGATAAAGGTTCTGGTAACGGTTCTTGTGTTGCTTCTGTTTCCTCCTCGGATTCAGGATCAAACACGTAGGGCTGTATCTCTGAAGCCATTGAGAGGAATTTTAGAAATCCGCACTGTGAACTTATGTCTATAACAACTAATCAAACGGACAGAGAAACACCTCTGGATACAGCTGTAGAGGGGGGGCCACAGTTAGCCAATCAGAGGCAAGTTAATTTACGTATGGAATATTCATGAGCAAGAGGCGCAATCCTGTCATTTCTTCCCAGCCATTTCCTGTACCAAACTAGAACAGAGTGTAATACGCCAACCAAAGCATTTTTTTTCTCCAAAAACTGCTCGCAATGCATTCAATAACTCCAGAGACCATAACAAAATTAAAGAAAAAGGTGTGAGATGACACCTTTAAGTGCCCTTAGATCATAATTTTGCACACAAATGTTACCAGTTGCAATACTGGATTAATTTATGGATTGGATTATGCCCATGCATTAGTGAGCGGGGCATAACTCCCACTGCCTCCTGGTCTTACAGGTACTTACTGTATCTATGCATAACACTCAGTCAATAGCCTGGCAGCCGCACGCTGAGAACAGTGACTAGTAGGGCAATTGGGATGACGTCTTATCTCCTGTGTTGGGCACTGGTTGGTGATGGGGTGGCGGGGTAGGGGCAGGCTTTTCTTTTAAAAAAATGTTAAAATGGAGGAGAGAGTGGAGAGTATATGGCAAAAGGCCACTGAAATATAGGCGCCTGTCTGGAAAGCCAATCACCGCCATTTCTTAGTCCCGATTGTTTCTTATTTGTTTGTTTGCCTTTTTGTGTGCAAGTCATGCTTAAAGAAAAACTAACTTAAATGAACTAAACTCAAAAACAAAAGAAGCGACGCTCTTCACCAGCAAAGCAATGGCCTGGGCTAATCAGGTGAGCTGAAGCAACCTGGTGAAGGAAAGTCCCAGTTTTTCCCCCTAAAGCCACCATTCCAGACCAGCCACATTCTTCCATGTGCGAAATTCCACCACAAGACAAACATGGCAATTGATACAATGCACTTATTTTTCCAATGGAAAATAATGCCTCATTAACTCACTAGGAGATTATGACTTCTATAAACTCTGATAGGCGCAATGAACCTAAAAGATTCCATTTAGCAAAAGATGGTGAAGTTCTCCAGTTGACTGAAATCAATGATTGACAGGACTCAGTAACCAAATCCACTACTGGGGTCACAGAACCTCAGTATTCCCTCACCATCCATCCCCCTGAGTCAGGGATATCGAGCGCAGAAGGCATTGACCGGCAATATGTCGACATAGATCACTGAAAACCACACCAGGAGATTGCTTTTAATTGCACATCTAATTCAAAAATTTGCTGCACACTCAAAATCACACAGACAACCAAGGAACAGCAATACTACAGTGAAATACAGTCTACAGAGTGCAGTTCTCATTAAAACATCCCTTCTTAATCACAAGTAAATTAGGCACGGCAGATCAATTGAATTGGCCACACTGCTGGAGCTGAAGATTGGATTAATCTTAAAATAAAGATAACGGGTCTATTCCTTTTTACCAAAACATGGAATTTGCTAGATAATGACAATATTACAAATCACAAGGCCCCCAGAATTCACTGGAATTTCACAGAATACTGCCCACTGGGATCCTTGAATCCCTGTTAAATGCCAGTTGAAACTAATTTTAAATCCAACGGCCGAAAGCCTTTTCCCACGGGTTTACAAGGGACTGCCCAGATGGCAATTAAGCAGCAGTAATATTAAATAAATAGGAGAACCACTTGTGCATGATTTTAGGAGAGCCGTATGCATAGTGGAGCTTGAAACGGTGAATTTGGCTGACAGATTGCAGCTTACAGGCGGCTAATAACCCAAACCATGCAAACTGAGTATTTAGATATGGAAAAGCAATTTTGAAATGACAACACATAGACAGCAAAGATAGTTCAGAGATTTCGCAGTAACGTAAGCTTTAATTAGGGATGGGGAAGGGCCTTTGAAGTGGTCGTGCTATGAAAAAAAATAAAATAAGGGCAAGTGATTGAGTGCTATGTCTGTATCCTTTCTCCTTAGCAAGCAGCCAACCTTACGCTAGCAGAGTGGAACAATCAAGGAATTGACATGATATCTTGTATGTTTTTTTTTCTGAATGTATTGCTCATGTAGGAGAAAAAAAAAAAGCTCCTTTCAGCACTATGGCTGCTGCAGAACCTGACGGAAAACAGGATTTCTTTCAAAGCAGCCTAAAATTAAAGCCAAGCACTACACTGGGCTAGCACGCAGTGTTGCTATATATAGCCTCCTTAGTGTTGTGCGCTGCGCCAATAGTTTACGAAGTTCTCAGCAATTATGATCTTTCAGAATCGTTTCCTCTGAAGGTTTAAGCGCCGCGTCCTCAAAGCTTGGAAACGACACAGTAGGGAGTAGTATGCTGCAATCTACTTGGCTGGGAATGCATACTGAAGTCCTTCGTTTGCGAGAGAAATTCCAATTTTGGCCATTTTCCGAGTGACTGCTGGGCCAGAGAGGTTGGTGGCTACTGAACTTTCAGACCAGGGGCAAGGTGAGTGTAATGTCCGGACAGGCTTTTAGTAATGCCTCTGTGTTAGGAGAATGGTTGGGTGGTTTTGCAACTACAATCTTCCCCCACTCCCCCCCCCCACACACACACACACACACACACACACGTGTAGATTGGGAGGATCCTCAATCATGGTAATTGTGCATGCCTGTGTGTGTGTGTGTGCATGTGGGTGTGTTTCTGTTCTTGTACTTGCTGCACAGTGAGAACCAGAATACATTTTTTTTTTCAACAGAGTGGGGATATTATTGGAAAGTGAGGTCATTTTCACCTGTCCTCACAACAACAAAGGTAAACTGTGACTTATTAGTTAAGGTTAGGAATAAGGCTATAATTAAGGACAGGTGAAGGTTAGGGTAAGGGTTTGGGTTTGACATGCCTTGGTTATTGTTAAGTTTATGGAAGGTCTATAGAGACACACAAAGAAGGAATGGAAGTCAATGTAATGTCCACAAAAGGATATAAGAACAACAATGTGTGTGTGGATGTGCGTTTGAGTGCCTTGGTGTGTGTGTGTGCGTGTGTGTGTGTGTGGCCGGGGAAGGGAGGGAATGCTGTCTTACTGAGTACTGAGCATACACTCTTACTTTTATAAAAGATCTTAAACAATAGACACCTGAGTAGAAAACATGGACATCAAGGCCTCCCACAATATTTGTCCTCTACACTTTGCCAATTATCCAGCTCTGGCTGTCCCACAATGCCCTGGGCACTAAACAGGAGGTTCCTGCTATGATTGTATAGTCTTTTTTTCTTTCTTTTTTTTGTTCTTTCTTAAAGCAAGCAAAGTCTGCCTGCAATCAAGAGCTGAATAGTGCAGCCTAACACAGGCAGATAAATAAAAAAGTAAATAAACAGACAAATAAATAAATAAAGTGTCTTTGCCAGCCGACAGCTTGAGATGGCAGCATTTTCAGCAGAAGGACACAGCGCTCAACGCCTTTTTTTTTGGCTGAGAGGAACGAGAGTACAGAGCATATGCAGACTAACGGGCGAAAGAGCGACAGAGCCGGTGGGGGGGGGCATCCAAATCCTTTAATCAAGCCAGAGATGAACCAGAGGCTGCCTCAGACGCACAGGCAACCACAGGCTGGGGACCACCTAACACACACCAGCAAGAAAGGAGCCGCGACTTAGCGCCCTTTGTCTCACACCAGAGAATAGCCAACAGAGTTAGGCTGACATAACTTGGGTGATTTTTCTGCACAATTTCTATGTATAATTTCTTATAATTATTATGGATCATGGGCAATGGACCACTGAAGTGCATCAGGCGTCACCTGGTTTGGATCCTCACCAGTGGGGGAGCCGGTGATGCCAATTCAATTTTTATTATTCCAGTTTTGATAAATGTAGACAGTGTTACTATTTACCCTTCCATTGCATTGATTAGTACATTGTGTACTTTTCTGGTATTGAGTGATTTACAGCCAGACTCAAGGACAGTAATCTGTGTCACAGGTTGAATTAGGTTCGCTTTACAACTCAGTCCATTTTGAAGTCAAAGTCATGTTAGATTGTTAAGTATAAGACCCGCGTTCGATTAGTCAATCTCTGTGAAATGACATACTGTGTCTTTAATTGGAGTTGAAAATAAACCTTCTTACGCTTGACTGCATTAAAACCGACAGGAACCGCACAATACAAACATTTTACGAATCATCAAATATGACAGCAAATACTCCCCAACCACTCCACTGCAACCAATTCACGGGAGGCCCTACGGGGTTGCGCCAACCTCTGGACCAAAATGGTAGTGCAAGGTTAAATAAGTCCATTAGAACATGGATTTTTCTTTGTAGAGAATGAAAAAAAGACCAGATGAGCCGTTCGCAGCACCTTTCAATAAGTACAGTCTTGAGTTCCACATTTCCATTTATAACTGAAATGAGACGCATATAATTGTCAGTCCTCAGGACAAAGTAATTATTCAGTGGCTAAATCATCGGACAGAGCCAAAGCAATATGCTAATACACATAGAGATGCTTAAACATCAATTAAGCAAAAAAAAAAAAAAAAAATTTACTGGAGTGGTTTCTCAAGGTGGAAAAAATTCAGGTTTTCACCATTAAGTTTTTCGAGCTCTCCCTGCTCAGATTGCATTACCAATACAGTTTCCAGCGCAATTCAAATTAATCTATTTCGATGAGGAACGCTCACTCTGTAGCTATATATAGGCTAAGCGACAGTTAATTGAAATTATCAATCATTTATGATTATCATTACCAGTTGTAAGGAAGACAGCTTAAATACAACTTATGTTCAACTTTCATGCAGAAGTTCTGGGAAGCGGATTTAAATAATCACTTTAAGTCATAATATTTTAAACATTAAAAACAGCCCGCACACAAACGTACAAAGAGATCGATATATTGAAGATGTGCAAAAGCTGCTATCGTGGCATTGCTCGTTTAAAAGGCTACAGTGTCTGTCAGACATCGAATTATGCCTCAAACACACAATAAAGACGAAACATATTTTTTCAAAAAAGAAAAAAAAAAAAAATCAAAACATAAAATCATTCCAGGAAAAAAAAGAAGAAAATCCGCAAAACTTAATATGACATTTACTGTGAATCACGTAATAATTGCATCCCCTTCAAACAAAGGCAAATGAAGCGTGGTAACAAAAAGTCGCGATATTCTAACAAAAGAAATATCTGAGATGAAAATGATCAAAAGGCAAATGATGCACGCGACAGTAGTTCTAACTTGAGGAGAAAGCGGTATTAAAATATTGCACTTCAACTCACCTTGAGCTGCCGTTCCTCGGATGCTGAATACACTTGCTATCAAAGTAGCCACATACCAAATCATAGTACTATCGCCAACCAGAGAGAAACCTCATTATATCTCAAAGTGCCCCTTTCGACAAATCTTTCATAGCCGAGCCCTTTTGGACGGCAAACGCACAATCTCCCACTGACACCCTTGTGCTCATGCCCCTCGCACGTTTTCTTCAGCGCATCCCTTCATTCCGTTCCCACCCCTTCTCTCCGTTTGCATCCTCTCTGTCCGAGACACAACACCTGCACCACACTGAGCTGATCGCTGCTCCAGCAATTTTTTTTAAAGCGAGATACGGTGAAACCGAACTTGGGGATTGTAGCGTTCTGTCTGCCTCCGCGATGTCTCATTGGATAGAGTGAGTACTTCAGTGGGCGTGAATCCGTCCCTCCTACTACAAACCCACTGTCGGATGCCAGGAGGACAAGGCGAGCCCTGATTCAAGGTGAGTTGGAGTGTGCGGTTGCCCAGGAGCCGCAGTATCATGCGCAATGACAGAGCTGGGTTTGGATCTACCCGTCCCATCGTCCCGGCTCCTTTGTCTAGAATTTGCAAGCACAGAGAGAGCATTTGAGAGCAATGCTATTGCAATCATTTTATATGTATAGGGCACTGAATTTTCTTCTGACAAAGGAGACCTCGCTACTTGTAATGTTGGGTTCTGAAGAGTACATCCTTCAATTTTCTAATATGAATGGCAATAAATATGTTTTGAGGTTATCTGTGAGCTATGCATTTAAATGCCAATAATAACTGAAATGGTTCATAAAAGGAAAAAGCTGGTACTATACTTGAAAAACTGTGTGTGTGTGTGTGTGTGTGTGTGTGTGTGTGTGCGCGCGCGTGTGTGTGTGCGTGTGTGTGTGTGTGTGTGTGTGAGCGTGTGGACTTGAATGGACAGCTAATGAATTTGAAATAAATTTTAAAAATAGAAGCAGACTGTATCTCCCATCTGGGAAAATATCAATCACTGGACTCTTCGCAAAATGAGCTCAGTGTATTTTCTTCTTTCTCTCTTTTGTTTCAATACAGCTGACAGCACTGCTGGAAGCAGATCACAGATGAACAGAAATACTTGTGAAAGTGAAAAAAAATGCCTTCATGCCTGTCACATTCATGCGTTTACATATTTGCTTTCACTGACTGAACGCAGAAACCGCATCAGTGATGTTTTTCATTGCGCAGCCTGACTGAGATGAAATCTAATGACCGTCTCTCAGTCGTTACCTAACAGAGGACACCATAATTATATAGTTCAATATGACACACAGTCAGGAAAAAGGGGAATGGTAAGAATGTTTTTTTTTTTCAGGGTTCAATGTTCCCTCACTAGGTTATAACCTGTACCTTAAAATAGTAATCTAAAGACAATGGGTGTATTTCTGAGTCGACTGCTTCAGCAACAAGTTACCATACCTCTGTGGCCTCAATTTTTGTGCATTTTTCCCTGACAATACAGCATAAATTCACTGACAGCAGGTAAAATATTTTACTGCCTTTGGAAATCATTTGTTTCTTCTAATGACAAAACATAATTTCACAGCACGTGAGAATGTATAAGTAGTCTATCTTCACTGAGGACATAAAATTTATGTTTCAGATGATAATCTTCAACGGTACATTTCATGAAGATTAAGTTCAGTCCATTTATTTGCCATTCATAAAAATACATTGGAGTTAGGGGGTGGCTGAGCCTCTCCCTATAGAAAACTCCATGACAGCACAAGAAATATACGCAATTTACACAGAGCATCAAGATGCATGTCATATGACAGTGCTGAAACTGAGCACAAAAATGTACCCAATACCAAACATCACATTGATGTGCCAAACACAGACATAAATATGCAAAATAAATGGTTGATTTATCAATAAATAAGCAAAGTCAAGTTTGTCACAAAGCAGTTGGACAATTAAGTATTTGGGTGCCTTATGACTGAATTTAAAAACTGGACTACCTTGTTGTGAAAACTATTCTTGAACCTCTTTGAATGAACAGTAGGATTAGACATAGATTTGTGCGGGTCCCCCCAAAATAAAAGTATTAAGTTGTTGCCTAGATGGCTAGGGTTCACAATGACGTGTTTTATTGTGTCAGGACACCTAGTCTTGTACAAGTCCCCCTGTTGTGCCAGTTCAACCCCAATCATATTCTTGGCAGCTCCCACAGCTTTATCTGTCCATTTCAATCCTCTTTTGAGCAGCTTTCACACCACAATGTTGTGCAATCAATCAGTACACTCTCTACTGTGGAGCTGTAGAAATGAATCTGTTTTGGGGGTAACTCTGGACTTCGTAAGTGTTGGGCCCTCTAGATAATGGTGGAACAATTAAGTGAGCATGTGAGATCCCTAGTTATATTAAAACCTAAGAATTTAAAGCAGCCAACAATCACAGCAGTGGTCCCTTTAATGATTAAAAGCATGCGTGCTTCTTACTTTTTTCCTCTGTCTTAATGTTTTAAAAACATTAATATCAAGATTTTTGTCATTGCACCAGTGGAAGAGTTCTGTCATCTTATCTTTGCAGCAGAACCTCTTATGTATCATGCCAATTATGGTTGTATTGTCTGCAAATTTGATAATACAAAAAAATTATCAAATTTTGCATGACAGCCATTTATCGAAAGAATGTATTTAAGTGGACCAAGGATGCAACCCTGAGGCATACCGTGTTCAGGACTGAAGTGGATGAGGTGTTTTCTCCAATCCTTACTGCCTCTGGCCTCCCTGTTCTCAGTTCCTAGTGTTTGTTACAGTCCCCACAGACCAATTTACACAAAACTTGCAAAGCTGATGTCTGCGATCCCATAACCTATTTTTTCTGATGTTTTACAGGAGCAATTAAGGTGAAACATAAGCAACTGAAGACACAACTGCTCTGTTGCATGCACAACTAAGGACAAGGAATAGAAATTAGCTGCTGAAAAGGTTACTGCCATTGCCAAGGAGGTGGTGGTTATGGGTTTTACCTTGTCTGTCTGTCTGTCTGTCTGCCTGTCAGTCATCATGTTCTAAACAGATTTAAATGGAATTTTATATGAAGATTGGTACTGAGCCATGGAAGCTTCACATCTTGAGTCTTTTCTAAATTGTTTTCCTACACAGTCCAGCCATCCTTGTCAGTGTCTCCTTCCTTTCCCTAACTGCTTCTAATTATTGTCTCATGCTTGGCTCCTCCCTTTGTGCTCTTACCTGTTACCTGTTGTTAATAGACATCTAGTGTATTTACTTCCCTGGTCTGCATCTTCCCTTTGCTATTTTGTTTGCACCCATCCTTGGTGTCAGCTATGAAGAAAAGCAACTCACTCTTTAATAGGCAATCTCTTCCCAGTGTTTGCGGTCCTGGCGAGTGGCTTCCTCCAGTCTCTCCAAACTCCAGTTCAAAGGTGTGCACCTGCCGTCGAGTGCCCTGGTTCATGTGACTTGTCTTCACTGTTGCTGACCTCGGACCAGTGCCGTCGACAGCGCCTTGCCTGTCCCCCCGGCGATCCTGTTTGGTCCTGCCTGACTTTTGGACCATCTTCTGACGAAGCCTCCTCTAAAGGGCCTTTGAGTTATTCCTCTACAATTTGTGAAGAAGTCTATTCAGCTTTATCAGTGATCTGTGTTTGGCTCTAGTTCTGAGATTCGTGACAGGAAGAGTTCACTACATTTTGCAAACCACTTTGGCCAAAAGATACAACTAAGTTGAATACCTTATCTGAATCATTAACGGGGGCCTTCTGGTTGTTTGTGATTTGCTTTGTTGGAAAGCAGTTTCAATGCACTCAAGATACAAGCTCAAAATACATTAATAACTGCTACAATAAGTATTTGGCACTAATGTGTTTGAAGTCTTCTGGGAAACTCATTGGTAAGGCTTCCTAACTGATGACCATGAAAGTTACAGGACTGTACAAATGAGCCTTTTCTTTGCATTGTATTTGAAGAGATATGGATTCAAATGCTCAACCTTCTTACTGTGAGGCAACTGTGCAACCCACTGCACCACTGTGCCATTCCAAACATCTTAATACTGATTTTAAAACTCATTGGCCAATGTTAATATCATCAGTTGTTAAAATAAGTAATAAATTTACTGCATCTTATAAGAATATGCCTGCTTATAAAAATTATGTGTCAGTTAATTATCTAAATTATTTCATGTGTATGTAAAACACGACTTCTGTTCTGCATCTATGTATTAGATGGTCAGTAAAATAGCTGACTTAGTTCAACCCTTAATTTCATTGCAGACAGTAATTATCTGGAGAGCATTTTTTCAATTTATTACAGACTGTTGATACCATCAATTTCACACTGACTGTTTTCTGGAGTTTGTTTCAAACTAAAACAGGAGTGGTTTTAGCTATCTTAAGCTATGGGTTTCCTTCGAAATTTGTGTAATATAACTGGTAATTTTTCATGGCAGGCTTGATGAACGATTATCAGGGTATGGTCTTTGCATTACTGCCTAGTTTAGGCAATATTTCTAATGGAAAACCTGGTGAACTGCCAATCCCATTTACTCTAAATATGCTGACCTCAGTGTATTTTTATTGTAGACAGGTCATCGCCATTTGAATCATACTGCACACAGGGAACAACACCACTGTTGTTCTAGGTTGTGCTATTATTTCAAAGTCTTGTGTCAATCTGGCTGTAGCGGTATGTGACACCTTATGCGAAAAACAGAGTATAAGGAATATCTTAGACAGCCCTTTTCAATAATTAGCAGGACAATATGTCAAGATGCTCTAGGAATGCGAAATCAAGCAAAGTTCAAAAAATCACTGACAGCTGAATTTTGGGAGCCAACATAACAGGCAAATGGAAAGAATACAGTGGTGTGAAAAAGTATTTGCCCCATCCCGATTTCTTCTATTTTCATTGTTTGTCATATTTCAAATTTTAATGTAAGACAAAGACAACATGAGTCCACACAAAATGCTGCTTTTAAGTGATCATTTCATTTATTGAAGGTAGAGAGTGATTCATAGCCTACAGTATATCACCAATGTGAAAAAATAATTGACCCCCCCCACCCTCCCTAACCTAAAAACTGGTTGTGCCACCCTTGGCAGCAACAATTGCAAACAAGCATCTGCAGTTACTAGAAATGAGTCTTTTGAGTCTTTTACATCACTGTGGAGGAAATTTGGTTCACTCTTCCTTACAGAATTGTTTTAATTCAGCCACATTGGAGGGTCTGCAGGCATGAACTGCCTGTTTAAGGTCATACTATAGCATCTCAATAGCATTCAAGTCAGGCCACTTCAAAAACCTTCATTTTGTTTCTTTTGAGCCAATCAGATGTGGACTTGCATATGTGCTCTGAATCAATATCCTGGTGCAAAACCAACTGTGTTTTAGCTTAAGGTCTTTAACTGAAGGCTGGACACTCTCCCTCAGGATTTTCTAATGGAGGGCAGAATTCATGGCTTCATCAATTATAGAAAGTTGCCCTGGTCCTGAATCAGGAGGCTGGCAACTTTGAGTCCCATTTTCTCAAAAGCCCCAGACCATCAGTTGCCCTGGTCCTGAATCTACCACCACCATGTTTGATTTTTAGGATGATCTTCTTATCGTTCCAATTTGACCCATCAGTCTACAAAACTTTATGCCAAAAGTCTTGGGGTCATCTAGGGGTTTCTTTTGGCCAATATAATATGAGCCTTTGTGTTCTATTTGGTCAGCAGTAGTTTTTGTCTTGCAGCTCTGTCATGGATGCTATATTTGCCCAGCCTATTGGCTATTGTGGAATCATGAACACCGACCTTAACTGAGGCAAGTGACACCTGCAGTTCTTTAGATGTTAGTCTGCGTTCATTTGTAACTTCTTGGATGAGTCTTTGCTGCGCTCTTGGTGGAGTTTTTGTGGGCCGGCCACTCCTGGAAAGGTCCACCGCTGTTCCAAGTTTTCTCTATTTATACTGAGTGGTCCTTTCTGTGGTTTGCTGGACCCCCAGAGTCATAGCATTGGTTTTGTGGATCCAGTCAATTTGAAGGCGCACTGCTGGTAGATATACCGGAAAAGCCAATCCGCGCCTATGATAAATGTTTCGTTTGAGCAATTCTTGCATACAAGAAATTCCCACTTTATACAAGAAATGCCCATTTCTTGTATAGCAGAAATACGAAGTTCACACCCACAAGCAATGTTATATTTAGTATATTTTCCCAATGATTGAAAATCACTGTGATACAACCCATTCGATACAAATTTGGTATCACACCTGTGTAATAAAGCTTTTTTTGGGTCGTGACTGGTCAAATTCCGTCCATTGGCAAACATCAAACAATGTGCTCACAAAGCCAATTGTGCTAGAAATGTCCATCATTGCTGGTGTTTACCGCTAGTTGACCGTCTATTTAAGTCAACGGGATGAATAATTTGTTAGCTAGCATGTTAACGCCTTTGGCAAGTAAAGTAATGAGTTACACGTGTAGCTGTTACTGTACACACTTGAATTTATTAATTTAATGGTGAAAAGTATTAGCATGCTAACTAGCGAATTATTCATCCAATTGACTTAAATAGACTGCCAAATAGAAGCCAATGCTATTTTTCCATTTTCCAAATAATATGTTGCTGACATTAATGGGATAAATAGGATCTCAAATTTGTGAGCACGAGATATGAAATTTATGAAACTCAAGTGGTAATTTTCATTTATTCCTCACCGAAAGCTTGAAAAAAATGAAAATGACTACTCTCATTGCATAAGCTTGATATTTTGGGCTCACATTGGAGATTCTCTGTATATAATTTGTATAAAGGATGAGTCTAACGGCAACTTCAAAGAGCAAGAACAAAATGAACAGTTAAATCTATCCCATGACTTCGACGGCTGTAGGAAAAAAATTCCAGTTTACTCTTCATAATTATTATCAATTCATTAATACCAGATCAATGTAATTCTTGGATCATGAGTATTCTCAGTTTATGCATACCAGAACTGTACAATTCTAGGTCACAAAGAAATGACCGTTGTACAAACATGACCACCTTCTGGTAAACAAGAAATAGACATTTCTCGTACATACTAGCAGTGCATCTTCAAATTGATGTGATCCGGTTTTGTAACTCCTTCCGGACTGATAAATGAGAAAATGTCAGTGACTTTGTTTCTCACCCATTTTTGAATTTCTTCAGATCGTTGCATTATGTGCCACTTTTTGCCAATTTCTGCATTTTGTGCTTGCATGGGTTATATTTGTCTAATATTAAAATGAGATGATCTGAAACATTAAGGCATGGGAAATATGCAACATTAGAAGAAATCAGAATGGGGGAAAAAAATTCACAGTACTGTATATTTCACACATTGTATTCTAATGCTCTTATATCCAGTTTCGCAGATTAATACCTTTATCTCAGCCACATACCTTTAATGAATAGTCCACACATTTTGACTCCTTCATCACTGTGGAACACTGTAGAGAAACAGTAATTACAGCTCACTGATTTTTGCTATCTTATGAGATTATTTGTTGGCTGCATAGTCCACTCCACAGTTTACAACCCTGGCAGGATTTACAGCACATAAATTACGATTGATTCCATGTTGTTGGTGGGGTCAATAAAATTAATTCTTAAATTAGTAAGACAAATAGAAACCTACCACTGAGCTGAGTTTTTCTGTTCAACACTACATATGGTTTATAATGTAACCTTGCTTATGGTTTCAACTTTCTGAAAATCAGGAAATCCGTTGCACTGGTGATCAAAAAGTGATGCGTCATAAAGTGTGATGTCAGCCCCAGGTAGTAGTACATACCCAGGAAGAAAAACCCTTTATATATAGTTAGGATTAAAAAAATATATATTTTCAACATAGAAGCTCAATCCAGCAAACATACTAATCAATGCCAGTAATAACAGTCAACTATTTTCAAAGAGACTTGGAGAGAAGGTAAACTGGCATTGACATTTTTTTCTACAAGTACAGGAAGGTACTATGACCAGTTCAGACTATTAAAAGCACTGTTACATTGAAAGATGTTCCAGTACCAGAGAAAAAGAATAATTTGCGTTGCCTGGGTAAGGTTCACACTTTTCCTGCAAAATTAGCTCTTTGTGGTGTCATTGTTTTCAGGCCCGTATATTACACAGGGAGGATGTGTCATCCACTGTGGTGGCTACATGTGAAAGCCTCATCGTGCCAGAGTGGATTAGGTCAGGACACCTGTGGTCCAGTCTCATTTAGTTCTTTCCAGGCTCCTAACTATTTTTTATACCATCAGCCAGCTGGTCGAATAAGCTGCACAGAACCACCTTCTGTATATTCACAGAGGGAAATTACACGCTGGGCTGACATTTGGATTATTAATGCAGAGGAGGGTAGCTGCTGAGTAGCTCACATGGTAAAGGTGCGGCTTGCTGTGCAGAAGTGACCACCATGGTTTTGGGGTTGAATCTGGTCCTGCCAGTGGCAGCTGTAAGCCACTTTTTTTTTCATGTTGTGTTCGCAATCCTGGCATGCACAGAGATAGGGCAGAGGAGACCCGAAAATATGCTTGTTTGAGGAGTTACCCACGGGCACCCCCTTGGCCAAGACAGATCCTGTTAAGGCCAGCACCATCACCAGTGGCCACATGCTGCTAGGGGATATGGTAGGGATTCAGTTCATCAGGGTGGTATTGTTCATTACTTCAGCCAAGCCAACTGGATTTAGACGCCCATAGTTATTCTCAGAATAAGCACATATTTTGGTTTCATCTGCCCACATTCTGTGCATTCGGTGATCACGATTATGGTGAAAAAAAGCAGCTGGCAGGTACGTATTGTGGAGGAGAACTGTGAACAGTCAGAGTTAGCCAGAACTGGCAGTATACCTTGTGAACGAGTATTGCTTGTACACTGCTCATAAATAGGACATTCCAAATTCAGGCAGAATTGGAAATGCCACAGAAAAAAAAAGGAGGCGTTTCAAACAGAGAAATACATTGAGTGCCCTTCCTGAGAGACAACATTATTACATTTTGCATAGTCTCAGTGTCTCAATTTGAAAATAAATAATAGTAGTAGACCTGACAATTTGAATAGACCTGACAAGTGATGAGAGATTGATAACTTGGACAATCAGCAAACTACTGCAACAAGCTCACAACATGGAAAGGTCAGTTTGATATTTGCCCCATTCCAAATTCAAGACTAAATTATCTCCGTTATTTGTGAGAATTGTAACATTTTGTGGTTTTAACACTGTTTCTGAAAATTATGAGCAATATTATAGTGTGACACTATTCCAGATCAGTTCTGTGTATTACAAAAGTAAAAACCAGAAAATTCATATTTGCTCCACAGAAGGGAAGAGAGTGAAGCCCACAGTTGAGACTAAGGCTGCTTGTATGGGCTTTTTCTGTGCAATGATTGCGCATTTCAGAAGCCGAAAGTCATAGCTAAGACAACGGATGGTCTGGGGCAACATTCGGAGCATTCTGGAGCGTGCTGTTGAAACCCAAAAGGTATTCCCAATTTGAGGAAACAAAATAAAAATGTGGGGTGGGGAAAAAAGATGTTAAAAAGAAACTTCACTTCAGCATGCAGATACAAACATACCGACTCAGCAAACCTTAACCAAAGAAAGGCAAACAGGCCTAAATCTGTCAGGCTAATAAGTTCATTTGAGCTGTGATTTCATATATTTCAGTAAGTTTCAGAAACCCATTAAAACTTGCATAATTAGTGAAATACTGTGATGAGTGCTTACATATAGGATAGAAAATGTGGCAAGACTCTCCCGAGACAGTGTACCTATGCAAAATCTCCATTCGATTCATGTAGCAAACTTATAACTGAAGATTAAAATAATGCTACAATGGATCTGAATTTGGCTTTACACCATTTGTGCAGGAATAGGAAAATGAGCAACTTTTTTTTCCATCCGTCTCCAAACAGACAAAACGTGCTGCCCTCATCGATTTATGAATCTCAGCTCTAAATAGGTCACTCCATCTCTAGGCACTGCGCATCACTGCAGAAAACACTCTTAAAATACATCACGGTTCACTATGCCCTGAAAACAATATCACACACAGGTGGCCTGAGTGGTGCTCTCAGTAAAGGATTGCCAGAGCAGTCCCTCAGTTGCAGATTCAATGCTGTGCTGTAATTAATCATTTGGCCATAATTAAGAGTGCACATTGGTAGTGTATAAAATCTCAATTTTGAAAAAGTTGGCAAATCATGGAAAATTCAAATAACATCAAAAAGACTGATTTGAAGAGTTTTTTCACCCCTTATTACACTGAAAAGAGTACAGCAACACATTATTTGATGCTTGAACGTGAATTTATTTTCTTAATGAAATTAAACAATATAATGGCTGGACGTTGAGTCCAAAAAAGTTGGCACAGTCGACTGTTTATCACTGCATAACGTCACCATGTCTTTTAATCTGAGGCATTTGTGTACTGAAGACACCAGTTAGCCAAGTCTAGCCAGTGGAATTTTCCCTCATTCCTCCATTATGCCAGTCATCAGCTAAACAATTGTACAGGGCCAACATGCCATCAATTTTGTTTCATAATGCTCCATACATACTCGATCAGAGACAGAACAGGGCTGCAGGCAGACTAATCTAGCACCCACACTCTCTCTTTTTGGCAGCCATACACTTGTATTCTGTGCAGTATGTGCTTTTGTGTTGTCTTGCATGAAAATGTAGGGTTGTCTCCAGAACAGACAACATCTAGGCTGCAGCATATGTTGCTCCAAAATAAATTAATATCTTTCTGCATTCATGGTGCCCTTGCAAACATGCTAGTCACTAATCCCACATGCACTGACATACCCTCATACCATGACAGATGCTGGAATTTGAACCTGACGCTGATGACAGTTTAGGTTGTCCCTGTTGGCAGTGGTTCAGAGAGTATGATGGCCTTTTTTTTTTTTTTTTTTGAGAATCACTTAAAATGTTGACTTGTAAGACCACCAAAACACATCCACTATGCCAATGTCCATCTCAAATGACTCCAAGCACGGAGACATCAGCAGTACTTTTGGACTGTGGTGATGTATGGCTTCCGCTTTGCATAATTGAGTTTTTACTTGTATGGCGATGATTGGCAAAGGTTTACCAAGTTATTTCCAAGCCCATGTTGTGATATCCATTACAGTCATATGACAGCTTTTAAGATAGTGACGTCTGAGGGATTAGAGATCATGTGCATTCAAATATGGTTTTCAGACCTTGCCCTTTACACTTCCAGATTCAGCCGAATTCCTTTCATGTTTTAATTATATTATACACTGTAGAAAGTGAAATGCCTTAAATCCTACTGATTTGTCTTTGGGGAGCTTTGCTCTCAAAGTTATAGATTATAAGATTGATAAACTACGACCCATGCTTGCTGTATGAAATTGCAAATGTTCCTTTTTACTATTATGCCATTAACTCATCTGTTCAACATCATCTGTGTCATAATGCAACTTGTTACATCATGGAGTACATTGCAGTCATCAGATTTGAAATAAGTGTACATTTTCAATAAACAATTGAATTCACAAGTGGAAAAAAATAAAAAGAATTGTGATGTTGTAATATTTTATCTATAATAAAGGGTGAATGCATCTTTCAAATCACTCATTTTTGATTTTATTTAATTCTCTACGATTGGCTAACATTTTTGGAATAAAGGTTGTACTGGCCGAGCCCAGTCTCATCCCGTCGCATCATATATTGACGCTACCTGACCAAGCGTCGATGTACGAGGCAAAAGGTTGCTTTTAGCATCCTTTATTGACGCCATTTTAAAACAAACCCTACCCCCTAACCCCTAACCCCTAACCCTTAACCCGAACCCTAACCATAACCCTCAAATAATGACGCCAAAAGCTTCCTTCTGCCTTGTATATCGACGCTTGGTCAGGTAGCGTCAATATATGACGAGTCCGGATGAGAATGTGTTGACTGGCCTTGCCCTAAGATATTATGGCTGCTAACTGCTCAGTCAAGCAGGTTAATTGCACCACCAACTCCACCCAATGAGGTGTCACAAGCTCAGCAACACTCAGTAACAGATTTTTTAAAAGTAAACATTTACTTGCAGGACAATGTGTGACCACACATGCTCATTTACAGCAACGGCAAGATAGTCCACACCAGGCCCTGTATTCATAAACCGTGCGCAAGTTACGTTGTGCGTAGGCTTAAGTACGTAAGAGCTCAGTACACGCGTAGAGGAGGTATTCAGAATCGATGCGCAGGGTTCCACTTAGCTCTGACGTGCGTGAGCGCTGAGATAAGCGCCAAGACTGGGAAACACCCTCGGGGTATTCCCTCTGAGCATGCGCTTTGCTCAGTGGAGAAGAAAGAGCACTGCAAGTAGCCTATCTCTGTTAAGCGAAAAAAAAAATAACAACTGTGGAACCATGTGAAACGTTTCGCTTCAAACACCGTTTGTTGGTCTAGCTATATACAAAACGGACAGTTACATTGGTGGAGGAGCAGTATTATTGGCCTAATATCAAAATGGTAATATGGTCATTTTGAAAGTGAAAGAAAAAATGTGAATGGGGGGCAGTGCAGCAGTGTAGGGTTTGGCAACTCTTTGAACTGGGTAAAATTGTTTAGAAATCTATCATGTTGCACACGATGCACACCTGCGAGGCAGCAGGCACAGCACCACCACGTCCGTCCACCGGTTCAATCCACTCGCTCACTTCGCCGACTTCTTTCAGAACGGTACTTTGAGTATAGTTCCACATCATCGAGCAAATCTAGAGGATTGGCTCGATCTCGAAACAACCTTTCTCTTTGCAATTGTTGACGAGCACGCAATCGGTAAAATGCTGCTGCAAATTTGGATTTCGTCTTACGAATGGGTATATTACTAGTCCTCGGCATACTTAGACTTATGCATGAAGTTACGACTCACATAGCGCTAAGAAGGGTTTGTGAATACCAACTTTTTGCCTGCGACTACACCTAGCATTAAGAGCGTGCGTAGCGCCCTAAGTACGGATTATGAATACGGGCCCAGTTAGCTGCCACTAACCCACCCTGCCCATTGCTTTATTTTGAGAGGATCTCTGAGTACCTGGAAGAAACCCACCCAAACACAGGAAGATCAAACATAGTCAACATAGCATAGCATTTCGTAACATAGCAGTGATGAGAACAGGCCATTCAGCGAAGCCGCTCTCTATTTTCCAATCATAAGATGCACTTGACGCTTAGTTTACTTAAGATA
This sequence comes from Gymnothorax javanicus, assembly GCA_029692085.1. Lineage (NCBI taxonomy): Eukaryota > Metazoa > Chordata > Actinopteri > Anguilliformes > Muraenidae > Gymnothorax > Gymnothorax javanicus. Next base: position 55,125,904 of record CM056195.1, read on the forward strand.
CTGCTAAGATATTTAAAACATGAATGCTGCACGCAGAAAGGTTTAGGTCAAGATTTGAACCTCTGACCTTTTTGCTGCAAGGCAACAGTGCCCACTGCAGAATTACACCACCATGTCATGCACATGTATGGCCTATAAAAACTATCCTGCAGGCTAGCGAATCATAAAGGCACTTTTGCATCAGGGTGATTGACAACCGATAGAACTGTACTCATGGGCTTAAATGCCACAGGAGTATTGTTAGTTGCAGTAAGTGCAGTATTTTGTTTAATCCTGCTATTGTTGTTCTTGGTTAATTTAACAGAGCAGTTTTGTTAAATCTCACCTGTGCTACATTGAGTGAGCACTTCTGCTGACATGGAGTAGACTGTCGCCTCTGTGAGCTCGGTCTCATGTCTGCTGCAGCTGTCAGCTGTTTCCTCTGCTCTGGCCAGGGTCCATCGCTCCTCCTAAGCTTGGCCTGCTCTTTGTGTCACTCTAGATTTCAGAAGGGGTGGGGACTGGGTCAGCCTGTGAGCAGGTCAGCCAGGATGGTCTGTCTGTGTGTCTGTGGGCATCATCTCCACTTTACCGGAGCGACCATGTTTGTGGATCTGCCTTCATAACATGATTTTTTTACCACCCATAGACCGCATAGACCCGCTCCGACACTGCTTCTGATTGGCTCTGACCCATCATTTTTTTATAACCTTAACCATGTTACACTTCAAAACCAAATCAAACCAAAAACAGCGATGAACATTACCCAGTCAGAGGCAGTGTAAGGTGGGTCAAGGCCTAATGCGAGTGAAAAAAATCAAACATATCTACATCCTAAGCTTGCATATCTAAATGTACACAAGTTGATCTTGCAGGTTTGTGACCACTGAAATGGCTGACATTTGCAATTTCAGTCCGTCAGTCCTCATTTAACAGAAGAATGAAGTCTCGGTCTCGGTCTGAGTACAATATTACCGTGTTGTTGTAGGAAACAGTGAGTTCTCTGCAAAAAAGTGAAATAAGTAGTGCCATACAAAACATATTGCCATGCATTTGTCTTCAAGAATCTGGGTGGGTAATATAGTAACTACATGTCAGTATATTGTCTGTCTCCACATGACTAGGGGAGCACGTACATGTCTGTATCTGATGACAGACCCCAGCAGGAGATTACTGTCAGTGTCAGTGTAGTGAGCAGAGGGACTGAATGGAGGGTGTGTGGGAGCTGGCTCACACTCAGTTCAGCAGGGCCATCACTTCAGATTTATGTATGGGGGGCGAAGCGTTTTGAATGGGGTATGATCAGGCTTGCTCTCCTGCCTTGTATTGCTGTTTTTAAGGTCACTTATGGTGCTTTTTTTCCGATTGAACATAATTCCGTACAGTCTTTAAAACAATGTTATTAAGGTTGTAGCAAAAAACCAAAAGCAAACACAAACTGAACATTTGCTACCAGTATCCAGCTATATTCTTACTCCTCATTCACTATGCATTGTTTGAGTGGGTGGTGATTCAGTGGCGCTGAGGCACTGCTCTGATTGGCTGTCTCACCGCAGCATAAATGAGTCTAAAATGGGTTGCATTATGCAAATTAATCTGATTGTGACATCAAAGGGGTACAGCATCAAAACAGGTCACTCAAGCACATAATTTCTCAGGCAGGGCACTCCAGCGACAATGCTTCGACAGCCTGGATTCAAGTTTAGAGAGATTTAAGGTAAAGAGACGACCAAAGTTTATGTGTAAAGGCAGGAATAAAAGTCACTTTTATAATATTGGAGCTATAAACTAATAAAGTGCATTATTTGGTGAGAAGTACATATTAGGGGGGGGCTATAGTAGGCCTAGTGATGGCCTTGTTGTCCAATTAGGGGTTGAGGCCAAATGGATGAGAGCAGACGGCAAAAAAAAGTCTGTATCACCCAGTCTATTACCAGTCAGGGGCATAGGGGCCCATTCTGTACCATGGTTCACCTAGGGGCCACGCCGTAAAAATTCCACTGTTCTGGATATCTGACTGTGATCCCACAGCCACCCTCCCATCCCACCCACCGCTTTATATTTTTATTGTTTTTGGTAGTAATGCTATGCACATTTTGGCCCTAAAAGCTTATGTTTCTGCTGACTCTCAGCTTGGGTAGCCTGTGGATGTAAAGTGGCAACGATAAAATATAATATTTGTGTATCGTATATTGCTTTAGTTTCAGCGGTCCTTTTTGACACTAAAATTGCAAGGAATAGCAAAGAAGCAATCAAAAAACAATTTTGTTTATTGTGTTTATCTGGTATGCAGGCATATTGTTTGGTCTCTGTAATGAAAAATGAAAGCATGGGGAAGGCAGTGCTTTTGAATAAGAATGACTGCATGGACAGACCTAGTTTAAGTGTAGGTGATCACACTGAATCACATAAAATTAAGTGATTCCTCTCTTTAATTAGCTACTTCAACAGCATGTACTGCAACAATACAACTGCACGGTATTATCATAACAATAGAGAACCATGCTGCGATTAATTTCCCAACTGTAATTTATTTAATCATCAAATAGACAGTCAAGGTATAAAAGTAGGCACAAGAGAGGGTTGTTTATGCCAAAATATACAGTACACAGGTAAAGGTCCCTTGTGTGTGAAATGTTTTTATTTCATTTTGAAGTTAACTGAAGATTAGGAGACATTGCTACCTTTGCTAGTTTCAGAAAGCACAGCTGTCAATTTTACATCCAGCCTCCTCCATGTTAAAATAGAAATGATCATGCTCATTGATGTGCATAGTTTGCTTTTAAAAGGAACAGAAAGAGAGGAAAGACTGACTGACTGTTACATTTTCATCTCCCTAAAAGAGGCAATTAACTATTTAACTCACTAAATCCTAGTCTTTTTAACTTTGCACCTCATGTTTCAGTTCAACCTCTCCCGTCAATCTAGCAAATATGAATGTGACCACATAATAAACAGTCTGGGGGTCCATGCTTAGACTGTGAAGATGAGCCCCGCGTCACTCTCTCTAAGTTTTCCGCCTCAAGAGGTCAATGCCTTACCTCACCAATCAAGGGGTCTGTCTTCAGTCGTAAAAATTAAATTGTACAGTGAGCTCCACTTAAAACACAAAATTTATTGGGGTTTTAAAACCGAATACCTAGTCCTTCCGCATCCAACAGGGAAAACAATTGAGAGTCTAGCAGCAATGTTCCGTGGCCCGGAAATTTCCGACAGCTCTGCACTGATCGAGCCGTTGGGACAAAGTCACCTCCCCCCTCCCGCTCCTCCTCCGACAAATGCCGCCCGCAAACTTGCCAAAGTGCTGATGCATCACCTTCTGACCACGCCATCTCTCGACCTTCTTGATAAAATAACCCTCGAGAAGTGCAAACCCTCCATTTTCACATTGACACAAGCACGGTATAATGGCTCCCCCCCCCATCCCCCAGCCACCCCGAATTTATGGACCAGAAGTAATAGACATGGCCGGGTACCAGTTGCCATGGAGAATCATTAGTCATGGAATGCAAACAGGAATGTAGTGCTCAGGACACCCCATATAGTTGCTATTATGTTAAATCATGTTCTGTGTTGAAATGGCTAAATGACCATAAAATTTGCAAATGGATAGAATCACACGAAAACAATTTGTACATGTTTGGAATGTGCTGCTCTAACATGGTGGGGGGAAGAGGGGTTAAGCTATTACAATGAATTTCAAAATCTGTCCTTCCTGACATCACAAGGGGAAAAGACCACCCAGAATATTGAAGGAACTGATTAACTGGTTGGCTGACGCTGATCAGCCCTTCTTGCCTCTGGGTGGTCACATTTCCCATGTGATGTCAAGAGGGAACAGACTATGAAATGGCTTGGAATGGCTAACTGGCTATGCACCTGGTGACCTGTTAAGGAACCTTTAAGGTAAAAACACTTTGCAAAAGAATTTCAAGAAATAAAAATTACCTACAATATTCATTCTTTGAGAATACTTCACCTGATGATTATCATTTTTAATTTATCATCTAGTCTGGGTTTGGTGTGCGTTGTGGACCTCATGTTACTCTCAAATATTGGTTGGATTTTACACTTTGTAGCCATATCAAAGGACTAAAACAAAAAACAAAAATACACTGTAATTTTACATTCTAAGCAGAAAGAAATGGGAAAACTCCTCTTCTCACTCATTCTCTCTGTCCTTATTTAAGACACGCCATCAGAGATACACACAAGACGCGGCCAAACACCGTGGTAACACACCTCTCTCTCTCCATGGGAACCGTGCCTCATAAGTAGACTATTTTTAGTTTGGCGTGTCTGAAAAGTTGAGCTGAAGACCGTCGGCAAAGTATAGTGTTCCGAGTCCAGTGTTGAGTCAATGTACGGGCTGCCAAACACTAGCTGGAAATCATTCCTGACTCCCACTGTGAGGCACGACACAGCCCAGATTTTCAGATGAGGCAAATTAAACAAATTAGATGTTCTTTCTTGTCTTAATACTTGCAGAGGGGCAAATTCAGTAGTGTGAACTGTCCTACTTATTCATGTTGAGTGTGGAGGTCAGGGTCATATCGATGGCCTCATGCAAGAAGGGCGTAAGTGACATTTTACAAATTTTACAGGAGACCCAAAAAAAAACCTGCCACAGCACACCTGTTAAAAAATTTGCCTGCAGATACGACTTTTTAAAAAGGCATTTTAAGCCCTTTAGGATAGAAAATTGAGACTCCAGACTTGGTCAGATGGGCTAGTCTCAGTTATTCCAAAACAACCAAAAAAGTCATTTTTGACTGAAGTGTCACTTACACCCTTCTTGCATGAGGCCATTGATATCCATGAAGATATGCACATCATCGGATGAAATGCCCAAATCAAGGTTTGGTTCACGGCTTTGGGACCATAGAAATGACAGGTGGGAATGGTGAAAGTTTGTCCAGGGGTTCATTTTGATTGCTCAGCATTCACATACCCTCACATGCCTCCAGTGCTCCACTGGTCTGGGGCAGCCCCTGCACATTGCACTGCCGGTTGGTTCTCTGGGTCAGACAGATAATTGAGGACAAGCGTCTCCCCAGTTACCTGCTGTATGTACCTCCACTCCAGGACCTTGAAGAGCATCACAGAGGAGGGAGTGGACTTTCAGCACCATGGAGATGTCCCCCAGGACAGTGTGAGGGATAAATAGGCGCGTTTCCATTAGGTACTTTTTGCCCTCGTGAGCCGCTATGGGTGTGGCTTGGGAGATAGGATCCGCCCAAGATCCGCCCACATTCACGGATAAGTGGCTCACAAAGCGGCTCAGAAAGTACCTACCTCGGGTAGGTACTTTCTCAGCCGCTGTCTGAGCCCCTACTCACTAGTCAATGCTGATTGGATACCATTGAGACGGGATATGACGTGAGTAGAACTCGACACAAACCACAACATAAACATCGCCAAGAAATAAGCAGAGCAACATTTGAGAGAATCGAATTCAAGAATAGAAAAACAATAATGGAAAAAGTTAAAAGAAAGACCGCCGACCAGTGGGTCGACTGCAAGGTCTAGGCCTTGCTCGTCTACTGGGGGCAAGAGAGGGTCCAGACAAGCCTGGAAGGATCCAAACGAAACGAAAAGATAACACGTAAGTGTCGCAGGAGTATTAACGTCACACTCCAACTTCGTTGGTGAGCTGCTACTAAAGTACCTAATGGGAACGGAGGGCCGAGAGGAACTAAAAAGTGGGCGTAGCCAAAACACCCAGCCGCTTTCCAAAAAGTACCCAGTGGAAACACGCCTAATAACATTCACCTGACCTGGAACTGAACAAGGCAGTTCCTGAGAGTAATGAAGCACTCAGCAGAATCCCCTCATCAGAGCTGGTGTTGCAGCAGAGCAGGAAGAGCAAAAACAGAAGGGAGCTCCCAGTTGAATCACTGAGTTTCCAAAGGGCCCAACTCCAATGAATTAGAGGTCTGCATATGTTATAACACAATGGGGAACTTTCTTGTAATTTCAGCCAAAAGTATCCCAATGACACTCTAGTGAAGAAATAAACTAAAAATATATGGGTCATAACATATGGGCAAAAAAATGAATCAATTTTTCCCTTAGAGTGTTCCTTGGAGTTGGGCCCTTTGGAAACTCAAGGATTCAATTGCTTTCTGTCCAGGAGCACAATGAAAAAAAAAAGCATAAGAACGGGAAGGCGAGAGGGGAGTGACCCTCGAACTGACTGACTACAGAACCTCACCTCTCTCTCTCTCTTTATTTTCAGAAGGGACCCCTGGCTGGGAGACACCTGAGAGACTGATAGGGTAGATTCTAGTTTTTGCAGTATTGGAAAACTGACCAGAATTTCTTTCACTTCAACCTAAAAACTAAAGGTGATTGTGCCTTTTCTGTTGCAGCTCCTAAGATGTGGAATACTTTACCTCTTGAAATCAGGCCTTCACTTTCCACTGCCATCACGTTTAAAAACTTATTTGTACTCCCTCGCTTTTCAATCTACTTGATCTTTTATTTTTAGTCATGTCAAGTTTTTATTGTGCTATTTTCCTGTTTTGCTTTTATGGTTTTGTCTCTTATCTGTTGCTTGAGATTACGTGCATTCTGTGTTGTTTTTATTTTTTGCTTTTCATATATGCATTCTCTTTATCGATGTTTTATTTATTTTGTTGTACAGATTTTTAGATTTTGCTTAGATTATCATTGCACAGCACTTTGGCTCAACATATATTGTTTTAAAATGTGCTTTATAAATTTACTTGACTTGACCTGATTTCACATAAATTCACATTCAAGACCATTTTTCATGCATAGATGTTTCAGATCGGCAGTTTCTTCCCTTTTAGATATTTCTGGCAAAAGATGATCTTTGGCTCATCTGCCCATGGGGTGTTGTTCCCAAACTGTAAAGGTGTTTATTTTTTTTTTTTTTTTTTTTTTTTAGATTTTTTTTTTTGGGCAAATTTTCTGTTTTTGAGTCTCACTAATGACACGCATCTTGAGATAAGCCCTCTATTCACTCCGGTGAAGTCTTATCTTGATTGCTGACTTGGGCAATGAGAATCATCAAAAACAAATCTATGTTAACTTTATACAATTAAAGCTGCCAACTGTCCAAAACAAGGACTGCAACATTATACTTAAAAGTAATCAAGAAGAAATACAGTGGGGAAGGTATATGCCTAAATCCTCATAATTTGTTACTTATTAGTCTTGGTCGGTTCAACTAAAGTTAGACAAGGCATGGATTTCTGCCAGAAAATGCAAGTGTGATTGCATGAACATTTTGATAAAAGAGGCAGGGTCTGAACTCAGGCACAGACAAAAATCCAGTTCACAGGTTTTATTAATGATTGTAGTCAAGCAATCCAGGTCAACAGGAAGTGAGATGTCGGTGCATAAGGTAGGATCCAGAATCACAATCAGAAAATAGTCCAAAAAGTCCAAACCAGGAAGTTGGTACGCCAAAGCCACATTGTAAGACAAATCAAAAACCAAAAATGAAAAAGCGGCACTCAAACACAGGCAATCAGTCATACACAGGGACAAGGACAGATTCCAAAAACAGACCTAACCATAAACATGAAATCTCGGACATTAAAAACACTCATAGGTAAGACATTGGGAATCAGGCTAAATAAACTTGCACTGGTTTACACAAAACTGGGGGAATATAGAGGTAAGGAAAGGGCCTAATTACATGGGGTGCAGGTGTGAGAAGCTGAGGAGTGTGCAGGAAGATTTGGCTCCAAATTGGGGAACAATCAAACAATCAATGAATGAGGGGTGATGTATGTGTGGGAATGAAAACAGAAAACACATGGCAAGTGACAGATGCAGGGAAAGACCAGACTAATACAAAGATCCTTTAAAAGAACATGAAAACTAATAAATACAATAATGAAATACACATTTAACATATCTAAACAGTGCCATATTCTGACACCTATGGCTGTAACTGACATGCACAAGGATTAGCCAAGAAAATAAGACAAGGTGTTTCTAAGAGTAGAAGGCAATTCCTGTGGAACCTATCAAATAATGTCAATGGCAGCATAACAACACAGAGATCCTCATATTGTTAAACACACACACACACACACACACACACACACCTAACGGCATTATAATGGACAGGAGACAAGTGGTTTTGTGTCAACATCTCAAAAACTGCCATAGAAACATCTAAATAAAACAGGTTTAATAATATGTATGACGCCACTTAAGAATAAGAATAATGCATTGGCCTAAAAATAACACCTATATACACAGCTCACTGCAGCAGATCTCATGTCTCAGCAGGTGGATGTTGCACGCGGAGCACATGTTCCCACCCCACACCCCTTGCATGTTGGGCTTCTATGTGCACAACACATAGTATCATGGCTTGTGTTTGCATTGCCCCGTGTGTGGATTTACAGGCTACTAAATGATCAATTATTTAAGGCTGTTCCCCTACTGTCCCTGCCCACCTGGCCGCCGGAGCACATCTGCGACCGTGAAGATAAGGGCCCCATTCTGCAGCTGCATTTCATACGAAGCCTTTGAACTGGCTCCTGTGTTCAAAGAAAACACACAATGAGAGTCTGTACTGTTGAATATTTAGCAGCCTCCTTCTGTCCCGTCCCGAGCACAGTCCCGTACACGGTACACCATCCTATGAGTCTATGTGCAAGTGGGACACTCTCCTATCACATACAGAGCACCATTTGGAATAGCTCTTTGTAGATTTTTGCATTCATTTAGCACTTACACATCTCAATTTCAGGGCATGCCATTGTCTTAAATGGACCTGTCTCTAGTTTGGCCAATTGACTTGTCACATTAAAAAGCTCCCAGCATTCCCGTTGTGAAGTTAAGTGCTTTAAGATTTGATACTTCAGTTGCATTTTTATCTAAAAATCCCCCCCCTCAGTTTATTCACAGGGCCTGTTCAAACCCTCATCTCACTCCCTGTGGAAGGGGTAATCGCCTGGCTTCCATTTTGAATTTTCATTTGCATGTTGCTCATCCGGAGTAACTGTGACTGCAACATCCTCTTGGCGCAGACTTAGCACATTCAGTCAGTCCCTGAGGTCTGATTATACTCTTAATTGAAACCATTTAATCTGTACAGTACAGGATCATGCTATTAATTAGAGAGTTTTCCCTGTGAACCGCCTGAGTTGAACATCTGCTCATTGGCATGCAATTAAAAAGTGACCTGTGTCTGCACCAGACCATTTTTTTGTTGAATGCAGCATTTTTTTTATTGATATTACTATTATTTTATTTTATAATTGGTTTGCAGTTATAAACAATGTTGTTGGATTCCCTTTTCCCAACATCATTAGTTCAATGATCAATAAAATCAAGGGAAAAATGTGCTGAAAAATAACCCTCATTCAAGTTTAACAAAAAGCAGGCAGGAGATGAGAATGAATTTCTACTGCAATGAGGAATATGTCTAACTGTGCTGAAGTACACTGTACAAACTGTGCCAGGAATTACAATTAGGAAACAATGGGCACATTCAAATCTGAAAGTTCAGCTTATTTTGCATGTAAAAGGTACCAACAAATCTCATGTCAGTACAATTCAACCAGTCATAGCTGCGAAATGGCGTAAACTTTTCACTGAATAAAAACAGGTGGTGCCAGGCACAACCTAACCTGCCCAAGGGAGATGGTTGAAAAAATTTCCATTTTTTGGTGACCTTGACCCAGATAGGTCCAAAATTTAACCAGGTGATCCTTAAACCACTGTACCGCTTTCCTGAAAATTCACTGTAATTTTTTCAAATTGTTTTTTGTGCTAAACTGCTGACAGACACACAGACAAACAAATCCCACCAAAAATAATACCCTTCCTCCTTCAGGAGGAGTAATTTGCACTCTCAATACCCATAACCAAAAAATGCAGACTAAAATAAACAAAGGAAATGATAAGTATCATAGGCTAAAAAATGACTGCCCAGTGACCACGCCCTCTTCATCCAATTACTCTTCATTTCCTCGTTCAGACTCTCCAGAGTATTGATTACCCTAGATCCCTATTTAAACTCTCAAACTCTCTCAGATGGTCACCGGGCATTGTCTATAACAGTTCTTTTTCCCGGATCCTGCGTATCTCTTTTGTGCTTCTATTCCGGTGTTTATATTGTGGACTTTGATACGGTTTTACTCTTATTTTGTTTGTACTTTGTGTTTTTGTGGTTTTGGTTTTCTTGAATTTTTCTTTGTTCTTTCTAAAGTTAAGTATTGCATTTTAGTATGTTTTTCCGTGCTTTGAGTTTTATTTAGTTGTTCTAGTATTAATGTCATTGAAAATTTTCTGAGCGTTTGTGCTTTGCTTTCTGTTACCATTAGTGATCTTTTCAGCGTTTGTTATTATAATATAGTATCTCCAGTGCTTTTGCCTTTCGTATTAGTTTATCTCTGGTTACAGTCTGAATTAAGTATTCATTCATTCATTTTCTATACCCGCTTATTCCTCACTAGGGTTGCGGGGCGAGCTGGATCCTATCCCAGCCGACTACGGGCAAAAGCAGGGACCCACCCTGGATAGCTTGCCAATCCATCGCAGGGCGCACACACCATTCACAGCCCATTCGCTCTCACACTCATACCTTTGGGCAATTTAGTGTCTCCAATTAACCTGATATGCATGTCTTTTGACTGTTGGGAGGAAACCGGAGTACTCGGAGAAAACCCACACGGACACGGGGAGAACATGCAAACTCCACACAAAAAGGCCCCAGGCCGGATTCGAACCCACAACCTTCTTGCTGTGAGGCAGTAATGCTAACCACTTTACTATTATTGTCTTTTATATTGTCTATTATAGTCTGTTATTAAAGAGCCTGACAGGTATATATTTTTTTTCAGGAGTACAGAATGGTCTTTCATTATAACTGTATCACCCAAAAAGACAGGCGTAAAGACATAATTGACACCCTTAAAATCTGTACTTTGTACACCTGCCCGAAAGTTTGAAGTGGCCTATGATCAATCTTGACTTCTCAGTAGTTATTGCTACTGTACATGAAAATGGTGTAATCCAACCCATGCTGTGAAGCAGAGACAGCCTACTGATCAGGAGTGAATCAAGGTCAATGTGACATGGCCCACGTGTTTGCATGACTCAGTGCTAACAGATGCACTTGATGTCTCATTAACATGCTTCATTCCTGTACCGAGAATAAAACAATCACATTTGCTTCCAATAAACACCATGATGCGTGAAATCAAAGAAAAGTTTTAGGCTTTGCGAGAACAGACATTTCTTTTCCCTGAGCTGCAAAATGTATGCAAATATGAGTGTTCCAAACTTCTTTTCAAAAATTACATTTATTCACACACACACACGCACACGCACACGCACTCATACACAGAATATATTCGTTGGAAGGCCAGAGTAACAAGATCAAAATCTCCAGGAGTGTCTGTATTGGACCCTCCTGAAATAATTTAGCATTTTTGTCCCCTGAAAAAACAAGATATCACTTTACTCCTGAAACACCTTCTCACTCTCATGAACACCCTCTGATCACCTCGAGGACTAACAGCACAGAAATATAGGTTGATGCCAACTAAAGAACTCCGTGATTAATCTATAGGAAAGCTATGTAATAACTGAAGCCATTGAAGTACAAATACCACCCAATATTTTATTCAGAGCATGGAGCATCTTACATGGCAACATTCATAAAATTCATAAATTCATTTGCATGCAAGATAGAACATTGATTTTGAAGCGTTGGCTTATGGAAAACACTACAGAGCATGAAAATTGGTGAAGTACAGAACATTCCTTCACAGCAAAACGTTCAGAATTAAATCAACAGTTTATAAATTAACCGTCAGCGTTTGTGGCCGACTACAGCTTGCTTAACTAAGTAACGATAGCATGTGTGGCTATAGGACACTAGCTAGTTTTAGCTAATACCTTCAAAAAGCCATTCATGCCGAAGTTTCTGCATGGATGTAATGTGTCGATGGTCCATGTTTTCAGAGAGGCTTTCACACGACAATCACTGAGAGTGTTTATTTATATTGTACTTACATTGTAACTGAGTCGCTACTCTCCTCTGCCGGAAACCGATGCATGTTCCTGTGCCTGGCTTGGGGATGGGGGGCGGGGACTGCTTTCATAGGCTTCGGACAAGAAGCTACGAAAACGACCAAATCAGTTACAGCAGCTTTAAGTATAATCAAGGTTCTGGTCTGAAACAAAAACCTGTTCACAAACCAGCCCTTCATGAGCAAGAAGCCCAAACCTGTCCCAGACATATAAAAACATTACCTAACCGTTTCTGAGAAATCACCTCTTGTTTCACATTTAAAGGCAAATTATACATTTTTAGGGTAAATTGGGTTTCAGAGAAGCACCTGGTGTCCTCAAGGTCTGATAAAAATACTGCAAGGTATCCGATTGCTTCAGGTCTTCATGTGTTTATGCCATTATATATCGTGTGTTGTGAAAAAACAAAATCAGTGGACCAAAATCTTGAAGCTCAGGGTATACAAACTATTGCAGAGACCAAAAAACATAAGTAAAGTGACTAAAATACAAAATATTGGCAACAAAAACACATTCACAGCACAGATTTGTGGGGCTCATGTCAAGGTAGGAGCAAGTAATCTTGGAGATGGAAAAACACAGCAGCACCTTCACTGCCACATCTTTTATGTCTCAGCAATGAGTTTCTCTTCACTACAAACAGGCTATTATTAACCAGCACATCTCAGAAATGAATGTTAATCATCTGTTTATCTAATTAAAGCTAATCAAACGTTGGACGTTTATTTATAAAAATCTCAGCATTAAAAAATGTAGTGAATTTATATTTCTGCAGTCAGACTTGGATCTAGGAAAAAACAGCGTTACACGTTAATTACTATAAGTACGACATGCTGAGTGAATACACCCATGAATGTGCTCGCCTGGCCTCATAGCTTTGAAAACCTGATCTGCCAACAAAAAATCAGAAATCAGCCAAGGGTTCCTCAGGTTAGTTTGTTCTGCCTAATATTAAAGGCATCATCAGCAGTGAACACCGAGAGAGTGAGCAACTTTCTGATCAAAGCTAGCACTCTGGAACAGGGATGAGGTCCTCTCTCACCTATGCATCAGTGGAATATAATGGTTATGTATTCATTTAATTTCAAAGCTAGAACTTTAAACTGGGGAGGGGCGGGTCTGAACTCAAGGTCCGTACTTGATCTTGGTAATTGATTAATGTTTGCGATTAGATTAACAGGAAGTGAGATTTAGCAGAACTCTAGATGAGTGAGTCAGTTGCAAATTGCTTTGCAATCGCTTTGGGGATGCAGGCTAACCTAGTGGTAGGCTGCTTGACTGGTTACTTATTGATTCAGACTGGTGGGGCTTGGGATTCTGACGTGATTTGGAGAGATGAAGCTGGGAAGAACTCTGCAGTTGGGCCCTTAGGCAAGGCCCTTAACCCCAAAACCACTCCAGAAGCTTTACCCTGTTTCTCTCTTTCCCTCCTCACTTGCAACTGTTCTGTCCAGAATTTCTCCCAGGGCATCCTTGAAAAAGAGAAACATATTCTCAATGGAACTTCCCTGGTGAAATGAAAGGTAAAAAAGTAATGAAGACATTCAGCAGGTATGCAAGTGTCTGGGGTTAGGGTCTCAGAGTCTATGGTAAACCGACAAAGGGCTTTAGCGTGTGGACGGGTAGAGATTGGAAGGTGATTCTCTCCTGCCTCTCTAGCCTGTCTTCACCCATATCAAGCTTAGATGAGCAGGCAAGGAAACACTTAATCATTGCTTTGGTCTGAGATGCATATGAAATAAGAAATCACTTTTCATCCCATTAAAGCCTGACCAGAGTAACGGCTGTTTGAACAAACTATTTGGAACTTTAAAGATTTGTTATTCAGGCAATATCAAACATAAATGGCCATATTTTTTCAATATTGTATCACTCAAAGTGTCCTGAAGCAAAAGAGCAGACAGAATACGATTAGGATGTTTTCTGATACAGTGTGCCTCTGGTATGCAGTGCATGGACAATTAGCCTGTGTGACTCACAAGCTGTGTGCCATTAAATTTCATATTCTTCTTCATTGCATAAGCTCAAAGCAATAGGGAAGGAATGCCCTGACCAGAGGTATGTAATCATGCGCAAGAAACTCTTAGTACAATTCTTAGTTATTTCAAGTGAGATTTTCCAGCTGGTGAGAGTACTGCTTCCTGTTTTTTTCCCCCTCTCACAGTTTGTTTCATTATTTTTCTCAATGGAATAGTAATTTTCACTTATGTCACCTTTCTGTTTTAATTATCAATTCACTTTCTCTCATGCCTTTAGAATATGTGAATATGATCACATTACTATCTGTCCAAGCTGAATGAGTCACTTCAACTCCGACCTTGCAGTTGCCTTCACCCCACTGTTACACTCAAATTTATTATTACGTGACCATGTGTAATTTAATTTAATTAAGTTAAAATTAATCACTTTTTCTTTTCATTTGATGGTAGTTTGAAACTACTGAATTATTAGTTTTATATTAATCTGATAACCTCACATTATTTTACATACCCGTACCTTAAAATAGTTTTTTAATGTGTCAGCAATCATGGTAGCTGTAATTACTGAACTTGCTCTACATACAAACTTTCTGAACTAGTTCACTGGTTTATCATCCACATTGAACACAAGATAATGTATATATTTCAATTTTAGCATGTCCAGGCAGAAGTTTTGCCAACATCATTTTCTGACTTGCGCAGTAATTACCTGAATGAATTCTGTATTTCAGCAAATGGATGAAAGCCCCTAGGTTGAAGCCCTGGGATTGGCGACTGCAGCCATTTTCTCACCAGTGAACCCTTCTATAAAGGTTTATTTTCCAGCTTACTCCCTAAGTGACTAAAACAAAAACAAACAAAAAAGGAAAGGAGGGAATATTGTCTGTTCTCCTATTATGAAGAAAAACAGCCATGAAGCTGCCTCCACTCAGTCTGGGAATTAATAGAGGACTTAAGAAAGAAATTAGACCTAAGAAAAATGAGTGTCAGACATACATGTGACAAAAAACTCTAAGTTTTTATGGTACCCAGTGTTCCTTTTTTTTTTCATTGATGATAATGTAGTACACGTCCATTCTATTGTGGCTTATGTGACCACTTTTAAGGGGACCTATAGCTAAGCAAAATGCCAATTTTTGGTTCAAAATTTTAGTTTTGAGGTAAGAACATGAAGTGGTCCTTCAAATAGTCCTTAATATGGAGTCGTGTTCCGAAGGAAACATTCGTCACGAACACTGTCTTCAAGGCTGGAACAGCTATGAGTGTGGTGACTTTCAATGATGGCCAACGAGTAATTGCCTCCATTCTAATGAAACTTGGCATATAAGCAGGGGCATACTCGCTGAAAGGCTATCATGAAATGGACAGAAAACTTGTGAAACAGAGTGAAAAACGAGCACTAGAACTTGAAAAAAGAAACAAATAGACGCTCGACGAGCACGTAAAACTAGGGAAGAAACACCGATTGAAGAAGAGGGAGTTACTTATGAGACTGGTGTCTTTTAAGGAGGTAAAAAAAAATCCTAAAAACCACTAAAAAAAAACTAAATGTATTCCTCCTGAGAACATTACTGTCAAAATTCGATCACATCATTACTGCCGAACTAAAATCACGTTTTTCTAAAAATACAGATTTTCAACAAGAAAATACAGATTTGTCAGCAACTGTACATCCAATTAACTTCACATTTGGCAGTTTTCTTCATTTTGTGATGATCTATGTGTGTACAGAGCTCTTTTTGCATTATGTACCTCTGAATATGAGTAAATCAAAATATGCATATATAATTAGCTGTTTCCCGCCGAAATTGATTTATGGGGGTCAAAATCAATACTAGAACATAGAAACCTGGAGAAAAAGCTCTGTAGTGACATTAGGAATGTTTTTTCCTTCACATTACAGCTGAAGTTATAACCAAACACTGTTTAGTTATCTCAAGAACTGTGTCTCTCTAAGTATCTATACATTCATTAAAACAGCCATTGCCATGGCAACCACTGATGTGATGCTACAGAAACTCCATGCTTTAAGTCGCAATTTCTAATAAAATTACTTTGATAATAATTCTAAGTTTAAAAAGAGAATATCTTGGAAAAATGTTTGCTTAACTATAAATCCCCTTAACCCTCTTTAGAAATGATAATTGAAAAAAATCTTTTTTTTTCATTTAATATAATTCACCATTTGAATGAGCTTTTGAAATGTTGGGCTTTTAAACTAGAGCCCTAAACCTTTGTCCATGATATTATTTAAAACAATTTGAAGCATTTGTTTGTTTTCCAGACCCTCAAGGTGTATTTCATTTCTATGGCACAAAGGCGTCAAATTCTGACATTTCATACAGCCCATGTCACAAAGGTAAATGATCGTTGTTTTGCTGGAGACCTTTAAAGGTTTTCTGCCATCAATCTGAGGCTAGCATGGACCATGAATTCTGAAAGACAGAAAGTACCATTGCTAGACACATTTTTTACCACAATAGCAGATGTCAGGATAAAAATGAACAATAGGTGATGAAGAGGAGACTCCATATGCCCCAAAATATATAACTGAAGCATTTAATTAGCCAATTAAACTGAGGGAATTAAAATAATTAAAAAAAACAACAAAACAAACAAAGACTCAAGTGCAACAGAGACTTGCTGTTCAATTTTCTCAAAATGGATATTTTGTGACTTGGGTACTCTTAGCACTGGGGTCTTCAATTACCAGATTTTATTGATCTTTGGTACATATATTCAGACCCTTTTTTTTTTTTTTTTTTTCAAAATAGACATTTTGTGACCAGTACTTTTAGCACCAGGTTCTTCAATTTCTGACTACAAATGACTTCCATATAAAATTTTTCAGCAGCTATGATTCCAGTACTACCGTAGAGTCTACAGTAAAGTAATGCAGTGTCGGACCGTTATCAAGAATATTCCCCTTAGGATCATGATACAAAAGACAATATTAAGCACTAGTTGGAGCTCCACAATTGTTTCAGCATTTTTAATCATTTTATTTATATTTTATTTAACCTTTAACCAGGAGAAACTCAGTGAGATTAAAAATCTTTTTCAAGAGTTTCCTCGCCAAGACAGACAGCAGCACAGTTTTAAAAGTTTCACACAAACATAACAAGATAAAAACAAGAAGCAGCCATGCATACAGACATAATACAAGATCATAATAAAATAAAGACATAGATTCATGAGTAAAACAAGTCAACCGCAATCATAAATAAATCAGGCAGAACATCTACAGCCAGATGTGTTTGTCTCCTAGTCTTTCAGAAGCACCTTAAAAGCATCCAGTTAAACCAGTAGCTTGAGTTTCAGGTCTTTTGTAATTTGTTCCAAGTAGAGGGAGGAGCAAACTTAAGTGCCTTTTTCCCCAGTTCAGTTCTGACCTTTGGAACAGACAGTCAGAAAAGTTCTTGGGACCAAAGATTATAAGCTTCTGTTCTCTTCTGTATGATGTAGGTCAGAAGATATGATGGAATCAGCCCTACAATGGACTTATAAATAAAAAACACGTGAGTGTTGCAGTCTATGTGTGGACAAGGAAGACCAACCAACCTGTTCATACAGTGAACAGTGGGTGAGTGAGGGCTTTAAAATGTGTGATGAACCTCAATGCTCCATGATATTCAGTCTGGAAAGCATGTAAACTTTGAGAATAGGCATGCATGTATAAGTTATCTCCATAGTCCAGCACAAAGATAAGAGTGGCAGCAAGTCATTTTTTGGACTCAAAACAAAAAGCAGGATTTGATGACTGAGCACGACTCAGGCACTAACCATCAGCCCACGTGACCAGAGTATTTCCAGCAATAATGTACTTCACAGCTTTGGAACCATGAAAAAGACTAAGTTTGTACAGGAAGGTGCATCAGCATGATGGAGAAGACTAGACCTGGTAAATCAAAGTGCTAAAGCACAATAAATAGAGAATATCATACGTGCATTTTCATATCACACACTGTATCAACCCGAGACCCCAGTATCAGCCCGAGAGCTTTAGCTCGAGGGCTGATACTGGTCGAGGGCTGAATCACGGTGTGATATGAAAATGCGCATATGATGTTCTATTTATCATGTACTCATTTTGACCATAATTAACAATGCAGGTTATCCAAAGCATTTATTTCAGGTTATTATTGTCATCATTACGCTAGCATTTACTTTTAGTCAGCGATGTATTCCAGTCAATGGAAAGGCTAATTAGCTAGTTAGCATGCAAACGCTATTTTCTCCATTAAGGTAATAAAGTTGCATTTCTACGATAACTTACACATGAAACGTTTTACCACAGCCCTTCACATGAATGTTGCTGCAAAATGCGGCATTACGCATACTGTTTACAAATAAATCTGTATCAAGTTCCTTTTCTATGACATAGTCCAGTTCAAAAATTTCAGCCGCCAAGGAATTCATGAGCCATGACAGCGTCTAATCAGCGTCTGCAGCGATGCATTGCCAACAACACTCATGACCGTTGCTATGGCAACGGTCACTACCACTGATATGGGATTTTGCCCGGCGGGCAGATATGGGTGATATAGGATTTTTGCCCAGCGGGCTGATACAGCCTCGTGCCTTGCGCTCGTATCACATGGGCAGATTCCCCATATTTATAAGGAAGTATATGATAAAGAAGACTAGAGCTGGTGTTTTTGGTGCTTCAGCACAATGGAGAAGACTAGACCTGGTATATCAAGGTGCTTCAGCACCATGTAAAAGACCAGAGGCCTCATTTATAAAACTGTGCGTAGGAAAGATTACTACAGGTGGCTTATGGAGGAAACACAGGAAATGCGTGCGCTTATTAATTTCCTGATGTATAACAGAGTGCGCACGCACGTCCTGCGCTTGTTTCCATTTATAAATCACGACCAACTCTAAAGTTGGCGCACGTGAGGAAGTGCCTTGCTCCACCCATATGGTGCCTATAAAAGGGGAGGTGAATGACCTTGATAAATATTCATCAATCCTGAATACACAATGGCCCAAGAGGGGAAAAGAGCTAAAAAAAGAAATTTCAGTGATTGTGAAGTGGAAGTGCTCATAGGTGAGGTCGAAACACGAAAAAAAATGTTATTTGGTGGACACAGCGTGGCCATCACCAGTGCCAGAAAGGCAGAGGAGGGGCAGCATGTGGGAGATGCCGTCAACAGCGTTTCCTCAGAAGGCCAGACCGTCGCAGACATTTAAAAAAAGTGGTCAGACGTCAAAGTGGAGGCGAAAAAGCGCATCACTCTCCACCAAAAGAGTGTGTGCACAACAGGTGGGGGAAAGGGGACACCAGACCTCACCCCCACTGATGAAAAGCTGACGGTGATCATCGGTAAATCCCTCCTGAGTGGTATGGTGACAGAGGCGAAGGGGGACACGGATGCGCCAGCAGCACAGGATGATGCAGGTAATACCCTTGTTTGAAATAGTAAAATTAACATGTACAGCACAAACAGTATTGAGACGTCATTCACAATTGTTTACTTTATTAAAAGTTAAATAACATCTCTTTTCAGTCCCCGGGTGTTCCAGCCTGGTCGGTGGTACTGCTGCATCTGTCATTGGAGACCGTGAGGCCAGTGACGCCACAGCACCTCGTGCGCCCTTGAGCAGCAGCTGTGTCCTCACGGACGCAGTCCTGCAAGTGCAGAGGGACACAATCTCGTCAAACAACGAGGTGGTCAAGGAGTTGTGGGACATCAAATGCGTTTTCACTGAGATAAACGAAACAATTAAACAGTTAGTTAATAAATTACATTTTTTTTTCTTACCTCTTGGGTGTTTCATTTATTTGCATCACTTCCTGACGCTGGTGCACAGCAGCAGCATTTGGTTCAAACACGAGGGGATGAGGCTCGTGGTCAGGAGCAATGTTAACCTCAGGTGGTATTGGCACATTCTCCTTTTGTGCCATGTTATGCAGCACAGCACATGCCCTCACTATCTTACACACCTTTGCAGGTGTGTAACACAGGCCCCCTCCTGTTGCATCAAGGCACCGCCACCTGCCCTTCAGCAGCCCGATGGCCCGCTCCACGACAGTGCGCGTCTGGCTGTGGCGCACGTTGTAATTGTGTTCCTCTGCGCTTTGGGGGTTGGAATAAGGGGTGAGCAGCCACCGTTTCTGGGAATATTCACTGTCACCTGCAAGGTTAGAGAATGGGTTGCAGTAGAGTAATTGCAGTAACTGCAATTAAATATTTCTACATGAATAATTCTTGCCTAGAAGCCAGCCATCTTGCACAGCTCCAGCCTCCAGTCTGCGCCTCACACAGCTGTTTCTTAGAATGAATGAGTCTTGGGTAGATCCAGGCCAACGAGCCACTACATTTGTGAGCAAGATGTTTGCGTCACATATGATTTGCACATTTAGAGAATGATAATGCTTTCGGTTAATGAAAGCAGATTCATTCTCACTTGGTGCCCTTATTGCAACATGAGTGCAGTCAATGGCACCGATTACATTGGGGAAACCGGACATTGCTGCAAATTGCATTTTTTTGTTTGCCTTTTCACCCACCATGTAAGGAAAGTTAACGTACTGTTGTGACAAACCTATGATACCTCCTAACATGTCTGGCATAACATGGCTGAAGGTTGGTTTCGATATCCCCGACCTGTCAGCCAGTTCCCTCTGGAAGGTGGCAGTTGCCAGAAAACCCTGTGCCGTCAGCACTTGCAGAGGGATTGGCACGGCGTGGTTCCTTCTGGAGTCTCTCTGTAACGCCGGGCCCAATGCATCACAGAGGTCCAGGAGCACAACACATGGCAGTCGAAACCGGCTCATGAGCCACTCGTCATCATGAGCCAATAAATCTTGTTGGTCTCTGAAGATCCGCTCCCTCCGGAGTCTCCTGTGCGCCACATCTGACAGCAGTACCAGATAAGCCATTGTGCATTTTTACGCATAGTGAGTGCGTGCCTTTTTATATCCAACCATCCCATCATTTTCGGAACAGCTACAGGTGTGGGTAATACCCTGATTGCAGCTTAATTGACCAGCAGTTTTGCGCAACGACCATGTCATTTTAATTTTAATAATTATTATATAAATATTAAAATTTTATTTGCATGGTACACTTTGGCAACACAGTTAGTGTCCATCTTATTGTTTAGCAATGTGAATGGATTTCATAATAACATTTAAGTTTTGTTTCACAATGACAATATATTTTAATGGTTCTTATTCTACATTTTTGTTTCTATCGCAAACCTTGATTTTGTGTGTGTGTGTGTGTGTGTGTGTGTGTGTGCGCGCGCGCCCACACACTCCCAGGGGTATTAATAGAATTATGTCTCTTTCTTCGTTTTTGCAAATATACCTTGCATACATGATATGTGATGTGAAAGGTAATATTTGATTATTTGGTAACACTTTATTTTTCAGGGTCACTGATACAGTGTATGTACCTAGTGAGGTACAGTGTAAGGACAGGTTTAACAATATGTAATATCATGTACCTATGTTGTACTTACATGATGTATTTTTGTGTACCTACAGATCCCTATTACAGGTGTATTAACCCTTTCATGCATGGAGGTCACTACAGTGTACAGCTGCTTAAAAATGTTTTTTCTCTATGTATGCCTGCAATTTTGGGCACTGCTGCAAATTAGTAAAAAAAAATCCTGACTGAGTTTATCATAATTCATGCATGAGAGGGTTCAGAAGTGCTTGTTACAATACCTTGCCAAAGTGCTTACGAGAGGCAATAGGTTGAGTTGAGGCCCAGCAAGGCACCCTGAAGTCAGTGTCGATTGGGTGAATGGAGCCTCAGGACACCCTAATGTTGGCCAACATATTGAGGTTACCTAAAAAATTATATGGTAGCGGTATTGCACTTCATGGAATTGATGCACAGTTGAGAAGGCTACATGTCAGCACTGCATTGGTTCAGCATTGTATCACTATGGAGTTATGACATAAAATTTCTATGAATTCTGTAGTTATTACATTGTATCTGCACCTCTGTCATGGAACACACTGACTGTTTCACAGCAAAGTACATGTAATATTTCTATTGATACCCTTTACTTACTCTGTGATACAGTGGAATGAGAACCTTAAATTAAAGTGTACCAGCCGCATAACTCCTATAGATTAACGGCAGTGAATATCTCTAAATTAACTGAATAGAGTAAAATTAGACATGTCATTGTGGTTCACCTGCAAGGAAAATGGATGAAAAAAAAAACATGCTCAGCTCCCATCAAATGTCAAGGTGTCTTCAGTGGTTGGTGTTTTGGAACATCTGTGCCGTTACACAACACAGTAAATGTAATATCTGTGTCAGTGCACCCTTGTTACTCTTAGATATAGTGGAACAAGAACATTAAAAAAAGTGTACCTGCTGGATACTTACATACATTACATGTAGGAGAGTTGAAGTAAAAATCACACATTCATGAAAATTGTTTTTTTATTTTTTCATTTTAACCAATCAAATAAAGAGCACAAGGAAAACAAATACCATTCCAATGTCTCCCCCAACAAGAAGGTCACTAGGTACATACACTGTATCAGTGACTCTTAAGCACTTTGGCGAGGTATTGTAACAAGCACTTCTTAATACACCTGTAATCAGGATCTGTAGGTACACAAAAATACATCATGTAAATGCAACATAGGTACATATTATTACATATTGTTTCACTGGTCCTTACACTGTACCTCACTAGGTACATACACTGTATCAGTGACCCTATAAAATAAAGTGTTACCGATTATTTTGTACAAATGTATCACTTCCACATAGCTACTTTCTTTGGTTTCATCCTACTGCCGTTGCGGTCACAGTTTCCCGTTTCCCCAGATTTTGTGCGTACGGCGGGGTCAGAGATGCCGTGGAGGTACGTACATTCTCCCGTCAAGTTTGGTTTTTATAAATCCCAAATGTTGCTTTCAAGTAGCGTACGCATTCTTTTGTGCATACGCATGCTTTATAAATGAGGCACCAGGTGCTTCAGCACCATGGAGAAGACCCGAGCTGGTGTTTCTAGGAGCTTCAGAACCATGGAGAAGACCAGAGCTGGTGTTTTTGGGTGCTTCAGAACCATGGAGAAGACCAGAGCTGGTGTTTTAGGTGCTTCAGAACCATGGAGAAGACCAGAGCTGGTGGCTGGGGTTTCTCAGAACCATGGAGAAGACTAGAGCTGGTTCAGAACCATGGAGAAGACCAGAGCTGGTGTGTTTTTAGGTTCTTAGGGAAGACTTTGGCTGGGGTTTTAGGTTCAGAACCATGGAGAAGACTAGAGCTGGTGTTTTTAGGTGCTTCAGAACCATGGAGAAGACCAGAGCTGGTGTTTTTAGATGCTTCAGAACCTGGAGAAGACCAGAGCTGGTGTTGTTAGGTTCTTCAGCACCATGGAGAAGACCAGAGCTGGTGTTTTTAGGTGCTTCAGAACCATGGAGAAGACTTTAGCTGGGGTTTTTAGGTGCTTTAGAACCATGGAGAAGACTAGAGCTGGTGTTTTTAGGTTCTTCAGCACCATGGAGAAGACCAGAGCTGGTGTTTTTAGGTTCTTCAGCACCATGGAGAAGACCAGAGCTGGTGTTTTTAGGTTCTTCAGAACCATGGAGAAGACTTTGGCTGGGGTTTTTAGGTGCTTCAGAACCATGGAGAAGACTAGAGCTGGTGTTTTTAGGTTCTTCAGCACCATGGAGAAGACCAGAGCTGGTGTTTTTAGGTTCTTCAGCACCATGGAGAAGACCAGAGCTGGTGTTTTTAGGTTCTTCAGCACCATGGAGAAGACCAGAGCTGGTGTTTTTAGGTGCCTCAGAACCATGGAGAAGACCAGAGTTGGTGTTATAGGTGGTTTAGCAACTTGGATAAGGCTAGGGGTACGTTTCCCAAAAGCGACGTTGCTACCTAAATTAGCAACTTACATAGTTCCTCCATTCACAGTCAATGGCTCCAACTATGTAAGTTAGCATCTATGATTTTGGGAAACGCTCCCTAGACCGAGCGTATGAAGATTTTTCAGCACCATGGAGAGACCTATTCATGCAGGTCCAGAGGAAAGATTGAGAGAGAGCTGCCTGAAGTGGGCTGGGACCCAGAGATTGATTGAGATCAGCCATCTTTGCCGCAGTTAAATGAGTTATTTATTTTTGCCCGTGACTCCTGATCTTAAGAATTCCCACACCTATGAAAACGAACAAGAAATAAACAAGCTGTTCTTTACACCAAAGATTCACTCATCTGTAACATTAGGAAGGTCATGTAAGGTACTGCGGAGCCAGTCAGCTTCTTAAAGTTTGCTTTGTAATTATATATTTATTCACTTATTTACTTCTTTCTTTCTCTCTTTCTTTTGTGTAGAGCAGTGTTTCTCGACCCTACTCTTGGAGTACCCCAGCCCTGCACTTTTTATATCTCTCCCAGATCTGAGGCACCTAGTTCAGCTCTTCAAGTAACAAACTTATGAACTGATCAGCCGAATCAGGTTTGTTAAATCAGGGAGAGATTTATAAGGTGTAAGTCAGGGGAAGGTACTCCAGGAGCAGGGCTGGGAAACACTGGTATGGACAGCATGCACAACAGTCAGCCGCAAAGTGTCTCTATGCTCCTTTTCTTTTTCTTCTCAGCTAAGCTGAGATCTTGAGCTGTGCTGCCTTTCTTGAACCCTCAGCCAATCTCCTCCAATCAGCTCCGTTTTTGCATTGTTTTGTTTAAGTTAGTCATGGTTTAACAAAGGTCCTCAGCACTAATATAGTTGCAGTAGGCTGCTATTGCTTTCTGCGACCGCAGTAGTAGGAAAAATCTCCACTGATTGAGCCCTCACCGTTTGCTGAAGTAAACTCAATCGTGTCAAAGAAGCTGTGCGAGATAGCACTCATCTACTGCCTCCTTTAGCATCCATCACACTGCTGCCAGAGATTTGACCTAACCATGTGCGACCTGCTGGACCAGCTGGACCTGGGGACTATGCAGGGTTGTCTATTCCCTGAATCTGACGGAAAGGCTACCTGCATTCTTACCTGTCTACTACTTTTGTTCTATTCACTTTGTATATGTTAAAAATTAAATTTCTTACATCCAGTTACATTAAAAAAAAATGAAATTTCCAACATCCAATTAAGATAGCAGATTTTTTTTTCAACAAGCATTTTAAGCTTTTACAGACAGCCATTTTGATCCATTCAACAGAATTTAGACCAAATCACTTTGCATTTCGATGTCTTTGAATAAGTGAGCCACCCCAACACAAATGTAAACATTTACAGAAGAAGAAGAATAGGTAAGCGTGCAGTCCGAGGGACAAAGAGGCAGAAAACCCTTTTAGAGAAAGAAAATCTAGGGCAGCCTCCAAAAAGTGGGTCCTTCCCTCGTCATTGCTGACTCTTTTGTGTTTAATGCATGGCACACTTGATTGTGTGAAACACAATTTCTTTGCACGAAACCTAGATAAAGAGCAGCATCGCAAAAGATCACAAATTATGGCACTAAGTGAAGAGCTGGTTGGCCTTAGTCCCTTTTGCACAGAGGTTATATTTCTCCAGGCAGCTATTGCAGTACTGGCTTCCATCTGTTGCCCCCCAATCCAACTTGGAAGTGGTCATTTCTACCAAAGAAGGACACTGCCATCTCTGCAAATTAACAGCTACCAGGAGAATAATGCAATAAGCCTTCAATTAAATCAGCTTATTGTTGCTGCTCTGGTCTGAAAATGCTGCATTTCATTACCAGCCATTTGACATATGACCTGTATTCTTGTGTGCAATAAATACTGATGTTGAGACCAGGCTAACCAACAGAGCAACTTTAACAGCCCACAGTGCCCCCCCGCCAGTATTAACATCATTTTTACTGAAATTTCTTCTTCCAAGAAAATAACTTCCATCACACAAGCGATCATATTGATTAGAATTGAATCATATGTAGATCAGAAGTCAGTCACAGCTTGGCTAAGAGAATGATTGTAGTTCATCATTGTTTTTACCTGCCATAGATTTCACATTATCTTTGCTCAAAAATGCAAAGGATATAGTGACCTTCGCCACCAAGTCTTCATTTAGGACAATTCCCATTTCTGAGATTCTGTGTGAGGGGGGAATGGGATGGAGGCCCAGATGCGACACAAGATAGGGTTTCTAAAAGCCACCCACGAAACACGAGTGACCACTAATGGGAGAAACGGTAACAGAAAAAGGAGTGTAACTCTGCACCGATTCTGCCAACAAAAAACAACCCAGAAAAAGTGGGTGAAAATCCTCTCAGAAAATAAGAGCTTTCTCATAAAAGACAGACAGAGTAACCTTTCCCTCCTGCTGGAACAGGAGAGAACCGACAGAGGTCTGTGAGCAAAGACAATGCTCCAACAAACAAGACCTCCTGGGGACAGAACATATACTCTGATAGAACAATAAATCGGATGGATAAACAATAAATAGGACGGACAAACACCAAATCATAAACTCTTTCAAGGAGTTTCCTCTGACTAAACGCTAAGGGATTCGTAGTCCTCACAAGAGTGACACAAAAGCACCAGACAGCGCTGGAAGAGCTTCTTAAATAGTCTCTCCACAGCTGCAAACAATAAGCAATCAACCACCTGATCAGAGAGCAGGATAGCCATCAGGTGGCGAGGAAAATGCACAGCAGGCAGCAACCCCCCAAAACCATGACATTCTGAGACTTGCCACTTTTTTATAACCATTTCTTCATTTCAAACAATTTGCCAACTAAAATGAAATATCAGACATAAAAATAATTTGTAAATTTTGTTTTAAATAACTTGCGGGTTACTTGATTGCACAGTACAAACACAAGTCTAAAATTAGCTGAAGTAGTAAAATCACATAAGCTGAAAATTGACTGTGCCCTGCATATAGTAATAACAAATACTAACACACTTCTCTCAGCACTTGGATTTGGCCCAATGTAAAAGGGCCAGTTCACTGATTCACAAACACCTTACTTTCGATTGTGCGCCATCAGCACATTGGCTCTTAGCACTTTGTAACTCCGTGGGGGCCCTGCTTAAAACTAAGGTGACAAGTAAATATATGTGCAGGGTTTTTTTGTTTTTGTTTTTTTTTTTTGTCCAGAAGTAAAAATAGTCTTGAGTCAACTTATTTCAATGGTTATTTTTTTAAATAATTCTCATTTCATTTTCCTTTGGTAGTTGGCTCTCTTCACAGCAGCAATTTTACAATTTGGGAGATGAGACAAGTACACACAACAACTTTTATTTACTCCACGGCCTACCAGTTAGCCTTACACGGGCACAGCGTGGAAAAGCAGTATATGTGCAGTTTGCGTTGACAAAACTGGGCATCTGATTGACCATAAAATGTGATTCTGCCAACTACGATCCCCCTTTCCTAGGCAAAGCTACACTCTATGTCTGGTCGCCCAGTAGGGTGGCGAGATACAGCTGGCACTGGCTGGGTGCAGATTTGATACCAGCCCATAGGGCTCATCCTCACACCAGAACAGAGACTCATCAACAGTCATTTCAGTGCCATGATTAGTGTATTACGATTATATTCAAAATGTGCCGTTTCAAATTGTTGCAAGATCAGTGATTTAGTCTCTTCCAGCCATCCTGTATGAATTCTCACCAGACACCCAGATGCTACTACATACTGCTGGGTTATAAATTCTAGTCTCATACATTAAAAAGGGGTTTTGGTCAATCCATAAGCAGAACTCAATTAAAAATCTATTATTAAAACTTGAAAAATGGGATAACACATGAAGTATCGATTCATTTGGAAAGAAATAGAAAAACAGTGTGAAAACAAGACCCAGACAATATGCATTGCTGAATACCTCTAGGCCTGTGCACATCTATGGGTCACAAAGAGTTACCATACCAAAATTGACGAAACTGCCATCAATAGTTACTGAGTACTGGGCCGGACAAGATTTCCATGGTGAAGGTCACAGCGCTAAGGTCAAAGGTCAAATCCAGCCAAAACCCTGGCATTGCACATCTATGGGTCACAGTGAGTTACCATACCGAATTTGGTGAAGCTGCGATCATTAGTTGCTGAGTACTGACCCGGACAAAGTCATGGACAGACGACAGATGACAGACAGACAGAGACGCAGGTGACGACAATACCCCTCTGGCCAAAATTTGGCCGAGGGGTAATAAAAATTAGAGGAAACATGATTTTTTTCTCTATAAATATCTTATGCAGAAACTGAAACCCTCAAGCTAAGAATTCAAATGCCATAGGGACAATACAAAATAAAAGCAAGCCTTTTTCCCATTATGCACTTCTATGGTTTTCTGGAGCCAACAATGCAGATTTTGGCTGAAAATGAGAAGAAATCTACAAAGAAAAAGAATCTAAATAAGAGGCACAGTTTCATTTCAGAGGAGCATAAACCAATACAATAAGAGAGGATCTGTTGTGAAAAATGAGGAATGTCGCAGTTATTTTCTGCCAGTGTCCGCACAAAACTGTCTTTTATATTTAACATCCTTCCATCTTTCCTCTTTGTTGCTCTAAACTCCACTTATCAGGAAGATAAGAGAAAGAGGTGAGAAAAGGAAGTGAAAATGGGAGTAATCGCATAAATGTCAATCAGCCAAATGGAATGGCCTTGCTACCTAGAAAGTGAATTCAAAGAGATGTTAGTAACAGGTGTGGCATACAGGGGGCTCGTTTAACAGACTGGAATCTCCTTAAAAAGCAAACTATCATACAATTCCAGATCAAGTACAGAAGGGAGGAAGGAAGGAAGGAAGGAAGGATGGATGTCTGGAATGTTTCCATTTCCCTCTCGTTATTCACTGCAACTGCCAACCAATGGTGCATTTTCTGTGCACCCTGCCTCTGCCGTCGCAGGCCTATTGGTGCGGCAATAATGCTGCTAAAACACTTGAAATACCAAGCATTAATCCCAGAATTTTTTTTTGTTCTTCTTTCTTTGACTTTACAATAATGCCAATGTTTCAATTTACATGGATGTAAATTTTTACACCTCAAATTTTCAAATCCAATTTGTTAATACAGAGCCAAATAGGAGGACAAAAAAAACTGTTATAGTCAAAATTATGCACTATATGTGTTTTAGGTAAAAAAAAAAAAAAAAAGGGGGGGGTAACTCTGGAAAATTCAATTGAAATACAGTTCGAAGGGCCGCGTTTCTCCCTCGGCAAGCCATCCTAACATCTTCAAAATATGTGCGGAATTAGCAGCTTTTTAATTTGTTTTGCATGCTTCTTCCAACACAGAGGCTGTTCCATTTCGAGGAACAATGTCAGAATAGTTTTTGAGTAACCATGAGGAAATTCCATCGCTGATGCATCTGTGTGTGATGGTGGAGCTGGTGAAAAAAAGAATATATTCCCATTAATTATTTACCAGATCAGTTTACCAAGCATGAATAATTAACCAACACCTTATTAGTCCTCAAAGACCACACACTCCGAAGTAATCAAACATGAAAAAAGTCAAAGTTACGGCTTGGTATTTTGCTGTTAGCTGAAAACAGTTTGTGAAATGTGTCTCCGTTTAACTGTGGCTTCTAGTCATTCACCTGCTCTCTTCCTTCCTCTCTTTTAAATAGGTGAGTAAAATATTCAGAGTTAAATCAACTCATACAGAGGGAAATCAACTCTTTCCATTTGAGCCCAAGAGAGCGATCAGACAGACTCAACCAGGTTGTTTTTCAAGATGAACATTACGTTTTGCATCAATTTTGGTCAAGACAGTTGCATTTTTCAATGGAAAACTGTCTGAAACTTCTTCAGTTTTTCACACATATACTTATGTTTGGTATCAAAATGTCCGTCATGTTGTTGTGTAGCCATTAAAAATCATCTGGTTTTTCAGAACAATCATTTATGGGTTTAAATATGGACTTTTTGAGGCCTTGCCCCACAAAAATCTTGAAATCACTAAATAGGTCACAATTCACTTCCTGTATGCAAATTTCACATTTCAAATCTATTTTCTGGACAGTCCCACAAGTAGGTACATATAACCAGAAGATGGTTCAAATTGGGCTGTGGGCAAATTTGCCTATACCCTGCAAAACCTCCTTTGGACTTGTCTGACCACAGGACACTTTGCCACTTTGCTACAGTCCATTTTAAATGAGCCTTGGCCCGCAGAACACGGCGGCGCTTCTGGATCATGGTCAACAATGGCTTCCGTTTTGTATGATAGAGTTTTAGGTGGCATCTGTGGATGGCATGGTGGACTGTGTTTACAGACAGTGGTTTCTTGAAGTATTCCTAGGCCCATTTAGTAATGTCAATGACAGAATCATGCCGGTGAGTGATGAAGTGGCGTCTGAGGGCCTGAAGATCACGGGCATCCAGTACAGGTCTTCGGCCTTGTCCCTTACGCACAGAGATTTTTCCAGTTTCTCTGAATCTTTTGATGATGTTATGCACTGTGGATGATGATACCTTCAAAACTTTGCAATTTGACATTGAGGAATATTGTTTTTAAAGTATTCCAAAATTTTTTTATGCAAGCCTTCACAGGTTGGAGAGCCTCTGGCCATCTTTACTTCTGAGAGACTCAGCCTCTCTAAGACATCTCTTTTATAGCCAATCATTACCCACCTGGTGCCAGTTAACTTAATTACTTGCTAAATAGTCTTTCAGCTGATTTTCTTATATATTAATTGCTTTTTCAGCCCTTTTTTGCCTGTGTCCCAACTTTTTTGAGACCTGTTGCAGCCAGAAAATTTGAAATAAGGTCATTTTGTGGATAAAAATTTAAAATGTCTCCGTTTCAACATTTGAAATGTTATCTATGTTCTATTGTAAATAACAAATTGGCTCATGTGATCTTAAAGTCATTGCATTTTGATTTTATTCGCAATTTACACTTCGTCCCAACTATTTCGGAATTGGGGTTGTAATAAAAATATGATATTGGTCAGATCAACATCAGTCAAGGTGGTGGATGATCAATTATTGGGCACATTTCTAAATCACTATTGGCATCTCACTGAGAAAAACACAATCCAGTCCAGAAGTATTTGGACAGTGAAACAATTTACAGTTTTTGCTGCTGTCTACAACCACAATGGATTTGAAATGAATCAATCATGATGTGATAGAAATACAGACTTTCAGCTTTAATTCAACAGGTTTTACTAAAATCTTGCATTAACCGTTTAGGAATTACAGCCATTTGTTCACATAGTCCTCCATTATCAAAGGCTCAAAAGTAATTGGACAACACTCACATATTTAATTATATAAGAATTATTTTTTTATACTAAGATGAAAATCCTTCACCGTTAAGGACTGTCTGAAGTTTGGAACTTATGGGCATCGCCAAATTCTAAGTTTCCACGATTACCAGGATGTATTAGTGCCCCCCGGGCCGAACGCAGGAGAGGCCCCATCAGGTCCATCCCAATTTGTTGGAGCGGGGTGTCGATGACCGGCAAGGGGATCAGGGGTGCTGGGGCCGGCTTGACCGGTAAAGTGAATTGACAGGTGGGAGAGCTCCGACAAAACTTCCTTACTTCTCCGAATACACGCCTGGCCAAAAAAAAACCAGTCAGTGATGCATAATAGGGTCCTCTCTTGCCCTAGGTGCGCCCCCAACTGATCACTTGGGTGACCTACAGCCTGGGCACTTCATACCTCAGCCTAATTCGTTGAGGAATAATGAGGGAACAGACCACAGCTGCCAATGAAACGGATGGTCAGTCAACTGGCCAATTACTCTTGAGGCTCTGAAAATGGAGCACTATCAATAACAATGGCTGAAGTTCCTGACAATCGATGTGAGATTGTGGTGAAACCCCCCTGTATTAAAACTGAAAGTCCACACTTCAATCACATCTTGATTGATTTGTTTCAAATTCATTGTGGTGGTGTACACAGGCAAAATAATGAAAATTATGTTACTGACCAAATACTTCTGGACCTAACTGTGGGTAGAAAAGCAGTCGAGTCATGACATGACTTGAACTGGCTTTTTAGTTGTGACTTGAGCCGATAAGCTGTCAGGGGGTGGTCATTCTGACATGGATTCAAGTGAGGGATATCGCAATTACATATCGTTTGCACACTAGATGGCATTATTTGATATGATTGCCAGCACTGGCCAGTTGCCAGCATCGGTGGAGGGTAATGCACAAATGTTCACCATGTGAGCTGGGGAAAGTTAGCGGAATTGCACTCATTACCTCAGGCTCCAGCCAGTCCTGACCAATCATGTCCCTGCACTCTGACCAGCTGCACGCGCATATGAATTGTGTCCGCAGGCGCAACAAGCTCGCGGCTGAAGCAGGTTTTTATACAGTCTATGGGCTGGAGTAAAGCGCTTCAGGAAAAAAAGCACATCCACTCCTGCACTCGTCAACAATGATCATAGCAACCTCACCTAGCGCACACCGGTCTACAAATAAAAGTGGGCTTTCAAAGAAAAAAAGAAGAAAAGAAAACACTGAGTCTTAAATAAACAATGAAATGACCTTAAAAACTGTGTCCCAAATATGACCCCCAGCAATATATGTAGATAGAAACTTCCAATTCGAGAAGGTAGCCAGGTTTGTTTCAAATGTTTCAGCGATGAAAAAAGTTACCAACAAAAACTTGAAAGACTGTGTAGAGATAATATAAAAAGACTATGGATTAAAAATATTTAAAATTCACAATTTTCACCCACTTCAATGCAATAAGAGCTTGCAATCCAAATAATGCTGTTCTGAATAAGGGAGGTTTTCATAATTGACTGCCAACGCCAGCTCCCTCTCCAAAGGCAAAATATTGTTAATAGTTGGGCCAATTAAATAGGAAGTGCTCAAATTTTAATGACTGTAAAGCTTATTGGCTTCTCACCATCAGTTCCACCATAATAATACTTAACACAACACATTAACGGCAATAATGACAGATGTTCTGCCAACAGTGAAACACAATGAAACACAGGGACGTGTACTTGCACAAGCATACACACAAAGACTCATATATAACTCCATGTCCTTATAACACTTAAGCAAAGATAGAAATGTACATGTACACTGCGTTGTGTACCCGGTGTTCTTTTCTTCTTCTTGCTGTTGAATTCCCTGAGCGAATACATTCAGTTCAGTATCTGTAACTGTACCCGTATCAGATTGTTTACAAGCGATCGGAGCACTGGGGCTAAATGACGGATCGAACATGACAGGACGGTGCTGCAGGCAGTCTGCTCCTGAGCTGGTGAGCATTAGGCCACGCCAGCCGTTTGAGGCAAGCGCGTTATGGAAAGGCTATTATTGCCACGTAATATGCGGTTTAAATTAGGTCTGGAAGCTAAGTGGTCAATTAAGATATGACTGCGGAGGCTGTGGAAGCGAACCAGTTTTGACTCGCTTTAGCTGGCTGATTAGAGGGATACCTGGAAACCCAACATACTTTTACACTGAAGGGCATGATTATAAACAAGACATTTTGTTCCCCTTTTTCAGTGTATGGATTACTGCACATATTAAGCAATTGTGAACATATTGGAAACAATCTTAGGTCATTTGCTTATTCAGGAATAACTCGCATTGGACGTTCTTACCCGTTATTTGTCTACAGGCTGCAGAAGTTACCATAAAACTGCAAGCTTAGTAGCTAATTAAAGCTAATTAACTGTATAGATGTGTGCACAGTTAGTCAACCAGCGATGCCTCATTTATTCAATTGAGTGCACATAATTCCACCATTTTGCTGGCTTGCTGAATGCTAATGGCTAGCAAGTAGTCGCATAAAATATTGATACATAGGCCAGCTAGTAATCATATCCACACCAAAAGAAATGGAACCTAATCTTAAACAGTGCACTCAGAGTATGAATATATTTATACTTATATTTACACCAAATTTAACATGGCTTTACAGTCTAAAAATTCAGCACAAGCTACATAGGGAGATGGGTCTCTTCTAAACTGAAGAGCATTTCTTGGTCAGATTTGCTGAAGAAGTGAGCACCAGATTTGTCAGAGACAATGTCACTGGCTACCTGGATTAGTTGTAATAACTAAGAAGAGATAAAATGCTAATTATCCTACCAACATACCAGAAACATGTATTGTATGTTCATATGTAGACAAAAGTGTGTTCAAGTACAAAATCATATAGTACCACTGGGTCCAACATAGTCCTTGAACTGGAAATAGATGGATGCAAGGATCTGGATGCCATCCACAACTCCGCAGAGCTGGAGCGTTTGCCCCTGAGTAATGAGATGGGAAACCCCTTTAAATGAAACCCCATCAGCATACCAAGGTCAACTGCCAATTCTATTCTAAACCAGAATTCTATGCAAGGATTAGGTGCTATGTTGACTTACTTCAAACTTTTAAATATTACAAAGTATATAGTTACCCAATGAGTCTCTATATGAGTCTCTGCAGTCATCTGGAATAACTCTTTTTGCCAATTAACTTTTAAATACTTTGCATAAGGTGCTACTGATAAAGAAGAACAGCACCATGAATGAAGACTCAATATTTGCAGAGTCAGTTATTTGTGAGTGCAACTTGAAAGACATGTTGAAACAAAGTTCTGTCCCATGGGTATGGGCAAAAAAATGGGTTTTCTGTGGGGGGCGTGCATGCATGTGTTGCTCATGAAAATGGCGTTGAATGGTACTTGTGCTCACCCTCAGACATCTAAGACCCCTCGTCTCATGACTAGTTTGGGTTGCTGTCCGGAATCTGTCACTTACAGGCTGTAACCGGATGTGGTGCTCCTGAGCTACAGTCACTCGTGGCTGCCCTAAGCGTGGTCGGTCAGTGACATTGCCTGTTTTCCATTCTCGAACAGACATCCGACAGATTGTTGACCAGTGACAGTGTAGATGATGCGCCTCCTCTCAGCGGCTGAGACCTGCCCGTAACATGCCAATGGCTCTTCTTCTTTCTCCTGTATTGTAAGCCGTTCCATTTTCTTCATGCCGTACCATCTTTCTTTTTTTTTCCTGGCTTTATTTAGGCTCTTGACCACACACAAAAGAACAAGTTAAGTGTCACTGTACACATTACAAACAGCTCAATGTTTGTTATTACTGAAGTGCTTGGCGCGTTCACGTGGCGCGCGTCAGGATTACAACACCACACGCTTTTCTTTACTTCCACTCATATCTCACTGAAAAATCAATTGATTCTTCAATTTGCGACAAATACAGTACATACTTCACCATTGTGTTTTTAATGGCGCAAAGCATATATTCAAATTTCGCACCTTATAATTAATTACAAAATTAGACACACTGCCAGGCCAAAAAAAGTTGCCGTTTGGATTTTAATTAGCAAACATGTAAAAAGTAATTAATTATTGCAGTAATTATTCTCTTTCAGCTGACAACAATCCTGTTAACTCTGCTGCAATGTGTAGCTTTTCGTTTCCCTAACAACCATGTTGGAAGACATATTGTCGTGGTAAAGATGTTACTGTGTATCAAGAGGGGCAAATTATTGACCTGAATCAGCCAAGAAAACAACTAAGGAGATTACTAATATCACTGGAATTGCATTGGTCAAACTTATTATTAAAAACTGGAAGAATAATGCTAAACTGTCAACTTTGCAGAAAAAAAGAGTCAGAGAAAAATCATGAATTTTCGTGATCGGAGATCAATAAAATGCTTGCTGAAGTTTCTTTGTAAAACATTGACAGTAAACAAATTGCAGTAAAAATGACTGCAATTTGTCTGGGAGCATAAAGGGCCAATTAACAAGCTTATATATATTTAAAAAAAAAAAAAAACAATTAATCAGCAACCATTTTGGAAAAAGGTGTATATACATGTAAATACATTGGAAAGGCCCAGTTATCCCTTTTGTAAATTGTTTAAATTTCTGCATAAATCCAGGGTGTTTTCCGCATCATTGACCCATTTTTCTGCATTATGTGCCTGAAACTTTCTGCATAATTTTTTTTATTATTTTCTCCACCCTATCGGATGTTCTGTGCAGGAAAGTTTTTCCTCACCAGAGTTTGTGGATTTTTCTCCCTTCTGGGAGTTTTTTATACCTCATTAGCTATTTTGGGAACTTAAGCCGGGCATCTGTCCAACCGTTCCTCTGTTAAGCATCTTTGTAACACTTCTTTTTTAAGGACTGCTCTACCAAAAACACTTAATTGACTTAATTTATATGATTTCATTAATGTGCTTTCATTAAGGGCATTAAAGCAGTATAAATATAATAATTAATACTTTCAGCATGCAATGAACACAGGTACCGTGCTAAATACAGTCTCCACGATTTATAACAAATAAATTTCTCTCATGTCTCATGTGAATTAAGCTTCTCAGTAGCACAATTAGATCACTCTTGCTCTTCATTTATTTGATCTGAACCTTTTTCTGAGAAGCAATCAAAAGCTCAGGAAATAATGTGTAGCTGATAGGCATCTGGTGGCAATATTATACACAATGTTTTGGTCCTCTTAAATATCCCATTCATAACCAACATGCAAATGCTACACAATATGTATGCTGACATGTTCAAATTGACCAAACCTAAATTTAAAAAAAAAAAAAAACTTAACTTCATTTAAACATAGAAATGGATTAGCTACCTGACCCCTGAGAAAAAAAGCACATTATAAAAATACATCCAGCATTAAATGAGGTTGTTTCTCACGGTGATTAAAGATCCCATTAAACCCAAGGTCCCTAATTGGTTCTTGTAGACAGCGCACCAGTGACTCAAGGGACAGTATTGCAGTTTCCGTATTAAGGGGGTAAAGAACAAACATGAAATCCACATTTCACTGCTCGGACTTGAAGGACTGTATTTTACACTGGAGACTCTCCCTTGGCAGGCCGTGAGCAGAAATGAAATATCGTTGCACTCAGGAGTATCTGATGAGTGTGCAGTCCCAGGTGTGAACCCACAGTGGAAAGGT
Organism: Gymnothorax javanicus; assembly: GCA_029692085.1. Lineage (NCBI taxonomy): Eukaryota > Metazoa > Chordata > Actinopteri > Anguilliformes > Muraenidae > Gymnothorax > Gymnothorax javanicus. The sequence continues at coordinate 55,162,710 of CM056195.1, forward strand.
AAACATGCAAACAAGATGGGGAATACAAAAAAAAACTTTTTAAAACTTTTTCCCCCCCAGAGATATTTTATTTTGAACAGATTTTTTTCCCCCTGAGAATTTTAATGCAGTTAAAGTGAAGTAATTTGCAGGAGAGAAAAAAAAGAATGGTGGTTGTTCAACTTCTCAACCCTTATTTGCTGAAGAGCGTAATGGAAGCCGTGTTCACAGAAGGACATTAGCTACATTACATGGAAATGGGAGCTGATGAGATGGGTTTGCAGCGGTTGTGGGATGTGATTTTCAGATGGATTTGGCGGCACCAGACAGTTAGTTTTCATGATGCAGGGGGTCAAATTTCAAGAACCCAGTCTCATCCCGACTCGTCATATAGTGATGCTACCTGACCAAGTGACGTTATACGATGCAAAAGGAGGCTTTTGACATCCTCATTTGACGCCAGTTTAAAACAAACCCTACCCCCTAATCCCTAACCTTTAACCCGAACCCTAACCCTACATGTCAAGTAAGGACGACAAAACCCTTTGTCGTATATCGAGGCTTGGTCAGGTAGCTTCACTATATGATGAGTTTGGATGAGAGTGTGTTGATTTCAAAATAGCTGAAAGAGTGGAAGGTGTTTTTAGGACTGGAGCCAAATTTTTTTGTTCAATATGATGGCCTTCATAAAAGCTTGAAAATGTATCAGTTACATCCTGAAAATTAGCAATGACAAAATGTATGCCTTTTACAAATTCAACTCAAGGCACAGTGAATATGCCCACAAGGGGAAAAAAACAGCATGCAGTCCATTAAATCAGTGAATGAACAAATTAAATGAAGGCTTTGTCTCTTTCTCAAGGACACATAATTATTCCAGTCCAGAAGTTTCAGGGGCCGTTCCAGTTTTAGGTCCTAGCTAAGCAACGCTTTGTCGCATAAGAAGATTATTATCCACGCTAAACCAATGCAAGAGTCCAGTCAAGAAGCTTAGCAAGAAACTGTGTATGCACTAAAATACTTCCAGTCTTTATTTCCAGTCCCAGATGTAATGAAAGATGCGCTCAATATTGGACAACTGCCGTCGTTTACAGAACACAATAGCGTGCGTGTGGGTCCGTACTGTGTGCCCGGAGAGGCCATTCATCCTCGGTTCATTATTAACTTGAGTACTCTGACGCACTCAGCCTTGTTAACGGTCCGCAAGCTTCCAAAACAGCCATTTAACCCAAATATACACAGTGGCCTGTCCTCCTCATCCTCGGTCCAATTCCCAGGTCCCCTGCTCCAGTTTCTGTCACACTACGACCGCCGTGGTGTAATTACCGCAATAACACTTACTGCAGCCAGGAAGATACTCTGTTGGTGAGTCAGCAAGAGACTTCCTGTTCTGAAAATCCAAGGACATCAAGCACACCACACAGGGGATGAAGTCACAGCAAGATTTGTTTGTTCTTTTCTTACGAGCTGGAGACATTACTTTTCCGACAAAAGATTGCATGCCAATTATGAGGGCTGTTTAATTACTTTTGGGGTGTAAATTGAATTGTAGTGTAAGCAATAAACAGAAGGTTCATTTCGAGGTGGAATGCACCCTAGAGCAATGGAGACTGATAGGTCTTGCTGAGAATAACTCAGAGTAACAACTGCAATCTTGTGGTCCATAAAAACATGCCCCCTTTTTTTATTAGTAATGTGTGCATACAAAATATATTCTTTGAGGTCGTTATTAAAATTATTATTATTATTATTATTCACAGTTTGAATGCCCTTTCAGATTTATAAGCTGAACAGGTCCAACCCATGGACCTTGGGAAACTAAGAATGTACAAAATAATGGATCATTTAAGTTATTCTTATCATACGCAGTTCCTAGTAGGGTGATCTTCTGAAGTTCTCAAATTTCAGTGCTTCCCTGAGATTGTTTAACAAAGTACTGTAATCGCTTGTTAATTAAGCCTAGAGCTCTGATGTATATATAGGTATTTTTGTTTCATAATGCGCCAAATATTGTCTGTGGGTGACAGGGCTGGACTGCAGGCAGACCACTTTCGCACCCAGACTCTTTTACTACAGAGACATGTAATTGTAATACGTGCAGAGTATGATGTTTGGCATTGTGAGGAAGTGTTTGGTACACTATGAAATGATTCCGCCGAGAGAATCCATTGTCAGATGAAAGTTTGTTTATTCCACGGTGAATGGTACATGCAAGAGCTGCTTAAGATGTGAGAGTATATTTGTGGGTGTGTAGTCTGCAATAAACATAAAGAAAAAACTGTTATGAGTTTAGCTGAATCTATATGACACATGCTTCTGCTAACTATATATTGTATACTTACGGGCAATGATATTTCACCAATTATCTCACAGGTCTGAACATAAACAGTTGCAGAAGTTTTTCAATTAGACAAATAATAATGAATCAACTGGTTACAAATTACTCTGTTCAGTTCGTAAAATATGCCATCCAAGCAACATAAACAGTTAGCAAAGTCACTACAGTATATTATCGCATGTTAGCTTACAAACAGTTAGCTCCATCCACTGCTACTTAAACTACCAAACAATTAAGCTAACAAGCATGGTCGGCGAATATACTAATGCAATGCAGCAACAAACCAAAGGTAGAACATGGTAAGCGGTAAGAACACGGTAACGGTTATTTAAGCAAAATATGCATAAATGGATGTTATGGCTTACATATCTGTCCGTTACGCACACATGGGGTTTACACAGTCAGTATCTCCGCCGGTGTTTTCTGTCATGTCGGCAGGAAAACTTTGTTCCTTAATTACTGCATTCGGGTCCGGCTAGACCTTGCTTTGTTCGCAGTGACTTTTTCAGTGTGCTTGCTGAAGCAGGTGCGTGTTGCACAGAAGAGGGGCAAATGGAGTGTGCTCATGACGTCACCTCATTAAAGGCAAGACTGGCAGTCTTTCGTACAGGCATGGTATTACTGAAATAAGCAAGGCCTGCCCTTAAAAAAGGCATCTGGATGGCAGTAAATGTTGCACCAAAACCTATATAGATCGTTCACCATAAATAGTGTCTTCACAGATGCGCAAGTTACCCATGCCATGTGTACTCATGCACCCCCATACTATCATGAATGCTGGCTATTGAATTATTTGCTGATAACAAAGCATATGGCCCCTCACCTCTTTAGCCCAGAGCACGTCGCGTCCATGATTTCCAAAAATAATTTCACATTTGATTAGTCAAACCACAGGGCAGTTTTCCACTTTGCCTCAGTACATTTTAAATTAGCTTGAGCCCAGAGAAGAAGGCAGTGTTTCTGCATCTTGTTAATATATGGTTTTAACTTGCGTTTGTGGATGCAGTGACTAACTGGGTTAACTGACTATGGTTTTCAAAAGTGTTCCTGAGTCCATGCAGTGATTTCCACGACAGAATCCTGTCTGTTTTTAATGGAGTGCTGCCTGTTGACCTGAAAATCACAGCCATTCAAAATTGGATTTTGGCCTTTCCATGCATACAGAGATTTTTCTGAATTCTCAGTATCTTTTAATGATATTATGTACCGTAGAGGGTAAAATCTCCATATTCTTTGCCATTTTAAGTTGAAAACATTATTCTTAAATTGTTCCCCATGCAGTATTTCACAAAGTGGTTTAGCCCTCACCATATTTACTTATGAAATAGATTTTATACCCAATCATGTTACTGACCTGTCGCTAAATAATCTAATCAGCTGTGAGATGATCTGCCAGTTGTCTTTTTTTAGCATCATGCAACTTTGCCAGTCTTTTATTGTCCCGTCCCAACGTTTTTAAAACATGTTGCTGTCATTACATTCAAAATTACTAGGCATTTTTCAAAAAACAATAAAATTTGTCAGTTTCAACATTTGATATGTTGTCTTTCTCCTATTTTCAATTAGATAAAAGGTTTACATGAGTTGCAAATCATCGCATTGTGTTTTCATTTACATTTTACACAACGTCCCAACTTTTCTGGAAATGTGGTTGTAATTTCTATTACAAGATTGTTATACTTCAGAACCTTTTCTAACTATTTTTATAGACAGGATTCATTCTGATGAAATTGATACATCAATCAAGAAGCATTGATTTTTCACTTTGTCGTTTACGTTTGTACTATTATGTTGTTTTTGCAGTTATTATTAGTATTATTATTAATAAGCCTGGGATAGTAAACTGGAGATAATGAAATGCTTCCACATAAGCCTTTCCAGGCTAAGAAAATGTAAAAATGGGATAGGAATGGTTACAAATGAAATACCAAAGAGGAAAAGAACTGAGAATAAAAGGCTGTCATGCTTTAAAGATCCAGCACACAGGAACACAGCCTCCATAAGGGTGAACAGTTAAAGGAGCGATTGCTGCCAGGGGCACCGCAGTTGTGCTTAGTTAAGCATTAAACAAATAGGAGCACTGAGGATGACCGTTAGCCACAGACAGCATCCATTAATGTGATGCTGCTGTGCTGCCATGTTTCTCTGAAACACACCGCAGAATCCTCGTCTAATATTCACCTCCATTCAACTGGATATATGCTCAGCACAAGCAAGCTTTGGCTGAGGTTATTCCAGTGAATGCAGAAATGCACACTCAGTTATAAGATGCATTATGCCAAACTATGCAACATAAATAGAGTTGTGAAAGTCAAAGAGGCCAACAAAGCATGAATGCACAAAAAAGATCACACCAGTTTATCTGTAAGCAGAGAATAAGGGTTTAATTTTTGTGCATTGTCAGTCAAACACAGTAGGGATTTGGTTAAGGGTGATAATAATTTTACCGATAGCACCAGCAAAATGATATTTTTTTTAATTGATTGATTTATTTTCGAACAAGTATAAAAACAAAATATCTGTTCATTTCGATATATATTCAAAAAAAAAAGAAAAAAGAAAAAACAAACAAATCATAATGTGCCCTGTTCGAAAAAGGAGTAGGAAGAAGTTTACACTTTTTTTAATCCTACCCCTATTTGACACTTCATCAAAAGATTATATGATTTATACTATTGTAAATTATATATAGCCATTGTATCTGCAGTACAATTTTATATATATATATATATATATATATATATCCATATACAGTATATATACATACACATATATACACATATACATACACATCACGCAAACATACATAGAACTAAATACATATAATATAATATACAATTTCCTCTGGTTTTATTTACATCTGACAACATACTCCCAATTAACACACTTCCTCTTCCATAGACCTCTTGAAGAAAGATTTTTGTACATCCTTTTAAACTGATTTATATTTGTACTCTGTTTGAGCTCCAGCTCCAAACTCCTCCACAAATCCACCCCACAGATTGATCTGCACATACTTTTCCTTTTGGTTCGAACACAGAGTTTTCTTAAGCTAAGCTCTCCTCTCAAGTTATAGCCGCCTTCTCTGTCCATGAACATTCTCTGTATGTTTTTTGGCAACAGGCTATTTCTGGCTTTATGCATTTGTGATGTTTGAAATTTGACCAAATCCATAAATTTCAAGGTGTTTGATTTTACAAACAATATGTTTATGTGTTCTCTATATCCTACACCGTTTATTGTCCTTATTGCTCTTTTCTGCAATATGTATATTGGCTGTGGGGTGCTTTTGCAGTTATTTCCCCAGACCTCCACGCAGTAAGTCAGATATAGCAAAAACATATCTGTAATTTGATAAGATTACATATGAATGCAGTAAGTTGTAAGAGACGAAATTTGCAGTGGAGTCAGTGTGTGAGTTCTTTCACCAGAGATTTCAATCCCAGTCCAGGATTGCACAGGCTGTGCCATAACCGAAACATGCCCAGGCATGTCCCCCTGTGCCAACAAAACCCCAGAAATGCCATGTGTACAGACCCACAACAGCATAAAGGGAAAGCATATTTGGCCACAGTCTGCTCAAATAGCACAAAGAACAAGCGATCCTGTTTGATGACAGCCTACCACTGCCAGCCTACACAGGACACAGACCCTGGTCTGCGTAAATCAGAAATGCCATTTAGTGAACCCCTTTTCCAAGGAGACCACAGCTACCAACAGTGAATAACTGACGCCGTGTTTTTACCCTTTGAAGTGTGGAGTGGGGTTCTGGAACTCCATTCCAATCACATCCCAGAAGCCACTGTTACATCATCCTTCAAATGTTCAAACAAGAACAAATATTTGCAATCTCACATCTTAGAAGATTTACCCCTTAAGCTCTAACTTTTCAATTAAGTTTTCCCTTAAGTAGGTTCAAAGCCAAAAAAAAAAAAAAAAAAAAGCTTTTTATATATTGTAGAACAATGTCACATACGGTACATATTCTGCACCTGCTGGTCTCAATGCTTCACTGAAGCTGCATCATGCTTGTTTTGAAAGAAGTATTCAGATCCAGGATGCCATGTTTATATGGGCACAACATTACGTCAAATGTAAAATATCTCGATCTTTCACATCATTTCATAAACATTTCCCCGTAATTCATGAGGACGCATTTGGGATCATTGGAAACTTTGGAATCTCCATGTGAATTTCAAATAGGCCTGAAGTTCCACAAATTTAAATACAACAGCTGTATTTGACCAATTCTTATAGGTCTGTAGGGTTTATGGGGTTAAACAAGTCCGAAACTAAAAAAAAAAAAAAAAGTTGAATCATATGCAAAATTCTGCTGCACGGTGACTGCCACAAGTGAAGACCATTCCAGAAAAGTGAAGTAACAACACCTTAGGAATAAATAATGCAAGATTAATGATGGGAATCTCTTCTGACTTTGGGGGGTGGTGGAAGAATCTAACGCATGAGTGCATTGGCATTTGCCTGCCCTCTGCCATGATAGGGTGGTGCACAGTACACAGCAGTCAATGGCAACTTATCTTCAGCACAAGTCCAGTGGCAGCCTACAAGTATTTGTGACAGATAAATGGCTGAGTTCAGTCTACTGTAAGTTTTTCCATGATTTACAGAGGGCCACCATCAGCAATTAGCCCAGGACATTTAGTTTTGTTCAAATTCTCACAGAAATAAAGGCCCGGTTCCTTTAGCTAAAGATTCACACGTCAAGCTTATCTCCACAGAAATCTGCATCTCCGATTGGGTGAACGACACTCACAGAGTGAATTACTGTCCTCTACAGAAGGCTCCATTCCTCAGAATGGTCAAGACTGCACAGTGTGATCACTTAGAACTATGCAACTTCTTTGTAGTAATCCCAGAAGAAAGAATAATCAAAGAGTTGGTTTCCAAAATGCAATATATCCATTTTACTCATTTTGAGTAAATCAGCTTTTTTCTATTTTGGCGCCTACTGCATATTATAGGAATAGAAATTTTGACCATGAAAAAATACGCAAATTTTTAAGAACTGATTTTTGCACCATGTGCGGGAGGCACAGAGCTATCGCTCCATGGTATTATCTCAATTTTTGTCATTTAGGCACTTATTGCATTTTGGAAACAAACTCTTCTATTGCTCAAGACATCGGTGCATTTTACCCCAGAATGCAAGTCGTGGTTGCCAACATTGAGATTCCCTCAACATTCATTGAAATCTCCCTAAAGTTTATAAATGAAAAGAGCAACAAAAATATTTAATGGCTATGAGGCATAGAACAAAATGATCTAGATTGAGCAGGACAGATATATTTTCAGGCACATCATTTACACAGCGGGAACCATCTAGTCTTGCGGTTTCCTCGTTCAAAAGATATTTTCAAGAGAGTGATCTGCATTCAAACAGTTAGGCGGTTGCCTAGAAACCATAAACATACATTTTATTACATATTTGAAATTGCCGCACAATACCATGCATGCCCTTTCTCTTCGTGCAATCCATGTTAAAGTGTGAACTCAATTATTGTGGAAAAAGAGGTTTTTTTTTTTAATATATTCAATTCATTGAAACTATTCCTGAAATTTTTCTCATATCCATGTAGACATTCAAAGCACAGCTCTATGACCTACTAAGCCATTTATATTTCAGTGAAATACAGCATTCAATGCAAAAAAACCTCTCTCTGGCAGTCAATAACATGTGGCCAACCAAGTTTGTACATTAGCAATGGCGACTTCAGATTAGGAATCAGCACAAATGCATGAGGGGTGTGATCAGTGTAGGTGAATTGCATGCTCCATTAATGACAGCTTTTAATGCAATGGACAGACTTGTAAAATGCATATGCACATATATGCACAAATACACACAGAAATAGCACTGCCGGCACACACACACACACACGCACAAATGGACACAGTTGAATAAATGGACAGTAGTGCACGCAGAAGTACACAGACATCTGTATGCACATGTGCGCTTGCGCAAATGCAAATTCGCATGCATGCGGTACACACAGGAGTATATAAATGCACACCTATGTGAAAGGCACTAGTGAGTGCCATTATAATTCTGAGCAACGAGGCTGCAGCAGAACAAGCATGAAATACTCAGATCCCCCACCACGGCGTGGCTGATATTCCGAAGCAAATTTCAGGAAACAGCAAAAAGCATTTTCCAAAAATGGAGCACGAAAGGAAGAATGAAAAGGCACATCTATCGAATAAGATGCATCTATATGTTAAATTGCGTTGGAAAATATTGAATGGTTTTGGCATTGTGGCCCGGGAACAAAACACTGTGAAGGGACAGACAAGTGGAGGAACGGACGTATGAAAAGGTACATTTACGCAATAACAAATACCAGTACATTAAATTCTGCTGGAAAATATTGAAAGGTTTTGGCACTCTGGCCAGGAAACAAAATGCAACGAAGGGACGAACAAATGGGCAGAAAGAGACAGAAGAATGAGAAGGTACATCAACACAATGAGATCTGTCTATGTGTTAGATTTTGTGGAAAGACATTGAATGGTTTAGAAGTTGTGAACCGGAAAAGCATGACAGGTAGACGGACTCGCGGAAGGACAACCCTCATTCCTATATCCCCCTGTGTAGCAGGGGATAATAAGCAGGGCTTCTAATGAACAGGGCTTCCACAGGGACTTCCTTTTCATCAAATTTAGTTTTCCCCATCTGCTACCACCTCTCAGGCTGAAATCACCAATTCACAGAAAATGCAAATTCAACATGACTTACCACCCAAAAATAAGTCCTGAATGCATACCACATACCAAAAAAGCATCACATTCGCAAGCTTCAGCTTGCAGTGCACGCGGTAATTTTTCAGGTACTCGAAGGCTTGAAAATGAAAATCTATGCAAATTGCATTGTAATTATAATCAATTATCTATTTGTCTCATTTCTGTTGCCATTATTAATAGATGAATAAGTGTGATTATCCTCTCAGGAGTCACTGATATTAAAGGGTACTGTAAAACAAACTACTGGAAAATAAAAATCCCCACCTCCTCCTCCCACAACTGTAGAACATGACCTGCCTCTAACACCAGATGAAAACCTGTTAAACCCTTAAAATCTCAACAGCAGCTTTGACTCACTCTCAATGAGAAAGTGCATGTATAGGTGATTACACTCTTTATCAGGCAGCCACTCCCGGCTTGAAGTTAAGTGCTAATTGACGAAGAGTCGGAGTACATTCAGTGCGAAAGGGTGACCGTCAGAGTGCTAATTTTGAGAAGTTCAAGCAAGGAGAAAACGACTGGTCCCTCTTGCAGTGAGGGTTGTTTAAATGAGCAAAGAAAGCATCACCAGACAGCCCATAATGAACAACGGTATAATTCCTTTTTCGAGGGGGAGAGCAGACACCTGTGGTCAGTGTGGCCCCTGAGGAGGACCAGTGTAGAATCACTGCCATTTTGGCTCTGAAGGTGATGGACTTCTGGGTTCATTGAGGTTTGTACAATATTTACCATGTCTAGCTTTATTCAACTTGCCATCCAGGTTGTGTTTGAACACCACTCTATCCAGTAACTGAATATCCCCAGGGCTCTCACTCAAATACAAACAGTTCATATGAGAACAGTACCAGATAGTATGGTTGATTGTGTACAGTGCGATAGAGACAGGGTGATACTCAAGTTTGTGTTTGTCTATGCTAAACAACTGATAAAGAGTAAATATTAAGTTTCATATGCACAGTTTAAGCTTAATCCTGGACTAAATTCAACGTTTAATGAAAATTCTCAACATAAAACTCAGTTAAGGACCGTAGCCTACTTTATCTATGTCTATTAAACCGGCCCTTTGTGTTAATGATTATATGATAATTGCCACATCGTAGGAAATTGTACTCCGTGTTGTACAATAAACATATGCCATGACTTTGCTCACGTGATAAATATTTGTTTTGAAAGTTCACAAATAGCTTACATATGTAAACTAAATATAGGAAACACTACAGTGGGAAGTGTTGGTGCTGAAAAAACAGAAAATCTGCATCATTACACTTGCAGGTGATTCGATTCTGTCCCCATGGCTGCCATTTGTTCAACACTGAAAGCTTTATTCATTTTCTAAGTGGAAAGTGAAAACAGCAAATAATGACCAGGATAGACTATTTGAATTTAACAGACCATTAGTTTGAATAAAACGAGGGCAAACTTCAACAAAACCATTGCACAGCTAAAGTGCCAGCGTTGTGAAACATTACATTAATCTGTTCTTTTCTCGGGCTGATTATCATTACCATGCAAAGTGGTGTGGCAAATGTCCTTTTCCTTTCCCAGTTACTTAACAAATTGATGCAAGAATCAATGTGCACTGACAGCCTATTAGGAATAAAAACAGCCACCTCCACTATTTGATTTAAGCTGTGATTGTGATCTTAGGGTAAACTATGAAAAATCTGTGTTAACAGGGTCTGCGCTGAACGCGAATGCATGATAGTTTTTTTGTCTCTCTTTCATTTTAAAAAAATTGTCAGATGCTAATTTTGAGCTCTAGAAGAAAGTTAATGCATGGTCAGCTTTTTTCACCTCGCGAAGCTGCTCGATCATCGGTTTTTCACCAGAGCAGTTACCTCACAGAATGCACAAAGAGCATAAATCTTGGCAAAAACAACATTAAGAAAGAATAATTAAGCAAACATATCCACTTTTATTTAACTGAAAAAAGTTCTACCAATAGATTTTCCCACAAGTCTGAGCGCAGCGAGAGTCGAGGTCAGAATGAGAAACGCAGTAATTTTCCTCTGAAAACCTAAATTGCGGCAGATCTATTGTAAATCCCACATAGCACAAAGACAGAGCTGGTCTGTAGCTGTCAGAGTGATGGAAAATGCTTTATGGTACAAAAATACCAATTATTACATTTGTTTAAGCCCCAGCCGTGCTGCTGAGCCAGCCATATTGATCTGGCTGGAATTTGATTGGGTCACAGATGTAAATCCTCCTTGGCAGTCAGTAACCCCCCCATCTACCACCACAGCTTTGATTATAGCATGAGCTACACACTTTGTTGCACAAGGGAGCTTTTCTTCAGCGGTCGATTTTCCATCGCATGTACATGAATGATATCATACCGTTACCTCAATCCGAAACAGCAAATTCCAGAGAGATTGGACATATTGAGTGATGCACAGTGTTAATCACAATAAAATGATGATATTAATGTAGTTTTTAAATGCCTTGACCCAGAAGGCAAGATGTCTTCTTTGTAACTGACAAGCTGCAGTAACTGAATGACTGTCTTCTCAGGTTAGTAAGATTAACCGGTTTATCACATTTTAAGAAAATACAATAATACTGTTTTGCTGATCTCATTGTAACAGTTCTTTTCAATGATTTGGAATTCAATATGGGCATATGCAAAGTTTTTGACAGTACGTTATTCTATAATTATAAGTATTCATACCCTGGGCCAATTTTTGCATTTTAGTGAATGGAAATGTGTGTTTGTGTAGGTTTTCAATCCATGTGATCGGATAAACGTGCCCTATCACAGTTGCATTAAGAGGTATCGTATACCTATCAATGCAACTGCCGCATTTTTTGGATCCTGTAAAACGATCATTGGACTGATTGCATACCTTAGAGAAATGACTGAAAATTAGAAACAAAAAGAGAATCAAACAGAAGTTTCAGATGAATTATAAAAGTTAAGAAATAATATCAAAGTGCTTGGAAATCAGAGGGTTCGAGCAAGAAGAAAAGGTAACCATGAGCAGAATAATTATTTAATAGCGGTTACATTTTGAGCCCGTAGGCTCTTCTTCAGACACTTGGAGTCTGAAGAAGAGCCTACGGGCTCGAAACGTAACCGCTATTAAATAATTCTTCTATGGGAGCGCTTTTTGGTGCACGGATCTTTTTTGTCTTTTTATATTTCTCTTTTGGATCCAGCACCCTATACCAAGAGGTTTTTTTTTTTTTTTGGGATGTGCATATCACACTACGTTCCTTAACCATGTGCAGAGTAACCATGAAGTGGCTAGCGAGCACTTTTAAGATGGCATAGAGTTATGTGACAATGACAATGGCAATATAGGTCAACAATATCAAGAGCTATGCAAAAAACAGGCCTGTAGGCAAGGATCCCAAGATAAAAGCATTTACTCTGAACCATCTTAATGTCTGTCAAGGGTTCATCAAAGTTTTCACAAGATATCCTATTGTGGCCCAGTCAAAGTCTGAATCTCAATCCAATTGATCATCTGTGGATGAATTTAATAATTAAACTGAAAAAGTATTGACCAAACAACCTGAACAACCTGCCGTAAATCTACCAAGAATGGAGAAAAATACACCTGAATTACCACATGTGTAAAGGTGGTAGTTACTTATCCCTTCAGGACAGAAAATGGTGTCTGAAACAAAGGGTGGATATACAAAATCTGGATTTGCAGCCGTTGATTATTTGCGCAATCAACAGATGTCAGTTTTTAATTCTGTTAAGAAAATATGAGGCAAAAATTCTGAAAATTTATAGTGAGGGAACATGCATTCTCAGTAAAACCGAGGGAAAAACACGCATTTCCATCTAATACAGAAATATTGAAATCTCTCAGGGAATCTTATGTGAGAATACCGCACCTATTGCATCTCTGGTAATGAAAGCTCTCAAAGAGAAGCACCCGCAGCTCCAATCGGCTGAATAATGTAACTGCTAGTCCTCAATCATCCGAGGTGATCCCACTTATCAGCCCCATTCAGGGCGGGTAGATATAAATCCTACGGCGCCTGACATTTTCTGGCCTGAGTCATTGGCCCATCTGGAACAATTTGTTGCTCATTTTCAATTGAATCAGAAAGGGGAGGGGTCGGTTCCCACCCACTTGCAGAATTACACGTCAGTAATGAATCACAGACCCCCCCCTCCCCACCCCTTTCCCCAATTAACCTCACACAACACCTCCTGGTCAAGCACAAATGAGACCGCAAAGAAAAAAAAAATGCTCATGTGTCAACAACTGATTACCGATGGAGGCCGTGATGACAAAGTCAGGTGGGTTTATACACGATACCACGGGCCAGCTGGGCTTCATGGTCGCTTATTTGTAAGCGTTGCCTTGGTTTCACCCGCTAGCGGCGCAAGGCGACTCACATGCTCTGCGTCACAGCCGCGTAAGTGGTGGGGGGAAGTAAAGGGGTGGGGTGACTCAAATGTACAGAGGATCCTACGATCTGCCTCTCCACATCTCCCCAGAGGAACAGAAACACGTGTGATGTATCACTGAGCAGCCCTGATCCAATTCATGCAAAATATGCAGTTTGATGACTTCCAATGATGTATATTCTTTCTCGTTAGTACTTTCTTGAAAACAGCATTGCCGACCAAAAAAGAACCTACCGGAAAAAACCTGTATACTGTATTCGTATTAAACACACAGTTGGCTTGTTAACCCTTTCCCTCTCAAGCTATCTGCAGAAGCTTAACTCCTGAGGCGTGTTCAAGATCACAAGCACCCGCGTAAGTGCCTGCTTACACCTTTTAACGTGATCGATCTTGAACGAGAGCGGGCGCACTCACAATTTTTCAAGATGGCGTCCTGTAACATACAAGTACTGCACATGAAGTGATCGAACTAGCAGTCCTCTCTGTATTATCTGATGGCTGTGACTGTTCATATCTGGATGGTGATGCAAGCGTATGTTTAGCTCTTCGTAGACCTGGATGATGGGTTTTGCGGCTTGGGGAAACAATATTTACTTATCTAGCAGTCGACTGAAGTGTCCCAGACACACAAAAAGTGTTTTTTGAGGACAAACTGTCATTAATTGATGTCACAACCATGAGAATCAGGTTGTTGGATGCCATCTTTGCTCGCTAAGAGAAACAACTCCAAGTGGGTAACGCCTGAGCTTGCAGGCACTCGGCAGGGCACCTTGTTCAGGAGACGTGTGCATGCAAGCTCACGCGAGCTCATGCTGTCCTGAACACACCTCTGATCGCTGACAAGTGAGCAGAACATGTCTTGGTCAAGTTTAAAGTAGTGATAAGTAACACATTTGAGATACTGTACGGCCAAGCTTTCAAATGCCAAATACTGGTCACTTGTCCAACCTGTCTGAACGATGGTAAAGATGTCAAATCAATCCAAAAAAAAAAAAGTTACATTTTTTGAACCAATGGAAGTGGATTTCTGGAGGGAGAGGGTTCATGCAATGGTGCGGCAATTTATTTAATTTTACTTAAAAATATTCTCGTACCCAAACAGGAACTGATAAAGCCTGCATTATTTTTTTGTGCCATTAAATAGTTACTGGTATGTATTTTTCATAATGAATTAAAATAACTGCATTTAAAAAGCCTGTATCTCACTATTTATCTGGCTAATAAATTAATCATTTTGTTTTTAATCTTTAGATATTTATATTTTCTGCTATCTTCATCAATAACCATGATAATGTAACAGCCCCAATATGTAAACCCGTTCCCTTGTCAGCAATTACAACTACTATACACTATAACACCACTAAACATGACATAAATAATATAGTCATACTCAATGGTGGGGGGGGGGGGACTTTAGAATCCACCAAGGTTCAGCCACTATGGGACGGTACTTTTTCAAAAGCAAGCCAGTATACACAGGACATGCATTCAACCCAACCAAACAGAGGTCCTAATTAATTTATCTTAGGCCACTATTGCCAATTCGGAAATGAGATTCAGCAGCAACCTGCATACTGGCAAATAAAATTAAGAGGGAACATCAATTCACAAGCCATGCATTGCAACCAGCAAGGGTTGAAAGTTTAACAGTGGGCCAAACACAAGCATTACGATGTTCATAAACTTAACAGGAGCAAAGCCAAAGACAAGAAATACTGTCATATTTAAGGTGACAAATAATAAACGATAAGTAGATAAAAAGACTCTCTTTCAATAAATCTCTTTCAGCAGGATTAGCTTGAATGTTTTTCAGTGTGGTTAAGGCTAACAGAGCTCCAGATACAAGATATGAACTCAGAGACATGCTCCACAGATAAAACAGCACATATATACCAGTGATAAATGTGTTGTGGGAAATTACAGGCCTATTTATTTAGTCAGCAATGACACAGCTTTTGTGATAAAACTCCAACTCGCCTACAATCCCATTAAACATTCCTTTGTAGAAAACCAAGAACAATAGTTTAGCACTGGCGATATATTTTCTATATTACCTATTATCTATTCCTGCATTTACAATATTTATCATTTGTGGACTTGCATATCTTGTAACTTACTTCTATGCTGGGAGAAGGAAAGAGAAATTAAACAAAACAAACAAAACGGAAATCTCACCAAAATGATACCCAGGGTTAGCAGCCATGAAACAAAACAACAGAAGTGAGAATCCAGGTTCAGAGAGTAAAATTCCCCACCAGTAGTTTGTTACAACAGACTGGATTTGCACATTAGCACTATTCTTTAGCCAAGGAAGGAAGAACGTGATCATGGCTGGGGTATCAACAGTTTGAGAGTATTACGCACTTCTGGAAGCGAGACATCCCACTGGAAATAGGTGTCTAAGATTCAGTCAGGCATCGCTGAGAACAACCTGCCAAAATTACTTTTTTTACTGCTGGGTCCTCTGTGACTGCAAAGTCCTACTTTCATTTTAATGCGAGCAGAGATGCTATGAAATGAATTGAGAATGGTTTAGCAAATTATTGATTGTGTATTTAGGATCTGATTCTGAGCATCATAATACAAATAACCCTTTGTTGAATGACTCCTTTCCGCTGTGCCTAATAATGGGGAGGATAGGGTACTCTACAAACCAAACCACCATGCGACAAAGGGTTAATCAAGTTATCAAAATTACTGAGGCATTACCACCCCCCCCTTCCCCCTCCCCTTAAGGTTTTTCCTCAACAATTTTGGATCACATGATGTTTATCTCTCAGGATGCAGAAGGCATTGAGATTTAAAGGTAAGTGTTCCACCAATTCACTCACTCATGAGCCAGTGGAAAGTTGGAAAGTAAGGCTAATTCCAGAACATGATAAGCTCAGTTTTTGATTGTTGTCATACAATAAGGTTTATGCAACTCTCCACATCACTGACCCCAAAACCTTGTTTTAATGAGTTTAATGCTGTGTGGGTCATTCGTTACACATGGCACATCAAGAACTGTCTATAGGGTCTCAACTGCAATGCTTTTGAAACTGGAAAATAAGAAGTCAGCAATGTTTAGTATGGGCCCCAAATTAATACAGTGGGGGAAAAAAATTTGGGCACCCCTGGTTTAAATGTCTGTTACAATTAATCACCAAGTGATTGAAAGCAAACCTGAACACGAAATGCTACAACGTTAAACATGACACCTTTCTGCAAATTTAAAAGCAAGGTTTCTTTTTATTTTAATTTTTCTGAGTTTTTAAATGATAAGAAAGGAAAAAGGGCCCTGTGCAAAAGTTTGGGAACCCTTTTGGATTATTCTTTGTTACCTTTTAAGAAGGTGATTACTAAGGCCCAGACCAAGGTGATTTATTCATTAGGGCTTCAATGAGTCAGGTGAGTGTAATTCCATGGTGGAACAACGTTGTATATATTCTGAAGTAATTCCATGCCTTCTAAAGTATCCGACTATGGTGGCTGTTGTGTCTGGTGTTAAAAACCATGTGTTCCTCTAAACAGTTGTCCAAGGATGTCAAAATCAAGATAATTCACTTCCACCAACAAGGAGAGGGCTACAAAAAACTCGCGCAATGTTTCAAACCACCCATTTCTACTGTCAGAAACATAGTAAGATAATGGAAAATAAATGGAACAATTGAAGTCAAGGCAAGATCTGGAAGATCAAGAAAAATTTCGGATAGAATGGCCCGAGATCTGGTGAGAAATGTCAGAAGAACCCACACGTCACTGCAAAAGAGCTGCAAAAAAGAGTAGCAGACACAGGTCTAGTTGTTAACAGGACAATACAGCGTACCTTAAACAACAAAGACCTACATGGCAGAGTTGTAAGAAAGAAGCTTTTCCTACGACCTCAATACAAAATTAAGCATCTGAAGTATGCAAAAGAAAACCTTGAGAAACCTCAAGCCTATTTGGAACAAAGTGCTTTTGACTGACAAAACCAAAATTGAACTTTTTGGCCACAACCAAAGAAGGTATGTTTGCAGAAAAAAGGGTGAAGCATTTGTAGAGAAGAACACGTTGCCAACTGTTAAGCATGGAGGTGGATCTATTATGCTTTGGGGTTGTGTAACAGCTGGGGGCACAGGCAATATTGTGCAGGTGGAAGGAAGAATGGATTCCACCAAATGTCAAGACATTCTAGAGGCTAATGTTCAAAGCTCAATCCAGAAATTGAAGTTGAAGAGACGTTGGGTATTCCAGCAAGACAATGACCCAAAGCATACCTCAAAATCTACCATTAAGTACCTCCAGAAAAGACGGATGAAGGTTTAGGAATGACCATCACAGTCCCCAGACATGAATATTATTGAAAATCTGTGGAGAGACCTCAAAACTGCCGTGCATGCAAGAAGGCCGAAGAATATTTCTGAACTAGAGGTGTTCTGTCAGGGAGAAAGGGGAAAAATTCCAAAGACAAGAATTGAAAGACTCTTAGCTGGCTACAAGAAGCATTTGCAAGCTGTTATAGCTGCGCGAGGAGGAGTTACAAAGTACTAGCTAACAGGGTTCCCAAACTTTTGCATAAGGCCTTTTTCCTTGTTTTATTATTTTGAAACTGTAAAAAGTAAAAAAAAAAAATTATTCTTGCTTTAAAATGTGATGAAATGTGTCATGTTTAACTTTGTAGCATTCAGCGTTCAGGTTTGCTTTCAATCACTTGGAGATTAATTGTAACAAACATTTAAACCAGGGGTGCCAAAATTTTTGGACCCCAATGTAAATATATTTTTTGGCCTGGGGCCCCCAAAAGACCTCAGGCGGGTAAAACCACACACCACCGATTCATTGTATGGGTTCCCAGGCCTAAATCACAGCTTGTCTTGAGGGTGGATGTACATTAGTCCAGACAGACAGAGAAACCATGGCACCCCGTGATCTGTTAGGCACTTGTTATAAGAAGGATATTTTATTCTCACACAGTCTGTGGTTACCTTGAACTGCTGCCAGTATGCAAGGCATTGAAATCCCCGGGAGAACTTTCAGAACGTCGTCCGTGTAAATCCAGCAGGCTCAGATTGCCAGGCAACGCGTGTTCGCGACAGCATTGCGGAGAGACGGCGTGATATGCGCCAACTTTCACATCGCTGTCCTTCTCGACAGTGCAGTCACCTCGTAAACCAAACTGCTAGCTAATCCAAAGTGCACGTCCATCACTTGCAGCCGCGATCGTGAATGTGTTGAAACATTTCGCATTCAGTCTGGGGGTCAATTACGGCTCAATGAATTTAAAAAATAAATAATTCAATAACTCACCCATGCCTAACCCACGCGTTACATGTTTAGCATGCTCCTCGCAAGTCATTTTCATGCCCTTCACGTCCGCCTTTAACACCCTGTCCTTGCTTCTCACCTATCCTGCAAACTTGGCCTTTGCATGCCATACGCGTCCAAATAGGTTCTTACACAGTGCTGACATTTCATCTTAGTAATTCAGCCTAAACATTCAGCTAAGCACACTGCAGCTTTTTTTCCATCATGGGCTAATAAAATAAATAAGGTTCATTTCAATTAACAGCTTCATTACACGAGTGCTACAACTCCTGAAAGAGCCCTAATGATGTGGGCTCTGTAATTGCAGATTGCCATACATTACAGCCCTTCCTGTGTAAGCAGCATTTAATCATTTCACCCAGCTCTGCCCCCAAGTCTAAATCAAATCACAGTTTCCTTGCCTGCACTTTCACTTAGGCTGCAGTTCCCTTGTTGAAGTGTGCACATTTTCTCACTTTTAAAAATTAATCCCTTACTCTCTTACTTTTCACTATATTTTCCCTCAAGTAGGTGCAAAGTTAAAAAAAAAAGGCGTTCCTTTTTTTTTCCATATTGTAGGACAATGTCACATACACCTTCTGTGTCAGCTGGTCGCAGTGCCTCACTGAAGCAACATCACACATATTGGGAGAAATACTCAAGCCCAGGACGCCATGTTTTTGTGGCTACAGCATTACATCAAACGGAAAATCTCTAGATCTTGTACATAATTTTATACACATTTCCCTGTGATTCAGCAGGACATATTTGGGATCATTGGAAACCTTGCGATCTCCACTTGAATTTAAAACAAGCCAGAAGTTCCACAGGTTTGAATTCAGCAGCTGCATTTGACAGACCCATTCATGGGTTCGTAGGTTTTCTGGGGTTAAATATGAAATATGAAATCTATTATCAAAATCATTGTGGCAGAGATACGGAGTATGGTACTAATCAAACAGAAACATGTAATGAGCTATATTGAGCAGTAACAGTTCTTCTGCGGGCATATTCAAATACATACAATGAAATAAGGGCTTGAATACAAATCCTAATAATGAGTTGTGTAACTGGATATTGTATCTTAGTTAAAAGCCTGATCTATTTTAAATTGCCACTTAGAGGTTGTATGGCTTTAAAATGTGCATTGATGTTGTATCCTATTTTGGCTTTCACTGTTGAACACGTTATGACTCAAGCTAATGGATAAACAGAATACAACATAGTAGCAAATTGTTTGCTAACACGCTGCTTACATTATCTCATGGACCATTGACCAAGATGCTGAGGGCAATGATCAAGACTGGGTCAGTTTGGAATTAACCTAAATTTAAAAAAAATTATTAATAACTTTCCCTTCTATTCACAGTTTGCATCCCACCATTTTCAAAAACCCAACCTACCTTTGTCAAGCATGCTTGCCAGCCCCTCCACCCCCCAAAAAAAAAATAATCTAATCTAAGTTAAAAAAAAAAATGTATTCTGTCAAAACTGAAGAAAATTTCAGAAATGCCACAATTATGCAGAAATAGTGTGTTAAAACATTATCCCTGCTCTTCCACATAACGTTTCCATTATGTCTGGCAAAAACAGTATAACATATCCATGGGGTCTATTAATCCTGTGTCAAATGTATGCATGTACGTAAAAGGTTTCTCTTTTGGCATAAACAATCTCATTCACAGCTGTACTCTGAGATACATAACGAACATACAAAAACAACAAACTATCACAGACCTGAAAACACCGCAGCATCCGTGTTTCGTAACGGCCAAAAATATTCATTGTGCAACTTGAGGGCAAATCAGCAAGTTATAATATGAAATCAGTCAGTTGAAATAGGAAATCAGTTCAAGGGCTGTTTTGCTGGCTGCTCTCAGCAAGAGAAGAATGAAACTGCACCTTTTGCATGTCAGAAAAATAAATAAATTCACTCTCACAGTCCGGAATGTTTTTTTTTAAACGAGAAATCACTGCCCATTGTGCAGATATTGAATTGATGAGAATACTTATGATTTATATTCTCAGCTGCTAAATTATGCTGTTGTTTTATTTAACTGCCTAAATCAGAAACTGCCTTGCGGCAATTACTGTGATTTGACATTTACCTACTGTACACTTCATTCCCCCTCATATCAAATTTGGATTTCCAATTTTTTCTTCTTCACTTGAAAAGCAGTCAAGCTGAAGAGTATGTACTCCTTCACAGCACTGACTTGCTCCACCTTCGTGGCCACACAGTGCTACAGGACAAAGCTGGCACCAAATGAACGAGAGATGTACCAGTCACCAATGACAGCTGGTAGCTTGTGGGCGCCAGGCCCATAAGCAGTGTAATGCATAATCCTTTTGGCTGGCTGTATGCTAGTAATATTCAGTTCTGAGACTGGTGTGTTACTTGTGGTGACCCCAGGTCTAGAGAATTGGAAAACTGGCAGGTTTTCAGACAGGATTATATTCAGCCACTCTGCAGATGTTGGTGAGGTACAGGAATGGGGTCCAGTAGCAGAGGTGGTTTTCAGATACTATAATGTTTCAATTGTGCACATATCAGCACTCCCTTTGTCCTGATGAATAGGAGCTTAACATCACAAAAATAGACACTACCAAGACACATGTTCGGTTTATTTTTGGTAACAGCTACTGAGATAAGAAAAACTACTCTCCCTTATGATTTATTTCACGGAGATAGGAATATACTAAGGAAATGAGAGTGAAGCCATAATTTCAGTGTGAGTCTATACATTTGCACTGTTTTTGTAAATTATCTTGTGTAAATGTGCGCATATATGGGGATTTTGGAGTCATCATAGTCAGCATTTAGAATTCTTGATCTTTCTTATTTCAAGAATGCCACAATATATTTCACATGGGATGGTACACAATGAAGAAGACAAATAATGTCTTTGCAGATTATTTATTTCATGGAGCCTTTTGAAACTCCTTTATTTCAATGTGAATCAAGGTTATTCTACTGATACGTCAGTGGTCTCAATATTGTGGAAATTAAATTAATTAACAACACTAAAGCCTAAGAATGATTTATCAAACACTGCCACCTGTTGGTGCCAACACGAGTTACAGTTATTTCAATGACCAGCTGCAAAAAAATCTGCCGTAAAACTGTCAGAAAAATAACTTCATTGGAGCAAAATACCCCTATTCAGACCTGAGTTGTTCACCCCTGCCTTTTTATGGACAGCATGATCAGTTACCCACCCTCTGCAAACAGCGGTCCCTGCAGATCCCATTCCTGTCTCGTGTCTGGCTTGGCCAAGAAGTGAGCATTTAGAACTGTCACATTGGGCCAACGGTCAGGAACGTTACCCTGGGGAAATAAGCGTTGAAGATGCCTCAGATAAGCGCCAAGCTCATCAAATTTGCCTCCAGCCAGTAGGCAGTAGGCCTACCCAATTTTACAGGCCAGATAAGCAGATGAAGATTTGTCGCACCGATACCTTTTACCGCTTACAGCCATCCTGGCTCTATTTTTGCGGATTCACTTCAGAGTTCAAGTGCTGATGCGGCTCCTAGAGGCTTCTGGAGTGCGGACTGCGATTTCTTTACTCTGAGATTTTTGTATTCACAAAGTCGGGCCCACTTCCGGTGCAGGGTGACTCGGTGAAAACAAAACCCACGTGGCCCGTGAAACCGAATTGAAAGGGATGCGAGCGAAGTAATAATCCATCAGAAAACATGCCCAAGTCGTGTGTAGCGTTTGGTTGTTCGAATCACAACATGAAACAGGGAGAGAAAATTTCATTTCACGTATTTCCAAAGGAAAGTAAGCGGCGTGAAGCATGGATACAAGCTGTCAAAAGACAGAACCCTGATGCATACATGCCAACTCTACCGCTTTTGGGGCGTTTCATTCTGAAAAAAACGCCCCAAAAGCGGTAGAGTTGGCATGAATGCGACAGCAAGTGGGAACCGTCAGCTCATGCAGTGCTGTGTGGGAAGCATTTTATCGGAGGTGAAATAGTAAATAGCTAAATATTTCGTTCGCGGGGAATTAACTGAGAATTACTTTTGCCATTTGCTCTCATGCTTTTAAGTTGCAACTCTAAGTACCTGCAATATTTAGTGTCTGTGACACAGTGATGATCAAAATAGTCAAATGACATCTCTAGTACCTTATAATAACTCCTACACGCTGTATTTACTCGCAGAAAAGAAAAATCGCAGATACAAATACTAATAAGGTGGATTAGAAATTGACATTTGTTGATGAGATAACACGAAGACGAACACACAAGGTTAATTGTTTTCACCGAGTGCCTAATTGTGCCAGCCGGAAGTGACGACACCGCGACTTTGAGAATTACTATTATGGTTTGCCTTTGTTTTTTCTTTGGTATATTTGATTTAGTTTCTAAGATGTTTGCATGTCTTTATGCCAATAAATACCACGGACTTGGTTATTTTAAAGGTGTTTTTCTCTGTTGGTTTTGGGTCAGTGGTGTGGTATTGTTCGCCCCATTGGTCCAACCAAACAGGCGTAACAAGCTCATTGTTTACTTCCTGTAAAGCAATGTGCTGGTGATGTACAGAACCGTTAGCCTATGTACTGTTACGTTCCCCCCTGGCAACTGTTGCCATTAATACACAGATGTGACACTTCAATTCGGGCTGGGTAATATATCAATATTATCGATACTGTGAAGATTTTCTGGGACTGTGGATTAATATCATTATATCTTTTATGGTTTTGAAGGCAGCAATACAGTATAGAGATGCAGTTGTATGAACTTATTAGACTGTTCTAGCTATTGCCTGTACCTGCTTGGTCATGTCCACATTCCAGATGACTGCTTCTCAAATCACACTGTGTAAATATGTTGTGAAAACTCCATAGTTATTTGGCTTTAACCCAACAAACACTGGGGTTTTTTTTTTTTTTTTTTATTTATGAATTATGTGGTGGCATCACAGGAATGTTTGATATTTTCTTATTGAAAAGAGGCTCACTTCCCCATTACTGGCATCTATACAGAAAAAAGGAAGTCTTAGATTTTTTTTTTTCATCACACTGCTAACATGAATGGACAGAATCTGTGCTTAGACAATTCAACATAAAATAGAGAGCAGATAATGAGGTAACAAGCACAATTCTGTGCTTTATAAAGCTATATATAACAGATGCAGGTGTCCGGTATATCTAAGATGAGCAGCAATTTAAATCGTGCTTGCAATTAGATTTCTTCAGATGCACGTATTGTATGATGGGCACTCAGATGTTTAAAAAATTATCATCGTGCAAAAAAAGAGACAGCACTGAATATGCTGCAGTGGGTAACTGCAGTGGGCACTGTAATATCATTCTCATTGAATTGTGCAACAATTAATTTCATCATTCCATTATTACTTTATTCAGAGCCTTTTCTTTTTGTAAGGCAGGGACTGCAATTCAAGAAAAATACCAGGAAGCATTTGTTGCTAGCGGGAAGACAAAGGCTGATCTACCTTTGTTTAGGGAAATTCTGTTAGATACTGCATTATCTTCATTGACCACTTGATGGCATGAGAGCACAAATGAAAAGTGGTTTGTAGCTACATGTTTTCTCCTTGTTTTTAATTCCCAGTGGAGACATTCCTTAACTTATTTTTAGGTATCCTCCAAGAAGATTGAATTTAAGACTGGGTAAAAAAGGATTGGTCGAGGAAACAAAGTATGGCAGCAGGCGGAAGGATCGAGGAGGTGTCATCAGTGAGTGTGAGTGAGTAAAACCACTCAGAAGCCATTCTCGTTGCTCATTCAACCACACAAATGCTCCCTTTGCATTAGGCTAGAGACAGGAGTCTTGATACATGCAGCAGGAATCCATAATGTGTGACCAGTGGTGTAGATATTTGTGTTGAGGAACCATATCAGATCCACTCCCACATGCCAGGCAAGTTTGAGCTGACAGGTGCGGGGCGGGGACGCCCACCAGCAGGAACTTAGAAGGGCCAGGACAGACAGGTGGGAGGAAGATATCTGCATAGCCAAAAGTGTATGGACACCTTATTGAAACCTCATTGACATACTTAAAAAAAACGGACTTTATAAATGTGTGGTCTATTATTTGAATTTGAAATAAACTGATCAGTGTGGGTTGATAGGACAGGCTTTCACCTTTCTTTTCAGGGTATTCTGCTCTATGATTTGGAAATTGCTACCCTTTCTGTATGTGCTGGCACAGATTTTTCTCAACCCCTCTTCGTTTCAGTGGAGACTTTTTAAGTGAGGGGGTCAGGGGTTTGTTAAGTCCCACAAAATCCTAAGTAAAATGGGTTTGAATTGAAATTCCCAGACATGGAATCTGTAAGTTTGTCCTATCAAGCCATACAGACCACTTCATTCCAAAGTCAATTGAAATGTCAGATATTTAGAATTTCAAGATGTCATTTTTTCTATGTATGACAATAGGGTTTCAGTTCCATGTCCAAATACCCTCGACTATATAGTGTATCTGTCTAAGCCAGTAAACATAGTGTGGCTGTCTTGCCTGAACCAAGAGACAGGCTTGCTTGTGATTTCTCAGCAGAGAAATTCAGTTAATTCAAGAACATGTATGGAATATTAGACTAATATACAAACACAAAGATGATGTTTAATTTAAAACTAATCTTACTCTGGACAATCCTCAAAATAACATCCTTGGTTTTCATCCCTGTGGAACAATCATCATGCAATGGCAGATATCTTTTATGTAATGTAAGTTAAACTGGCACAAAAGCTCCAGCAAATAGAGGGAAAAAAGTCATTAATCATAGAATGGTGGGTTCTTCATTCATTTAAAGCACTTATTTGAACTGAAGTAAACTCACATTTAAGTTTAATAAAACAGCAGGTCAGTTAATAGCTTTACTCAGCACTATGTACAATGAGATCCACAATGTTTGCTATAAAAATATGTTTTACTCCTGATATGGCTCTGTAATTTACATTTTAGATAATTTATGTCTGTTAAGTACATTTCTTACATGCTTTATGTTATATACCACATACTTTGCCATGTAGAAACACTTATTAAATCCTCTACTTTTTTTTTTTTATATTTAT
Source organism: Gymnothorax javanicus (assembly GCA_029692085.1). Lineage (NCBI taxonomy): Eukaryota > Metazoa > Chordata > Actinopteri > Anguilliformes > Muraenidae > Gymnothorax > Gymnothorax javanicus. Next base: position 55,188,471 of record CM056195.1, read on the forward strand.
AAAAACAGATACTGGTGGTTGAATGAAATGGTGTTCCAGAATCTACAACTTGAAAAAAAAGATAATTGTAATAACTCAGTAATCAAAAGACTTAAAGATGCAATATGTAAGAAATGGGGGCAGCATTTCACCAAAAATCATTGTCAATGCAATACTGAATCCATCATTATCCTCCACAACAACGTTGTTGTGGAGGGGTATTAAAATGAGCTCCATCCGCCCTTCTATGCATCCGTCCAGAGCCATAACTCAAGAACCAATTGTCGGATTTCAACGAAACTTCATAGGCAGATACATTATGACATCACAATATATAATGCAGAAAAGTAGGTCACTAGGTCAAATGTCCATTGGTCATTTGTCGAAATTTCCAGTGCTATTCCGTCAGATGTTCCTGTCCGGGCTGTAACTCTCTTATTATTTGGCCGATCGTTTTCAAACTTGACAGGTGTACACATCATGACCTAAAAAAGTGTCATAAACCAAAACAAGGTCACTGGGTGAAATGTCTGTTTGTCTGTTACCACTGGTCGCATTCAGCCATCTCGCTATGCAATGTCTATTCCTGTCTGGGCTGTAACTATCTTGCGGTTGCAGGGGATATGGATCTGCCAGCTTGTTTCTAAATTTGCAGTCACCAGTTAAAAAAAAGAAGCTAGCAATTAACAGCAGGGCAAGAATATGCACAATTTGTCCTAGCTCCGGAAACTCAGAAAACTGGTCACAATAACACTGCTATCTTATGATACTCACCAAGGGCTTCAGTTCAGAGTTTACATCATAGCTTGTTGAGCTCAGTTTTTAGCAGAACTATACTGAGAGGCATTAAAAAAGCATAGTGGTTTTTATGGTCTAAGTTGACAAATTATAGTTTTTCCTTTTGCTGATTCATATGATGACCGTCAGGTATGGTAAGCATTGCAAAATGTCAGGTGTCTGGGCTCAAATCCCTTCTCAGTTTAACACCTCATTATGATTACCCAAAAGTTACAAAATTCCCCAGATCATGGTTGTGAATCACATATTGTGAGAAATTGTTTTGCACATGAAAAGTTCAAGGTTAGAGCCAATAAAAACACACTTTAAGAAAGTCATGTCATTCCTATTTCAAATGCCACAAACGAATGAATCTTGGTAGAATCAAACATTTTGAATGTTGAATGATGGCCAGTCTCAAAGAAAAGATTCTGGACGCATTAATGTCTCATTAAATGACTGTATCCAGACTGCAGAGATGACACAGAATAACCAGAAGTGTCAGCTATCGTCCCCGACAAAGTGTGTCATCTGTGATGTCGCAAAAACACGTTCCATAAAACGTCTTCTGCCATGTCAGATAGTGCATTAGAACTGCTGAATTGACTGCCAATGTAACGATAGCAGTGAGGGCAAGTCTCACTACCGAAAGCACAGTTTCCCGAGACCGTGTTTTGCAACCATTTTCCGCCACTGTTAAACAGTATATTTTAGTTTGCGTTTTTAATACCTCTCAGTATACAGTACCCGTCAAAAGTTTGGAAACACCCGCATTTTTCTTACAATATATGTTAAATAAAGAAATAAGCAGCCTTTATTTTGCAAAAAAATCTAATTCTTAAATCCATCAAACTAACCATCATTTGTTGTCATATTTGCAGAGCATTCTCACATTTTTTTTTAAAACAAGGGCAGTCACATGACTATAATGAATTTGCAGTGGCACGGCTGTCCAACTTCCCAAAGACGTGCTGCAGGTGAGGTGAGCTCTTCATCAACCTTTCTGCCCAATAAGTCCCAAAACCACTTGATTTTAATTCGGTTGTTGGAAAATAGGAGTTTATTTGTCTGTTTACTTTGCAAAATATAGCTTCTTTGAGAATTCCAAAATTTTGGACTCTATTCAAAACAAGTAAATTATTCTCTTTTCACTTCTGTTTACCTTTTACAAAATTCCATCTGAGATTATAAGAGAAGTTAAACCGTTTAAATTTCTCGAAAAACAGAGTGCTGTGACATTAGTGAAGCGTGTCCAAACTTTTGACAGGTACTGTATATAAGAAAATGGAAAATCATACATCGGCACTATATGGAATATTTTTGGTGTGGTTTCTGTTGTCCGCAGTTGCACTAAAGATGTATTGGGCTACATAGACTGCGTTAGAAGTTTATTGACAGTTAGCTGTTTACCAATCGAGAAGAAACGTATGCTGCATTCAAGATGATATCTTTTCCGGGGACACCCATGCATATTTCTATAACACAACACGTAACCGCTTTTTGCATGCATTATGAAGGCATGCAGAGAGAGTGCGGGTACTGGACAGGCCTGTCTGCAGTCCCAACTTGTTCCCAATAGAGGTTCTGTGGCATATGTTGAAACACAAAATGAAACACAGTGAACATCCTGCGTGCTATTGCACACCTTAAGACTAGTTTGCTGAAAGAATGGGACAAAATTACTCTTGAAATACCTAATCACTGATGGCCTAAGTCCATAAATGTTTATTAAGCGTTGTCAAAAGGAATCATTACATTACAATGCGCTAAATATTGTCTGAAATATCTTGCAAGCATCAAAATTGAAACAAGTTTATTTTGAAAAATCACAGAAATGAACATCAAATAATGTGCTGTCGTATTGTTTGAAACATAATACAGGTCAAAGATCATTTACTAATCATTACGTTCAGTTGTAGTATGTAACATACTGCCCTAACCTTTTCTTATTTGGGATCGTTGCCCAGTTTACCTGCAGCCCACATTTCCATATGTTATCACTATCCATCATCTATGCCTCTTTTTCCTCACTAAGATTGCAGGGGAACTGGAACCAATCCCATGCCCAAGGTGCAAAATACAGGGACACATGCGGGACAGCTCGCCAATCTATTGCGAAGTGCACACACCATTTACTCACACGCTCGTCCAAGGGGAAATTTAGAGTCTCCAATTAGCATGGCATGCATGTCTACAGACTATATGGAGAAACTGCAGTACCCAGTGGGAACCCACGCGAACACTGTCTGGGAGAATCTGAAAACTCCACACAGACTCAGGCAGGACTAGAACCCACGACCTTCTTGTAGTCAGGCAACAGAGCGCGATGTTTAATTTGTGGAGGGACCTCTCATGTGATATGCGAAGGGCCCCTCAGATTCGCGGTATTCTTGGATTTCAGGTCCATCACCAGCTTTTGCGACCCCACGTCGTCATGGAAACAAAGCTAAACGTCCCTCCTCTAGATCCACCCCGTTTTCATCCTCTCGGCGCTCGACCAAAGCGCGTATGTAGCGGTATGTCGTCGCCCGGAGAAGTCATTTAATAGGAGCATCAAGATGGCGATAGCGAGGCAACACGTCCTTTTCATCCTCATCTCAACCCAGTGTAAGTCAACACTACTTGGAACTCTGTATGTCTGGCTGGCATGGTTCTGAGCATATCTTTAAAGAACATTGTTTGAACGTAATGTTAGATCAATAGCTTTAGTGACTTAATCTTTCAACATTATCAGCATTTGCTGCCCATAACCTGAAATCCGGTGGGTATCAAACGTTGAATTTTAGAAGCAAGGTTAAAACCTTTTCAGTCATCGGATCAATGCAAACATAAACATAAACGTAAACGTTGTTTTTGCCTGAAAGGGTGACGTCCCTGCACGTATCCCAGCTGTGTTAGTGATGGTATAGCTTGCTGGATAAACTCTGACCACCTAGTTGAGTGTCTAGCCAGCTAGCTAGTTTTAAATCGGATTATATGACTTCAATTTAACTGCTTACTTGAAGAAATTGCTTGCTTTTTGACATTTTACCTAACTTTCTAACGTGGCTGTTGTCTACAAATCACAGTACCTCCATTTGCTAACTTAACGTTAGCGAGTGTGCTGACAAACTGACGAGCTGTGAATCTGGAATGGACTGATGTCGATTATTTGTGTGATGGATTTTATGTGATGAGGTTGTGTAAAACCAGCTAGCTAGCTAAATAAAACCTGTCGATTGCACTTTTCAGAAATGATTCCGGAGATTGTTTAGTTGACAGGGATAGATGATGCTTAACGTCAAATACAAAAATTGGTCATATTTTATTATTACCCCCAAAACATGAGGGTGATCGGGGTGTATTTCATTGTTTGCTCGTTCCTTAGCTTGCATTATCTCACCTAACAGGCTTGCTGGCATTAGGTCAAGCTGCTCTTTTTTCTAGAAAAAAAAATCTCTTGCTGGATAACGATTGACCGGTCTATCTTATGTACCGCTGATTTTCCTACTAAATTATGGTATGCTAATGAGATAACGGTTTTCCAGGTCGGGAGGGGTCATTTACCGCAATCGGATTTAATTAGGAGGTTGGACAAGTACGCCATATGATTCCTATAGTTGCGCCACACATTAATCCTGGCTTAAGGTGCTTTCACAACGGACTCGAAACGAATTTTTCGCACGACAGATTACATTCAAAGTCAATGCAAAGACGCGAATACACGTGTTTCGCATGTATTCGCGTCTTTGCATCATTGACTTTGAATGTAATCTGTCGTGCGAAAAATTCGTTTCGCGTCCATTGTGAAAGCGGCTTTTGACTTTAGCTTCGTTGACGTTAGATAGCTAACGAGTTTGCTAGCGAATTTCCTCTATTGACACTGTTGTAGCTGACGAACTATGTGGTTAACGTAAGCTACAACATACTAAACAAAGATGGCAACATACAACAACATAACTAAATCAAAGATGGCATTAACTTCGGGTAAAATGCCTTGAGTTTTTTGATTCTCAGTTGGGTCATTTCACTGAACAACGCTGTATGGGTCAAGCAGTATTTTTCCGTTGAGCTGGCTGTGTTATAAAATTAAAATGGCCTCTTATTATAATTATTGTATGAGTCGTATTTTGTTGACTGCTCACGTATTTCGCCAACCTTTGGAGGCTATCTTTCCGTCTGCGGATCCGCGAATACGGACGAGTGTGTAAGTGTAGACCTTGCCCTGAATGGAATGAGTTATTTTAGTTGCCTTGACTATGATATGGTCACATTCCTTTCGGTCCGTTGGGGACATTTCATGTAGACTTTATTTCATAACTGGAGGCGGATAGGGAGAGCTTAATAGAATGTATAATGAATTCTCTCTTGGATAGTTCAGCTGTTTAAATGAGCCTTTCGGGACATGTGACGTGTTTTCCTCTGGGAGGACAAGGTGAAACCGCTTTCACCTGACCTTAGCAAAAATGGAAAGTCGTTAGGGTTACTGTTTTCCCCGTGATGTTCCCCTGGTTCCTCTAAGCTGTCTATTGTGTAAGTAATTTAGTGACATTTGTGTCATCCAAGTTTTTTTGTCAGGGTGACAGTATTTTATGATGCCCAAAATAACTTGGACCTATAATGAACCAGTCATTCTACAGAATATTGCAAGTCTTGCGAGAAAGACCCTGGAATTCTCAACAAATGGTCTGTTTGGGAGCAGGTGACTGAGGAATTTTCTTATATGGAAGTCAGTTGCAGCATTAATGTCCAATTGAGACTAGCCCAGCAGTTGCCTCGATACATTCCACCCATGGCTTCCCTAACAGATGGCATATGTGAAGTATTTCAGTCCAAGTAAATTCTTCTCATCTGCACACTTGTTGTTTCTGAAGTTGCTTTTTATGGATAAATTCTAGCCAACATTTTTTTTTTTTTTTTTTTCGTGGAATGCTTTCTTTCATGAGATTGGAATTCCTGTGCTGTTAAAAAAAAAACAACAACTATTTGTTGTATATTTTTACTCTTCACAAATATGAAAATGATTGATGATTGCTGTTTTAGGATATGCACTGCTGTTAAATACAGCCCTTATGAATTCTTCTTTAAAAAATGTTTGTTTATTTACAATATTGCAATTAATTTTCATAAAGGTCAACAATGAACTTCAGTGGTAAATTTATTATGAGACCCTGTGAATTCAAGATGGACAAACACAGGAAAAGATGCACTTATTGATCATTTGCAAGCTGTCTTTTAAAATGAGCTAATGGTCAAATCGAAATGGGAAGCAGGCAAATGGTTACATCAGGGGTGGGATTTAGCATGCTAAACACAAGTTAAAGGATGCTTTGTGTGTGATCCTCTCATGACCTCCTGGACTTCATTATTGACTAACATATAATCAGTGGTCTTGTCATGCGTTACAAAAAAATGTCTCTTGAGGGAGCTGCAACCAAATCATGGGAAGACCTGGAAGATTTTTGGACTTCAGCACATGTTGATGAAAGAGTATGAGTCCATCCGGAAATACAATGAAGTGAAAGCTACCAGTGGCCAGCTCCTCCTCTTTGGAGGACCTGAAAGATTTGTGTGCTTTTCCTGGAAGCTGGACCCCGGGGCTCTTTCACAAGCTGTCGAGCAGCATTGTTTTTTTCCCAAGAAGATCCCGTTTGGCCTCTTGGATATATTTGTCCAGGGAGGCATTACCATCCACCTTACCGATGAAATCCCTCCAAATGTGCCGCTTGCGGCCTGGATCGCAAAAGAAGGTGAATTCAAATGTTCAATGTAATGTGTGGGTGCACAACTTCAGTGTCCTGCAAAACCTTGTTCTAATTTGCATTCGATTCTTATGTGATAAGGAATTCCGAGCACGGTAGTGCTGTTCTGCCCAGGAGGAGGGAATTATGGGTCTCTTGATTTAAAGCCGTGGAGCTTTTGGCTCACTGTACAATAGCACAATGCAGAAAAAAAGAAACGGTTGCCATAGTACCTGTACCATGGACTGAATCCCTTCGATCTCCAAGGGTATCATTTCCAAGTAGCCGCGTATAAAATGCAGCACATGGAGGAAGATCTGTTTGTATGCTTGCGGTCCTGGTATTTTTGTGATCATAATGTATGCAACAAAACCATGATTCAGTGCAACTCCTTTAATGATGCAGTAGGAGAATGAACACTCGAATGTAAGAGTTAAACTGTGTGCCAGTGGACTGTTCTACAGCTCTGCTGAGGGCATTGTAATGAATGCCCCTCTTTTACTCAAACCGCAGCAGTTGAGTCTGTCAAATGAATGTGGTGACTGCCCTGCAGTATGGAGTCACTGTGGTTCCCTTGTTCAGCTCCTTTTATTAGGAAAGGAATGATGTACCGGACGTGAAGACAATATAGGTTGTAGTGGTGTCAAGCTGAGTGGCCGTGTCTTTCATCTGTCAAGGCCAGGGCGTCTTGATATATTGGCTAATTCAACTATAGACCATCTGTTGTGACTGAACTTTGCATGACCTATCAAATATTTGGCGTATCAGTCCAGACTGTAAACTGCAGGTTGTCAACCTAACTGTTTAATAAACAATGCTGTTTCAGCATTGCTCATAATGCATTGGCAAAGACATGTTTTGCGGCTTACGGAAATGCATTTCGCGTTATTTGTTGACATAATACATCTGCTGCGGACACTATTCAGTTCAACAAATTAAGGATCTTATGCAGCATCTTTCATACTGCTATATTTAATCACAATAGGAGTAAGACTAGTTTCATGCCATTGAGAAGATAGAGAAATAAGAATTGGGCCTAGAGTTTTTAAAACGAACAGTCCCAACGTTTGAACTGCTGGGAAACAGTAGCTATTACAGACATGTCGAAAAAAAAAACAGAAAGAAAGATGGCTTTTCCCTGAGGTAAACTTGGGTGAATAGTTTGGAAAGTTTTGCTATTATCAGTGCACTGCCACTGTCTATTTATGGATATAACAATTAAAATGTGAATGTTTTGCTACTTCTGTATGGTCTTTGGAAAGTTTTTGATCCTAGAGAGAGCCATATTTTATATATTTTCTCTTAATCTATGACATTTGTAATGATGAAAGTGCAATTGACAGATGGTTAGCGTATTGTACTGTCTCTGCTGACAGAAGAGCTCTTCTTTGAACCATCTCTTATATTTTTCTGAAGGTTTCAAAGAGATGGCCAGAGTGCCACAATGAGGCCTGCTGTTGTGAGGAAAAGCAGTTAAAGTTGAAAGGACAGTTGGGTGGCATTTTATTGCATTGGGAAGACCAATGTAGGCAGAAAATAAAGTACCATACATAAGCATTTTGAAAGTGACCATTTTTGCTCTTGACTTTGTACTTATCCACACTAGAGTCGGCCAATAACATGAAGTTGACAATAAATAGGCAATGAGATGAGGATAAAGTAGAAAGCGTAGACTTTATTTTAAGTGATTTACAATTTCAGGTAGTTATTTTAGACTGCATCGGTATGCAATTACATACAGGCTGACTGCTCTGCTGGTGGACTTTCAGCAACCTATTTGGCCAAGGGAGGATGCCGCATTGTCTGAGTGAACTTAGTAAATAACAAGTTCAGTGTTTCTCTGGAAATGGCTGTGCTATGACCCTTTTACCTGAGACTGTTAGGTCTTGAGTGGTGTCAGCTGGGAGTTGACCATGTTTTTAAATATCTGCAGCATGGGCTTTCCTCAAGTGCTAACCTCTACAAACCACCTTTTGGCTCTGCAGTAGAGAAATTATTGCTGTGTTATGCACTCCGACTGGCCTCTACATTTGATTTGCAGGCAGAACTAATGCTGTACTGACAGCCTTGGAGAAAAAGATCTCCATCGGGGGCACTGTAGCTGCTCTGAGACGCGAGCTGGTGATTTATCTACAAGGGCTACATGCGTCTCATCTTTCACCTCCCGTGCTCTAATTTAACACTAATGTATATTAAACTCTGTCATCACACTTTGGAAAAGTGTTTTAGTTGCAGTTTATTTTTTCAGTGTTTTTCAGTGTGAATATCTGTTTTTTTTTCTAGAGCAAGATTATTTTCCTTGGCACTTTTGCATTGTGGAAACTTGATTATTCATGATATATGGACGGTTTTATGTACTTACTCAAAAGCTACATTACTTTTTTAGCCTTTATGCACCATAGCATTCTATAAATACAGTTATACAAAATATACTTCAGCTATATTGAGTCTTTTATGAAGTTAATGGTCATCACTTTCATTTCATGCTTTCTGAGGGCCATTTCTAATGATACACTTTAAAGCATTTCTTTTTCTTGCATTTTGTAATTTCATTTAGAATCCCAATCAATTGCTGTAGTGCCTATTAATTTCTGCCCTGCGTCCTGTTGATTGGTTTGATTGTCGATTGGGGCTATATCTCTGATTAGGAGTTCCTGAAAAGTGGTTACTGGGGAAGCAAAAGCATAAAACCAGTGTAAATAATTGAGCATTTATTCCTCACTAGTGTTTGATTCTAGCTTCATTATCTGCTCATAGAATGTTCCTTGATCCTATCCTGACAGTTGAAACGAGGTAGCAGACACACAAACAGCAGACAGCTCCTGAGATTGGGTACTGAAAGCACTGTAGGGCTGCCAATATACTACTGCTGAGCAAATAAACATTACAGTGGGCTCAAGAATTATTGGTATCCTGGACTGAATTGCTCTTAACAAACTATCAGGCATTGAAAATGACATTCTAGAGAGAAACTCAAAATGCCAACGTTTGATCAATACTTTATTTGGTGTTGCAATTGAATAAACAAAATCCTCTTTATTAGCCCAATTTAATTAAAAATCAGTTTCTTCTAATTCAAGGTTTTGCAATTTGTGGCACCTGTAATAAATCATTGGAAATAAAATCAACCGAATTTTAAAGAAGAATGAAATTCAACTTAACCTTCAAGCTAATCCAAGTTTAAAGGAACTATGTTGTGCCATTGCATTGCTTCTTGTTTCACTAGGGTATAAAAATGAGGTAACACAAATTGCAATATTCCCTGAGCATCCAATGCCATGAAGAAAACTAACAAACTGGCAGCCAAAAAAGAGACAGATGTTCATAAACCATCATAAATCTGGTAATGGCTGGAAGAAGATCTAGAAAAGATTGAATATGCCACTGAACACTGTGAGGGCAATTGGGCAGAAAATTAAAAAATGGTGATAGTTGAAAACCTGACAGGTAGAGGACACTGAAGCATTTTGCCTCCTAAACCCATAAGTGCTGATATAAGAACAAATATTTCTAATTAAATATATCATATGGTCATTAAAAGCAGATGATGAATTATCCTTATAAATGTATCTTTCAGCAATTATAAGTAAATTTAAATGGTGATTTTCTTTATGTGTGAATTTTATGTTTTCGGTGATCATTCTCCAGAAGTCCATTCCTGGGTTCATGTCTCTCCTGCATACATGTTCTTTGTTGCCATTAATGGCAGTGGTTTTGCGGTGTACTGTGCTTGTTTCCTTTAAGGGAAATTTTTAGAAATAAAGTTGGCTGATGAAATTGCTGCTAGCCTCACATACATCACTGCAGAAACATGCCATTGACGTCACTGCAGCAGGGCGTCTTGCGTAATGTATGAATTATCTGATATTTGAAAAGCCGCTCTGGGCTGAGTGTGCTGCAGTGGCCTGTACATCAGACATACCACAGTCTGCAGAGGACAAGCTATGAGTATTTGAACAGGCCAGATTAAGATGTATGAGGGAAATCCATTGCATTAGAGGCAGTGCAAAGCTGGCCTTCAGCCCAGGTCAGTAGATTACTGTCCTGCCCTGCTGTTACACTCGGGTATAAGGGAATTTGCAGTCCCTGCAGCAAAGCCAGTGCTGACATTTGCACAAAGCAGCTCCATTTTAACTGGCTGGCATTTGAATCAGCACCACCCAGTGCCCAGGATGTTGTACTAGAGATGTTTAGAGACTTGTTAAGGGTGACCTAGATTTTTGATTACTCCCCTAATACTTTTTATGAAGTGTTGTGCTTTTTTGTTCATTTTTCCTCATTTCTCAAGTATTTCCTGCAGGCATTCAGCACTTGACCTTAAATGGGATAGTACGCCAAACATAAACTCATTCAAACAAAATACAATACAGACTTGTGCGATGCCAGACTTATTTGAATGTTTCATTTGTGGTACGCCATCTGGTGTACATCCATGAATGTATACTCAGACAAAAGTCCTTGGGTGTGAACAGTTTGAAGTACTCCAACTATTGTGTTAACATTCAGTGACTTTCATTTTGAGAGCACTTCCATTCAGGTTGTTTTCCACTATCTTTTTGAATGAGCCAATGATAAATTAAAACGTATGATTTTTTTTCTTTTCTGTTCTTTGAAAAGAAAGCTCTTTTACAGTTTTGGAATGCATGACTTAGCCAAGTATCCACAATACGATGCCTCCATGCCAAATGCTTAAGAAAAATCTGGCGTTAAACTACGAATTCAACTGAATGAATTGCTTAATGAATTGTCATCTCAGGGAACCTTATTGCAAAGAATTAACTTTATTTTCATTCCTGATGTTGGGGCTCTTTCAGTCAGCTCAGTCAGAAAATAAAAAAGCCATGATCGGTAATGGGTACGTATTTACTGCATTCTACATACATGCTCCATACTACATGCTACACAGTGTAGTAGCCAGTATGTGACAATAACTATGTTTTTTACTGCAGTCACATGACCAGGCTATAATGATCACCTGGCTGTGGATGGGATGTTACCTTTGACTGTTTTGCATTGTGGGATACAGTACACTCATGGAGAAAAAAGTTGGCTGCATACTATGGAATTTGGCCAGTGTTTCAGGTCATGTATCTTTGATGGAGCAGTAAATTTCATCTTGGTCACATACTGTGTACTTCTTGCTACTATTTGCCAGGGTCAGTAATGAAGCAGTTCAAAATGTAGCCAAAATCGCTGTGTTAAGCGTACTTTACCCAATTACATTTGTAGTTTTCTGGACATATTCCTACTTGTTTTTTTTTTTCTCTTTCCAGTTTTGAGTTACATCTGTTCTGGAAGTTCTGCTTTGAGATTTACAGTATAATGGATGGATGCTGTATTATTATGCACAATTGTTTTTTTTTTTTTTTTAAATTGAGTTGCTTCATATCTCAGCGATGTTATGTAAGACATTAAAGGCTGTTATTTCGTGTTATATGAACATATTAGCTTACATTATGAGTTGCTCCAGATTCAAAGGATTAGTTTTAGCATAGTTTTGTGGCAACAGCTTAAATGTCCCCAAGACCATATATAGATGGCCAATCCTGTTGTTTGTCTGTTAGAGGACACAGATAAGTAGTTATAATTTCCCAATATAGTAGGCCTGGCTCTGTGGCAGACATCATGTGACATTTCCCCAAGCACTTTGCTTCAACTCTGTCAGTTGGCTGATGGGGGTTTAGCTTTGACCTGCAAAGATCACAGAATGACGTTTAGACAGGGAACTGCTTAGAAACACACACCACAGCCAGTATGGAGAATGGCTGACTTCACTGGTCCAAATTCACAGATGAAAACTCAGTAAAACTCCCATTAAAAAGAGCAGCTTCATTATGAACAGCATGACTATAAGTAGAAGTTAAGATATCTCCACCACTGACTTGCATTGATATTTAGATGGAAAATTATACATTTCTTGAGTAATTTGTATTCATGCAGTCTGGCATCTTGAGAGTTCAGCAGGCTGTTAATGTGTTTGGGTTTGGAACAGTTGAGGAAGAAAAGGTCCCCGCCTGGCGTTCACCAGAGAATGTGCTCTCATACGCACGCTAGCTGGTAACCGTTTGAGGTGCCAGTTGTTGTCTTTCTTTTTTGAATTCTTTTCTGCATAGCTAAAATAAGAATAAAGAGAACTGAAGTCACATTTGACAGAAAACTGATCCCTCTTGGCCACCACCAACTTCTGCAGTGCACCATTGCTGCATATTTCCTTGCTTCTTACAGCCACTTTGCTTACAGAGGAGCTGTGCGACCGACTAACGTGTGCTTGTGGCATCATTGACATTACGTTAGATACGGCCCCTAATTCTGATTGGTTGTTAAGAACCGGGTGCGGTGGATTTGTTCACATCAGATAACACTGAGGACGGGCCAGAGGAACAAGATTTTTGTGTGGAATTCTTTAGTCACTGATAAGTATCGGCGTGCAATGTCAGTTTGAGTAAATATGATAAAAATTGCATTCAAACAAAGCTACCTACAACAGTGTTAAAGGGGTCGTATCACATTTTTTTGTCTTTTCCCCCTGTCCTTTAATGTGCTCTGTAGTTTTTGTGCATATAAAATGTCTGCAAAGTTACGAAGTCCATGCAGAAAGGGGTTATTTTCTCCAACTGAAAACAGAGCTCCTGAACTGCCTGAAATGCCTCGTTTGTTGTCCAGTCATTTCTACGTAACAATGCGACATATTTTGATAGTGCCGGACTAGCGGCATGTTTAGCATGCGTTCAAACCAAGCTTGGTATAGCGGCGGCCAGGAAGAGTTTGGTAAAACTGCAATCTTATTGTTTTCTTTTCATTTTACGGAGCACTGACTCCTTAACAGAGTGGGCTTTAAGGGAGGTGGCCTTAAACGGCCCAAAACAGGCTGTAGCCTGTTACAGGCTGAGTGAGCCTGGGGTGCTGCCATCACAGCCCATACAGCTATAACTACATGCCTTTTGAGTACGAAATGTGCAAATGTTTGTAAACAGTCCACGAAAATTAAAGTATTAAACAGGGAAATTGGCATAATATGATTCCTTTAGCTATTGCTGGCTATAATTAAGAGTTTTTAAGTGTGAATTTTGTGGGTCTTGTCCTGTCACTCTCTGCTTAGACCTCCAATTTTGTGACAAATACTTCCATGCAGTCATTCATAGCTTTAGTTTCAACAGGATTCCCTGAAGTAAGCCTTAATTGGTTTAAAGTGACTAAGTGCTGATTGCCAGACCTTGTTGTAGTCCATTCGGAACAAAGCAACCTGAATTTGCCAGCTGGAGTGATATATGATGTATAGCAAATCCACCAGGCTTAGCTGTGGAAATCCTTGGAGGCCTTCTTCCCCTGGTACCTGTGCTGGAGGTGCAGAATAGTGTTTGGTGTAATAAATTGGGTGTTATATTCATGGAGTCAGGGTTTGACTGATAAGCTTGCAGTGAAGTGTGAGGATTAACCCGGCGAATGAAGAGCTTTCCCCACCCATTTACAGCTGAGATAACACAAGCTGGGGCCGTAAGCCATGCGGGAACAGTTGTTATTGTTGTTTTAAATGACGCATGGTAAAGATTCACTTGGGTGTCAGCCATTTTTTTTTTTGCCTGAAATGGGTGACTTTGTACATGTCGATCTACTACATAAAAAAGCTTAGCTCCCTGTTCTTTTGATTTTGATTGTGATTTTGAAGAAACTGGTGGTGAAGAAAAAGAAAACAAAATTTAATTTAATCTCCGACCTACATTCTGAGGTCGATTTTAAACCATTAATATCTAGTGCACCCTCTAAAGAAGCATTCTAAGACCTAAGGCACTGTTTGAGAATGACCACGCCAGAAGGTTTTCTGATAAACCCAGCAGGATTGTCAACATTCACTAAAACCTTTATTTTTCAGCCCCTGTAGCCCATGAAACATGAAATAAAAATGAAACAAAAATCATTTGAGAGCTTAAACCATTGGCTTTTATTGGAAATAATAGCCTTTGCTCGAATGTTCATTAACATATTGAAAAAAAAAAACAATAAACAAAAAAATAGAAAATAAAAATTTGTTTACAAGTGGCAGTTAACAAAAAAAGTGGCACTGTATTAAAAAGTGAATTTTGTTCCCCTCGATTAGGCCATCAGTCATTATCAATGTCTGAAATGCAGCTTTGGAAGCTTTTTTGTGGTCCACGTAGAGGCTAAAAAATTGAAAACACAAACCCCATAAAAAAGTCACTAGCCCGCAGAAGATTTTGCTAGACCAACTGAAAAAGACTAGAATATCACGTGAAATTTAACGGCACAGGTGTAAACCTTATTAAAATACTTAATATCAATCAAAAAGAAATTTAAATAAATGAAAAACACTAACAGTTTAAATAAAACAAGATTATTTCATATAACTTGTGTTCAAACACTGCTCAGCCAAAAAAAAAAAAAAAAATCTCCACCTGTATTTAACTACGCAATTAGGTAAAAGCCTTCCAAAGATCATTGGATAATTACCACAGTGATTAATATGTTTCTGCTGGCAACAAGTTATTTAACCCTAGCTGATGCAGTTAGTAGAATTTCATTTCTAAAACAACCATGTCAGATCATACATATCCTGTGGTCGTGGAAAAGAAATGCTCTGTTCCAGAATGGTCAAATTATCGGCCTGCATCAAGAAAGGAAAACAACTGAGAAGATTGCTGGAACTACTAAAATTCGGTTTATTTGGTTCTGTCAACATAGCGTAACAAATGAGGATAAGAAGGCGGAATTTGTTTGAACTTCTGAATTACATATAAAGATCAATTTTACGTTTGGATTGTATAAATATTCAATTTAGATCGTGCAGAATTTTCACTCGCCAGCCGAGGCGAGGGGTCTGAGCTTATCCGGTCGCCCGAACAATTTCAAGGTCGCCACGGATATCGGGCGAGTGCGAAGATCGAGCCCTCCCATAATGTATTTCACCCTCTTCACTTGTATGACAGCGATTCATGATATGTTTTGTTGGTCAGGTTTCTCAAAAATGATGGCATTATCTAAAATGTGCTCATCTAGCAGCAGGTCTTAAAGGGAGAAGCATACTGAAGTCGCATCAGGTTTTAAAAGGTTGAGTTAATCACGACATGATTTAATGTAATGGCTTGAAAAAAGCACACACACTTTTTTTTTCCTTTTTGCCAAACTAGTCATTGTGTTTACAGCACCTCGGTCACACATGATATAATCAATGTAGTGCTAATGTTTACCTCGCCTGTGACGGAGCCGGGGGGGGGGGATGTTTTGTAATCAGTTTGTTTGTTTGTTTGTCAGTTTGTTTGCGTGTTTCTGTTAACAATCTAGCATCTAGACGGTTGCACTGATTGTCTTCAGACTTTCAGAGATGGTGGGTAATGGTCCATAGATTACCTGATGAGATTTGTGGGGTGATCGGGTCAAGGTCAGAGGAAAGGTCAAAATAGTTCTTTGTGCGATAACTTTCTTCAAATTCATCACATTGACTTCAAACCAAAACCAAAATATGCATATTTCAATTCTGCTTCCGACAATATGCTGCATGATTGGGTATCTTTGATAGTCTTGGTAGCGGTTGCGGGTTAAATGTCAGGGGGGTCTAGATCATCGGTGAAAAAAATACATTTTCCATTATAACTTAAAAACGGTTCTAGACAGACAGACAGACAGACAGATGTTTACTATTACAAGCAAATAGGAACCCATAAATGGTAAACTCAAGGTTGCTGATTTTCAAAGGGTTATAACTTGAAAACGGTTCATGGTATACAGATTTACCATGATCAACATATAGGAAGTCCCATAATGGGCTTTCATTTGCTGTCATGACCTTTGACCTTGAGTGACCTTGAAAGGTCTAACTGAAGGTCACAGATTTTCAAAGGACTGTAAGTTGATAGCGGTTGTGGTCACACTTGTAAAATTGAGTCAGTATTAAAAGCACTAAAATAAGTGCTGCCAGGCAAGGTTTGTTATGCCTCGCTTTTTGGCCATTTGTTGTCAGATCTTTTTATTAGGCTGTACCAATGTTGACATATCAATATCGATACGAACTAGGTGATAATTATACAATTGCCATGTTTATAATAGAGAGTTGTATGTCCATTGTACGTCTTTGCCTTTTATTTGAATCAAAAATCCAATCTAGCAGTCATTGTATCAGAACATATGGTTAAATAAAACATGAAATCTATTCAACGTGGACATGTCTGAGTTTCTGATTGCTATTTTTCTTTCCACAGGCTATATTTTTTGTTGTTTATTGGTATATTATCCAAATCCTGCCAGCACTAATAGCTGTTGCTGGCATCTATTTTATACCAGGCACTGGCTACCTGTTGCTTTTGCCTTTGACTAAATCAGAAGAAGCAAATTACCAGTGTGAAAGAATTATTATTTTCACTCACTAGGTGTCCGTGAAGTCAAAATAATATTCTTGTTCACACAGCCACTGCAGGGAACGCAATAACTCTTTTTTGGCAAGCTCCTCAGGGAGGTGGTGTTGGAAGGTTTTGCCAAGTTCAGGAGGGAACAGGAGGGAATTTCCATTTATGTGCTGCATGAATTGGTGGGAGAGGCTGCCTGGCAGATTCCTTTACAGTGGCTAGGGAGTGCTTGTTGGGTTTCTAGGCAATATTTCTCTGGGTTGATTCGGACTCTGCTGGGCATTTGGCTGCTCGAGTATTGACCTGGTGTGGGGAACACTGTTCAGTGTTGTGCACTTGGATTAATGCTGTGTCCACGACTTTCACAGAGGTAAAGGATAAGGGCTTAGGAATGAAAGGAAAAACAAGTGAGATGTTCGATTTATTTTAAAATGTTGTGTCATCTGGCTCCACACTACTGGGATGGGTCACTTACAGTTCAAGTAATTAATTCAAATTTGGCTCAAATTCCACTTGACACAGCAGTGTTAAGTAAATATAGCATTTTTTTAGTGTACAATGGTTATCGGACTGGACTTGAAATGAAAGGATTATGGGATTTATACCTGACTGGGATGCTCCTTCTCTACCATGAAGGACTTGCAAATATCCTGCTGGACAGGCTGACCATTAGGGGTGTAATCTATTTCAGTTGCTCTTTAATGTGAGGAATGCTATGCAGATGATAAATTTGAGTGATGAAAGGGTTATTCCCAATGCTCAGACCTTTGTTGAAGTACATTTGCATAATGCAGGGTTTTCATAGGAGGCAAAAAACAAGATGCTGGAGGTGTGGGGAGTGGGGACCGCCTACATTTTTCCAGTTTTAAGCTAAAGCCACTTTCTGTAAAGCTGAATCCCTGACGTTAGCCAGTAACTTTAGTAGGTTGTGTAATTTACAGCCATTTTTATCCTC
The DNA here is from genome assembly GCA_029692085.1 of Gymnothorax javanicus. Taxonomy (NCBI): domain Eukaryota; kingdom Metazoa; phylum Chordata; class Actinopteri; order Anguilliformes; family Muraenidae; genus Gymnothorax; species Gymnothorax javanicus. The sequence continues at coordinate 55,206,257 of CM056195.1, forward strand.
CGGAATATAGGAACAAGTGTTGTCCTTCTGCGTCTGTCCATCCGTCATGCTTCTTTTTCTGGGCCAGAACTCCTAAATCGTTCAATATTTCTCAACAAAATTTAATATGAGGATCTGCCTCATTCTGTTCATGCACCTTTTCATACTTCTGTCCATCCTCTTTTCTGTCCGTTTGTCCACCGCGTTGATTTTCTAGGCCAGATATCAGCCATACTGTTTTCCAGGCTAGAAGTTCTAAGCCGTTCAATATTTCTCAATGAAATTTTATATATGGGTATGTCCAAGCAAAAGGGCACGGAAGTGTGACATTGCCAGTATTATTTTAAAATTATAGTTTGTAAGAATTGAACACACATAATGGAAGCTTAGTTTGTGTACTTTCATGACAAAATCATGAGAAGATAACTATATTTACAGCAAAAGGGGAATTCCAATGAAAAGTTGAAAACATCCTTATGGTCCCGTATGTGATGCAGACAATAAGAGACGCCAAATTTTTTCTTCAAAAAGCATTTAGCTTGAGATTTGAATCTTTCACCATAGAAAACAACCATCCCAACACACATTTAGCACAAAATCTGCTGGGCAACACTTGAAATGCAAAGATTCGAATCGATTTTAAGTACGTCAAAAAGTCCATGCTGGAGGGCAGGACAAGATATATTTTTCTATTCAAAAAGGGGTAAGCAGCATTCAAAAGAGCTTCATATCTTATTAACACTGCCAAGTTATGAGGTAATGAAAGGCAAACCATTTCATTTAAACTAGGCATAGTGTCCCCAGAGTGTTCAACAGGTCACGTATGTGATGCATGTCAAGATGGGTGGTTCCGTATGTGATGCTTGACAAAATATTTAATCACTCCAACTTTTTTTTACCTTTTTTGGGATGTTAGTGGTGCACTTTGAAAATATATGAAGAGCAATAGCATTGAGCACAAACTGCACTTTTATTGAACCTCACAAACAGTATATATTTTATTTCAAATACGACATCATCGTCGCCAATATGACGCTGGACAACTTTTGCACAAGTCAACCGTCACACACGTAACCTCCATACAAAAAGATCATTTGAGATGAAATTGTGCAAAAACTATCACCAAAAACAGTCGTACCAGCAATCAAAAAAAGACAAAATCCTGAGATGGGTTTCCTATCACAGCGTACAGGACACTTATTACCAGTTTTCCATGACTGACCACCCTTTCTCAATGTCCAAATCACATAACGGCACCGAACTGGCACGCTGTCAAAACAACTTTTGAATCACATGTGAAGAATCGGCATGCATTCCAACGCCTGCCACGCTAAAAAGATGGGTTGGAAATGGAAGATATATAATCCAGAATACTCCTTGAATATTCCGCGAAATAACTGAGTAGCGAACCAAACTTAAATTGTACGTGATGATGGTCATGTATGTGATTTAGTTGACGGATAACCTACCTTTGTGTATGACAGCGGGAAGACGCCATTGCTGTCAACAACAAAATTGATGATGTCATCATTTCGGGGGTATCATCCAATGCTAATGAATGTGTTCTATTTTGGGTGGGCGTTTTGAATATGGGAGCATCCAAAAATGCCGGTCACGTAATGTGATGATTGACGGAATTCCGGGCGGCTGAAATAAGATGTGATTTTCTTTGTAACTACCCAAGAAACAAACCATCACACCACTTATGTTGTGAGGAGATGAATAGTTTTGAAGCTCCAAACAGAAAAATTACTTTCAAAGTGTTTATTTCATGATATTTGTTAAGAATGTACATGGGGGAGCTGATGGACGGAACAGCATCACATGCGGAACCCCCCAAAAAAACAACATCTGCTTACACCTAAATTTGAATCTTTTTATGGAATAAAATCTTATTTTCAAGTAGAAAATAAAGTTAATATGAAAGGAATGCCCTTAAGGTGCTAATAAGGCTCCTCTTTTGACGTACTCAAGAATGTCACAAAAATAAACTGAAAAATTGCCTTTAAATAGACATATTAAATGACATAACTTTTCAGTGGTTTATGTGAGGGGCATAAAGTTATCTGTGTTATCTCTCTGGGATGTGTACTAAATACCTATCAGCTTAAATTATGTATCTGACCCACCCATTCAGAAAAAATGAGGGTGGAAGTTGGGGGTATGCAATGTGAATGTGCCTTTTCATTGTTCCGTCCATTGTACTGTACGTCTGTCCGTCCCTCCACTGTGTTTTGTTTCCAGGCTGATATTTCCTGATACCAGCCATCCCATGTTGAGTATTTCATGCTTGTTATTTTCATTTCTACTCATGCACATTGCTTAGAGTATTCTCCCTGCGTACTGCTGAACATTCAGGGTTCTGGGGTTAAGAGAAGAATGTATTTTGCCGATGGCTAGCAGTGTTTGAGGTGACCTCTGTCACTGGAGACCCAGTCTGGGAAAGCTGTCCAGAAGCTGAAAACCGGTTTGTACCGGTGTGTGCAGTCTCTCACAAGGGAAAGCCTTTTCACCTCTAAGTGACCATAGAACCTTTGAAACAGCTCCATACAGAACATTATGTCTGAGACTTTGGCAAGGATGCTGAGCTGAATTACAGAATACGCCTGTATTTGAAATGTAGTCATTCGTGCATCTCGCAAGATTGCATGGAAACGAACATACCAAGATGTTACAGTACTCTGGAATTCACATCAGATTGCCTAAACTCATTTATTTGCATTTGAAATCATTTATTTATTCAAATGTATTTACCAGGCCATTATGGAAAATAATGAATTCTAAAGTTGTATTTCCTGTATATTTCAGATGTTTGATTGCTATTTATACAGCTGTCCCAGCTTTGCTGAGGAAAGGCAAACTCAAAGATTGATCTTTGGTTATCCATCACTGAAGTGTTGTGGTTTGTCTAAAATTTTGACTGTGCAGTTAGTGGCAAATCTAAGGTTATCCATCAACCACTGTAAAATACCCAGACAAACTTTTGTTTTTTGCTCAAAAAGCCATCCTCCAGTGGCCAAATAGGTGGAAATCCTGAAATTAAGGGAAACCCTTTTTTTGCTTAAAATTGAGGGCATTTTGTGTGCAACTTGGGCAGTCCCACAGAATCTGCTTTTAAAATTAGGCTTCACAGTATATGGACGCCCTGTGGCCACAAAAGTGTCTGAAGCGTACCACATGAGTTATGCTGTGAATTTTATAACCTCCTTAGAGTGCAGCGATGCTGAAAAGCGTGGGGCACCAGGTGGCTTAGAAATTTCCTCAGAGTCCCGAGGTCAGGATTGGCAGGAAGGCTGAGACTTTCTCAGCCCATGTTTCAGTTCCTCTCAAGCAACTCACTAAATTTTTTTGAGCATTCGGGGTGCGCTCCACTTGTAAAGCGTGTTGGTTCGCTGACCTGTGACTGCAAATGAAGTAGAAACTAGAGCGTACTTGTCTACTGGATTTATTGGAGTTCTTGTCACAGCCTGCTGGGGACAGAGTACTCTCTTTGCTATTCTGTACCACTGCAGTCTGGGGAAAGAATGGAGGGGTTTCAAATTTTATCTGAAAGTTTATCTGAACTCAGGTGGGTGCATATTGGTATGGAGATGGTGCACACCAATGTGCTTTTATAAAGTAGCATAGGATTCATGCTCTATGGAATTAATTCAGTCCACTGGCTCTTTGGTAGATAGACGTTAGGTTGTCTGGTTGAGTGTAAATTTGGAAACAGAGCTCAGCTGTTTACAGGCTATTCCCACTGGCCGAGACCGCAGTTTTGAGCACAAACAAACGCAGATGTGTGCTTGTCAGAATCGAGATCCCAGCATGCCTCATCTCGCATGGAATCAAATCTATAACTGGGGTTTGGGACAGCTGGAGGAAGAGGCCAGTGGGCCGTGTGATCAGGAATTGGTCATCTGAATGAAGGGGCCATTTTCTTCTGTTATTGCTTAGTAGATGTTTTGCTTTGTAGATTTGAAAATCATTGCATTGTTTTTATTTACATTTTACACAGCATCCCAGCATTTTTGGAAATGAGGTTGTATATACAATGGTAGTAGCAACAAAAGCAAATCAAAAATCATGACAAGAGGGAAAAGTGGGCTGATAGTTTCTAAAGTAACACTGGCAGCTCTTAAGTAAATTGCTAAATTGCCATTTGTCTTGCAGCTTACCATGAGAATTGTTCTTTCCTCTCATGTACCAAGTCAAATGCTCTTGTGTAATACGTAAATTGCTTTTATGCTTCCTTATCTGTTTGTCCTTAGCTATTAACAGGTCAAAGCCACTGACCTTGCATTGACAATACTGCATTGTGGGTTTCTATAAATGGTCTTTCTTTGTGTTTTCCAGGCTATGTAACGACATTTGCAGTGACTCTAAAAAGTCTAGACAAGTCTCCGTGGGTTAATGAATTAGAATGTAAGTACAAGCGTTAGCTGACCCATTAAGCTACCATGTAATGAAACTGAATGTTTGAAATTAGATTGACCAAATCTAGCCGTCAATCTGACCGACACAATTCCCCAGCGCCACTCATCTGGCTTTCTTCTCCCCTCTCCCCAGCTGTTGAATTGTCCTGTCTGATTGAGTCCATCTCAACAAACAATCCAAGAATTGAGTGGAAAAAGATAAAGGATGGGGTGCCAAGTTATGTTTACTTCGAAAAAAAAGGTCATAGGTAAGTACAGAGAAATACAGACTTGTGTAATGTGCAAACCCAACACGGAAGAAATTGAGATGGTATGGAAAATTCACAAAAAAAAACAAAAACAGAAAGCTTTGATTTCTAAACTTACTTCGACTTGTATTCCATGGCAGACAGCACGAAGACCAGATGTTTGATGTTTTGTGTGCTCAGATTCATTTCATTCAGGCCTGCAACAAATTCCAAAAAAAGCTGGAATGGGGCAATTTAGGACAAGTAATGTGGTTAAAAAAAATTTGAATGATAATATGATTTCAAACGGCTGATGTCGACAGGTGATTGTGATCATGATTTGGTACAAAAGCAGCATCTAGGGAAGGCCTTGTCCTTCAGAAGCAAAGATGTGCCAAGAATCGCCAAATTTTCCACAGCTGTGTAAGAAAATCATTGAAAGTTGTTAAAACAATGTTCCTCATAGGAAGATAGGAAGGGATTTGGTCATTATGCCATCTATGGTGCATACAATAAGAAAAAGATTCAAGGAATCTGGAGGAATGTCTGTGTGCAAAGGGCAATGGCAAAAGACTAATCTTAATACCGGTCATCTCTGTCCTCTCACTAAGACAGCACTACATCAAGAACCATCATTTATCTTCTGGTATAATTATCCACATGGGCTCCGGATTATATTGGCGAACCTTTCTCACGTGGCACAGTATGCAGTTACATCCACAAATGCCAGTTAAAACTACCATGCAAAAAAGAAGCCTTATGTTAACCGTGTCCAGAAGCGCCATCGCCTTTTCTGGGCTCAGAGGCATCTGCGTTGGACCATCACATAGTGGAAATGTGTATTATGGTCAGAAGAATCAATCTTTCGGGTATTTGTTGGAAGAAATGGATGCCTTGTGCGTTGAACCAAAGCAGAAAAGGACCATCCAAACTAATAACAGCAACAATTACAAAATGGATACCAGCAAATAGTCAGGGAAACTTGACTAAGAGCTGGGGGAGTACTTGCAGTGGACTGGCATCCCATCCAGGGGGAGTAGTAATACTCCTAGTCACTTCATGCCACAGAAACCGGGGTTAAGCACTGGCCTGATGGGCCACTAGGCTCGGAACAGATCTGAAAATCATTGAATTGTTTTTATTTACATTTTACACAGCATTCCAACTTTTTTGGAATTGTGGTTGTATATACAATGGTAGTAGCGACAAAAGCAAATCAAAAATCATGACAAGAGGGAAAAAACCATGCTCTGCTGTGGTATGGGGTATGAGGTTTGTGCGTGTGCCTTTGGCAAGGGAACTTGCACTTCTGTGAAGGCACCGTTAAAATAACACAACATAACATAACACGAGTGGCGAGAACAGGCCGTTCAGCCCAACTAGGCTTGCCAGTTTCTTTTTACTATCGTGAATATATCACTTCAGATATTCAATGACTCAATGATATTTAGCTTTAAGTCAAGCCTGCTCTTGAAAATTCCCAAGGTCTCTGCCTCAACAATATGCTCAGGCAAGCTATTCCACATCGAAATTACTCTTTGGGTGAAGAAATATTTCCTAATGTCAGTGCTAAATTTACCCTTGGTCAACTTCCATTTGTGACCCCGAGTTCTACTAACAAAGCTTGGCCTAAGGAATCCTACATAATTCACTTTGTTAATCCCTTTAACATATTTAAAGACCTCAATCAGATCACCTCCAAGTCTCCTTTTCCTAAGACTAAAGAGATTAAGGATCTTCAGCCTCTTCTCACAGCTTTCATCTTTCATACCTGGAATTAGCTTAGTGGCTCTTCTCTGAACTTTTTCTAGAGCCTCTATATCTTTCTTAAAGTATGGTCCCCAGAACTGTACACAATACTCCAGATGTGGTCTGACGAATGTATTGTACAAGAGAAGCATCACCTCCTTGGATTTGTACTCAATACTTTTGGCAATGAATCCCAGCATCCGATTGGCTTTTTTAACTACTATGGCACAATGGCTAGAACCTGTGGGGGTTTGGTCAACAATCACTCCCAGATCTTTTTCGTGTGGAGCACATTCCAGTTTTAAACCTCCCATGAAGTAATAATGTTTTTGTTATCTACGTGTACAACTTTACATTTTGCTACATTAAATTTCATTTGCCACATTTCTGCCCAATTCTGGATTCTATCCAAATCATCCTGAATCACTTTAGTGGACTCTAAACTATTTGCCTAACCTCCCAGTTTAGTATCATCTGCAAATTTAACTGATTTGCTCTCAATAATCCCATCGACGTCATTAATGTAGATGAGGAACAGCAGGGGTCCCAACACCGATCCCTGAGGGACACCACTCCCCACCATACCTAGCTCAGATGAGATTCCTTTAACCACCACTCTTTGTGTTCTGTCCTGTAACCAGTTTTGAATCCACTCCAGAATACCTCCTGTAACTCCAATGGACTCATTTTAAAAATTAGTCTCTTATGTGGTACTGTTTCAAATGCTTTCTGAAAATCCAAGTATATGATGTCATATGACCTGCTCTGATCATCAGTCTTGGTGGCCTCTTCAAAAAATTCCAGAGGGTTTGTCAGGCATGACCTTCCCTTACGGAAACCATGTTGGCTATCCCTCAAGACATTATTATGTTCAAGAAATAATTCCAGCTCGTCTTTTTTGATAGATCCCAGTATTTTGCATGCAATGCAAGTTAAACTGACTGGCCTGTTATTTCCTGCCTCAGTACGGTCCCCTTTCTTATATATTGGCATTATATTGCCCTGCTTCCAATCATTTGGTGTTTCTCCAGTTTCTAAAAACCGTCTGAAGATAGCAGAGAGCGGCTTAACGATGATCTCACTAACTTCCCTGAGCACTCTAGGATATAAGCCATCAGGACCCGCCGCCTTATCTGCCTTTAGTTTATGCAACTTGTCTAATACTTCATTATCCCTAACCTCAATTTCCGCTAAATAATCTTAAGCATTGGACATGCCCTCTGGCCGAATAAAAACCCGCTCTGAGGTAAAATTCTCAACAAAGTAACTGTTTAAGGTATCCGCAATATCCTTGTTATCATATAGCAGCCATCCATATTTATTCTTTATGCACTTAACCTCCTCTTTGACTTTCCATTTTCTACTACAGTACTGAAAGAAGTGCTTAGGATTAGTTTTTGCCTCTTCTGCAATTTGCCTTTCAAACAGTCTTCTAGCATTCCTCTGCTCTTTTTTGACCACAGCCCGCATTTTACAGTATTCAGCCTTGGTATTCTCATTGTTATCCTTTATGTTCATCTTATAAAGATTCCTCTTTTTCCTCAAACTCCTACGAATAGCTGTGGTCATTCACTGAGGATTCTGCTTTTTCAGCTTACTTTTGGACACCTTTGGAATGAATTTACATTGTGGATCAAGTAAAACCTCCTTAAATCTTTCCCACATCTCATTTATAGACTCACAGTCCAGGAGTGTCTCCCATTTTATTTCGCTTAGATATGAGCGCATCCTGTCAAAGTTTGCTCGCCTAAAATTGAAAATTTTGGTTTTCGAAGACACCTTTTTAACTTCCCATGAAACATCAAAATTAACAGTAGAGTGATCACTAGTCCCAAGTGGCTCCAGTGCCTCAACACTGCTAATTCTATCAGGGTCATTACAGAGCACTAAATCTAAAATTGCCTTCTCTCTTGTAGGTTTATTAACATACTGCACCAAAAAATTGTCATTCATAACATCTAGAAATTCTTCCTCCCCTTTACCCTGTCCTTTCACCATTTCCCAGTCAATACCAGGATAATTGAAGTCTCCCATAATAATAGTCCCTCCTGCTCTACAAGCTTGCAGAATCCTCTTAAAGAGCATTTCATTGACAGTACTGTCCAAAGCTGGCGGTCGATAGCATACTCCTATGTTTAAACCTCGTGTCTCGTGTTTGCCAATGAGCCTGACCCAGATATCTTCACGGGGCAAAGAATGTTCAATTTCAGGAATTTCCTGCAAATTTATGTTTTCGTTCACATAGAGTGCTACACCCCCTCCTCGCCTATTACATATATCCTTCCTAAAGAGCTTATAACCTTCTTTATTATATTCATCTCCATCCTCTTCCCCAAGCCATGTCTCTGTAATCCCAACTATGTCATAGCCCTTACTAATCATAACGGCCTCAAGTTCTGGAAATTTATTTTTTTATGCTTCTTGCATTTAGATAAAAACATTTCAGGTTATCACGAATGCTCTTCCCCTTCGATTTCCCATGTGCCTGCTGCTCCAAGCCCCCCATTGCGCTTTGTTGCTTTAAAAATATATCATCAGTAGTGCATGTAATGCTGTCAGCTTCCATCAGGGCAGTCTGCATTTCCCTCTGTATAACAATCTCTAACCTCCCTGCCCCCCAAGTCCCTAGTTTAAATGCATTAAAATGCATAAAAAATGCATATCCTTGGTGATTTAAAATGTAAAGTGCACCCAATTTTGAGATACTATGTAGGATATTTAGTCACTTTACGCATTTTAAGCAACATAACACATCGGTCAGTGTCAGATATACCTGGTTTAATATCAGTATTTTAGGCAGAATTCGTCTGGCGCGAAAAAAGCATGCGATTTGAATCTCCAGGGGAAAATGACTTTCTCTGACATCACGTGCGGTTCCCACAGCCCATAGGCGGCGCTGGTCATTCTGTTCATAGTGGATATACTCGGAGGTTGCGATATTGTTTATGGTGTTTATTTTTGCGATTTTGGGAGTTATTTGAAGTATTTGGCCGGAATGGTCAATATCATGGACAAACGGCGATTCCATATGAGATACACTGTTGTTTAGCTGCATTCAGTAAATGTCGGTGACCTCGCACTGATCCATGCAGGCACTAGGTCTCTCCGCGCCCTGGATATGGGGGAACCGCAGGTGAGGCCACGAATCTGGATCAATATGGCCAAGAACTCCCTGGGGATTTTTCCATACGCTTCTGGTAATTTTCAAAATTGTTCTATACACGGACCACCCTTGGCAAAATAACCCTTAGGATTTGGTGTATTAAGGCACAATCTTCTAGACAAAAAAAGACAAATTTGGTACAGGATATGCACTTTAATGCAGAAAAGTGCACAGGCTTTGGAGCAACATATGCTGCCTTCAAGACGACATCTTTTTCAGGGACACCCATGTATATTTCAACAAGACAATGCAAAAACGCATTCTTCGCACATTACGAAGATATAGCTGTGTCAGAAGAGGGTGCGGGTGGTGGACTGGCCTACCTGCAGTCCTTGCATGTCCCCATGAGAGAACGTGTGGTTCATTTTGAAATGCAAAATGTGACAATGAAGACCCCATTCTGTTGCACACCTTAAGTCCTGTGTCTTGGAAGAATGGAACAAAAGTAGAACTGAAACACTTTGTAAATGTCTACGGACTGAAGACATTAGGTGATTAAGCATTGTGAAAAGAAATGGCTACATCATAAAGTGGTAAATGCTGTATTGTACCAACTTTTTTGAAATATATCTGAAGAATTAAAATTCAAATGTGCTTATTTTGAAAAATCTGTAAAATGTATGTCCTGAAACATCAAATTCTATGCTGTGATGTGGTTTTCAGCATAGTACAGGTCAAACATGGTTTCCAAATCACTGTTTTCAGTTTTAATTTTAATTTGACATACAACCCCAATTCCGAAATAGTTGGGACAAAGTATAAATTGTGAATTAAATCAAAATGCAGTGACTTTCAAATCACACCAGCCAGTATTTTATTCACAATAGAACAGAGATAACATAGCAAATGTTGAAACTGAGAAAGTTTTTCAATTTTATCCACAAAATGAGCTCATTTCAAATTTGATGGCTGCTACAGATCTCAAAAACGTTGGGACAGGGGCCTGTTTACCATGGTGTAGCATTCCCTCTTCTTTTTAACACAGAGTGGAGGCGTCTGGGCATTGAGGAGACAAGTTTCTTGAGTTTAGCCATTGGAATTTGATCCCACTCTTGTTTAATACAGGCTTTCAGCTGCTGGAGAGTTTTGAGTGTCCTTTGACGGACTTTTCATTTAATTATGCGCCAAATGTTCTCAATCGGTGAAAGATCAGGACTGCAGGCAGGCCAGTTCAGCACACGGACTCTTCTACTACAAAGCCATGCTGTTGTAATAGCAGCAGTATGTGGTTTTGCGTTGTCCTGCTGAAATACAGAAGGCCTTCCCTGGAATAGATGTCATCTGGAGGGGAGCATATGTTGCTCTAAAACCTTTATATACCTGAACATGAATATCAGCATTCTTGGTGCTTTTTAAAACATGCAAGTCTCCCACACCATATGCACTAATGCATCCCCATGCTATCAGAGATGCTGGCTTTTGAACTGAACGCTGATAACAAGAGGGGTGGTCTTTCTCCTCTTTAGCCCGGAGGACACGACGCCCATGATTTCCAACAAGAATGTCAAATTTGGACTTGTCTGACCACAGGACACTTTGCGGCAGTCAATTTTAAATGAGCCTTGGCCCACAGAACACGGCGGCACTTCTGGATCATGCTCAACAATGACTTGCTTTTTGCATGATAGAGTTTAAGGTGGCATCTGTGGATGGCACGGTGGACTGTGTTTACAGACAGTGATTTCTTGAAGTATTCCTGGGCCCATTTAGTAATGTCAATGACAGAATCATGCCGGTGAGTGAGGCAGTGGCGTCTGAGGGCCTGAAGATCACGGGCATCCAGGAAAGGTCTTCGGCCTCGTCCCTTACGCACAGAGATTTTTCCAGTTTCTCTGAATCTTTTGATGATGTTATGCACTGTTGGTGATGAGACCTTCAAATCCTTTGCAATTTGACGTTGAGGAACATTGTTTTTAAAGTATTCCACAATTTTTTTACGCAAGCCTTCACAGGTTGGAGAGTCTCTGGCCATCTTTACTTCTGAGAGACTCAGCCTCTTTAAGACATCCCTTTTATAGCCAATCATATACACAGCTGATGCCAGTTAACTTATTTACTTGCTAAATGTTCTTTCAGCTGATTCTCTTATATATTAATTGCTTTTTCAGTCCTGTTTTGCCTGTGTCCCAACTTTTTTGAGACCTGTTGCAGCCAGAAAATTTGGAATGAGCTCATTTTGTGGATAAAAATGTAAAGTGTCTCAGTTTCAACATTTGAAATGTTACCTATGTTCTACTGTAAATAACGTATTGGCTCATGTGATCTGAAAGTCATTGTATTTTGATTTTATTCACAATTTACACTTCGTCCCAACTATTTCGGTATTGAGGTTGTATCCCGATTTGGGGTTGTACATTGCTGTTTTGGACAGGACTTAATGCACTATTATGTTTTCTACAGGGGATCTGGAAAACAGGGCACAGCTAATGGAGCCGGCCACACTGGTAATCACAAATGCAACACGGGGAGACACTGCCCAGTACCGTTGTGAGGTCACTGCTGTCCATGACCAGAAATCTTTTGATGAGATTTTAATCAACCTCATTGTAAGAGGTAGGCTACTTTTGCACTATCCTGACTTTTACACACGAAAACATGTGCATCTCAGAGGTAAGGTCCTGTCATACCTCCTGTCCCATTATCTCCTCCTGTTCCCCATTTCAGGAAACCATACAATTCAGGTTAATCACTGTGTGGGCCAGTCAAAATAAGCTGCGGAGGGAAATTCAATACTCCAGATGCAGCTTCATGATCACAATGTAATACTATTTAAATGAAGCCAAACAATATGAATAATCAGTCGTATAGAGTAGCTGTTGGGACAAATGGCTTCGTCTGAAAAAGGCTAAGCAGTTTACAGAGGCAGGAACAATTGATGCAAATGTTTGGGGACCCTTGTTTTTGACCACTTGTCCCCGATGTAGGTCTTGATGAGCCCCTGTGTATGCTGGATTTTGTTATAGAAATCCCTTAATTTTCTGCAGGTGTTAATGGCACTTTTCATGTTTATAAGGATTATTTACCTTTTTAAGCCATTTATGTCAGAAATGGTGATGCCATGAAGTGTGTCTTATTCATATTATTCTATATTGAAATTTCTTTTATCACAGAAAAAGAGGGAAAAATTGTAACTGATGCAGATGAAGAATCATTTGGCTTCTAATTGGCCAAAGTGTGAGCACATGATCTCAAAAATTGCCATTGCTAATGACGAATTAAAAGACTTGGCAAATAATAACAGGCTAAATCTGCATTGTGTAAAAGGGGGAAAAGTACATTTCAGCAATATAATGAGGAGCCAATTGATTGTCTATCGTGTTTAATTCAGTCAGTTGAAAATGTGTTTCCTATTTGTAAATGTTTGCAGTGAGACAGTTTTTGCAACCAGCTATAGCCAATTTGATGGCTAAAGAGGGTATATAATGAAAGATGTAAAGGAAATATTTAAGGACAAATACTGTAAACTGCAGTAAATACTGCAACCTTTTGGAAAGAATGGTGCTCCTGCGTGGGTAAGCTGGCTGTACTATCTAGCTCTGCGGTATGGGCATAGCTGGCATACTATGTGGCCATTTGGTCTGAAAGGTGCTCCTATGTTGGATAAGCTGGGTTTACTATGTAGCCGTTTGGACTGAACGGCGCTCCAGTGTAGGTAAGCTGGCTGTATTATGTAGCTGTTTGGTGAAAGGTGCTTCTGTGTGGGTATAACTAGTGTACAATGTGGCCATTTGGTCTGAATGGTGCTTTAGTGAGGGTCAGCTGGCTGTGCTATGTAGCCGTTCAGTCTGAATGGTGCTCCTGTGTGGGTATAATTGGCTATACCATGTTGCCGTTTAGCCTGAAAAGTGCTAATGTGTGGGTATAGCTGGTGCACAATGTGGCCGTTTGGTCTGAAAGTTGCTCTTTTGTGTGGTGTGATATGCAGTGAAGCCAGTGGTTCCCAGGTGCAGTGTTCCTCAGTCTGTGCCAGTGGGAAAAACAGCGGAGTTGAGCTGTGTGGAGGAGGAAGGGTTCCCTTCGCCCCAGTATTCTTGGTTCCGCAATGATGAGGAAGTACCGGAGGACCCCAAGAACAGCGCCAAATTCTTTAACTCCTCATACACTCTAGACCCCAACACCGGGACTCTGGTGAGAGGAGGGTCCTGTACTCTATTATTTTTGTGGTGGGGGTGGGTTGTAGATTCAAGGACTGTCAATCTGTATAAGGGGTGGGTGGGTGGGTGGGGCTGTTGGGAATTTGCTTTCTCCTTTTCTACATTCCAGACATCCTTACACTGCTTGACATCTGCTCAGTCACTCTGGCTGACTGTTTGACAGTTCCAAAAAAAGAGACTAGGGCTTTACATTCCACTTGTCCTCAGCCTCAGAGTAAGAATTCAAATTATGCAGTTGGCTTAATTACAGCCTATGGCCTCACTGTATTTATGTTTATGTTTCTGTACCTAGATTACAGTAAACATTCTGAATGTGCTGCATGCTAGCAAAAAACCTGGCCCCATTTGCCTAAAATTCTCAGAGGTTTTCACAAACATGACGGGACTCTCCAGCTGTGCCGGTCAGATTGAGATTTGACAGCACTGACTCGGATATCTGCTTGTTTCTTCCACGGCAGACATTCAGCGCTGTACGGAAGGAGGATGAGGGAGAGTACTACTGCCGTGCCAAGAACGACGCAGGATATTCTGACTGTGGCCCCCACATGATGGAAGTCTGTAAGTCACTCCGAGCAACCAGTCAGGATTGAGAAACACAGCTGACTAACAGCACAAAGTCAGTCAACCTTACCAGGCGGCACAGTGGCGCAGTGGTTTGCACTGCTGCCTTGCAATAAGCCCCGGCCGACTAGGACTTCTCTCTGTGGAGTTTGCATGTTCTCCCTGCCTTGTGTGGGTTTCCTCCGGTGGTCTAGTTATCCCTGCCCAAAAAATCATGCACTATAAGAACAGTACCAGTGCCCCTGACTAAGCAACTGGCTTTTAGAACTGGAGTTGGTCCCCGGGTACTACTCTGTGGCTGCCCACTGCTCCTATGTAACTAAGATGGGTCACATGTGGGGGACTAATTAACCCATTGGGTTCAATGAAGTATATAAAGCTTACCTTATTGGAGCGTTCATAGTATCACCGCTTTAATTCCTGTGCACAACTTTTGAGTGTTGGAAAACAAGGACAGGCTGTTCAGGCTTTCGAGGATTTGCCCATTACAGTCAGGAATGGAGACTCCATTGCAAAGACTTATGGGAGGGGAATTGTCCGTAAGGCCCCTTCTCTTCCCCCCTCAGATGACCTAAACATTGTTGCGATCGTGGCGGGGGTGGCGGCAGTGGTGTTCGTGCTCCTGTGCATTATGGTGGGGATCTGCTGTGCCTACAAGCGAGGATTCTTCCCCAGCAAAAAGGAAACAGGGAGCGAGTGAGTATGAATGTGCCAGTCCATCTGCTTCCAGGCCCTGGCAGTTCACTCTTTTTCAGGGCTGATTCCAGGGTAGTGTAGATGGAGGAGGCATGGGAAATGAAAAGGGGAGACACCTCCACTGACACGCACATGGATAGCAATTTAAAGAGTGCACCACCAAGGCCCCCTTTTTTTGTTGTAAAAGCAAACTTTTTTTTAGGCCACAATGTAAAAGAAGCTCTACTTATGAAATTCTGCATGGAGGCAAAATAAAAATTGTTAAGCTGTTAAGATTTTGGGGGGCAGAAATGGGCTTTATGAAGGCCAGTGCGGAAAGATTTTCCACCGGCGTTTCACAAATGATTTTGCCCCGACTGATCTTTGAGATGTTGCAGATGCTCTGGTAATTTTGTTACATTTTTGAATCCTTGTCATCTACATGTTCCTAGTGGCATTTATGGGAGGATGTAATGTTTTGTTATTGTGACCTGATGCCTTGACTTTACACCATTATGATGCCATTTATTTGTTAGTTTTAGGTCACCTGAGAGAGGAGATGGGGTGGACTATGTCAGAACAGATCAGGAGGTAAGAAACTTAACAATAGCCATGTAGCCAAGTTGCACGTGCCTCATTTACGCAGTAATACCAACATAAAAATATTGAATTTCCTTTGATGTTGGAGACGAAATGGCAAAACCAGGCTACTGGTGGTAACGTCTAAAATTCTCTAGTGCTGTGTACAATCTCAGGGACAGCATTATTGGAGCTGTGGCCTGGCAGGTCTGCCTAACATGATCGCAGACGTAAATGCATAGACTCTCTTCCTTATCCTTGATGCAAGGAAGGGAGAACTGTGTGGCAACAAATCATACTCTCTAATGATTTAAAAAAAAATGAAAATGCACATTTCTTACTTTAACTTTTTGGTTCCAGTAATGTGGAAACCTGACCATTCTGAAGGAGCAGCATATTATAATGAAGCATAACATGTACGATATGTTATTAATTACTTATTTCCGTATTACCTTGGTATTGGCCTGAGGGTCGCCATATTGGCCCTGGGCCTGTGGGCAAGGGCTAATACTGCGACCCAAAGGCCAAACCTAGGCAATGCAAAAATAAGTAATTCATAATATTTTTATTAATCGGTTAAGTATGTTGTGCTATCATGACAATATTATGACTATGACATGTGAAGTATGCGATTTCAAGACTCATTAAAGAGCTAAATGCTAGGTCCGCAACTGTCGTCTGCTTCTCTGGAGAGAGCGAATGCCACAGTTGCCAATGGTTACTTGTGCACTTGCTGAACTCGGCCAATACAGGTCGGCCAAAACAAGATATATTGGTAGGCCGTTTTTACTGTATGCGGGCAATAACATACATAACCAATTAATAATATAAAAGATGCATGGGTTTTACATCAAATTCAGATGTATTTTGTAACTGTACTTAGCAGTTCAAGTTCAGCCTGGTTGTCTGCTACCCCTTCGGTATTTTCTTGCTTGGTCATCAGCTTTGGGTTTTCTTTTATTGAGCATGTAAATGGGTATATTTCTATTTTTTGCAAAGAGTTATTGTTATAGAAGAGCTACTATAATGTTCTACCTTGTTTTTTCTTCCACACTTTTTTGAAAGCGGAGATAGAGGCAATTATATGCTCTGAGGAAATTCACCTTTTGATTTTTTTTATTATTAATATTTGAGTTCTGAATGACTGAATACCATTAGAGCCCATTTAGCAGGCTTTCTTGGAGATGATTACTGGAATAAAAGGTTTGATAAATGTATTGGCAGTGATATTGATAAAGTTCACAAATGTTTTCCTCTTGTCTGTAGGGGGATTTCAGGCACAAATCCTCATTTGTCATTTGATAAGAGGACCAAAAACCAGGTACATCAAAGCCTGAGGTGCTGCACCTCATGAACTGATCTAACCAAGGACAAGTTGAGACACCAGAGCTAGCTTTGCACCATAAAGTACGCCTGCAGTGGATGAGAGCTTGCCGAAGGTGACTGTTGAGACCGCAAACTGGGAAAATTCCAGTTGTCTGGTCTGATCCAACAAACACACCGAGAAACACCTCCTCTTCCTTGAGCTGTTTTGTCTGCCTGCTGATTTTGTCCTGAAAATGCACCATTCTTGCCTAAAATGGTCATTTTTCTTCATTTCCGAAACGGGCGACATGACTTTGCACCAAACACCTCTTAGCTTCCTATGTATTACTGTCATTTGTATACCATACAATTTTTTGTACTAGCAAAATGTATTTAACTATTTTTGATGGAGTATTTTTTTAAATGCCGATAGATGAATGTTTACTTTTTTTAAAGATTTGTAAAATAATGTAGCGTATGCTCATTTTTGTTTTGTTATTTTTTTTGTTGAAAATATTGTTAATATTTGTAACCACTCCAACGTAACATTTCCCATCAAAAGAGTACAGAACAGGAATAATTTTTTTTTTTTTTTTACTGTCATAATTATTTTCTACACAGAAATTTCTGTTCCACATCAGGGTATTTACTTGTCGATAATGGGTCGTACGCACCATTTTCTAAAGCGCTGAAATTTGTTTAGCTTACCAAAAAGTAACATGTAATGTAGTAGATTAATACGCCTGCCATATTTTGTAAGCAGTACGAAATACTGAAGTACATTGGTAATATACTGGTGCTGACTGTAAACTGTTGTGGTTGCTATCATCCCTTTAAGTGGCCTTCCGTTAGTGCTACCTTGTAAATATGCAGATATACTGAAGCTAGAGTATTTAGTCTTCATCGAAGCAAATGGCATCGGAATACAAAAGAGGTGAGGGTAGCGAGATAGTCATCTTCAAAAAGCCTTTTACTTATCGTAAAGAAGGGAGCAAAGTCATCGTCTCTGTCTTTTAATGGACAAAACAGCTGTTTAAAAACCTTTTAAAGCCTCAAACAGGCTAGTAGCGATTTACTGCAGAATAAAAGTATATACTCCATGCAAAGTGGCTTTTCCTGTGAATGTGTATCTTGTAGCTTGCAGGGAACTTTTTTCCTACTTCTTACTTATTTTTTTTCCCAAACACTAAATTCAGTAGCTAAAGATTATACTGAAAATGAGGTACTGAAATGCAGGAATTGTACACGTACATTTTAACACTTTTGCATTGAAGTGTCCCCTTTTGGATAAACGGTTAAGACCTGTATGATAATGAAAATGATAATATTGCAGTTTGAATCGTTACAACTGTCTGTTACTGTTTGAAATTACAGCTAATACTGTTTAGGTGCTCTTTTCCCCTTTCCTCTCAAGTGCCTTGTTTGTGAAACCTTCTGAGTTTACACAATTTGGGAATTTTGAGGCAAAAAAGGAATGAGAAGTATAAATGTATCAATGGATATTATCCCTTGAAAATATTTAATGGCACTTTTGGACTGTGATATTTGCCATAGACCCCTGGGATTATGTGGGTCAAAAAATTTCTAATCTGTAGCTTCAAAGTGCAGACAAGCATTTGAGAGGAATTATTATGGTAAACAATCCTTAGATTTTGTAACTATATTGCCAAGGTTATTGTACAATGTAATTTAATCATTTTGACCATCTCAAATTTGTTTTTGGTCATTTGAAACAAATGCTGGGTGTTACTGGTCAATGTTGTGGTCACAAAAAAAGCATATTGTGAGACAAAGTTAACTAGAAAACAATTTTTGTTTGCCCTTTTCAAGTACTTAATTACCTCTACCAAGGAGGTTATGTTTTCAGCCCGTTTAGTTTGTTTGTCTGTCAGTCTGTTTGTTAACAGGATAACTCAAAAGGTTTTGAACGGTTTGGCACGAAATTTGGAAGGGTTATAGGTGGTAGTCCAAGGAAGAGTTAATTTAATTTTGGAAGTGATCCGGAACATAATTCTGTGACCAAAAGAACAGCTATATGGCGTGACAGAGGTATGCGCTCTACCGAGTGCCCTCTAGTTTTAGATTTGTCTTCAAATGTAAATGTAGGTTTTTTGCCCGTAGGAAAAGAATCATACAAAGTGCTTTGTACTTTTTATTTCGTTAACTCCTTACCCTGAGAAGTGCTTTTGGTCCAAATGCGGAAGGAGGCATATGCTGTTTGTCTTCTCATTTCGGTAGCCTTTACTAGACACCAAGTGAATAGGGAACACAAACTATACCCATTAATTATTTACTATACATGATGAGATGTAATATGCTGTCATTTTCCATTTGAGTGTGACTTCCTTTATTTCCAGTGAAAGTTTTAGCCTGCATTTTAATTTGAGAAGTGTTAATTTAATATGACATTTTTTTCCCCGACATGGTTGATAAGAAAAACATTCATTTGGATTTTTATGAATGGAAAAGGAAATTCCCAGGCAAACTGGGCCACAGCTTTGGAAGATATTATTCAGCATTATCAGAATTTCACAACCTATATACTTGAAGATCAACTGTGTTGTGTGCAACAATATTTTGATTTCTCAATTAAACTCATTGGTTGGGACCAAGCACAAGTGTGTGATTTATTTATTGTGATTCACTAAGATCTAAGATTTCACATTTGTAGGGGTGCCAATGGAAGAAAAAAAGGTCTTGGTTCAAGTTGGCTTCGGTTTTCAAAACAAATCTTGCACCACATATACACTGCCTTGCCAAAACGAAAGTTACCTCTTGGGTTTAACTAAGCAAATTGATAACGGCCTTCCATTGGATAATTACTGCAGTAATTAATATGTTTCAGCTGGCATCAAGTCATTTAACCCCAACTGATGCAGTGAGTTGCTTCTCATTTCTTAAACAATGGTGTCGGAATACATATCCTGTGGTTGTGGTCGTGTTACTCTGTTTCACAAGGGTCAAATTATTGGCCTGCGTCAAGAAAAAAAACAAGAAGATTGCTGAAACTACTAAAATTGGGTTAAGAACTGTCCAATGTATTATTAAAACCTAGGATAGTGGTTCACCATCATTTTCAAGGAAGAAGTGTGGTTAGAAAAGAATCTTAAATGATCGTGATTGGAGATCATTTCAGCATTTGGTGAAATCAAATTGTATAAAATCAACAGCAGAACTCAGGGCTGTTTCATAGTAAGATTTAGAGCATTTCCACATGCACTATGCAATGAGAACTCAAGGGATCGGGACTTAACAGCTGTGTAGCCTTTATAAAACCACTTAACAGTGAGGCTAATCGGAGTAAAAGGTTTTAATTCGCAAGGGAGCATAAAGAATGGACTCTGGATTAATGGAAAGAGGTCATGTGGTCTGATTAGTCCAGATTTACCCTGTTCCAGAGTGATGGGCAAATCAGGGCAAGAAGAGAGTTGGATGAGCTGATGCCCCCATCATGCCTAGTGCCTATCGCACAAGCCTGTAGAGGCTGTGTTATGAGCTGGGGTTGCTTCAGTTGGTCAGGTCCAGGTTCAGGAATGATATGTGCCCAAAAAAAAATGAGGTCAGCTGACTACCTGAGTATACTGAATGACCTGGTTTGCCCATCAATGGATTTTTTTCTTTCCTGATGGTATGGGCATATTCCAAGATGAAAATGCCACGATTCATCAGGTTCAAATTGTCGAGAGAGCATGAAATACCATTTTCACTCCTGGATTGACCATCATAGAGTCCAGACCTAAACCCCAATGAGAATCTGATATTTGCTGGAGAGGACTTTGCGCAGCGGATCGACTCTCCCATCATCATTGCATCATCTTGGCAAAAAATTAATAGTACTCTTGAAAGGAACGGGCATTGACTCCAAATGTAGTTCAGCATTGGCAGGGCATTTATTAGGATTTACAGAGCTCATGGTCAAGACAGAAATAGATCAATAGCCAGGCAAACAGAGATATGCAGGATGGGCAGAATCGAAGTCAGGGGACAAGCAAAAAGATCCAGTAACCAGAATAATCAATCCGCACAAAGACAGTAACAAAGAGGGTTGAAACTAAGGGAATGGAAGGGGAAGGAAAAAGGGAGTTGGATGGGGTAAGGGAGAACACAGGAGAAACTAAACAGATGGGTACAAAATGGGAATTAGGGAGAACGAAGTACTAATCAATCAAATCGCAATCTCACAACGCAATACAAACAAATACAAGACTTACGGGAGAATCACGAGAAACGAGCTTTCAACAATCGCAACGAGGAAAAAAAGCGCAGAAACGAGACTGACCAAGACGAGCTGTGGTAGAAACGAGTCGACAAGAAACTTCTTCTTCTTCTTCTTAGGAGTATTCGGCAGTGTAGACGCATCAAGGCGTATTACTGCCCTCCACTGAAAGGTTACAACGTAACTAAGAACTCCACACTAAAACAGCACTAAATTCTATTATATAGCTCCGTTTCGTGCAAGAATTGTAGAACTGCTTCCATTATCAGCTGGTGATTCTCACTCTGACCAAAAATGAAGCTAAAGGAAAATGAACGAACTCCTAGATCAGACAAAGTTTTGTAAAAGTAGACCCTTTGCTCTCTGTATTTGCCACAGTCCAGGAATACATGCCTCAGTGTTTCGGGATTACCACACTCACAAAGCCCAGACTGATGTTTTCCCACAACAAAGTTTGATTAAGCCCACAATGGCCTAGCCTTAATCTGCAGATTTTGACAGAATCTTTCCTGTTTCCCACAAAGTGAGTGTCTTTTTTAACACGAGGTTGCAGAGAAAAATAATGTCTCCCCCTAGTCTCCTTCTCCCACATTCCCTGCCATTCTTTCAGAAGACCCTCCTTGATTTTTTCCTTTAGTTCCACTCTCCCCAAGGATACAGACATATCTACTACATCTTTCTTTAAAGCTTCTTTTGCTATAGAGTCAACTATTTCATTCCCCACAACCCCCACATGGCTTGGAACCCAGCAGAACTTTACTTCACAGCCTGCCTTCTCAGCTCTATAAAGGACAAAATAAATCTCATGAATAAGGTCAGGCCGGGCCTTTGAATTACCGTCCCTCAAAGCCATTAAAGCAGCTGCAGAATCTGAAAATATGAGAACCCTCTCTGGTTTTACTTCTTCCACCCACCACAAAGCCCAGAGAATGGCCAACAGTTCTGTCACATAGACAGAGCTTCCGTCAGAAATTCGCAGACCAGACCAAAGGTCCAGCTGCGCCACATAGACCCCAAACCCTGCCCTTCCACTCTCTGGGTCCTTAGACCCATCCGTAAAAATTACTAAATGTGATGCCATTTCTTCCATAAGATAATTCTCAACATCTACAATGATCCGCTTTTATCTTCCTCGACTAGAAAGGACAGATTAATATCTACCTCTTGCATTAGCCAGTAAGGCACTGATACCCAGCTCATATGAGATACTATTCGCTCAGACTCCATTCCCAGTCTACCAGCCCACTGATTAATACAACTAAAATATGATTTGGGTTTAACCCTGCCACCTGCTTCCCATGATTCTTGCAACAGACACTTGGCTGGGAGTCCTTGACTAGAAAAACCTAATTTAATCAATACTGCAGGCCTAAGTTAATCCGCCTTAAGGATAATGGCATTTCCCCATTTCAATAAGTAGAGCAGGAACTGGCGAGGTTCTAAATGCCCCACAACATAGTCTTAGTGCCTTAGCCTGAAGGACATCCAGTTTGTCGAGCAGCGACTTGGCAGCAGAACCGTAGACAAAACAACCATAATCAACAGTAGATCTTATCATTGCTTGATATATTAAATACATGGTCTCTCTGCCTGCCCCCAGTCACATCCAGCCAGACTTCGCATAATATTCATCACTTTCTCACACTTATTAATTATACTAGCTATGTGAGCAGCCCACGTTAAACGCTCATCAAACCAGACACCAAGGAATTTAAAGACTTTAACCTTCTCTAAAGGACATCCGTACATGTTCAGCCCGTGATTTGGTAATTTTCTTTTATATCCAAAGATCATGTATTTAGACTTTGCTGCTGAGATTTTAAAGCCCCATTTATCACCCCATTCCACAACAGAGTCTAAGGCTTTCTGGACCTGCTTTAAAATAAATTTGACATTCCTGCCTTTTTTCCACAAGGCCCCATCATCAGCAAATAAGGACTGTCCAAACCCTCCTCCGATATTATTAAAAATGTCGTTTATCATTACATTAAACAGAATTGGACTGATGACACTTCCTTGCGGAGTGCCATTTTCTATCTCCACTATCTTAGAGCTTTTCCCTCCAATTCTAACTTGAATTGTCCTCTTCTTCAAGAAATCATGGATCCAGTTAAACATCCTACCTCTAACCCCTAAGTCATACAGCTTAAATAGCAGACCCTCCTTCCATAGTGAGTCATAGGCTTTCTCAATATCTAAGAACACACCTACCACAGCTTCTTTATTCACAAATGCCTTTTTAATATCTTGTTCTAGAACCGCCACTGATTCCATAGTAGACCTACCGATCCTGAAGCCATTCTGAAAATCTGTGAAAAGTCCCCTTGTTTCTAAAAAATATACCAACCTATTGGTGACCATTCTCTCCATGATTTTACAGAGAACCGAAGTTAAAGCTATCGGTCGATATGAAGAAGGGTCAGGCGGCTTCTTTGCCTGGCTTAAGAATGGGAATTACCACTGCATGCTTCCACTCAGATGGCAACCTACCCTCAGCCCACACAGTATTAGTTAATGCTAAGACCTCATCAAAGACTTCCTCTTCCAGATGTTTAAATAACTCATAAGACAGGCCGTCTCTTCCTGGAGTAGTATTTGCCCCTGCATTAATTGCACCTCTCAATTCTTTCATAGTAAAAAACACATTAGTTGGGTTAATGTTATCAAGGCTCCTCACCAATTTCCACTGATTGGCTGCTATCATTTCATTCCTCTTCCTACCTCTCTCCTCCCCCAGACTCCCAGAGCTGTGTACAGCCTGGAAAGCCTCCACAAACATGTCAGCCTTTTCTATATTAGACACTGCTTCTAGATCCCCTTTCTTTAACACGGGTACCGATATTCTTTTTATAAAGCCCAGACATTTTATGCACAGCTGACCACAGATCCTTTACTGGGGTGTCAGGTCCTAAGGTTCCACAGAATTTCCTCCAGCTATTTCTTTTTGCAGTTTTAATTACTTTCCTAGCCACTGGCATAACATAGCATTGGATGTCTTCTTAAATGTCTATATGCTTTGTTCCTATTCTTACCGCTATATCACACTCCTTGTTCCACCAGGGAACCAAAACTCGGGGCCTGGGCCTCTTCTTCATAGGAATAGCACTCTGAGCTGCCTTACAGATCATTCCACTAAGGGATGCATTCCAGGTATCCACTGAACCATCACTGTCTACCTCTCCAACTAAACTTTGAGCAATCTCCTGATATTTATCCCAGTTAGCCCTAGAGAAATTATACCTGGCAACTCGTGCCTCCGCCTCCTCCCTCAGATCTCTCCCAAATCTGCACAGAATTGGAAAATGATCACTTCCCAGTGAATATCTATCCAAGACATCCCATTCCCCCACTCTTGCTAAATTAGAAGAGGCAAATGATAGATCTATATGGCTACATGTGTTCCCCCAACATATGAAACCTGGTCGGCCTCCCATCATTTATCATTACCAAATCATGCTTGTCTAAAAAGTCTTCCACTACCAGTCCATTATAGTCCCTTCTATCACTACCCCATAAAGGATTATGAGCATTATAGTCCCCAACCCATACACTGGGATTCTTTATCTGCCCCATAATCTCATCAAAATCTGATATAGCCAACCGTTCACATGGATTATATACATTCACAATAGTTATTGAGCTTCTGCTGCTCCCACACTCCACGACCACACATTCTAAGCTAGTTTTAACCTCAAGTCTTCTATACTGGAGACCAGTTTTAACAAAAAGTCGCGCATCCCCTCCTGACCTGTCAGATCTATCCCTCCTCAGACACTCATACCCGGGATCACAAAAATCAAGGCAAGGTTTCATCAAGTTTCCTGAATACAAATCAATTCTAGGTTGTTTTTTAAATGCGCCAACAAATCTCTTCAATTCCTGTCCATTAGCCATCAAACTCCGGCGTTCCATTGAAGAATAAAAAAACATTAAAACGCTACTAATCCCTATCATCATCACCATCCTCAATGATCATTGACTCACTGACTTCAGATGACATTCTCTGCATGTAACACTTTTGTTTCTCGAACATGTATCGTGCAATTTCTCTGGTAGCTGCTTCAAGTCAAGAAACCTCTCTGCTGCCTCCACTACCCGTCTTATGGTGCTTGATCTCGAAGAGGATTCCTTCAGTCCCACTAGCACATCAACTATAAAAGCCAGAAAAGACTCTCTGCTAAAGACCAAAGCATCAGAGGGAAGCACTGGTAATGCTGGAGAGGCGCACGCTGGCTCCCCCACTAGACTGGCCGCACTCACATTTCTGATTCCCTCCCCTCCCTTTGAACTATTCTCACTGCATCTGCATAAGAAATCCTATGCTGATCTTTCACATTCTGAACCCGTCTAGCCTGTTCAAAGTGCTCACATCCTCGAAACGCAGCCGCATGTTCACCTCCACAATTGCAACATTTAAGGCCCTCTGCCCTGCACTCCTTAACATCATGCTCCTCGCCACAACCTCGTTTACCTCGACAGGAGCCTGCAATGTGTCCAAACTTCTGACATTTGAAGCAACGCAGTGGAGGTCTGACATATTCTTTCACACGATAAGCCATGCTACCCAGATATACTCTATCAGGCAGAACACTGTCCAGAAGCGTAAGCAAGATCGGCGAATCACCCTCACCTCCCTCTCTCGTTTAAATCTCACAACTTCAATCACTCGCCTCCCCTCACATTCTCCAATATTTCCTTTTCAGAAAGGCCAGCGTACCTCCGTAAATCACACCCCTTCAATCCCTGACTCCGTTTGCGACAGCGTCAACCTTCTTTTCCACCAGCTTCACGATCTCCATAGCGGCACTGTACTGCTTATGATCCTTACAACAAACTCTCAGCAGCCCATTAGGCAGCACCTTAGCCTGAAAGTCCTTACCTATTTTACTCACTAAAGCAGATGTAACCTTGAGGGGTTTAATGCCTTAAAACCACCATCTCCTTGTTGTTGACTTTTAACCTTATACAGCACTACAAATTCCTCGGTCCCGAGTTTCCTCACTTTACTCCCCCTACACTTGTTTCTGGCGTGTCACTTTTCGGTCTCTCGCTAGATGCTTCTCTTTTCTGACCAGAATCCTTGCCAGCTACAGTCCACCGCTAAGACCCGATCACCCTCCCCACCCGAAGCCATCAAGGCTATTTACTCTCTAACTTCGTCCTATACACTATTTAGAAATATACAGAGGAGAGGGAAAAAAAAAAAAAGAAAAAGAAAGAGGAAAATAAAACTGTTCAAAAAGCAAGATTCACCAGCTGATTCTGTAATACAACCCCTTGTTGATCAGTTTACTATTGTCATTTATTTTATTTAAGTTGTTAATTATCTAGATAGACGCCGACGCCAAATCCTCCACCTTCCCTGCGACTTCCCGCCAAAAACCACGTCTCGACAAGAAACTACGGGAAAGTGGGTCTTTTAAACGCAAACTAATTAAGTGGAATCCCAGCTAAACACAGGACAGCTGTAGAGAGAGGTGGAACTAGAAAAGCAAGGACGGCGATAGGAGAGAGAGGGAAAACGGGTGGAGTTCTAACTCTAATCTAACTAAACACCCGTGCCTCGCTAAACTACTCTCAGGTGCGGATAGTCAATGAGAACAGCGAGAAGGAAGTGGAAACACCCAACCGAAATTACAGGGAAGAGAGTGTGATGAAAAAGACAAGACGCGACGAGACAGAAACCGGAGGAAAACACTGAAGACCAGAGACAGAGCAATCATCCAGAAACACACGCTCTAACGAATAAATATAATAAATATATAAATAATAGCGATACTAAAAACAAACAAGAAATATACTAAAAACTAGAAACTAAAACCAGAAACTAAAAACAAGCTAAAAACAAACATACAAATTACTGATTTCTAACAACTCTGGCCAGAAATAAATGTTGTGACATTGTATGAGCTTATTGAAACGATGCCACAGCAAATGCATACTGCAATCAAAGTTTAAGGTCCAACAAAACTAGAGTGTTGAGTTTTTTTGACGAGGCTGAACTTGGGTACTTCTTCGCCAGCTCATTCACATTTTTCAGTCCACCTTAAATTTGCCAATGGCTCAATAAGGTGATTCTCAACAAGTCTCTAAAACACTGACACTTTCGTATACAAAGACAATATAACAGAGCATCAAAATCCAGAATAATGAGAAAGTTATCTGTGGTATTCTTAAATTATGACCCACAGACCATGGTATGACTGACAATGAGACAGTGCTTTTTTTGCCTGATAGCACAATGTGTGTATTTTCTATAGCTACTGTATATCTCTACATTTTCAAAAAGTCTCAAGAATCTGACACTCAGAGTCAATATAACAGAGTATCAAAATCCAGAATTATCAGAAATTTTACTGTAGTACTTTTTAATTGGCGGAGGCGATTACCCCAGCCAATGAGTGACGTCTTTCGGTGAAAGTTCTCGGCGCCTTTTGTATGATGTTGTAGATTTGCGGGGGGAATAAGAGCAACCTTCCCTCCTGTTCCACCAACGGTTGGGGAAATAAGAGCAACTTTCTTTTCCTGTGCCACCAATGGTTGGGGGAATAGCTACTATGTTTTTAATTATTGCCCTCTGAAAGTGGTATGTGAGGTAATGTGCATTTTTGCCAAATTACACTATCTATGTATCTTCTCCTTATCTTCAAAAAGTCTCAAGAATCTGACACAGCGATATCAGCGATAATACAACTATCAAAATCCAGACTTATGAGAAATTTTACTGTGGTATTTTTAAATTACGACCCTCTGAACATGGCATGTTAGGCAATGTGCATTATTTGCCTAGAATCTGTTTCTGCTATATTGTCTCTGATAGCTCTATGTCAGATTCTTGAGTGTTCTTGAAGATTGGGAGATGTAGCCATAGAAAATACACAGGTAGTGCAATTTGGCAAAAAAAAGTACATTGTCTCACATACCATGTTCAGAGGATCATAATTAAAAAAACACTGCAGTAAAATTTTTCATAACTCTGGATTTTGATAGTGCTATATTGTCTCTGATACGACTGTGTCAGATTCTTGAGACTTTATGAAGATAAGGAGATATAGTCATAGACAGTACATACATAGTGCAATTTGGCAAATAACGCACATTGCCTCGCTTGCCATATTCAGAGGGCCATAATTTAATGCTACTGTAACATTTTTCGTAATTCTGCATTTTGATACTCTGTTAAATTATTTGGGGTGTTGTTTTCTTGAAACAAGGTTCATAACGTGACTGTAGCCAAGATATACTCTTCAAATTGGACCACTGACTATCTATGAATTAGACAAAGCTGCAAACCAAACATTGCATTGGACTGGATCATGTTAGATTTAGGATTCCGCATTTCTTTCATTTTGACACACTGGTCGGGATATTTTTGCTATGTTTGAAAGTAGGTTGGGACGCATCCTGACCATCCCTAGCCAGATCTACGCCTATGAGCTCATCCTGTGGGAGGGAGGGAGATTAGCAGGTTACAGTACTGTGCAAGTCTTAGGCACCCTACTTTTTTATTTAAATCTGGCTTTAGATGTTTACTTTTTGTATTTCAAGTTAGTGTTGCTGAAGATAAAAAGTACATTTAAAACTCCAATTGCCAATTTAAAAAATTGTTTTATAAATAAATGTTTGTATTTCATTAAAAACAGTTGATATAAGTAATATAGTTTTGACTGAGCTCAGATGTCAACATCATCATGGCTGTCTGCAATAACTTGGAGGGATAGATGCAAGTGAGACAGTCTGCAGAAAAACGGTGGCAAGATTTCTACTCTGCTTGGAACAAGCAAAAAGCCAATCATTTTACAAACTATAGCACAACAGGACCATGTCCCAAATTTTTAGGCAAAGCGTAGTCACACCAAATATTGGTTAGATTTAGTTTTTAACAGTTTACAGTTCTGTATCATACATTTCTTAGTTATTGGAAGCTTGTAATTATTTTTGCAAGCACATTTGTCCTATGAAATTACTTTAAATGTGCCTAAGACTTTCACACAGTACTGTACTTTGCTGCCCTCTCCCAGGAGGGTTTGGGTGTGTTTGACTGCCTGTGTACATTGCTGAGGGAGGGTTCGGGCAAAAAAACAAGGTGTTCACAGGGAGGCTCCTGCACTACTTTGGCATTAGCGAGACAGGAAGCTGCCAGTGATACAGAACATGGAGGATTCACTGCCGGACTGATTGAACGGCACAGGTGAGAAGGTGGGCAGGGGGTGGTTGGTTGGGAGGCCTAAGTGTATGTATTGCTCTGAGAGGGTTTCAGAGGGAATGGAGCTGGACCTGAGGTCACACTGACCCAGAACCCGCTCCCCCCGCCCCCCGCCAACTAATGATAAAAGAGAAAAACAAGTATGAAGCAGACATTACGTTATTGAATCATTGTAGCGTGAGAGGGCGGAAAAACCATATTTGGAAGATATTTCCTGTGATGAAGGTATAAAAACTTGGTGTGAAAAGCAGAATGTCAGTTCTTCTTGCGCAAAAAGAACTCGGCTTTATATTCATCAATATGCCTCAGTAAAGCCTAATTTTCTGAAGAACCTGTCTCTCTCCAATTGCTTGAGGATGGGGGAACCTCATAATATGAAAATATTTCTGAAAGAAAACCACGACAAGAGCTCTCATTTGCAAAATATTACGCTATAGACGTTATGTAAATGGATCTACGGCGTAAGTATAGAGTTATGTTCAGTTGCATATGAACAGGAAATTACAAAAAACAATGTTGCATTACTGTACCATCCATGGGGCACCACAACAATGGATAATGAGAAAAATAGCAGCAAAGCCACTGCGCCCAAACATGGCCAAAATCGAACTTGGCCTAAATTTTCATCTCATTTACACGCAAAAAAAAAAAAAAATAAAATAAAATAAATAAATATGAAAAGGATCCGTCTGAAACTGAAGGCGCTAGAGCGCTGACAAGACAAAAAGTTTACGGACGCACCACAGACCACAAGAAGGCATCTACCCACAACATAAACCCGATTGGCCTAGAGGCCAAGCGGGCTAAAAATGAAAAAGTGCGATGAATAGATAAATGTGTTTGTGTGTGTGTGTGTGTGTGTGTGTGTGTGCGTGCGCGCGCGTGCGTGTGCGTGGTACGAATATTGCAAGTATGATCTATATATTATTACTGAGTTGGCGATTTGCGGAATTTCACACATCTCCGAAACCACCGTGAATAATGAGTCTGTTTTCCGCATACACCGGTTTTACTGTGTGACAAAGATGATGCGCCAGGTTTCGAACTTAGTTATGAAGTGAAAACTGCATTTTGAAGCCGTTTTTGCAAGTAAATCCGGCTAATTAAATTAGCTTTAAAAACAATGCACGCGCATATAGCCCGTGCATAGCATGGGTATCGGCTAGTGACCTTTATTTTGGAGAGCGCTACGAGGACCTAGGGCAGACTAGCCAATCAGAAGCGAGGGGGTACTGATGCCCCACCCTCTAATAGTGATGGGATCAGAGCCGTTGATATTGAGTTATCTACCGCTCTGGATGGGATAGACCCGACCGGTTCAACGTCATCAAGAGCCCAGCGCAAAGGCCGCGCCCCATTTTGGGGGAAAACAATCGCGCTAATGCATTGAAATCAGTGAGAAATAAGCGCGAAAATTGAGCAGTAAATTAAGCGAGCCCACGAAGTGGAGTGCGCATGTCATGAAAGCCTGTTTATACTACCGGGTCAAATGTCAAGGCACATAAACAAACCAGTGCCACCATGCTTTTGAGTTTACCGTGAATTCAGCAACAACTAGGAGGGACAGTTACAGGTGCTAAGATCACGTTAAGGCTTAATAGGCCTTAATATTAGTGTGTCAACTATCCCAGTCGACTAGGTATCAGTTTGATTACTCAAAGGCAAAAAAAAAAAAAAATTTTGCCTTAAAAAGGCTAATTTCAATTTAGCAACATAAAGCCAACGCACCATAGTTCGAATATTTGAAGATAACGCCGTCAACCAAAGTAATACAGCATCATTATTTTGTACAAATCAGTTTTGTGAAACTAAAACTGGAAACAACTTCACACTGTAAAAAGCAAGCAAGCCCAAGCCAGTGACATAACGGCAACGTAAACGACCGCAGGCCACTTGTTAATGGTTATGCCACCATTTGAGACAACACTAATTACTAGCTAGCTATAGTAAATCAGCTATTCATCTTGACGTAGAAGTAGCTAAGTAACAAAGCACTCACCTAGCTAGCTGGTGCAAAAATGCATGATGTGGCAGGCTAGCTTTATGCAAACTCAAGCAAGCTGATTTCATTATATTAGGCACAACATCATCATCACCACAATATTGCTTTGGCGCCACATTGAACACTTGAGCTCCCTAAACAAGAGCTCGAAGCTTCACCACTCTGCCAGTAACAGGCAAGCCCCTGTCACGTAAGTACTGCTGCAGGCAATCCCTTCTCCACAGACAAATCTCGGTGTAGGACTGCTCTGCCGCCATTCCTGCATAGTAAATGCCAGGAGAGAGTGCGTCAACGTGGGTTTGTTTATGTGCCTTGACCTCTGACCTTTTGCACACACCCCCAAAACAGGGAAACTGTGAGCTCGCTTATGCCCAAAAGTTGTTGTGTGCCGGGTCGCACCTTGAATAAAATGACCAGTCCGGACCTCAGGTTCCTTCTCCTACCTGGGAAAGGGGAAAATCCGAAAAGGTGAGCTTTATGGCTTCAAGCTATCCGGAGAGAAGATAAGCAGGGGAAGCTATGGGATCCATTATCTTTCCATGTTAATGTGTGTGGGAAACACTTTATTTATTAAGCTATCGCGAACGCTCAGGTTCGGGCAAGGTAGCAAAATAATCGCAGGACTTATTAATAAATCAAGAAATGAATGTAAAGAGGAAATTAAGTTAAATAAATCTGATAAATTTTACACCTAAAAACACATCAAATTACATTATGGTCAATAGACCCGACCGGCACATCCGGGTACTTCGCCAAACGTCAAGGCCGCGCCCCTTTTTGGGGGATAGAAAACCTCAGATCCCATTGACCATAATGTAATTTGATGTGTTTTTAGGTGTAAAATTTATCAGATTTATTTACCTTAATTTCCTTTTACATTCATTCCTCGATTTATTGATATGTCTAGCGATTATTTTGCTACCTTGCCCGAACCTAAGCGTTCGCGTTATCTTAATAAATTAAGCTTGATCGGTCAACCCTCTTGCCCTTTCAGTGTCCCTCCGTCCGAGTGGATCAACGACCCAACACAATGGCTGGACATCGCTTATTCCGACATCAACACTTGATCAATTTGATCAAATGCACCAGTTAGCGTTAGGCTAAATGTTGTCTGTAAATAGCCGACCTGTTAATTGAGCAATGGTAATTTGTAATAATAAAAGCGTTACTGTACTGTTATTCCAGGCTACTCTAGCTTCCTCTCAATCAAGCTAGCTGTCCACTAATAGTAACTGTCACCAAGAATAAATAGCAAATAAACAGCCGAAAAAAACGGAGGTTCGATATGGCATTCATTCCATTTATTGGTAATGGGGACCCGCCCGGATGACATCACGAAAAACGTGAATAATCGTCACGTGATGCGGATGTCAGGCAAGCATCGGGCACCTGCCATAGAGAACCATTGAAAACAAGATGCACTAAACTGCTTGTTATTCATTTTTTCTCCATGGAATGAAGCAGAAATGCGTGCTCAAAGGTAGTTTAAAAATAGAATTACTCCTCCCGAGGCATATATCGATGAATATTAACTGATTACACTAAATGAATGGGCGAATGACGAGGGGTAAATTTAGTCACACTCCTCCCTTTCTCCCCCGTTCCGGGCTGTGACTTGCGCCCAGGTAACCTGGTTAACCTGCTGCCTTCTGATACTTATGTAGACCCACCAGCAGCGATAGGCGTACAAAACTTCACAAGCTTTGTTCCCTTACCTAGCATTATTCTTGAACATCAACATATTTTACATACACTGTGAGGTCTAAAATAAGCGGTATCGCATCACATTTGCAATCTAAAAATGCCTACTTTCGAACCAAAATGAACAATACCAGACAAATGAATCGCAGCCGCTGCGAAAGAAAATCCTAACAACATAGGTGGAATAACTTCAAATTCTAGCACAGAATGATACAACTAGTGTATTATCAAGTAGGTTCATGAACTGTTACCAAGCTAGCTTGCCGTTACAAACCTGTCACAGGGGTCACAAATTAAAGTATGAATAAGAAGTCTCCCCCGTTATCCTGCCGTGATTCGAGCATTGAACACGTTTCTTTTCCATTTCTGTGGCTGGCTAAGCGCAAACGAAAAAATGGTTGTTTTTATCGCGGTTTGTGTTATCTGGACTGCCCCTTATCTGTGTTTCCCCATTAGCTGTCGATGATGAAGTGATTTTTTTCAGAGCTATTATTGCTATTGCTCGGTCTGCTCTGCCAAGCCAGGAATGCCTTTCTCGAAAGAACAGGTGCGAACTTACATAGTTGGAGCCATTGACAGTGAATGGACGTACTACGTAAGTTGCTAGCGTAGTTAAAAAACTATGCTTTTGGGAAACGCACCCCAGGTCCCCATTGTCAACACAAGTTAGATTTAAAATAGAAGTTGATAAAATCGCCAAAAACCTACTTTTTCTAACTTGGCACATTGCCTCCTGTTGTTCGCTTGCCTGACTTCCAGGTTCGGAGAATAACGTTCACCTTATGTACAAGCTATTTTCAGATATCAGGTGGGTCCCCATTGAAAATATTTTACTGGAAGCTCACACTTGTTTGAGGACAAGTGTACTAGTCCGCCATAATTTTACTGGAGTGCGGATTAGCGGGCTACTGCGAATTTTGAACCCTGTTTCAGTTTGGGGTTAAGAATAACCCACAAATCCACATAACGGTAGACCACAAACCTAACTCGGTTGTCTACCACCACTTAATGTTAGCTAGTTAAGCAACAAAAGAATGAATAATGACACAACACAAGGCATAAAAATCGTAACGAACAAACCTATTAAAGTATAGTACCAAGTCTTGCAAACTAAAGGCTACCTATTGTACTTTCTAAGTTTAAAAAAGAGTTGCTTTACCTGTTATGAAGTGTTTCCCACACACATAAACATGGGAAGACATAGGATCCCATAGCTTCCTCTCTTTATCCTCTCTTCGAATAGCCTGGAGCCATAAAGCTCTCCTTTTCAGATTCTTCCCTTTTCCAGGTAGGAGAAGGAACCTGAGGTGTGGACTTTTGGGCATTTTACTGCTTAGTTTTCGCGCTTATTTCTCATTGATTTCAATGCATAAGCGTGATTGTTTTCCCCCAAAAAGGGGCGCGGCCTTTGCGCAGAGCTCTTGGTGACGTTGAACCGGTCGGGTCTATGGGATCTGAGATTTTCTATCCCCCAAAAAGGGGCGCGGCCTTGACTTTTGGCGAAGTACCCGGATGTGCTGGTTGGGTCTATCGGCAGTTCTTTTGACGGCACTGAATCACTAGAATCCGTTCGTTGAAAAGATTTGTTCAAAAAATTCGTTCACCGGATCATTCAGTGCTTAGCAGGAGTCCTGACTGCATAGTGCATAGTTCTCCAACTCCCTGAATTGGTAAACAGCCAAACGATCCGTCATTCAGTTCAGGCCCGTCGCTAGAACAGGGAACTGGGTGGGCACAGACACCAGCCCCTTTATGACAAGAATTAGTCCTGGCAAGTTCTCAATCATTTTCCTTCATTGACGCGTTTTCCAATTATCGTAATTGGCAACTGAAGGCACGGTTTCTCTCCACATGCGATCTAACAGCAATGAAATCATGGGCTAAATTCAGTACAGAAAAATAATTTACTTATTGATAGGCCAATGCTTTGCGTTGATTGAACTGGTCCACATTCCAATGAAATATCGCCTTTCAGTCGCGGTATTGTGTGGGTTGATGAAAAAAAAGTGGCACTCGGCAGTTAAATAGGCTATAAAAAGCATGCGGTTCAAGCTATTTGCGCAGGTATGCAATTTTGAATAACATTGATTTAAATACAGCAAATACACTTCCAGATGAATGATTGTCGTCTTACCTGTTAAGTGTGGAGAGCTCTTGGAGTGAACCTTTTGTAAATCATGAAAATGACTGAGAACAGGTCAGGACTAATAATTGTTTTAAACGGATGTTTTGTGCACCCCAATTCTCAGTTCTGATTCCGCCACTGTACTGAATTTAGCCCATGATTTCATCGCTGTTAGATCGCATATGGAGAGAAACCGTGCCTTCAGTTGCCAGTTACGATAACTGGAAAATGCGTCAATAAAGGAAAATGAATTAGAACTTGCCACGACTAATTCTTGTCATAAAGGGACGTGTCTGTGCTCCCCTGATTCCCTGTTCTAGCGACGGGCCTGATTCAGTTCATGATTCAGCACTGAGGTTGACATTCACTCTAGAACACGTTCACCGCACGTACTGAGGGATGGTGCGTTCACGGACCACAGTCATAGCTGGGAGACGCAGCGCTATTTTGAGTGGTAGGGTAGAGCGGGGTAAGACGCCTCTAAGGGTAAGATGCCCTTTGCTTATAATTCAATTTCAGCTGTGCCCAGTAGGTGGCTCTTGACTTATATAAATGCACTTCCACCTGGAGGGAAAAGCTCAGCAACAGATGAGTCAACAGAGCAAGTGACATGTGAGTACTCAAAGTGTTTGTGTTTTGACTGTCTTTCTTATAAAAAATGACCGAATGAATCATTTTGCCACAAGTATTTGAATGCTTCAGGAGTCTGCAGGACATGTCAGTTTAACTCTCTGAGGCCTTTTCTATGTATGAAAGGGGGTCCTGTGTGGTGATAATAGGAGAAATTGGGGTTAATGAGCCAAAACCAAGATGATAGAGCTGGGGGTAAGATGCTCTTTTTGGATTGGGGTAAGATGCCCCTAGGGAAGGAAGGCCTCTTACCCCATTTTGAGTCTTATTCATTCTGTTTTATGAGTTTTTTCTAAAAAATTATGTTCTATTTATATGAAATATATATCAGACATGATGATTTTTATAAAGAACTTGGAAATGGAAAGTTAAGTGTATCCATACATGTTACAAGTAGGGCCATATGGAGTTACACAATAATGAATCATATATGCATCAATGAGGGCTAAAAAGAAATATACTGGGTGAAATGCATTATGGTCACCCTTAGTTTTAATGACTTTTCATGGATACTCATATATATTCTATACCACTACATGTTTATCTAATGTGGTACCTCATATTATTTAGTATTCCACAAGATATAACCATCTTTTCCTTAATGCATTTAATGCCAACAGTACCTTGCCATCACTTGTGCACAAGAGAGTGCAGCCCATTCAATTCGTAGGAACCGTACGAACAATTTTAGGGAAATTATTTCATTGCAAACAGCCAGAACCTTCCTGACAAATCAGGTGTTAATCTTTTTTGTCCATCACCGAAACAGAGGTGGGATTATCTTTTGTCGTGTCCGAATATGGAACTCAAATTTGTGAATCATGGAGAGATTGAACGGAACTGACTGCGCCACGGCCTGCTATGCACAATTGGCAGGTCAGTTCTTTTCGCAGGTTTTTTCAAGAAAGAAAGATCACACTCTAGTGGCGACATGCAAAACCTGTAATTTTCCATTTTCCTGTTAAGTAAGTAAGTATTTCTTTATTTATATAGCACTTTTCTCAGCTCGAAGTCACAAAGTGCTTCAGAGGAAATAAATAAAAACACAAGAAATACACTCAATTCAATCATCGAGACACTACAGTGCCACATACAGCCAGCAGTTCATGACTGTCCAAATGCCTGCCTGAACAGGTAGGTTTTTAACTGGCCTTTTACGTGCAGAGGCACAGGTTGTCAAGTCCATGGACTGGGAGTTCCAGAGCTTTGGGGCCACAGCCTGGAACGCTTGGTCACCTCTGGTTTTCAGCCTCGTCCGAGGCACGACGAGGAGCCCCTGGTCAGAGGACCTCAGTGACCGCCTGGTGACATAGGGCTTGAGAAGATCACAGATGTAAGTGGGTGCTTCTCCATGGAGGGCTTTGTAAGTCAGCACCAAGATTTTAAACTGGAACCGGTGTTTAAAACAGTGCTTCCCAAAACTCCTCTGGAGGACCACCTGCCCTGCATGTTTTAGATCTCTCCCTACTTCAGCACAAGTGATTCAAATGATCAGCTCGTTATTAACCACCTAAAGCCGATTTATAACGTCTTGATCGTTTGAATCACCTGTGATGGAGCAGGAAGAGATCTAAAACAGGCAGGACAGGTGGTCCCCCTGGAGAGGTTTGAGAAGCACTGTGTTAAACCCTTAACTTCAGCCAATTAATTTATTCCCCTGTGAATCACAAGAGTGTCTGGTCTTTCTCAAAAACATTCTGTGATACAGAAATCTATATTACATGTGACATGTTATTAAAAAAAAAAAAGAAAACTAGATTTTTGAAAATTTAACATTTTGAAAATATTTTTTTATAAACACTTTGTCACCCATGACATAAGGAATTGTGACAGGGATGAAATTATTGACTTAAAAAAGAAATATGTTGTAAACAATGTAAAAAAAAAAAAAAAAAAAACATTGTAATCAAGAAGCATTTATATTGTCAGACATAATAAAAAACCAACATCAAAAATGAAGGGGTAGGAGCAAAACTAATGTATGTACAGAAAAGTAGAGTAGACCATAGACTCAAAGTGGATCTTCTTCAACATGGACAAAAGCAAACACCAGTGAGAGACTGTGAGAATCAGACATCAGGAACAGACAGTGATGAACATGAAGGTGAAGATGAACTAGAGGATGATTGTGATTATTAGTATGTCATCCTGGTACATAATACTAGATTCCCTCTTGAGTTAAGTTGTTGTAGGCACTCTCAGCTACCTATCATGGTACATCTAACACTAACAAAAGCATCTTATGCAGATGCAACCTTCTTCAGAAATATGCGCAGTAGGCTAGATATACAATCTTCCCATGAATGCCCACGCTCATCTGTTATATGAATGGTTATTAAAAAAAAAGAAAAGAAAATATTTTTTAAAACTTGACTGCTAAGATATGTATAGGTATATTGGTGTCTTGTCACAAAAGTTCCATCACCTAGCATAAAACATAAGGATGTGACAATGGCATGAATCACTGAACCCCCACATACAACTCACTGCATTTTTTGAATACGCTATTTTGGGGGTAGTGCTGAAAAAAGGGGTGTTACACCAAACGCTGTGAGAGCTGCAATGCTATCACCTATTTTCCGCTTCTAGGGATAGGCCTTGCCAAAAATCACTATGAGCATTCGTCCCCTCAGATGGTACCGATGGCCAAAATTTTGGGTCCTCGCTCATGGACCATGGAGGGAGGGTGATACCCTATGAAATGTTCTGGTCGTTTTAATCTTGTTGTCCGAAACTCGGTCCGAAAGTTACATTGTAAGCTACATTGGAAATTTGCGTCAAAACTTTTACTTTGAATCAAACTGACTTGAAATTCCGGAAGTTGATCGTTGATTGCGGCAGGAAGCTTCAAAAAGGAATTCAAAATCGGCACATGTAGGCCTATTATATTCAGGGGGAAAAAAATGCGATTTATTTTTATTGAGCCGGACGTGAAAAAAACGAGTCATACTCTTCGCCATCAGTTATGTTCATACTTGGTTCTCAGGTTTTTGGCTCGAATTTGTCATATTGTGCAATCGCTTTTATACTGCCATCAGTTGAAAACCTGAAGTCGAGTATTAGGGAGAATCTGCGATGATTTATGCGTAAGTATCACACTGCAATTACTTCAGGACGTGATAAAATACTAGAGGCAATGTAAAACTGCAGGATAGCCCATGGGACAGCCTCCCAAAGCAGGGCGCACGCGCGCTGAGACGCCAAATTAATACACCCGTAAGCTACACGGACTCAAGACTGTATAATCTAACAAGCTCACGCTGCTGTCCTGATCGTAAAGGAAAGCTTTTTTCATCTTTTAGGAAACGGAAGGAGGTTGTATCCAAGACTTCCATATCTCAAATTTTACAAAAAAAAATGTGTGACTTTGTAAAAAGAGCTTGCTAGCCAATGCTAGCATAAGTAATAGACATTTGAATTCTGGTTAGTTCGCTTGAGCTAGCAGTGATGAGCTTCTTTGGTTTTGGTCAGAGTGCCGAGATTGATGTGGTCCTGAATGATGCTGAAACGCGGAAGAAAGTGGAACACAAGACAGAAGATGGGAAGAAGGACAAATATTTTCTTTTTTATGATGGGGAAACGGTGTCCGGAAAAGTCAGTGTAACATTGAAGAGTCCGGGGAAAAGACTTGAGCATAACGGCATCAAGGTCGAATTCATTGGGCAGATCGGTGAGTAACAGTGTGGCCTTTAAAGCCACGAAATGCGGGCCGGTATTCAATATGGAAATGGATAAAGTGAGTGTTAGCCATCCAGTTCCACTGTGTGGTCTTGTCATCGGTGAGAATGTGAAACCCCCCGACGCACATCGCTAATTTTCAGATTCGACTGTCATCCTGCGGTGGCCACAAAACAGGTGGTGCATGAAATGTCTGCTGTATAACCAATTGGAGGAATGGATTAAAAATAAACTCCAATCAATGTAGCTAGAAAGCCTGCGTATCGCACTCCGTAAAGAAATTACAGAATGCAAATAAGCACCTTCCTGAATATCACTAACCTATAGTAGAGTGATGTTGCCATAGAAATTATTTCGGTTGAGCTCCGCCTCGACCTATGATGTCATCAGTTAAATTGACTTGCATAATTTTGATGAGCACCGCAAACTAATCTATTTTGTTGACAAAATCAGGTTTTGGTTCCTAAAAAGGAGACTCTCGACCTATTGAGACATTTTAGTATATCCCTACTACTGTTTTGAAATGAAGTGGACATCATGTTATTGCTCTGTACATTGCCCAGTAAAGCAATTCATTGCAAAAACGTTTTCCCGAAGCGAGTTAGCTAGGTAATATTCTGAAATCGTGTGATGAAACGCTGTCAGGCTGAATTGCACTTGCTACATGCTACATTTTTGAAAACTCTACGGTGCTGGTTTTCCTGGTTTTGGCTGCACCCGAGTGGGGACATTAAGTCCGAGATGCATGTCCCCACTCTGGCATGAAGGGACGAGGCGTTCTGGGACTCAATTGGCCACATTTGCTAGGGGGTGTGGTCGGGGTATACCCCTAAGTACATCTAGGTCTTCATGGACTCGTCCCCAGCTAGTTGGGACGGGACCTTCGGCCAGGCCAGTGTGGGAAGCTTATGGCTGAGCTCCATCTCCAGCCACATTAACTTGCTGGAGCTCGCAGCAGTGCAGAAGATGTGGCACCACATGCCTCATAGCTGAGTGTGAAGCTCATCAT
Organism: Gymnothorax javanicus; assembly: GCA_029692085.1. Classification (NCBI taxonomy): domain Eukaryota; kingdom Metazoa; phylum Chordata; class Actinopteri; order Anguilliformes; family Muraenidae; genus Gymnothorax; species Gymnothorax javanicus. Next base: position 55,246,634 of record CM056195.1, read on the forward strand.
GGTGAGGTCACAACTCCACAATGGTGGCCTACCTGAATAGAAAGTAGTGTCAGATCTCCTGCTCTGCACAGGATAGCATTGTCAATAGTGATCTGGGCTGAAGACCCACCAAATGCCAAGCAGCGGCTGGTGGAAGTTCCAGAGGGGGTCAACTCAAGAGTGGAGCTTCTCCCTGCATATAGTCACACAGATCTGGAATCGGTTTGGACGGCTGGTGGCCTATCTTGATTGCGAGCAAGGAGAACACCAGACAGTCCTGGTGCCAGGAGGTTTCCGTACCTCGAAGACAGTCCTGGTGCCAGGAGGTTTCCGTACCTCGAAGACAGTCCTGGTGCCAGGAGGTTTCCGTACCTCGTTCAGCTATTGGTGGCGGGTCTGTGGTTCGCCGGACATACTCACAGCCCTATGTGGAGCAGGGGTGCTATCCTCTCGCGTCCGACTCTGGGATGACGCCATATGATCTGAAGTTTTTGCGGGTTGAGAGTCAGCAGCTGGGGTCTCCCGGCCAAGTAGTCTCTACAGTTCAGAACGCATATCCCCCTGTACGCCTGTAGGGCCTATTCGGCTCGCTGGGGAATGTTTGTAGACTGGTGTGAGGCCAGGAACCTCGATTTGCATTTGTGCTTGCATCAAGGTATTTTGGATTTCCTGCTGGGTTTATTTGATGGTGGTCATGTTTCATGCACTTCAGAGGTGTTTGCAGCAGCGATTACGGCGAGCCACAACTGTGTAGATGGCCTCACAGCCAGGATCCATCCTCTGGTTAAGCGCCTCCATCTACTGGTTAAGCTTGTTAGAGGGCACAGCTCATGATATAGACATGCACTCACGCTAACACACACACACACACACACGCACACACCACCACCACCATTCATCAATAAAATGCTCAAATTAACATAGATATGATGTTTTCCTCTGCCTGCAGAACTGTACTATGACAGAGGGAACCACCATGAGTTTGTCTCTCTTGTGAAAGACCTCGCGAGACCTGGGGAACTGGCACATTCACAGTCCTTTGAATTTGAGTTTACTCATGTGGAAAAACCCTACGAATCTTACACGGGCCAGAATGTCAAACTACGGTAAGAGGAGATACTGCCTGGGACATATAAATCTTAAATATAAAAATAAATGGTTGTTGGTTGTATACACACCACACTTGGGTATATATATCATAACACAATAAGAAAGAAAAAATATGCAGCAAAAAATCATCTTCAAAACAATTTGCTTGAATAATTTCTGAAGCATTTATTTGAATTCTTAGAACTTCAAACAAGTGTGAAGCTTGCTCTGTTCAGCACAAAATGGCATTAGTTTGTTTCTGAATTGGGTTTGTGCTGAAGTGGTTACTATGATTTAGTTGCTGCTCGAACAGCTACATACCTACCATATGTAAGAATTGCATTTAGTTTGTTGCAATTATTACATTGGCCATATTCATTTTTTCCGCAGGTACTTTTTACGGGCTACAATCAGCAGACGGATCAGTGACATCACAAAAGAGACTGATATCATTGTGCATACGCTCAGTACATACCCTGAGCTGAACTCCTCCATTAAGATGGAAGTGGGAATCGAAGACTGTCTTCACATCGAGTTTGAGTACAACAAATCCAAGTGAGTTTCAAAGAAAGACACTGAATTAAGCCGCTCAAGACGAGTAGACTTTTAAACAGAAATCATAAAAAAAAGTTTGGATGCTTGTTCTCCATTTGTAGGAATTTGAAAATCCTCAGTCCCACTTAGGTTATTGTGTTTTTATATAATGTTAATGTAAGTATTTATATCAAATTGTTTTGGGTAAAAATGCAGGTACCACATAAAGGATGTCATAGTTGGGAAAATCTACTTCCTGTTGGTGCGGATCAAGATAAAGCACATGGAGATCGGCATCATAAAACGGGAAACGACGGGAACGGGTCCCAATTTGTACCATGAGAATGATACCATCGCCAAATACGAGATTATGGATGGTGCACCAGTTAGAGGTAACTTGAATGGCGAGTTTCATATCGATTCTTTTAAATTCCAGAATTCAGAATCCAGACAGCATTTGCACTCAGATTTGATTCAAGAGAAAATACAGGAGTGACCACTTTCAATAAAAAAAGTGAATTTTAATATGGTGAGGATAAGAGCACAGATCCAAAAACTGGAACATCGAAATTGAAAGGCTTCGGAAAAGTAAACCTTTTTGTGATGACCTTATAGAGTCTACAGTTATAATCCCTATTTGAAGCCCATACATCATGTTGCCCGTGATTCTCCTGTGGACCTTCTCAAAGCAGTAGCATCAGACAGTGCAGAAGCTGAGACTTGGTACTGGACAACGAGGTCATTAAAACCCAATGTATACAGAGAATCAGAGAGAGGGCGATTTATTCAACGTTATACGATTCACAGGAGAATCGATCCCCATTCGGCTGTTCCTGGCTGGTTATGAGATGACCCCAACGATGAGGGACATCAACAAGAAGTTCTCTGTGCGCTACTACCTCAACCTAGTGCTGATCGACGAGGAGGAGAGACGCTACTTCAAACAGCAGGTACATCAATCGAATGCAGAGTGAAATTCATTGTGTCGGGCATCTGCTGTACATATACCTGTCCCTACCTAATCCATACCAGGAACCCGATTTGTTCTATACGTGAGAAGATGCGGCTACTCCCTCTTAGCACTATCGTCTTGCGTTGCTGACAAAAATGTATTTGAAAAATGAAAGGATTTTCAGAAATAAGGTCCATGATTAAATGAATATGTGAAAAGTTTTATCATTTTGTTTATTGTGATAATGTGGTTCCATAATCCAAACCTTTTCAAAAAATAAAAGACAAATAAGATGAATATAAAATGAATGTTGCTATCAACCCGATAATTGGTTGAGGTAATGTGGAACCACATCACCCACTGTTCTGGGATCATCAAGTCGTTCAATTATTGTTCATGATGGCACAGTCGGAAATATTTGTATTTTATAGAAACTGTATGTTCCATTTTCACTTGGTTAAGGAAATGTGTATTTTATTGCATTTAAAAAAACATGCGCCATCTTGGATGACAGTTTTTCTCCTGGGCCTAACAGGTGTGGATCAGGAAGTGATAATCATAACTAAGCTGGGTGCATGGATGTAACGAGGCTGGGCCACTCACTGTTATCACCCTCTCTCTTCCAGGAGATAACACTGTGGAGAAAAGGAGATGTCGTGAGGAAGAGCCTGTCGCATCAGGCTAGCATCGCGTCGCAGCGCTTTGAGAGCCAGCCTGCTATCGAGAAGCAGGCAGCCCAGGTTAAAGGAGATGGCAACTGACAGCCAGGATCCCTCACCACCATGGAGCAGCATTTGTGTGCTTGAGTCTGTGAGCTTGCGCAAGGTTTGCACTGATACGCTCTGAAAGGGTCAGTGTGAGGGTTCTGTGCCCCTCTAGTTTTTTATACAGATGTTCTACAAAAAGGGAATTGAATATACTGAAAAGCTCTGAACATGTTTAGGAGAAAATGAGTGCTGTTTTCCGTCTCACTGCCTTTCATAATCAAATTTGTGCAGAAGTGGCCAATGTACATTTCGCGTCCCTTTGTAAAAAAAAAAAAAAAAAAACACTATGCGCTTTACATGCCCAGCAATGATCCTGTTGACAATGACATGAAGGAAAACTTTCTGGAGCCATCTCTCATTCACCACGCCTCATCTCACACAAGCACCATCTCACCTCTACAAATTCAGAAGGGCTAAATTGAAGGACTTTCTGGATGTGGGCTGGTCTGGCTTTTATGCCTTGGATTTTAAATGAGGGGAGGATTTGGACTCCTTTGTTTCAAGGGCAGCTTGTTGTTCTTCAACGCATGATCATAGCCAAGAGTAATCATCACATTCAATAGTGCATTACCTTGACTTTTGGTTCATAATTGTGTTTTAGGATGAATTTACTACCTGTGCCATTAGTCGTACCCACTGCAAACTTAAACTGAGCTTAACTTTGAGCCAGTGGGGGTAAATTTCCAGCTGTGAGTCAGTCATCCTTATTGATAAGCAAATGTCTCCGCTTCAGCAACACATTCCATTTTCACGTTTGACATCATCTAATATCAAAGATGAGTACTTACGGAATATTGGTGGCAATGTAGTGGTATCCATTGTGTACTTGTGCATCGTAAATTATAACCTTCGTATCGCAGGCTGTAGTCATAGGCGCACAGGAAGCATTGCATTATTGCAAAGCATATTCTCTACATTCCGCGATGGCTCTTCAAATTGGTGGTAATGATTACTGTAACCATTTTCCTCATAAGCTATCTATTTTTGCACTGATGAATGCAAGGTTGTCGTCCATTTTATAAATACACCAACCAGATTCAGCCACAACATTAAAACCACATGCCTAATATAGTTCAGGTCCTGCTCGTGTCACCAAACAGCTTTGTCAATCTGATGTCCACCTGAAAGCCCGAGCCTAGGGTTTCCCAGCAGAACCTCTCCCACAGCATCAAACTCCCTCAGACAGCTCATGTACTTCCCACAGTGAATCCTGGTGCCATCTCTTTCCCAGATAAATGGTATGCGCATACCTGGCCAAAACACATGATGTGAAAGAAAATGGGACTCTGGACCAGCCAACCATCCGTAATGCTCCAAGATCCAGGTCTGACGCTCATATATCCCCTGTATGTGCTTTCAGCAGTAGACTGGGGCTAGAATGGGCACTCCAACTGGTTTGCATCTAAAAAGCATTATATGCAGCAGGGTGCAATGCACTGTTTGTAGTGACACATTCCTCTCACGAGTATTAAAATTTTCGGCAACTTGTGCTACAATAGCCATTCTGTCGATTCTGACCAGACGGGATAGCCTTCCATGCCCTTGTACAGCAATGAGCCTTGGATGCTCAAAGCCCAATAGACGGCTCATGGTTTATCCTCCTCGAACCATTGTCTGTAGGTACTCACCAGCGCTTTCTCAGCGCACCTCAAAAGCCTTGCCGCTTCAGAGATACTCCGACCCCTTCATTTGGCCATAACAATTTGGCCCTTGTCAAAGTTACTCAGGTCCCATTTCTCCCACATCTAACACACTGATCACCAGAACTTACCCCCCTGCTTACCGTTTATCTGTCTGCTGACTGACATGCGCAGTCGTTACAAAATATTAGTTATTTGCTTCATCCTTTGGTTTTAGTGTTTTGGCTCGTCGGATATAGTATCTTCAACATAATCACACAACTTGTCCTAAATAACTTAATATGAAAGCAGTTTCATACTCTATCCGTGTTTAAACTTTAAACTGAAGTACCACTTTTCAAAGCAGTGTTTTATTACTCACAGTGCCACGTTGTGCTTAAATAAAATTAAGGCGATAGTTTCTGGGGATATTTTATAATGATGTTTCACAGATAATAAACTATAATGAAAAGACAAAAGTATTTGAGTGTTTATGGTTAAAAAACTTAAGTGCAAGGATTCTGCTGATGTTTGCCCTCTCGGGAGAACCCAAAGGTAGTCTGTTTCTTTCTTTGACACTTTTAGCACTCATGTCACCAGTTGTACTGTTCTAAACGCAGGAATTTGAAACAAACCATTCACTTCCTATGGGCAAATTTCATGCCTTAGAATTGTGGGCAGAAACTGGATTACCCTGAGTAACGTGCACCTAGAACATGTACACCAAGAATAGAAAGGCTCCAGGTCAGATTTGAACCCACGACCCTCTTGCTGTGAAGCTACAGTGCCATCCACGGTGGCATCATGGGGCCTGGGCACTTGAATGTGACAAGGTAAGAAAAGAGACCGTACAGGTTTACCTTCTTAGGTACTTCTATACTAACTTTCATTTCTTTTCTTTTTTTATTACTATTGTGTTATCACCTTTGATAAAAATCTTGTAGTGGTTTTCTAAGCCTTGCTCACCTGTGAAAGCATTTTAACTGAAGGCTCAACAATTATTTCCTGTTTAGATTATAAACTAAATTCAACCATGTACTCATCTTGACTTTTTTTAAATTGTGAACCCAGATAACTGAGTCCGCCCCCAATATACACTTCATGACCTCATCATAGAAGACCTCCAATAACAGGCAGAGACAAACCTACTTAAACTGAAGTATATACTAATGGTCTGTCACTTCATCAAAACAAGCATAGACAGATGACCAGAACTGCTGAACAATGGAGCAAAGGCTGTTCCAATGATGAAAACATTCCATGTGTGATAATGGGCTGCTCAGCAGGACCTCTGGCCAGTGATGACATAACCAGAATTCACCAGACACTGGGCATTAAAGCATTCGGTAGAACAGAATAAAGGATGAACGATATGACTGCTTCATTTTACATCCATTTTAATAAAGAAAACAATACTCCATAGTTACATTTATTTTCTTGTCTCAGTTTTTCCATCTAAAAATATGTAATGTCTAACAAAGTTTAACCGTAAAATAGCATTCATTGAACTGTACAGGAATTTTCCTAAATGTTTCACATATCGGCAGTTCAAGACAAAATACTTTGGTTCTTACCTTAATATTTACTTAACCTTGTGACCCAAGTAACAGATGATGCACCCTCAGGCATGCCTGTTCAACCAAATACAAATCATAACTCACAATACTTAGGTTTTGAAGCTTCATCTGGTAACTAGTCTGGAATCAGGTAAAATTACCACCCATGAAAATCTGAAATACTAACTGCTTTGGTATTGCAATACACATTCACATTAGAATAATGGGTCAAAAGGCAGCCTTTGATTTTGCAGCCAATGAAATTGAACCATGAGTGGGTGATTTTTGCAGTCGCTCAAAAAGTCAGTTCCCTCCAGGGCAATATAAAATGCCCACAGGTCCTCACCTGACATCGCCACACCTGGCTGTGATGTCAGTCCAAACCACTTGAATAAGACAACCAAAGATGATCAGTATCTGCTGCAGTCGAGATGATGAAAATGTCAAAGCGGCTCTTTGTCTTCCAGGCTCAGGACAAAATCAAATTCTTCTAAAAGCCAGAAAAGGAAGATGTGCTTTCATTAGATCCTTCATGACCACATTTGCAGTTTCAGAATTGGTCTTGATAAAGCTTACATTACATGGATTCATTTTAATAAAAAGACAACATATTGCAAACTTTTGCAAAGGTGGAAAAAAATGAAAACTGATTAACAGACTAATCCATTCATAAATTTAAAGGAGTAATTCAAGTTTGTAATAGCCTGCATGTAGTGCGAGTTGGCAGTAATAGACAAGAGTCATCAGAGGATGAAATATCCCCCTGGCCCATGCAATCCAATCTCAGAAATCTCAAAATATGAAAAGACATCAGTCTAGGACCTGATTAATACATACAGCGAGTTTTTGTTAAAAAATACTGAACGGTATTCCAGTTCTACTCCAGAAATGTAATGATCACAGATGGTCGGACGGACATACTGATGACAATATCCCCTCACATGGTGGGACAATAATACTGCACTGGGATGGATATGTACCTTTAGTGAGGGGTTGCACGGAGAGCCGGGCTCTAGTGAACAGAGCCATGTCTTTCAGCACTCCACCTGTGGCCTTGTGCTTCAGGTGTAAGGTCTTCAGCTCGGACAGTGGGATATAGCGCTGCAGCATTCTGACAAACTGCACGTCCACCTGCGACCAAACCCAAACCAACGGTCAAGATAAACATTTCAAACATTATGCAAATACCCATGGGAGAATGCAAAAAGGTATGTTTCCGTCAATTACTATTGGGCAAATGCAACCCCATTTCCAAAGAAGTTGGGACACAGTATCAAATGTTAATAAAACAATGCAATGATTTGCAAATTAATTAAAACCCTATATTTAATTGAAAATAGGACAAAGACAATGTATCGAATGTTGAGACTCATAAATTTGACTGTTTTTTGAAAAATCTCTGCTCATTTTGAATTTTATGACTGCAGCATTTTTTAAGAAAGTAGGGACAGGACAATAAAAGAATGGAAAAGTTGCATAATGCTTAAAAAACACAGCTGGCTGAACATCTCATAGCTAATTAGATTATTTAGCAACAGGTCAATAACATGATTGGGTATTTAAAGTCTTTCATATCAAGACCTTAGAATTACAGGGTTCTATCTGACATTTTGGTCAAAATCGAGTTAACTATTGCACATAATTGGTAATAAATAGTTCTATGTAATGACTAAATATGGGTATTCAATTCATTTGTTAAATTGGGTTCAGATCAGAATTAGAAAGTTCCAGTTCCCCAAGTGTACACTGGGCTTTTGGGCATTCCATGCCAAATCACCTAAAATTTTGGGAATTTTACACCACCCCCCACAGATTTTGCTGAAAAAAAAAAATCACTAAAAATTGTATAGGGTATTTAATGGAGAAATGCTAATTTTTAGGTCCCTACGGTGAACGGTTTTCGAGTTACCAAGGTTTTAAAATTGGGCCACGCCCCCCTATTTCGGACCCGCGATGCACAATGGTGTTTTGGAGCGTTTTGAGGCAGTCATAACTTTCTAGTTAATTGAGATACAGATTTCAAATTTGGTGCCCTAGGGGATTCTGGCCCAGGCTTTCAGAATCTGCCATCAAAAATGAGATAGGAGGTACCCTTTTCAAGATACAGTCACATCAAAACTCAATTTTGAACAGACGCCTTTTATAACAGCCTTGCCTAACAGTGGGTACTTCTGATAAAGTGTAAGGAGCAGTAAATTCCTTTTCTATGAGACAGAGACTGTAGGTAGATGCAATTTTGGCTCAGTGGGTGGTTAAATAAATATTTGGTGAAAGCTTGAAAATGGTCATAGGGGAAAAATTGCCATTTCTACCCCTTCTTCGGGTTGATGGTGGACCATGTAGCCAGTTGTTAAATTTAATGAAACTCCTCCCACACAAAGATACACATAATAACTACTTCTGGCTAAAATATTAAAAGGCCTTATAGTTTTCTTTCTATTTGAACTGAATTTTTGAAATTTTGCTTATGTACATAGATTTAATGTTTCCAAATTCAGCTCAAGTTTTTTTGCATATTTTAACTGTTGCTATGAAGATGGTTATTTTACAAATTATGGTAATCTTACTTTAATCCGCACGTCATCCTTGGCAGAAAGGTTATTTTTTTCCTTATTCCAAATGTGTACATGTATTGTACATGATGGAACCATAGAGATCGCTGCTCTGATATACATGTACTTGACTAGCTGTTCTAATTGGTATTGCATCAGATATTGCGCAATCATGGCCAGGTATTGCATCATCCTAATCTTTAAAGGGATATTTCAACATTTTGGCAAATTGGCCTATTGCCATAATCCCTATAGTTATATGAGTAGGTACATTACCTTTAGTTATCCGTGCCCGTTGTTTTGAGATTTGAGGGGACATTCAGCTGCTCACGAACATAATGAAATGATATATGTAAAATTCTTCAAAAAACAATCCAGCAGCTCCAAAACGCTCTTGAAGACAAACCTACACGGAATAATGTATAATTATGAAACATTGAGTGAAGCAAATACACGGAACAACTTTCTTGAGTAACCCGCTGGGCGGATTAACACAGTGCGCAGTGCGCACCTCAGACATTGCGACTTGCGGGTAGTTGCAGTAAACATATGCTTTTGAAATCGCTCCGCCCAGCCGGTAATGTCTGGAATGTAGTTCTGGTTATGCATTTGCCTTGAAAATAACTGTCTCGTAATTATACATTATTTTATAGCGTGGTGAATGTGCAGGTCACAAGTTGTCCACGAGAGCGTTTTTGGAGCTACTGGATTGCATATTTGAAGAGTTTTGAAGGAACGAGAGACCTGTACCGTTCACTTCCATTCTGTTCGCTGAGCAGCTCTCGTCTTTCCCCCCTTGAATCTCAAAACAACGGGCATGGATAACTAAAGGTAATGTACCTACTCTTATAACTATAGGGATTATGGCAATAGACCAATTTGCCAAAATGTTGACTTATCCCTTTAAAACAAAAGAGACTTGATAATGTGTTAATTCACTGGTTGTTTGCTGGGCAAGCGACATGGCTGGGAACCGCTGTAAGATCGGCGTGTACTTGAATGAGCAATGTCACAAAACGTCTTACGCTAGAAACAAAGGATTCATTCCAGTAAGCAGCCTAAAAGAAGATGACAAGAAACTAATCGAACAGAGAACTGGGCTTCGATTTGATATAAATGACCAAATTTGTCATCACCATGAAGTGCTGTATCTGTCAGGTTATCAGAAGAAAACCTCCAAGTACTGTGCTTGATGCACCAGAAATTCATGGACACAGTGCCCGATTCTAAAACTTTCTGCGAAGGATGAAGCACAGGTCAAAGCAAAAGTGCCATTACATTTGTAGACCAATCATCATTGGTCTACACTGCATGTTCTTGGACTCCGGCATATTGGACTGAGGTTTGATATCATGATGATCGAGGATGGGGTCTACTGGCTTCTGATATTCGATTAGTATCGAGAAACACTGTACCGGTACTTACATGTTGTTTGTGAACTTATCATAGTTCAGCACTTGACTTGTTGGCCGCAGTGACTGCTGCTCACATATTCAGTATGTCCATATCAAATAACACAGTCGTAGGCTTTTTAAAAACTTACGTTTAACTGCCAGAATTTATACCGTTCAGGCGGTGGGTGATATATGTCTGTTATATATTTGACAGAATTTTTTTCCAGTGGAAGGCCTTTGGGTAGACAGGAAAATCTCGAATTTTCAGGTTCCAAAAGTGAACGGTTTGGTTGCTAGGGCCTCCAGAAGGGTCACCCTCTGGAGGGCCAAAATTTAACTTTTAAGAAAAATTGGTTTTTGAGTTGAAATATCTCAGTGCGCCCTCAATAGCCCAACTTCATTTTCACTGATGTCAATCTGTGTTGGGAGGAGTTTTGGAAAATCATGAAATTTTGGTGGGCTGTTGAGGGCGCCACCTATAAAAACACTTTGAGCCCAAGTAGCACTTACGTTTGAGGCATTCCTTGCCTGCGCCCTCACTAGCCTAAGCTTGTTTATGCATGATATGATTCTATAACAGTGCCTTGTGCTATTCCACTTGAAGTTGTAGTGGGATGGTGAGGGTGCGGAATTATAGGTGGCGCTCAATTCGGTGAAAATGTAAAAATAGGGGTATTCTGCGGCTGTAGATCTCCATGCGCCCCCATCAGATTTGAATGAAATCTGTTTTATTTGATAGCCCTACCTGTCCACTATATGGACCAAAAAGATTGAAGTGGGGTTCAACTGTATTAATCCCTTTTTGACCATCCCAGTAAGGCAAGGTTTCAAATGCGAATTAGTACAATATATGGTCTATGGATTGAATAAAGGGATGAAGGCAACAAGGCATGATGGAAAGGTAACCAACTGAAGGTGCACACATCTGGCCCTTGGCCAAGGGTTATTTCATTAGCTGGAGGGCCTGAAATAAAAATCTATTCATCCAATTGAGCAGCAGTGAGACTGGGACAGGAAAAGCAATACATATAACTGCACACATGTGGGTGGGCCCAGGACAGGGGATCAGATAGAACCCTCTGCTGAGCAGAAGGTGGAAAAGATCATCAAAAAGGAGTCACCACATTTTCTCATTCACATCTTCAAGCTGTTGCACTGTGTACTTTCAGTTTCACCTGACAATGTGCACAATTTTTACTTTCTAACTCTTGGCTCGTTTCATGTTTTCCGTCGTTATCTCCAAAAAATAACAGACTAGGGGGGAAAACCAAGTGTCTGACATCATACTTTCACCTGAGTTTTCTCTAACAAAGTAGGAATGATGGAGATAATGAGTGATTTATTCTCCTGAAATTAGCATGACAAAAGAAGCAAACAATTTTTTTTTAAAATTTATTCATGAGCGGTGAAGCGTGCAATCCGTCCGGCCCCGCCTCCAATCTTCTAAACATTCCAAAGGAAGTCAGCAGGAGGCCGGACCCCATCCATTGGTTCAGAAGAGAGCTTTAAATTGCTGATTGCTCCACTAAAAATCATCCATTGGCATTGAATTCAAACTGACACCTATGCTGACTTATGTACCGTAACAGCACTACATAGACAAGCATATGGAATGGTCACGTCACACCTTTCAGAATGATGGTCAAAAAGGGTTAAAACAGTTGAACCCTACATCAATCTTTTTGGTCCACATAGTGGACATGTAGCGCTATCAAATAAAACAGATTTCATTCAAATTTGATGGGGGCGCATGGAGATCTACAGCCGCAGAATACCCCTATTTTTGCATTTTCACCGATTGAGCGCCACCTATAGATCCGCGCCCTCACCATTCCACTACAATTTCAAGTGGAATAGTACACGGCACTGTTATAGAATCATATCATGCATAAACAAGCTTGGGCTAATGAGGGCGCAAGCAAGAAATGCCTCAAACGTGACTGCTACTTTGGTCCAAGATGGCGTTTTCAAGCGTTCCATATAGGTGGCGCCCTCAACAGCTCACCAAAATTTCATAATTTTCCAAAACTCCTCCTAATATAGACTGAGAACAGAGAAAATGAAGCTGGGCTATTGAGGGCGCACTGAGATATTTCAACTCAAAAACCTATTTTTCTTAAAAGTTCAATTTTGGCCCTATGGAGGGTGATCCTTCTCGAGACCATAAAAACCAAACCGTCGACTTCTGGAACCTGAAAACCTGGAATTTTCCTATTTACTAACAGATCTTACACCAAAAGAAATTTCAGGCCATGTACTATCACAAATATATCAACCCCTAATAGAAATCCGCCTGACCGTTATAAATTCTGGCAGTTAAGGTTTTTGTTGACTGTCGACTTCTGCTGACCATGAATGAAAATATGTGATTGGGTAAGTTGTTGTCATTCATAAATGTTATTTTTAAATACATTAGCAACTGATCAAATGCATGAAAAACTTGAGCTGAATTTGGAAACAGTACAGCTCAAACACTTAACTCCAAAGTGTATAAATGGGCTACAGTGTATGTAAAGTACAGTAAATCTCTGGACGGATTTGGGCAAAAATATGCAGAATTTGAAAAATTCAGTTCACATAGACAACTATAAGGCCTTTAATATTTTAACCAGAAGTAGTTATTATGCGTATCTTTGTGTGGGAGGTGTTTCATTAAATTCAACAACTGGCTACATGGTCCACCTTCAACCTGAAGAAGGGGTAGAAATGGCAATTTTTCTCCTATGACCATTTTCAAGCCTTCACCAAATATTTACTTAACCACCCACTGAGCCAAAATTGCTTCTACCTACAGTCTCTGTCTCATAGAAAGGGAATTTACTGCTCCTGACAGAAGTACCCATTGTTAGGCAAGGCTGGGAAAATGGAAAATAGAGAAGGAGTCTGTTCAAAATTGAGTTTTGATGTGACTGTATCTTGAAAAGGGTACTTCCTATCTCATTTTTGATGGCAGATTCTGAAAGCCTGGGCCAGAATCCCCTAGGGTACCAAATTTGAAATCTGTATCTCAATTAACTACAAAGTTATGACCGCCTCAAAATGCTCCAAAACACAATCGTGCGCCGCGGGTCCGAAAAAGGGGGGCGTGGCCCAATTTTAAAACCTCGGTAACTCGAAAACCGTTCACCGTAGGGACCTAAAATTTTGGATTTCTCCATTAAATAACATGTACAATTTTTAGTAATTTTTTCAGCAAAATCTGAGGGGGGGTGGCGTACACTTCTAGGTGATTTGGCATGGAATGACCCACTGAGCGGTCAAACATTGCAAGCAAATTCCTCAAAACTTTGTGAATGTTACTTAGAACCCTATAATTCTAAGGTCACGATATGTAAATATGGCGAGGGCTTGACTACAGAAAAACTGCATGGGGAAATATTCTTAAATAGTAGAACTAACTTTTTCTTATTAAAACTGCAAAGAACGCAGTGATTTTATCCTCCGTGGTACATACAGTTGCAATCAAAATTATTCAACCCCTGTTGCAAATTAGGTTTACTAGCAAAATATGCAAACTTTCAGCTGTTTGCAGTGAACAAATCAAACAAGAACAATTTAAATGGCTCAACACAACAAATATTACAAGTGGCTTCTCCAAATTCAACACAAAATGCCACTTTTAATGACTACTGCAGGCTCAAAATTATTCAACCCCTTCATGACAAGCATCTTCAATACTTAGTAGAGCACCCTTTTGCTGACAACAGCTTCTGGCAGCATTCCCAAGGAATCTTAGCCCAGTCCTCATGGACAAAGTCCTCCAGTTCACTAATATTCTTGGGTTTGCATGCTGCAACTGTCTTCTTCAAATTCCAGCAGACATTTTTTATGGGGTTCAAGTGAGGCGACTGTGATTGGCACTCTAGAATCTTCCCAGACTTCATCTGAAACCAAGCCTTGGTGGATGTTGAGGTATGCTCAGGATCATTGTCCTTTTGGAAGGTCCAATGATGCCCAAGCGTCGCTTCCCTACAGATGACATGATATTTTCTCCTTGGTGGCCTGGTACTTGACTGAATCCATCTTGCCATCCATACTTCGCAGGTTTCCAGTGCCAGAGGAAGCAAGGCAGCTGCAGAACGTCAAAAAGCCCCCACAATTCTTCACTGTAGGCAGGGTGTACTTTTCAGCATATGCTTCTTTTATCCTTCTGCAGACATACCACTGATTCATAAGCCCGAAATATTCCAGTTTTGTTTCATTACTCCACAGAACAGTATCCCAAAACTTGTGTGGCTTATTTATATGGTTTTGAGCATATTGAAGCTTCTGCTTTTGGAGCAGTTGTGGTGTATGTCTTGGAGTTCGGGCATGGAGACCGTCAAAGTTTAGTATGCGCCTTACTGTGCAAACTGAAACCTCAGTGCCTCCTGCCTCCAAGTCTTGCTGCGGGTCTCCTGCAATCACGCGAGGGTTTTTGAACACCCATCTCCTAAGAGATCTGGTTACAGCCATTGATAGCCTCCTCTTTCTGCCACATCCTAGAACTGTAGCCACTCTTCCTTTAACTCTGAACTTGTGAACTATGCTTCCAGCCTTATCTCAAAGAAAATTCAGTGCCTGTGCTACCTTTTTGTATCCTTTTCCTTGTTTGTGCCAGGCAATGATCTCCTCTATCAACTTTTTGGACAATTCTCGACAGCCATATTTCTAATATGCAATCAAATGTCACCATCAACAAACCCCTGGCGAGTGCAAGTATTTGATGTGTTCTATCTCAAGCAAACCTGATGTAACTAATTAAGCTCTTGATTAGCTGCATTAGGTGTGCTCGAGACAATACCTGATTCGCAAAAATATGCTTTTATGACGGATTATATTCGGGGGGTTGAATAATTTTGAGACGGCAGTAGTCATTGAAAGTGGCATTTTGTGTTAAATTTGAAGAAACCACCAGTAATATTAGTTGTGTTGAACTATTTAAATGTTCTTGTTTAATCTGTTTATCACAAACAGCTGAAAGTTTGTAAATTTTGCCAGTAAACCCAATTTGCAATGGGGGTTGAATAACTTTGCTTGCAACTGTACATGTCATTAATAGATTCCAAGAATCCATAAAAATCTCTGTACACAAGGGACAAGGCAAAATCCAATTATGAATGGCTGTGATTTTCAGGTCCTCAGGTGGCACTCCATTAACTGCATGGGTGTAACCCCCGAAAGGCCGCTTCTCCCCCTTTTTGGGCATTATTCGGCCAATACTGTCGCCATGGCAACCAAAATCGATGGGTGTCAAAACTTAAGTATAACACATGTTTATACCAAGTATGAAAGTAATCATTCAAAAATTACAGCATGTACAGCGTCCACAAGGAAGTGTCTATGTTTCAGCACAAATTTGCGCATTATTCGGCCAGTGCAGTCGCCATGGCAACCAATATCAATAGGCGTCACAAGTGAAGTAAAACACGTCCATACCAAATATGAAAGTAATTGGTGAAATATTGAAGCCTGTACAGCGTCCACAAGGAAGCATCAACAGACGCAGACGTGGCGACGGCAGAGAAGACAAGCATGAATCCACAGTAGCCGCCTGACTTCGTCGAGGGGCTACAATTACATCATATATAACTTCAAGTCACAGAACACTGATAACGCATATGTATGCCATTTTCAGCACAATTGAATTGTTTATTATGAGAAAGCACTAGATCATGGTTAGACCCCCCGAGTATGGTACGTTTTTATGATAGAGACCCATTTATGTTCACTCAGCATTGCAATTCACAAGTTGCGATTTGAAGTATTTTGTGCGAATACGTTTTACCTAATTTATTTCAATAGTAATTTATTTGATTGGCCAATTTGTTATTAATACCATCTACTTAATATTGTTCAACGCGAAGCACACTTCAACTGGTTTACTTGGTATCGCAGTTTCATTTAATGTGGAAAAAACTAGGCATCTGTTTTGGTAGTCTGTTGGAATGACTGTCACGTAAGCAGTTTTATTTAACCACAAATGGAAAAACTAGGAATTGAACCACAGACAATTGACAGCCTAAATGGGAAAAAAAAAAAATTTCTTAAAGTTGAACTCCATTCTTTATTTAATTTTATTTCCACATTGCATCTACTTAAGAGACATTATCTGAGCCCATGAGAATTTTAGATTTCTTGATTTTTATAGTCTACAATAAAAGTAGACAGTCCGGTCGGCCATAACCGCATGGGAGAAGCCCGCGAAAGGCCGCTTCTCCCCTTTTTTGTGCATTATTTGGGCAATACTGTCACCATGGCAACTGAAATCGATAGGTGTCATAACTGGAGTATAACACATGTCCATATCAAATATGAAAGTAATTGGTAAAAAATTGCAGCCTGTACAGTGTGCACAAGGAAATCTCTACATTTCAGGACAAATTTGCGCGTTATTCGGCCAATACTGTTGCCACGGCAACCAAAATCGATAGGTGTCATAACTGGAGTACAACAAGTCCATAGCAAATATGAAAGTATTCGGTCAAAAATTACAGCCTGTACAGCGTCCACAAGAAAGTGTCTACGGACACAAGGAAATCTCTATGTTTAAGGACAAATTTGTGCGTTATTAGGCCAATACTGTTGCTGACAACCAAAATCAATAAGTGTCATAACTGGAGTATAACACATAACACAGATCCATGCCAAATATGAAAGTAATGGGTCAAAAATTGCAGCCTGTACAGCGTCCACAATGAAGTGTCTACGGACGCGGCAGCAGAGACGAAAAACATGAATCCATAGAAGCCGCCCGACTTCATCTGGGGGCTACAACAATATTTTTGCTGTAGAGAGCCAAAATCTCAATGAGACCAACCAAGTTTATTAAATAAAACACAGCCAATGCATTAGAATGTTACAATGTGTTATGCTTTGGTCCAATGAAAGCATCTGCCCCTTGTGCTTTCATACTTAAATTTCTCTAGTGCAACAGCAGTATCTGCCGACACAGCATAAGGAGGAGGCTCTGAATGGAGTTAAAAAAATTTTACCAATAAATCGGAAAAAACGGCCGACAGTTGGTAGACCAAGATTTGTTTTGGTCGAGACACCCCTACTATACAGCCACTGGGCCTTGAGAAATTGTTCTAAATGAATGCATTGCTGTACTTGTCTGGTTTTATTCTCAGATATACAGTATATCTACTATAGAAGACCCAATACACTGGTTTGTTTTTGAGTCCTTACCATATACCACTTTGGGTTGTCTGGCTTGCTGGAGGCATCATAATGTACATCTTTCTTGTCAAACTGGGTGTGGTCCACATAGGCCTCCTTAACAATCTAGAAAACACAATTGATGATGAGACGTGCCATTTATGGCCATATTAATAAACTAAACAGTACCTCATTATCTGGATGCCACAATCAAAATGGAAAAATTATATCAAGTTTGCCAACACACTGACGACATCCCTGTCAGGCGCATAAATACATTATTGCTTTCCATTTTGAGCACCATAATTAAATTTGACAGCGATACATGTTTCTGAACTCAGGCACCTCGAGTTTGAAAAGATACAATGACATCGAGTTCAGTGCAGAGTGATTGAACACTTAAAAATGACAAAGTCCTGTTATTTTAAAGCACATCAAAAACACTAGACAGCTTAATAATTTAGAGCAAAGCAATGAATGCCAATATACTCCTTGTCCCATATCCAAAGCATGCAATGAATGCTTAA
Organism: Gymnothorax javanicus; assembly: GCA_029692085.1. Lineage (NCBI taxonomy): Eukaryota > Metazoa > Chordata > Actinopteri > Anguilliformes > Muraenidae > Gymnothorax > Gymnothorax javanicus. The sequence goes on from CM056195.1 coordinate 55,264,743, forward strand.
GGTCTGGTACGCATGGAGATCACCAGATGCTGGGCATGGTGATGCTCTACCAGGCCTGTATTGTAAACATCTTCAGTTACTGCTTGTTTTGTGGGCTTTTAGTCTTCAGTCTCCTCTTCTGCATGTAAAAGGCATGTTCAACTGAATTCAGATCCAGTGACTGACTGAGCCAACAGAACAAAAATAACAGAAACTGTGTCACTGTCCAGTGAATTGTGGTGCTCACTGTAAATGCTTCCAGAAACATAAATTCCAAATACACCATTCCATGGCCTATGGCACCCCAGCAGTTCAAGGAGAGGCATTTAGTGATACACCAAAAGTCACTTTTAGGAATCAAAATTCTTACTCTTTAAATGCCATGGAACACCAATGGAAATACTGAACCCTGTGTTAAACAGTTTTTGCTCACCTTCATTAGCCCAGCGATTCCAGGTTCTTTGCAATTACTGTGATAAAAGAATGCCTGCTGGCCAACTCTCATATCCTTCATAAAATTTCGAGCCTGCAGAAGAAGATTGAGTACCATTACAGCTAAAGATCATTCCTTCAGAGACAAATGGTTTCCTCCATCTCAATGTAAAGCAGCTCCTAGACATCACTTCTCAAATCAAAAGACAAAGACGGAAACAAGTATATCAAAAGATAAAATATTTATAAATAAATATGCAGTTCTCCCTTGGCTGTCAAAACCTATTTAGAAAATACAAAGCACAGCATCATTCCATGGCCAAGAATGGCGTACCTGGTAATTTCGAACTCCATCCCAGCATCCCGTTTGATTGGGGAGAGCCTTCAGGTCCTCAATTCCAAACTGCAACACCCACAAGAGTTGCACATTTGCCACCAAAAAAACACAGTCAGCAGGTAAAGTGCCAAAGAGTGAACTTCCAACTGCTGTACCTTCACATCGATCCCATTTTCAAACCGGCTCTCCGGTTCAGACTTCATCAGCCAGAAACTGTGCTGCGTTTTAGCAGGTGCAGCCACTGCATTGTCCTTGTTCTTCGCTGAACCTTTTGAGTTTGAGGTCTTCCTCTTCACCCCAACAGCGTCCTCAGCGACATCATCAGCACGTGAAGCGGATTGCCTTTCTTCAGCAGCTGAAACGAATGCATCTCTTTCGTAAATCTTACTCAATGAGCAAGTATATTAACATAAAGCACTTGCCAAGTCCTCCAACGAAACAATCCGCGCATAAGCCTTCAATTGATGCGCTTACCAAAGGTAAATCAACATTAATACGTATTCCAAAGTTCATTGCCAAGAGCACGGCAATCCAAATGACCGGACGTAACACTTTACTCAAGTTCAAAATACAGCAAAGATGGGGAAAAACGCTAAACATAAACAAGCATTTGAAAGTGAGCAAAGGTAAACGATGCCAGGCAATCTTTAGAACATTCGATGCCACTAGCGCTCCTGTTCGCACTGCTTAGTTCAAGCTTACCTGGCTTCCCAGGCAGACCTCGGGCCCTCTTCTTAGGTGCCATATTCTAGTCCAAAGAACAAATTATTTTTGTGCTTATAAGAAACTTACAGACAGAAAGCGATCTTTCCAAACTTCTACCCAGCTCTGGCATAAACCTGCAAATCGTATGATGTAATGTATGCGTAAAGAATCGGTGACGTTATATCATCTGAATCAGGCCATAAGCAAAACAACACTCGATCACGATGCCATAGCTAACGTTAAGCAACTTGTCAGGCAGACTCAAAACAAAGCTGGCTACTTCCGTCCGTTAGCATACTGTTTGCTAATCTTAAAATTTACATTGCCAAGTAAATACTGCAAATTAACCGAGTTTTGATTCCATTTAGTTATCGTGCCAAGTCTGCAACACTGGCAGACGATACACTCCCATCATCGAGACCATTCTTACCACGGCAGGACGAGCAATTTAACTTGACAGTGAGTGATACGCAACGCGTCTTACCCGCGCGTGAAATTGAAACTACAGTACGGTGAAGCAGTTCATTTCAGTTTGTAGATTGTGCTCTTTGTACTTTTTTTTTTGTTGAAAATCGATCAAAGAACCTTTTTGAGTTTTCAGAAAATTTGGCCACACGTGAAATTGAAACTACAGTACGGTCATGCAGTCACGTGTCCACCCTGGTGACGTCACGTACTCTGCTCTGGGTTCACGCAGATTCAAACTCGTATGACTACATTACCCGACATTCGATGGCACATTTGGATATGTGTGTAACCGTGGCATCATGGCTTCAGCAGCGACGATAGCGAGAGCATTCAAGTTGGGGTCGTACATTGGAAAAAGTCGCCGATTAATATTTAACAAGATACAAAGGCGAGGGATTGCCGTTTGTATTGATCGTAAGTAGCATTACTTTGAATCCATTTAACTTTCTACTCAGGTTACGACATCCTGGAGCCAGCGGCAAATTGAAGCATTATTCTGAATTAAACGTTTGCGATGAACCTGAATGAACTAGTCTAGATTCCTTGCTAGCCAGCGCGACTGCCAACATAGAAGACCACTAATTTATGGATGCAGCAACCAGAATTGCTGGCAGTGCGCGGTTTTCCTGGTAGTCACATAAGTAAATTGTCAATGAATCTAGTGGCTAGCTGTGATATACATTCATGACATTTGACAGGTATTGAGCTTTTTAGCTATAACTATCTGGCTTTCATACCTAGCCATCTAGTTAACGAGGAAACTAGCGTTACAAGCATCGGTCTATATTATTAGAGAAGAGCATATATCGCAGAGTGCGTTTCTGCGGTTCGCACTTGCGTTGCATCGGTAGCCTGCTATGTGTGTAGCCAGTTTTTTTTTTTTTTCCTGAAAGATTTGTCTATTAACTGTGGATTTCGGACACTGCGGTTTGTTGTTCCTTTGCCTACTTCACCGAGCAAATACATTGGAAGGTGAGGCATATGGCTGACTTTTTTTTCCCCAGATGGGATGGGAATTGTAGTTCTTGGGATGAGAGCTTGCCCCACCCCCCGTTACTGCCTATCGTTTTGTTGGTCTTTGGAGGTGGTGGTCTGTTTTGGATTCCCAGTGGCTCAGAATGGCTTTTATTTTGGAAGCATATTCTTGGCTCTGTAACATTGACCGCATTCGGCTGGTGCTTTCACGAAGTAATTTTTTTCCATAAATGTTTCGGAATGATTCCATTGGTATCGGAAGCGCAGAAATTTAATTACCAATTCCTGCGTGAAGTTCGTGAATTAGCAGAAAACATTGCGGAAGCACTTGAATGCCAAATTGCTATTGGATGGTATCCTGGGTGTTATTCAAACTTTTTTTCGTAGAAGTCTGGGAATTTTATAAATATTCAGGTGTGCCAACATCTGATTTGTTGTTGTTGGCTTAGGGTTAGCCTACCATGAACACCAAGCCAGCGTCACCAATAAAAGTCAACCGTCACTGGCCAATCAGATGACGGCTCCTCATGAATATTTAAAAAAAAAAAATATCGCGGGTATACTCTAGTCTAGTACCTGTATCGGGGCATTCCGTGGTATTTTCGACATGGTTCCAGAATTTTTTTTTTTCTGAGAATTTTCATGAAATACCTGGTGGATATGTTAGTTGACATCCGGAAGGTTCTGAAAAATGCATTTTGGCTTCATGGATCATTGCACTCATGGCAATTATATATCGTTGTCGATTTCATGACTGTGACTGGAATCAACATGGAATTTTGTTTAAATTTACATTTTTCAACTTAGTCATACCAGGCATTGGACTTAGATGCATGCATTTTTGTTGTGTGACAATTTTGTATATGCTTATAGATATGAGGCTGTAAGTCTTGATATTTTAAATTAAAGTGACATATTTCTTATTAAAAGATATGTGGCTGTCTCGCTCACAAAGCAAATGTATCCATATTGATCAATACAAGTTTTGGAGGTAATTAATTGATATTTATATAGTGACAAAAGTGTCCTGTCCTGAACATTTTGCCCTGTCCTGTCCGTAACGCGCATTGACACCCCTGTCGAATTAATCTGTTCTGATATATTTTTTTTTCATTCCTGAATGATATTCTTTGGATATAAGGGTACATGGCTGGATGGCTGAATTTGAAGAGTGTCACCTAAATGAAGAGAACTTTTGATTTAACCACTTTACAAAAAACCCATGTCACAATCTGACCTGTCTGTAACAGTTTTGGGGTTGCCGGCCGTAGGCCAGTAACCTATTGTCGTCACTTTGCGTCCGGCGTCTGTGTCGTCCGTTTAAAGCCGTATCTCAAAAACGGTCTGATGATTTTTTTTTTTTTTTTTAATTTTGGGATGTGATCAAATGGGTCATCAAGTTAATGCCCGAGCAAAAATTTTTTTGATTGAATCGTTCGTTTAGACTTGGCGGCCATTTTGATGTCGAAAATGGCCATTTTTGGCACTTAGGTGCAATTTTCTCAAAAACTGTCTGATGAATTTTTTTTTATTGCAGCAATGGAATCAGTATCATGACCTGCTTCAACGGTGTAAACAGTGTTTTGATTGAATCGCTCCTTCATAGCGCCACCTAGGCAACGTGTCTGGACTTCATCATTTTTCGGGGTGTTTTGCTACAAAATGTGCCGTAACGTGCTTATTATTGCATTTATAGTATAGGAATGAATTGAGCATGCCCAGCATATCATGCTTGCTGAGCATTGTTGGTCGGTTGAATTTGACCTTGAGCTGAAAGGTCAAGGCCAAATGGCAAAAATGTGCTATCTTAATATAGCATTTGGAGCTTAGGTATGTATGAGGCACCTATAGGGAATCAGGTATGCCGAGCATTGTGAGTCAGTCACATTTGACCTTGGGCCTCCATTGACTTGTCACCACCAAGAGGATCCAACTGTTTCAGTGTCTTGAACAACTCATAAGTCACCCATGAGGGTGCCTGCATAGCAAAATTGACCTCTGAACAGGCAGGCATTGACAGCAACCGCTGTACTCCTCAGCTTTCAGAGAACCTCCACCCATGAGTAAGACTGCCATGACTTTTGACACCGCGCATAAGCACCTGTTCAATAGCAAGGTTGGTGGACAGACCAGCCCAATATCGTTCAGAGCGGCGAATCGCATGGTGTCCTTCGCAGAAACTTTTATACACATCTGGGTGATCTGCTTCCAGAGACAGTATCTCCTGCAGGTAGAGGTAGGCACACTTGGTGTGCGAGTTATGCCTTAATGCGGTGCAGTAGGGCAACATTTCCTTAACTGATTTCAGGTGAAGGAACCTATTTACAGTTCTTTCAGCTTTTTAAACTGTCAGTATCTGCACCATATCCATATATTGGAACCAGAGTTGGGCAGTTCTGTGGTCACGTAACAGTGCCTTTTCCTCTGCAATCTTACTCTGAATCCGACTTATTGCTGCAGGAACCTTATCACCACCATCACCACCATCCAACAAACCATTCAGGAAGTCTCTTATGTCCAAATCATTGTCGCTTTGACTGCTGAAGAATAGGAATCAATGGGATGCCAAACAGGATAAAATTGACTTGCCTGAATCATTTTTGGTTCACTATCCTTTACTTTATTGCAAAAAAGGCATTTTTTCAATAGTAGCAACACTTAATTAGCATAATTATGATTACATAATTAGCTAATTACCCAAGTAAAGTTTCTGATTTTAGTTTTTATCGTGTGTAACAACATTCCTGGTGAAGGATAGCATTAATTGGTTTTATGGGGCCACAAATACAACATTTCTAGTTGTTTAGCTGATATCTTTGAGATTTGTGACCAATGAACATAAATTTGCATATTTTGGGCCCTTCCTCCAATTCTGTCCATCTCTATTTTTAATATATTACTCCTGGAGTGTATCATAGATGATTCCAACAGAGAAACAGTTTCTTTGGGTTAGGCCCTAAATCGAAAAACTTGACTGGACTATTGGTGCGCTCCTTTTCCTGCGGCACAATCCTGTGAGAAATGATGACGAGCGGGGAGGAGGAGCAAGTCTTTTAAATGGAGTGGAAAATATCTGCCATCGGAGGAGGAGGCATCACTAAACAAAACATGGATATCTCAGAGTGATCTATATTCATTGTTTCATTAATCGCTGACGTATTAACATCTCCACAGAGAAAAAAAATGATACTATTCATTATCTGCTGGCTGCTCTGCTTTATGTTGATTATATTTTATGGCATTTGCTCATTCAAGTAATAGCCTATCTTAATTTGTTGTACTCTGCTATTTAGGGCGAAACTGTAATCGCAATATTTTATGATTTAGGAATATTTGGGGGAATATGCTCTCTCCACAAGTCAAAGTGTTTTGAATAGACTGGCTTGATTCATTAATTTCAGAGTGCACTGTTAATTGGCACAATAAGACTTACCCTGCATTTGCAGTGTTTATATTGACTGTGCTAAAAAGGTAGGCATACATGCCACTGTCGCCGATTGAATTCAGCGGGGCATCCGGCATATGCGCCAGCTGATAGGCCATTCAAATGGTATGCCGACTTTGCCTTCTCGGGGCACCGCAGGCGTATGCCGGTGTGATAATGGTGCAGACCCACTCTCCCAAGAAAGAGGAAGTAGGGAAAACATGTCGTCGTGCCATAACAAAAGAACAAGAAGCAAAGAAAAAGCAATGGTTTGTGTATTTTTCCTGGTTTGCCTCTTTTTGCGGTAATTCCTAATGGAAATCACACACATTATCACCCGCCATAAAACTTCAATCAATTTGGAAGATCTTTTGAAGCAGCACAATGACCTACCCAGAATATGGGTCCTTGAGTACATTTTCTTCCCCATACTATACAGGATACCATCCAATTGCAATTTGTCATTCACATTCTTCTGCAATTTTCTGCTAATTCGCAAACTTCACTCAGGTTTCTTGCTGGTGAATAAAGTAATCACTTTTCTGTGCTTCTGATACCAGTGGTGTCATGCAGAAACATTTATGGAAAACGATTACTTTTTGAAAGCACCAGTTGAATGTGGCGAATGGGACACTGAGGAGTACCATAAATTTTGTATGCACTTATTGGAAAGTGTCCATGTGGCTTTTGTGACTAAAATTTTGAATATAATTCTTGAAATGCTTTCTCCATAACTTGAGTCACAATTATTTCCACATCATTAACATAATAGATCTTTAATCTCCGTTTAATCCACCAGTATTGGGTGAAGCATGAAGTTTATTTTGCATTGCTCTCCAAGACCCTAAAATTGACCTGTATTTATTAAAGTGAATTGTGGTACCAACTGACCACTGTTCATATTTGTTTCCATTCAGCTTCTGTCGGACTTTCAGATGAACAGAAAGAATTCCAAAAGGTGGCCTTTGACTTTGCAGCGAATGAAATGGCACCACATATGGCTGAATGGGACCAAAAAGTAAGCTGTTTTGTGTACACTGCCAGCTTATTTTTGCTGAAAGTAATTATTTAGCATAGAATTTGCCTGTGTGTGTTTTTGCTTTGCATTTAGTTACCTCCGCTAAGGAGGTTATGTTTTTGCTTCTGTTCGTTTATTTATTTGATTGTCTGTCTGTTAACAGGATATCTCAAAAACGGTTGCATAGATTTTAACCAAACTTTGCAGGATGTTAAAGTAGCACAAGAGGAACAAGTGATTAAATTTTGGCGTGTCGAGGCTATAGTACAGCTGAGATTTAGGTCAAAGTTCAAATCCAGCTATGCTGGCAGAGGTATGGGCTCTTGTGAGTCCAGCTCTAGCTTGTTTAATATTCCACTGGGCTTACACTTGTGTGCACTCATCTACATCTATCCCAACTTTTTAATATTGCCCTTCACAACTATCAAACAAAGTGAAGTGTGGGAGCATGTGTCGACCTCCACTATTGTATAGAATAGCAACCATTTTGCTGCAGTATGCCAGACAGCTTGGGTATGAAATTTGTACCATGTTTTCTGCAACAAATTTTGGCCTTGTGTATCCTTGGAAAAATAATGATTTATTATTATTTACTTAAAATTTATGGTTATGGTGCCATTTGCTGACAGTACATCTGCTCTGTTAGAAATTCAGATGCAGAAAATGATTATTAAACACATTATAATGGGAGAAAATTGCGGATAAATCTGGACTATCGTGCTAGAAGTGTTGCTGCGGACCCAGGAAATCCCCCTTGCAAGAAGATCCTTTTTTTTTTTTCTGCCGTGTGTCAGGTATTATCTTCTGCAAAAAATGCATATGGACAGGAGTGCTTGTATTATATCATGAAATTGGTAGCATCGGATGATGTGCTTGTTATAAAGTAAAGCATCACTCCCCACAGGAAATATTCCCAGTGGATACAATGCGGAAGGCCGCGCAGCTGGGATTTGGGGGCATGTATGTGCAGCCGGATGTGGGGGGCTCCGGTCTCTCCCGACTTGACACTTCTGTCATCTTCGAAGCCTTATCCACTGGCTGTGTCAGCACCACTGCCTATATCAGCATTCACAAGTAAGGGATGAGCAATACCACTGCTTTGCCACCAAACAATCTCTTTTTAATTGTTGTGTTTACACATTTCTTTTTCCCCACTCATGTTGATAAATAATTACACTAAAAAGTCTGCTGACGCACTGCATATGGAATACCCTGGTGCTTTAATTACGGTGCTCCGTGAGTGTATCCCTCTTTAAAATGACTAGTCTGTGGTTTATTACCTCACCCACGACAGAGTCAGTGGGCTGAACTATTGTAATCGATGTGGTTTGTTTGTTTGTTGTTTGTTTGTTTGTTTGTGTATACATGTTTTAACAATCTAGCATCTACACGGTCACAGTGATTGATTTCAATCTTTCACAGTAAGTGGGCAATGGCCCTAGATAACTTCCTTCAGATTCATCACATTGACTTCAAACCAAAACCATAATGTGCATTTTGAATTCTGCTTCCAACCATATGCTGCATGATGGGGTAGCTTTGATAGGCTCCATGGCAGTTGGGGGTTATCAGGGGGGTCAAGGTCATTGGTGAAAATGATATTTTCCATTGTTACTCAAAAATGGTTGTAAGTAGACAGATGTTGACTATTATGACTATATCGGAACTCCTATATAGGCTTTTATCTGACACTGTGACCTTTGACCTTGAGTGGCCTTGAAAGGTCAAACTGAAGGTCACAGATTTTCAAAGGACTATCAGTTGAAAATGGTTGGGGTCACATTTGTAAAATTGTGTCAGTATGAAAAGCACTAAAACAAGGTTTGTTTTGCCTGGCAACACTTGTGATTCAATGAGTCACCTTTCCTGTTCTCTCATTTGATTAACACCAGTCTTGTTGGTGGCATCATTGCAGCATGTGTGCTTGGATGATTGACACATTTGGCAGCCCTGTGCAGAGGGAGAAGTATTGCCCCGAGCTGAGCACAATGGATAAGTTTGCTTCCTACTGTCTTACAGAGCCTGGTGAGTCAACCAGTCAGCCAGCCAAGATGCATTTGGACTGTATTTGTCTCAAGAAAAACTTTTAAAACTCTTCAGTTCATATATTTCTTCCATACATCTTGTCAGAATTGCAGAGGAAGGTTATATTTGTTGCGTTAATGAGAATGATGGAATAACTGTATCCACCTCTTTAATTATCTCCCCAACCCACTAGTTCTTGTTGATACCTGCTGAATTGTGTCAAATGAATGGGTTAGAGCTCAAACCAGATAGAAAATATTTTGTAAGACTGCTGAAATTGCTAAATTAATGGAGCAGAATAACTGAAAAGTTTTTGGATTGAAGGATCTTACAGCTGCAGATTTATTTTCTTTAAATAAGTGGTGGAATAACTGGTCTTGTTTTATTAATGCCCTGAGTGCAGTAAAATGTACCCATGTATTTGCAGGTAGTGGCAGTGATGCTGCTTCATTACTGACTCAGGCACGGCTGGAGGGGGACCATTACATCCTGAACGGCTCCAAGGTAATGGGTTGATTGAATCTGATTGAGTATTGCTGTAAACTCTTGCTTTGAACCCCGAAACATACAGCTGACCTAAGTGTCATGTACATGACGTCAGAGGTGTTGCAAGATGGCGCAACGGATGAAGTGAATCAACCAACAGTGCTTAACAAATTTATTAGACCACCACCCAATGTAAGATTTATGCCACAGCTGCCCTAAATTAACAGTGTTGGTAATTACCAAAATAATTTTTATGTTTCCGTAATGGTTAATCCACCAGTATGCGCAAGCTCTTTAGCTGAAATGATATTTTTAATGCTAAAATATAATTGCCTCCGGCCAATGAAGTTGGAGGAGGTCATGTGATCATTACTGTTTGTCTGTTGGTTGGTTTGTTGGTTTGTTTTTAAGCAGGATTATGCAAAAAGTTACAGATGGATTTTCCTCAAATTTGGTTGAATGATTAAGTATTGTTCAAGGAAAAGGTGATTCGATTTTGGGAGGTCAAGGTCAAAGGTCAAGGGCATGCAGAAGGTCAAAAACACATTAATATGTAAAATTTCCAAATTCAAAGATCTATAAAATATATAGATATGTTATATATGTTTTGGTGTTGTGTACTTACATTATCTGTGATGTATTCAATGATTATCAAAGACAGAGATATCTGTATTATCAATGTAGGGACACGGGGCGTTTCTTTTCGTTGCATATTTGATGTCACTCCCAACACAAAGCGTGCACGAGAGCGAGAAAATCACCCTCCACACATGCATGCTTCGCCGTTGCCAAAGAATTTCAAGCCAAGATGGTAACCATCTTGTGTCGGGAACTGAATTTTCCACCAGAAATGGTCGTAGATCAAATTTTATTCAGGTTGTTAGCTACCTTACTAAATAAACTTTTGTTATCTTGGTTTTTTGTAACTAAATTTCTATTAAGAGAAAAAAAATTAGAAGAAACTAAAGCTAAACTGGCGTAACCAGAAAGATACAATGGCTGCTGCTATGTGTCTGTTGGAGGACATAGTGAACCGTGAGATATCTCTCTCTCTTCCTGTCAAAGTGCATGTTAGGCTATTATTTATTTATCCTCCCATAGGTAGCAAACCAGCCTATTACACCAGCAGTATAAGTTCAAATTTAGCCAAGTTGTAACATAAACGTAACGTTACTCCACTTCAAAACATTTTTCTTGTGATGCCTCATGACAAACAGAAAACTGATGTGTACGGCACATCGTTTGTGCGTTATGAGAAGTCGGTGCTATGTTAGCCACATTACTTGCAGTTAGAACACGGCTCCCTTGAATACTCGATTCAGTTTGGTCTATCAGCGTGTCTCGACCATAGACAGTAAAAGGTCTCGACAGATAACCGCTGGCCAGCTGGTCTGTTGAGAACATCGTTGCTAAGGAAGCTATAGCAATAGCGGCAGGAGCAACTGAAAGCATACATTGCCAGCTGACAGTGGCATTTCCTCGACATCTGTTACCTTTAGCATTTGCATTCAGCAACAGTGTTCACATCTGTTATTATTCTCTACAACGGTGGTTCCCAACCCAGTCCTCAAGGACCCCCTGTCCTGCAGGTTTTTGTTGCAGCTCTACTTTTGCACAGCTTATCCATTTAAGTCCCAATGCACCTTCATGCACACCCTGTTCAGGTAGATTTTTTTCAACCAATCAGCATGAAGCCCTTTAATGGATCAGGTGTGAAAGAGTAGAGCTGGAGAAAAAATCTGCAGGGCAGGGGGTCCTTGAGGACTAGGTTGGGAACCACTGCTCTAGAAAGATGGGCAACATGAGCCGGCCCCACCCCCTTATCTCAGCCTCCGACCTGCAGCACATCATAAGCGCTGTAAACGGCCGACTTATCATTATCCCTTACATTTTTTTTTATTTGAATGAAATAAGATGAAGTTATATAAAAGTAAAGGAATATAACCTTACCTCGTCCATGTACATGGTTTCGCCGCTCCTGTTTGAGTCACGTCGGAGAATTTAGCTGTCAGCAGTGCGTGTAAATTGATGAAGACAACAACTCCCATGATTCCACGCGATCCCATTGCGTCATCAAATTCGGCCTCTTGTTGTTGTTTGGTTAAGCGCCCTCTAGCGGCAGAGAATTACATATTGGGCCTTTAAAAACATATTTGCGCGAAGACTACAGGACTGCATATACACAGGGGTTGCTAGCTAATACTGGCAAAAATAACATTGAGCACATTGGCGGAGGTACTTGCGCTCTCTGAGCGCAGCTCTAGTTATTGTTTTTATCCATGAATTTTCTAATTTACCGTTTTACAAAAACGTAGAAAAAAATACTTAAGCTCATTATTATTTTTTGATTAAGATGCCAAATAACAGTTATTTTCTTACATTCCTGAACATAAAAATTTGTTTTAATGGTTGAATGCAAACTGTTATCGAGGCTAAAGGAGGCCATACAAAATATAGATTTTTTTTTTAATGTGTGAATAAGGACTATTTAGTGGTTTCAGTTCGTTATTCGCCAAAGAAATAATAAAATAATTTTTTGTTTTAAACAAGTTTTTGACAAATTTCTTAAATATTTTGTTTTCTTTTTAATTTTTTAATGACAGGTGGTCTAAAAATTTTTTAAGCACTGTATATAGAAGTGTGATACATTTATTAGTGCTTGTTATGAATGATGTCGCTCTCACAGTAAATGTCACTGTCCTAATTGCCTTAAACCTGCATCTTTATTAGAGAATGGGCTCCCTTAGTATAGCTTGGTTGCTCCTTACTATCTAGTCCATTGAGAAGTTAAATTCTCTCTGTGATTTTGAAAAAAAAAAATTTAAACATCCTGGGAGTTAATTTGCTATATTTGGACTTGAGGCTGTGTGTTTGCATTTTTGGTGGTCTGTAAGTTGTATTTTTTGTGCAAAGAAGAATCAGTTTAATTGAATGACATTCGTGTAAAATGACATTAAGTGTAAAATGCACTGGCAGTTTCATGATATTTGGCAAACTGACTTCATCTGTATCTTGTGGCTACTGTAACGTCTCTGTTATAGCAGCCTCATGTTTAGAGGTTGAAGAAAAGTGTTACTAATTTTTTTTCTTCATGTTTCTTCTCATTTGTTTAATGGAGAATGAAACATGGCTGATATTGCTTTTCATCCCATTAAAAGTCCTATTTTTCTCTACGGCAGGCTTTCATCAGTGGGGAGGAGATACAGACGTGTATGTAGTCATGTGTCGAACTGGCGGAAAGGGAGCCAAGGGCATTTCATGCCTGGTGGTGGAGAAGGGAATGCCTGGACTCAGCTTTGGCAAGAAGGAAAAGAAGGTAACTGGATTAGAAAGGGTGGGGCTGCTGAATTTCCTATGTGCAGTAATTTTATTGAAGTTCAGGAGAATTCATATCCTATACATGTTACTTCCACCTCCAGCCTTCCTTTTTCAGGCTGTTACAAATTTTAATAGCTTGTTCAGGAAATGTTGTTGTTGTTGTTGTTTTTTTTATTTATTTTATTTTTTTTAACATTGTCCCTTTTTGGCTGTATCAGCTCAATGGTTAAAAGATTTAGGATGCTTACAGTAATGAGGATATTTGAAGTGTGTGCAATGCAATGTGGACAGCGACTCAATTTTGAAGGGCCATAAATCCTGTAAGTTTCACTCAATATAAATGTAAATGCCCTCAAACTGCAGCTAGTGTCGCACCTTAATTTGACTCGATTAAAGATGCCATCCCTTTTGGTATTAACCCCACGTATGAGTAAATACTGTAAGAATTACTGCGTTTAAAATTGCATTAATGACTAAGTTTTATTTTGTATGTATATGTTGTAAAACAATGCTTTCAACAAGATGTTATGTCCACTAGGTGGCAGTGTTGTTTGCTATGTCATTCTTTAGCTTCAGAATGACGATAGGCTAAGAATTTGATCTGGTTAAATCAGGTGGGTTGGAACTCTCAGCCGACTCGTGCAGTAATATTTGAGGACTGTGCTGTGCCAGTGGCCAATCGCCTCGGTCAGGAGGGCCAGGGGTTCAATATTGCCATGAGGGGCCTCAATGGGGGAAGGATAAATATTGGTGAGTTTGTTTGTTCTTGAAGTTCCCAGCATCATTAAGCAAATGAGGCTCTACCTACAGCAGCTTTCTTGATTGGTGGAGCCAATGCCAGGCTAAGATATGACTGTGTAAACTGAGAAACCAGAGTAGAGAGAGTTGTTTGGGGCTCTGGATGAGGGCTTGAGTTGTTAGTTATTTGTTTGCATGTTCAAGCATGAGCATTTAATATCCCTTAGGTACTCATTTAATTGGGTCGAGGAGAGGTTTTGGAACTACTGCTATAGAGAATCTGAATGCAAAATTGTCTAATTCTTGATCGGATCCTAACCTCTGCAATTTTGTGATAAGTTGTTTACACAATACACTTTGGCTTTTTTGTTAAACTGTGTGTGTACTGACCTGCCCCTTGTAACAATCCAGCTATTTATCCTAATGAGTTTCTAAGAAAAGTTGATATGATTCAGTTGGACCCAAGGAATGGTGCAGTGCCATGGTTTATCACACTGTAGGATGATGTAGCTCGCACAAACTTAATAGGACTGTTACCAATGAAAGGGTAAATTCTCAGAACATGGCTTATTACATAACGTGAGAGAGGGCATGCTAACTCATTATGCGCTGGTAGGAGGGAAAGAAAAAGGGGAGCAACAACCCTCTTGACCCCACAATATGACATCATCATTAGCTGACCGTTACACCCTGTTCTCACAGCTTCCTGCTCCCTTGGTGCAGCCCATGCCTCTTTGCTGCTGGCAAGAGATCACCTGACAGTGCGCAAGCAGTTTGGAGAGGCACTGTCCAGTAACCAGGTGAGAACCTGTCTGGCCCATTTAAAGTAGACATGTATTGATTTGAAACTTAATTTAAAAAAATTGTTGGATTTGGTGTCATCTGAAAGGGCATGCACTACTCTATCTATCAACGTTTTCCACCTGGTGATGATAATGGAATAAAGTAATTATGGCTGTAAAACGGGTTTTGAGCAACGCCCAACATCATCCAAGAACAGCACTATGAATTGGGCCTGGAGTTGTGACGTCACTCATGGGAGCAACTGTGACACACAGGTTGTCATATGTGTATCTTACATTGCAAGCAAGGCGTCGAGATCCACTAAAAATATCAGAATTTTTTCAACCCCTGCTTGACTAGGACATCGAATGTACATGGTGATATTTTGCGCTGTTAGCCAGCCTAAATCCAGACAATTGTTATGGAAAATAGCCACCCAGGAGTGTCACCCACCGAATGTGGGATTCGAATAAAGTACTCCGAGAATCATCCAATGTACATAAAACTTCAGATATATGTTGATAATTTTCTGAATTAATGCTTTATTATTGGTTTTAAGGACTTCTTTAGTTTCCATGAGGTAAAGTAAGGCAGACTTTTACAATCCAGAAATTTTTACAATCCAGGAAAGTTTTACACTTCTGTTTGTCGTATGGAAAAAAATTAGAAAACAAGATTATACAGGGAAGTGAGCTCTGCCTCATCAACAAGAACATACTATTTGACGAGCATGAATCTAATTCGCTAGAAATATAAAATGAAACGAGACAAAGAAATGAGCAAATTATGACAGGCAGACGATGGTCCATGCACTCGACTTCCTTACAGTGTCCCTGTCTCCCATGAATTACGCCATTAGAAAGGGGCTATTTTCTTGTTTGATTTTTTTTTTTTTTTTTTTGCAAAATGCCTGAAGGATTTTCAAAATGCCTGTTTCACTCTCTTCCTATTTGAGTGAGTGTCCAGAAAGTGTTTTATTCATCATCTCCATGACATTAGCTTTCTGTAGAGGTATAATTTTTCCATTTCCTGTTTAGAGAATGTTGTGCCAATCTTTTGCCATGTGTTGTGCATTTTTGTGCATGCTGCTATACATATTATCCGCCTGGCATAAAATGCGGGGGATATAGGCATCGCCTCGTCCGACCGTCCGTCCGTCTGTCCGTCCGTCCGTAATCATTTTGTTTCCGGAGCAGAACTCGGAAACTATGCAAGATATCAGCACCAAACTTGGTACATGTATTCTATGTATAGTCTAGATGTGCCTTTTGCTACTTTGGAAATTTCGGGATTCCTATTTTTGTCGTTTCCATGGAAACAAATCTGGATTTAGTGCAAATTAGACTGTGTTTGTTTCCTGAGCAGAACTGAAAAACTATGTAAGATATCAGCACCAAACTTTGTACATGTATTCTATGTAAAGTCTAGATGTGCCTTTTGCTACTTTGGAAATTTCAGGATTACTATTTTTGCCATTTCCATGGAAACGAATCTGGACTTAGTGCACATCAGGCCTAGTTCTTTTCTGGAGCAGAACTCAAAAACCGTTCAATATATCTTACTGAAACTTTGTATGTGTATTACTCACATATTGAAGTGGTGGCTTTTGATATCTTCAGATTTCTGAAAATTTTATTTTTTTTTGTTTCCATGGAAACCAGTTGCATTTGGACTCTGTACAGAGAGAGGTTAGTTTCTGGAGCACAACTCAAAAACCGTTCATTATATCTTTTGAAATTTAGTATGTGTATTACCCACATACTGAAGTGGTGCTTTTTGATATTTTGAGATTTCTGAAAAGTTTTTTCTTAATCATTTCCGTGGAAACAAGTTGGATTTGGACTCTGTACGGGGAGAGGTTCGTGTCCGGAGCACAACTCAAAAACCGTTCAATATATATTACTCAAACTTTGCATGTGTATTACCCACACACTGAAGTGGTGCCTTTTGATATTTTCAGATTTCTGAAATTTTTTTTTTTTTTTTTCCTTTCCGTGGAAACACGTTGGATTTGGACTCTGTACAGAGATGGGTTCGTTTCCAGAGCAGAACTCAAAAACCATTCATTATATCTTTCTGAGACTTTGTATGTGTATTACCCAAGTACTGAAGTGGTGCCTTTTCATATTTTTAAATTTCTGAAATTTTTTTTTTTTTTCCTTTCCATGGAATTAGTTGCATTTGGACTCTGTACAGGGATGGGTTTGTTTCGGAGCACAACTCAAAGAACTAAAACACTGTTCATTAATGAACTCTTGATATTTTTTTCATTATTGCCTTTTCAACATGATTTGGTTTCATTATAGTCATAGTCTTTGGTAGATGTTGCCAGTGCATACTTCCAGATAATTCCAGAGGAAAATCACCTCAACATTCTTGTTTGAATTTCTTTGAAGGTGTAGGATTGGCATGACTTCCGCAAATAATCAGGGGCCGGGGGATATGTCATCTTCTGATGACTCTTGTTCTACTTTTGTTAAAGTCTTGGCTGGCAGTAACATTACCATGCTCAGTGTGAGTCATACAAGTTTCATCATCAATAGTTTTCTGACACTGAGAGGAGACCGTTTGTTTATTGGTGATACTCTGCTCACATACTGATAGACTTGGAAGTGCTGAAATTATGCAAGAGAGCAGTTAACGGTAATGTGAGGTATTGTGACGGAATGTCATTGTTAGTCCAGTCACTCTGAGGAAAATTAATTGATGGTATAGTTTGCACTGCAAAAACATGTCTTATCAAGTTGTAATCATATTTATTTAAAACCTCCTAAAAAAGGGAAATTATTCATAAAAACATGTCATAGGATTACAGATGTAGAACAAAATAAAACCAAAAAATGGAGAACAGGAAGATCAACATAATAAATTTAAAATACTTGGACTAAAAACTTATAATTTATAATATATTTTTTGCTCTTGAGCGGAAAAAAATAGACAAATTTATTACCTCGTCTCAATTCACAGAAAAGTCTCGCCCCTTCTTAATCGGTCTTATTTAACGAGAAGGTTACTTGAATTTTTTAGCAGGAAGACTAAAATGCTTGTTCAATTTGACTTCTTTTTTTATAATGGTATATGGCGCAATACCATTTAAAGAATGACTTATTTTGTGGCCTTGTATGTTGTGAGAAATTTTTCCTCGTTTTACAGTTTGCTGTTGTTTCTCCAGTACCTGCAGTTCCGGTTGGCAGAGATGGCGACCAAGCTGGTGGCGTCACGGTTGCTGGTGCGACAGGCTGCCGTAGCGCTGCAGGAGAACCGGCCCGACTCCGTGTATCTGTGCTCCATGGCCAAACTATTCGCCACAGATGAGTGCTTTCAGGTGGGACGGCTTGGCCTGGGCAGAGGGGATGCCCGAGATTCTAGCATTGACCGATGCACTCATAGAAATGAATGGTGGCTACCGTTGGCAAACTTTACGTTCATTTTGAATGGCTGTGCCATGTATTATGGGTAATTTTATGACCAAGGAGTGCACAGCACAGTTAGTCATTTTAGCATATGGATGGGGGTAATTTGGGAACTTAAGTTGGAACACAAATTGAACCCTAATGTCAAGGATTAAAAATATCTTCGTCTCTTATTTTCTTTTTGAACCATAGAAACAACTAGTCTGTTCTAAAGCATGATGACGCATTGGATGTAACAAAAAATTTATCCAGCTAATAAGACCATTACAGAATAACTCTGGTCAGGCACTGAAACATTGTACAACTGAAGACGACAGTATAGGTAATCTATTGTCATGATAAGCCATTGAATGCCATTATGCTTTCACCCAAACATGCGCCAGTATCTTTCCTACCAACGCCCTTGCCCAAGGCTCTGGTTTTGACACCGGAGTTTGTCTGCGGCTGTCCAATGTTCCAAAGTGATTAGGATGAGTTGGAGGACAAATGACCACATGGGGTTCAATAAAGTTTAAGTATTTGCTGCTGTTGACATGTCACATACTCTGTCGCCGATCTGCTCTGAACATGTGCGCCTGGGGTCGGGGTTCAAACTTCATGACATCAGTCAAGCATTTATAAAATTGGGATGTCCAGCCTGGCCAGATAACTGTATTGAGTAGAATTGAATGCATTTTTTTTTTTTTTCTTTTTAAATTATGGTCCAGATTCGGGAGGTTGCAGTTTTACTCTCACAGTTCCGTAATCAGGTTTTGTGAAACTGAGTCCAGGGCTGCTTTGACATGCCTTATAAAATCTTTTTAATTCTCTTCAGGAAAAGTCACTTTAAGGCTGTGGACTGTGGTAAAATATATTTTTATTAGATACTATAAAATTCAGCCATCTGGGGCATCTTTATGGAGCAGCTAGTGGAGCACTCTCCAATGCTCTTTGCGAGCTCTAGTTTGAGTCCGGCTCCTTGCACTTTTTGCACAAATATCTTAAGTATATGAATGTATTTAAAGAATTGTTTTTAAATTCAGCATTCTGGTAATTTTGATGGCAAATCACCTCAAGTGCGCTAGATTGCTCTCAGCACTTTATACCCCCTCACGTGCTCTAGAGTGGAAACGTCAGCCACCGTGACCTGAGACCTAGAAAAAAAGGAGGTCAAAATCAGAGCTATGACCTTGACATCAAATAGGCATCTGGAGACGCACAATATGCATAACCCGTTTAAATTTGAGGGCTGTTCCTACAACGTTTCACCAGCTAAAGCGGTGACAAGCAATGGGAGGACAGATGACCGAGGGGGTGATAATACCCTATCGGCAAGAGAATTGCCTAGGAGAGTAAAGGCTACAACCATTAAATCACTGTGATGGGTATTAAATACTGATTTTTCATCTGGTTGTGGCTGCTATATTTGCCGTCATGATGATGTGGATGGTACCGTGTGGCTTGTGATTGGTTAATTTTTGTGTGTTTAATTTATGAGATGGCCTCAGTTTCTGCATTCATTCTCATTCACACCGCAGATCTGTAACCAGGCTCTCCAGATGCATGGGGGCTACGGCTATCTAAAGGACTACGCTGTGCAGCAGTTTGTGAGAGACTGCCGAGTGCATGAGATACTGGAAGGTGAAGCATCCTCAAAAATCAGCTTATTAAAACAGTCTGTTACAATATCATATTTAGATTTAGTATTAAACGTTCAAGCTTACTACAGTACAACTTCTCTAAATTGGTCTGCCTATTCAAATTCAACTATTGAAGTATTTTGCATATCCTGTGTATATGCCATTGAATGACATGGTAAGGCTATGGTCATTATGTTATCAGCACTTTATGGCAGAAGATCACACATATGTGATTGGAATTTTTTTTTTATCTTAACACTGTGATCTTCATGTTACAATTACTACTGGTAAGGAAAAGCAATGGAGAAGACAGACTTTCGATCTCAAAAAAAACTTTACGAAGAACCTGTAAATGTGTGCAGGACTAGGAAAAGGGGTCACTTGGGTCATTTTATGAAAATTGAGATTTTCCAACAAAATCAAAAAGAGTGATCCAAGTTTTTCATTTTGAGAAAAAAATTGGGTGAATTTGTGCACAGCAAAGTGTTGTAAATTGACAGTACAGTAGTGCTGGGATATCACTGAGATACCCCATTAATCTCAGAATGGAAAAAAATCCCAAGTGACCCCTTTTCCTATTCCTGCACACAAATGTTTATGTTGGCACCTGTGTTGAGAGTGATTGATCTTGACAATGGATCTTAGCTTCAGACTTCACGTGCAGTTTATGAATATCAAAAATAAACTGCTTCCCCCCCCTTCACTCAGGCACCAACGAAGTTATGCGCATGATCATCGCCAGGAATCTACTGACTGACTCATGAACTGTGGTGCTTGACATAAAGTCATTACCTCGCCTTGAGTGATCACGGAGAGGACTACGTCTTCAGCTACTCGGCTGGATATTTTTTTTAAACTGCCACTTTGTTGAGTCAAAGCTCCCCAAATAATGGTCCTCGAGGGCCTAGAACTGTTGGTTTTCAACCCTCCTTTCACCTGGGAGTCAGGTGTGATGAACAGTCTGGCCAATGAGAGGCAATAATTGTTAAATTCATTTCCTGCAAGAGGGAAAACCAGGGCTGGATTTGGATTCGAGGGCCAGATTTGGGGAGCCCTGTTAGTAGTCATCTTCTGTGTGCTCAGCTCAATGGTGGATTCTCCTAGATGTCTTTGGCATTCAGAGAATTCAACATGGAATATTGTTTTATTGTTTGTATGATAAATGGGTCAATCACTACACATGTTGAAACTGCTATTGGTACGCACACCTACAAATAAATGAGGCTAGTGGATTCAAAAAATTTATATTGCCTCCTGGAGAAGTGGTCTGCAGCCCTGGTCCTGGATAGTTTCTTCTCTTTGATCCTTGTGTGAAACTAATAAATCTTTTCAGCTAATTAAATTGGTAGTTAGCCTAAATTGGCTTTATGGCGTAGGATTGATAGCTAAACTCTCATATACTGCCCATGACTTTGGTTTGAGGTACAGTTTTATTTTATTTGTCTTAATTTCGTACTTTGAGTGCATAAAATGAAACTAAATAAATAACGAGAAAGAAAGGGGAAGGAAAAAAAATGCCTTCATTAATTGGTTCAGACACTTTGGATAATGGTGTTACACATCATATGAAAAACCTGAAATAACTAGATCTGACTATCAATGATCTATTAGTTCCAGAAAAACATTAATTGAAGAAACTTAGGATTCAGACAAAGCATGTTTGGTACGAATACGATTTATGTTCGACGTGAGACTTCCCTTAAACTTCAGGTTTTGTTCATAATGAAGACTGGTTATGTTCCTGCCCATGGGAGACAAAGCATACGATTGGGCAACTTTAACTAGATAGGACATCCTAAAATTGCCTTACATTTCCTGGCACCTCAGAAAGGGTAGAATAGTAAACAAATTTAAGAAAAAAATTTTAAACTTCAGACTGGCTAAATCTTGTTGCATGCAGAGTTGAAGTGTCATCTTTCAGTTAATGTGAGGATGGGTGATCATGTTATCCGTATTACAGACTTCATCAAATTAAGGACCGTGGAGATTACCTTGAAGACACATTTCTCAAGAAAGGTTTGTGTATCTGTCTGTATTTGCATTACTTGAAATGTGCTGAATACTCCTTTTCTCCTCTTCAGTTGAAAAAGTTTGTAAAGGTGCATTGACTTTGTGTTTGTGAACTTTTTCGTACCAGAAAACTTTGCTGATATTTGTCACTGACCTTAGCTAAATGGTTCTTACCAATTTGACAGTATTCCCAAGACCGATGTCGGCAGCTTATAGATGTACTGTATGCGGACGCGAAGCTAGAATGAAATTAACTCACTCCAGAAACCTCAATACTGCCATTCAGATTCTATGACTTTCTGCATTATGGACTTCTAGTAGTGCATAATTATTTTAAACCGCTGTAGAGATTAATGCTCAGAAGCTGGTCTGGGATGGAATTCTGGGACCTTTGAGCAGTAACAACTGGAAAAGGTGATTTTGTCTTTGAGAGTGACGTCTTAACTCGCTGGGGACAAACGTTATTCGTATCAGGTTCAGCATGCTACAGCACATTCTTTGCAAATAGCCCATGAGAACGTCCTTATATCTTTTCCACGCGCAGCGCAAGATGAAAACTGTTGAGGAGAAAACGGGATTACATTCCCCCTCCCCTTTTACTGGTAACCATGGAAACCTGCTCTTGTGCAATGCTCAGCTGTGCCATCCAGATAACCATGGCAACAAGGCCTCGCCATCACAGCCACTTTGTCATTTTGACTGAGATTTTTTCTTTTTTTTTTTTTTTTTTTTGCGAGGAGGGAGAAATCTCATTGGGTTTGAAGAAAATGAAATAAGATGGTTGTCTGTTACCAATGAGATGTGATTTTTAAGTTTGATTTGTTTTGTATATTTTCCTGATGATATCCACCATGTTGATGAAAATATTGTTGCCTTGACTCAATGGTAATAAACAATAGGCAATATCTTTGCGTGGGCTCTTGTAATCTGCCATCTTTTCTCGTTGCCGTTGCTGCATTATGATTGCTGACAGTAAAAATGGTTTTGCACAGTCCAAGTGCTATCTCAGTGAGGATAGAACATGGACACTAAAACCTTTCCCATGCTCACATTTGCCCTGCCTCTCTGCACATTGGGTGAGTTATGTCTGATGCAAATCCCTCCTCTCAGTTTATTTTTTTTTTTCTTCTCCTCTGTGTTTTGTGAGTGATGATGTCATTTTTGGCAGGGATTTTGTGTTTGATACCATGTCCATTTGTAATTTTTTTTTTCCTCGTAATGTCCAGTGCTCGTGCACAGTCCAAGATAGGACAACCAAGGTTTTCCGAACACTGCAGTGTGAAATAGGCATATGGAGCTAGCACATACATGACACCACAAGTATGCTATCCCTAACCAAATTTGCTCTGACAAAAAAAAACAATATATACACTGAGCAACAAAAGAAATGCAAGTTAGCTAGTTGGTTAATGTACTCTTATGGTTACTCAGTCAAAGTGACCGCAAAATAAAGAAAAGTTTGATGAAACGAGTGTGAATGTGCTCGCAGAAGTAATAAATTTGATTTTCTAAAATAATTACGCTCAAACTTATTTTCCAGTCTGCTTTTAATTAACTTGCATTTTTTTTTGTTGTTCAGTATATGTAAATGAGCGCAGACCTTTATATCCAAATATTTGCTGGATTTTACTCATTTATGTTGAGTTCCCCAATCAGTCCACACCAGCCACTGTTCTCAGGCTGTCAAACATTACACCAATGATTGTATTCTGTTCACCCAAAATAAAAATACAGTTTCAAAATGTGATCAACAACCAAAAATAAAATGGGCAAAGAGGCCAGAAAAGGCAAGTAACCTGTGTACTTTGTAATTATAATAACCCCTGCTTATACCCCACTGTGCATGGCAAACTGCATCAGCTGCTAACACAGACAGATGGAAGAAGAACAACCTACAGCCATATTCACTGGTACATGCTGTGCTTAATGTGCTGAATGCCATAACACCATTATGCATATTCGTTCACACAGAACAAACTCCTTTATCTAGAGTTCTCAGCAATGCTGAGGAGATTTGCATGCTAATTACCGTTGCCAAACAATGCAATTAACAATGATGGAAAACCATTAGGGGGAAAAATGTTTCTCATTAATGGTTCGTTTTGTAAAAATTGAGGATGTGGTGATTGATTTTGAGGGAAAGAAATTTATGATGGAGAGAGCAAACTTTTTTTTGTTGGAAAATACAAGTGAAAGGGATTGGGGAGGACGCCACTTGAATGTGACTGCCTAACAAAACTTGTACTAATCTCAGCAATTGACTCAGAAACTGTTGGCAATACTCAGAGACATCCGCAATTTCTGATTTTCCAAAATCATGCACTCATTTGGCTTGAACACGGCATAAAATGACGTCATGGAGTGGAGCTTCCTATGAGTGGTTTTCGTATTTAACCAGAAAACCATACCCCCATCTCACACACAACCCTTACCTAGTGTATATTGTCTCTCTTAAAAGTTTTATATAGGCAACCTATCTCCTACATAGGCCCATGGAATAAAGTTTTTTAAAGGTTTACATAGGGCATCCCAAAAAGGTTAATAGATATCACAACAACTAAATAAATAAGGCAGTAAATGAATATGTCCTGAGCACTGGTCTCCTAACATGGGGCAAAAATGATTTTTTTTGCATTATGAATTAAAAGGTAACATCAGTATTATACCAACAACCAAACGAACGAAGATAAAAAAAAAATGTAAAATGTACACAAGTATGAATATGAAAGTACTGTATATTCAGATTATGTAATTATTCAGAACAGTTGGAAATAGAGTTCAGCCAGTATATGCCACTCCAGCCGATGTGCTTGGACTGCAATATATTGAACCAGTGTTCACATTGTTGTGTAGACCCAACATTATATTTCTATTCTGGATTCAGTTAGAAAAAGGAGGAAAATAATGCAGCTAGAAAAATAGGCTGGCCCATTTTTTGTGTGTGTGTCTGCAGACACATAGAGACCATTCATGTACTCGAAATTAGGAATTGTGTTGTGCAGCAGACAAGAGCTTAAATAACTCTCTACACAACTAAAGTGCAAGTATCTCAGTGGTGTCCTGTCTCATTCCATTTACTTTCTGCAGTCTTTTGCTTTTAAAGAGCATGTATCATTGTAGATCAGTCTCATTTCTTGAATATTCTGTTGACACAATTAATGGTTGTATAAATAAATAAAAAAATGCTATTTTTAAATCAAATGCTGATGGTATTATGCAACCCAATGAGGTCAAAACGTGATGGCTCCCTCGTCCAGACGTCCCTCATCAATTGCCTTTGATGAATATTTTTTTAAATTTGATTTTCAGAGCTCTTGCAGTTGAATGATTGGCAGCTACAAAACACAGAAACCGTAGGGCGCTATCTGTCACACTGTACGAGTGAATAAGCCCCCAAAACGCAGAGAACTTGACCTCAAAGATGAGCTCCCTCGTCCTCTGACTGGCTCATGAATATTCAGTGCGCTGTGTTCTGATTGTTGTACGGGGGCGGGGGAGGGAAACGAGGACACAGGGAAGATTTCGGAGAGAGACGGGGATGGTGGCAGTCGCTGTGCAAGAGCTAAGCTCGTTCATTTATCAGGTCGGTCTTTGATCTAAAACGGTACCAGCCGGCTCAATTCGTTCAAGATCGGAAGGGGGGAAAAAACGTTGGGACTCTGTATACAACTTCAAATAGCGCTGCCGTTGTGTCAGTGAAAAGGGATGCTAAGCGATCGCCTGTGCTTCACCCGTGTTCAGATGTGCGGATGAAAGTGCAGGAGATATCTGCATCGCCAAGGAGGGGCTCTCCATCACACGACAGGAACGCATTAATCGCAGGTAATTTGCGCGACTTTATTATTTTCTGATCATCCATAGCATTTCTCAAAATGTTCCACATCCTTTCTGCATCACATCGCTGAGGCATGCGTTATCTAGCGAGTTAGCGAGATCATGTACCCTTCGTTCTTTCCCTCTCTGGCAATCGCAGTGGTTGTTTACAATGTTTTGCATGGGCTAGTCTGTAAACATGTTCGGTTGATATAGGTCACTGATGCTTGTCTCCTATATTGCGGAGTAAAAATAATTGAATTCTGGAGGCCTGTTTTTGTATTTTACAATGCTGACTTTCTCCTCCAGCGAACAGTTTGGCTTTTGTTACCCGTGAAATAAAGCATAGCTAGGCTATTTATTTTGGAACGTGTGAAGCGTGTGAAAGCACGTGATTTGGGGTGTTTCTCGTGTTATTTTTTTCTTCTTTCATCATGCACATTTGCAAAGTTAGGTTGTGAATAAAATATTTTTTTTAAAAATTGGGAGCGCATCATTGATCTAGCAGGTGTACCAACATTTAGAACGTGGTATCGCTCTAATATAGGGACAATTGTTTTGCTGCACATTGTTTATTTAAGATTTCATTTGTCTGTATCAGATGGAATAATAATAATAATAATGTGAACGCTGTGATGAGAACTGTCGGCTTGTCTATTTTTCCGAGAAATTCAGTGATGCTGGATCGAACGATGCTGATGCAACAGCAACAATGGTCGCCTCCTCCCGCTGAGATACCAGCGTTCGCCCTAATCCAGCACAATTTATTTTCTTTGAAATACTGGATTCTTCAAGGGATGCAGTTTCGTCCGCGCGTTGTACTACTAGGAATGAACAAACACCCTTCGCAAGCACTTGGTTGCCAGGAGAATATGATTTAGTGTACTTTCCGCTTAAATTCACTTTCCATCAAGATTTGCGAGCAGTAAATAATGAGTAGGCTTAGAAATGGCTCTTTTCCCGATTCAAAATGGGGTCACCATTCCACCCCCCACCCCACTCAAAAAAAGAAAAAAAAATAGTAAAGCTCTGAATTAATTGTGATAAGGCCGAATCTGGACGCGCGTCTGCCCTGGACTTTACAGATAAGAGTGCTTGGTAGGCTGTTATCTAACACATTGTTCCCAGGCTGGCTGCGGGCTGGCCGAGACTCTTGTTAGTCTGACAGTGGAGTCACATCAGTTTAGTGCTGGATAATTTTTTTTACCTCTAGAAGTAGAGATTGGGGGTTGATAAGAAAGCGGCAGGGAAATTATGTCCATCGTATCCATTATCCTAACTTCCCATCTCCCTGATCTTCCATTTTAAGTGGCGTTTCACTGCTTTAAACGTTAGCCTAATGTTCATCTTACAGTTCCTCTCTTACAATTGAGTTGGTGCCCAATTGCATGATACCTTCTGCATTTGTACTGGCTTTCCAACTGTATTCAGTCACATAAAAGCATTATATAATATACAGTTGGTTATGCTCATTACCACTGATCAGCAGACTAATCTTCAAATTTAACTACTGAATCTGCAGATTTTAATGGCTGGGCTTTATCCTTTAAAGTGTCGTTATGATCTAGAAAGGTAATATAAGGCCATTTTCATCTTGCTCTTCATTGCAATTTCACTGTTAAGGCTTCATAAATCTTTGATAAGGAGGGAAGATGGCTGCAATACAGTTCAACTCAACTAGGCAACAAAGAGTCATTGCTATTTGTCTGCCAATCTTTCTCTTTACCATAACATTTCCAGATTGTGATATCATCTTTAAAAACAAAATCCCTCACTCTTTCCTGCTAGAAATGAGTTGCAGTAGGCCTTTCTCAATTGGCTGCAGAACGTTTGTTAATCATCATTAAAATGGAGATGCACATATACTTTTTACTGAAAAATAAATATAATGTCATCCTTTGTGGTGCATGTTAACTAAGGAATTCAGGAAAGATGGACAGTAACCTTCTTAGTGTTTTGTTTTGTAGCTGATATGCATATACCGTATTTATGATGCCTCCGCCAAACACAGTGGGTGGGATGCATACTGTTTTCCGGCTGCCTGTCCATTTGTCTCAACATCTGTCCGTCACACATATCTAGTGTGTGAGATATCTGCTGAAGGAGCAGATAGATTTTGACTAAATGAGACAAGGTAACTCCCCAGAGGGTAACTGAACTGATGTGATATTGGCGGTGTTTGGGTCAAAGGTCAAGGTCACAAACGCTCAGCAGTATTTGGGGACCGAAGATTGACTTTTTAGGGCGTAAGAAGCTATGGCAGGGGGGGCATAGCAATCAAGGCTTTGCGTTGACTCCTATCTTGTTCATGTATATATAAATTATGTGCATTAAATATTATTTTTCTTATATATAGGCTCTCCGTTTGTTTTGATTTCATGTTTTATATGAATGATTAAAGCAGTATTTTTACCTGACAGTAGTGCTGCCAAGTTTGGCACCCATTGAAGCAGTAAATTGATTATCAGCCACAATAGTTACCAGCCGTGATAGGAAATCTGGTTTTAAGTTGATTTGCGTGTCTGTGTGTCATCACGCCAAAGCACAGCAAAATTACTCTGAAACAACTGTAAAACTAACTAGCAGGAAAGCTGTTGAAGCATTTTTCCAAGTGTTTATATTTCTGCCTCTCTATATGTTAGTGGACGATTCTCGTTAACATGGTAGTATTGCAACCTTTTAAGATGCAGCCTTCAAACTTCATTGGTGAGTCGTTGTGATTTCAAGGAAGGCTGTGTTCAAAGATGGAAGTGTTTTGAGCTGGACTGTACATACTGCCCGCTTCGCTATCGTGACTGGTGGGATCCCAGGTGGTGTATAGTTCTTACCTATATGAGTTCGCTTTTAGGTCTCATTAGGTGTTGTCTGCTCTTCCAGGGGTCTCGATTGGTGTCGATCAGTGGATGGAGAAGATGGAGGCCCCGCTGGTTAGCCTGGATGAGGACTTTGAGGACCTGAGGTCCTGCAGGGTGGAGGATGTGGTCCCAGCTCCGCTGCGCGTGTACGGGACCACCATCGCTCCCTCCACTAAGGAGGACTTCTCAGAGCTGGATAACTTCTCAGAGATCATGAGCTTTAAGTCCATGGAGGACCTGGTCAACGAGTTCGACGAGAAGCTCAACGTGTGCTTCCACAACTACAATGCCAAGACGGAGGGCCTGGCCCCAGTGCGAAATCACATGCAGAATGACGAGGATGAGGAACGGCTGCAGGATGAAGAGTGAGTGCTGTGCCAAGCCTTATTTTAACCTTCAATCACTCATTTAACCTCATAAAACCAACAGGCCCACATATGGGTCTGTCAGTTGCTGCTGCTATATTCAAACCTTTGGAACCTCTGGCTTGTTTAAAATCCTGATTCCACGGTTTCCAATTATCCCATTGAACATGTCCTGCTTGATTACAGGGAAATGAGTAGAAAATGATGTACAAGATTTAAATATTTTCCATTTGATGTAATGCTGTGACCACAAAAAACATGGCTTTTTGGGTTTATTTCTCTCAGTATAAGTGTGATGTAGCTTCAGTGAAGTGCTACAACCAGCTGATACAGAGTATGTCCTATTGTCTAGCAATATGAAAAAAAAGCTTTTTTACTTTAAGGAAAACTTAAGTGAAAAAGTCTGACACTAAGGGGTTAATCATGCTATAAGGAGACATTGTGATAAAGGATTGTAAATGAGGTGTAGATGTTTTTTGATAGAAGGCCTCAAAAACTTTTAATCCAACAATTTGTGTAATATGCCATTATGAAATTTTAAAATTGAATCTAATTCACATTATACTCAAAATGGATTGAGTATATGGAGTTGTAGATTGGGCGTTCAGTCACTGTCTTTCTAATGTTAGCAGTGGGTGAATTACCGAACTTGATTACCAGAGATGGATGCATTAAGGATTAAACAAGAATATATCAGATCATTTACCTGTTAAATTACCATAAATTCTGTTAATGTTAATATAGATATCTTTGCGTAAATATTGTAATTGCTTTGATTGGAAAATTGAACAGACATAAGTATGCACAGGTTTAAAAACACATCTTAAGAGCTGTCAGAAATTGGACATGAAAGGCTATTTTTGGCCATACGTGTAAAAACAAACCTCACATTATGTCTTGCAATGATGTTTGTGTGAGTCATATCTGTATTTATTTGTTTGCTTGCATTGCTGGTATGAAAACTTGGAAGGTGAATTAGAATTTTAAAATGGCTCCTCTTGCTATAAATAGGGTGTATGTGGTTTTTGTTGAGATGCGCACCAAAAGTCCCAAGATCTTTGCTTTAAAAATAGACACTTTGTTTTATTGTAGTCTGCCATCTACTGCATAGAAAGAGTCTCGTCAAAAATGTGTATTTTTCTCAGAATTGGTAAAAAGCATTTGCTTCATTTTCGTATGCGTACGATGCATTCGTGCGTTCAAAATATCATATTCGAGATACCAAAATAGTGGCTCATTTCTCCAAAATAGCCCAGTAGCATCGGAGTAAATCAGAGTGAACTGTAACTACACTCTCGCAAACAGTGAGGCTGTCAGGGCTGTAAGCAATACCATGATGTCATTTGGAATGAATCAAGGAATGCTCGGATTATGAGAAGAAGACAAAAAAATCACACAGTAGGCATGTGCACAGCCAGAGCAGCCAGCATACTAAGCGGCTAATTAGCCGAACAAATGGCGAAGCCGCTTTGTGTGTGTATTGGGAGAGCTGTGTCTATTTTTAGACCTGGGCCTGCGAATCGCGCGCCCCCCGCCTCCTGCTCTGTTGTGTGTACTGCAGTGAGAGCCACTCGGTGCCAACGTGTGCTGGCTTGTTGTCTTGATTTTGGGGACACGGCGCATGCCAACAACGGCAGCTCGCTGCATGGACCGAGTGCCTGTGTGAATAGACTTCTGTTCCCGGCCGTGCTGGGCAGTGTCACTCAGAGCCCGACGCCAAACAGCATCATGGGATACAAAGGGCTGTCTCTCCCCACGGTCCCTGGAGCCCCTAATCGAGCACTCTCTGTCGGTACTCAAAAGCTCAAGACCTTGGTATTCAATCAACATTTATAATTTGTTTGGATATTTGAGCACCTCAAATTTTTTTTTATTGTTTTGTAGAAATTATCCAGTAGTTTGGCATTGGACTTGGGATATTTGGTACAACCTGAATCTTTGCACCACCTGGGATATTTGGTAAAAATTTCTATGCACCTTGTTTGTTGACCCTGTGCAATCTGTGTTTTTTCAGTCTGAACATGATGTCCCTTTCACTGTACATCACGTAATTACATGGTGACATAAGAAGTCCATGTAAACATGTAATTACCTAAGAGAAGAGTCTGTAGGAGTCACAGTCGTTGCGGCGGGGCATGGGGGGCTGTATTCAGTGGATGGCATTTGAAAACATTGAGTGTCAAAGAAAAATACAGTGGTGTAGCCTGTAATGCGCAGCCTCTGGGATTCTCTTATTATGTTGTTTTGCTTTATTTTCTGATAATGAGATACCAGGATGCTTTCAGTTGAATTTCTTTGTTTGCATTATTCAAGATAATTAGCCAAGGATATCATCTGTTTATCATTCTCATGCACTGATAATACAGTCAGGTCAAGAAATATTGGTACCCTTGATATCAAAGATGAAAACAGGCTGTATTTGAAAAAAATAAATGTTGTTCATAATCCATTATGTCATGTTCAAACATATGAGGAGACTGTACTACAGTATATTGTATCATTGTGGAAATTTTTCCCCCTCATGTTTCAGTGTTTCTTATGAAGATGCCTAATTTTATACACAAATATAGGGGTCGTGATTGGAAACCTAACCAATTTTTCAGTTAAATTAGTCGTGTTAATTTTTATTATTTAGTTTATCTCTGGCTAATAACATTATGTCATAGCATCACTTGCTATTTAACTATGACATACAAAGAGGTAAAGTGCATCCGGACCCCTTTTTAATCCATCACCAGAGAATTGTCTGTTCAGATGAGATTGATGGCAATTGACCTTCAGATGTATGGTTATGAGTTCTAAGGAATGCGATCACAGAAACATAGGCCTAGCACTTCGTGGTGTAAGGGCAATAATAAAACATGCAAATTGTTTGGAATGGAAGCACACTGGTGAGAGGAAGGATGAAAAATATGGCAGTGCATGTTGTTCCCATGGAGAGAGGAGAAAATGGTATAACAGGCTGTACAGAACTGAAGTATCGGGGTACAAAAATATCAATGATTAGTTGCACCTTGAGGTCACCAAGTCTAAATAAAACAAGACATGCCAACTCCAGTGCAAAAATATTTTTGAACATACTGATTTCCAAACATCTGTGGAAAGATGACTGACATATTGTATAGTCCTGTTGTCAGATAAGATGGAAATTGTTGTGTTTGGGCCAGAACAGCAACAGCGTGGTGTTTGACATTAAAAGAAGAATGCATTCAAGGACAAATTCCTCATATTTTCTGTCAAATATGGCTGTGAGCCATTAATGTTCTGGGTTAGTTTTGCTGCCAGTGATGTCGTTAAGGTGAATGGCATTACAAATTTCGCCAGTAACTGGAACAGTTAAGTTGTAAATCTTGGGATCAGTATTTGGAGGCTGCAACCCGGTTGATAGTGGACTGTCTAGCCGGACATCGACCACAAAGATGCACCAAAATCCAAACATAAACAGTTCAGAATCAAACCTTATCCATATTCTGTAATGGCCATCTCAGTCCCTGCTCTTAAATCCCATCGAAATCTTGATCGGTGGTCTGAATTGGAGTGGGCAGTACATACATGCAAACTAGGGCTGCAGCTAATGATTATTTTCATTATTGATTAATCTATATGCACAATAAATCGATTAATCAGTTTTTCTATAAAATTTTGAAAAATTGTGGAAACTGCTCATCACAATTTCCCTGTGGCCAAAGTGAAGTCTTCAATTTTCTTCTTTTCAAAAGACTCCTTATTTACTATTGTACATTTAAGAAGCCCAAACCAGAAAAATGTTCGACATATATGCTGTAAAATGACTGAAACAACTTGTGATTATCAAAATAGCCGGCAACTAATTTTTGATTCGATTAGTCGATTAATTTTTACAGGTCTGGAGCACACCCAGGGATATTGATGGTCTTGAGGATCTCTGCATGGAGGACTGGTCAATTATACTGTACCTCCAAATATTTATAACGTTATCACAAATTATAGGTAAAGATCTCCAGCTGTCATTTTGATTAAGCTGTTTGCATAAAGTTGTAAACCAGGGGTTCCAATTATTGTGACTCCTGTGGTTTTGTAATGCATATGATTACTTCATGAAAAACATTGAAACGTGAGAATAAAGAAATTGAAATAACAGGGTATAGTTTTCCCATATTCTTGTATTGCTTTTTCAGAATAAGGATATGGTTGATGCTTTATGTAGTTACTTTGTTGACAGTTTCACCTGAGAACAGGTTGACAATAGGCTGGAACACTTCCTCGAGGGCCGCAGTGCCCGTAGTCTTTTTGGGGATTAACTTTCAATCAACAGCTGCAGTATATCGGTTCTCATGAACAATTTGGATGCACTCCTTAGCCAATCACTATCCCCAATTAAGCGCTTAAGTGCCAGAATAATCCAAAAACCAGCAGACACAGCAGCCCTCCAGGGCTGGCATTTGAGACCCCTGTTTTAGCCAGGAGTGACATCGGGGGTAATGAAGCACTAGACAGAGCGCATAAATTAAAGATAAATAAGGCAGCCAGCCCTGATGGCGTATACCCAAGGGCGCTTAAAGAAGTAGGTGAGATCATCTTTAAACCCCTAACAGCTATTATGCAGTGTTTAGAAACTGGAGAAATACCAAATGTTTGGAAGCGAGGTAATATAGTACCAATCTTGTATAAGATAGGGGCTGTACTGATCAAGAATACAGGCCTGTAAGTACGACCTGTATCAAGAATCAAGACACCTGAATCTGCCATCGGGGACAAATAAAGGTTCTCAATTCAAGAATAAAATACTAGAATCAATCATTAGAGAAGAGTTCATATTACTTCTTGAAAATAACAGCCAGCACCGTTTCTCAATGCAAGTCATCTTGATCTAAATGTACATGCTGGAAATAACAGACTTTTTTTTTTTTTTCAAAACTGTGGAGAAAGCGAATGACTCTTATTCAGTTAGAAAGAGACAATTGTGCTGATTAGCATTTTACTATGCGCATCTGGGGACTGGCCCACCCACTGTGACTGTTTATGTTTGATTTGTCTCGTTGTTTCGTAGCTCTTCGCCCTTGTTGTCTCTCTCTCTCTTCAGTGAGGAATCGCCAGTTGGGCCTTGATTTATGTCTATGCCGTGTGCATTCGCTCTGTAGAGCAGTGCTACTCAGGCAGAAGCATGAGCATGCTCTCTGCTAATGCGCTGATAGTAAAGGCAGGAGCACAGGTCGCAGCTGGTAGCATCTGAGAGCTTGCTGTATTGTTGGGGTGATACACAAGTACCCCAAGGAATCCTTTAATCAAAACTTAATATTGAATTAATGGCAGTAAACAAAAGAAATCATCTCCCCATCACATTATTGTAGACTATCATACTGGCAATTGTAAATGCAGTATTAATGGAGATACATTTGTATTTTTGTTGGACAAAATGTCACAAATTTACTTTCAACAGCATTCCTGAAGTACTAAGTGCATTTATACCAGCAAAAAAAGCTCAAATGTGTCATTTATACCTTGAAAAAAGGTGCAGTTTTGTATACCTGTTTGCTAACAATTCAGTAAAAGAGGTTCTGACTTTAAGGATGCTTTTTCATACCTTTTTGAGTGTGGATGGTCCAGCCCAGGCTGTTTATCAGCATTTTTACCAGTGTTTTCCCCCGGTTTCTCATTCTCTCATCATTGGTCCTCTCTCTTTGTTAGGGTGTGGGATGCGCTGACTGATAACTACATGCCCTCCACTGGCTCTGGCTGGGACGAAGACGATACAGAGACGCTCAACGGAAGCTTCTCCGACCAGGAGGTTCTGAATACAATTATTTTATGATGGTTATTTTCAGCTCTTTATAATTTTATGTGTCGCATTCTGGATGGGAGTGGCACAGTGGGTAGCACTGTTGCCTCACAGCAAGAAGGTCAGGGTCTGAATCTGGCCTGGGACCCTTTTGTGAGGAGTTTGCATGTTCTCCTCATCTTTGTGTGGGTTTCCTCCAGGTACTCCAGTTCTCTCTCAGTCCAAAGACATTGGAGACTCTAAAAATTGCTCATAGGTATGAGTATGTGTGTAATTGGTGTGTGAATGGTGTGTGCGCTCTGAAATGGATTGGTGAGCTGTCCAGGGTGGGTCCCTGCCTTTCGCCTGTAATCAGCTGGGATAGGCTGCAGCTGCCCTGCAACCCCAATGAGGAAGAAGCAGTAATGGATGGATGGACATTCAGTGTAGCGAGTGTGGCTGTTGCTTTATTGCGAGGAGGTCTTGAGCTTGAATCTGGCTTGGGTCTTACCTGAATGGTGTTGGCACGCTGTACTCTTGTTCACAAGGGTTTCCACCAATGAGGTTCCATTATTACCAGAATTATGAAGACTTTTTTTTCAGTGTCGTCTTTTGTTAGTAAGCTAGTGAGGTCACTTGCGGAACACGAAGTGGGTGTGCTGGTTTCACTGTCTTACTGGTCGACTGCTATATGTTTATACTCTGCATTCTGTATGAAAAAAAGGCAAACAGGCCGTGACATTAAACTAAAACTATAAACAGCAAAGTAAACATATGCAGGGGGAAGAACGAAATAACCTAACAACAAATGACATAACTAGTAGAAAAACATGATCAACAATATAACAGCAGGTAGATTGACATAACCAAACGCTTAATCCAAATGAGTGGAAGGTATGTGAAAGATAATGTAAGATGACCGGTTTACTCCCACAGTGCAAAGGCATGCATTGCAGTCTGATTGGAAACTCTGAAGTGCCCATAGGTATGAGTGTGTGAGGGAGTGGTGTGTGATACCTATGATGGGTTGGTGGACTGTCCTGGGCGTATCCCTGCTGGTTCCAGCCTTTTTCACCAGGATTAAGCAAATTACATAACGGATTGATGACACGTTCACATTTGCACATTTATAATAAGAAAATTCAGCTGATAATAGGAGGTGGGATCACTGTTTCACAGTGTTACCACGTGCCTGCCGGATTTGGAAAACCTGTATGGTAGATCTGCGAGAATTATGTGTACATGTCACTGTGAAAGGTTTTGGCCTTAATAGTGAGTCATTGCTAACTCTGGCTGTCACTGCTTGGGGTAAGGGCACGCACTAGGGCAAGGTTTTGGATTGCACACTGTGCTTCTGTGATATCAGGCTTTTCATTAGTCAATATATTTTGTTATGGTTTTGCCCTTGATATTTTTATTGTGTTATTTTTACTCTAGTGTCACAGTTAGGGCTGCTTACATGAACAACGCTACACCTGAAGGTTAGTTTGATTCGTCTGTTACCCCTTTTCTACCGAGCTGATTCCAGTGCTGGTTCGGAGCCAGAGCCTGACTTAGCACCGGTTCTTTGGTTTTCCACCGCCTAAGCACCAGCTCCTGGCTCTCAAAACTGGTGCTAGAGTAAGCACCAACTCCTTGCTGGTCCAGAGCAAGCACCGATTATGTGGGGCGGAGTTTGACCAACAAGACCAGCATCGCGGAAGTATTTTGAGCGTCCTGCCCGCAGTAAATTTTGGAATAAAGAAGCATCTGTCGTATATATGCATGATGCGTTAATATTGCATTTTACTTTGTTGCTTCAGGCATTTTTTTCTGCACCGCTTACGTCTATATTAAGCATTACGAATATGAGTTAGCTGGCTAGCTAGGGCGTTTGCGAATTCTTATCATTAGCGAACTTGAATGGAATTTCAAAACGAAACTACGTCAGATCATTCAAACTTATGAAGTTGGAATGAAATACGACAGTTGCTCATTTATTTCTTCTGCCTGTATCATTGGGGAGAGAAGCGATGGATAGTGTGCTCCTATTATTACACCCTGTTGCTGCTTAAGGTTTCAGTATTAACAAGCATTGACAACAACGCAAGACACGTTACACATTTATTTTCAATATGTGATCTGAACTCAGTACGAGATCATAGCAATCAGGCTATATTCCTTTCCCCGACTAAAAAACGATGAAACCTAAGTGACAATAGTAGTATTACTGAGCATAGAACACAAGCATTATTTCAGTTTTAAATTTTATTTGTGGTTTCCCGCAGTCCATACTGTATTTCTGTATTGCCAGATGTTACGTGAGCGCTGCTGAGAGAGACGCAGGTCTCAAACGAAGTTTTTTTTCTCTTGATCTGTTGGACTTAAATTACAGTGACGTAATCGCGTGGCTCTGATTTGGCTCCTTGGCGGTGGGAAACCAAACAGGTTCTTAGGAGGTCCATGGGTTGAACCAACTAAGCACTGGCACTAGCACCAGCACGGCACTAGCACCAGGTTCTTTTTGGTGGAAAAGGGGTATGTTTAAGACAAGCCACACCCTTCTCAAATCTTCACTGAGCATGTTCATTGGCTATTTTATGCCTGGTCTCTCTGTCCTCCTGCCCTCATTGCAGTAACTACACCTGCTTGAGCAGTGGAGCAAGACGATTCGTAGAGAATGGTGGGTGGGCCTGGGTAAGAATGGGAGGGGCTTTGGCAGCCCCTTAGGACTGTGGCCTTAATTCCAGGTCTTGGCATGCCACAGAGTCTGCTGGTGTCTGTTGGTGCTCGGCACCTTATTGATCAATTAAAGCCATTATTACACAGTCGAGTCCGCACACCTGGTTTTTTTGTGTCTGTTCTTTGTTGCTAATATTAATTCAAAGACAAAACAGCTATACCTGCTATCTGGCAGGGATTAAAACTTTTTTCCTCTCTCTCTTTTTCAACTTGGCATCTCTTCTCCCGTCTGAATCTGGTCCAACGGATGATATATGCCGAAGTACACCTGCGTGTGACTCATGCTGCCAAATTGGGAGAGTTCAGACATTTTGCAGCGCTCCTCTGAAACGCTCCTGCCTGTGGCTACTTCTTTCGCTTGTGGTCACAGTCTAAGTGCGCACAGAACCTGGCTGGGGAAAACCTGAACATGTGCTGGCTCAAAAAGCAACCAACAAGAGCCCGGATGGCCAGTAGGTTGCGTTTGAGCAACCAACTGTGCTGACCCATATGACTGTATAGCTCCCATATCCCTAAGCTGCACAGAGCCAATGACTGGCTGCTCTCGTGAGGTTCCTGGTCACAATTGACTTCGGCACAGCTAGCTTAGATTTGACTGCGGTGATAACCCTTGCACCGTAAGTGGAGCTTGAAGGTCCCCTGTCATGTCACCTGGGATGCAGCCAATCAGCCATTACAAGCCTTTTCCAAATCTGTCCTTTGTGACATCACAAGGGGGAGGAACTACCCAGAATAATGAAGGAACTGATTAACTGGTTGGCTGAAATTGATTTGTCCGTCTTGCCTCTGGGTAGCCACTTCCCCATGTGATGTCACAAAGGAACAGATTTGAAATGGCTTGTAATGGCTAATTGCCTGTGATCCTGGTGACATGATGTGGACCTTTTCTTGAGTAAGCCAATAAGAGCCGTGACCGCCATCTTAGATTTCACATGGTCTTCTCCATCTTTTTTTTATTTTTTTGTGCCTTTTCAGTTCAATTTTTGTCTTTATAATTTGAAATATATATATTTTTTTCTTTGTTTAAATTTGGCATCTCCAATCCCACCCGAATCTGGAATGCCCAGTTGGTGAACTATGTACAAGGCTTGCTCGTATGCGACCCCTTGCTGCCAATTCAGCAGAGTGTAGACAGTTCGCGGCTGTCCTCTGAAGCACGCGCCTGTCAGCCACTGCTTCTTATGCACTCATTGGTTGAATCTTCGCAAGTTCAGAACGAGAGCGGAGGATACCCGGACATGAACAGACTTAGAATCTTCGTGACGAGCACCCGTCTGGCCAACAGGAGGCGCTTGAGCAACGAACAAGGCAACTATTATTTTCCCTCCCCAGCAGTCCCTTCCCAATTTGCAACCCGGTAGCGCAATAGCGCGCTACTCTGAAAAAGTTGCCGACCACTGCCGGCTGGTATGAGGCGCGGATCAAACCTGCGACGTGATAGTCACTTCTGCTTTGCAACACGACGCTTTACCGAGTGAGCTATCGGCAGCTTTCATAATTTGAAGTATTTGAGCCTGTCTTTCCGAGAAGCTATTCAGATTTCATTTGAATTTACACAACCACTTTTTCAGCCTCAAGAAAGAGGGATGGCAGACTGAGGATGAGATCAGCAGCCTTGCTTACTGATGGAAGAATTATTCTGAAATGTCAGGAGCATGGAGAGGAAATAATGAGGGGGATGTACTGCAGTCACATCTTTTAAATCCGTAATGAGGACTGTTCTGACGGATGTGGCCATTTGCCCTTGCCAGCGGTTTGCTGGTCTGCCATTGTGTTCCAGTTTTCCGATTTTCCATCCGGCATTTTCCTGTTGTTAGTACTGAGTCTGCATTGACTTATGCAAATCAGCAGCATTTTTATCCTCGTCTTTATGTTGTAGCCATTGGGAAAATGAGAATTGTCAGTTGGTTTTAAAAAAGAGTTGTCCTCAAATGGAATAGGACCAACATTCAACACAGTGCCCCAAGAGAGAGCTCCAGCTTTAACATAGTGCTCGGTATTCTTTCAGCATTTGGCGAAAATTAAAAGCTTAACTGACCGAATCAAATTATATTAACTCCCTGTTACAGCGTGATAATTTAGGCCCTAGCCTCTGGCTAGTTTTTCATGCCATGCCCTTACTCATGGCCTTCACGGTTTTGCTTCAAGAATAAGGACAATAAAGCAGATGTGTCATAAACAGATCCTTATCATCTCAGAAAAGAATGGTTTTTAAAATTAATGATGAAGATCCATAGCGAGGGAGGTGGATGATTTAGGAGATGAAAGTGAAGTTTTGAGGATTAGCTGTTCCTGGTACTTCGCAGACTGTTGCGTTTAATAACTTGTAATAAGTGGCTGAGGGGAAATAGGAAAGAAAATGCAGATGGTGTAAGTTAGATGCAAGCGGAAGGCACTTGCTTTTGTGAGCACTGATTCAATTGCGCATCTTTATGTAGAAGGGTTTTAATATCCGGCAGGGAGGTTTAGATTGCATTTATTAGTTGCTCATTGCATCTCAGTTCAGCTGTTTAAGTGAGCTATTTCACAAAGAGGGAGCAGGACATGAGTTTGGCTGAGTTTCAGTGGCGTAGGTTCAAATACATAACCTAATGGCGAGTGGGGTGGGTGAGGTGGTCGGGTTGTATTGATGCAGTGAAGGAGGTTGTGTAAAAGCATTTTTTATGCTGAAGTTGACAATGTGCAGAGACTTTAAGACAAACTGTAAGGCCTAAAATGCACTGAGTGATGTGCTTTAGAACATAGCCTCTCCAGAATGAGGGGATTGGCTAATGCACTAACGATGTCTGGTGTAAAGAGTCATATCACCTCCCCAGCAATTGCACTGATTTCAGGCTCATACAGTGTGGCGTGTTTGCCACTAATGCTGTTCTAAGAAAGGTATGAAGAGTGTCCATGAAAATACTAAGGCTTGTCACTGTGGTGATTCCCTTTAGGCACATGAAATTGCTCCCCATCCCAGCAAAACGTAATTACAACTGCATGTCCAAAAAAGTTCATACAATATAGGAAATGCCTATTAAAAAAATCATTGATTTGTAAATCATCCCTGACATTTATTGAATTTAAAACAGTGCAGAGACTAGATATTTCATGTTTTTCCTTCTCTACGGCAGTTTATTTGGAAACGAGCAATCATTTTTAATTTTGTGTCGGCAATACTTTCCAGAAAAGTAGGGATAGGGTTGTTCTTACTTCTGTGTCACAACATCTTCCCATTTTACAACTCTGCAAATAATCTTTTGGATAACTGAGGAGACTAAGGGCCTATACACTCGTACGGGGGTATTTTTGAAAACATGAAATTTTCTATAAGTTTCACCCTTATGCAAACAGCATTTTCGGTCTCTGAA
The DNA here is from genome assembly GCA_029692085.1 of Gymnothorax javanicus. Taxonomy (NCBI): domain Eukaryota; kingdom Metazoa; phylum Chordata; class Actinopteri; order Anguilliformes; family Muraenidae; genus Gymnothorax; species Gymnothorax javanicus. Next base: position 55,305,317 of record CM056195.1, read on the forward strand.
AACTGACCATTTGGAAAACGCCCGTTTACGTGTAGACACAGATCATTGATTTTTGGCTTGTGATGTCAGAGGCTGTGGGTCTTACAGTGATTTTTTAATGCTTGTAATTGGCCTACACAGTCTTGCATTAACCCTTAAAGTGGTTAATTTTTTCTCACCCTACCCCTCCAAAAGTTAACCATTCATTAGATAGCAGAAAAGTGACCTTCAGAGGGACTCACGGGTACCTATGAACCTTTCTGAAGGTCATTGCCAACTGAATATTGACACGATTGTTCGATGGCTGAAATCTGAAATTTTGCTTTGTATATTCTGCGCCTTGCGTGACGATAGCAGGGATTAGCACTTTAGGGGTCAAAATGCTTTCAGGTGGTCAAAACCTCCTGGGTCTTCAGTTTCATATTTTGTTCATCTTAAATCACTGCATATTTTTCAGGTGCAAGTAGGCCAGTCTAGCAGCTACACTTTCCAACTGGGAAGCCACATTGTTGTAGCCTGTTGTCATCTGCCATTGTTATTTTTCTGTTTACTGTATCATTAGAAGTATACTTTTATAATTAGGGGTTCAAGCCCGTAGGGCTGAAACCCTATTGTTTTTGTGCTGGTTTATTTTTTTATTATTATTATTATTATTATTATTATTATTTTTCCTCTTCTTCAGAAATGTTTTCGCAAATTCCCGTGAGATGGTAAATGGTAGAGACCTGAAATTTTGCACATTGGTTGGAAGTTGTGTGTAAATGCTGACCAAGGCATTTTTAACTCAGTAGGCCTGATGGTGGCGCTATAATTCAAGAAAAACAGGTTTTCACTTTAAAGGTCATAACTCCTAGGCTGTAAGTCCGATTCACACGAAACTTGGTACAGACATTCTTTGGTCCATTCTCTACAACTTTCCCATAAGGACCTCTAAGATCCGCCATATTTGATTTTCCGAAATTTTGAATTCTTTGAAAAACACATTTTTGATATCTCCTCCTAGGCCGTAGGTCCGATTCCTTCGAAATTTGCTGTGGATCATCAGTGGACCAAGCTTATCAAAGATTGCATAAAGCTTGTTGAAATCTCTTTTTGTTTCCAAGATATTGACCAATGAACTTCAGCAGGGGCGTGGCTTAACACAAAAATGGACAAAATTCAACAACCATTGGGCCAATCAACACAGAACTTGCAGAATATGTCCATATAAGTACCAGGAACATACCTTGACAGTTTCATGCAAATCGGCCCATAGGGGGCGCTATAACACAAATCAGACTATAAATCAGCAATTGTTTGTCCTATAGCCATAAAACTCACAGGAAATATTCATATAAGTACTTGAAACATACTCTGAAAATTTCATTCAAATTGATTGATAGGGGGCGCTATAAATGCAAAACAAAGCAGCATGGTATAACACAAATCAGACTATAAATCAGCAATTGTTTGTCCTATAGCCATAAAACTCACAAGATATATTCATATGAGTACTTGAAACATACTTGAAAATTTCATTCAAATTGACTGATAGGGGGCACTATAAATGCAAAACAAAGCAGTGTGGTATAACACAAATCAGACTATAAATCAACAATTGTTTGTCCTATAGCCATAAAACTCACAGGATATATTCATATAATTACCTGAAACATACCCAGAAAATTTCATTCAAATTGACTGATAGGGGGCGCTATAAATGCAAAACAAAGCAGCATGGTATAACACAAATCCGACTATAAATCAGCAATTGTTTGTCCTATAGCCATAAAACTCACAGGATATATTCATATAAGTACTTGAAACATACTCTGAAAATTTCATTCAAATTGGCTTATTGGGGGCGTTATAAATGCAAAACAAAGCAACGTGGTATAACACAAATCGGACTATAAATCATAAATAGTTTTTCCAATCATTACAAAACTCACAGGATATGTCCACATAAGAACCTGAAATATAGCCTGAAAGTTTCAATCAAATTGACCTGTAGGGGTTGCCATAAATGCACAAAATAACCTAACATAACACAAATCAGACTATGCATCATTAGTTGTTAGTCCAATCATTACACTGGCAAAATAGGTCCACATAAAAACCTGCAACACACTCATAAAGTGGTTTTTGTCCCCTGCCGCCACGATAGCGAGCGGATCAGGGGACATTGTAGTCAGCTCCGTCCGGCCGTCCGTCATGTCCCGTTTGTTCTGAATGCGATATCTCAAGAACGGTTTGACCAATTCCATTCATCTTTGGTGTTAAGGTATATTTGTGTGATACGCCGACCCCAGTAGATTTCCGTGACCTTGGCATTGTTCTCAAGGTCATTATGATCATTTGACCACTTAAAAATTCCTTGTCAACATGATATCTCAAGAATGGTTTGACCAATTATATTCATCTTTGGTGTCAAGGTGTATTAGCGGCGGGGGACATAGTATTCAGCTCCATCCATCCGCCCGGCCGTCTGTCCGTCCGTCCTGTCCCGTTTGTTGTAAACGTGATATCTCAAGAACGGTTCGACCGATTCCATTCATCTTTGATGCCAAGGTGTATTAGGGGCAAGGGACATAGTATTCAGCTCCGTCCGCCCGTCCGTCTGTCCGTCCTGTCCCGTTTGTTGTAAACGTGATATCTCAAGAACGGTTCGACCGATTCCATTGATCTTTGGTGTCAAGGTGTATTAGGGGCGGGGGACATAGTATTCAGCTCCATCCGTCCGCCCAGCCGTCCGTCCGTCTGTCCGTCCGTTTGTTGTGAAGCGTGATATCTCAAGAACGGTTCGACCGATTCCATTCATCTTTGGTGTCAAGGTGTATTAGGGCTGGGGGACGTAGTATTCCGCTCCGTCCGCACGTCCGTCTGTCCGTCATGTCCCGTTTGTCGTGAACGCGATATGTCAAGAAAGGTTTGACCGATTCCATTCATCTTTGGTGTCAAGGTGTATTAGGGGAGGGGGACATAGTATTCAGCTCCGTCCGTGCGTCCATCTGTCCGTCATGTCCCGTTTGTTGTGAACGTGATATCTCAAGAACGGTTTGACCGATTCCATTCATCTTTGGTGTCAAGGTGTGTTAGGGGTGGGGGTCCGCCCGTCTGTCTGTCCGTCATGTCCCGTTTGTTGTGAACACGATATCTCAAGAAAGGTTTTACCGATTCCATTCATCTTTGGTGTCAAAGTGTATTAGGGGGGTGCTCACAACTCACTCGATTTACGTGACCTTGCCATTATTCTCAAGGTCATTACGACCATTTGACCACTTACAAATACCTTGTCAACATGATATCTCAAGAACAGTTTGACCGGTTCCATTCATCTTTGGTGTCAAGGTGTATTAGGGGCGGAGGATATAGAATTCAGCTCCATCCGTCCGGCTGTCCGTCCGTCCCATCCCGTTTGTTGTGAACACGATATCTCAAGAACGGTTTGACCGATTCCATTCATCCTTGGGGTCAAGGAGTATTAAGGCCGGGGGACATAGTATTCAGCTCCATCAGTCCATCCATCCGGCCGTCTGTCCATCACGTCCCATTTGTTGTGAACGCGAAATCTCGAGAACGCTTTGACCAATTTAATTCATCTTTGGCTTCAATGTGTAATTTTGTGATACGCCGACCCCAGTCGATTTCCGTCACCTGGCGGGGGACATGGCCACGTTTAGTGGCAACACTTGTTAATTAAGCTGTTAGAGCTTTCAACTACTAATGGTCTTTCGTGGCTTGAACCCCGGAATTGCCGCTTGCGGCTATATTTATCATTGTTATTTTAGATATTGTGTTTATTTTGTTATTGTAATCCCATTCCCAGTTTCTTTACAATTGCTTTTGATTTGCTCTGCTCTCCCGCACTCGCCCTCCCTGTTCTGTTTGTTACTTCCTTTTAGTACCCTTAGTTGTAGCCATTCCCCTAGTCATGCTTTCCTCCTGTATTCACTCGATTTTTTTCTCCCCTTTATATAGACCCATTTTGCCTTTGTTTCTTTGCAAGTTTCTTGTCTTTCTAGACATCATTACGAGCCTTGTATTTCCCGGTGAGTTTTTCTGGTTTAGATTCAGTTTTGTCCTTCGAATATGAGATTGTCTACTTCTTTTTGTATTGTGATATTCTGGCATAGACTTCGGCTGATTTTTGGTTCATGATTCTGATCTCCCCTTACTCTGTTATTCTCACTGTGTGGCTGAAGAACTTTGGACTGTACCCTGACTAAGATTTAGATTATCCGTCTTGTGCTACATGTCTACTGTGTGGTTCTGAACCGGATTGTCTGACAACGATAAAGCTTTCTAATAAACCCATGGCACTGATTCATCGTCTGTGCCTGAGGCTTGTAATTGACTTGTTGAAATAAGCAGAGCGACCCTGAAAATATGTTACGTCGAAAACAGTATATGTTGCTCCAAAATGTGTACATGTCCTACGGCATCAGTGGCTCCAACACAGATGTTCAAGTTACCCATGCCATGGACTCCAGTACACCCCCATACCATGACACATGCTGGCTTTTGAAACTTAAGTTTGTAAAAACCAGGATGATCCTTCTCTGTTTTGGCCTGGCGAACACTCAGTCCGAAAACAATTTGAAAGGTTCACTGGTCAGACTGCAGCATGTTTCCACGCTGCATTTGTCAATTATAGACAAGCTGATGCCCAGAAAAGACAGCTGCGTTTCTGGACGTTTTTAACATATGTTTTTTAGTGCATAGTACATCTTCACTTAAATTTGTGGATGCAGTTATGAATGGTGTTTATTACCCCCCGCCATGAAGCGGATGGGGGATATTGGATTGAGGCCTGCCCGTCCGCCCGTCTTTCCGTCCGTCCGGGCCACAATGGGGACAAGATTTCTCTGAAGCTATCATACCTAGATGTGTGAAATTTTGTATGCTTAATAAGCTAGTCAGGATCTATGTTGAGTTCGAAAATGGATGTCAAAGCATATTTTTTTATGGAGTTATGGCCCTTGATCTTGGCAGGGGATAGTGATGACACTGTCATCTTGTTGACAATGGTTTTTGAAAGTAAACTCTGCCCATGTTGGTTTTCAATGCAGTGCCATCTGATGGTTCAATGATGAGGGGCACAGAGTTCTGATTTTCAAACTCAACCTGTAGGCAGATAGATTCTCTGAATCCAAGCATGATAGTGTCACCTGTACGGTTTTTTAGCATTCCAACCCTTTTAGAGTGTAGTACTGCCCTCATCCTACATTTTCTATAACATGTTACAGGCATCAAATTCATATTATGCATGTCTTCTGGGGAAAAAAAAGGGGGGGAAGTAAATTTGACAAGGTAAAATATGAGATATTTTATCTCGTTCTGTTTTAAATTTTATACAGGATGAAGATTTACAAATCACTTATTTCTGTTTTTGCTGGCATTTTCCGTATCATCCCCAGTGTTTCGGTTAAGAAGTTCTTTGTGCTTGCATTGGCTAGTGAATGCACCATCATTTTACCATCTCGGAACACAAATGCTTCTCCACTGTAGCTTTTATTGTAGAGGGTGGATGCATTTTAAATGGATATTGAATGCAGAAGAACCCCAATGCAGATAACAAAACTATCAGCGGATCAATATAGCGATAAGTCTGGTATTATTCCATTTAATGCCTTTGAAGCTTGGCAGACTGACCGTCACTGATGGGCCACTCTCTGAATGAGTGTTTGTTTTTTCTCTCTATGCAGATCCATGAAAAGGAGGAGGATGAGATGAATGAGAAAAACGAGAAAGCGAGCTTTGTTGCCGAGGAGCCGCTTGTTACTGCTGACCAGGTGATAGTAAGCAAGATAGATGCTATATCCCAGGGCTAATACAGTACATGAATCCATGAGTTCTGAAAGTTAATACCTTTTTCTATGAAAAAATAAGTCATTGACTTTTGAGGTTCTGATTGGGTGTTTGTGAGCGGTTTCATATTGTCGTATTTCTAGGTTCTGAATTGTCAAGTTGCTGAATATCTGGAGATTTACCTGCGCTCTTAGAACTGATGTGCCAAAAACAGCACAAACCGTATTCTTTCACTGCATCTGTGTGTCTCGTGAAGCAATAAACATTTTGTGTTACTTTTTACTCAATCTGGGTGCTGTCCTACTGACTCTTTTCACACGTGGTCAACACAAAGTGACAAACATTGAATTAAAACTGTGATATCACAAAAAGTGTTTGATTTATTAATACATTATTTTTCAGAGAGTGGTGAACATATGATTGAAGCACAGGGAAAAGTTTCCTGTGAGATGCGCTCAGATATTGATCAGGCCGCATAAGTTTCAAAATGGGGGCAGGAATCATTGATTATCACATGCTGTCGCAAGCCACTTCGAACCAGCGAGTGCTTTTTCATTGGTGTGTATTTTATTGGTTCATGCAAATCAACGATCAACAGCATGCTGTAACTTTGACTACAAAGGGGTTCATAAAATGCCATTTCCCCTCATCAATAAAAGTTTCTGTGTGTATTTATGTGTTTTTATTGGTCTTCAGGTGATTGAGGAGATTGTAGAGATGATGGAAAATTCGCCAGACCCAGGAGAAACGGAGGAAGAGGAGGAAGAAGAGAGCGTGGACTCATGCGCGGCCCAGGGTAACGCCTCACTACTGGAGGAGATCAGAGTGCTGTCTCGGGCCTCCAACAACAACAGATCATATGAAGGTACAGTCAGCCCCGCCCCCTGAGACAGCCTCTGTGTGCTGATGGAATATACTGCAGTGTTTAATGAGCGAGGCTAGGCTGAAAAGGGCAGGAAGAGAGAGCCAGTCTATCCATCACTCTCTTTCACCATGGAGTCTGAGAAGTGGCGGCCAAAGACTTTCATGTCTGGAAAGGCTAGAATAGAAGCAAAAAACTTCACTTACTCTCTTAAAGCTTGTGAAATATGGCCAAAAGTAATAAATGTTTTTCATAACAATATGAATTTCTTAGGTGCCACTCAACCATTTTAGTCTAGTTTGTATTTTGAATACATATTTCACTTTTTCATTGTAAATTAATGTTCTTATATAGTACTGTGTATATGGTTCATTGGGAAAATGCAATGAGGAGAGGAGCACCAGGTGATATGTGGAGTATTGTATAATGATTCTGGTCAGAGATTTCAGTATATGTTATTTCCTGTCCAAATATTGAAAAATCTGCATTTGTGCTTCCCTCAGTATGTGCTTGTGCGTGATTTATCTCATGAAAATGAAGGTGGTTTGTGGCTTTCTTTGCTCTCATTTGCTGAAGGGCAGATTGCTCCATTACTTATAACAAGTATTGTTTGTCCATAATTGTATACCCGCATGATGAGTTAGGGATACCTTGGATCAGTGACTGCCACGCCGCATCCATAAAGATTTTTTTGCGAGCACTCTACTGGCCACACTTTTCAAATGCTTCGTTGTATACCTGGTGTAGGTCCTGTGTGTGGTAAGGTCAGGATGCCTGTCAATTTTGTTATGGGGGTCCAGGGATACACATCGACCAGTGGGCGACTGACTGTCTAATTCATTTATGTGAAGCTCTTATTAAACTATATATTATCACACATATCTCCACCCTACAGCTAACAAGTACAATAATTTGGCCCTTCCAACAAGTTGCACAATTGCTTATTTTAAGGTAATCCGGTCTTTGACTGCTTGCTTGCACATCTGGAGTTTTACTGCTGAAATATTCATGATTCATTTATCCTTCGTATTTTTTGGTTTTTACTCCAGAGAGACGATATTGGTGAAACCGTTGTTGAGCCCTTGTAACAAAAAACACAGTATGGTTTTCTGTTGCAAAGGCTCATTTGTTGAGATGGTCTGTGTGCCTCTAATTAGCGCACTTCCCCCAGCAGGATTAAGGCTGATGCCTGACTCGGTGTTGGAGGAGCTGCTCAGTCGGCTGGAGTCGGCCATTCGGCGATACTCGGAGGAGCTGGTGGAGCAGCTGGCCAGGAGAGATGAGCTGGAGTATGAAAAGGAGGTGAAGAACGCCTTCATCACGGCCCTGATGGAGGTTCAGAACAGGCAGAAGGAGCAGAGGGACGCTAGCAAGAGGCGGCGCCGCGACAAAGTTTCCAGTCCTCAGGGGCCCACAAAGACTGAGAACAACAGCTCCATGCCTGTGAAGGTCAGCGGCTAGTGTGCGTGTGTTTGTGTGTGTTTCAGTGTTTGTGTGTGTGTGTGTCTGTGTTTGTATGTTTCAGTGCAGCGGTCAAAAGTTTGGAATCACTTGTCTTTTAAGTAGGACTTGCTAAATGTTTTCATTTTAATTGTTTGTATAGCTGTGAAGTATATTAAACAAATGCAAAAATATCTTTTAACATGTTTTATTTTCGACACCAATAACAAAAAAGTTGAGACAGCATGTATACACTTTTTTTAATTGTGATGCAGTCGTAGTTTGCGTTTAATAATGCAACTCATGTATTCAGTGGAAGGCAGGTCTGGACTTCAGGCAGGTTAGTCTCACACTTGTAGTCTTTGACTAAGCCATGCTGTTGTTTGTCATGCTGATTGTGGCTTGGGGTTGTCTTGCTAAAAAAGCAGGGATGTCCCTGACAAAAATTTGGTCTAGATGACAACATATGTAGCTCCATATATATGTATGAATATTAACATTACTCCTGTTCACTGGAGACTAGAAGCCCGGCATACTTTTGCCAATGAAGATGCTTCTAGCATATCACCAATTTCATGGCCAACAATTGTTTGTAAAACCAAAGTTCTTGTCTATTATTGGCCATGTTTTCACTTTTTCTTGCGCTAAAAAGTTTTGCAAATGCAGTACATCTGGCCCTGAGTCTAAACACTTGGGAAATGTGTATTTGTTGAGAATTGGGACGCCCCTAACCTCGGTGTGTGCTTATCTAACAGCGCTTCAGCATGGAGGGTCTCTCCAGTATTCTGCAGGCTGGTATCAGGCAGACGTTCTGGACCTCAGGATCAGAAAAGCAGGTAAGAGTCCATCTGTGAGCACTTCTCAAGGCATGGGAGCTTAGGCCTGTACTGCACGGGATCTTTCACCAGGAATTTCAGATTAATTTACCATTAGTGCTTACGCTTTTAACCCTATGAACCCTGTATTATGTAAAGGGGTCCTAATCCCCACCCATGCTGAAACACAGTTTACTGTAATGCGGAAACCAACTTATCGTAAACAAGGACACATGACAACCAAAAGTCATGCGATCAAAGTCACGTGTTTGAAGGTGGGTTTTCTGGCATCTCAGTTTATTGCACATTCTCTATGCTCCCGTTAAACCGGCCAATAGGCATCAAAGGCTCCACTGCAAAAAAGACTACGGTAACAAGTACTTTAGTTTTCAAAGTAGACAGACCCGTTCTTATTTCTGTTCAGGATACCATTTACTGGTTTCCCGAGTTTTTCTGCTTGAAAAGTGATATAGTCTCATTTGCCAAATGACAAATCTTGAAATGAGTCCAACTCTCGCATTATTGGCAGTCCACTAATTTGACTCATCAAGTGGAGAATTAACAGAAATAAAATTAAGTATAAATATGATACTGAATTGTTTTGGCAGACATATTTTTGTGCTTTCATGAAATTCATGCCTATGTAGTCTAAAACAGCAGTCTTTAGCTGATACCATCTGCTTTATGTGTATTTTTTCCACAAAGCCTCATTGGAATGGAATAACAGACTACATGTCATAGCTCTAGGTAGAGTGCACCAAATCTCTTTCACTTTTACCATAGCCAGTATGTGCACCCGCTCTGAATGGCTCAGATTGGGTCAGGTAGTGATGTTACGTGGGATATTGAGGCTTCAGAGCGTGTTAGGCATTCACAAGCAATGACATACGAAGTTTCAGTTTTGGTAGAGTCACATAACTTCTTCATCTAAACTTTAGTGTCGGATGTTCGATTTAAGGAGGCAAAGCCCCAACACTCTTAAACATGTTTGTCTACATAAAAATCTATAGAACCCCCCCCTTCCTGCAGTGTCAGAAGCACTAAATCGCCTGTCACATGAACAGTTTTCATGCTAATTGAACCAAACAGAAATATTGTCTCCTTTGCCTCATAAAATCAAAGTTAACTGCGAATGGTGATAAAACGGCACTCGTATTGACATACATATTTATTGCAGGACGTTGTTGAACAAACATGGTTGTCAGAGAATGAAATCAAACACCCAAATTAAACTTTTCTTGTGCTCTCTGTTGAGTAAACAGGATCATGAAAAGATGACAGATGAACGCATAGTATTATGAATTATTTATGTACTAATAAGTGCACACAATAATGAAGATGAACATCCATAGCTGGAGATGGTAAACCTCTTATAGTGCACTTTTAATCTGAACATGATCATGAAAATATGACATACAACACATAATATTGTTCAGCATTTGTGGCGCATAAACTCGGCACTAATTCTTAGCGTCAACTGTGTAGTAGGGGTGTGCCTCATTCACTGTATCAAGTCTATAGCTTCAGCAATTCTGTAATGTCTGCTGACCACCTGACATCACTGTATTCCTTGAAGCTCCGAAGCTTCAAATTTTTTTGCAGCGCAATCAGGAAGAAGCAGCAGAAGCTTCACGGGGCTTCATTTACCCATCACAAGGGTCAGTTTATAATCTTTCTTTATTATCAGTAATCTGGGCGGTACGAAAGCCGCTAGCTAACAGCCAGACAAGCCATTTTAAGCTTTGACTTCAAGCCCAAAAACAAAAAACCAAAAAAAAAAAAAAAAAACAGGCCTTATACGAGCCCCGAAATCGGTACTGAGCAACAGCTGCCACTCTGGCCATGAGTGGCATTATTTGAGCAAACTGACCAATCACAGGTTTTCCTCAATCTGCGGCCCTGTTGGGCTGTGTTGTCTGCTGGGTTTTGTCATTTCCTTTCAATCAGCAGCCAATTTGGTCCTTGAAGACGAGGGGCGCAGACTCTACAGCAGCAACTTAAATTATTCCCTCAAATGCAGGAGCGCATTAGAAACCAGTACCCACTGCCACTGTTCAGGGTGCATTTTCTACCACAAGAATGCAGTACTCTCTTTCGGAGAGATAGAATGCCACTTTTTTTGTTCAAATTTTTCGTCCCATCCTTCCTTACACCTGGCCCAGAAAAAGACTGAGGCCCTCCATCATTGAGCAGATTTCAATCTGTTAATAGAATAGGAATGAGGAATTTTCACGGAGATATTTCGAGCAATCAACCATCCTTTGCAGGAGTCATGTTTTCCTGAATGCCTGATGTATCAAAGGTTACCCTTGGAAAGTACCTCCCCCATCAGGATTGGAAGTTTGAAAGCACAAGGATGTTCCATTTCACAAACTGACATTACTTCACCTCTTTGTCTCACTTCTTTTCCGCGTCTCTTTGATGGGTGCAGCTACTAGCAAGATAAAGGAAGGATGTAAAAAATAAGGAATTTGAATGGGCCCGTTTGGCATATACTGCGGAGAGGGGAGTGCTGTTTTGCTGTTATTGATAGAGAATTTAAAGGAACACAATGCAGAAACAAAATAGAAAATGATATGTTCACCTGGCATTAGGGTTTGTCAAATGCAGCCTCTGTATTCAAACCTGTGGAACTTGAGGCCTATTTGAAATTCTAGTGGAGATTCGAGAGTTTCCAAAGATCCCAAACATGTTTTGCTGAATTACAGAGAAATTTGTTTAAAATTATGTACAATGATGTACAAAAATTATGCATTTTTCATTTTCTGTAAATGTCCATTTGGTGACATTTGTCATTCCTTCACTCGTAGACACCTATTTCAATGACCCATAACCCCTAGTGGTCACAAATATTGATCAAATTTGATGAAACTTTGCATACAACATCTGAAGGACATAAACTACTTAGGTATTTCATTTCAGCCTTGCACCCCACTTCCAAATGGTTGTGGCAGGTTGGCAGATCAGTTGAGTGCCGGTTTTATTTGAATATTTAGTATGGACTTCTCTTAATGGGTCGCACTTCTTTTCCAGTATTTAAATACCGTGATCCCATATGCGGAGAAGGGGACCCCTCCTTCAGTGGAAGACCTTCAGATGCTGACAACAAGTAAGACTGTTAACCCTTTGAAAAGTGGGCTCATCGAAGTTTGAAAGATACTGTCAAAAGTCAGTGTTCTGGAACACCATTGCTTTTCAGTTACAATATAGATTGTTACATCAGCACTGGAATGTTCAGTTGAGAGCATTTTATTAACATCTGTGTGATCTCACCCCCTCTGCAATATGCATATTGCTCCTCAAACTGTCGGTCTCACGAACAGGCACACATTTGACTCTCAGCTCTCAGCTGTGATGATTCAGCTTAACTTTGAAGTATTTTTTCTTCACAGCAGTTTCAGGAGTTATTTCTGGTGACTTGGGCAAAAAAAGCAATACTTGCATTTAAGAGTGAGTTAAGGACACATTGATTGAATTGGGTCAGGGATTCAAAGCAGAGTGCTCACTCGAAACCCACCCAGAGACGATTTAGTCTGTAAATATTTTGCGGTCTCCAAAAAAAAAAAAAAAAAAAAAAAAAAAAACATCTTCCTATAACATACAAAGAATTGTGAACCTTGTATTTTGTAGACACTGATATAAGTGCATTCTTTTATTGCTGATAAAGTCACCACTATAACCATCATAAAACTGAATTGAAGTGATGTAACATATTCCACTGATTTGCATATAAACTCCTCTCAGCTGGTCTGCCCTCTTGATTTATTTTTGACAGTTCTTTATGCAATGAAGGAAGACAGCGAGAAAGTTCCCATCTTACTAACTGACTACATCTTGAAAGGTAAAGTACCACAATCTAACTCAGTTGTTGGAATCCAGTTTTCATGGCCATGGCAATGATTATAACTGATCAGGAAAAACAGAATTATTTATGATTATGATGGATGGTAACAACACAAGGATGTGAAAGAAGTAAGAAATTGATGATAAGAATGATGTGGTTGTGAGACTGAATGTGATAATGGTTGTTATGATAATGATACTAATTTAGGGGCGATGAAAAAGGACTATGACGATGATCATCGTGACAGTGAAGAAGAAGATGATGATAATATATTTGTCAATTGTGTTCATGATATTCTTGTTGATTATCATGATGATAAATTTGTTTATGGTATTCATATGTTGATGATGATTATGATGATGATAGATTTGTTAATGGTGTTCTTGATGATAGATTTGTTAATGGCGGCCATATTGTTGTTGATGATGATGACATTAGATTTGTTAACAGTGTTCTTAATGTTAGTGATGATAGATTTATTAATGGTGTTCATGTTGTTGTTGTTGTTGTTGTTGTTGTTGTTGTTGTTGTTGTTGTTGTTGTTGATGATGATGATGATGATGATGATGATGATGACGATAGATTTGTTGATCGTGTTCACGATGTTGTTGATAATGATGATGTTGATGGAGATGATGGTGATGATGAATGATGATGATAGATTTGTTAAGGCGAGACACGGCAGGCAAAAACATCGATTTTTCATGCAGTGGTCAATTTTGAGATTTTGGACTAGTTTACTCCTTGAATATGTATTCTTTCAAACTGCTGTAAAGAAAACATTAAAATTATACATTTAGACGTTTATTTTATTAAATTTTGTCTACTTGCGGCAGTGAGTTTCTTTTCCGAATTTACCAAAAAGCATTCCAACGCAGCAAACAGTACTTCACCTCTTCCTGGAGTCTGTCATGACTGGTACCGTTGTAAAGCTCTGATTCTCTTGCACAACGCTGTGTAATCCAAATAAGGCCATTTCCTTTCTATCAGTAACCAATTGTGAAAGTTCATAGGGGGATTTAAAGCTAATAACGAAACATCATTGGCTATTGATGGCTTCTGCTAATGTGATTCGCTCAGATGCATCACTTGGTGTGCTCTGACACTTTCGTCTTTAGCTTGCTGCGGAACCTTGAATCGAAGTTGCCTCAATGCCAAACAACCCAATGGATCACACAAAAAACCCTTGCGAAGCACGTCTGAACGCAGGGCTCTGAACTTTTACGCATTCGGCTTCAGTTTCATGTTCCCGTGCTGTAGTCAGAAATTATTCAATTAGCGCGTTTGTAAGAGGTTCTCAGGTGGAATAGACCGATCCAGAGTACAGCCCACCCCGGCCTATCCAGCCAATGAGATCCAGGGCTGCAGTCACGTGACCGCACCCAGCCTGCGCTCGCCACAACCTCGGACAAACAAATACTTATCCGAACTGCTTTCTCTATTGGGAAGAGTACATTCGCGCTTTGTTTTCGCATTTTTGTAATTATAAAATCTCACAATGGCAAAGCGGTGTTGTTACGGTGAGTGTAAATCGGACACGAGATACCCAGACAGGGTCGTAAACACTACTTTCGGGAGGGAGAGGGCTGGATATGGCAATTTATTTGCTAATAATTACTCATTATTCTGAAAGCTCAACTCGCTTTGTTTACGAACAATAACGCCTCTTGATGGCTTTGCACTGGGCCATAAAAGGGTCAAGAGGCTGCAAGTTTTCATTCAAACAGAGCAGAAACACACCTGATACGATTAATGCAGGCTTCACACAGAACTCCGTTTCAATCAAAGACTGTCTTGGGCAATAACACTTGGGTGCTCCGGAAAAGGTTTATGATCTTATCACACCATATGTAAATTGAATGCTACGTACCCTGCTTTGCAAGAGCACTGGCCGTGAACAATGCTTCTCTGTTCCTTGTCGATCGTTATTATCAATGAATGTGGCCTCTGGGACTTCAGCATTGAGCGATAGCATTTGCATTTCGCTTCAACTTCACGGGCGTTTATAACAGAAAATGACACTTCGTGAATATACCCAGATAAAAATAATTATAACCCTTGTCTTTTGCTTTTTTTTGCGATGCGATCCGATTTTTAAAAACTCGAGATTGATGTTTTCAGGAAGCGCTTCCAATAAGGTTATAAGGGACGTTGGCGCCATCTTCAGCAAAGCTTGACCTAGGTCCGGCCGTTGCTATGCGTAGTTAGGGGGTGGGCGGAGCTATGGATCGGTCTATTGAAGTCCTTGTGCATTGAAGTTTATCAGTTTCACATGCATTACGGTGGATTTCGCCATTAGTAATATGGAAATCAATTATGATTCCAGACTTCTCACACTTTTCTTCACTCAAGAGTTGGAAGCAATGGAATTGCATAGAAATGTTTCAAATGGTCTTATTTCATTTGAACAATTTGAACGATCGTGAAACACACACACTGCGTTGATTGAATAATTACTGACTACAGCACGGGAACGTGAATGAAGCACTAAATCTCATGGCGAATGCTTGAGAGTTGAGAGCCCTGTGAACGTAAGCTGTCGATGGGAAACCGGGGGGTCATGATGATGATGACAGTGTCACCGGTGACTGTGCAACCCAGCAGTGGCTGATAGTCCATGTCGCACGTCTCAATGAATTGATCAATGATCTTTTTTGTCCTAATTGTGCTGCGCCGGGTCAGACAATAAACAATGATCCAAAAAATCATGGGTTCTGCAGCAGTTTATTGCTCAAGTGCAGTAATTGCAAAGGGGACACTAGCGCTCACAGACGAAGCGTCTTTACATCTAGGCGATTGCAGAGTGAGAGTAGAAGTGATGTCGCATTTGACGTGAGTTTTGTCTGCAAGTTTGTACAGTGTAGGCCAATATGTTTATTAGTTGGATAACTACAGTTGTAGGCCTTAGATGCCTGTCATGTTATTAAATGATCAATTTTCATGAACTTAAAATATACCACATTACTATTAATAAGGGCCTGAACATTTGTTCTGTTTGTGAGCAATTGTTTCCAATAGAAATACATTAAATTCCCCAATGTAAATCTTTGAATGCCGTTTTCTCAAAATGAGTTTTTTGTCATACTCCAAGTCGAACTTCTCCACCTCTGTAGCACCTATGTATACCAAACTTTCTAGTTATACACTTAGCTATATTCTGAAGATTTTTACAGAGGGATTTGTTAATATATCATCCCTAACCTGATTTATGAGACATTTTTTTCCCAAAAATATGGCGAAAATCAATTTTTTAAGGCTATGGACAGCATATTTTGATTTTCTCAGTAATAAAAGCAGATATCCTTAAATTCCTCAGTCATTGTTTTTTCATCTTAAATGTAAACAAAATGAAAAAAGAATTTCGCACCTGGCTTTATCGGATGTTTAGATTTATGTTCCTAAAATATATGCAAATTAGCGCATATTTTATGAGATAATGCCTTATTTGCATATTTGCATATTTTTTTAAAATTGCATAAAAATTTCAAAAACTTGTAATACATATATTTTCATACTATTGCAAGTAATCAACTGAGGAAGTTTCATGATGATATCTATTATTTAATAATTTTACCCTATTCACCTGTAGTGTCTCGCCTTAAGTGTTCTTAATGTTAGTGATGATGATGATAGATGTGTTAATGGCATTCATGATGGTGTTGTTGATGATGATGGTGATGATGACAGATTTGTTGATGGTGTTCATGATGTTGTTGATGATGATGATGATGATGATGATGATGATGATGATGATGATGATGGTAGATCTGTGAATGGTGTTCATGATGTTGTTGATGATAAATTTGTTAATGGTGTTCATGATATTGTTGATGACGATGATGATGGTAGATTTGTTGAAAATGTTCTTGATGTTGGTGATGATGATGATAGATTTGTTAATGGTGTTCATAATGTTGTTGATGATGATGAGAGATTTGTTGATAATGTTCATGATGTTGATGATGATGAGAGAGTTGTTGATAATGTTCTTGATGTTGTTGATGATGATGATGGTAGATTTGTTAAAAGTGTTCTTGATGTTGATGATGAAGATGAGAGATTTGTTGATAATGTTCATGATGTTGTTGATGATGATGGTAGATTTGTTAAGTGTTCTTGATGTTGATGATGATGATGAGAGATTTGTTGATAATGTTCATGATGTTGATGATGACGATGAGAGATTTGTTAATGGCGTTCATGATGTTGTTGATGATGATGGTAGATTTGTTAAAAGTGTTCTTGATGTTGATGATGATGATGAGAGATTTGTTGATAATGTTCATTATGTTCTTGATGTTGATGATGATGAGAGATTTGTTGATAATGTTCATGATGTTGTTGTTGATGACGATGAGAGATTTGTTAATGGCGTTCATGATGTTGATGATGATGATGAGAGATTTGTTGATAATGTTCATGATGATGATGATGGTAGATTTGTTAAAAGTGTTCTTGATGTTGATGATGATGATGAGAGATTTGTTGATAATGTTCATGATGTTGTTGATGATGACGATGAGATTTGTCAATGGCGTTCATGATGTTGATGATGATGATGAGATTTGTTGATAATGTTCATTATGTTGTTGATGATGATGATGAGAGATTTGTTAATTTTCATTATGTTGATGATGATAATGATGATGGTGATGATGGTAGATTTGTTAAAAGTGTTCTTGATGTTGATGATGATGAGAGATTTGTTGATAATGTTCATGATGTTGTTGATGACGATGAGAGATTTGTTAATGGCGTTCATGATGTTGATGATGATGATGATGATGATGATGATGATGATGATGATGATGATGAGAGATTTGTTGATAATGTTCATGATGTTGATGATGATGATGATGGTGATGATGGTAGATTTGTTAAAAGTGTTCTTGATGTTCATGATGTTGTTGATGATGACGATGAGAGATTTGTTAATGGCGTTCATGATGTTGTTGATTATGATGATGAGAGATTTGTTGATAATGTTCATGATGTTGTTGATGATGATGATGAGAGATTTGTTGATAATGTGCATGATGTTGTTGATGATGATGACGGTGGTTTGTTGATAATGTTCATGATGTTGTTGATGATGATGACGGTGGTTTGTTGATAATGTTCATGATGTTGTTGATGATGATGATGGTGGTGATGGTAGATTTATGAAAGGTGTTCATGATGTTGTTGATGATGATAATAAATTTGTTAATGGTGGCCATAATGTTTTTTGATGATGATGATGATGATGATGATGATGATGATGATGATGATGATGATGATAGATTTTGAAAGGAGATCATTAGTGATGATAACGATGACGCCTCTGTTTTTCAGTGTTGTGTCCCACCTAAAGATGTGTTCAGATCACTAAAGAGAAGCTGAGAGACCGTCCCCATCAGTCCCCATCTTCATCTCCAGTCCCGGCTGCATGCGAGCCCATCTATGACTAAAGATATCTAACCATCTTCCCATGCACATCCAGACCCTCAGTATATCTCTCTGCTACAATGGTCTGGGTATGCCTGCAAATACAGGGCCACAATAGCACTGCCTTCTCACAAAAGTCAACTTTATCGACATGTATCCAGTTATACGCACTCGCAATGTTCAAACCCCAAGACACTTATGCAGTTATCCTTGACACTTATCGGGGCTTTTGACAGTTGATCAGAAGCTTGTATTTTACTGGTATTATGGTTAATATTACTGGTTTCTCATTCTGGGATTGTGACCTCTTTAAACAAGTAATAACAAGAAGTAACCAAGTCATTAAAAAAGAAAGTTTTGGTCCCAGACATGCATCCTACCTATGGGTAAGATTAGCAATTTCATCACTTCCGCTCTAACATAATGTCATATGGTAGCAACAGCCCATGGATCGGTACGGACGAAAATGCAAAATGGTATCCGTTAGCTTGATAGGCATGGTGTTATTCTTTTCAAAGGAGCCAAGGCTCATTATTCGAGTTGAAAATGCACTCAGATCTTGAGAAATGATGAAGATACAACACCACTGGGAACTCAACATTGAAAGCACAAGTGCAAGCGAGTATGAGGGATAGAAGTTAATGTTATCTTCAGTTTCTCCTCGCATACGGCGTTCTACATAGCAAGCAGTTCTGTTTATTGCCAATAAGGTGCATCTCCATGGTGATAATTGGATCATGACGTCACACTAATCTTCCCCATGGGCTTCCCTGCCACCCCCCATTTAGATCTATCAGAGATCTGTTTTTCCAAGATCTGATCGCTTGGTGATGTTTGTGAGCCAGTTCCATTTCTTTCATGTAAACTCAGGAGAGCTCAGCCTATTGTCCGAATGGCAGGCAGCTAATTGCCTATGTACTCAGAACTCAATTTCATTTTAGTTTTATAGTGCTTTTACAAAAAAAAGTGACACATAGACTGTTTACTGAGTTACATAAGGACAGACAACCTGCCTAAATCCCTGAAAAAGAAAAAAGGCGAAAAAACTCCCTAATTAGAAGAAATTTCATGAGATAGTTAAGTAGGGCCCATCCTCATCTGACCAGCAACATGATTGGTAATCAATATGTGTCTACAAGCCCATTCCAGTTATTCCGGTTGGTTCAGCAGGTCACAGCAGTGGAGGTCCAGAAATATAGTAAAATACCAGTAAAACCAGCATAAAAATAGTAAAAATGATATACTGATGCAAGGGGCATTGTGGGGCATCTGCAGTTCCATGATATGGCCAGATATCTAGTATTGGACTGTATGGAGCTGGTCCTGACAGATGACAAGACCACTAAACCAGTGGTTCTTGCTCGAAAGGTTTGAGAAGCTCTGCTTAGTGAGCAACTGACTAATTACACAGTTATTACTTGGTTAAGGCACTACAAACCTAAGTTTAGCCATAACTATTATGTGCTCAAAGCTATTGTGATTTTTTTTCCTGATTTTCTTCTGTGTTGCAAAACC
Source organism: Gymnothorax javanicus (assembly GCA_029692085.1). NCBI lineage: Eukaryota > Metazoa > Chordata > Actinopteri > Anguilliformes > Muraenidae > Gymnothorax > Gymnothorax javanicus. The sequence continues at coordinate 55,324,989 of CM056195.1, forward strand.
ATGCGATGACATACATTGTGTTTTAGCATAAAAATGTTTCAAGTCCCGAATATGTGCATGTACATTGCTGTATAATCCCTTGAAGTTTGCCATGCTACACACATAGCTCCTGTAATTGACCAATAACGCAGTAAATGAGAAGTTTGAATCTCATTCAGTTAGTCTGCTGCATGTCAACAAGTAGGCCGCTGCCTGCTGCAAACTGTATATACTTGCCTTGAAATGACCATAACACGAACTTGAGTCTTATCTCATGATAGTTCACGGAAAAAAAAAAAAAAAAAACGATTCTGCAAAAACAATAGCAAGATGTCCTAACAATTTAGCATGCTAGTGCAGGCACTTTCTTCACTGCTATCTCTCAATAAAACAGTAATAAATTCTCTCTGCAGTTATGGTACTGAAATGACAGTGGTAAAGGTCGGTGCACTTCACTGATTATGAATGTTACTGCTGTTGAAGCTTGTATCAATACGTTGAAGTTAGTTTGAGTAAGACCAGGGTCACATACAAATCTTTTGCCTCAGTAGTCCATCACTGTTTATGGAACCTTTAGACCTTTAGAGGACAACACAATAGTGTCAGTCATCATGATGGTAGCTAGTGGTGCATACAGGTGGCATGTAAATAACTTTATATCATATCCTTGTCCCCACGAGGCCTTTGAAGCTTGCTTGTAAATCACAAAATTTGAATCATCACTGAATTGCTTACCACTGTTAGGTGACACATTTAGGAAATAAATTTTGATTCAGAAGCCATATTTAACAAAATATCCTCCATAAAAAAAAAAGAAAATAATAATAATGCAATATGCATTTCTCAGGTGCCAATACCATGTCTAGATGTATGTAGCTCACTAACAGGCCACCCCAAATGCTAACGCAAGCAAAGCACAGGGTCTCTTTTACAGTATCCTCAAAATTGAAGTCACACGTGTTCTTGGGCTTTTCTGGGGGGAAAATGAAGGTGTGTTCTGCTGTTTGTCCCACAAATCCCAATTTTTAATAAAATATTCATACCATTAAATTGTCTGTGTTGCTGCTTTATTCTTTACAACAACGGTGAAAGGTTTGCGATTAAAGAAAGAAAGTGCTTACATTGACAACTAATATAATTTCAGTGTATTTTGTAGGCTATTCATAAATAATTCAGCATTCAAATTCGGCTATGATTACCCAAACTGCATACAGCCTTCAGCAGTACAGAAAATGCAACATTTTTTGCACTCTTCACTCAACAAAGAATATGAGAAGGTGAAATGTCACTAGCGAAACGATAAACAGTCTGGGTCAAAGAAAAACAGGAAGATGTTTACTAGAAGTCAAGTCATATAGTCATATCATAATGTCACTGAACAGATGTCGAAGGTTATTTGACATTGTAATGGCCGTTTCCAAAATTAAAATTAATTTTGTGATTTCGTGCCACATCCTGTTTTTTTTTCCTATTTGGCAGTAATGAAAGAGTACACCAAAATACTCCCAACATACGAATTTTATATTAACATGAAAATATGCTGACGGTTCTGTACTCACATTTAATTGATGTCTCAGCCGGGCTCCTGCACATGGCCAGGGAAACCAACATTGGAAAGTCAGTATCGATGCCGACTCGCTGTCAGAGGACTTTACCATGCACTCCCTACTCTGCATTAGTTGGATTAGGACGGACTACAGCATGGCAGTCCCTTCGTGAAAAGGGTGAAGAGTTAGAGCGGGAATGGTGCGGGTCCAGTGCGTGATTTGGGGTTGATATTCAACATTTGACTACTGTGTATCCAGAGGTACTGGCCCTCATTTATCAAACGTGCGCACAACAAAAAAAATGGGTGTGCTCCAAATCTCCCGCAAGGATCGGCATTTATCAATCTGAACGTGAGCGAACGGTCGCAAAAATCCCACGCCAGGTCTGACCAGGTGTACGTTCGTCGTACAACATGCAGGAACGAGTGCAGCTGTCTAAATGATTAATAAACCATATGTAGCGATTTGGACGTCATGCTGTTGTTGCTTTTATTAGTAAAATGAATAAATAGGCTAAATAAATAAATAAGACACCTGTGTTGAGAAATTAAACTTATATTTTGAGAGAACCTGCTTCTCAGGTCAGACGGCTGACAATTACAATCAATTTGATTCAGCGCAATGCGTGGCTTGGCAGATACGCAGTGTGGTATGTCAGATGCTCATCAAGTCAGATATAGGCCTACTGAACAACAAAAGAAACGCAACTTAATTAAAGGCAGACTGGAAAATAAGTTTGCGCGTAATTATTTTAGAAAATCAAATTTATTACTAGTGCGTGCACATTTACACTCGTTTCATCAAACTATTCTTTATTTTGCCTTCACTTTGACTGAGAAACCAAAAGAGTACATTTACTAACAAGTTAACTACCGTGATCACATTTTGACAATGGCAGATCTTCTATTGTTAGAGGTATGCACTTTTGTCCGACGTGAGAGGAACTTTCGGCACAGAGAAGATCTCCTCCGGGAACGTGACGAGTGGCAGCTCGTTTTGTGTGGCACCCAATAAAATGTCATGGAGTAATACTAATAAAAGTACAATGAAGAGTGATCTCTGCAGACTGTATTTACCCTCAAGCAGCTCCGATCGAGGCGGCGGGGACTCATCCGTGTCCCCACCGCCTCGTATTCCCACGATGGAGGGGGGAGCCTGCATAGACTGTATAAAAAGATTGACGAAGCAACCGTGACGTCACCCATTGGTTTTAGCATACCATAAAGGAAGCCTCGATTTTGGCAATTTGAATTGCGCCATGTTGTCATTTTGAAACCGGATGTGATTTCTATTGGACGAGAGCGAGAATCAAGATCCGGGGAGGGACGTGAGAAGTGGATCTGACCATAGACATAATATACGTAGATGCCTCATTACCTGCTGGAGCGTAATCCAGCGTCGCCGCCATATTGGATGGGTCTCCTCACTCTAGGCTAGCACCAGAGCCAATCGAAGTAAACGCAAAGAGAGCAACTATGCCCGTATTTTGTGCAGCCTACGGTTGCAATAACCGGCGCAGTATTGAAAGCAGATCACGTGGGATTACCTTTCACAAGTAAGATTGAACAATAATTTTGGGTATTGTATGCGTGTGTCTCGCTGACAGTACCAGTACACCCGTGCCATAATGTTCGCCGTATGGCAATTGGTCGGAACTACTTTCAAGTCGGACATTTCCGTGCAACATTATCCAGCTGCAGCCCCGGAGCAGAAGCCCCTGACGTGACACAAGCATGGACACAAGCCCCTGGCTTGAAAGAAGTGCCCCTGGCGTGACGGAAGTGAAATAATGGCTATTCATTGTTTTTATTCACTTAGCTAGCTGGCTAGCTAGGCTAGCTAGCTATTTCGCTAGCTTAGCTAGTGATATTTATTGAATAGTCATGCTAGCTAGCTTGCTGAATAACAGTAAGTGACGGTAAACTAACCATTTACTATTTCTATCGGTTTAGCTATGTGCACAAGATGCAATTAACTCACAAGCTGGCTAGCCAGGTGGTTTGCTAGCGTAAATATCACTAGCTAGGCTAGCGAAATAGCTAAGTGAATAATGCTGCATTCGGTAACACTAGTAAACACGAGTCGTGTCGTGAATTAAAGTGGCAGGTACGAGGAAGGGTCATTCGGACAGTGAGGTCAAAAGAACGGAATTCACCAGTCTTGTCTCGAAAACACGGCTCGTGGGACGCGTTACCGAATGCAGCATTAAAACAGTGAATATAGGTTACGGTGCGAGTGTTTGTAGGGGATTGGAAATGGCGCATATAATACATATTTTACAGTGCTCGTGTTTGTAGCGTCTGAAGAATTTCGGAACTTGTTGGGCCTACCTTAATACATTTATTAATATGCCATACCATATGTCTGTATTATGCTCTTTAACAAAGACAAAGTATTTCAACAAGAAAGCATGTATTTTTAATGTGTGACAGCGTCCTGTATCATTACTACATCTCTGTCGTTTGTAACAAACCAAACCATGTGAAAATCGGGTAAAATTTCTGGGAGTTATGATTATTGGAGTTGGGCATACACCTTCCTCCGTGGAAATAAAGGCGTCTACCTATATTATGTCCATAGATCTGACCATATCGGACGAGGACCAGAGGATAGCCACGCCTCTAAAGCATATTCTGGCTTTATCCTTTATTCTAATCTACTTGGGACCAAAATTTACAAAAATGAACATCATGATATATCGAAGGAGACTTGAAACTTGCTATAGCTACCATAAGATAATGTGAAAAATTATTATTTAAATGAAAAATCAGGTGGGAAAGTAGGGTCATTTTCTCATAGACTTCTATAACATTGAACTTCTTTCTGCAACCACCGACGTCGCCATCTGCTGGCCATTAAATAGAATGCCATTTTACGGTACTTCCGCATGGGCTTCTTTTTTCAGACCAGAGTGCCGCGTCCATCTTTTTATACAGTCTATGGCAGCAACCCGTTTTTTTGATGGCGATCTTAAAATCGGACCACTTTTTCTTAACTACATGTAAAGCATTTGGATTGTCAGTTATGTAGGCTATACAACATGAAATATCATGTATCTATAAATTGAATTTATTAATGAATTAAATCAAACCTCTGCTGCACTCCGGTTTTCCACCCCAGCAGTGCTTACCGCAGCAGCAATAGTTTTCCAAACTGCAGCCTTCTGGGCTCCCTTTATGCCACTCTTAAGGCTTCCAAATAAAATGATTTTGTTCTTCTCCACCTCGGACGTGATAATTTATATTTCCTCCTCAGTGAAGTGCTTTCTTCTTTGCCGTCTTTCGAGCGTCATATCATAAAGTGGGCAGGACTATGCCTCCCGGAGCATGAATTTATAGGGGCGTGTCATGTAAATTACGATGGTTTCAGCCGCCAGATTTATCAACGCCACGCCAGTTCTACACCGAAATCAGCGACGTACACACTTTTAGTAAATCAGACGTGACACCTGGCGAACGCTGATATTTACACCAGAATCTACACCAGATCCTACGCAAGTTTGATAAATGAGGGCCAATATGAGTATATTCAATATACCTATACCTATGGTATATATATTGGTATATATTCAATATACCAATATACCTATATCTATATACCAATATACCTATTATACCTGAATATACCTATTCCCAAAAAGGGCGACTTGACGCTGGCTCTGAACTATCGAGGCATCTCTCTAACGCCGATCGCTGCCAAAATCTACAACAAGCTTCTTCTGAATCGTCTTGTGCCTGCCGTGGATCCCCTGCTGCGCAACAACCAAAATGGCTTCAGGAGAGGGCGGTCAACCATCTCTCAAATATTGTCCTTGTGTCGTATAATAGAAGAAATGAAGGGGCTTAACAAAGACTTCACAATCTGCCTTGTAGACTTCCGGAAGGCATTTGATTCCATCAATCGGGAAGCCATGTTTAATATCCTACCTCTTTAAGGCATCCCACAACCTATTATTGCAGCCATTAAAGCAGTCTACACTAACGCCAAGGCTACAGTCATAACGGCTGATGGCGAGACAGCATTCTTTGACATCGAAGCGGGAGTCCTACAAGGGGACACACTAGCCCCATTTCTGTGCATTATTGTGCTGGACTATGTTCTACGCCTCTCCTTAGAAACAATCAACGACAAAGGCCTACAACTCCATCCTAGACGTAGCAGGAGGCAGCCTGCTAAATATATAACTGATCTTGACTTTGCCGATGACATCGCCTTAATATCAGATCTTGTCCTAAATGCAGAATCGCTTCTTCAGTCGCTGGAAAAGGCAGCAAGCCTGGTAGGACTTCACTGTAACGAAAGTAAAACCGAATTCATCTCAACAACCCCGAACTGTAGTCTGCGTTCATCCGCTGACAACAGCATCACCCAAGTTGAAGGCTTCAAATATGAGCCCCTAAGAACCATACTGGGCCATCCCGCACTTTTGGCGAAAATCAGTTGAGGTTGTGAGCATGTGCAGAAAACTGAGATCTACATTTCCTAAATTGGCAAACCCAGTCTTCCACCATGGATTGTTAATACAAGCAAATGTCTTCTCTGCCCCATACATATGCACTGCACTGCCTTAGCCATAATAGGCCATCCCCCAACCTCCCCATAATTCATTGTAAACATGGAGGCTAGGTATCTCACTGATGAGGAATTGCATCCTATGATTGACGATGATGGTGAAGTGGAAGATGACGGAGACCCAGAGTTTGTCCCAAATGAATCAGAAGATGATGGTTCCTCTTCAGGAGGAGGTAGGTTTCACTTTAAATGATGATTATGCGTCCAAAACCTGTACAAAAAGTGCATGTGCATAATTTCACATATCTTGACTTTGTAGCATATGTAGTGTTTTTGTTGCCAATTGCTCTAGATGACACAGGAGGCTGGCAACTTTGAGTCCCATTTTCTCAAAAGTACCCCAACATGGGTTGGCCCGGTATGGTTCTTAGGGGCTCATATCTTGGTTCATACATAATGGACTCCGAAAAAGACATGAAGTCCTGCAAAGCCCTGGCATGGGCAGCGTGCAACATGCTCAACAAGATTTGGCATTCGACCCTCGCCAATGAAACCAAAATATGTATATTCAACGCGCTGATAGAGCCGATTTTACTCTATGGCTCAGAGACGTGGACTCTAACCACACGTCAACAGAAACAACTAGATGGTACATATACCAACCTGCCCAGACGTGTACAAAACATCCACTGGTCCGAGCATGCCACTCTGGAGCGCATTTACGGGGATATTCCACCTCTTTCACAGAGGCTTGCCAAGCGAAGACTCACGTTTGCTGGACATTGCCATCGCGCCGCTGGGGAAGTGATACAATCCCTGCTGCTGTGGAGGCCCAGCGGCCCTGTCCAGTACAGAGGACTCACATTCCCGGAGGTCATATCGAGGGATTCGGGAATCGAAAGGGAGGACCTCGAGACTGCCATGAATGACCGAACAGTGTGGCGGCGAGTTGTACAGTGTGCCCCGGCCCCCAGGGTCGCCAGATGATGATGACTGAATATGAGGATGGAGAAGGGCAGTCACTCATTCAGGGTCAATCTCCCCTTCGGCCATTTTGAGATTCTTCATATCTGTCCAGAGGAAGGAGCAAGATGTGGTTAATTTCCCGCTCCAAAACCATTTATATGTATATTATACATCATATTTGCCACTGATTTTTCAACTGTGTTTTTTTTTCTTCCAGGGAATGGCTGGAAACAGATTTTTTTAATCCTGCCAGACTTGAACTATGACGCTGGACTTCCTTCAGTGCTCACGTTTTGAGGAAAAAATTTATTTATTTTTTTCTCTCTGATTTTATTTTATTTTATTGCTTAAAGTTGACCCAACTCAATTTAATGGTTGTATGGTGTAAATATCAGCAAGTGGTGTGGATGGACTTAATATTATATATTTATAATATATATATATATATATATATATATATATATATATATATATGTAATAACTAGCTTGTAAGAAAACATAGCTACTTCAATGTGAGACAGTGACATTAGGTACAGGTACTGCCTGGAATATATACTACTTCTATTATACGACTAAAGGAACAGACTTCCACGAAAATCTTAACATACATGCCTGCAGCTTGGTACACACTTCAACTATTGTCCTGTATCTAAAACCTCCCCTTGCCAATTCATAATGATCATGAGAAACCGCATTTTACAGCCTGTTTTTGATTCGGAAATCCATGATCTATTTATTAAACAGCTCCTGAACCCGCATCACACACCAAACAGTGCCAAGAAATCCCGATTAGCCCATTGCTGCGATCAACGCTTAAAAGAAGTTGATAAAGGTGAACTCACCTGGTTGAAAAAACCAGATGGCCAATGATCATAAGGTTTCAACAAGCTCACGGGAACTTATGCATATGCTTGTACAAGGTACTTTCTTATAACTCTAAAAATCAGTATGCCCTGACAGTCACAGGGCAGGACACCCACACCTAACCCTGACAGTCACAGTGCAGGACACTTACAATACCAGCGTGGATAAAGGTTCCACTCTCGCCAACGCGCCGATGGCCGTGTGTCAGCCAAAAGTCAGGTGGATGTGCCCTGCTCACTGAACCGAGAAGTAGAGTGAGTGAGAAGGCATGTTGGCCGGCCGTTTCACACATAGGCCTATCTTAGTGTAAATGCCCGTCGCAAAGAAGTCCAAATAAGTTCAGCGTCGAAATTTTTTCGTTGGACAACACGACGTTCATTCGTATATTTGTAGCTAGTAGCCTATAGTGTAAACGCCTGAAGTAATTTTTGCCACAGATTTTCTTTCGCGCAGTTGGCGATATATTTATTTCCAGGAAAGTTAATGTCTGCAAATTCATGTATTTTTGTCATAATATTTTTGCCGTAATATTTGCCGATTGCCACAGCAAATTATCGACATAGCAAGATTTAAAATGTTGGGCATCCAACGAGAAATTATAAATGTATTAATAAATATTTTATGACAATAAATGCATAAGTTGTCATCCATAAGGAAAGCATTTCTACTTCATGACTACTCCTACTTCTAACTGCCTCTTATAGAGTTAGATATTTTAAAACTCTAATGACAAAAACATTGATTGACTTGTAAACATGTCGTATCCAAAACAGTTGCAGTAGTTTATTCTTGCCAAAATTCAAGGCCTGCAACAACATCTGGTAGGCCTACACACCAGTCATGCTCAAAAACCGCTTCCCCCTATCGACAGTCCCCCCAAGTTCTGCCTGCCGGGACTACACAACACCTGTTGTAATCCTACGCCACCTGCCAGACCGATCAGAGAAAGGTGGACGAAAACGTGAAGCCAACTTCTCGTTAACTTTAGCAGTACCTTTATCCACGCTGGTACTGTACATATAGCCCTGACAGTCAAGTGCTGGGGACTCACACATAACCCTGACAGTCGCAGTGCAGATCACTTACACATAACCCTCACAGTCACAGTGCAGGACACTCACACATAACCCTGACAGTCACAGTGCAGGACACTCACACATAACCCTGACAGTCACAGTGCAGGACACTCACACATAACCGTGACAGTTACAGTGCAGGACACTCACACCTAACCCTGACAGTCACAGTGTAGGGCACTCACACATAACCCTGATAGTCGCAGTGCAGATCACTCACACATAATCCAAACAGTCACACTGCAGGACACTCACACATAACCCTGACAGTCACACTGCAGGATGGTCACACATAACCCTGGCATTCACAGTGCAGGACACTCACACCTAACCCTGACAGTTACAGTGCAGGACACTCACACCTAACCCTGACAGTCACAGTGTAGGGCACTCACACATAACCCTGATAGTCGCAGTGCAGATCACTCACACATAATCCAAACAGTCACACTGCAGGACACTCACACCTAACCCTGACAGTCAAGTGCTGAGGGTGCACACATAATCCTGACAGTCACAGTGCAGGACACTTACATATAACCCTGACAGTCACACTGCAGGATGAGCGCACATAACCCTGACAGTCACAGTGCAGGACGGTCACACATAACCCTGACAGTCTCAGTGCAGGACGGTCACACATAACCCTGACAGTCTCAGTGCAGGACGGTCACACATAACCCTGACAGTCTCAGTGCAGGACGGTCACACATAACCCTGACAGTCTCAGTGCAGGACGGTCACACATAACCCTGACAGTTACAGTGCAGGACACTCACACCTAACCCTGGCATTCACAGTGCAGGGCACTCACACATAACCCTGGCATTCACAGTGCAGGACACTCACACCTAACCCTGGCATTCACAGTGCAGGGCACTCACACATAACCCTGACAGTCACAGTGCAGGATGGTCACACATAACCCTGGCATTCACAGTGTAGGGCACTCACACATAACCCTGATAGTCGCAGTGCAGATCACTCACACATAATCCAAACAGTCACACTGCAGGACACTCACACCTAACCCTGACAGTCAAGTGCTGAGGGCGCACACATAACCCTGACAGTCACAGTGCAGGACACTTACATATAACCCTGACAGTCACACTGCAGGATGAGCGCACATAACCCTGGCATTCACAGTGCAGGACACTCACACCTAACCCTGACAGTTACAGTGCAGGACACTCACACCTAACCCTGACAGTCACAGTGTAGGGCACTCACACATAACCCTGATAGTCGCAGTGCAGATCACTCACACATAATCCAAACAGTCACACTGCAGGACACTCACACCTAACCCTGACAGTCAAGTGCTGAGGGCGCACACATAACCCTGACAGTCACAGTGCAGGACACTTACATATAACCCTGACAGTCACACTGCAGGATGAGCGCACATAACCCTGACAGTCACAGTGCAGGACGGTCACACATAACCCTGACAGTGTCAGTGCAGGACGGTCACACATAACCCTGACAGTCTCAGTGCAGGACGGTCACACATAACCCTGACAGTTACAGTGCAGGACACTCACACCTAACCCTGGCATTCACAGTGCAGGGCACTCACACATAACCCTGGCATTCACAGTGCAGGACACTCACACCTAACCCTGGCATTCACAGTGCAGGGCACTCACACATAACCCTGACAGTCACAGTGCGGGATGGTCACACATAACCCTGGCATTCACAGTGCAGGGCACTCACACATAACTCTGACAGTCACGATTCAGGGCACTCACACACTCACACATAACCCAAACAGTCACAGTGCAGGGCACTCATACACAGATCTGAAAGTAACAGTGTGGATTACATACCCCAGCTTCCTGGAGGCCCTGACATACAGCTGAATGTTTGCACAGAAAGAGGGACTCACTGGTCTGGAACAGTGGACCCAAGAATCAGGGAGGTCGAGCCAATGCATTAAGGAGTAATGAGCCTGCAGAGTAGGCCAATTGCAGCTCACTAACATGGACTCTCATTGCCCACTTCACTCAGTGAAGATTGAAGAATGTGGTAGGAATAAGGAACAAATAACCTGGGTCCTAAAAATTGAAATTGCATCGTTACTCAAGCTCCAAGGTGATATGGTCATGTCACCCCTTTGACTCATCACACAGTTCCAGCACAAAGGCAGCCCAGCTCATAAGATCCTCAAACAACAAAAGGATAAAGAACATGGCTGGGTTCAGCTGGCATAACACACCACAGACCTGGCATCCACTGAGAGGGAAGGTCATTTGAACATGGCAGAGGGCCATGCCTTCAGTGTGTGCAGAGGGTAGGGCATACTGTAAAGCTTTCACTCAACTGTGCACACAGTCCTTTTTCTTTTTTCTCAGTTTTACCAAAGCACCATAATATTCAAAGAACTTTGTCATGATTACTGCGCGTGCAGACTACTTTGAATGAAGCGAATCTGCTCGACTTCAAGTCAAAATCTCCTTCAATCCTTGCAAATCTGTCATTGTTTTGCATTGCATTTATATATTATGGTTACTCAGGAATTATGCTTTTTATATGGAAAAGTTGTCTATGAAAATCAGTGGGTTCAAAGTGCTACTTCAGCGGTTTAGCTGCAGGATAAGAAAAACCGTAAACCGTTTGCCAACAGCAATATTCATAGAAGAAGGTATTCTTCTTCTATGATGTTTATTGACTGTTGGCAAACCAGCCTGCATTCTGCATATCCTTTGGTTAGAGCCAATTATATACAAACCCAAAACCAGTGAAGTTGGCACGTTATGTAAATCGTAGATAAAAACAGAATACAATGATTTGCAAATCCTTTTCAACTTATATTCAATTGAATACACTGCAAAGACAAGATGTTTAATGTTCAAACTGAGAAACTTTATTTTTTTTTTTTTTGCAAATAATCATTAACTTAGAATTTAAAGGCAGCAACACATTGCAAAAAAAAGTTGGCACAGGGCCTTTTTACCACTGTGTTACATCACCTTTCCTTTTAACGACACTCAGGAAACGTTTGGGAACTGAGGAGACCAATTTTGAAGCTTTTCAGGTGGAACTCTTTCCCATTCTTGCTTGATGTACAGCTTAAGTTGTTCAACAGTCCGGGTCTCCGTTGTCGTATTTTTACGCTTCATACGCGCCACACATTTTCAATGGGAGACAGGTCTGGACTACAGGCAGGCCAGTCTAGTACCCGCACTCTTTTACTACGGAGCCATGCTGTTGTAACACGTGCAGAATGTGGCTTGGCATTGTCTTGCTGAAATAAGCAGGGGCGTCCATGAAAAAGACGTTGCTTGGATGGCAACATATGTTGCTCCAAAACCTGTATGTACCTTTCAGCATTAATGGTGCCTTCACATATGTGTAAGTTGCCCATGCCTTGGGCACTAATACACCCCCATACCATCACAGATGCTGGCTTTTGAACTTTGCGCCTATAACAGTCCGGATGGTTCTTTTCCTCTTTGGTCCGGAGGACACGACGTCCACAGTTTCCAAAAACAATTTGAAATGTGGACTCGTCAGACCACAGAACACTTTTCCACTTTGCATTAGTCCATCTTAGATAAGCTTGGGCCCAGCGAAGCCGGCGGCGTTTCTGGGTGCTGTTGATAAATGGCTTTCGCTTTGCATTGTAGAGTTTTAACTTGCACTTGCAGATGTAGCGACGAACTGTAGTTACTGACAGTGGTTTTCTGAAGTGTTCCTGAGCCCATGTGGTGATGTCCTTTACACACTGATGTCGGTTTTGATGCAGTACCGCCTGAGGGATCGAAGGTCACGGGCATTCAATGTTGGTTTTCGGCCTTGTCGCTTACGTGCAGTGATTTCTCCAGATTCTCTGAACCTTTTGACGATATTACGGACCGTAGATGATGAAATCCCTAAATTTCTTGCAATAGCTCGTTGAGGAATGTTGTTTTTAAACTGTTTGACAATCAGCTCACGCATTTGTTCACTAAGTGGTGACCCTCGCCCCATCCTTGTTTGTGAATGACTGAGCATTTCAGGAAAGCTGCTTTTATACCCAATCATGGCACCCACCTGTTCCCAATTAGCCCGTTCACCTGTGGGATGTTCCAAATAAGTGTTTGATGAGCATTCCTCAACTCTCTCAGTCTTTTTTGCCACTTGTGCCAGCTTTTTTGAAACATGTTGCAGGCATCAAATTCCAAATGAGCTAATATTTGCAAAAAATTACAAAGTTTACCTGTTCGAACATTAAGTAACTTGTCTTTGCAGTGTATTCAATTGAATATAGGTTGAAAAGGATTTGCAAATCATTGTATTCTGTTTTTATTTACGATTTACACAACGTGCCAACTTCACTGGTTTTGGGTTTTATATCTACATATACATACATATTATATACACTTTAAAGAAAGAAAAGAGAGTAGTTACACACAGGACCAGAAATTAACACCCGAACACACACCAAATACGGGTAAATTTTGCAATTGGCAGGTGAAACTGACAATCGACCTGCCACGTTGGCGGATAGCCAATGAGTATTGAGCAATTAATTAGTAACTGTTTGTTTGTCACTCCCGACCAACTTTCAGACAAAGCAAAAATGTCATGACCAACTTTGGCTCAGTGGAGAAAATGAAAGAAACGCGTAAACTTAAATCTAATATGATCCAGTCCGATAAAATTCTCTGTTTGCGGCTTTGTCCATTCATAGATAGTCACTGTGTGACTGAGTGGCTAGTGGATTTTAAACTCCACCTGCCAGAGTGGCTGGTGGCTGAAAAAATTAACTTCTGGCCCTGGTTACACATAACCCCCATTTCCAATGGTGGCAAGAAATTTTAACGTGAAAAACATAAAAGCAAGTAAAAAATGTAAAAACCATGGGAGCACTTTTGTTTGTTGCAGTATATAAATAAATTAACTGAATTGCAGCCTCCTTCCAACTCCCTCTCAGACAACCTCCTAAGGAGAACTACTTTGTGGACTTTACTTTTGCTATATGAGGGTATTTCATGCTGGACTCCTGTTTGTGATGCTGTGTTACATCCTGAGTCACACACTGACTAAAACCATCTGGCAGAAAGTGTCTGTTAGCCCTGCAGTGCTATTCGCAATGTGGTGTTTAATAATGTTGAGCTCTGAAGTGACAGTGACTGAAGCAATCTGTTTCCTTGCTGGCTGAGGGTCCTTGGTGGTCTTGCGATCAGCAGCCTCAATGGAAAGAGCATCTACATTCCCAGAGCCCAATTATCGCACTGTGTTCTTTAGAGCCATTCCGTGAGAAAATGGCACTTTTTGAAGAAGTTGAGGAGTTGAACCCCCTGGAATTGAATGAAACTTGGCACAAAGGTAGATATGGTAGTCTCAAGGCAAAAGCCAAATTTTTAGGTCCGTATTTAACTTAGTCTGCCGGTGGCGCCACCTGGAAGCCACTAAAGTGGCTCAGTTTTGCTTTTGACACCACATTTTACATTAAGGGTACGCAGTCCCAGATGTGTTATACTTTTATCATGACCTGTGACACTTCAAGTCTGGATAGACATCCTCACCACATCAGCGCCAAGCTGGGTAACTGTGTTATTGAGCCAGAATTATTTGAGAAATCACAGTTAAAATTGAAAATGTGAATGGGAATAAAATAATATCCCAGACATATACCAATCAAGAATGCTTTGTTATGTGTTTACTCACAACAAAACTATCATTTTCAGTAAATAGTACCTTGGTATCTTGCTGGGTTAGTGCAATGGATGGCCGGAAATATGGTCGAAATTGATTTTCGGTGCATGTTTGTGGTAGCGTAGAAATCTAGACATACCCTAGTAGTAGCAAATAGTTTTGCTCAGCCGGTACGTCTAGCCACGAGCCATAGGGCCCCAGTACTACTAAGTGATTGGTCTGACCAAGGTTTGATATTATAGTCTGGCCTGTCAGGCTATGTTTGTGGTGTATTTTCTCAGTAATCCAGATATGTTCCATGGTGATAAATGCTGTTTGTTGTGCTTTTGGAACTCTATTTTCAGGAATATCAAGCATTTCTTTGGTAGTATCTACACTTTCAAGCTAGATGGAGCCAAGGTTGGAGGAGAACTCAAAACAGACCATTTCATTGCAAATTGTGCCTATGTTTAGGCAGAATTATTTTGTTTACCCAGCAAGATAGAGATCTGAAATTCTCTGGATAGATAGTCCTTTTGGGGTACATTACAGCATTAGTAAAATTTCAATGGTAGTATTTCCAGTGTAGATGATATTGAACATCAAAAGTTGGAAAAAGCACTGTTGGCTGGATGCAAGTACTGGCCATCCCCAGCAATGTGCCAAAGAAATTTTTTTTTGATACACAGCTAGTGTATAGCTAGTCACAGCTAGATTTCTCAGAAAGTGAACAGCTTGGGTTGGTATTATGCTGAGTAGATAGCTTTCTGACTAAAGGTGGCACTCTAAAGAGCTAATGTTCTACTGACCTAATATTCCATATTCCCAGACATATACCAAAGTTCTGTCTTTTGAAATATATGAAGTACTTGCACAGTTATACATAAAATTTGTCATCCCTTTGGTATAGAGCTCGTTTGGTTGTAAACTGGTGGTGACTGTGAGCGTTACAAACGCACAATACATGGGCTATTACCAAGTACGGGTACAGCGCAGCCAGAAATGGACAGCACGTTATAAAACATGACTAGTCCAAAATTTTTAAATGCCAAAAAAGAACTAATGTAAAAGGCGTACCACCATAAGCATGAATGCAGACATGCACCAACAGTATACGTACACTTACAGAAAATAACAGTCCATAATTTGAACTCTAAAAAAGAATCTTTGTCACACAACTGTGTACATGAAGACAGAATGTTTAGTACAAAAGTTAAAACTGTTTCATACTTTTCATGTTATCCAAAGCAAAATGATGTCAACACAGCATGTGACTGGCTCTATCCGTCAGTCTGTTTTTGGAATTCGATTGTGTGTTGGCGGCACCTGGTGGTGTGCACCAGAGGTGCTCCTTGGCCTTGGCCCTAAGCAGCCATCCATGGTTCGATCCGCGGATCCGCTACTCGCGGAGGCAGTTGAGCCCGAGGCAAGCCCTACTATACTGCATCCTGGGTCTCTACAGGGCGGCTTACAGGCCGTTTATAGTGAGCTTGTCCGTCTCTGAATTAAATAGCGGGCTGCAGCACTGTACTGACTACTGGTAAAAGTCTTGCATGAATGCTACAATCACTACCAACATTCTTTTCCAATTTACAACCAACCCAGCTTTATACCAAAGAGATTACAAATTTTATGTATAGCTGTGCATCATGTACTTTATATATGTCAAAAGACAGAAATTCGATATATGTCTGGGAATATGGAATATTAGGTCGGTAGAACATTAGCTCTTTAGAGCGCCATCTTTGGTCAGATAGCTGTCCATCCAGAATAGTACCAAGCTAAAATTTTCATTTTCAGAGGAAACTAGCTGAGTGCATCACTATTCAAAAACAATTCATTTGGTACATTGCTAGGGATAGCCAGTATTTGCATCCAGCCTACAGTGCCCCCTGGGGGCCAAATTTTCCGACGTTTGATAATGAATATCCTCTACACTGAAAATACTACCATGGAGATTTTACTAATGCAGTAATATACCCCAAAGGGACTATGTATCCAGAGAATTTCAGATCTCTATCTGCTGGGTAAACAAAATAATGCCACCTAAACATAGGAACAATCTGCTATGAAACGCTTGGTATTCCCGAAAATAGAGTTCCAAGAGCACAACAAACAGCATTTACCCTCAAAGTACAAATCTGGGTTACTAAGAAAATATACTGCAAACATGCATCAAAAATGAATTTCGACCATCTTTCTGGCCGTCCATTGCACAAACACAGCAAGATACCAAGGTACTATTCACTGAAAATGATAGTCTTGTGAGTAAGCACATAATAAAGCATTCAAGTTTGGTATATGTCTGGGATTTTATTTTATATCCATTCCCATTTTCAAGATTTATTGTTATTTCTCAAATAATTCTTGCTCGATAACGTAGCTCCCCAGCTTGGCGCTGAAGTGGTGCTGAAGTCTAACCGGACTTGAAGTGTAACAGGTCATGATAAAAGTATAACATATTTGGTACTGTGTACCCTTAAGTCATGATGGTTGATATAAAATGTGGTGTTAACAGTAAAACTGAGCCACTTAAGTGGCTTCCAGGTGGCGCTACCGGCAAGTAAAGTGAAATACGGACTTAAAAATTCGGCTTTTTCTGCGAGACCCCCATATTTACCTATGTGCGAAGTTCATTCAATTCCAGGGGGGGGTCAACTGCGCACTGAATGTCAATCTCTCATGGAATGGCTTTTAATATGATACATTTGGTGACTGTTATGTATGAGTATTTTATGTACAGCATTATATTTCATTTGTAAATGGAGATTTGTTACATGCTGTTTTTGCTGCCTTGCTGGTCAGCTATTTATTTTGTGCTTCAGCACCCTCTGGTGGTGTGTCTGTAGCAAAACATGATCTGATGTAATATCACTTCTTTGTAATAGACTAGTGCTTTCTAGAAGCTTCTGGCATCTTCTTGCCTGGAGGGGGCGGGATCACCCAGGTATCCTGTAGATCTTTTCAGAATGTTGCTAGTCTATATAAATGCTATGATTTTGGTCAGTGGGGGCAGAGTTTTTGTTTTGGCAACAGAGTTATATAGTGGCATTAGAGTGTTATTATAAGATTAAACAGTGGATTATTTGTAGAAGTTTTTTTACCTAATCAGTGAAGAATAAATTTGTTTAAGTTGTCATTGCTGGTTTTCATTGTTGTGATTTTTAAGTTTTAACATGACCTTGTAAATGGGTCATGGCATGAGTCATGAGATCTTCCAACGGTCAAAGGTTAACCCTCCTTTCAATAGGACATATTATGAAAAACTCAGCTTGTCAGTGCTTGTGCACACACATTTCACAATCGGAGTGCTTGCCAAACTGCAAACTGTGAGATAAACCAACCCAGTCAGTTTTTTACGGGCTGCTTTGTTCATAAAAAATGGCACTTGGCATGGCATTCAGATTTGGCAACCCTTACTGCAGGGCTCCTCAAATCACGATCCTCGAGGTCCGAAAACTGCTGGTTTTCCACCCTCCCTTTACCTGGGAGTCAAGTGAGATGACAATCTGGCCAATCAGCAGCATTAATTGTTCACTTAATTGCCTGGAAGGAAGGAAAACCAGGACAGAATTTGGATTCGAGGGCCGGATTTGAAGAGCCCTGCCTTACTGCATCATGCAGGCTCACGAGAATTGTTCCACCCCTCATCTGCATATCTCCACCCATTGCTTATTTTTTTTTAATGAGAAGCCCAGCTTCAATTGGCAAAAACCTATACATGTGTGCTATCCCCTTCCTGTCTGACTGCTTTATACTACTAACCTGGGTCAGTACAACACAGGACTGGCAACAAAATTTATACTGAAAGGAACCAATTATACTTTTCAGAAACTCATGAGCCTCAAAATCTAATTCTAAGAACACATCTTTACATAAGTCTTCTAAGTGAATAAATTGATGTAACGGATTTGAAGGGTTACATAATATACTACACTACAGTCTATGATATATTACGCAGGGAAATGGCATTGAAAGGGAAAAAAAACAACAAAATAGAATACACCTCTTCCCACCTACATGGCCTTCATCATATGTTATCACACAACATTTTTTCAATGTCTTAATTTTGGTTTAACGATTTGAAATAGTTTACTATTGTTTAGTGAATGCTAAAATTTTGACCTCCAAGCCTGCAACCGTTTTGCATTTTAATAAGTGAGTCAATAGAAGTTTGAATCATATCGTGGAGACATGCAGCATCACTTTAAACTTACTTAGCAAAAATAAAAACACCAGTATGGATGTGTATAAAATTACATTCAGGTAAAAAGAAACTGAATATTGGGACATCGGAACATGGGACTGTGGGAACAGAGGAATGACCCCAATGCATCGGCCAATCAGCGGGGTCATTATTTCTGCGAGACACCAAAAACCAGGCGACATAGCGGCCCTCCAGCACCGATCCCTGAAAATAAATATCGGACCTTTTAATTTGTATTTGTTTTTGAAATTAATTCAAATTCGTGAGCTGAAGAGAGAGAGAGAGAGAGAGAGAGAGAGAGAGAGAGAACATTGGAGTAACACAGCAACAACCTCCCAAGTCCCAACATTATTTCAAAAACAAATACTTCCACCTTGTGGAGTTACATGGTATTAAACTGACAATGGTCGGACCGATTCCCGTGTCAGTGACGTCACCGTGTGGATGAAGCTGCTGATATTGCCACTCAGTGAAAACATTCACTTCAAGGTATTTTACACCAATAATATCTTGCAATACATTTTATTGAATATTTGTAATAATGATAATACAAAACAAAATATTACCAAACCCTTGTCAATGCCAAAAACATAAAAGGAAGCCACTGTCATGCCAGCAGTACTGGGACATTTATGGTAATCACATTATATTTATGGTATATTTCTGTCTGCATGTTTTTTGTGTATCCAGTAAATCCAGAAATAGTATGATTTAAAAATAACTAACTCATAATGATGTCCATAAACACAGTTAAAAAGGATACATGATCATAAAAATGGGTCAGTACAGACCTCCAAGCATCAAATATTAATATTCCATGATTCAAAAAATGTTTTCTCCACATCTCTAAGAAACAGGGCCATATTTTTCTTTTTACAGCCAGCCAATTTGTCCCCTGCCAGCAAAGAGAGAGTACAGCTTATAAATACACAAGAAAATGTTGCCAAAATCCATTATTTTTCACTGACAGAATAGGCCTATATAACTTACATTGGAATGTAGTCCTTGCATGTAGTGAGGCAAAGCAAAGTTCATTCTGTTCTAGCAACCTCTGGTCTAAGGAGGCAAATTATCACAAAGCACCCATGCAGTTACCTTCAGGCAAAACTCTCACTCAAAAAGCTATGGAATTTCCAAGTTTATCTGCAGAATTGTACATTAAAGTAGAGCCTAGTTTTATCTGGTATTATTTCTATTTTGTTTTGAAGGAAAAACAAATGGCACCAACTATAAGAAGAACCAACATACAGGACCGCCTGCAAAAAGCATCAGTGGGAATGTGCTTTAAGTTGCAATTTAGTTGTTTCTAAATATGGAATTGTAGGTATTACAAGCGTCTCTGCACTAGACAGCATTCGCAATGAACGGCAAAGTTGCTGCTTAATCCTCCACATTTTGCTCACAAACTCATGACTGCCCTTGAAGCACCTTCACCTGAAATCGCAGCAGGAATGCAGGACTGCTGTGAGCTGTATTACATGTATGAAGCCCTCTACACTTTCCAAAACTGGCCATCTCTTCAACTTCATATCCTGCTATTTTTGAGCCATATTTTCTTTATTCTTCCCTCTCTTTATTCCACATTGCATAATGTTAAATGCTGATGACACAAGCAGATACAGCAAAAGACTAATTTGCTCTGGTTCATTTTCAAATTGGACCCAAATTGCCACCTATAAATATACTGCCCATGCCACCGGTTCATTTATTTGGACCTCATTAATTCAGAAAGTTCTCGGATAAACAGCATCTATCTTGTCATAAATAGCAATGCATTTAGCATGAAAACATTAACTAAACATGAAATATTCAATTTAGATGTGCAGTTATGGGGTTTAATAATGTAGCACAAGATTGAGTTAATCAAGAACGATATTGATTTACATGATCTGCAGAACAATTATCAACAATATCAATCATGTAGCATGATCCAGAAACTCATACAAAGAAATTGATATAGCACACATGATATGCATAACTCAGTAGCATATGAATATTGTGGCATAATTCATGGAATATCTTTTATATCTGAATATGCAAGAATGGCAGTAACCGAAGCAATAAATAGAATGCTATAAAGATACTGATATTTTAGTCATATTTTCTATATCATTACATGAAGTTCAGTTGTTGAATATAGGGAAGTACAGCTACGATACTCCTATCAGATGTCATTTGGATTGAACAAAAACTAGGACTGAGTTAAACTGAATGGCAGGCATTTTTTCAGACTCTAAATTTTTAGCAGGCAACCCGCGACAAAAGTGATAACCTCTGTAGAGCTTAATCTTTATTTGCATGGCTGGGCTTGGAAGATCTGAACTATAACGTACCTGACGGTAGTCTAATTTGCAAGTGACTCATGAGACTTGTGATATCATAACGTTCGGATTTTCAGGAAAAAAAAAAACGGATCACGTATCGTATTTGCTGCGTATGAGGCACCTATGCAGGCCTATGGCTCTGAGGAACAAGGTTCCCTGCCCCTGGGTTAAATGAACCCTGTTCCTGGAGAGCCATAGCCCTGCATATTTTTTTTTTTTTTTTACATCTCTTCGCTCTAAAACACTTGTTTCAAATGATTGTAGCTTGTCACGAGCTTGATAATGAGACAAATGCTTGATGACGGGGCAATCAGGTGTTTTAGAGAAGACGAACACCTAAAACATGCGAGGCTATCGCTCCCCGGGAACAGGGCTCCCCATCCTTGATTTAACCTTCGCTTCATTTGAAAAGGCTTTCCCCCCAAAAAAGCATTACATTATATGAACAGCAGATGTCACTAAAACCCCTTTTGGAGAGTTACACTACAAGCCAAAATATTACGAACACCCTGCACTTTTCAGAATTTGGCCGGTTTTTTGTCATCTTAAAGTTAATTTTGAGCAACAAAGGCACACAAAATGCCAAAGGGACATTTGTATTGACTAAAAATGTTGCTTGCCAACAACTGCACATCTTGAAATTCAACTTGAGTTGCTGTGGGATGAACTTGACCACGCAGTCAGAGAAGTGTGCCCATCAAGCTCAAAAGAGTTCATGAAGGAAATCCTGAAAGCCCGGAATGAGTAACCAGGATGCTCTCTCCTTAAACTGCGAGAAAGAATGCCTAGGATATGTCAGGATGTAATCAAGGCTAAGGGAGGGTACGTTGTGAAAGTCAAATTTGAATAATTATATCTCTAAGCAAATCATTTTGCATATTTCTTGTTAAGATATGTGTTTCTATGTTATTCTGTTTTCTGTTGTAGCTGAATATAAACTTTAAATTAAGAGAAACCACTCAAATTCTGAAAAATGCAGGGTGTTCGTAATATTTTGGCCTGAAATGTGCGTTATGTCCATGAAGCTCACAAAAATGACAAACTTCCAAATCCACTGAAAAGTGATAATCATTCCTTCAACCCAGTTCAGGATCTCATTGAACCTTCTGAATTCATTGGGAGACCACTACCCTAACATCAATGCCATCTGTCATATACACCGATTTTAGTTCAAACAATTGACTCAGTTTCTTACATATTTTTCCTCATATCAATATTGAACTAATATATTACTAGCTGATACCCGTGCTACGCACGTGCTATATGCGCAGGCATTGTTTTTCAATGCAATGTAGGCAGCCTGGGTTTTAAAGTTCAGAGAATTTCCTTGTATACAACATTTGTGGTGAATTTTTTTTTTAACACGGTAACAGCTGATTGAATTACTTGGTTTTATTTGCAAAAGCGACTTCAAAATGTAGTTTTCACTTCATAACTAAGTTCGAAACCTGGCGCATCGTCTTTGTCACACAGTAAAACCGGTGTATGCGGAAAACAGACTCATTATTCACGGTGGTTTCAGAGATGTGTGAAATTACGCAAATTGCCAACTCAGTAATAATACATAGATTTGAAGGCCAAAAAAGCATAATGTATGTTTGATGATTCTGAGTTGAGGGCAATATCCATTTCAGTGTTTATCAGAAAAGGCATTTCTGGTTTGGCCCAATTTGAGCTGCTCCGGTAGTTTATAAATCCAGCGCTGGAACTCACCTTGTAAAAAAAGAAATAAAAATAATACATTTTGAAAAAAAAGGTACTGCAAAACAGCATTAAATATTTATACACTTTAATATACCATGAATATATTATATATAAAAACAAATACAAACCAAATAATTTTGTAAATGCTTCAGTTAAGTATGATCTTATAGTCTTTCTGATTCCAATCACTGGATCGTACCAATTTTTAGACATTCTGTTCAGTGTGAAGAAATAAAGAGTATCTTTTCTTCCCTTCTGAGTAGTGTTTCAGCTCTGTACTGGTAGTCCACAAGAAACGTTTCGCAGTGTGCTACACGAGAGATCCCGCCTGGTTCTGGGCGGGTATCATGACCGGTACTGCCCCCATTCGCGAGAGATTGGATGGTGTGACCCCGACTGGGTGGGAGATGGGGACAGGGGCGGGGCGGTGGGCCTGGGGGCGGAGCCCTTCAGTTCTGTGAACGCTGCCGTTATTTGTGCTCAGAGATGCTCGGGAGGTGGAGCGCAGGGGGTTGTACCCGGGGAGTCCCTGAAGGGAGTTGGGCTCTCCCGGCTGGAGATGGAACCCCGTGGTGCTCCCTGTTGCCGTGGTGATGGAGGCAGTGTCGGACGCTGGGTGGTGGGGGTAGTGGTTGTGCTGCTGCTGCTGCTGGTGGAGGTGGTGGTGCTGCTGGAGCCCTTGCAGAGGTGGGCTAGTGGTGATGGATGACAGGGTGCCGTTTTTGGAAATGATGTCGGAACCCGAGCCACTTTTAGCCCACGAAACTCGCTTGGGTGCCTGAGCGTCCTCTCTGTGAAAGACAGTGCATTTAAGTCACGCTACATCCTCTCTGTGAAAGACAGTGCACTTCAGTCACGCTACACATTCAGTGCATTTCAGTCAGGCTTCATCCTTTCTGTGACAGACAGTGTATTTCTGACACGCTACATCCTCTCTGTGAAAGACAATGCATTTCAGTCACGCTACATCCTCTCTGTAAAAGACAGAGCATTTCAGTCACGCTACAAACTCAGTGCATTTCAGTCAGGCTTCATACTCTCTGTTAGAGCTGTCCGGTTGTGAAAATTAGACTTCGGTTTCGGTTTCAGTTCGGTTGTTTTTTAAAGAGTTGAGTCTCGGTTTCGGTTTTGGTTTTATTTAATAAACTAAAAAAAAAGGCTCACAACTTGTGAGAAGCATGTAATAACAGAATATATTAATTCAACAAAATAATAGAAGCAAAAGCAAATTAGCCTTAGTTAGGCAGAAAAAAGTAAACAAAATGCCAGGGCTGAGACCATGCAATATGTTTCTCACAGTGCCCCGTTTACATATCCAAAGTTTCAAACAAGACAATATTGTATGTGTTGACAACTTGATATGGTAAGTCATGCATGCAGTCATGCACGCCATTGCACGGCACTGGTTAGTGGTTACAAGATTAGACTTATTTGGGGAAGGCCCAAAACCTATGTTCCAAATTCCAATTCTATTATTATATTTAGTAAAGCTTTATGCCATTCTAAAATTGTAAGTCTAACCCCAGTGGGAAGTGTGTGTTCCTTCAAACGTGCCACCACCCCGTACTGCCCGTAGTGAGCCCCCTAAGTTGGCCCTAACACAATTGTTCAATTAATGAGAGGATGACCCATCAGGAAACAGAACTGTCAATTTCCAATATGCTTGCACACTTTAACATGCGTTGTCGCAGCCCCATTTCTATCAGTTTGAAAACATATGAGTCAATAAAAATCAATAAACGTTCGAGACTCGCATTATTTGTTTACATAATGCGACAACACGTGTTTCCGTGAAGAGAAAGTTGGAGATTACAAAAGAATCAACCAAATATAGAAGTTGGTCACGTGGTCCAATGCAATCGGGTGTATACAAATTCTTGTTTTGTCGCCCAATATTAGCTATAACACCGATCATTTGTTACTCCCGATTAATTGGTAGCCATTTTGTTCCGTAAAATAATTATTTGAACAGAATAAGGGATATTAATTGGTGACACCTCAAGACAAAATGAACCTGGGTATATAGGCCTATTGATAACAAAATGGGCACAAATTAGCTGGTTTCGATGGATCGGATTCGCGTTCCGTGCTGAAGCGTGCGCCCCAAAATAGCTGACAGTTCTGCGGCCCAGGTCCCGGGAAGCATGAATTCGGGAAGGGATTGATTACAGGGTTTCTCCAGGATATTCTGAAACTGAGGCGGAGGGCTTCAGCGTAGGGTCAAAACTCAGCATTATCAGGTGTGGCCAGTTTTCATTAATTAGCACGTAGGCGATATAATAACTGAAGTCTCTGTGCACAGAGGTTTATCAGTTTCACATGCGTCACGGTGGATTTCACATATAATATGAAAACCGATGACGACTCCGGACTCCGGAACTGGAATTAAATAATCATGAAAATACAATTAGGTAGAGCAAAATGTGCTCAAAGCAAACACAG
This sequence comes from Gymnothorax javanicus, assembly GCA_029692085.1. Lineage (NCBI taxonomy): Eukaryota > Metazoa > Chordata > Actinopteri > Anguilliformes > Muraenidae > Gymnothorax > Gymnothorax javanicus. The sequence continues at coordinate 55,350,238 of CM056195.1, forward strand.
AAGTTAACATCGTAGTTTATCGTTTTGCAAAGTGAACAAAATAGTTTTTCTCTAATCGTTGCACATGTTGCATTAAGAAGAAAGCAGCGCGTTTTACTGCCGATGGCTAATTTTTATTCATTGAAAAACGTGTTCATCAAGCAAAATGATTGACAACAGGTCAAGAATTATTAGCGCTCATTTAAACTTAACAAGGAGAACTGGCGACACCTGATTGTCCTTAGAATTTTTGGAGTTTATGTAAAGTCATTTTACATAGGCGTGGCGGCTTTTATTTTGTCGTGGCGGTACGCCACGATCAATTACATGTAGCAGAAACCCTGGATTATAAACACAGTAACAAACACACAATTGATAATTATAAACATATTTTCATAACAAAATATACATATATGCAAGACATTTTATTATAACAAACATCTTTTACCTTCATCTTACGTTTGAGTGCAGCTTTCTTTTCGAGAGCTGTTTTTTAGCTCCTTTGCCTTGGCCTTGTGCGTTGATTCAACATGCCGCGTGAGGTTGCTGATGTTGCCATAGCCTACTGTGCTGCAATTTTCCTTTGGCCCGTACTTACAGATTGCATATTTTCGTTTTTTTCCGGTTTCTTTAAATATAGCCACACTGGGCTTTAATGTTTTTCGTCTGCATCAGCCATGAGTGACGCTATGTTGTGATTGTTGACAAAATGTGGACTGAAACTGAAAGTACGGTTGTTTGCGGAGTACGCTCGGTTGTGACTTTAGTTTTCTCAGACAACCGAGACCGAGTTGGTTTTTCGGTTAACCGGACAGCTCTACTCTCTGTGAAAGATGGTGCATTTTAGTCACACTACAAACTCAGGGCATTTCAGTCAGGCTTCATCCTCTCTGTGAAAGACAGTGCATTTCAGTCATGCTACAAACAGGGCATTTCAGTCACGTTAAATGCTCTCTGTGACACACACTGCATTCCAACAGTCACACTACAGCCCCTCAGTAACAGGCAGGTTATCTCAGTCACATCACATTGTCTCTGTAAAAGACAGTGTGTCTCAGGAGTCAAACCACATCATCTCTGTAAGTGGCAGGTTATTTCAGTCAGACCACATCCTCTCTGTAACACACAATGCATTTCAATAGTCACACTGCATCCTTTCTGTAATAGGCAGGTTATTTCAGTGACCCCACAAACTCTCTGTAACACACAATGCATTTCAACAGCCACACCACATCCCCTCTGTTACAGACTGCTCATTACAGCCACACCGTGTCCTCTCTGTAAGAGGTAAGTTATTTCAGTCGCATCACGTCCTCTCTGTAACACACAATACATTTCAACAGCCTCACCACATCATCTCTGCAACAAGCTAGTTAGTTTCAGTCATACCACATCCTCTTTGTAACACACAATGCATTTTAACAATAACACTACATCCAGCTCATTTAGTCACACCACATCTCCTCTAACAGTCGACATTCTCTCCGTAACAAACAGTTCATTTCAGTCAAATTGCATCTTCTCTGTAACAGGCAGTGTGTTTCAACAGTCACATCACATCCTCTCTGAAACTACGCATTTCAACAGTCACACCACATCTTCTTTGTAACAAGCAGCTTATTTCAGTCACACCACATCTCTGTAAGAAACAGCTCATTTCAGTCACACCACATCTCCTCTGCAAGAAACAGCTTATTTCAGTCACACCACATCTCCTTTGTAACAAACAGCTTATTTCAGTCACACCACATCTCCTCTGTAACAAACAGCTTATTTCAGTCACACCACATCTCCTCTGTAAAACAGCTTATTTCAGTCACACCACATCTCCTTTGTAACAAACAGCTTATTTCAGTAACACCACATCTCCTCTGTAAGAAACAGCTTATTTCAGTCACACCACATCTCCTCTGCAAGAAACAGCTTATTTCAGTCACACCACATCTCCTTTGTAACAAACAGCTTATTTCAGTCACACCACATCTCCTCTGTAACAAACAGCTTATTTCAGTCACACCACATCTCCTCTGTAAAACAGCTTATTTCAGTCACACCACATCTCCTTTGTAACAAACAGCTTATTTCAGTAACACCACATCTCCTTTGTAACAAACAGCTTATTTCAGTGACACCACATCCTCTCCGTAACAAACAGCTAATTTTAGCCACACCTCATCTTCTGCAACAGTCAACTCATTTCAGTCAAGAGACATTCTCTCTGTAAAAAACGGCTCATTTCAGAAGCACCACATCCTCCGTAACAGAATTGTAAATATACCAGCGTCAAACCAGCAAGTAAATACATGCTTTATATAGCCCTGTGACCAAATCACTTTTGTGTATAGCAACTCAACAAGGGTGAGTGGATATGATATTAGGAGTGGATTCTTAGCATTCATCTCAGACTCCACAAATGCTGGTGGAAAATGATGTTGCTTCCTTATCAGACTGTGAGCCCAGGTGGCCTGGAATATACAGAGGCTTAGTGGTAAAGCAGGCATTAGTGTTCTCAGCGACACAAAATCCGTTCTAGACAGCACAACCATTATCCTAATCTATTTTTTGGGTCTTATTTTTCTTTGGATTGATAGCCCTACTTGCACGGAATGGATAAGGCATGAAACACGCGCATGCATGTACACAGATGTGTCCATGACATGCACACTGCAATAATAGTCTTACCAAGAATTTTAATCTTGTATGTAGATTTAAAACACTTATTTCGATTACCTTTTTTTCTTAGAAAAATTAATTTCCCACTGATTTGAAGTAATTTTGACGAATTTTGAGATTTGTCCATGAGGTATGTAAGTGAAATTGTCGTACTCCACGGACAAATCTAGAAATGAGATAAGTGGCAGAATTTGTTTTTCTAAGAAAAAGGTAATAAAAGTAAGTATATAAGTCTGAATACAGGATTAAAATGCTTGGTAAGATTTTGTTTTTGTAGAGAAAGCAAAGCAGACCCCTGATCCCAATCCACCCCTGCCACACACTTCCCTCCACACCCAAACATGCCCCCGTCTCCAATGCTGGGTTAAATATTAGGAGCCTCACTTAATGTCATTGGACATGTCCTCCTCCGAGTCCTTCCTCTTCCTCAGGATGAAGACTAGGAAGAGCACGATGGCCACAAAGCCCACCACAGATCCGACCGTAGCACCGGCAATGACGCCCGCGTTGATCGCTGTACAGAGGTAGTGCGTGGGGAGACACATCGGTAAGCACACTTACATACGAAGAGAACATAACACCTCGAACCCTGGAGCATTTTTTTAATTCACCATTAAACATTAGGGGAGAGCAAACATTTCACTGAGACTGCATTAGCACGTTATACAGTTATACTTCATGGACAGTTCCCTGCCAAATCCAATTTACACTCTTGGTGACTTTTTAATTACATTCCAACAGCTTGGATTGTTATTCTAAACAAAATTCAGACAAATAAAAATGAAACTAAGCAACGCAGATGAAAGAACTGTAGAACGGCAATACTTTTTGGAAAGGAATTTCAGGCAAAATATTTTGGCTGTATGGGTTAACAAGTCAACGAAACACAGACCAGCTGACCATATATCTACATACAAGCAAAATCCTGTTTGCTGGCTGACGTATAACAGCACACAGGGCTTAGTAAATACATGCAGTACATGTAATCTAGTACAGGGCTTACATATAGGGATTTCAGCATATGGTCTAAATGCATGTAAATGACAGCATACATACACGCAGAGACCTCCAGGTTGACGTAGCAGGTCTCTGACCCAGCCGTATTGCTGGCTCGGCACACATACTTCCCTGACATGTTCTTCGTGAGGTTACTGAGCCGCAAAGTACCCAGCTTTTCATCTGGAAAAACAGAAAAGCCTTGTTCATGATATGAGCTTGCCACAATATGGTAAATATATGGTTATATACAACACTAACATATCATGAACTCCTCTAAATAATATACATACAATATTGTGAAATTGTTTTAGGCATCCCTGAATTTTTAAAAAATATTTGGTCTAGACATATAGATGTCACTGTTTTTGTTTCCCACATTAGTGTTGCAATAACGACCACATTTGAGAAACCAAATGGAAATGAAGACAATCATTTTAGAAATGAATGTTGGTATTTGATTTTTGATCCTATTTTAATCATGAAAGACAGTTGATACAGATCATATTGCCTAAATAACAGCTGACCTAATAACTAATGTACTAATTAAGTCAAATTTAAGAGCTTGTTAAATTCCTTTGATAGCAACTGTGGTGGAACAAAAACCAGCATACACAGTGGGCTCCCAGGACTGATGTTGAGAACCACTGATCTGACTGAATCGGTGTAAATGTGCCTAAATTTTCTCCACAGTACTGTGTATATATGATTATGTGACTCTTGAGTACTCAGGATAAGAGTGAATGGTAACGCTTTACTTCAAACACACTTTTATCCAAGTAATTACAGCAGCAGTACATATCTTTTTGCCATGAAAATAAAACCACATACTGTTTGATTGGTACGCAAAGAGTTCAAGAAATAAGTGTAATGATGTAACCACATAAAGCTTAATTTGAATTTTAGTACAATTAGTCTGCATAAAAATCGTGACTGAATTGACATTAGACTTCAGGTTAGACTCAGCGTGGGTGAAGCCGAGGGTATTTAAATACCTGAGCGATCACACCGATACCAGTCTGAATTGGCTATCTGTGTATGTGCTGTTACTAGTTCCTATAGCAACTGTTACACTGGTATAAAATCAAGTTTGAGTTAGAAAGGCTGAAAACCCATGAGGGTAGGGTTTTGTAAAATTAGTGGATTAGCAGCAAAACATCTAATGACAAAAAGGTGGACTGTGATTCATTTCACAATTTCAGGCAGAATTGTGTTTTCCCCCATGAAAATGATTACCGGAAAAAAGGTCAAATCTAATTTCTGAAGAAGTTCAGCATATTGTCACCACAATTTGTTTTTTCAGTGAATTCTCAACCCTTATAGCTTATATAGCCATTAAAGGTGCACTATGCAAGTCTGTTTACTTTCACTTCCGTTGACATTCGATATCAAAAAAACAGAGGTAGCCCGCCCCTCCCTCCCATAGTTCCCTCCGTCCCATGCTTCCATAACTGTCAACTCTTGTCGGTGATTGGCCGGGACGGTTTGTTATGTTATGGGGCACAGCCTGTGCCCTTTGTGTTTATTTGCAGTTTGTGACGCCTGTGCGGTCTCCAGAGCCCGGGTTTTTTTTACGGTGAATTTAGGGGCAGGCAGCTAGCGGATCGTGGAAAGATGTCGGCGAATTGAGGCAAAAATATAATCGCGCAGAAAGTAAACAAACTTGCATAGTGCACCTTTAAAACAGATTCCAGCAGAACAGCAGGGTCAATGACAAAAGACTACAAAAACAAGACAAAACGATTACCGATGGGAGGCAAACCCAGATCATAAATACAGTGGCTACAAACAGGTGCAGAATTACACAGGACAGTGCACAGGGTATCAGTGTCACTGATATGTTCCCACAGGAGACAAGTAACCCTGTAATTCAGAACAAGCGATACTCCGCTGACTTTCACCTACATCCTTTTCCTAAGGTAGCCATTGGCTCGCACAGAGCAGTTCTGATTGGAAATCTACTTTTCTGCTTTCTGTCCAATCCAGCTCGGTCAGTGATGTTCGAGACCAGACTGTGTGCAATGGTCAGGTTTGTGTTAGACTATAAGCCTTTGATTGAAGGTTTTAGTTACAGAAAAGCCAAGCCTTTGATGATGAACGTCAGTCATTTTCTGCTTGATAAGCTGTAGAAAATATGACAGACTGCATATGGATTCACTTAATCTGCTACATGTGAAAACCTTCATAATATTCTAAATATTTCAGTGAGAGTCATGCTAGGCGAGTTGCTTATCTGATCTATTCCTGATTCAGCTGAATGTGCTCTTTTAGAAACAACATTAATATGAATAATCCTACCATGCTGAGGAAGGGCAAGAGCTAAGCATGTGAGCACCTGCCACGTGAGTCTAATAGGGTTTCTGTTACCCCTGTGAAAATTTGTGACTCCGGCTTAAAAGGCTGTCCTTATTACACAACACACAATAAAGTGATTCATCATGATACAAAGGAGGAGGTAAGTCAGCAAGTCTTTACAATCTTTATAATGTCCAGACTGACTGCACAAAAATAAAGGTATCCGTGAGAAGAGCAAGGTGTGGGCTCTCTCAACCTTTTTTTAGTCCCTCATTTTGGAACAGATCTAGTATTGCTCCAGTGACTACATCCACAATACAGTCTGCGCAGATGAACAAATGTAAATCAACATAAAGGCTCATGTTTCACAAATCTCTGCCCATCATATGCTTAGCCTGTGACTGAGAGGAGGTAACTGTGATGCTAACTTGAGGAACCCCAAAAAAACAAGTCAATTATGTCCCAGTGCTGTGGATTCAAAGTCCTGGCTCATTATTAGCTGATAAAAGGACCCAGGCACAAACTAGCGATGTAAAGAAATAATGTAAAGGGATAAAGAAACCCAAGCACATTTTGACAGAGTCCAAGGCAGATCTTGAGGTACTGCAAAGACAATCTCAAAGACTACAGCTTCTCTAGTTCTTCACAATGCTACTCAGGCTAGGATGAAGTTTAGGCTCTAAGAGAGTATGGGACTGGGTTCTAAAGTCTTGGGGGTTTTCAGTCCCTTACCCAGATACCCCAAAATAAGTAGGGGCTGTGGGCAGGTTCTCCGTCCTGTGAGCACACGGAAGGAAAGAGTGACAGAGACACAGCGAATGAGAGACATGGACAGAGAGGGAGGGGAGGGGCAGGCTCATTAAAGAAACAAAGCCATTGGTTAGACGGGTGGCATAAGCTGAACATATTGAAGTTTATTGTACAGGAGATTCTCGGAGCCTGTGGTTCCCAAACTTAGTCCTGGCAAACTCCTTTGTGTGCTGGTCTCTGTTCCAACAACAGTGGCAATCCCAGAATTTTAACAAGCTGTTAATTTTTCTATACTAGGACCAAGGACTGTGGGATTAATGAAACTCTTGTCGCACATTCTGTAAGAAATAGCAATGCATGTCAAGAAAAATAAATGTTCTGTAGGCATGGAAGGGTCTATAGTGGAAACGATTAGTTCATTTTATTATGTGCAGTATTAAATGAACATAGGTTAATTATCTTAGACTGAAGTTATAGTGAAAGACTGAAGTCAGTCAATAGGCCTAAGATCCTAATTTGTTGAAGGTGTAGACACCTGACCACCAAACTTAACCATACAGGAGATTAAATATTAAAAGGCAAAGCAAATAATAATGAGGCAAACCTCTTTAGAAAATTCAAGGTAAAAACTGAAAAAATGAAATGATCACCTATTCACGAACCAATTTAGGAGCCTATTAAACTAACTTACTTATCCAATACCTCATTTTTGGCCACTTAAGTGCAATCAGCACAATATGAACTCAGGGATTTAACTCTTTTTGCATGTATTGCAAAGCTATATATTTGGCACAAAAGTGATTGTAGCCCCCGGACTAAGTTGGACGGCTACTATGAATTCATGCTTGTCGTCTCCGACCCCGTCGCGTCCGTAGACACTTCCTTATGAACGCTGTACAGGCTGTAATTTTTGACCAATTACTTTCTTATTTGGTATGGACATGTGTTACACGTCAGTAATGACACCTACCGATTTTGATTGCCATGGCGACAGTATTGGCCGAATAATCCGCAAATTGGTGCTGAAACATATAAATTTCCTTGTGGACTCAGTACAGGCTGGAGAAGCGGGCTTTCGGGGCTACACCCATACGGACGCGGGCATAAAAATTCTCATAAAAATTCTGGGGATGCCACTGAGGTTCGTACAAAAACCAGCATACATGGTGCACCCCCAGGACTTAGAGGAGTTAGAGAGCCTTTGGTCTAAGTGGTACTTGAGGTCCCTTGAAGAAAAGATCCAATAATTGCCATTTCAGTTCTGTTGTACAAGAGATGCAGTCAGCACTAGTTAACCCCTTTGTGCAGATATAGACGCTGGCATCCGTAAATTCCGAACTTTAATTCTTAAATAATTCTGTAATTGAATTTCCAAATGTCTTGCTTCACTTGAATAATTTTCCACAGTCTCTGTGACATAAATACTGAGTTAAAAATCCTAAATAGGCTAATGCGTAACAGAAAAATTTGGCATTGTTTGTATTCTGTGTAAAGGGGTTAAACTCAGTAGTACAGAAGCAGGAGAGAGCACAGGGTGGGGTAACAGGAAAAGACACTCACTCTGCATGGGGGAGAAGAACACCTCCGATGCTGGCGCACTCTTGGTCCACTTGTACTGAGGAGCAGGTTTGCCAGAGTTTGAGCGGCAGCTGAGGGTCACGTTCCCTCTCAGTACCGGCTTCCCCGTCATTTCACACACCGGCACTGATGGCGGCACTGCAGGGAAACCGGAAAAACCAGAATCTCGCATCAAAGCCGAGCAGCACGGCCATAATGAGCCAGATCAGGAGCCTGGATCACAGATGCAGATACGGCCAAATCCAGGACCAAACGTCCAACTGTGAATGGAGATTCTCCTCGCAAAGACTCCATTCAGCCCAAAATTAAACATCTGCGTATGTGAAGCAGGTCCCATTTGCACTTACGATTAAACGCCCATTTTATACGGCTTCAGCTGACTGTGTGTGTTTCCGTGCGTGTATCCGCATGCCCTCAGTACATTTATTTTTATCAAACAGCATATGAAATTATTTGACTGTATGTTTCTTGTTTCTGTAGACTTTTGAAATTGTACTTTAAGATCCTCATTGAACTCTATATGCAGAAAAAAATAGAAAACAGACAACAAAACAATCTCAGCGAGGAGTGGTGAAAAATCCAGGGTTAGAAAGTGATCCGCAGCTGCTCGCTAATTATCGCAGCTCTTCAGCCAAGAGGCGAAGGTTAATTAGCGAAATCATCCGGCTGAGTTACTGGGTCGAGGAAATATTGAGACAGAACTTCTACCTGTCAGACCCCTGGATCTTCCACTTCTTGTCTGAGAGGGCCTCTTAATTGGATTTTGATTTGAAAGGAGACCATATTACCCTTCACGTTGAGAAGGAGCTCGCCGGTGAGGCCGGGCGCTCCGGGGACGATGACGTTGCAGACGTAACGCCCCGAGTCGAACTCCTGCGTGTTGTTGATGAAGATGGACAGGTTTGTGGAGGGCATGGAGAGCGAGAATCCCACTCGCTTCCTAAACTCAGGACTGCCGATTCCGATCTGACCCGAACTGTACGATATCACCTACAAAAAAATCCCCAAAGCCACAGAAATAACACAAACATGAATAATGCATTAAGAACTGGCAGTAAACAGTGACGACTGCAGACTCACTGAAGCAAGTCAGTAATTTTCGAATCGTAAAAACAAAAATAAAAAATAAAGCATTCAGGTTAGTTGCTCTCCAGAATGAAACAACTCATAAACTATTTATATTTTTATTGGTGCGCAGTTTCATTTCATTTTCAGCAAGGCCAGCGTGGTGCGTTCAACTAAAAAGCTCAGCAAAGTGCTTTGAAAGGAGACAGAGATTTTTGCTCGGTAAAAAACTAAAGAAAACCAGCGGTGCAGCTGAACAATGCAGATCTGACCTTTTTTAACATCTGATTGAAGCTTTATCAACAAGCATAAAATTTAATTGAAGCCTTATGATCCCCTTACTTCTCGCTTCTCAAGCACAATATCTTTGAGATTAACTGCATAACAGAAGCAAACCTTCTTCAAAAAGATTATCCCTAAAATGAGAAGCACAGATGGTAGAGTTTGAATTTGTGGCTGATTTTCAGTTTATCGAGATAAGCTTTCGGGCAATGGCAATAGAAAGTAGAGAGATTATCGTAATCACAAGAAAGGATACGCATAACATGCTAGAGTCCTGAAGCAACAATGAGTTCATTGACATTTGTGCAACTCTCGCCCTGCTCTATTCAAGCGTCCTTCACTGAGATGGTGCTACCATTAAGGGTCGTTGCTAATCCCTCTGGTTCCCAACACAATGCGTCATTCACGTGAACTCTTCAGCCTCCGATCAAAACAAAGCAATCTTATGCTGGTAAACCGCACACATCTGCTGACTTACACAAGATCTGAGTAAACATGGTGAGATATCTGCAGCCAGTGATGTGTGGGGCTTTGCCTGAGTTGTGGGTTATTTGGCATGGAGCATAAATTTTGTGAAATACCCCCCATTGAAGGTGACTTCATAATCACACTGTCCATCAGCCGGACCCACCTCAATGGAAATACTTGAGTTTTACAATCCATTAAGAAAACCAAAAGAGTGGAATGTTGCATTGAATTCAAACTCGGTGAAAACACATGCGTACACAATCAGACAAACGAAGGCACATACACCTATACGCTCACACATTTTTAACAGTTTTGTCAAGACTGAGGGAATGAAAAAAAAAAAAACAAAAAAAAAAAAAAACCCCTCACCTGCTTGGAGTCATTTGCCATGAAGTTCCAAATGATGGTGTTCTTCTCGATGTCTGAGGTGGGGGTGTACCATGCCTGCAGAACCACCGTCTGACCCTCGATCACCTCCATGTCTCTGCGAGGTATTTCCACTCTCTGGGAATCACCTACAGAGGGTAAACATTAAAGCTGCTTACCTAGAACCCTTCTACTGATCAATCATCTTAAATCCATCCAGCACAGGGCATGAAACATATCATGATCCAGAACACAAGTACAATGGCTACACCCAAATATCACAGTATGAGTTCAGTCATAAATACGTTCAATCTCGTAAGCCTGAATAGAAGGAGTAGTAAAACCATGTCGGGAAACAGAAAAATTAGACAAATGCTTGCCAGTGGAAGACAGCAGGGTATATTTTCAAAACTACAGCTTTCTCTCTATAGGCAAAATTCATAGTTTGGCCTAGTGATGGCGCTACAGAAAAAGATATAGGGTCAAGAAAATCATCAAGGGAACTGCTGTAGGCTCCAGGAATGCTCACAGCAAATTTTACCTGATTGACATAAAAAATATTTGACTTTTTGCATTTTTTAAAAAGTTAAATACGGTCTAGAGATGGTGCAACAGTCATACAGTCAATGTTCATAGTGTCACAAGAACAAAAGGATTGCCTTTTCATGCACCTAGACATTCACAGCAAAGTTTATTTGATTCCCATTAGAAGTTTACTAGAACCCCATTAGTTTTCAATGATTTCAGTTGGATATGTACCGTCATGTAACGGTAGCATCACAGTGAAAGTAATAGAGCCATAAATATCACGAAGATTTCACCTCTAGGAATAATGACACCAGATTTGACATATTTCCCATTAAAATAGTACAGTATGTGTTATTGCATTTTAAAACATGAGAAGTGCTGCTTGGAGGTGGTTCTACACGGAAGGTTGTATGGTCACGAACATCACCTCTATACACCAGGAAGAGTTTAGCCTGGTAATGGTGCTATATCAAGGGTCCTCAGGTGTCCGACATCAGTAACAGCACTTCTCTACCAGAAACAATCATGAAAAGTGTGACATGAGTCCCATTGAAACTGCTTGAATTATTGCATTTGGAAAGTTTGACCAAGTGGTGATGCTGCAGCAGGAAAGGTCATAGGGCTCACACAAAACAGATGAGTTTGTCCTCTGTGCCCCAAGACTGAATATATGAAGTTCAATGCGATTCCCATAGAAAACTGCTCAAGTTATCACCCAAACACAAAGGATCTGGGGTGCTGCCGGTGGCAGTGTCCAAGGCGAATCTATAATATCCCCGAAAACCCAGTTTCAGGGATATAGTGATGAAACACATGACACAGAGTGCAATCAGATCCATGACAAAAAGAAAATGTCTCACATAAACATTCAAAGTAAGAGGAGCTTCAGAAGGCACCGACAGTCTCAATACAAGAAATAACCTAAGTCTGTACATACAGGTAGCTACCGACAGACTTAAGTCCCCATTTTAAAATACGTTGTAAGTAGCAGCATAATTTCCAGAACTTTGGCGCAATTTTTGTCCTTAAGAACTATTGAAAACATGATAGGTCCATTAAGTGAACTTATTCTTTCTCTTTAACTCCACTTGCCATGACAGGTTTTAGATGTACAGTAATGGTGAACTTTACTTACTAAGTTTAAGCAGCCTGAAATGCATTACAGAGTAGAAAGGAAAGTTCACTGGCTGCCTTAAAAATGTGGGTGAACTCAACTAAATGTTCAAGGCAATGAAGAACTTTAAGTTTAACGTGTCATGACAAGTGGAGTTGAAGTAAGTAAATAAGTTCACATACCTCAATGGGGCCATCATGTTTTACAGTAAATGCTGATATCAAAAGCCCAACTCTATATCAAGACTGAGCAGATAATGTTAAGTGAGTGACCTGAGAGCAGTCATCTAAAAAAAAAATCATTACCTGAGTGATACTGTATTTCCAATCCAAGGAGACACTTCTGAATGGTAACACAATAACTTTTTGCACAGAGAACTAAAGTGCATTAGAAGCCTACAAAAAACAGACAGGCTTTCAAACCACAGCAATAATTGCAGCACGCATTCGTTCTATTCACATACAGTATGTAACCATGAGCTGCATGAGGTCACACGAGATGTTTCAGCAAATGCGGTCGATATTTATGCTATAAATAGGGTTTAAGTGGCCGTCACAATTTAAATAAACTGCCAGAAGATGCACAATGAATGGCTTAGTTGAATAGGATTGCTTTTGTGATGACCTGTATAAATAATACTTAAAAAACAACAAGGGGTGGACCAAATACCAGAAGCACTCCCAAAAAATAGCTTGAGCTTCAAAGTCTCCAGGCGAAAATTGCAATCTTCACATCATTGCCATGAATTAGCAGCATATGTCTTCATAGAAGAGGTCTACCCAGAAGCACTTTGCTGAGTAAGTTTTCAGAGAAAGATAAGAACACTAACAGAGTTCCGTTGTAGGGTCAAATTGTCGGTGTCCTATTTGCAGGCGTGTTCCTCACAATTTTTTTTTTTTTAGGTATTTTTTTGTAAACAAGCAACTGTCAGAGATTATAGCAATACATGCTGACACAAAAAAAAAAAAAAAAAACAACGGCAAAAAAGAGCTGTGGCCACAAGTGAAAGCTCTCCGACAAGAGCACAGACACTGGTTAAGATAGTGGCTATTAACCACAAAATCACAACAAAATTGAATCAAACCAGTCTCAAAAAAAAAAAAAACAAAACAAAACAAAACAAAAAAAAAACAGCTAATTGTGTGAGCTTCACTAAACTGGTAGCCCATTTAAGTCAGTGTTTCCCATGATTGATAAATTCCAACAGCTTAAGACAAAAAGTGAAAACAATTCAAAGTGAACTATGCAGTCCTACAGTATGGAGAACGCCAGTTAGCCTGGAAAATGATACCGAGGTACAACAGGGAATACTTACATGGAAAGTAGTCCCCTGAGCTAGTCAGCTGAAGGTGGATCAACTGATCCCAGCAATCGCCGTCGTCCTGATCAGCCAGCTTGGAGGCGAGAGTACACCGTCGAGCACCGCAATGGAGACACGATCCAGTCACTGTGGAGTCCGTGTTCGGTCTCAGATAAACTGAATTTAGACGGCAGAGCCGTCGAGATCATAACTCCGCTTCCCGGCAATGTCAGGACACGACATCTTGTTTCGGGCTTAAACTTGCCGTGATAAAGTCTCTTTTCTCATTAACCCCGAGAGCTAGCGACCCTGATGGTAACGGTGCCTTTCGTTTAATTTCTGCCGTGATGCCGGTAAGTTAAGTCTCATGCATGAACTAATCCTTAAGAAATCTCTTTGTGCAATCCTCCAACCCTTGAATCACGTAAATTAAGCAAAGCTTTCTCTGACTTTGTTATGTATTGCTGTTTAACTTCATGCATTCATTTGGCCTGGGCTCCTTCAAAGCAAAGATTATCATCCCCTACCAGCATCCTGGAGAGCCCAAAATGCATCAATGACACAAAAATTTGGCTGAGCAGCAGGACCATGAAATTTCCTCAACTTTCAAAGCTGCATGTCTTTGAGAAATTGGTATTAGGGCTGTAAAACAGTGGTATTGGGGAGACTGCAGCTTATAATTACTAATCTTTTCTTGGATGCAAACAGACCTTACATAGGGCAGGGCATGCGCACCAGGGGGGTTGGAGTTAGTGTTATAGTGAAGAAGAACAAGGTCATGATGGTAGTCTGGGGGTGGCAGGTCGGGGTGCTGGGGGCGTCGATGTATCTTGCCCTACCCAGTGCCGGGAGGAGGGCAGAGCCCCATGGGCTGTGAGGGTGGGTTAAATACAACTACCCTGGGTTAGGGAGAAATAAAATGGAGTCCTCGAGGGAGTCCTTTATCCCTGCGGCTAAGAGGAAGACAGCCAGGAGAGTTGGCTGGGGGCAACAGTGTCCCCGGTACTCCCATTTTTGGGTTTATCTACTGTGTCATCTCCCGATTGTTTATTAAATCATGGAAAATCTTCCCTAATCCCCCAGATCTGGCCTACCTCCATCTGTGCCACAGTAGCAATCAGCTCTGAGAGAGAGAGAGCGAGAGAGAGAGAGAGAGAGATGCTGGCACATGTTTTTGGTATCTGTCAGTGTTTCCTCTATATTTATCCGAGGACATATTGTGTAATTGAGGGAGAATGTTCCCTTTAAATATTTTGAGTTGTGACATCATGACAGCACAACCCTCACCCTGCCCCCAATGCTGGGCAGTGGCTTAGCATGCAGTACATTCAACAAAATTAGAAATGTATCATTCAGCCTAATGCAGTACCACAAACTGTCCAGCAGGGGCAGAAAATCTTCAGGAGAGGGAGATGTACAGAGGAGGTCATGCAGGCCGATTGATGAATACAGTGTACCAGTTGGAACTGTGTATCTGATGCGAGGCTGCCGTGATTTCCTGATCACCACTTGCAGTGACTGCCTGTAATTCCAAGCTTAAAAACTCCCAAACCAATACAACCCCCAAATTTATAGATTCAAGTCAAGTGTGGCCTGCATAGTTGGGAACCTCACCAGGAAAGGACAAAGCAGCCAGCTGGTTAGAAACATCTGTGTTCTGAATGAATACAATAATACTGGGAGAGGTAAAAACATAACAACCAACGCTTTTATGGGTTTGGCACTCTGGTGAAGGCTTTAAAAGTCCCATTGGCTCAAAGCCAGGAGTCTTCCCCTCCAGCAACACCTGAGTGACCAATGAACCAGCAAGCAACGAGCCTGCGGAATCCACGACCTGTCCCTTTCTCGGTTTTTCACATTCTCTCTCTCTCTCTCTCTACATTTCTGTTTCCAAATCTCGTTTCTCAGTTTCTCTCAAAAAAATCTTTCTCCTCACGTGACGTTAACCTCATACCCTTTGATAATGCCCATTTTCTGGCAATCGGTCTCAGCTCCACGCGCACCTTACAATAACTGCTAAATCCCGCCGAGCCAAGGACGATAGCCAAAGAGAATAAGGGGTTTTGGCGAGTACCGCATCTCTGGCATAGCGGACCGTAGCAATAAGGCCCATTGTCACAGCAAGAGGAGGAATAATTATGAATTGTTTTTTCTTTTTTTTAAACAAAAGTAGAGAGAGCCAGCACTCAATGATACAAAAATCAGAATTATAATAGCCATGTAAACGCTTTTTAACCCTTTCAGTCCTAACGAGACACACATGTTCCACAACATATCTATATTAAAACTGTACTAAACTGTATTTAGTATTGAAAGGGTTAAACAAACCATAAAGTAACTCTGTTCATAAGTGGGGACAGATAGATCCGTAGCATGGTTAGATTTTGACTTCAGAGATGTAATTTCAGGTAGAGAGAGGCTGCATCTTAAAAACATATTGCATTTAAATGATGAATATTACAGGCTTGTCTCTATGAATAGCATTACACTACCCTAACTTCTGCCTCTATCGTTGATGTTTTGATCTGGGGAGCCATAAATCCTTCATACTGCAGAATGAAGTCTACGGTCAGAGATAACTGACAACAGAGTCAAATACAAGAACACAAGCTGTCTGACCTCCTCTCACCATAGATCTCTCTCCTAAATATACAAACAAGTACAAACAGTCTAATACATGCACATCCACTGAACCACCCACTAACTACAGACACAACTCTGGTACATTGAAATATCATATGGGAATGGGGGGTATTTTCCAGTGCATTAATGAAAGTGGATTGAACACCTTCTTAGCACTTAAGCAACTGTCAACATAATGCTGCCATGGGTAATCTCTATGGTCAGACTCTGTTGGTTAAGTAGGAGGGAGGGTGGGGAGTCGGGTGGGGGTTACTCGCTGGCCACATTGCCTACCCAGTTGCCCACGGCAATGGAGAGGGTAGATATTTGTCTCCTATCGGATCGGAAAATATTAATCCATTCACAGAAGCAGATGGACTGGCCTTAAATAATACAGTATAATCTCCATCGGGGCCCATGTTGCTCATTATTCAGTTTGACTGAGCGAGGGGTTATGGGGAGAAGGAAATAAAACACAGCCTTCCATATGGTGCTTCTGGTCTAGCCAGTAATAACATTAGCTTCAATAATATGGCAACCGGATACGGGTCTCATTCGGCTAAACCAAGAAGAGGGTGGGGTAGCTCGACTAGGGTATTTAATGGATGGAGCAGATTTTTAATAGCGCGTGTTCATCGAAGACAACCAATCCCAGCCATGGATAGCATTTATCTGCACTGTAGAGCCGCAAATGCAAGCTCTTCCTCAAATTCCGCTCAGTATGAGCATGTGAAAAAAGAAGCAGCCAATACCTTGAAGCTTCAGAGAACCATTGTGGTCTTCTCTTTCCTGCATCAACAGTGTGGTCAGAGAATTACTGATGTGTCCAATACAACAGCTGACCGTACGACATTCCGATTTAAGGTGGCTACTGGATATGTAATGCCTCACGAGCGCCAAATTTATACATCAATAAATAAACGACAAGAATGAGGCATCACCTCATTTAGCCAGACCATGAAGATCAACTAAATCAGGTAAAATGTGAAAATAGTTGCCCATTGCCATCCGTAGCCAAATTTGTCCATCTTCATTGAGATAAAGATGTACTCAGAGAAAAGTTAATGAATCTTAGCCTCCAAGGGAAGATGAATAGTTAAAAAAAAGTACATATTTTGTCAATTGAACCAACTTCCCATCTTGGGCTGGATTGACACCAGGCATGGAGTGCTCGCATTGCGGTCGCCAACAGCTTGCCCTTGATAGAGGACTGCAGCCTTTCCACAGCCTCCAGCACTTAACTTCTGCCCTGGAGCCAAATGTTTTCATATTAGGCATGCAGGTCTCACTGAAATACGGCGTGGAAATTCACTGCTCAAGGTCATATTAGTACCACACTGCTGTAGAAGAATAGTCCTGGACTATATACAAGCAAACTACAGCCTCGTATTCATCTATGCAACATCTGTAAGCACTGGTCATTCCAAAGGCTATTAATGTCCAAAATATTTTTAAAACAATGCTTAAGACACAGCAAATACATGATGAATATTATTGGGGAGTCCCTGTAAATTACACAACATAAACGTAATATAAACACCTATTGTTCTGATCAGGAGAAGCCATAAATTTAAATGTGGTAGAATTTAGTCTATGGTGAGAGATCCCAACCCCAGTGAATAGGGTGGACAGTGTGGGGGGTTGGTGTTCAGAGCATGTGTGTTTCAGTGCATTAATAAAAAGACATTTGAACACTTTCTTAACCAGGCAACCATCAACATAATATCAGCATAGGTAGGCTCAAAAGTTAGCCTCTGCTGGTAAAGTATGGAAGTTTACAACGACAAATGCACATGAGGTATGTCACATAACCGGAATCAATATTAATTTAAACTGACTATTGCAGTGCCTGTTCAGTTGCTGGTTGAGTGGTATTGGTGCTTGCAGCTCGCTCAATTTCTCGAGAACCGCCCAGCCAAACAACTTCAAACTCAATACTGCACTTCATTGTGTCCTCAGCGATACACACACTAAGTTTGAAGTCAAACGGATGAGAAGCTGCGTGATATGTGAAAGACACACACATATGTATACATCCACACGCAGTCAAGCAGTTTTTAGAGTGTGCTGAATTACAGGGAAATGTGTATAAAATGATGCACAAGATCTAGATATTTTCCATTGATGAAATGAAGTGGCCGTAAAATCATGGAGTCCAGGGTTTGAATGTAAGAGCAATGTAGCTTCAGTGAAACTTGCAACCAGCAGATTCACAATATATAGGTCACATCATCTTACAGTATGAAAAAATGTTTTTTCTAACTTTGAACCTACTTAAGGGAAAACTTCAGTGAAAAGTTAGAGTTTAAGGGGTTAGTGTTGCACCTTTGCAAATTGACTGCATTGGTCAAAACTAAAGCATGGGTAGGGCTACAATAAACACTCAAACGTAAAATGCAGGCATTTCAAACAATGCTGCAGAGAATGCCGATGTTTGGCAAAGTTAACTCTATGACTTGCATAAAAACATAATTTATCGCTTAAGGTTGATTGATTCTCAGTCAGCATGTTTTCTTTTAAATTGAAACAGCCTGTGTAATGAAAATATGACTCCATGATTTACTGTATGGACGTGTACACTGCCTCCCCCAGAGTTATGTGTGCCTAAGGGACGTGCAGTGGACTTTGATCTCTCAAGCTGACCTCTGCACACTGGAAAAAGTGACTGTGTTAAGAAGTCTCTTAATCTTAGATTATGAGGTCTACATTACATAATACATTACATTTTGAGACTTAATTTCCTAATTTTTCTTTCTAAAGTAGAAAATATTACCTTATTTTAAGTTTCTGTTTGCTTGACAAGTGATATTTTTTAATTCTCTCGGCAAATCTAGAGATGAGACCAAATGACCTCACCTCACTGGCAAATTTTTGCCTGAGGGGAAAAGGTAATAGAAATAAGTGACTTAAAGTTCACACAAGATTAAAATGCTTAGTAAGAAGGACTTCTTCTTTCCTTTTTTGCAGTGTTCAGGGAAAATCAAACAGCCGGAGGGTCTGAATGTAATGTAAATGCGCTACACAAACAGGCAAACCACAAACGGGTTAAGTAAATATTTAGTTCTGAGCCAACAGAGACACAAGCGCAAGTGACCTTTGAACTTTGGCTTTGTTTGCTGTGGGCGGGGCATTTGAGTTTGAATAAAGCTGTAAATGCAGCACACATACATCTTAGAGAGACTCATCATTGACTATGAAAATTGGAGACATTGTCTGTTTACAGGCTGCAAAGATTTTCAGGGAGCTGCTCCGCTGAACAAGATGGCGGCTCAGGGCGGCTGCCATGTTTGATTACAAGGCTTTTTTGGCACCAGAGTAAGTGTGCGCTGGGTAAATAAATGGGAGTTAATAAGATTAAAAACCTTCTTAAAAACCTTACATCTTCTATGATGCTCAAAAAAGGAAAAATGTCATTGTCTACCCCTGATTCCCAGGGGCCAGTGCTCAATTCAAAAAGCTTGATGACGCGTCCAATCCCACGACCAGCCTCCCGCCAGGCAAAGCCATCAATGTTAATGAAAGCCGGGGGAAAAGGGACATGCATGGCACAGACGAGTGGAGATGAAGGGGTGGTGTTAGTGCCGGATGATCATTTTCTGGGGGTCTCTGATGGAGGGGAGGCCTTTGATGAAACACTCATGCTCTTCAAAAGGAGCAGATGGTTCCATCAGCTGTCTGAGATCAGAACTCGCCACGCTTGTGCGGGCAGGTCAGTAGAGCAAGGGGTATGGACCCAAAATAGCAACTGGCATTCTGGAAAACAATAGCTCAGACTTGCTATAAGAGGAGCTGGGTACGTCGCCAAAGGGTATGTAAATTGGTGTCCAGTACGCAGAGTAAAACAATAGTGGCCCCATTAATAAACAATATTAGCTCTAATAGCCATTAATCAAGTGGCAAGAAGAAGGTTACAGGATGAGAACAGGACACATGGATAGCATTTGTTTTTTCTCTTTCTCTCCTGACAAATCCACGCAAGCCCCCCTTCCACCTGCAAGGGCAAGTATGGACATATGTATACCATTTTACCGTATTCCGTCAGGCAAGCATATGAATCTTAGCGACTAGGACGAGGGCTAAATTGTGATGGCTAAACGACTGGGTCAGAGCATCTCCAAAATGGCACATCTCGTGAGGTGTTGCCGGTATGAAGTGGTTAGTACCTATCAAAAGAGGTCCAAGGAAGAAAAACCGGTGAACCAGTGAACTGGTGAACCGACAACATGTGTCATGGGTTCCCAAGGTCCACTGCTGCACATGGGGAGATGCCACCAGGATGCACTATGAGTAGGACTGACAGTGGAGGCAGTGTGAAAAAATGGGTTTTCAGTGTGGGCCATGCGCATGCATGTGTCGCTCACGTAGACGCGTCGAACGGTACTTGAGCTCACCCTCAGACGTCTCTGACTGCTCGTCTCATGATGAGTTTGGGTTGCTGTCTGGAATATGTCACATACAGGCTATAACCAGATGTGGCGCTCTTGAGCTACTGTAGTCACTCGTGGCTGCACTGAGCAGGGTCAGTCAGTGACAGTGCCTGTCGTCCATTCCCAAACAGACAGCCAGCTGATTGTTGACCGGAGAGAGCGCAGATGACGCACCACCACTCAGCAGCTGAGACCTGCCCGTCACGTGCCAATGGCTCTTATTCTCTCTGTTGTGTGTCGAAAGCTGTTCCATTTTCTCGATGATGTAGCATTTTTCTTTTTTTTTTATTGGCTTCATGTAGGCTAATGACCACACCCAAAAGAGCAAGTCAAGCATCACTGTACACATCACAAACAGCTCAATGTTTATTATTACTGAGGTGCTCGGCATGTTCAATTGCCGTGTGTCAGCATTACAATACCACTTTCTTTTCTGTATTTCCATTCGTATCTTACTGGAAAAGCACAAAAAATCGATTGATTCTTCAGTTTCCTGCAAATACAGTACATACTTCACTGTTGCATTTCTGATGGCGCTAAGTATGTATATATATATATATATATATATATATATATACACACACACACACACACACACACACACACACACACAGTGCTTTACAAATTTATTAGACCACCACCGAATGCAAGGTTTATGCCACAGCTGCCCTAAATTAACAGTGTTGGTAATTACCAAAAAAATTTTAATGTTTCTGTAATGGTTAATCCACCTGTATGCGCAAGCTCTTTAACTGAAATGATATTTTTAAGGCTAAAATATTATTATTATTGTTATCCATGAATTTTCGAATTTACCGTTTTACAAAAAAGCAGAAAAAAATAGTTCAGCACATTATTATTTTTTTGATTAAGATGCCAAATAACAGTTATTTTCTTGCATTCCTGAACATAACAAGTGGTGCCAGGCACAACAAACCCCGCCCTTCACACATACTTTGACCTACTTTTCTGAAATTCTATAGGCATCTATTCTGGGTCAGTGGCAATCCCTATACCGAATTTGGGGTGAATCTGGCCATTAGTTTTGCTGCTAAAGTGTTAAAAAAACAAACAAACACACAAACAAACAAACAAAAAAACCGAACCAAAAACAATACCCCTTGCCCTCCCCCTACGGGCGGGGCGGGGTAAAAATTAGTTTTAGTGGTTGAATGCAAGCTGTTATCAAGGCCAAAAGAGGCCATACAAAATCTAGTTTTTTTTTGTTTTTATGTGTGAATAAGGACTATTTAGTGGTTTCAGTTCGTTATTTGCCAAAGAAATAACAAAATAATTTTTAGGTTTAAACAAGTTTTTGACAAATTTTTTAAATATTTGTGTTTTCTTGTTTTTTTTACGACAGGTGGTCTAATGAATTTTTTAAGCACTGTACATACACCCCCACACACACCCACAAAGAAGAAGACAGAAGCACACTATATCCTGCTGTTAAATTGCAGGGAGATTCCGGCTCCTTCATCTTCCATCTTCCTGAGAAGCACAGCCAATGATGCCAATGCGGGGGCCGATAAAAGTATCACAGAACTCGGCGCGGGGGATGTGGGCGCGGGAGGTTAATTGAAGCCGTAATTGCTCGGCTGCGTAATCGCACCCCTCCAACTGTGGCTCCCTCATTTTTTTTTTTTTTCAAAGCAGAATCACACTGAGATTCACGATAACCGCTCACCAGAGGAAATCCCAGTTTTGGCCCAGGCTGGGGAATCGGTGGTGGAAGGTGCTGGAGCAAGGGTCCAATCTGACTTTGCAAACAAACATGGCCAATCTCAATGACAACTAGGGCAATGGAAACAGCAGCACATGCTGAAGAAGGGAAAAGTCTCTCGCTCTCACTTTTCCTGCAATATGGAAAAAACTAGTAAGTTCATCAGAGCAAGGTTCTCACAACTGAAGAAAAACTTCTGGATTCCAGACTTTCCCTTACCAAAAAAAATAACATAAAATAAAAAATAAAAAAAATTGATTTTGACATTTCAAGTAATGCTAATATCTCGTACTTCAACATTTTCACCACTCTTGATTATTGCAATTAAGGGTCAAACTCACTTTCTAACAAAAGAGACGCAAGTACCAGGTTTTTCTAGATCACAGGAGACCAGCTTTGGTGAAAGAACCAACCCACAGGTGTACAGGGGGACTGGAGAATAGGGTGGCATTACACAGCAGTCAGACAAAGAAAATTCCAAAGGACACTGCTTAATTGGCTGTTCCTTAGCCTGGCCAACATACCGAATACTTGTTGAGTAAACGTGTTGATTATGTGTTGGATACTTAAGCCCTGAAAAATTAGAGATCTGTTGGAGCAGGTAGGTCATGGTTCATGTTTTTTTAAATGTTAATTTAGATGTCTGCTCTCGGCAACACTAGACCTGGAGATAAAATGGAATCGGTTCTGTCAAAGAGGCAGTGATTGGCTGGCCATCTGTTTTTCACCATAAAGACACCGAGCTTCTGTGCCATTGTTCAGACCCAGTGGGACAGGAAGTGCTTGAGCCCCCTGATAATGAAGAGATTGGAGAGCACTCCAAAATTAGCCAGCGCATTAAACAGAAGTGTTGATCAAAGAGCAACCGACAGGGGCCTGGACATTCTCTCTCTACTTCTCTCGACTTCCCTCTCTCTTACTCTCTCTTTCTCTCTCTCAGTCTCCCGTCTCTCGCCCTCTCTCTCTGCCTCTCCCAATCTCTCTCCCTACTGTTGTCTCTCTCTCTCAGGCTTTCCCTCTCCCTCACTCTCTCTCTCACACACATACATACATTCTATAATGGAACAGTCAGATGAAAAGAAGTTTAAAAAAAACCCTGTTGTCAGGTTCACAAAGAAAACTCATCTGTAAATGCCTTTTACTCGGTGCCATCAAAGAGAGCAGTTGGTATTCAGAATGTTCCAGTGCCCGACAATACACTGCTCAATACCCTTTAACACCTAGACCGACTGATCCTCGGAAAATCAGCGGAAGTTTACAGCCTGAAATGCCGAGAGCATTGTATGGAGACGTAGTAATGCAATATTTTTCCACATTGTGGACGGCTGTGCTGAATGCCAGAGGCCGAAGGCAAGACAGCTGAGATATAAGACCGCACAATGCCACATGTGATGTAATCTCCCTGGCTCCTGGGATTTGCAGTGTATTTACAGACCTGTTTGTACAGATTGGATTTGCTCAATCACTGCTGATATCATTCAGCTCATGAGATCTGTGACACATCTGACTACTGTTCCATTTTGAATACACATCGCCAATTAGATTAAGAAATTTTGATGTGATCCATATATGTCTAAGGGACTGAATTTCATTGGATGTAACACCGGCATAAAATATTTCTTAAATTATAATGCAGCTTTTCTTCAGTCAGGCTCCATAGTGTGCATCATATTTGTGTCATTTAACCAAATATCTGGCTTGAGGCCAGAACTCCTGTGATGAGTAACATCCATTTATTGCTGGCGGTGCTGCTGTATCACTTCATCTATGTTATTCATCTGTTTTATCTAACTGTTGATTATATTCTAATACATTTACATTCTTAAAGTGGTGTTAAGAGCATGTGAGAGGTTCCAGCATTCATGAGGGATTTGAGTGTGCACGCGTGTGTGTGTGTGTATGTGTGTGTGTGGGGTGGGGGGGGGGATACCAGCTGGGTCTGGAAGCTTGGAGACTATACTGGTAGCAGACAGAGACAAAATAAAATTTTTATAGCTGTGGTGTATTAGTGACAAGCCCAAGGCCACTAAACAACACTGCGGGTTGCAGTGGGGATTAGCTGTTTTGTATATAAAAATAACCTCCATCATAGCAAAGTTTGAAATTTTTATTTTTTTCTTCATCGAGAAAAAAAGGCATAATCCATCACATTATTGAAAGGGTTAACACTCACACATTTTTAAACCAGAAAAAAAACATCTGTCCATTAAATCCTCCCCATGTCGGCGGGCAAAACCAGCCTTTCATTAACGCTTTTTCAAATACTGGAATATATTACAGATCACCCCCGGGATGCGTGGTGCATGTACAGCATAAACCAACGTGAGCTGTGCCCTTCTCATGACATATACGCCCGTCCGGCGGAGGAAATAAAGCTGGAGAGGGAAAGCTTCCCTGCCCAGATGCTCACATGTGTCACGAGACCTGCATGAATTGTAGCAGTTTATTCTGCATAAAGCCAACCTATTACACAGAAGTATAAAATAAGCAGTGTTCTGAAAGTTAAATAGTCATAAAGTAAAACAGGAAAGATTTTGTTAGTGCCATAATGGCATAGTTCCTACAACTGCACTTCCAAAGAAGTTGGGATGATGTAAAAAATACAAATAAAAAAAGGAAAAAAAAGGTATATGTGAAACATCCTTGATCTGTATTTAATTGAAAACAGTGCAACAATGCGGTGTTTGACATTTTTCCTGCTGTAATTCAGTTTTTTTTGTTTTGACTTTCACATTCACTTGGGATTTATTGCCTGTAACACTCTCCAAAAAAGTTGAGAAATGGGT
The DNA here is from genome assembly GCA_029692085.1 of Gymnothorax javanicus. Classification (NCBI taxonomy): domain Eukaryota; kingdom Metazoa; phylum Chordata; class Actinopteri; order Anguilliformes; family Muraenidae; genus Gymnothorax; species Gymnothorax javanicus. The sequence continues at coordinate 55,375,190 of CM056195.1, forward strand.
GAGATCACCTCTGTGTTACATAACCTTTACTTTCAACAGCCCTCTAAGTAATCATTTGGGGAACTGAGGATCACAATTGTTCCAGTTTTGAAGGATTCCCCCCCTTCCTAAATAGCATTTTTCAGCTGCTCAGACATCTGGGGAATTAATCATTGTATTTTCTGCTTGTTAAAGCATTGCATATTTTCAAAAGAAGACAGGTCTGAACTGCAGGTAGGCCAGTCTATCAGCCTAGGATGCCATGCTGTTGTAACAAGCAGAATGTGGCTTGCCATAGTCTTGTTGAAATTAAGCATGGGTTTCCTGAAAAGATATCACCAAGGAGACAGCATACATGTTGCTCCAACATGCATAAATGTTCTTCAGCATCCATAATACTGACACAGATGCTCGAGTTACCCTTGCCAGGGGAACAGACCCACCCCCATACCATGGCAGGAAACTGGGAGGATCCTTCTTTTCTTTGGCCAGGTTAACATAACATCCATTATTACTAATAATGGATTTCTAAGGTTGGCTGGTCCAACAACAGCATCAGTATTCCCAGTATGCGTCAATCCATTTCAGATGAGCTCAAGCCCAGAGAAGACTGCAGCATTTCTGGACGTTCTTAATATGTGTTTTCCTTGATGCAGATGCATACAATCTTCATTTGCATTTGTGGATGCAATGATGAAGGGTGTTTATTGACAAAGGTTTTCTAAATTTGTCCCAGATCATGAGGTTTTATCCATCACAAAAGCACGTCGTTTTGAATTCAGTGTGTCATCTGAAGGATTAAGGATCAAGGGCCCTCAGGATTGATTTTCTGTCCCATCTATAATGCAGAGATTTCGAGAGATTCCCTAAAGCTTTTAATGATATTATGCGCATGGGTCTTCTGTGGATGCTCCCTTTATACCAAAGTATGATAGCATCACTTAGAGAGCACCAGGATAATCTTTTTCTTTTTCATTACAACACTTATATTGCCCCTGTAATAACTTTTTTGAAAGGTGTTGCAGACATCAAATTCAGAGGCACTGCGTATTTTCAAAAAATAAATTAAATATTTTGTCTCGACCTGTTTTCAAGTTAACACGGTCAAAAATGATTTATAGATCGCTGCTCTCTTTTTTAACTTGAATTTTATTTACCATCCCAACATTTCTGGAAATTAAGTTTCAGAGGAAGAGTGTGCAAGTTCACATTACTTATGCAGTAGAAAGGCTTTTTTTTAACCAACAATAAAAATAAATTGGAAAGATATTTCAAGAATGTGTGCAAATCAGCTTTTTAATATTAATATAGAACAATGAGTCAAAACATTGACCGATGAAGCCAATAATGCTGATTATCTCAAAACAATGGCACATGTAAGCGAACAGTCAGTTCTTGTAGTCAACTTGTTGGATGTGGGAGAAATTAGACCTGAAAGCCGAACTGTCATGACCAGACCAGTGGGATGGAGCTTCTCTGAAGCGAAAAGGCTTGAGGGGTGCTCCCAGTCAACAGTGGTGAGTACCCACTGACAGAGGTCTGACGAGCCCCTAAACGGTGGCAGGGTGTTTGGCGTTGAAGGCTCACTGATGCACAAGGGCAATAAAGGTTATCTGTCTGGTCTGAACCAAATGAAGAGCTGCTGTGGCATATGTTTCAGAAAATTGAAATAATGGTTACCAGAGAAATGTGTCACAACACCTAGTGCATTGTATTCTGCTAAGTATGGGGCATTCTAACAGGAGAGTGGTCAGAGTGCCCATCAGTGGTGGCCAGTGGACAGAGAACAAGGAGGGCGATAAACATGTCTTTAAACTGCTTATTAGTCTTGATCTGTTTTCAGTCCCTGGTAAAAGACACTTTAACTCTCCCCTCTCAGGTGTAGCTAATTGTCTTCGTTAAGACGAGAAATCAAACGCATCAGTTGAACGCAAAAAAGAGCGCATTTCAATCTTTTTCAATTAAACAATCATTACGCACAGGTTTGACGACTTTCTTAGGATGTGACAAAATTTAACGCGGAAAATCCACAGTGGTTTTTTCGTGAAGAGTTGCCTATTTAGGCATGCGAATTAAAAATTTTATAGAATTTATTATTCACTCGCCTAAACATTTCATTATAAGGGAAACTAACATGTTGACCAAGAACAATGATTGAAATCGGGTCACTAATCTCATCCGTTTCAAGGGATGTTTTCCGCCCCCTCGGTTTTCCGTCCACCGCCCGCCACTGGTGCCCATGCTAACCCCTGTCTGCCTTCAGAAGTGCCTATACTGAGCATGCGAGCATTGGAACTAGACCTTTGACCAATTGAAGAAGGTTTTTTGGTCCAGTGAGTCCCATTTTTTACCATAATGTACATCTGCCAAGTACTGGTGCATCATTTACCCTGCGGGAAGAGATGGCACCAGGATGTGCTGTGTTAAGAAAACTGGCCGGTGGAGAGAGTGTGATGGCCTGGGAAATGTTCTGCTGGGAAACCCTGGGTCTGGAAATTCAAGTGGAAGACAATTTAACAGAGCGGTTTCAGCGGCATGCTGGAGACCAATAGCATAGGCAAGAGGTCATAATCATTTGGCTCATCTGTGTATAAGGAATGACAGCAGAACATCTCACCTCAAAAAATGGTTAGATAAAATTAGATGCTGATTATCGCACAACCACACGCGAACTACCACTATTAGCTGGTAAGGCAAGCACGGAAACAGCCCAAGTATTACAGCTAGCTATAGCATCGATTTGAATAGTGGAGTGGAAAATGACTCGCATGCAGCATTAGAGCTAACAAACAGATACCCAACTTAATCTCACACACACACAAACACACACAAGCATCTCACATGGTTCTATAATAGAGCTTATTAAACTCAAAAATGAATTCAAAAAGCTCTCAAATCCCTCCAAAGATTTATCCATTTATAGAAATATTCGGTCTGAATTTTTATCGTGTTCAAACTGCAAAATGAATCATCTCAAATTAATTCTGTGTCTCACATATCAGAGTAAAAACATACAATTATTTCCATACTTTTTATTATTCAAGTCATTAAGATCCAAATTACAGCAGTACCTGAGGCGCTTTAGAAGACACACTGGGCAAACATAATGTAATTCATTTTAAGTGATCTTGTGCAATCTTGTTCAGGATTTTAATATTCTTTCATGGTCAACAACTGATGAACAGATGGTCTGTAATAGTGGTACCCGAGTGAGCTGTAGGCTATAAGGCGGACACTTAAGAGTGATGCTGGGGAAGACATTTGCATTTAAAAGGTAAAGGTCGTATTGGGATGTACATGTAGTCTGCATAAAAATACAATTCAGTTACTTCTTTACAGTCATTTATTTTACTTTTTGAGCAGGGAAATGCTGTTTAGCTGTGTCCTTTCTTTATTTTGATTCAGTTTCAGATCAATAAATAATTACCCGCTTCCTTAAGGGCAGGCAGAGCCATCAGGGACATTTTTAATGTTTTAGTAGTGTACTGCCGGACCAAACAAAGAGTCTTATTGCAATGGTGGACAGGCGCTACCGAAGAAGTTAGACAGGATTATTTCATGGGAGGTTTAAAACTGGAATGTGCTCCACAAGAAAAAGACCTGGGAGTGATTGTTGACCAAACCATTACAGGTTCTAACCACTGTGCCGTAGCAGTTAAAAAGGCTAACAGGATGCTGGGATATATAGCCAAAAGTATTGAGTATAAATCCAAGGAGGTTATACTTCTCTTGCACAACACACTCGTCAGACCACATCTAGAGTACTGTGTACAGTTCTGGGGACCACACTTAAAGGAAGCTATAGAGGCTCTAGAAAAGGTTCAGAGAAGAGCCACAAAGTTAATTCCAGGTATAAAAGATGCAAGCGATGAGAAGAGGCTGAAGACCCTGAATCTCTTCACTCTAAGGAAAAGGAGACTTTGGGGTGATCTGATTGAGGTCTTTAAATATGTTAAAGGGATTGACAAAGTGAATTAGGAGGGATTACTAAGGCCAAGCTTTGTTAGTAGAACTCCGGGTCACAAATGGAAGTTGGCCAAGAGTAAATTTGTGACCCATCACATCAAATCAGGTATTAAGTTGCAGTTTTGGTGATATAAGTTATGCATATTGTAACCAGGTGGTAAAGTACTATTCATGGGAAATGAAGCGAGTAAGTTCTCCGTTTTGTGACCTGACTGCAATTGCATAATGTAGGCAGTAGGGGGCATGAGTTAAAATTTCGAGAAGAGTTTGGTCTGTTGATTTGTTAACCAATTCAGGAAAACGTCTGTGGGAATGCCAGAACGAACTACCTCCCCTGCGAAATGGCTGCGAATCTGATCGGTGATGATTTTAATATCCAGCATCTTGATTGTTTTAAAATGATATTTCACACAATATGGTAAAATGGTGTTTCAGTAATGCTACAAATGTACTTGTAAAAGATCATATTTCGTGTAATTGTTTTATTAGGATCGAAGATGGTTCGGGAATGAAAACCGAGCACATATTCAGCTAAGTTTGCTCTTTGAACCTGGTACGAAATGATTTGATAACTTTCTGAAATTCTGTACGTTCGGTATATTTAATTGTAACAACAGAATGGATTTTACTTTCTGTAAATTGGAAGTGTTTGTATTCAATGTATTAGTATGAATTCGAGAATTGACATGGCTATGTACTGAACACGTTTCTGCTTTGTTTCATTGCTAGCTGTGCCACTGCCGTATCTATTTTCCGTTAGACAGTATCTATTTTATGTTGAACAGTATCTATTGCAGTATCTATTTTCTGTTAGACAATAGCCACATGTGTGAGCACGCGCTTGCAATCCGTACGGGAATAAAACCGGGTCCATTACTGTATTGTAATTCGGTATTTTCGGTAAACTGAAAATCTTGTCCAATTTTGTGAGTAAATGTTTCTTAATTGCTATTTTCTAAAGTTTGGGGAAAACAAAATATTTTATGCACTGATTGAAAAGAAAAATAAATCCCCATCGAACTGTATTTGAAGTTGTGTGTTCAATTTAGCCCGGCTTCAATATTTTCAGATTCATGACTCAAAAAGCTTCATTTTGTTACCAAAACCATTTCTCTAGCATGTTTGGTGGCAGAAATATGGCAAATTTCGTGCGGGGAATCTGGGCAAGTGAACAACCTCATCAATGTCATCAGCCTCATAATTCTCATTCTCAGACTCCACAGAATGTTCGTCATTGAAATAGTCGAGGGCGAACTGCAACAAATTCTCATGATCTACACTACCTACACCATGCATATTGCAATGGATTAAGTCATTGAGCACTTTCGCCGCCTTTTTGGCCATTTTTTCACCATTAGAAGCCATCTAAACACAGTTTTTCTTATCTAAGAATACTAGTCCTTTATCCTGACATCAAATTTTATCGACCTTTTCACGATTTGTCCATCAAATTTGGCTTTTTAAACGAAAATCGAAGGCAAGTGAGAAACATGTTTTTCTCTTACAAGGGTGCCGCCATTAACATGTGACCTGGTTCAGCCAATCAGGTCACCGAACTGGCCACCTGCATAGCAACAGTGGGACTTTGCTTACGATTGGGCCCTCGAAAATCCGTCTGCATCCCATATATGGAATATTTAAATGAGGATTTCTTTGCATCATCATTTAGAGGGAATCCCAAGCTTTATATGGATACCGAGGTTGCCCTCCTACGGCCAGGAATAACGCCAGCAGCGAGCGTGTTTTTGAGCCGAAAATTGCAACTTTTTCTGTCAAAATTGGAAAGGCCAGTCAAGATAGTGTTCACAAAAGTGGTCAAAAACATTATTTAGGATTAATATTTATTAATTCTGATGCAGGAGGAGGAAGATGAGGTATTTATGAACCAAATTTTGCCAATTTTGAAAATTTGACGAAATTCACCTGCATTTACATTGGCTCTAGCACAAAATTAGCCCGTGCGACTGAATACCCGATTTGATGTGACGGGTCACATTTAGCACTGACAATAGGCAATATTTTTTCACGCAGAGAGTAATTTCAGTGTAGAGTAGCTTGCCCGACTGTATTGTTGAGGCAGAAACTTTGGGAATTTTCAAGAGCAGGCTTGATTTAGCGCTGGATGCCATTTAGTCATTGAGTACCTGAATTTTAAGATTCAGAATAGTACTAAGAACATGGCGAGCCTAGTTGGGCTGAACAGCCTGTTCTCGCCACTTATGTTATGTCATGTCATGTAATAAAAATTATGGTCTCCTTCCCCCATTTTTTAAAGAGCTAACAGGAGATACCTCAGTTTTTATGATTATATAATTATGTATAATTTATTTTTATTTTTATTTATTTAAGCAGGGGGCCTGACTAAGACCATGTCTCCTTTTCAGCAGGGCCCCGCATTACAAACAATTAAAATAACACAGTTTACAAGGACATTTGTAGTACCAAGAAGAAGAAAAAAAAAATACAATGCCATTATTAAAGGGAAAACATTAATTAAAATAACAACAATTCTCTTGATAAAATGATTTGATCTAAGTTTTAAAATGTCCAAAAGGAACCAGTTCATTCAGTTTCAGATTAACTTGTAACTGATTCCAGGTGTGTGGTACATTATAATAAAAAGCTGTCTTACCAAGCTCTGTTCTTACACAAAGAACATTTAGACACAATGAGTCCTGTGACTGTGTCCCATGGCAACCCACTCGCCGCACAAGAAGACTAGCTAAATAAAGAGGAATATTCAATAAAACACATTTATAAACAAATAAAAACCAGTGGTAGTCTCGTCTAGCTTTCAATGACCCCCACCCTACTGACTTGTATAAAACACAATGGTGGGTGCAGAAGTCAAGACCAGTGATAAATCTAATAGCAGAATGATAAATTGAATCTAAAGGTTTTAAAACAGAAGTAGATGCATTTCTATAAATCACATCACCATAATCAAGCATGGGGAGTATTACTGAGTGCACAATCTTCTTTTTACTTTCAAAATTGAAAAGCCCTATTTCTGTAAAAGAAGCCTATTTTACTCCTTATCTTTTTGGTTAAATTTTCAACATGCATGTAAAAAGTCAGCTTGTCATCCAGCCAAATGCCCAAGTATTTATAACGGTGGACATGTTAAATTTGGCTACCCTGCACGGTACAAATATGAAAATCATGGGGGTTCTTTTTTCTAGCTTTGGTGAATACCATGAACTTGGTTTTGTCCTCATTTAAGACGAGCTTCAACTCAATTAGAGATCTTTGAATAGAGTTAAAATCATGCTGCAGATTAGATATGGCCTGCTGAACTGAAGAAGCAGTTGAGTAAATGATGGTATCGTCAGCATATAAATGCAATTTACAATGATCCAAAGATAAGCCAATATTATTAATATAGATAGTGAATAACAAAGGGCCAAGAATTGAACCTTGTGGAACTCCTCTGCTGATTGAAGCACTTCGAGACTGAATATTTTCAAATGAAATATATTGAGTCCTATCCTCAAGATAGTTTTTAAACCAATTACAAGCAGATTTGTCAAGGCCAATGTCTGATAATCTTTTCAAAAGAAGGGCATGATCAACAGTATCAAATGTCTTAGACAGGTCAATGAAAAGGGCTGCACAATGCTGTCTATTATCTTGTGCTCTTACGATGTCATTTATAACTAAACAAGTAGCAGTAACAGTGCTATGCCCAGACCTGAAACCTGATTGGTGAGTATTCAAAATGCAATATTCAGTTAAAAAAGATTGTAATTGAGAATTAACTAGGGACTCCAGAATCTTAGCCAAGCAAGACAACCTGGATATTGGATGGTAATTATTTAAATTACTTGCATCTCCCCTTTTAATAAAGGGAGAACATTAGCAGTTTTCTATACATTTGATATGTTGCTTGTCATAATAGACAAATTAAATATATGAGTCAGAGGTTTGGCAATGAGTGAGGCAGAAAGCTTCAAAAGATATGGATCTATCAAGTCATCCCTTGTAGACTTATTTACGCTAATTTCATTAAGAGCTTCAAGAACTTCCTCAGTTGAAACACAACGTAAAGAAAATACAGCATTATTATTCAACAAATAAGAGGTTGTTGGACAGGTAGATAGATCAGAGGTGCACTGCTTATCATTAGTCTGCTCAGAGAAAGTTGGGTCTGCTACTTTGTTCATCTCAAAAAGATAGCCAGCTGAGACAAAATGCTGATTAAAAGCATTACTTATTTCAACTTCACCAGTAATCAAATTTGAATTAAAAACAACTTGCAATGGAAGAGAAGGAGAGGAACTTGAACTTTCCAGCATTTTTACAGTTTTCCAGAATTGTGTTGGATTTCTACCAGCATGCAAGGGATTTTAAGTAAAAATTGCCTTTCTAACGGACACTGTGCATTTGTTCCTAAGCTGTCTAAAATAAAGCCAATCTTGGGGTAAGTGGGTTGATCTAGCTTTTGCCCATGCTTTGTTCCTGTCTTAATATATAACTTAATAGTAAAGAAAACAAACCTCAGCTGCAAAAAGAGCGGCGAGTATCCTAATAAAAAAAAATACATAAAGATCATAAGCACTCCCATTCATTCATATTCCAATGTAAGGAATAAACCATGCTGGAAATAGTATAGTATATAATACTCTAAAATGGTATAATAAAGGCTTATTTGTTTAATGCCAGTTTATGTACAAGTGTACAGAATATGTGCAGTAACATATTCTTCGGTGCTGGCTGGTAATTTCCTTTAATAAGCCATTTTTATTTTCGCTCATTTTGACGGATTTTGATGGATAACCATCCAATCACACGACTCAGAGACAAATTTTGGAAAAATTTGGATCACCTATGTTCAGTTCCGTGAGGGCTGGCTCATAATTGGTGATTGAGCAAAGTTGTGCAGCATTCCTCATTGTCCAGTTAAGGTGTGACAACTTCCTTCATATTTTGCATTTAAGATGCAGGAATATGCTCATCTATTGATCAGTCTGATTTCATGGTTGGTCATGACAATTCTTTTGGTTTAGGCAAACTTTTGCCTCTAGAAAAACTGTTTTTTTTTTTATTCTATTTTAGGAATTAATTGAGCCCCTAAGAGCCATACTGGGCCAACCCATGCTGGGGAACTTCTGAGAAAATGGGACTTAAAGTTGCCAGCCTCCTGTGTCATCTAGAGTATCTGGGAACTAGAAACACTGCTTATGTTATAAACCCAAGATATGTAAAATTACGTTATGCACTTTTTATGTCGGTTTTGGATGCCCTTCTGTTTCATTTAAAGTGAAAGGTACCTCCTTCTGAAGCAGAACCATCATCTTCTGATTCATTTGGGACAAACTCTGGGTCTCCATTATCTTCCACTTCACCATCATCATCAATCATAGCAAGCAGTTCCTCATTAGTGAGATACCGAGCCGCCATGTTCACATTGAATAATGGAAAAGTTGTGGGATGGTCCACTATGGCTAAGGCAGTGCAGTGCATATGTACAGTGGCAGAGAGGACGTTTGCTTGTTTGAACAATCCATGTGGGTAGATTGGGTTGGCTCATTTAGGAAACGTAGATCTCAGTTTTCTGCACATGCTGACTACCTCAACTCAATTTCGCTAAAAGTGCGGGATGGCCCGGTATGGTTCTTAGGGGCTCAATTATAGCTTATTTTTGTGGGCCAGTACTTGAAGTATTAAAAAATACTTCAATGATATGACCCACTTGAGGGCTGTTTGCAGGGCCATATTGCAAAACCTTTGCGCTTGCCTGAATTGAAAGCCTAGGTCTACAGGCTTTATTTTGTCATTATGTACATTTCATAACACCTAGAGCTCCATTGGGGAGGCGTTTGAATATTTTAATTCCTAATTTGAAGAGGTTTTCAATCATTTGAAGAGGTATTTGGAATCACATCACTTGTTTTCATATTTCTATTCAGTATTTAACTTGATGTATACTCAAAACAATTTTTCATTTCTTTCTGATTAGCTGAGGTTAAAAATTGCACCGCCACACAGTAACATGCAATTTTTTTTTATGGTACTGCCTTTGGACAGTGGGAGTGTGTTTACAAAAAGAAAAATACAGATTTATTCAGTGCCGATTCAGAGATTTACCACATTTATCAAGGACAGAACCCCCTCCAGCGCTTCAAAATCTTATCAGCATACTATCCTCCCTTGGCTGTATATCACGTTTGGCAAGGGGTTGATTCATTTCAGGAGGAGAACTGCCAAAGGGCAGAGAGCAGTGTCATTGGTCTGAGGTTTTTTTTTATTTTTATTCTATCCAACTGTAAAATGAGGAAAACTCTGTCCATCAGTCAGAATCCATTTTTCTCCGCAGTCGGTGGGCCAATCAGTCCAAAACTCTACAGGAGCATTGACCACCAGTATAGCCAGGGACTGATAGCTGATTTTTCCATTTTCCCAAAATTTAAGCTGTTTTCGAGCAAATTTATGGGCTTTACAAACATTTTTGGCCAGTCTGTGTGGAGTAGTGGTGTGCTCGTCCCCAGTTGTGGACTTCATGTGTGGCTTTTTTTTTTATTTCCATATTGCACAGCATCTGGCTGAACCAGTGAGAGTACACGCTCAGCACAGGGCACTCCTTGAACCCATCTCTAATACTTAAAATAACAAAATTAAACTGAGCCCACTATTTGCACGCAAACCCACCTCAGTCTGGTGTGATTTGGCCTTTTAAAACTCCAATGGGGCTTAGTATTTCTTTTAAATATGATGGACCTGTGCTACTGTGTGCAAGCCATGATGGAAAAATAGAAAATGTGCTTGGAGATGAATTGTGTGACAAGAACAGATACAGCGATTATGCCTTCACCCACACAGTGGGCATACTGCTGTCCAGTTGCGTTTCCATCACTTCATCTGCCACAAATATATTGTCTACTGAAAGAGTGGGGTGATTTTCACCAAATCAGACTTGGTAACTCTCCACAGAGGGAAGCTGAACTGATTAGGTTTTGGAAGTCATCATGTCAAAGGTCAGGGTCACATAAGGTCAGCTGCATATGGGGGCAGAAGATCAACTTATAGGGCGTATTAATTTATGGCAGGTGGAGGTGTAGCAATCAACAATGTTTAGTTGTACCATGTTTCTCCTTCATCATGGCGAGTATGCAAACAAACAGGACCAACACCATATTATTATAATGCATTATTACAATGGTTTTTGAGTCCTCATAAAATTCCAACGATGGGGCAGCCATAAAGCATTCAAACAGACAATAAGTGCACAGGCCACACCACCTGAGTAGTTGGTGAGGGTTCTACACAGTGCCAGACAGCATATCAACATCTTAACACGTTGACTGCCAACTACGAGATAACTCGTAGTGGCGGGTCAGGGCCAGCGCTAGACCTGAAAATTCGGGAGCAATTATCCATCCCTTTATTGACGGCAATTAGTCCTGGCAAATTCTAGACGGTTTTCCTTTATGAGCACGTTTTCCAATTCAAGAATAATCAAGTGGCAATTGAAGACACGGCTTCTCCCCGTCGATCTAACAGCAAATAATGGGCTACATTCAGTACAGAAAAATAATTTAATAATAATTAAGTCTCACGACTGGCACTCAGCAACGGTATTTTTTTTTTCCAGCGAGAGCGGCATTTCAGAACTCTTCAGCTTAATTAAGGTAATTCTGGTGACAAGTACGTGGTTTTCTCCGTTTACATTTTCCAGTCTGACAGCCGTCTATTTTTTACAGCAAGTTGCATTGACCGTGCTGCAAAAACAGGTGTGCGTGATTTTGTCGCCGAAATTACCTTCATTCGCAAATGAGTTCTGAAATGCCGCTCCCTGAAAAAAAAAAAAAATTACGTTGCAAAGTGCCAGTGCAAAGACCTAATTATAATTAAATTATTTTCTCTACTGAATGTAGCCCATTATTTGCTGTTAGATCGCACGGGGGAGAGAAGCCGTGTCTTCAATTGCCACTTGATTATTCTTGAATTGGAAAACGTGTTTATAAAGGAAAACCATCAAGAATTAGCCAGGACTAATTGTACTCAATAAAGGGATGGATAATTTCCCCCGAATTTTCAAGTCTATCGCTGGCCCGGACCCGCCATTACGAGTTATCTCGTAGTCGGCAGTCAACGTGTTAGCAGGGCTTACTGAAACAACCACACATACCAGAACCATCCCCACAAATCTCCCTCCAAACGCATCTATTCCAACCGATATCTGATGTTCCCTCATCCCTTCTGACGTACCCTCCCTGATACATGTGGCTCCCACCTTCATCTGTTTGTTAAATGTAGCTGGACTCAGGGGATAGAGGCCATGGTGACCCCTATGCATGACATGAGTTAGCATGTGTGTATACAGGTGCAGGTATGCACTGATTCGGGATAGATATAGCATGAGTAATGACTGTGGGTGCGTTTAACTGTGTGCGAGCAATTTCAAGATCTGTGATAAGCAGGGACAAGGTGGATGTGAAAGCAATCCATTTTCAAAAAAGTACGAGTTACAGTAAAATGGAGAGATATTGAGGAATGTTTACCTAAGCTATTGCTTAAAAGTACTGTGCACACCACAGAAAAAAAGTTCTTTTGGGTTTGTGTAAGGTTCAGAAATGAAGAGGCCTGTTTCTATGCCACAGATCATTCCCAAGTATAAAGGTATTTTTGCCACTGAAACAATTTGCACCTGTAAAGGTTCACTTTGATTGAATACAGAAGTAAGGGCAATGAGCCATGAAATGAAATGCATAAAGAAAAACACAGGAAGACCTCTTCTCCCTGATTTAATACATTTTATAAGCTGTAGGTTAGACCATTACTATAAACTTATTGTAATAGCCAGAGAGCTCATCGATTTTGCTTGTGTCTCTTAGCTGCTGCAAGGTCGTATCGAAGATAATGCAGCTATATCTTATCTTCGTTTTGTGCTTTGCTCCTGACGCAAACAAGAAGGACATACTAGTCTTATCAGCACTCAAATCCAAAATATATCCTGTGAGGGACTATCTAGGACCCTATATGAAAAATGTTCTCGAATGGGGCGACGCCTATGAGCTAGTTCAGGCAGTCATCTCAACCTGCTCTATTATCTCACACTCTAGATTCTCCACAATCACGCCCTCCCAATATGGTGGTCTGTGTAAGCTGAGAAAATCTCCCAGCTCTCCCTACCCTTGCTCATGCATTGCTTCTTTGCACCAGCATGACTGCCTGCTCTTCAGCCCCACAACCACAGCCCAGCATCCACCTGCAGGCTCTGGCAAAAAGGGGACTATATTTAATCATCACTTCCCAATATCTCAAGCAAACTAATCTGCAGGGAGTGATGAGGTCGGAGTCTAGATGTCAAACTCTAACGGTCTTCTGTAGTTGAAACAGACATTTCAACGTGCGTTAACTAACTGAAGTGTATTTAGCAATAATTTGAGCTGACCAAAATCACAGTGAGCGCATCTTTAACAGGTCCTATACAATTGAATCTCAAAATTGAATCTCAAATCGAGCCCTATGTTGAGTTGTGATGAAATGTAGAATAATGCATCCGCTGAACTGGAAGACTCATTGAAACATAAATTGCAAATAAAAATGTGTTTGTAAAATGTGACTGATTACATATGTATTTATTAAATACTATATGTAATCAGTCATTTGGCAGATTCTTTTTATCCAAACATCAGTGCATATTAACAGCCATTAGAACAACCTCAGACCAAAGATCAAATATGGTATGATTCACACAGAAGATCAGATACCAACAGCAAGGTGTTATTACAAGAAACCAGGGTCAAAATGTAGATACCAAAAGAGAGGTAAGAGCAAAAATAGAATTACTAAATTGATGGTGTAGAATATCAATAAAATGGAGATACCAGTGTCGTACGAGGTCTGGGTAGTCGCTAGTCAAGGTACAGTCCAAAGAGATGCATCTACAGGCAACAGAGGATAATAGACTGTGACTGATTGTGAAGTGTTGGAATTTGCTAATGTCTCACTGAACTGAAACTGGCCTTTCAGTGCTAGTGTCAAGGGGTAATAGACCTCGTAAAAGAAATGGGGCTGATGTTTTTCTGTGGGAGGGAACTGAGTTGTTGTTGTTGAAAGCGAGTTCTGTACTGTTCTTGCCACACAGTGTCCTCTAGATATCTCTCCTGTGTGCATTCCTCACGAGTTTTCCTTCTCTCTCATGTCTTTTGAATGTTTGGGAGCCAATGCCAATCAAATGTCCTTGCCTCAAGGCCATGACATCAAGCTAGCAAACTCTTAGCAGGATAGCAGGCACAAGGACATCAGAAGAGGTAGGGGGAGGCACCCTGATGTGTGATTGAGGCAAATAAGGTAATAATCAGTGGTTGTATTCTAAACATTTGACCAGGATTACTGGGCTTCAGCCAACTGTAGTCCATGATGGTATGTTACGACTCTGAACATCTCTGCTGACTCTAGTGGCAGGGGGACTGTATTTCTTTGTATTTTGTGCTTATTTGATTGCAGGATTGGTGGCACCTGGCAGAACCATTCAAATGGAGTTTGACAGTGATGTCCAAAGGGGGGGAAGAAAGCAAGCTCACTCTATAGCCCTGTTCCTCATATCACAGTCCTTGCGGTCTGAGACCTGCTGATTTCCCCCCTCCCCTTTACCTGAAAGTCAGGTGTGAAGCCAGCCTGGCCAATCAGCAATGCTAATTCTTTAGGCAATTACTCAGGAGGAAAGAGAACCAGGGCCGGATCTGGATTTGATGCCCAGATTTGAGAATTCCTGCTGCAACGTAACCAGTCGATGTCCCATACAGCTCTCATCTCAGTTTTTTTCAGTATTTGTCTGTTAATGCGCTTTTTGTGATTCAATAATTTATTATAACCATGTTGCCGCCCCATTTTTATGTTGTGATCAGTCAGTGAGCTGGTCGTAACAGTATAACCGCAGCAGGGAACTTGAGCGTCCCTTGGGCTAGCTTTGAGATGCTCTCACAGTCCACAATGATAAATGAATGTCACTTTTCTTCCAGGAGCTGTTACCCATTTTTATTCTGTGGTTCCTGGAGCCCGTTTTAAGGGATCTTGGTTACTAAATCAGGTTGGCACACATTGCAGGATTTCATGTTAGTTTGTAACCTTTTCTAACAGAGCTGGGATTTTGTCCTACAAGAAATGTACTAATTGGACATCAAGTGCTTGCCCTTTTAACCACAATCTGTTAAAGTAACAGCAAAGAATGCAAATGGCACATGTTGTCCCTGAGAGACTGCACAAAGATTGCAAGTTGGGGACATATTTTCAACTTCAAATGTGTGGGGAACGCAGCGGTATTGGGGGGGGTGTTCTGTTATAGCCGTCTGTAAAACCGCAAGGGACACTTCTCTTGTAAATTGGTTCTATGGTTAACAGCTGCTGGGAGAGGAGTTCTGTGTTTACAGCCCTGCGCGACAGTTTGACACGGTCTCTCTTTGCCGCAGAGGAAACCTGCCGCAGGGAAAACTCTTCACTGCTGCCATACACAGCTGGTCTTCCTCAGCAAGCGTGCCATAGGTATGGCTTAACAGCCGGTGCGTTACTGCATTGCAATGGATTTAGATGTCTACATCCAGAGGAATTTACAAGATTGTACATCACCCAGGCCACAGAGACTGACAGCTTTCTTTGAAAGCCAAATATTTAGCCAGTCATGCGTTCATACCTGACAATAGCCACATATTGGACGTCTGCCACGATGGCACCAAACAGATCAGTGGATATCAGTAATGTTCATGCGCAGAGAACAGGAAGATAGAGTGAATATACACACGCACACGCACCCAGAGCTATGGACAATCTTTTACAGTAAACAAGAAAGGTATAATAAACTACATCATGGGAAAAGGAAGTAACATTTTTCACCTTTTTAAGGCCAGATTTCCTTCCAGTAATGTACATGAATGATTAGACTGAATTTTCCACTCCAGACCATGAGCCAGAACTCGACTCTAGGTCTCCCCACGCAAAACGACTTTATTTTGAGTCAGGTCACTACTACTAAGTACAAGTACAGCTCGTTCAGTGCACTTGATAGACTATCTGTCTAATCAGATGGCTGAAAAGAGAAAGCACACACCATAGATGGGCTCAGACTACACAGTGACAATCGCAGTCGTATTTCTATAGCTTCCGCAAGACTGAAAATGAGCAATCTATTACATCTCAAGCTCTTCTGCATTTAAACCATGTATACTGTCCCTACCCAGCTCTCCTGTGATCTGAAAAAACCTAGTACATATGTCACTTTTGGTAGAGACTGAGTTTGACCCTCACTTGCAGTAATTAAGAATGGTGAGTGTTATTTGTATTGTCAAAATCAAGTTTCTATTACACTGAACAAAAATATAAACGCAACACTTCCTATTGTGAGAAATAGGACCATGTTCAGAAGCTCATTGTGCTTTCATTGAGTGTTGACAGATTGTATGACCATATTGCAATATATTTCGATCAATGATTTAAAAAGACAAACAAGAATCTCGCAATGGTGTGATGATAAAGGGGATGGGGTCTATTGTCCAAATTTCACAAATCAATATTGGGTATGTCCGCCTTTGGCCTGCTGCACTGTTACACATCTCTGCTGTATGGACTGTAACAAATGGTCAATGGTGACTTGGGGGACATGTTTCCACTGCTCTTCAAGAGCAGTGCGGAGTTGGCAGCTATTGGCGAAAATGGGAACCAATGATTTAACTCGTTTTGTGGACATCCCTAAAGATGCTGGAAGGGGACAAATCCAAGGAATAAGCCAGCCATTCAAGCACACAAATGTTTTCAGGCTCAAGGAATTCTGTGCATACACGGGTGACTTGGGTCTGGCATGGTCATGCTGGATGGTTATTGCTTTGATGGATTAATGGTAGGACGATAGGCAGCAGCATCTCATCGTGAAATCACACTGCATTCAAGTTGCTGTTCATGAACTGCAGTTGGGTGCAATGTCCTTGGAATATTCCCACCCAAACCAGCACTCCACCACCATGTGCCACTGTGCGCACCACATTGATGTCAGCATAACGATCCCCCATCCATCCGCTCAGTGAAGTTGGAAACGTGACTTTTCTGTAAAGAAAGCAGTCCTCCATTGTGCCATTGGCCATCAAACGTGTCTATTCACTCAGTCGAACCAATTTTTTCATCGAGCTGAGGAGAAGTCCAATCCACAAAGGGCAAAAGACGTAAAGATATGGACTTCCTGGAGATTATTTTTCACGGTTTCGGCAAAAATGGGGTGATGGTGGGGACCAGCTGTCTCATCTGCAGTGGGAGTTACTGGTCTCAGATGGTCACAGAGATGGAGAGACCAGATATGGCGGTCTTGGGCGGGGGTTGTCACACATGGTCGTCATACATGTGGGCAGTGTGCTGTCTCTCCTCATTCCTCAAAAAGGTGTTTTATGCGACTTATCGTTGAAACATGGACATTAAGAGCCCTTTCAACATCCCTGAGAAACATTCCTGCATTGAGCATGCCAATGGGACGCTCCCTGATGGCTCGAGTCATTTATGGCATTTTGAACAATGGCAGAACTGGGACTTTTTGAGGTGGCTTTTATTGACCAGAGTACAGGATGTGCCTGGGCTGACTGTACCTGATTTCAGTAGCTCTGGATCAGGCCCCAGCTGTCTGACAGGCCAATTTTGACAAAGGGCATGAACTTGACAATGATGTGGAGAAGGTGACTGAAATGCACACAGACCAGTGGCACACAACCTTGGTCACATAAATAAACCCAACTAAGCCAACCTCAGAAATAATTATGCAGAACATTAAAAGGACTTCACTGTTGCGTTTATATTTTTGATCAGTAAATTTTTTTTTCGGTGAGGAAAAGTCTAGAATCCTAAAGTTTTTGTTCAGTCGCGAGAATCCTTGTCACTGATAAATTCACTAGGTTTTTCCAGATCACAGTAGAGCTCCATCTTATCGAAGAATCCATCCACATTTGCATCCTTGCAAATTCCTGGCCTCGTACTCAGTCATTGTGTGGCTTGGGTGCAATAAACTGAGGTCCAAACTCTCAAACAAATTTAGCCTGGCATGTGCTGACTCAACACAACTCCCAGCTTGCTCAGTTTGATCCTCATAAATTGTATCTGCAAAAGAAAGTAACTAGTTTCTCAAAGAAGCAGAATCAAATTAAGGACAC
This sequence comes from Gymnothorax javanicus, assembly GCA_029692085.1. NCBI lineage: Eukaryota > Metazoa > Chordata > Actinopteri > Anguilliformes > Muraenidae > Gymnothorax > Gymnothorax javanicus. The sequence goes on from CM056195.1 coordinate 55,393,261, forward strand.
TTCCTCCTCCATCAGTGCATTACTTTGAAAACATTGACAGAACCAAGGATCAAGGATTTTTTCAGTCTAATTTGCCAATTTTCCTCTTGAAATAACAGCTCGACCACCTGCAGGTTGCTCGACTGTACAGTGGGGGATGGTCAGAGCATATGCGCAGCATCCAGACTGCACTGATGCATTCAACCACATGCAAATTAGCCTCTCCCTACGGCTATTAGTCTAGGGAAGCCTGGCGTAAGCTTAAGAAGAGCTAACGCTGCAGTAACCTGCTGAACCCTAGTCCACATAAGCTCCCAAGCGGGAAGACAGCAACAGCAACTTGCTGCTGGCAATTCTTAAATCAAAGCCACAGACGCATACAGGGTTAGAGCCAGCTCTGAACAAGCTGTAGGGCTCGTATTTCACCCTGTGAAAATGAAAGTTGATCCATTTTTTTTTTCATATTTATACATAAAATTGAATTTCCATTACTTTCTTGCTGATATTGCCAATGAAGTGGGACACTATTTCAAGATTGGCAAACTGAGTAAGAATATTACTTGACAAATAAACTTAGAAATAGGCTAATATACTATGTTTTTTAACTCTTTTCCCCATAATGGCTACATATCATGCCTACATGAATATCAGTGGACCTTTTACTTGGCCTACCAAGTTGTTGTCATTTAGTCATTATGGGGAAAGGGAGGGGGGGAGTCTATGGGGAAAAGAGTTAAGAGGTGGGCATTTGCATCTAAGTTCATGCATTTATAGGGGTTTACTTGACATCAGCTACAGTCGTCTGGAGGGGAAAGTTTACGTTGTCCTCGCTATGAGGAAGATTAGCAGCCACAGAGATTAAGTGCGGCGGGCTTTCGCCAACACCCTTGTTTTGTACAACCCCCTCACTTGCAGAGCCCAACCGAACACAACTCGAAGATCAGGGATTGGCCAGCGTTTCTAAGGCCAGGTCGCTAAGCTGTCTCCAAGACTGTAATCCTATTATCATCCCAAGCCGTCTTTAAGAGCGTGGAGCTGAGGACACAGTGGATTCAAGGCCCTAAGAAGAACAAACTGTAATCTGGGGACTCAAAAAAAAGAATTGCATTAAATATCAAGGCCCAACCACAGGTTAGCCTGAGCGGATACCCTTCACTCATCTTTACATGATGCAAGGTTTGCAAAATCTCATCATAGCTTTAAAGTAATTCAACTAAAGCAATTATTAGAATAGGCTCACTGTACTGCTTCTTGTGATCCAGGAGTTGAATGGCAATAATAATACACTGAAATCCAACATCAGGGAAATCAACAAATAAGCAATAGAACCATACCCAGTCAGGGCTCCAATAATATCCTACACATTCTTCCCATGTTGTGATGCATGAGATGTAACAGAGGAAACAGGACACACACACACACACACACACAAACACACACAAACACACACACACACACACACACACACACAGAGCTGTTACCAAGTTTAGAGTATAGACATATGGTCAGTCTTCACAAGGAGTCAGGGCTCAACCATGTATTGGCTGTAAATGTAATCAAAGTGCATGGGTAAAGAACTAAATTTCAAACCAAGAGGCGCTAGGTTTGATTCCCATATGCAAGGAGTAGATGAGTCCTCAAACGCTGCCATAAATACCAATTTTATGAAGCTCATAGAACTTTAATTGGACCATTTTGGTGATTTTTAGAGCTGTAGTTCTGTACCTAGCCAATAAAGTGTCCATGTGTCCCGGTCAGAGCGCTTCCTGACTTTTAATTACAGCCCCTTTTTTGCCATCACTGTTTTTTTTTTTTTTTTTTTTTTTTTTTTTTTTTTTTTTTGCTGTCAGGCATGTTGTCATAAATTTTGACACGGTTACCCTTGCCACCTTAAATAGTTTAGCCATTTCTGTGGCCGACCCACCTGCAATTCGGCACCCACTACATGACCCATTAGTTTCCTTATTTTACTGTGGAGACTTAAGCCCCTTTCAGACATGCACTGAATACTGGACATTGCGTGGACATTGTGCGGTAGGGCAGCATGTGAACACAAATAGGCGTGTTACATGGCCAGGACATTAAATGGACAATTTCCTCGGCTGACCCTAGTATCAAGTCCGGAACATGTCCGTTTACAGCTCATGTGTGAACGCAGCAGGTAATTACCCGGGTAAGCACAGTGGGCGTGTTGATGACGTATGTCATGCGACAGGAGCGAAATACAAACTTCCGCTGCTGAAGAAGAAGGGTCATTTAACAGCGAGCAGCGAGAAGAAACAAACAGCAATGGCGAACTGGATATGCTTTTTTTGATATGCTTTTCTGCTTGCCTGTATATCCCTCTCTGCTTTTTCGTCGATATCTCGGATTCGTTGGCATATACGGAGTATGGAGATAAACGCAAGAAAAGCCGTCATAACAGCAGAGCAGCTAACCTCGTCCGCCATCTTCGCTGTGGTCATGTAAACACTGTGATATCTGCCGCAAGCTTTATGCGTCATGTCCTGCCTCCTGGGCACTCCGCCCTGGGGCCGCCCCTAGCCTGAATCAAACAGAACATTTCCTCCTATTGAGAACGCAGTCTGCATGGACAATACGCGGGTGGGTGTGACATGTGTGAAAGGGCATGTCCGGTTAATGTCCGAACCTGATTGTCTGGACATTTACCGGTGTTCATGTCTGAAAGGGCTTCATTGAGCAAAGCACCACCGGTTAGCCCGCTAAAGCAATGCTTGATGCTAACCTGCATTCTGATGTATAGGAATTACCAGTGCAGATGCTTTTGTAATTGTGGTCCTGAAACCAATGTTAAAAACCATTTTTTAGGGGTGCAACTGGTATTTTGCCCACCCGCTCTATGTTAATCTGGATTACTTCAGTGAAATATCCACCCATATAAATTGATGCCATAAAAAAAATATTAATTTTGAGTTAGTTGCTCAGCTGCCAGTGAGTAAATGCTTCACAGTTACCCAATGCCCATAAAAACTCGCATTTGCTCGCAAATGCATACATAATTCAGGGCGGAAAAAAAAAAAAATTGAGGTATCCTGTGAACACTCTTACTCTTTACTGACCTATAACGGCTTGTGTACTTTTTGTCATGTTCAGTATGTGCTTTTATTTCATTTACGTGCATTGTAGTGTATGTTTAAAGCAAGTGTATGTATGCATTTCTAACTTTAGCTTTGACACAAAGCACCCATTTGTTGATGGTTATCAATAAGACCACTGTTCCACAGAGGACACAATGGACGGGGGATGAGATTACCCATTTAAAATTCCTGTTTCTCTGTCTCCAGTTTGGGCCGTGATCCTGTTACAGGATGACTAGAGCTGAGCTGCCTTTCAGTGAATGTGGGGCTGTGGGTGGTGTGCTGAAACCGAATATTTCCACTCCACCACTACCCTCAGTCAATGCAGTCCAGCGAAATCATTCAATAAAATCTTTTTCCCCAGAAAAAAGGGCAAGACGTATGTGGGCTATTTATTTTTAACATCATACATCCATAGTTTGTTTTATCGAGCACTTTTAAAAATGACTTCTTCAAATACTGGATGTGAAAAAAGCAACATAAATTAAAGATGCCATAAAGATTGCGCTTTGTACCGTAAAAACAAATAAAAACCAGAGAAAGAAATAAGAAATCTGGGGCTGCTTAGTGCAAACCTTTTTACTTCTGTTCTCTGCTCTCAAATCCCCTACACATAGGAATATTTATTTTTATTTTACTTTCAGCACCACAAGCTGCTTTTTTCCCCTTTTCCCCCCTCTCCACCGCCCTAAACCATTAGCCCTCTATTTTTCTCCAAAGGCCGAGCAACATATTTCTCCATCAGCTGTGCTGGGTGAACCAGGCTGTAGAGAACTTCAAGTACCTTTCCATTGACATGCAGAATGACATTCTGAATTCCTGCGGCACTATCGGCCATCGGCGAGCAGTGGAATTGCTTCTGAGGAGCGAGGGGTGCTTATCTCGAAGCGTCAGACCCGGGGGGAGGTAAAGCGGGGGGTCTGAGAGTACGGGCACAGTGGAGACGGCCGCACAGGAGCGGTGCAAATTCAACGCTCACCTCGGCATCTGCATTTCCAGCTTTGCCTACCTATTCTCAGCCTGAACTGTGCTTGCATCATGCATACATAAATGTCATCCATATTTACATTTATCATGCAATTACGGAACATCCACGTGAATTTCAATTGCATTTAGGGGTTTGTTCAGAATATGGTATTCTTTGGTTTATCTAATCTCGCTGTGATCATGGACAATTAACACCTGCATTACGACATTAAGCCATACACACTGTACTGTCACATTATACATTCATTAATTTAATGAATACATTTATATCTCAGTGGAGAAGCATGTGAGAAAAAGCATTGCTTCACTGAAAAAAAAAAAAAAAAAAAAAACACACACACACACACACCCAGGGAAAATAATTGCTTCATCAAAGCCTGTCAGCACCTTATATTCATTGATCCCATTTTGCGAACATCGTTCCGACAGCCCCCAAACAACCTAATGACCAAAGGACTATACTTTCTAAAGCAATTATTAAAAAGGAGATAGATAAGAGCATCTCCACACACAAAAAACAGACGGCCACACACACACACCTTTCAGGAATACAGTGACCTCAATTTGCCGGGAAATACCACCCCATTACCCATACATCCCACTGCCAATTTATAAGTGCCTACTCCAGCAGAATGCTTATTGGGGATATAAATTGATTCTGCTACAAAAACGTGGAGCTATCAGCTGCTTGTGTATTTCTTTGTTAACGGCACCTGAGCCATTAAAGTTGTAGTGAGTGGGCCATTGCTTGATTACAGGCAAGTGGTCACCAGCCAGCTCCCAGACCGCAGGGGTTGCCAGACTCCTTCTGCAGTCCCTCAGAATCCTGATTTTACTAAACACATCATTAGCCCCTTTGCACAGATATAGACGCCAGCCTCCGTAAACTCCGAAATTGAATTCCTAAATAATTCTCTAATTGAATTTTCAAATGTCTTGCTTTACTGGAATAATTTTCCAAAGTCTCTGTGACACAAATACTGAATTACAAAGCCTGAATAGGCTCATGCACAACAGGAAAAATTGGCAATATTTGTATTCTGTGCGCAGTGGTTAGCATTGCTGCCTCACAGCAAGAAGGCTGTGGGTTCGAATCCGGCCTGTGGCCTTTCTGTGTGGAGTTTGCATGTTCTCCCCGTGGTCGCGTGGGTTTTCTCCGGGTACTCCGGTTTCCTCCCACAGTCCAAAGACATGCATGTTAGGTTAATCGGAGACACTAAATTGCCCATAGGTATGAGTGTGAGAGTGAATGGTCTGTGAATGGTGTGTGCCCCCTGCGATGGATTGGCAAACTGTCCAGGGTGGGTCCCTGCCTTTGCCCGTAGTCAGCTGGGATAGGCTCCAGCTCGCCCTGCGACCCTAGTGAGGAATAAGCGGGTATAGAAAATGAATGAATGAATGAATGAATGTATTCTGTGCAAAGGGTTAATGAAAATGATCTGTAACAGTCTGACTACATGAAACACAGCCAAAAATGGCAACTTTGTGTAACTTACAACATACTATTTTTGTTTAGACTGGTTCAGATATGGATTTATTCAATTCTGGCTTAAATTTTTTTTTTTCTAATAGAGCTATTGTTCTACAGTTATAAGCAAATATCCTACCAAGTATTTGCTTCTCCCTGATGGGGAACCTTGACTTGATGACATTCTTTCTATGCTGTCACTGTTTCTACATACAGTGTCATCAATGGGGACCCACCTGATATCTAAAAATAGCCTGTACGTAAGGTGAATGTCATTCTCCGAACCCGGAAGTCGGGCAAGCGAACAACAGGAGGCAATGTGCCGAGTTAGAAAAAGTAGGTTTTTAGGCGATTTTATCAACTTTTATTTTAGATCTAACTTGTGTTGACAATGGGGACCTGGGGTGCGTTCCCCAAAAGCATAGTTTTTGGGCTGGGCCGCGAATAGCGGCCAGGCCACTATAAACGCGAATGTCGCTGAGTACCTGAGTGAGTGAGTGAGTGATCAAGTTTAGCGATTGGCTGGCCGGCGGGGAAGAAGTTCCGCGATTGGTCGGCCATCGGGGAAGAACTTCAACGATTGGTTGGCCGACGACTGACTTCAGCGATTGGTCGGCCGGCGGGCAAGGACTTCAACGATTGGTTGGCTAACGACAAGCTGGCTGGCAGGCCGGGCGTTTGTCACTCGTATCTCCTGTGGGGTAGCCTATACTACGAAGCAAGTTCAACATACACAGGCTATATATGAATGAGCCGGCTCAACAAACCCTGAACTCGCAATCAGACATAATTGGTACCACAACGGTGGTTGTAATCTTTCTTTGTTAATCTCCTTTTTGTGCTTTCAACTTCGTACGCGCTCTCAACAAAGAAGCGTTCCATGCATTATTTGTCCCTGTATCCGTTCACAAAATGACCAATCGCGAGCTGTGTGTTCCTTAAAGGGATAGTTCACTTTTTTTGAAGTGGGGTTGTATTGAGTTACAAATTACCACTACTTACATTAGATTCAGTAAAAAGCTCTCTGATCTCCTCCAGGTAGCCGCACCAGGGCATAGTGCCGGGTGGAAATTTAGGCGATACACTGTTGTGAACGGAAACACAGAAACAGCGTATTTTCGCGGCCTAAAAGAGGTCCTACCTGAAAATAATACACCATTTCAATTGTACGGTATATTTAAAAAAATTACAGCACTTTAGCTGCTCGGAAAAAAAAAACACAGTTGCTCTTGAACTAACCAACTGCGTATTCCCGCGCGAGGCGCATGGTAGATCACCGCGCGCGCTGTAGCGATCAGCTGTTTGGGTCACAGTAAAGCTGCTTGAATAACGCGTGTATTCACGTCTTCGCATTGACTTTGAATGTAATCTGTGTGCGAAAAAATTCGCTTTCAAGCGTCCAGTGTGCAAGCGGCTTAACTTTGCGGTTGCGAGGTCGGACGGCCGTTTAACTTGTGCAAATATTTCGAAAATGGTCCGTGTGTGGTGTGTCGCTTTCTGGGACGTGAAAGCAAAGCTGTATCCTGGTGCACTTACAGCTTCCACCGCATTCCTCTGCGGAATATTGGACTTGTAGCTGTGGCTAGTTGCCTCAACACGGATATTAATACGCCACCCGTATCCCAAAAAGAACTCCGTGTTTGCAATATTCATTTTTTCCAAAGAGGATTTCGTTAGGCTACATTCAGGGAAATCTCAACGGTGCACGCTGACGACCACTGCTGTACCCAAGCATCAGGTAAAACCGTGAAACACCTGTGAAAAAGTCTAAAGTAACATTGCAGCACAAATTGATATCGCATAGGGTCTACGCAGCCACATACTGTGTATCTGCCGTGCTGGTTATTGTAGGGATATTTTTTTTTTTTTAAATTTGAGACGTGATTCTATGCCATTGAATATCCGACTCTGCCGCAAACCGCGCAGAGTCTGACCCAAACAGCTGATCGCTACAGCGCGCAGTGAACTACCATGCGCCTCGCGCAGAAATACGTCAGTTGGTTAGTTCAAGAGCAACTGTATTTTTTTCCGAGCAGCTAAAGTGCTGTAATTTTTTTCAAATATAGCGTACAATTGAAATGGTGTATTATTTTCAGGTAGGACCTCTTTTAGGCCGCGAAAATACGCTGTTTCTGTGTTTCCGTTCACAACAGTGTATTGTCTAAATTTCCACCCAGCACTATGCCCTGGTGCGGCTACCTGGAGGAGATCAGAGAGCTTTCTACTGAATCTAATGTAAGTAGTGGCAATTTGTAGCTCATACAACCCCACTTCAAAAAAAGTGAACTATCCCTTTAAGGACATTATCCCTGATCCAGAATCAGCAACACTGCGGGTTATTTCCCCCCGCGGCACTAGGGGGCGCCATTAGCAACTAAATGGGAGATACACATAAACAGGTTTTATTTCAATGAGCCAGCTCAACAAACCCCGAACTAACGATCAGAGATAATTGGTACCACAACGGTGGTCGTAATCTTTCTTTGTTAATGGCGGTTTTGTGCTTTCAACACTGTACGTGCTCTCAACAAAAGCGCGTTTCATGCGGAAATTTACCCTATTTCCGTTCATAAAATGACCGACCGCGTTCTGTATGTTTCACAAGCTCTGTCTAATCCAGGATCAACAACACTGCGGGTTATCTCCCCCGAGCCACCAGGGGGCGCCGCCAGCGGCTTAATGGGAGACCCATATGAAGTTTTATACTCATTGGTTGGACACTTGAAAGACTGTGTGCGCAAACTCAGGTGGACACTTGGGAAATTATAATTGAGATTTCTGTTAGTGCATTCATGTTGGTTTATGTATGCACTTGTTCGTTGGATGTAATGTAAATAGTGGCTTGGTGATTAATAAAATCTTAAAAAAAAAATTTAAAAAATCTCCTAGGAGGAGTGGGTCGTCATTATGGACAGTTACGAAGAATGTAAATATATTAAAAAAAACAGGAAAGAGCAACACTGTTGCTGCTAATAAGGCCAGAGAGGAATTCTGGCGGAAAATTGCTGATCGTAAGTCCTCTGATGAAGGACTAGTGGAAATCACATCAGTTTCTCAGCCAAATCAAACAAAATGAAATTAAATTATAGAATGAACTTTCTTATTTCTCGGCCAATTCTCATGATCTTGCTGTTAACTACAAGGCCTTTTCGAGAGCTTACAATAGGTCATAAATTAATTTAAAATTAATTGCATTTCATTTTTTTTGTCACATACTAAACCATATTCATTCATCACCAATATCAAATAACACTTTATGTAAACACATGGCAGCTCCTTCACTCGAACATGTTTATTAAGCGCTTTTACTCGAAACTGTGGATTCTTTGTCCATAACAAGCTCTAAGACGAAACATGGGGGGAAAAAGGAATCTTTGAAGTTCGTTCTTATACCTCACTATATAGGAACTGCCATGTGTTCACAAAAGTGACGTCACCTTCCCAGTTAGCACAACTGTAACAATAACTTCATTGTTTCATTACGATTCAGGAGCATGCATATATACTTTATCGGCTATCTGCATCTGTTGCTGCTGCCTATCTCAAATTCACATTCACAAAATCAATAACTGCTACCCTTACTCTAGCTCTTTGTCTATTCAAATGTATAACTTGCTTTTGATATGTTTTTCTTACTCAAGCCCCCCCCCACCTCCCACTCCTACTACCTCACACACTCTGACTCACTCCCACTCCCTCACTCAAACTCTCACTCTCACACTTCCTCACACTCATTCTTTCACACTCTCACTCACACTCACACTCTGCCCACCCACTTGGTAAATAATTTATCAACTCCAGCTCATTACTAAACTTGCACTTCATATAATTGCGTGAGCTTTGCCCCATTTAGCACCCTTTTCTTGGGCCCACATTCTCATACAGCACTTGGTGGCCCAGCCATATACTAGGTTGCACCTAGTCTTGTTTAACTACACTAGCAACTTACGTAGTTCGTCCATTCACTGTTAATGGCTCCAACTATGTAAGTTCGCACCTGTTCTTTCGAGAAACACATTCCTGGCTCGGCAGAGCAGACCGAGCAATAGCAACAATGGCTCTGAAAAAATTCTCTTCACCATCGACAGCTAACAGGGAAACACAGATAAGGGGCAGTCCAGATAACACAAACCGCGACAATAACAACCCTTTTTCAGTTTGCGCTCAGACAGCAACAGAAATGCAAGAGCAACGTGTTCAATGCTCTAATCACTGCAGGATAACGGGAGAGACTCCGTATTCATACTTTAATTTGTGACCCCTGTGACAGGTTTGTAACAGCAAGCTAGCTTGGTAACAGTTCGTTAACCTACTTGATAATACACTAGTTGTATGATTCTATGCTAGAATTTGAAGTTATTCCACCTATGTTGTTAGGATTTTCTTTCGCAGCGGCTGCGATTCATTTGTCCGGTATTGTTCATTTTGGTTCGAAAGTAGGCATTTTTAGATCGCAAATGTGATGCGATACCGCTTATTTCAAACCTCGCAGCGTATATAAAATATGTTGATGTTCAATAATAATGTTAGGTAAGGAAACAAAGCTTGTGAAGACTACTAAAGGAGTTTTGTACACTTATCGCTGCTGGTGGGTCTACATAAGTATCAGAAGGCAGCAGGTTAACCAGGTTACCTGGGTGCAAGTCGCAGGCCGGGACGGGGGAGAAAGGGAGGAGTACGACTAAATTTACACTCGTCATTCCCCCATTCATTTAGTGTAATCAGTTAATATTCATCGATATATGCCTTGGGAGGAGTAATTCTATTTTTAAACTACCTTTGAGCACACATTTCCGCTTCATTCCATGGAGAAAAAACAAATAACAAGCAGTTTAGTGCGTCTCGATTTCAATGGTTCTCTATGGCAGATGCCCGATGCTTGCCCGAATCCGCATCACGTGACGATTGTTCACGTTTTTCGTGATGTCATCCGGGCGGGTCCCCATTTAAGTGCTGCAATGGTTATAATTGAGACAGAGACAAACTACAATGGATGCGGAGTATGGATACCCAAAAAATATAAGTTACACCCAACTTTAACCTCATTTTTTAAAAAATGTGTAAGCTGGGCCATAGAGTCAAACTGGAATTAGCGCCTCGAGGTTGTATGCCTTCGCCAATCAGTCCAGTCTTTGTTTACAGCCATGTCTGTTCAGTGCCCCTTCAACCCCCTAAAAACCCCCAACAGGTCCTCGTTAACAGATGGATACATGTATTGTCAAGATATCCCCATTTTCTGACAATTTAATAAACAAACCTTACAACCAACACAGACCAATGGATTACCAGAGATACCCAGTGTAAGGAGTCCGCAGGAATCTGAAGCTAAGAGAGTTGAAGCCGACTCTTCAACATACTACCTTGCCTACCAGGAGTGGAAATTTCCAGAGGCCCCATGATATGATATTATCACGATACTTGAGCCACAGTACAACATTATTATGATAGTGCAATATGTTTCTCAAGATGCACATCTCCATCCTTGTTCTGGCCAACTTCCGGCTAAATCTTGAGAGTCGCACCCTTGCTGTGCAGACCTGACCAGACACCGAGCACTTAGCACCAGTACTCTTAGTTCTCATCTGAAACGAAAAGTCAAATGATTCTAATCATTCTGGCACCCAAAAGTTGAGTTCGTATTAGCAACATTTATTGAGAATTTATATAATAAAGTCACTATACTTGGCTTCTCTGAAACGCTACGATATTGCCACGCAAAATATCAGAATATTACACACAAAATCATTTTTTTCCTCCACCCCTAATGTCTATGTTTCTGGGTTGTCATCTCCTATGTTCCCTGGTATCATGTCACTGAATGCAACCCTTGAATTTAGTTGCAGTGCACTTTGTGTAGGCTTTCTACTTTTCATCCGTCACGCGTCAAACAGGTCTCACTTGGGCACGGATTAAAAAGTAATCCATTTTTCTTGTCCTTTCTCCCATTGATCAAGAAGTGAAGGCTCTGCACAGCTGCACACATGGTTTTAAACGGTTATTGATCTAAGTAAATGGAGGACTTTAAATCGCTTTATTCATCCGGTGACACACTAATTCCTGAAATGATTGATCTGCACAAGTTCACACAGGTGTTTTTTTCTTTTTTTTTGATCTCACAACCAGAATCTGTTCACAATTTTACAACTACTCCTGCAAAAAAACAAAATCAATTGGCTTCTTAAAGTTTTCCAACAAATCGAGTGAGGACCGCAAACAGACCTATTACATCCTGCTTGTGATTTGGCATCTGTATCAATTTCCTAAGGTATTTTTGGGCCTAGAATCTGAAAACAAATTTGCACATGCCCCAGCAAAGCAGCCAAATCAACTGGCTTCCTGAAATTTTCCAACAAAAGCCATCGCTTTAAGAACATTTACTTAGTACATCCTGCTTATGGGAAAATCTGTATCAGTTTTCTAGAAGGGCAATTCCACGGTAACAGAATTACGATCAAGAGTAATTTTCATGTCATTTTTACCTGCCATCTATTACTCTACTGCAGTAGCTACTTGCCTGTGCTTTCATCAGTTCCACTGGCATGCCTACTGAGCTGTATAACACAAAGTTTGGGGTAATCTATTTTGTAGAAGGCTATACTAAGGTGAAAGTGTCGGTAACGGAATTACGGCAGAAAAAATGCCATTATTTTTGCCTTAACTTTGACAGGAATTTCTCTGAAATCTGGCAATGAAATCTGCCCGTAGGTTTAAGCTTAAGTTGGTGGCCTAGGATGTTGACCAGGCCATGGTAAGTTTATATTGACTGGTATATTCAGCAATATTTTGTAGGATGCCATTTATGAGAAAGAGACACCGGTAACGGAATTACAAAATGGTAACGGAATTACATTTTCTGAGAATCTACTAAATTTATTATACTCAAAACAATAAAGCAATTATAAAATTGGAATCATAAATGATGTTTGTGTTGCTGACCTCCTGTTGAACCAAAATTTTGATCAACAAGTCTGGGCAAGAGGAAGGCAATACCTGATACTGATAACTAATTTTTCAACAAGAACAGTCTATATTTAATGTTTCTTAAATAGCACAAAATGCAGTATGGGATGCCGCTCAATGCGCTTTACATAATTAAATTGACAGCTGAGGCAACCTGGGAAGCCTCCCGGATTAGGTGAGTCTGATGTAACAGGTGAGATGAATGTATATCAACCATCTTGAAGACTATTTTAATTTGCTAAACTAATATCAAAACTTAAAATATCAGTTTTATTCAGAAATGAAAAAGCAAGAAACTTACCTGCTAGTTGGAGGATTGCTGGCTTTCGATATTGAGCATGAATGAATGTCGGACATGGGATGTGTTGTAAAGGTTTGGTCCACACAGCCCCTCCCTTTCTAATTCTTTCACCTCCACCTTAATGGGCCACAGGTGGAACCCATTAGGGTGGAGGTGTTAGCAGAGTATATAGGGCTGGCAGGTGCCTGCCCTGTCGCTGCTACATTTTTTTCTTTCTTTTCTCCTAGTTTGTTTGCTCTCCCTGTTATTTTTAAACCTGCTGTTTTTGGATTTTGTTTTAATTAAATTCAGCTTCTTTACTCCAGTCTTGGCATTTGAGTTTCTCCTTTTTTTCTTAGCCCATGGTCTAAGTGCTAAGTGCTAATAATACCATGACATGTGTATTCTGAGCAAAGACTATCAACGTTTTATCACACCTGGACTCAACAAGCTTCACTGAGTAACTGACCGCAAGGGCCACAAGCCATGCTTTCCCAGTCTGAAACCCTTTATAACATTCACACATTATACATGTTATACAAAGAGATGCTGTCTTAGTAAAGCACAGTTCCAGGAGGAACAGGATGCTGGTAAAAGTGATGGTGAAGAAGACCCCATACTACAGAACAAACATTCATTCATACCCTTCCCCAGCAGATGCTACTCCTTAACCTAACTATACTTTATATTCCTGCTAATCCTTGAATGAATAGTCATGGAAACTTAACTCACAGGAAGCAACACTCAACTATAGATGTCCAAAACAATGAACCGCTATGCTCCATAAAGTCCTCATGCCACCTTGTGCCATCTTCTGTTTTTCACTGGCTTTCACAATAATTCTGTAATTCCATTACTGGTGTAATTCCGTTACCATGTAATTCCGTTACCACAAATTTTCCAGGATTACAATTAAGTATTAGAGTGGTTAATGTCTGAAATTCAGTATAGACATAAGAAGGAAGAGAATTCTTAAATAACAATAAAATAAATGCAGAAATAAGATGATGAAGAGAACTATACTGCAATTTCGGTAAGGGAATTAAGTTGAAAAATGACAAATTTCACAATGAGCCACTGGAATTGCGTGTTTCCATTTCCTGCAGTGACTTACAGTCTCAAATACTTTGGCTACCAATGTATGGAAATACAGTAAATAACCAGGAAATAGCTAAATATCTTTTAGGAGTTGTCAGCTTTGGAAAAATAACCTTTGATCCTTGTCCTGGAGCTAAAAAAATTACAAAATTCACATCTAAATTTTGAGAACACCGTCAAAGATATTTTGAAACGGTTTTCAGTGGCTGATTTGGTAATGAGTCATCTACATGAAAACCTATATATTTCTAATATAAAACACTTTTTAAAAATTGCTATTTTAGCAACTCTCATGTGGAATTGCCCCAAATATTATTGAGCCCATAATCATCAGTTATTAATTATCAATCCAGTGTTGTCAGAAGATGTCACTATAAGTGGAAACAGTGCTTGTGTTCTGTGTAGTGCTTGCTCTATATACAGCTTAAGAAGAAAAAGCGACAAAACATAGTTATTGGATCCACGCACACGAGACTTCACAAAAGAGAACCTCCCATCAGCAGAGGAGAGACAGCAGGCTCTAAACTGATGAAATTCAGTCAGGTCTGTAAATAGTAGGACAGTGGCATGAATTTAAATGGGCTGTAGTCCCAAAGTAGTTCTCTCTGTGCATGTAACTGCCATGAAATTACACTGTTTCAGTATGAGCATATATGGTATATCCATCCACCTTGTATCCATTGGGTGAATCTTGTCAGAATTAAATTGTCATGGCACTGAGCACTTTCATTCTGCATCCCTCAATGGATTTTCGGTCACATTACAAGGTGGCTGCCCATTTACCCATTTGGAAAGGGCACAAGTGACCATGCATACACCTTATTTTAGTGCATGACTGAGCGGAAATGTTAATTTTGCCCTCTAAAAATCAATTTTTCTTTAAATCGCACCGCTAGAGACCCCAACAATGGGATTGTCTGAATCACTGAACCACCAAACTAGGTTCTGTAGCATCACTTCCGTGGGAAATCCATAGCTTTTTGCTTCCAACAAACAGGCACACGGGATTGGTTCCTAAGTGAGGCGACACTTTTACCGTACAATTAGCCTATACACAGAAAGCAAGTGTTTTGATTGTGATTTCACGCCACAGGCCAGTGCACAGCTGAGAAGTCCATCCATTATCTAAACCGCTCCTTCCTCACTAGGGTTGTTGGGGAGCTGGATCCTATCCCAGCTGACTGTG
Source organism: Gymnothorax javanicus (assembly GCA_029692085.1). NCBI lineage: Eukaryota > Metazoa > Chordata > Actinopteri > Anguilliformes > Muraenidae > Gymnothorax > Gymnothorax javanicus. Next base: position 55,408,317 of record CM056195.1, read on the forward strand.
GGTAGCCAATTTAGAGTCTCCTATAAGCCTGAAATGCATGTCTTTGGACTGTCGGAGGAAACCCACACAAACACATGGAGAACATGCAAACTCCACACGGAAAGGCCCCAGGTTGGAATCAAACCCACAACCTTCTTGCTGTGAGGCAGCAGTGCTTTTATGATACATCTCACCATAGCAACCCAATCTAGATCTACAAACATTTTCTAATGTAAGACTAATCATCCATAAATGCACAAGCTAATGACAAGATTCTGTTCATAATCAGGTCTTATTCTTAAGTGTGCTTCAGAAAGACAGGCAAAAACCCTTCAGTGAGCAGTGGTTTGACACAAGGCCGGCCCACAGTCCTTAAGGAGAAAATTATGTCAACCTCTTAATATATCAACAGATTATTGGGCTGTTGCTCTGATTGCATTATATTTGATGTAATTATTAACATTAATGGTACTTGAGCAAGCACCTGACAAATAATTTACACACAGGTCTGGCCTTGTGCATGAAGCCAAGCAGGAATGACAAACCGCCTGGTATAAAGAGGTTGTTGTAGGGAGTAGTGTTAGTGGGTTAGTAGGGTTCAATTGGGTTAAACCTTTTAAATTCTAATTTTTCATTGAATACTTCCCAGAAATAAGTTCAAAGTCAGAGTAAGCATTTTTTTTCCCATATTGTAGGACATTGTCACATACATATTCTGTATCTGCTGGTTGCAGCGCTTCACTGAAGCTACATCACACTTACATTGACAGAAATATTCAAACCCAGGACGCCAGACTTAATTCCCAACATGACTCTTTCAACCAGCAACATAATTAGTATCTCCTGATGCAATGATTGGCCACAGTATTCATTCTCTCCCCCCCACTTCTGCTGATGAGTGGTGAGCATTCTGGTGCAAAATGGCTGTGGGGTATCACACAGGTGGGTGCTACACATAGGTGGTTGAGACAAGTTTCCCCTCATCACTATAAATCAAGGTTCCCCAAATTATGGTTCTTGGGGGTCGAGTTGGTTTTCCACCTTCCCTTAACCTGGGAGTCAGGTGTAAAGACTGTCAGGCCAATCAGAGGAACAAATTGTTCACTCTATTGCCTGCAAGGAATGATGCAGGGCAGGATTTGGATCTGAGCGCCAGATTTGGGGAGCCCTGCTATAAATGATTAAATGCAATCATTGATTAAAAAATTGCAGTACCTGAAACATGAGAGGGGCCAGCAAAATTGCTGACAAAGGGGTATGTCTGAGCACTGTCAAAATGAATACTGTACTTTGGGCAAATCTAATCCACTCTTAGAGTCATGAAAACAATAAGCACTCAGACTCAGTCACATGGTATAATAACTCGTAGTGACCACATTTTTTTCCCCCTTTCTGGGGCCATTCTGAAAATTAAAAAAAAAATAAAATAAAAATAAGTTGGCAGTTTATCCTGGAAGTGTCATTCATTCTGAGAACTGTCAGGTGCAGTAAAAACATCAGTCCTCAACACACCAGCTGACCTGGAATTAAATTCTCGCTGTGCTCCAGAATGAGACAAAGTGGCAACCCCTGTCACCCAGTGATCGACTTTTTTACATCAACGAGATTTTCAACAGTGTGGGAGGTCTTCGTGGTGCAAGGGAAAAGCTTTGGTCCTGCAGTCTGCCTGTTCAAACTACACTTTACAGAGTTTTGGCTAATATTAATACAAAGGCTAATATTGTTATATGGAAACATTTTACTTGTTGTATTCCCAATGTGGAAGGTATCGCAACATAAAATGGAATCTGTGTAAAATTACATTGGTTGTGATTAACAGCCATTTTGAAAATCCTTTTGCTTCCCTAGTCTCTTAAGACCAATATATTCATACTTTGAAAATGTTTTAAATGTCTTGATCAAGTGACAGAATGACTTTTACGTTTTCTTCACTTTTTTCAAAAAAGTTCTGAAGAGGGCTTTATCAAACTTTCATGCAGAAAAGGCTGGTTTTGACAGAGAAAAAAATGTAACAGTCAAATTTGATTTAGGATATTTTTTGGACTCTATGTCCCGTTTGGCGTAACTCTGTGAAACAAAATTCACACATTACAGCTGGTGGACTGCAGCAAGAAACAGCAGAATTCTCAGAGCGCAGACTGGCTCTCTGGCTGATAACAAACCAAAAAATGAGACTATTGTGGCCAAAACTGGTTTCTAAAATTCATTATTGCACTCACAACAGTAAGTATTTGATGTACTGGTAAGAGGGAAGGCAGTCTCTCTCCCACACTAATAAATAATGTAGATAAGGAGTTCACCTTGAGCTATGTGTACTGAGTAACGTTATTTCACCTGGCACGGCAGATAGTAAATTCAGTCGACACGCTACTGAAGAAATTTACACGTGTTTTGCTTATCTTCGCATGCCAGGTTTCTTCAGAAGTTAAACTCATGTTACTTCAACACCGATTCCATAACTCCAGGAAGAAGACTCACAGCTTCACAATTTTTTTTAAAAAAGGAACCAACTAACTGAAGTTACAAGGCAAAAATACACTGATTCAAAGGTTCTAGAGCACTTTACTCCAAGTTTTAAGTGAAAGAAAAGTGGTTAACTTTTGTATGTGACCTCAAGCAGAGGTGAATACTGAAGTCAAAAATAATAAGTTATGATGCTGACCTGCTCTGTAATAAAATCTGTATTAGGCTAAATAAAAGGCAAACTAATTTCCATTTTCCAACAAAGTGAAGTTAAAGTGGACAGAAATCCAGAAGCATGATCATCTCCATAATAATGATGGGAGTAACCCTTCAGAACTAGATTACTGGCCCTGCATATAACATACCATTCATCTGCTCAGCAGTTGTGACAGAAGGCCTCCATTTTCATGACTTGGATTTCTAAAACAAGGAGGTGTGTCTATTTTTCCTACCATAAAGGAAGTAGGATTTTAACTTAAAACCCAGCTGTTTTGAAAAAAAAAAAAAAAAAAAGTGTGACCAACAGAGCCCTCGACTGAGCCACAATGCAGGGGATCAGTCAATACATTTGAGAGGGTTTGAGAAATTTATAGCCTTCTCTGTTTAGTATCAAGAAGAAAAAACTTTTGCACACCGGTGGGCAGACAGGTGCATGGGAGAAAGGCCGACTGTGGACTAAAGTAAGGAAAAAAAAACAGTTTAGTACCAAAAACCAAAAAGTCACACTTCATGACAATCTGAAGCAAATGACAATTCAGCAAAACAGATTTGAGGCTCCCCCAACTCCTAAAACCTTACAACCACTCAAGCCATCTAGACTTCCCCCCCATAAACCGCATTAAAATATTTGTCCAAGAGAAGAAATGGATTTTATAAATTTATAAACTTATAAACCAAAGTCCCCTCAAGTATACTAACCTTTACATGGTGTCTCATAGTGGGATCTACATCATGCACGCTCACCAATTGTCCCCCTTATCGCGGTGTCTTTCATCACACTGGCAACTATTTCATATAAATGTCATCAGCATTATCCCAGCCTTCAAATATATCTATGCAAATAGAGCCAATTTCAGAATGTGAGCCGCCTTTGCCCTGCAGAGACAAACACCTCATGTACAAATGAAGTACTCACTGTTGGCAGAAAGCTTTCCACACTCTGACTGTATCAAGACCTGAGGTGTTCAAATAACCAACCAGGACCACTTTTAATGCAATTTTTAAATGCCTGAATTCAACTTCATTTATTATTACAGAGAAGCCACCCAAAGCACATTGCTCTTTACAATAGCAGAATTAAACCCAGTAATGTCTTTGAAAGTAGTTTGGAGATGCATACTTAGCACTTCCAGCCAACATTACAACAAAATTAAGTAATCAACGCATGTGCTTACATGTCCTTGTAGAAAAATATATGTTGGTCAAAAAAAAAAAAAAAAAAGGCGTTTAAAATTACGTATTGCTGAACATAAAACTGCAATCCAATTGGCCAATTAAGATTATGCAGTGGCGAAACATTACATTGAAACCAATCATGGTTCACCGTCTACACTCAGATTTGTAGGGATTGAGAGAATTACTCCAGCCCCAAGAGGAAGTGATATTTTCCAGAAGTTTGCCCAAAGAGACATGCTTTGGATTTATTAGCTCAAATCAAGGACTCCTAGTGGTCTGAATGAAGATTTTAGTCTGAAATGTTTTTTTGTAATTGTATGTATAACATTCCATTTTGTGTCTTTATGATAGTGTTATTTTGTATGCATCCATAGTTATTTAATTCCTGAGTGACTTTGTAATAATGATCTAAATGAGTAATGGAATAATTGAACAGGTTGGATTTGTAGAATTGCTTGCAACTGCAATTTGTGCTCCGTGGAAATTATATATGCTGACCATGTTTCATTTGTTGTTACGCTCTGATGAAGGCTGGATTTAGCAGAGACGCTTTAGCGTTTTTTTAGTGTCTGCCTGATAATAAATTGTTTATCTACATTTCGTCTAATTTGTTTAATTTGGATGTGCGACCATTCTCGCTGTTGAAAGTACCACAAAATTAAGGAATTCCTTTGTGTCTGAATGCATCCAATAGCCTACTGTGCTCAATGAATTAGGAATCAAATTCATTTGGAACGTCACAGACATATCAGATATCCTAATTCACCGGATGTGTCAGACATTAGAATGAAGGACTTGGTAACAATTGTTCTGCCAGATCTGTTATACTGGTCTTCATTTTCATAATAATTCAGTCACCTCTCCTCAACATGTCAGAGTGGAAATGCCGGTCAAGGTAGGAGGAGAATAGATAGAATTTTAATAAAGTGCTTAATAAAACATTGCGGTTAAATTAGGGCTGAAGTTGGTGTGAGCTCATGAGGAGGTCGTTTTTCTGAGGCACCTTGTCCATTTAAAATTTATGTTTAGAAAATTAGCCTCCTGAGCAGTGGTTTCTCACCAGCGTCCACCCAGATGTTTCTGTCAGAGGCTGTGGCTTATGATTACGTTGAGTGTGGAAGATTGATGCATTTCAAGAGCCGAAAACATTGCTGATGATGGGCTAAACTCAGATTCCACAGAAAGAGACATTACATTTTTTTTCCACAGTTTGACCCTCAGGCAATCATTTTGAAGGCAATTTCTACAACTGCCAGGAGGGAAACAGAGAAAAAAATTGGTGGTAAAGGCACATGCTCAGGGAAAAAGATGGATGTTGAAGCTATAATGAGCCCCTGTGGGTCTGTCTGACTCCTATATACAGTATGTTCTGTTGCATGCATAGATTACACAGTCCAGATACGGACATATACGTATACACACAACTGTAGAATGAACACAGGACCACATCATGGAATTCAATGAGGAAATGCAGAGAGCGTCATTTGGTGCAGGTTTATTGCACGGGTAGCAGACCAGACTTTAATACAGACAATAATGCCAATTTGTGCAGCATGACAGCTGCTCCCTGTCCTGGTCTTTTCCAGAAGTCTGCCCGGCTATCTGCCAGGCTAGATCATCTTCATATGCCGAGAACATTTCCATCTGAATAGGGCTATTCCACTCGGACCCTTGTATTTCCTAAGAGGCGAGGGGATTTTAGTTTCTTACTCCTTAATGACTATGCTCACACATAGAGGTAAAGTGCACAGGGAGCCAGGTGCTGACAGTAAGTGTCTTTCTTTTACCTCACTGAGCCACTGGACGGCTCAAGCTAAGCTCCAACGAGGCTACCTCCCACATAAAAAGTCCAGGACCACATCTGGCCATTCCTAATTGGGAGAAGGTAAACATTAGCATTAAAAACGGGCACAACTGAATATGAAAATGGTGACAACAAAGGCATCGTCTCTATTATAGCTACACTCATACAGCAGATGTTAATTTCAATTCCCCGGCGTACACCTTTTCATTTTTCTAAACAAGGGAATGATTTATTTCATGACATTACACATAAGCCTAAAATCAGAGCTCCCAGGAGTTATTAGCAGATTTTGTCGGTTCCAGATTAGTAATGCAATTTACATCATCCAAATTCTTCCACGTACTGAAGTCATGCACAGCTGCCCCTAAACCTGACTAAATCTAAAGAGATCCTAATTAGCATGAACTAAACTTCCACCATCTCTTCTAAGTCTGTCAATGATTGCTCAGCATTTTGTCATCTTTGGTTACTGCAAAGCTGTGTACAATTTCCTCAATTAAACTCCAGTCGCTGGAGCAGTAAATGAAGAGGACATGGTTCAGAAATTTCAGTTTGAGTTTCCAGAAGAAAAGGTAGTTGTTTTTCTCAGATTTGCTAAATCAAGGCTTCTTCAGAGATTTTTATCTCTCCAGTGGCCACACCAAGAGAGGCCGTAGCCACTGAAGGTTGCCAGCATTTTCGCAGCGTTAACGCTTGATCAAATACTGCCAGCAGCACTAACACCCCCACAAACACTGGGGAGAAGCAGAATGCAGGCACTGCAATGCTCAGATCAATGCATTTAATTGATCAGCCAATTTGCCTCTGACTGCAACCTGCCCAGGCCATGACATCACTTGCCTTGCTAGAGCCCTCATTATGTTTCTTTTAGCACAGCTCAACTTTTACGAAGCAGCCAGCCGAGATGAGCTTCCCCTCAATAGCAGGATTCCACTACAGATTTCTTCCCACTGAAGAGTTTTCATCTCCCAGCAGGTTGAGGGTTTTTCCTCCCTAAGGGGATTTTTAAAGCTTAGTTTCAAGCTTTTTGGAGGTTCAGGCCTATTTTTGGCACAATTTCCACAGCAAAGAGTCTCACTTTAAGGAAAGTTTAAGGAAAGTTCAAGAGCATTTTGACTTCTGCTCATTGGCCACAGGTTCCCCTCGTAAGAAGGTAAATGACAGAATAATAAAAATGGCCGTTGGAGGTTGGCAGCTGTCTGCAGACCTTACGATCTTTGAAAGTGTGAGTTGAGGAACTTGCAGAAGCTGAAGATTAAACGACAGAATGTTTTTGTATCAAGGTAACTGTGCCAAGGTCAAAGGTCATAATTCTTACCGTCGAAAGACACTCCTAAGGAGTTGATTCTTTTTATCTGAGTCCAAAATCGAGGTTGAAGCGATGATAGTTTGAGATATGCTCTTAAGGTCAGGGTCATTGTCACAAGGCTAAATATCAAATCTGGGCCATAGATCTTTAAAATAAGTTCTTCCAATGAGCCGAATATAACAGATAATATGGCTAAATGAATTTTTAGCGTCAAGGTCACTGTGGCAAGGTCGAAGGTCATTATTTCTAATCACCCTAATGGTTAGATTTGAACACCAAAGCTCAAGTGTTCTTGGTACCCAAGATGCCCAAGAAAGGTCAAGGTCACTGTGTGAAGGTCAAATATCCAATCAGCCCAATCAACTGAACTAATGCTTTCTCTCCACTTGAGGTATACATCTGTGCAATGTCAAAGAGATGGGATCTATAACTGAGATATAGCCCTATGAAACGGTGAAAGCCAGATGGTACAGGGAATAATCATAGTCCATGACCTCTCAGTCTGTAGACTAAAAACATTTCTATAAAAATAAGCAACTATTGTAGTAGCCAGAGAAAAAAATTACATGATACTATTTGATGCGACCCCTCCCCTAAATATTAGAAGGACCCATCTGATTGTATTCATTCAGCACTGCGAGACACACAGTTGCACACCACTAAGACATTCTTACAAAATCCAAAGCCAGTGGCCCTGCATGATCCAAAAATAAATAAATAAATAAGTGTTCATAATATCACTATCCATCAGATGTGACCATGCAGTAATGTTAAATAGATTACCTGAAATGAACTGGTGCTTATTCATTATGATAAAATATCATATTTATAATATTATAAATGACACAGAAATATTTCAGAAAATAATGAGCAGCAGTACAGCTGGACAATAACCCGATTGTGTTGGATGCACCATTCTAGGGAGCTAGGGAATCACAGCAGCAGAAAAAAAATAGCTAATTGAGTTACCTTTTACCCACAGGAGTCTGCCCAATAAACTAAAAAATGCTATTTCAGTGTGACAGCCTATTCTCAATGCTATCTTCTGACACAATACCAGTGCTGGCTACACTGATATAGTAACCCCTGACCCAGGCAGTGTGGAAATCTCGTTATCATTAATAAGTAGTAGAGGCAGGCAGCAGCTCCTGGAAGAGTAGAGGTGACCCCATTAAAGCTTCTGAGCACAGCCAAGGCCTCTCTTCTTCTCCTATAATTAGGCCATTGCTGTGGTAGCCTCTGCGCAGAAACCTGCAGACAGGATTGGCTGAATTGTCAAGACCCCCCCCCAAAAAAAAAAAAAAAAAATGCAGCACCTCCACCTAAAGCGTACTAGGAAAGGAGTCAACCACCTCCTGACAGGTTGGCTTATTCCCCGTATGCTGCAGAAAAGTGGTAAGCAGTCCTGTTCCCCTGAGTTTCCTCTCCCATTAGCATTGTACTCCCATCCTATCAAAGCACACACTACAAATTGGGGTTGAAATGAAAATGGACAGGATGGTCGACCATGAGAAGGCAGGACTGGTTGCCAGGTCCATAGAGTCCTGACACCAGGATGGCTATAGCGGCGAGTAAGAGATCTGCATGTTGCAGGAAGGTAGGCTCTGTAAGATTTCATGGACTGACAGTGATTGATTCCCCCGTAAGGAAAAAGGCATTTGTGGCCAGGCAGATGTTATCGATTGGTGGAAGCCTTTTAACTGGCTTCGCTCGGGGGAGCTGAGACCACAACAGTAGCCATAAGTGACCGATCACTGCTGAGTTCATGAGGAACGTAGCTGGGTAAATTTCAGTACTACAATGTTTGATGGTGGAAACTCTCTTCTGTTAAACAGTTATATCTTCACTCCTCACTAACAAGTAAATCTTCGATTGGCAGTTTACCATGACAACCGGTGACGTAGGGCTAATGAGCTGGATTACATATACACTAGCTGTAATGCCTACGCTTTCCAGGGGGTTTCTGTAATTGCTCTAGCAAGCTGAACATGTCCCCACTAATGATCTCTGGCGCGAGACTCCGGCGATTCTGGGATCGAACTCTGCATTAACTGAACCATATCACAGGCAGGTGAAGGTACAGTAGTAGATTTTTTTATGAATCTTTAATATCTCTTTTTTCAGTGAATGCCATTCATTTTCCATAGATTTAGAACCTGGCGCATTTGCAAGAATAGATCTGAAACAAAGAACCACTGTGCAGCAACAGTGGCACACTGGTGAGCTACAGAAGCTCCTTCACCTGCTCCTTGTTTGAAACATATTAAAGATCCGAGCAGGACTCGCTGTGTGAGGAGCTCTGAATGTGGAGCTACTTTAGACTTGGAGCCAAATACAATCAACCTGCGGCTGAAGAGTCCCATCTTCGTATCAGCTCAGCACTGCCACAGCACATGCAAGCAGGCATCAATATATCAGTACTAAACAAGAAACACAAGATTTACCATAATACTTTTCTCCCGTTTTTGCTGAACGATCCAGGATGTGCTTCTGAGACCCTAGCTTTGGTACTCTGGTTATGTCACTGAACTTTTTGTCATTGTTTCTCAACTGAATTCATTTCTGTTTAACAGACACTAAGGGCTTGTGAGGGCAAAAGAGTGGCAGAACAGTACAAGGATGCAGCTGGTTCTTTTGAAAAAAAAAAAAAAAAAAAACAATGCGTGACAAGTCAAGAATTCACAACCAGCGGCTCTGCCCTTGCCTAAGAACCGCACCTCAGCACGTGCAGCTTTAATTCCTAAGCGTTTGGCAGTGGTCCCGGGGTCTGGCTGTGGTCTGGCCATCTGACAGAGACTCTAAGCACCATCAACCAACATGTTGCACACCTCCTTAATCAGGCAATCAGAATCTGTCAGAGATGAGCCTCATTAGCAATCCCCCAGGACAGTTTAAAATTGCCATTTTGAACATTTGTTTGTTGGACAAGTGGTTTATAGATTTAAGTCTGAACTATGTCAATGCCAGTAACTGACAAAGAAATGCAGAATGAACTGTGGCACAAAAATGATTTTGGATGATTGTAAAATGGGGCGGTCTATACGATACCTTTTACAATTATGGACAAACATTGCTTGAATCCGAAACTAGTCAAGATAAAACACTTTATAGCAGGATAATCTTTATTACCCATTTATGTTATGTAATCTTCATTACTCATTGCGAATTGCCTATTGTGAATTGTGAAGAGGTCACAAGAGAAAAATTATATGACAGATACTCACACAGAATGTGCGGTTTGTAAATGGCCCATAAATTGCAAAACCACAATTACAAGCGTCTACGCCACTAATTCTTATTAATTTTAAAGCTAATTATCAGCATATGTAAAACAAGAAGTCAAACCAGCATCATTTAGCTTGCCAAGTTCCCTCCAAAGGAAGATGGGTATACTACCAGTTCCAAAAGGTACCAAACAGTTGGTGTCCGAACTGCATGTGCATCCATCACAAATTATTTTAGGTGAAGAGAGGAACAGTCAAAAATTGACAATATACGCTCGACGCCAAAAAAAAAAAGCAATGGCTAAAACGGACTGGATCTCTCTGACAGGCACAGACACTCTTTGTAGGGTAGTTGCTAATAACCACAGCTCAGCTCCCAGGTGACCTGCATCTGGCGGGTCCGACCCGCATTTCAATGGCAAAACCCGTCGACCTGCAAGCAAATGGAAAAAACCCGCAATTTGCGCATTGCAGGACTTACGCGTTATTTCTCCACCCATGCGTAATAAGGTGTTATGAATCAACGGAATTAAATGCAAATTCCACCACCTGGTCAATAAAATGATAAGGAAATCAATAGTTCCCCCCATCCGCAAAAGAAAATTTAAACGGAATCTCTCTCTCCCCCCCGCTCATGAAATTATGGACCAGCATTTCGGTCATTCAAACTTGAGAGGTATGCACAGAATCACATAATTTGGTTCAGACATTGATTGATTTGTTTTAACAAAAATGTCCTATGTTGTGAGCCTCAAAAAGCTGACATGGCTACCATTTAAGAAACTATTTGTAACAAAAACTACCACACAAAAACGTATATCATGGTGTAAGGAACATATCCGTACCTGTGAGGGACAAAAAAGTAATTGGACCTGAGTCATTACTCCCAATGCATCTCTGGAGAACGCCAAATGCATTCAATCCACAACATCCGTTGCCAACTGTTAAGTATGGTGGTGATTCCCTAATATTATGGGCAGCCATTACATGGGGCTCATGGCGTTGAATGAATGCTCTTCATGGAAGTGCAACAGGCAAACAATATGAAACCATTTTACAAGACCAGATGCTCCTTACCATACAAACAGTGATCCCTTAATATCTCCATTCACATTGCTATAAACATTAACGAATGGTTCCAGTAACACTACTAAGAGGTCAAAAGCCTTCCGTAACCTGCACAATCACTGAGTCCAAACATAACAGAGCACAGAATGATCCAGATTTCTACCTCCCTCATCCCTCAAAGAACTGGAGGCTCCATTTTAGAGAATGGGCCTACAACTCTTCACACACAGCTCAGAAATTTGAAGGATTTTAACTGTTTTGTGGCGAAGTGTAGGCCTTCACGTTATTAGTTGCTAGATATTCAATTTTTGCGAGTGATTCTGACATTTTATCCATCCTGTATATATATCTAAGTATATACTTTGGCTCCAGCATCTCCTAAAAGTGAGATGAGGGAATTATGGGTTTTCTGAGAGGTGTTCAGTGCTTACTACTTCTGTTTACATTTAATTCAGTAACAGGAGCAGCTGGACTTCCAGGCGGTCAAGTCACCCGTCCTTGCTGTCAGTACACTCTTGTGTAGAACTCCAGCTTCCAGCAATTGCGCATAAGTCCATGGAAAAGCATGTGATATCAGCAAGTTGCTATCTGTGCATCAGGAACAAACACCCTGACAGAGCACACAAACTGCCATGGTTCACCCGGCAGTACAATCAGCACTAGGTCAATAAACAGCTTATCATGAGCAAAGAAATAACACGGCCGCTCATTTACAGTGCCGTGAAAAAGTATCTGCCCCCTTCCTGATTTCTTATTTTTTTGCATATTTGTCACACTTAAATGTTTCAGATCAGCAAATAAATTTTAATTTTAGACAAAGACAACCCGAGTAAATACAAAATGCAGTTTTTAAATGGTGATTTAATTTATTAAGGGGAAAAAGCTCTCCAAACCTACCTGGCCTGGTGTGAAAAAGTAATTGCCCCCTAAACTTAATAACTGGTTGTGCCACCCTCGGCGACAACAACTGCAATCAAGTGTTTGCGATAACTGGCAATGAGTCTTTCACATCGCTGTGGAGGAATTGTGGCCCACTCTTCTTTGCAGAATATTTTAATTCAGCCACATTGGAGGGTTTTTGAGCATGAACGGCCTGTTTAAGGTCATGCCACAGCATCACAATCGGATCTAAGTCCGGACTTTGCTTAGGCCGCTTCAAAACTTTCAGTTTGTTTTTTTAAGCCATGCAGAGGTGGACTTGCTAGTGTGTTTCGGATCATTGTCCTGCTGCATAACCCAAGAGCGCTTGAGCTTGAGGTCACCAACTGATGGTTGGACATTCTCCTTCAGGATTTTCCGGTAAAGAGCAGAATTCATAGTTCCATCAATTACGACAAGTTGTCCAGGTCCTGAAGCAGCAAAGCAGCCCCAAACCATCACCCTACCACCACCATGTTTGACTTTTGGTATGATGTTCTTCTTATGAAATGATATGTTAGTTTTACGCCTGATGTAACGGGATGCACACCTTCCAAAAGTTCAACTTTCGTCTCGTCAGTCCACAGAATATTTTCCCAAAAGTCTTGGGGATCATCAAGATGTATTTTGGCAAATGTGAGACGAGCCCTTGTGTTCTTTTTGGTCAGCAGTAGTTTTCGCCTTGGAACTCTCCCATGGATGCCATTTTTGCCCAGTCTCTTTCTTATTGTTGAATCATGAGCACTGACTTTAACTGAGGCAAGTGAGGCCTGCAGTTCTTTAGATGTTGTTCTGGGTTCTTTTGTGACCCCCTGGATGAGTTGTCGATGCGCTTTTGGAGTAATTCTGGTAGGCCGACCACTCCTGGGAAGGTTCACCACTGTTCCAAGTTTTCTCCAGTTGTGGCTAATGGCTTTCACCGTGATTCGCCAGAGTCCCAAAGCCTTAGAAATGGCTTTGCAACCCTTTCCAGACTGATAGATGTCAATTTCTTTGTTTCTCATCTGTTCTTGAATTTCTTTAGTTCGCGGCATGACATGTTGCTTTTTGAGATCTTTTAGCCTACTTCACTTTGTCAAACAGGGTCTATTTAAGTGATTTCTTGATTCAACAGGTCTGGCAGTAATCAGGCCTGGGTGTGGCTAGTGAAACTGGACTCAAAAAATGTGGTTAATCACAGTTAATTCATGATTTAAGAAGGGGTGCAATTACTTTTTCACAAAGGGCCAGGTAGGTTTGGATAGCTTTTTCCCCTTAATAAATGAAATCATCATTTAAAAACTGCATTTTGTATTTACTAGGGTTATCTTTGTCTTATATTAAAAGTTGTTTGATGATCTGAAACATTTAAGTGTGAAATATGCTCAACAAAGTAAGAAATCAGGAAGGGGGCAAATACTTTTTCACGGCACTGTAATAAATACTAATTACTATGTATAACAGTTCTGAAGTTGAAGAATGCAACTTGTGCAAGCAAAATACCATTTCAACCAGATCGTGGAATATTTAACAAAATGCACCACTGTCTGACACCACAGGTTTCAAATGCTTCACACATTTTTAAAAACAAGTGCGGCCAGTCTTCTTTTGAGCCATCAACTTTCTTCTAAATAATATTCTGTCAAAATGAATGACCTTCTCTTAGCCTCTATCCATTAAAGGTGTCATGAGGTTGCACTCTGCTCATCTTTGTCATGTATACAAATGGGAAACATGAGCCATTAGCCAGTGAGCTCATCATCAGGTCCATGAATAATTGGACATTGACAAAGTCACGGTCAATTTAATGGTCTACCTCAGCATACTGGAGTCGAAATTAAATGAGGACTATGAACTGAAGGTGCAGACTTTCAGCTTTAATTTATCCCAAGAGGGCATTTCCTCAGTTTTTAATGATTAAATACAATTCTCACAGTCATAACATTTTAATGAAATGGAAAACCCACATCTGTTATTTATCCTCACAGGTATATACATTTTAATCCGGTCAGAGACGTAGAGCTGCCCGTGACTCAGTACGTTGCTTTAAGACAGGCAAGGGCAATTCAGTGGATTACAATCAGCCTCTTCATCCAAAGGCAGCGAAGATTGGCTGGTTTATGGTGTTCACTTCACTCACACAAGAATGACATCTGATACGATATATTCATATAATAACTGTACAAAAAACCATCAAGGAATATCAGCAGTGCTGTCAGTCAGAATGCTATCACACACAAATAATTATAGATAAAGGAAGGCTGCATAATTCATACCCTGCAATCTCACTGCCCTCCCTGCTTAATTCAAGAGTGAAGAGCAGCACATTGGACATTAGCATTGTGCAACAGAAGAAAATAAGCAAAATAGATTTTAAAAAATGGCAGGAAATATAAATTGGCCGCAATTCATTTGGAACTTGGCACTATAATTGGCAAGTGGATGAGGGACAAGAGCAAAAATTGGACATTCTAGATGGAAACATACTTCTTGAGTATCTTCAAATTCACTCTATCTTTGCACTCAGCTCAACCTCCTACTCCTGTGATGCCACAGCCAACCTGCACCAGGTACCAGATGGAGATTACAAGCACACATGAGGGGAATGGAATGAGAGAATCACAGCCACACAGCACTCATTCATTACTAAAGTTTCTCAAACTCGCTGCATAAGCAATTCAACAAATAACCTGGATTTGAACTCAGGAGCTCAACAGAATTTCTTTTTGCTCCTTTCCGTTTACACTGTGATGCACGGTATAGGCTGAGTACAGCACTTTAATGTTAATCCAGTCTTCAGTGGTTCACAAGAATTCATAGCATGTGCAAGTTTCTGTGGGCACATTTATGGGTGAGCGCTTGCGTGCCTGTTCACTATCAGCCAAAGTTTCAGTACACCAACTATTATCAAGCAGATAGAGATAGAAAAATATGCTTAATTTACTTCCCCTTGCCAGAAAATGGAAATACTTAAGCCTAGTTCCAGTTTCTTTCCTATTATTGCCATTTTGATAGCTCCAAAATCATATTTTACGAAATATCCAGTCAAAAGTCAGTTTTTCACTTCCAATCACATCTTACCTGGTGCCATTTGGCATTATGTACACAAGTAAAAACTGCCCGTGACTAAAAATGAGCAAAAACTGGACCAAAGTGTGCAAAAACCTTCAACAGGCAGTGTGTCCACTGTACATGTGCATTGGTATGTGTCACTTATGATTGTTCATCTGCATCTATACGTTTGTCATGTTGCGCATACCTGCAATGAGTCGCGAGTTTGAGAATGGTATGCCAGGCTTCCTTCTCATCCAAACGAGACGTTGGCAAGGATTCACTGTTCCAACACTGACAAATAGCCCTCTCTACCTCTCGCCAGTACACAAAATGTATCTTTTGTTCCGTAGGCCCAGCAGCGACAAACTCATAGAAGTGCAAACTTCAACAAGGAATCCCAGGAGGAAATACAGATGGATTGTTGAAATCCAAATCCAGTAAACACTTGTTATAGTAAGCAGACATTTTCTCCTAATTAACACAATAGTTCACAAGGCCCAAGCATGTACCAATGTGGCCAGGCAAATGTTTGAGAACTCTGACAGTTCACTGGCTGCATGGTGGCTCAGTGGATAGCTGTGCCTCGCAGAAAGGTCAAGTGTTCCAATCCAGCCTGGGGCTTACATTATCTGTTTAGAATTTGCATAGTCCCCTCAAGTTTGCTTGGATTTCCTCCAGGTACTCCAATTACCTCCCACAGTCCAAAGACATGCATGCTCGGCTAATTGGAGACTCTAAATTGCGCATTGGCATGACTGAATCGTATGTGCTTTGATTCCCACAAGTGCTTCGAGTGCAGCGGATGACATGAGAGTGCTCAAAAATTGTTGAAAGTATTGTGAAACAATAAAGAAACAAATTACTCCGAGACAAGGAGTTATCTGCCACACTTTTGTGCATGGACTTGAAAATGCTGTTATGTCCTCATGTGGAGAACATCTGCAGGTGCCTTGAGTGATGCGATGGGACGAGATGGCAGAACTGAAAGGACCGGATGTCAAACATACCATGACTGCTTTGCTAAAAAAAAAAAAAAAAAGTAACCTAGATCCTACAAGTGACAGAAGCTTGGAGGCTGAACAAATCTGTGGGAGGAAGCAAAGAGACACAGCTTGTAGGAGTGAATTATGCAAAACAGGTCTGTATGTGACTTAGAAAACAGCAGTAATATCAAACTGCATGTTTTAAGAGCTGAGGTGGAAAAGGGGATCTGACTGCTACACTGGGGGATCATCAAAGTCAGCCTTCTCTGGACTGTAAGATGTAGTGGAGATCAATGCACAGGTAGACTGAACATATGGATCCTATCATGTAAACATTTAGAAAGATTTTTTGAGGCAATGAAAATTAATATTTGCAAATGATTCATTGCCAATACAGTGCATCCATAGTTCCCACCATAGCAGCAGAACTTCCAGCAGCATTTGTACACTTCTATTGAAATAAATTCCTGAATTTTAAATGTTCTACTTTCGTAAGTCATTAATATCTATTTAATTCAATAAGTGGCAAAATTCACGCTGAATATAATAACTAGAACAAAGTAACACCTTTTTGACTGGTGTGTGGCTGTAGTTTGACAATACTTCCCGCAGCGACAACCACAATTATCCAGCGTAATTAAGAGCAAGATTAGTCTCTGAACAATGTGTGAAGTTTTCAGCTTCCTTCCATAGTTATACTTCCTATGATTGTGAACAAACGTCATAGGCTTTGGAGGAGGGGGGCAGAAGAGACACAAACACCACTCTGTTGGGTGATGATGACAGCCAATCAGAAGTGGAGTCACACAGCTTTAACATAATGAGCAAAGACCCATTCCATTATAACACATATTTATATATTTTATATTTTTGAAAATATAGACAAGGAAGAAGAGTATTATAGGAGCATGACAAGAATATATGCAATGTCATGCAGTGTATACCTTACACAGTCTAATCACAAAAGCAATGCATATTTCAAAGTACATGCATGGGCGAGTCTTTATGAAGAAATTGAGAAAATTAGGATAAAACTAAAAAGAAAAAAAGAAAAATACAATTCAAACTGGGTTATGGCACAGTACCAAATTAGGAGCAAACATTTTTGCAGACAGACTCTCACACATGGTTTACTAAAGCTTCTGAGCATCAAATTATATGCGTGCTTACCCACTGAATATAACACGTGTGTATACAACAAGAAAATGATAAAGCTCATTTAAGCCTTAAATGTAGGATCTCAGTCATTCCTGTGAATATTTGGTTGACATGTCCCATTCAGGAAACAGATTTCAATCTCTCAAGAGGCCTTGAATCAATAAAATCATATTTTACATTAGATATTCATATTTGCATGAGCTTGTGATAATAAGCTTTAGACATAAATATCTAAAAGTGGCTGGTCCCAGCTTATGCTTCCGGTAAGACAGAATAGCAGCAACAGTGATATTTCTTGGCTTCATTTGCCACTGGAAATAAAAGGCATGCTTGGAGTTACGGTTCCCATTTTATTCAATAAGATTTTTGTGACAACAATATCTATAGTCTTGTGCCTTCTGATTTTACAGGAAACTGTTCCTCCCCAGCACTTGAGAGGGCGACTTAAAGGTCACTTTTGGCATTGATTAATGTTGAATTCCTCTTTGCAGGAACAGTGCTGATAAGTACTGAGATCCTTAAAACTGGGACTGAGCAATAACTTTGGATTTATGTTGTAATTCCACATAGACACCTATGCACACGCCCAATGATTAAGTGGTCCGCAGATAAGCCATGGCTTGATAGATAGTTTGTGCATCAGAGCCGGCCCAAAGGGCATTTATGAGCGGATCATGAAGAGCTGTTTGAAAGATAGAATATCATTTTATCGAAGTTAAAATATTACTATGTGGGCGTGTTTATTTCTCAAATTATTGAATTATGTACTACTGTACCTAAATGTCAAAGAGGCAAATAAAAAACCTATCTCGAGAAGACAAATCTAAAATGAGAATATTCAACAACTGTCTTTTGCGATGTTTCCAAAACTGATAAACAGAGTAATCGATGTTATATTTGAAAAATACGGTTTTCTTGAATACAGTAGTGCTCAAAAAGTGAATCACGAGTTGAACAATGCAAACTTGATATCAACCGGGCTCCACCATCAAATATTCAAATGATAAAAACCTTCAAAATCTAAAACACTCATTTAGCTAATTCGACTCAACTAAGCAAACTACCCAAGACCAATAGTTCGAAAGAGCGCTCCAGCTCCAACAATCGGTTAAATATACGAGGCCATGGCAAGGTTCAGATATTCCTCTAACTATATGAAGGAAACAATCAGTGTCATTGATGACGCACAGGATAATATTGTAGCACTTCATGTGAAATCGCCAGCAATGCAACTCATTCCACATCCAGGAAATAACAGGTGTTATGTTTAAATCCGGCCGAAAAGCCGCTCTTTAATCTTTTGCAACTCCAACATTTCCTGCTTTCGGGATAAAGCCAAGTATTTTAACCAGAGAAGCGCTCCACGTTTTTTTTTTTTTAATTGCTCTCACCAATCCCCACCACGTTCGTCTCGTATCTATAAAAAGGATATATTCTGCTTTCATTATGCCTACATTATACTTGGTTGGATTAACAAAACATAACGAAGAATATGTCCTTCATTCGTAGTGTCTTCCCAACGACGTAACGCGCAGAACCTACCTGGAAAAGCCAAAGTCAGCATCACTACCAGCAGTGCGCCAAGTTTCCTCGAAGTCGGCGTCTCCATCGCCCGACATGCAGTCCGTGAGCCCACGCGATTCTTTACCACATAAGTATAATCCTCCAAAACAATTCCGTTATTTCCGAGTGATTGTCTTTCAGCCGGACGCAATTTCGCAAGTCAGTCCCGAATGACTAAATTGGAACAGCAGAGGAAATCGACATTATCGTATGGGTAAAACTGAGCTGCATGTAAATCTTCTCTGCTGAAGTGCCGAAGCGCAACTATGACTGACATTTGCACAGCTCCGGATACGGTTGTCCCGATTATTCACTTCTGCGGTCATGCGATGCGCCTTGTAACGCTTGTTCTCCAGTTTATACGTCCCTCTGTACCCGTCGACTCCAGATTTTGAAGTAATTTATCCATCAAAATCATATCTGGGCAAAAGTAGAACATCGCTGGGTGTTCTGACAGTGCGACGCTACAGTGGTCGCCCATCCCCCCTGCACCTGTGTGGAGATGATACGCTGGCTGTGGCAGTCGACACGCCCACCGTTTCGACAGGTGCTCTGCGCCGCAGGTTGCCTCCTTTCTCGGTGCAGTGGGCGTTCCATCTTCCAGCCTTGAAAACAATACAAAAACCATAAAGCTTTTTTTCCCCATAAGGTATCTTCAGCATACCATACAACACAAATACAATCATAAGGTGGGAAGTGGATTCAGAGAGTGAATCTTCCTACGTCTTTAGCCGAGTTCGTAATTGTCCACATCTAACAACTAAATTATAGTGGCAAATTGTATACAGTAGGAGGCCAACATGAACCTAACCTGCACGCCAGATATACCTACATAACAATCTGCAGTGTTCAACTTCTACAGATCTTCGTAAAGTAATGTGTCCCACGATGCCACGCAGTCAATGCCAACATTCCACCATTACCCAGGGGACTTGGTGGTAATGTGACTATGGTACGCAGGGTAATTATTGTCAAGTACTGGCTATTACATTGTGTACCAGTGCTGGAGGACTGCGGTCTCGAGACCCGATTTCCAAGGACTCGGACTTGGACTCGAAGTTCAAAGACTCGGACTCGAAGTTCAAAGACTCGGACTCGGCTCAGTGGACTCGAGGACTCGGTCCAAGACCGGGCACGAGTCCTTTAAAAAAAATGCAAATTTTGGTGCAATTTGAAAGGAAAATATACCGTAAAAAATTTTAAAATCGCGATTTACCTCAAACTTAGCCATGTACTGTGCACTCGTGCAGTTACAGTAACATACATTTTATAAATAGAAGCTTCCACGCATGCAGGCAAAACTGTCCGAGTGTCGGTCACGTAGGTTATTCTGGTCAATTACCACAACCTTGAAGCTAGCACAGGATTTACCAGGAAACAGCACGTTATTTAAAAGCCATTGATTTGTAGTTGACCGGGAAATATGATCGAAAAGTAGTTGATGTATGATTGACCGGGAGATCATCGTGTGGTTGACCAACTATCCAACGTATCTCATTTTGGAGCCCAAGCACCCAGGTAAGCATACAGTCTAATATGAATTGTTCAAAAGCAGGTATTCCTGCTTGATAATGTTCACAGGCCTAGGTTATTAACAGTAGCTAACTGCGTCCGGGGTATTATAGACTCGATCACAAATTATAGGCTGTCTGTATATTTAACTTCTAGCTTCCTATCCTACATGGTAGACAAGCTTGAATACCCCCGACCAGAATAGCTGGCTAACCTCGGTTTTATTTTCTAGTTTAGTTAACAAAATGGCAAACTAAGCAGATGTAGGGGAAGATGCATGAATGTCATCAATGGAGAGATGGAGTGATAGCCACTGTATTTTTAAGAAGCACCTTCAACATGCCAAGACTTTTTACCACTAGTTTGGCATTAGCTAGCACTGTGACAGTAGGCTACAACTGGGATATTCCGCTTAGCAGCTAATGGGAAAACAGCATTATCGCGGTAAATTCAGCGTAGGCAGGCTACAACTCTCCGTCAAACCATTGTGGCTAGCGACGATATTGTTCTCATTTCTTCGAGATTAGCCATTCCACAGCCTGGCTCCAGTCAAACTGTACTTGTAAGTAGCTAAGTTTACATGGCGCAAAGCAGTTTACGCTCCTGAAGTGTTTATTGCAACAAAAAGGCAACGTTGCCGTGCATGAATGAAAAATTACCCGGGAATGATTGCTCAAGATAGCGTATTTGACCTAGCTACGATGAGCACGAGCCACGTAAGGCAATGCAAGCCATCGTCATCCGGTCTGAAATAAATAAAAAATGGCCCGCCTGATGGGGATTAAATGACAGAAATGCCATGGTACAGTACAAATACCATGCCACCGTATCCATCATACAATTTTCTTATGACCTGAACAAACGCAATGTGGGGCTTAATGAAAAGTCAGCGACCACGGCGGGCCAAAATTAAACTGAAAACCCATCTTACCTTTTCGTGAGTTTGACTGTTTTTTTATTACTGGGCTGTTACCCTCAGTACTGCCACAGGCTGATCGCCTCCAAATGCTACGCCACATCGATGCAGTAATTCGTGCAAAATGAGCCCCAACCAATTTTTGAGTGCATACATAAACATAGTTTTCAGAGGACCAACATTGCTGTATTAAAAATCCTTTCTTTAATTGGTGTTAAGTGATATTCTAATTTGTTGAAATCAATTTGGGGTTTTCATGAGCTGTAAGTCATAATCATCAGATTTAAAACAAATGAAGGCTTGAAATATTTCACTTTGTGTCTAATGAATCTATAATATAAGACTGTTTCACTTCTTAATTGAATCACTGAGAAAAAAAATAACTTTTTCAAGACATGCTAATTTTCTGGCCTGCACCTATATAACCCGAAGATCGTTTGAGCATCATTTTAACATGGATAATAACATTAACCGACAGGTGGGGTGCAGGGGTCGTGTTCTCACTTCCTCTTCGTTGCCGTTTGTTTTTCACGCGAGCTTCCGGGGAACTCCGATTAATAGCCCTCTATTGCGCATAATCAACTGAAATCGGTCAGTTGAGCTTTCGCCAGACTTCAATTGACAGATGAATGCAAACATTAAATAATTAAAATTCATCCATTCTAGCTGGGTCTGTTTTATTTTCATTTTCCCCTTCACGAAGTGGATTGAGGAATATTGGAATGGCGCTCGTCCATCCGTCCGTCAGTCTGTCTGTCTGGGTTCAATGGGTACAAGTTTTCTCGGAAACTATTGCACCTGCGTGAATGAAATTTTGTATGTGGCCAGTACTGATGACCCCACTGAATGAGTTCGACAATTGATTCCGAGAAATTCATTTTTACAGAGTTATGGCCCTTGACTCTGTTCGTGGACTTAAGTGTATGGGTGTTGCAATGGGGACAAGTTCTCTCGGCAACTATTGCACCTACGTGGATGAAATTCTGTGGGTGACCAGTACTAATGATCCAATTGAATGAGTTCGACAGTTGATTCCGAGAAATTTATTTTTACTGAGTTATGGTCCTTGTTTCTGTTCGTCGACTTAGTGTATAGGATTTGCAATGGGGACATGTTTTCTCGGCAACTATTGCACCTTCATGGGTGAAATCTTCTGTGAGGCCAGTACCCTATTGCATGAGTTTGACAATTGATTTCGAGAAATTTATTTTTACGGAGTTATGGCCCTTGACTCTGAACTTGGTGTATGGGTGTTTAATGGGGACAAGTTTTCCCCATTCCCCCGTGACCATTCTTACCGTGGCGGGGGATATTGGTGACAATGTTGCCTTGTTTGTTTTTCAATCAGTATGGATTTCTTGTGAAAAAATGCAAACAAAAAGAAAGACAAAATAACAACAACAATTCAATAGGTCCATCTGTCAAAATAGGCTACCTTGCAATGATTAAAAAATAGGTTAATCGCACTATTAATTTTGCACATTTGAAGGCTTGATAAGTAAAGTAACAATTATATAATGATGATGATAATAATGATGATGATGACAATTATTATGATCATGATGGTAATAATGATGATGATAATGATAATGGTAATACTAGTAGTGGTCGTTTCAAAATAAAATTTGCCTGTTACTGCACTCCTTTTTTACTCTTATATTTTTCATGTTTTGAGTAACTAATAGCATACATTAAATTGTAAGGACATTATATTACACTTACGTGTTAGAGGCTAGAGCGTTGTTAAAATTTATCTGACTAACCAATTCACAGATGGAAGCAGCCTGCTTATGACCGCTGCATAAAAGCTAGGGAAAATTCTGTTCCAAAAGATGTGTTTGCATCAATGATGGTCTTCCAGAATGGTTTTGCAAGGAAACATGAATGATCTCATAATGGTAAAAGGTAGTTTTATTGACATTCTGGTCATAGTTCACATAAAACGGTACATGTCAAATTTGCACAGTGACTCGAGGACTCGGACTTGGTCTCGGTTACCAAGGACTCGGGTTCGGACTCGGACTCGAAAGGTAGGGACTCGGACTCGGATTGGGTGGACTCGACTCCAGCACTGCTGTGTACTACAGGGAACAAAGGTATGTATCAGCATACACTGATCACCCAGAACAAAACCACCTGTCTAATATTGCCGAACATTCATATAGTGTCGTGCCACAATAGCAATTCTGTCAAAGATTTATACTTGAATTAATAGGCCCCAGGGCTTCCCAGCCGAACATTCCTCAGAGCATCACACTCCCTCTGGCAGCGTGTCTTCTTTCCATAGCGCATCCTGGTGCCATCTCATCCCCATGTAAATGATGCACAGGTACCGGGCCGGTGCACATGATGATAAAGAAAAAGGGACTCCCAGAACCAGGCAACCTTGCTCCAAAGTCCAGTTCTGACACTTGTGTCACGTGTCCACTATAGGCACTTTGAGCGGTGGACCGGGGTTAGAATAGGCACTCCAACTGGCCTGCAGCTACAAAGTGCCATACACAGCTGGGTTCAATGTACTGTGTGTTGTGACAAATTCCTCATGTACATATCATTATATTTCTGTGAATTGTCGCAGTAGCCTTTTCTTGGTTTGGACCAGATGGGATGGGCTTCGTTGCCTTTATGCATTGATGAGCCTCGGGCACTTAACACCCTGTCCCTGGTACATGGTTTTGTCCCATCTTGGACCACTGTGGGCAGATACTCACCACTGCTGACTGGGAGCACCCAGAAGCCATGCTGCTTTAAGATGCTCTGACCCACCTGTCAGGCCATAATGATCGGGCCCGTGTAACAGTCACTCAGGTCCCATTTCACCCACAATACACCTGTCAACGAGAATAGACTATTTTGCGGACCATCTAAGGTCTGTCTGTGGACCTTAACATGTGCCATTGTTACGTGGCAATCAAAGTCATTTGCTTCATCTGTGTGTGGTTTTAATGTTTTAGCTCATCGTTGTACATCAATGCAGCAGTAAGGAAGTTTGCAATTTCAAGCAAAGCTCATATTCCACCCCATATCTCAGCCAGCTGATTTACTGAGTTCCTTCCTCGAAGTGTAGTGGGGAATAAGTACAACTTTCTTAGCTTGGATTGAACACCTCTGATTACAGGAGACACTACATTACCTGCAACCATTTCTGCAAGACGTCACATGTGAGAACACATGCAGTATCGTGTCCAAGTGGTGTTCTTCACAAACTTTTTGAATGGCAAAAATTACAGGCCCAAAAACATGGCTCCATATTCAATTGTCTCCATTAAATCACTGCAAAGTACCAATTTTGACAGTCATTTGTTAAATAAGGTAACACATAAATAGCCAGATTTGGCTTCTGAGCAAAGGGGTTAAATACTTCCACCATGTAAAGCTATTTAGTTTCATACTTCCAATATCTTAATCATCCCTGTATACTGTACATGGTGCAATATGCTGAAGGAGAGATCATGTATAATGAATAACAAAAAAAAAAACCACACAGAGATTGTGATTTTTGAACAATATAGGCCTTCGCTTGCGATTAAAAACACAATAATGAAGTTCATACAGAGGGGGGAAAGTCAACTATCTAGTCATGATTCAACAGTTTAAAATATATTATCACTCATTTTCCCAGAGAAGCCTGTCAAATTTCAGTTTGAGTACTTCAATCTTTGCCACGGGGGTGCATAATGATATTTCCCATTTTAGACACTGCATGGGTCTGCAGTCAGTGCATTGACAGCTTCATGTAGACTACACAGTACCTACAGTGTGTCAATGTGAGAGCTACCGGAAGATGGTGGTGAAGATGGTATAACTCCAATTTAAGTCTGAACAGTCGCCATAGAAACGCATCTGATGTTAATGCAGCAAAACTGCTCAATTACAGGTGGTGGATGAGCTTGCGCAAGTGTGGGCTTGTAATCCTGATTTTCAAAATGAGAGGGCAAGGAAAAGTGATAACTCTGGAGACTTTTTTTTAATCTGGGAACTTGTGGTAAAGTATATAAAAAGAATTGAACAGGGAATAGCATCTTATTTAAAATGTCATGTTAAAACATTAAAATATAGAAATAACATTTCAGTGAAATGAGAAAGGATTCATGACTGAGTCTAAACTTCTATGGTTGAGCACAAAACACTTTGGTCAAGTTTCTTACTATACACACACACACACTCACGTACACCACATGTATGTACATACTCAGTAGCTACTGTATAAGGCACATATATGAAATTCAATTAATCCAGGATGAAAAACAGCCTGGATAATTCAAAAATTAATTCCACAAGGTGCTGCAAACATTCCTTAAGGGTTTGGGTCCAATATGACTCGATGGTTTGTTGACTTTTCTGACAAACATTCATGCTACAGAGCTCCTGCTCCACCTCATCCCTGGGGGGGGTGTTGAGGACTGACACTTAAGGACTGTACAGGCCATAGGAGTACACTGAAGTCACTCATGTTTGTGGAACCTCAAATAGGCATGTTTTGAGACAAACCACGTTATCCTCTTTGAAGAATCCATTTACATTGATATTTAAATGGATATTTTCATTTGAAGCAGGTCCAAAGGGGGTTGCTCTGCTTGTTCAAGATCTGGACTCCCCAAATCGCAGTCCTCGAGGGCTGACAGCCACTCATTTTCCACGCCCCCTTTACCTGGGAGTCAAGTGTGATGACAGTCTGGCCAATCAGTGGCCAATAATTGTTCCTTTAATTGCAGGGGTGGAGAGAACATCAGGGCTAGAATTGGATTTGAGAGCCATATTTGAGCAGCCCTTTTCTTGAATAAATATGTCCCTCTGTGTACAGTCCAAAAGTTGGCCCAAAAATTAACCAAGTAAACATTCCCCACACCGTTACAACACCATCACCAGCAGCTGGTACTGTTGAAGGAGGCAGGACAGGTCAATGAATTAACGCTGTACAAGCTAATCTCAATGACTCTGTTTTGACGATCACATGCCCTTGAGGCCTCCTCTTCTCATATCTAGCTGACAGGAATGGATCCTGGCACGGTCTTCCAGTGCAGTCCCACCTGCTTCTGGGGTTGACGTGTCCTGCATACAGAGATGGCCCAACTGTTGTATGCGGGCTGTTATTTGACCATTTATTTTCTGTTCTCGAATGTATCGGCCCATTTTCCTCCCATCGTTCGCATTTAAAAGGGTTTTCTGCCCACAGAACAGCTGTTCACTGTAGTACACGGGTGGGTAATTTCACTACTGGAGAGCCAGTGAGTATGCAGGCTGTTACCATCACATACCCCAACTATCTTCATTGACGCATACCAATGCTGTTCCAATCGGATTAGATCAAAGGCAAATGTTTGCACACAAATATAAAAACTACTGTTACATTAATGTTTTTGGGCTGTCATTCGTTTATCAAAATATGTGCGTATGTGTGTGGGCATCGAACAATGAAATCAAATTATTCATGACAGGTATGTCGTTGTGCTACATCAAAGTCAGTAAGGAAATGAATTATTTTTGCTAATGACTGTTGTACGCAGTGCCCCGATAATGTATTAGCCCAGTTCCTGATTTCTTCCATTTTTGCATATTTATCACCCTTGTTAAAACAAAATACAATATTGTAAAATGACAAAGATAACCTGGGCAAACACAACAGTTTCTAATTGATCATTAATTGAAGGAAAGCACTGATCCAACACCAGGCCCAGTGTGAAAAATTAACAGTCCCCTTAATTACCCATCACCCAAATTAATGGACACATATCACGCTGTTTACAGGTTGTTATAACATTCTCGATAATGAAAAAGAGAGGTTTACAAACTTTTTAGCAAAACACCTTAATTTAATCATTTCTAGGTGACCTACCTACCATGCTCAACCCTTTGAAGAAAGACTGCTTTGAGTAGGCTATTTATAGTATGATAATGAGCCTCGCTCCAACTGGCCAGAAAATGGAGACACCAGCCCATCACACCATGCATCAATGGGCGGAAACTAATATAAAAAACCCTCAACTGGCTTCGAAATATACATAATGAATAGATTTAGAAGTAAACTACGCAGGGAATGAAAGGGTTAAACCTGCAGACAAAGCAGTTTTGAGGATGGAACATAATTACATAACTAAACACAACATGCAGTCATCAGAGGTTTAAGTGCACGTGGAATTTAGTTTAAATAACACCAGAAATCAGATATACTTGGCTAAGTACAGATCCCGGGTTAACAATCGGTTTATGGAGACTTGGGCAGCAGCTGTCCTCCATTAAGACCTTAAAGGTCCCATATCATGTCACCAGATGCACAGCCAATTAGCCATTACAAGTCATTTCAAAATCTGTCCTTTGTGGCATATGGTGAAGTGTCCGCCCACAGGGAAAAAGGACTGATTAACTTCAGCCAACCAGTTTATCGATTCCTTTCGTATTCTGGGTGATCTCTTCCACTTGTGATGTCACAAAGGACAGATTTTGAAATGGCCTGCAATAGCTTATTGGCTGTGTTCTTGGTGACATGATAGTGGGCCTGAAGATAAATCCATATTTCTACTGACCATCATTCAAAAAACACTGATGTAAAATAACACAAGCAGACATGAATTAACTTCCAGAAAACTGTTCTCAAATGTGAAAAAAGTGATGCAAATGCTACAAGCGAGAGAATGGTGGGAAGGTCCAGCAGGGCTGTGGCATTGAGCAAGGCGCATGGACAGAGCTGATGAATGTGACCTGTGCAGAGCAGGTCTGTTTATGACCTAGATAATAGCAGAAATTTTAGACTGTGCAAGGAAATGGGAGGTCTAACTGCTAAATTGGGGGGTCTCCAAAGTGTGCTTTCCACAGGCTATTGGATTGTGGAGATCACTGTACAGAAGGGCTAAACTAGGGGGAAAGTATTTCCGTAATATGAGTCCTTTCACTCAATTCAATTTATAATTTAGTTAAATTAGACCAGAGACACCACGGATTGATTACTGCTAGTGCACTGAAATCAAAAAAAATTGTGAAGTGGGAACAGTCTCAAGAAACAATACTCAATGCTACAAGCAAAATGAACTGAAAATGAATAATTAAAAAAATATGTTTGTAAAAACTTTAAGATAAGGCTCTGGTACCACATGGAACCATAATGAGGGGCATTATCTCCAAATGGAGAATAATTGACAGTCATTCTGTCAAATTTTTCCAGGCACTGTACTCATGTACTTGGTATTTTCCTAATGGTCTTTGAAAGAAAAAGTCCCCAAAGAAACATCCGATTGCGAGAACTATAAACCCTAAACTGACTGAGAATAAAAATACGAGCATAAATTATACCACATACTCCAATACTGTACATGTGGAGAGTAATATTCAATTAAGCTTGCGGTGCAACTCTGGAAACCTGGCTTTACTTGTAAATGACATGTCCTGTAAAATATTAATGATTTCCAGGGCTGAAGGCTAGATTCTCATGGATTTAATGCAAGACATCTCAGGCAAAGCAGGCTGCCCAGACTTTAACTTTTCATTTTTAGAATTAACCCTCTGTTAACCAAGTACCTTTCCAACTGTGTAAAAATCATTTCCCTAGGCAAATATGTTGATTATGGGCCAATATTTGGAAAAATGAAAAAAAAAAAAAAAAATTCGACCCTTTGGCCCACTTTTCCAAAATGTAGCAGATCTGCTACATTGGGTAATAATGCGAATGGAAAAATTAAAGTGACGGACCATTCAAGTTATTCCCAAATGTTTATTTGGCAATAAGAAACAAAACCAGCAGGGTGTCCAGGCTGTTAACCCTTTCACTTTATGTAGCAGATATGCTACGGTGGTTAATAGAGGGTTAAAATTGCAAAGGTCCTTCTCCTCTGGCCTGCATCACAAAATTTAATTAATGGAGGGTGAATTTACTTTATTAAGTCCAATCATATAGTAGCCTAATATGCGAGTTTGACCGCCAACCCAATAGCCAACATGAGCCTCCTGTAAAAAAAAAAAAAAAAAAAATTGCCATTCTTGATGTTTCAGCAGAACACAGACAAACGTAACACAATGAGGGAAGGTGTACATCCGCGGCACAGCCAAGGGAGACAATTTAAATTAAGTTGCATGCACTGATCAGTGGTTGCATGTCATATCTTGCTCAGGCCAATAAATACGGGCCTTCCAAGTCTGTTTCGGGAAGGTTCTCCAGCTCCCACACGAAATGCGAGCACTTCACATTCTCATTTGATTCCAACAGGTGTTTCCTGTTTCCAAAAAGACGTCGCAATTTTAGAAATATTTACACACCGTGTAAATAAGAGGACCTTACCTTGTGATCGCAAAGTTGTCGACTACTTAACCATTAATTTTCATTGCATCAACACAACCGAAGTGCAGCGCGTCAGACTTTGCTGGCAGTATCGGCTTGCAGAGGGAATGTCACGCTGGCGGCGTTTCTGAATTATTTATTCTTCTTGGCAGTCGAAAATAAGGCTTCTCGTGCTGAAAGCACTTGACAGGCTTTTCTCGATGAGCGGTTTTTGACACCCCCCTTCTTCGCACTTGTCCTACATATGGTTTTTTGAAGAGACCCCTTAAATTCTAGGTTAGAATTGCATACTTTTTAGATATGCGCATATTAACAGGCATTAGATGCCTAAATCCCTGCAAATGTTTTCCACAGACTCCAGAAACGACAACCGAGGACATGCCAGGCTGTGTGAAATTATTGACATTACATGATTACCGGGTCATGCTCAGTAAATGATTAAACTTCATGGCCGTGCAACAACTTGCCTTGGGTCCAGACACATGATTAAGTCGTTGGGAAAACGATGGCAAAACCATTGACAGTCATATCTCTTGATAGGAATGCGAGGCATAACAAATACGTAGATTCCGCAGCTGCTCTGTCAATGAGACTCAGGCCTACTCAAGTGAATATAAATAACTCCTATCGCACAATGATATTGAAATTAAAAGTAATATTATCTAAAAGGCATGCGCTGATCTAAGTTTTGTACAATCATAATACACCACGCCATTTCAAAGTTTCAAATACACCAAAATCTGATTTCAAAAAGGCGTAGGGAGAAAATCAGCTTTTATAATTTAATAATACTGCCATCTTCTGGCAAACGTCCTAAATGCAACATTCATTGGGTTTGAGGTGGATTTTTGGTACTGCATTGCGAAGATTTGCTTCTCTTATTTGGAGACGAATATACAGTATTTTCGTTCAATTTAGAATGACGAACACCACAAACTACAGGAAGTATCTGTTGCATTATGATGATATATACACCAGCTTGGTATGATGTCTATTAGCAACCATGTCAGCTGTACACACCAAGCAACACAAAATGAAATACTACATAAAACCAAGATTACATGTAAAACAATGATGAATAGGCAAAGAAAATGCTTTACGCCCAGTCTTCTTGGAGATAAACAGAAGATGATACCATTGTCACCGCTTACAACTTCTTTAAAACTGCAAAACCATGTATTAAACAGGGACTACAGAAAAACAATTGGTGCTAATGTGGTTTGGAGTGCCAGGGTTAAATAACTGGACTGCTACTTCATTTACTAGCAATTACAAAATAAAAAAAGTACCATTACTTAGTACCCTTCCAGATTTCTTCGAATGTCGCTTGTTTCTCACAAGTAAATTTTTCAGATCATCCATCTAATTTTTATTCATGAGAAATACAAAGAGAGTAAACGCAAAATGCAACTTTTTAAATTATTATTCCATTTACTGAAAGTAAAAAGTTATTCAAAATGTATATCACCCATGTGAAAAAAATAATTGCCCGCCCAAATCTAATAACTGCCATTCTCAGGCCAGTCGGAAGATGTAATCCTCCGGTGTGTCCAGGGCCTGCTCTGGGGCCTCCTCCCAATAGGACATGCCCAGAAAACCTCTAAAAGGAGGCATCTAGAAGGCATCCTGACCGGATGCCCAAACCATGTCTGCAGACTTCTCAACACAAAGGTGCAGCGGTTCTACTCTGAGCCTCTCCTGGGTGCCTGAGCTCCTCACCTAATCTCTCAGAGTGAGCTCCGTCACCCTGTGGAGAAAACTCATTTTGGCCATTTGTATTTGCCATCTTGTGCTCTCGGTCATGACCAAAAGCTTGTGACCTTTGGTGAGGATTGGAATGTAAATTGAAAAGTAAATCGAGCACTTTTTGGCCCCACTCCTTCACCACGACAGATCGATGCAACACCGGCATCACTGCAGACGAGGCTCCAGCTCTATACTATCCTTACTTGTGAACAAATCCCCAAGAAACCTGAACTCTTCCAGTTGGAGCAACAACTCAGCCCCAGTCAGAAAGGACAATCCACCTTTTTTCAGCGGAGAACCATGGCCTCAGACTTGGAGGTGTTGATCCTCACTCCAGCCACTTCACGCTCAGTCATGATTAGCTCCAGTGCATGTTGGAGGTCACGGCTCCATGGAGCCAATAGGATTATATCTACAAAAAGCTGAGATCCAACCCTGCGGCCACCAAACCGGACACCATCCAAACCTCGGCTGTGCCACAGTATCCTTTCCATGAAAATCACAAACAGAATGGGTGACTAGGCCCAACCTTGATGGGGTCGTACATCAACTGGAAATGAGTCTGACTCAGTGCCGATAATGCACAGACCGGGGTCATGATTTCTGTAAGGAGACATTGCTTTGAATTTTTCAAATGTGTTTTTGGCCCTTTGAGCACCAGAGGCCAAGTGACACCTAGCTACATTATATTTGAGAGAAAACAAACATCTTTATGGCTGTATCTCTAAAACATTGCAGCAAAATAGTCAAGATGGACAAATAGCACTACAAGTCAGAGGAAAAATATGTGTGTTTGAATTCGGGGTGCAATGTCCCTTTAATATTGCTAGGGTTGTAGGCCAGGTACCAACGATTTAAAGACGAGTTTCATTTTACATTTGGCCTTACTTCTGCTGCTTGCTTAAGTGCGGATCATTTCTGTGCCGACCCTTTACCTCTTGGTGGCTTGGGGCCAGGACATGGCCAGTAGTAAGAGTCGTGCTGAGTTTAGCCAGGGGAATCCCAAAGGTCTGGGAGGCTTAAAGGTGACCTATTATGCTATTTTCCCAAGTCTATATTTTTGTCTTTGACTCCCCTAGAGTACTCCTGATCGCGCAATGTAAAAAAAGGGTACTTATTTCGCTCATACTGCCATCCTCAAAAAACCCCATTTGTAGTCCATAGTAGTCTCTTCCTGAAACGCCTCGTTAAGGTGGCTCTTCTGCTATGGTCCCCACTCCCCGTGTGCCCACTTTCTTCTGACTGGCCAGCTCTGTGGAGGGCGGATCTAGGCGGGACGAGGCAGCAGAACGCAGTTTTCCTGGTCTGGCTCCAGAGTGAAACTGACGCTTCTTCCGAAGGAATCGACGGGCATATTCTGCAATCTAATGCAGTACATGTGTATAGATCTAATGAAATTAACTTGTTCTAATAAACGCAACGGCGAAAGTGGCGGACGCAGTGCGAAAGTCTGGCAGCTCAAGCACGAATTTGCTATCGGCTACAGTTTGCTACGGCAACAGTGGTGAGTACAGCGGTTTTTCTACTCTGTAGCTAGGATGCAGGGAAAGCTAGAATCCACCCCATATAGACACATTTGTAGAACGGGTTGACATGCCCAAGTGTAGACCGGAGACCGCAGAAATCCGGTGAGTCTGAGTTTTGAGGGAAACATGGACAGTGAGGAGCAGCTAAAAGTGGACCAACAGCTTATGGACTGCTTCGGTGTGTATTAGGACCTGCTGGTTCGTGTGCATAGCTGTGGTGTGTTGATAGCGTGGAGAAACGAACAGCTTCCGCGCTGGTATATGACGGAGGGGCGAAAGCTCCAGGCTAAACGGCCTTTTCGGAAATTGCCCGTGGTAATGGTTTACTTATTGCTTTGGAATGACCAGCTTTTCCTCGCGGAAAATGGGTGCGTTATGGATAGTGTGCGAGAGCTAGATAGAGCTCCGGTTATGTCATGAACATAATACAGGTTTTACAGACCGTAAGTTCTGTCTGAGTGAACCGTTGCTTATGTGGAGCTAGCGAATCGATCACTTTTACAGGAAAGAATTTAATATTCAATCGATGGCAATGCAGAGAAATCGTTTGTTATACCGGACACGTTATAGCCTGTGCGCTTCCCTATTGCTTTCACCGGTAGCATCAGAGAGCTTGCCCAGACATTGGAGATGTATCAGGCTGACCCCCGTCATGGATAAGTAAAGCGATCGTTTCACAAGCACCCAAAAACACACCTCAAGCTCAGCAAAACCTACATCTGGTCTAACTGCAGCCCAACTCGGCAGACACAAACAGCACCTCTCCGGTTAGCTTCAACTGTAGTGGCTACAATCAGGCAACGTTATGATGAAACTGTCACATTGATGCTTACCGAAGTAACACAAGCATACCGATCATAATTGCTGCATATAGGTTAACCAGGAGCATTTTTTAATTAGCAGAGAGCACAAAAACTAACATGCAGTAGCTGATAAACGGTCATGACTTTGAATGTAATCTGTCGCGTAAAAAATTTGTTTCGCGTCTGGTGTGAAAGCAGCTTGACGTGCCCATAACGCGTGTATTCGCATTTTTGCATTGACTTTGAATGTAATCAGTCGCGCGAAAAATTAGTTTCGTGTCCGGTGTGAAAGCTGCTTAACGCGCCCATTACGCGTGAATTCGCGTCTTAGCATTGACTTTGAATGTAGGCTAATCTGTCCTGCGAAAAATTTGTTTCGTGTCCGATGTGAAAACAGCTTTATGGATAGTACGTGACAGCTAGAGAGAGCTCGGTTATGTTATGAACATAATACAGGTTTTGCAGACCGTAAGTTCCGTTAGCGCGGACAAGTTGCTTATGTGGAGCTAGCGAATCGATCACTTCTACAGGAAAGAATTACCTATTTAATCTCCGCCTTTTCTTTTTTTTTTTATTAGCCACAACAATTTCTGAAGGGGATGAAATTATGTCAAGGTAGTGCAGAGAAATCATTTGTAAACCGGTAGAGCTTTGCGTTTTCGCATTGCTTTCACGGTAGCACCAGAGAGCTTGCTCAGACATTTGTGAAGTATCCGGCTGATCCCGGTCATGGATAAGTGAAGCGACCACTAACTGTAGTGGCTACAATCGGGCAACGTTATGATGAAACTGCCAAATTGATGCTTACCGAAGTAACACAAGCATACCGATCAGAATTACTGCATATAAGTTAACTAGGAGCATTTTTAATTAGCACGGCACGTCAAACTAACATGCAGTAGCTGGTAACCGAGCAGTCATAACCACAGAGACAAACCCTTGCAAGACAGGTTTTACAGACAGCAAGTTCTGTTCCTGTGAACAGTTGTACTAAGCATCCAAATTACAAACAAATATTAAAAGTTAGCTTCAAATGAGGTTTATGTTCACACACCTTCTGTAGAATTTCCCTTGATATCACTCTTGCATATTTAGGACGCAAACATTAGCAACAGTAACTTGGCTACGTTAGCCGCTGTGCTACAGCCACAATCAACTGGCTATCATGTCAGGTTGGCTTATGCAGTAAAAGCAACTTACAGCTTCTTTGTCTGTGAGTCACGGACAGTCGCGACCGATACAGGCTTTATCTTCAGATATTTTACAAAGCCTGCGTTTGAGGCCAGTTGTTAGTGCTAACTATCGCTAGCGGTCCTGCTAGCCACCCGTAATACATTAGCTTCACTTACATTATTTGCTGTTATATTGTTACTTACAGCTTGTGGCTCCGAGCGCTTGATCGATGTAGCTGCTTCAGGTTTGAGAAGCAGCTGAAACGCTTATCCTGTCGAATTATCCTTTATTTATAAAGCTGTCTTTGCTGAAATGCTGAGCACAAGCAGCTAACGTTCCCTTTGGCCGTGGCTGTTTGCTGCCAGCAAACAAAAAAGCTACCCATTGATTTCTGGTGGCATCCTCTTTTGGAAGAGAAATAGGTTTTTTTCTTCGCGTCCAAAAGTAAACGGACAAGCAGCTTTGAGTGAGATACTGACAAAACTGCACCTCAAATGATCTGCGGTTCTTCTTTTGTATTTCCAAAAGTGTCGACGCTACTAAGGCATAGTATGATCTGCCGTTGTTAGTGCCTGCTAGAATAGTTTCCGGTGTGGGCAGGTCCAGCACCGTGATTGGCTCTGGCTAGGTCTGTACTAATTGCACGGCACAACCTGACGTCAGGTTTTGCCCAGATCTCGCGAAGATCTCGGGAGGAGCTGTTCAGAGAGGAAATCACGTTCTTGGATTACGGCAAAACCCCTGTGTCTTATGTTTAGAAACTTTTCAGAGGTTGAGTATGGACAACTAACATTGTAACATTACTAATATGTATTAAAAGAAGGATCAGCATAATAGGTCCCTTTAAAGGAGCCGTATGTAAGTTTGTGGCCAAAACTGGTACTGCAATCACAGTCAAAATACTGCAGAGCGCAGTATCCCCTCCTTCTCTCCCCCAGACGAGAGGTTGCCAGCTAGGTTGCCGGATACAGCAAGTACGTCTACTACAAGGAGCTACCATGGCTACGTTTCAATATCACCATTTGCTCTCACAGGGTTGTGTTCAGTTCAGTTCAGAAAAGTTCGAGACTAATGACTAACTAACTTTTGCAATGGTCATATAGGTCAACTTGCTAGTCACTCTTCTGTGTGGATAGCCACTAAAGTCCATACTACAATATGCGTAAAGAATGAATGAGGATTCATTTGGGACTGAAAGCAATGGAATTGCATAAAGACGAAATGGTCTTATTTCATTTAAACAATTTAAATGATCATGAAACGCATGCATTGTTTCCAATCCCTGAGTAAAGAGAAGCACAAGAAGTCCAAAATCATAATCGCTTTCCATGTTACTTGTGGTGAGGTCCACCTTTATGCAAGTGAAACTGAAACTTCAATGCACAAGGATTTTAATTCCGCGTGAGAATCTCATTAATAAGCGTTCATTGAATAATTGCGGACTACGGTGAATAAGCCTAAAAAATGCGTGAGACCTACGCCGAATGCGTGAGACTTGGCATCTCTGTACATAACGTTATTCGACTGTAAAGAATATTTGAAATGTCCATGCCTACATTAAATAGAATTAAGTTAGCCAAACTTAGCTGAATCTTACCTGCCCAGGAGAAAATGAGCAACTTCGGCGTCGGTCTTCAAATTCTTCTCCGCTTTCAGCTGTCTCCATCTTTCAAAGGCATGTCCTATACAGATGATCCCTGTTTTGTTTCTGACTTTGTCACGACGTATTTCGGAATCATAACAAGGCCTTTTAGGTTTAGTAACATCAGACATTTGTGCTCCGAAACGCTGGTAGCTGCAGCTCAGTGGTAACTGGCAACCTGGATGCCGAAATGCTACTGACGTCATGATTGAGAGATAGGTGGAGGGCGGCGCAACAGACCAAAACACAAAATGACAACATCAACATTAGTTGTGGGCTGCAACTTCGCTTTTGTAATGAGAATATTCTGGCTGGACTACTGCTGTCAGTGATATAAGTATTTGAAATTAACATCATTCCTTAATGTCTGGTGATATATCAGGGCCATTTCATGATTAATCAACATACATTTCTTACATACTGCTCCTTATATTCTACCCTCATTTAAAGGAGGGGATCCAACAGTGCTGAGTAAGTATCGACCAATTTTTAAACTTTCAGTCCCAGCGAAAGAGTTGGAATATCTAGGCGGTGAACAGGTTAAGGACAATATATACGCTCATGAAATACAATCCAATCATCGGGTTTAGGAAAAATCATAGCACTGTTACTGCAGCTATGAATGTTTTAACCTTCTCCAGGCATATGTTGCAAATTTACAACAATAAATCAATTGATGACTGATTATAAAATATAAAGACCGCATGGGAAATGGTTTGATAAAGTTACCCTTCCAGCTCAGTATCGCAAAAATACAATGTTAGTTCCACCTGCAGCCACTGGAAGTCACCACTATCTCATTGCAAAATGGAAGCTTCTATGAGAACCAAAGTTTGTTGAGAGTAGGTCTGCATTTTTGAGGTAAGTATCACAGATATGTTATTAAGATCGAAAAAATAGTTGTGTAGAATGAAACAGTAATGCTTGTAGATGATAATAAACTATGAATGATAATATGCAACAACCTCAAAATCCTTCAAAATGTGAGATATCTAATTCTGACCAATTCTGTTAGTTATATTAGTGTATGAGAACTATTCTCCATGAATGAAAGATTTTTCATATCTCAAAATAATAAACTGGGCTGGAGGGGTTAAATGGTGGCATAGATGCACTGGATCATTAGCAACATTGTCTGTTTCTATTTATTGACATTTCCAGGGCTTTTGATACAGTGGATCACAGTATTTTTGATTTAACGTCTTATTCAGGTAGGTTTTCTGATCATGCTGTTGGTTAATACTGTATGTCAATTGTCCTTCTGATAGGACTCAGGCTACCCAGTTTGATGATCTAGCATCGAATATGTTAACAGTAGGTACGAAAGTCCTGCAGGGTTCAGTTCTGGGTCCACTTTTATTTATTGTGCACATCAACTGCTTGGGTCAAAATATTTCAAATGCAGCCTTTTATTTCTATGCAAATGATACAAACATTTATTTCTGCGCACCTTCTATCACGGGTTTTGACTATCTTCAAAATGCTTTTGATTTTCTGCAGGCTCGACATTGCCGATTAACGCTCATTCTAAATTTAGAAAAAACAAAACTCATGATCTGTTCAAACACGAGGAAGATCTCTTTGAATCTGAGCATGGCCATTTTTCAAGGAGAGCAAATTGATATGGTTTCTGTCGTGGTTTTCATTCAGACATATTTTCATATCATGAGGTTCCCCCATCCTCAAGCAATTGGAGAGAGACAGATTCTTCAGAAAATTAGGCTTTATTGAGGCATATTGATAAATATAAAGCCGAGTTCTTTTTGCACAAGAAGAACTGGCATCTTGCCTTTCACACCCAGTTTTTATACCTTCATCACAGGAAATATCTTCCAAATATGGTCTTTCCGCCTTCTCATTTTCACGCTACAACAGGACAGGCAAACTAAAACACTGCCAACTGCCCTTGAGAACTACAACCAAAAGATAAGCATGCACATCACTAAAAAGGAGCGGAAAATTATGGTCAAGAGAGGAAAAATACAGCCAGATGAATAGGATACAAGCAGATACATAAATGATTCAATTGATTATGTTTTCAGTAACAACTTATGATTTTACTGAACAAATATTGATCAAAGCTACAGAAATCAAATACATCACCTGATTATGTTTTTGAATCAACTAAACAGAAGCCTGCTTACTAATCAAAGCTACAGAAGCCCGCTGCTTGTGTGTGTGAGCTGCTCATGCATGTGTGAATTGAATTGCTTGTATGTATGTGTGTCTGTGTGTGAACTGCTTGTATATATGTGTGTGTGTGTGTGTGTGTGTGTGTATGTGTACATGTGCTGCTTGTGCCTGTGCATGTGTATGTGTGTGTGCATGTGTCTGTGTAAACTGCGTGTGTGTACGAACTGCTTGTATATGTGTGTGTGTATGTGTTACTGCTGCATACATAATATAGATACTGATTATGATTATTGATTATGGTTATTCAACATGGCAATTGATCTACTGATGAATATGATGAGAAATATTGAAATATAATCCTCAACATTTCTACTTTCAAATATTTGGAATTTTTGATTAATGACAAACTGTCATTTAAACCTAATATACAAATGCTTGTTAAACAGTTGTAATTGAAATTAGAATTTTATCTCACAAACAAATAATTTTCTTTCATACTCAAAGGATGTTCTTCTAGCCTTTCTGCTTCATGGCAAATAAACAAATAAGATATGACACAAAACATTTTTGTTTATTAGCTTAACATTTGGGCTTCATGAAGCAAACCTCAAACAAATTATATTGAATTATTTTAATTAATGGATTTTTTTTTTTCATAATCAAGTTGAGAAAAAATTAATTGTATTACATTTCCTGGAAAAGTGGCTCCCATGGATTACGGTCTCAGGACATTGTGCTCATGAATGTTCCAAAAGCTCAGACTGAGTTCAGCAAGAAGGCCTTTCAGTTCTCTGCACCCTCATCCTGGAATAGCCGACAGAAGGAGACTACATTGAGGGATCTAGTCACACCCAGTGAATTCAAAGCCATTATAAAGTGTATGGAACTAGAGTCTATCAAAACCTGTTAATGTAAATTTTAACTGTGTTCACTGCTGCTCTTTTTAAATGTATTGCACTGTTTGCTTTGGCTTGTCTTGATGTGTGTTTGGCCATGAACTAAAGCTACTGTGTCTCTTCTTGGCCAGGTCTCTCTTGTAAAACAGATTTAATCTCAATGGGACTAATGTGTTTGAATAAAGGTTAAATAAAATACGTTGTAAAATAAAATAAATGTGCCACTCAACTGTTTTCTCTTCAGACTGAGGGCCCTTCATTTGCTGCATTTTCCAAATGATATTACTCACAGAACCTTGTGGGAAAAGCCCAAATCTGCATCTATGATTACAATGCGCTATGTTTCCCAGGAACTGGCATCATTACCAAGTGAAAATAAAATAATGGGGGCCTCAGACATTCTAGGGGCTAAAGACCTAAAGACGTGTTTCAAGGAGGAAAAAATTCCAACAAGAACTAGAAACTAGAACTAGAAACTAGGACAAATGGTGTCCTCAGTTCCCAAAAGATTGCCAAGTGTTACACGGAAAGGTGATGTAACACAGTGGTAAACACACTCCTGTCAAGATCACACTCCTTTCGGGAACACGCTGCAGGCATCAAATTTTGAATTGTCGTGTACCCCCCCCCAAAAAAAAGAAAAAAAAATAATGACTAAAAATAAAAATATAACTTTAGGGGGAAAACAACTTTAAATACCCATGCCATTTTCAGTGAAATACAGGTCAAGGAGGATGATTTTCTAATCATTGCTATTTTATGTATTTTTCAGCTTGTATCAACTTTTTTATGGAAGTGAGTTTGTATTATGAATTAGAGCAGTGTCAACCCAAACTTGCATGTTTCGAAGGACTGATAATGCTGCATGTAGCTTTCTTGAATCAGTCCTCCTGTGATTTGAAAAACCTAGTAAGTTTATCAGTGGCGAAGATCTCGCAATTGAACAAAAACCTTTAGGTTCCGGACTTTTCCTAACAGTAAAAAAATGACAGTAACTTGATTTTGAACGTTCAAATGACACTTATAGCTAGTGGTTTAAGATTTTTACCTCTTTTAATTACTGCAAATGAAGGTTAAACTCAGTTTCCACCAAAAGTGAGACACATACTAGGTGTTTCCAGATCACAGGAGTCTCACCAAAACAAGTTCTTGCTCCATACTACACTTTTTTGGGTCCTCAGCAATGATGATGAATGGATGAATGGTTGTCAAGAAATTGAAGGACAGATGCATAAGGACAAACACTCCTTTCATTTTAGCAGGATATGTTCAGGCGCTGTCAATATGATTCCTATATTTCAATTAAATATTGTCAGCAACTTAGCACTGGTAATGTTACACTGTCTGCTGAGAATGATCTTGTGGGAACACCCATTCAACCTTTGAACCGTGTCACTATGGTTCGGAAGACTGTCACGAGACTGGGTTAATATAACTTGTAAGAATGATTTTCACAAGACACTGCAGCTAGGGCACTGAAGAGCTGTCTTTATTTTTTTTTTTTTTTGGGAAGAAAAATATGAATTGATATCATACATTCCACATTTCTTGAAAATAGGTAAGAATGCTTCAGTATTCAGCCTTCTTTCTTCGGCTCAGTGTACGTAGCAAAAACGTTTGTATTTTATGGTCACAATAGCCTATTTCACCATTCATAATTGTACTTCTGCATGTGTATGTTCTGTAGCACTCATTATGCAAGCAATTATAAACTATAAACAAATAGTTTAATTAACGGGCTAACATGAAGCATTTAGCAGAAATGGCTTTGAATTTTAAGGACATGCTGGCAATGTTGGAAAAACTCAGAACCTGCATATCATACAGAGAATGAAGTACATTGTCGAGGTTTGACAGCTTTAAATGCTTTTATGTATGTCCATTAGTGATGCGCGTACAAGGACAAGTTGACTGCATATCAAGATGTCTTCTAAAGGAAGATCTGCTAAGATTCTGCTACCTTTTCCCACTAGCTTCCCTTTTTCAATGTCATTAAGGAAAAATTTAATTCTCTATCAGTGAATATATCTGTTCTGAGAACCATACCTTAAATGTGTGTTTGCTTATCATCAGTGTTAATGACAAACCTTACCTAGGCAAAACCTGAGGAAAAATATCTATAACTCATGTCTGAATGAGTGTGTTCCACACAGGGTATACCAAAAACAGGGTTTACTTCACCTCAAACTATTGGTGCTAGCACGATTTCGTACTATGCTGAAAACAACTGCCGAA
The DNA here is from genome assembly GCA_029692085.1 of Gymnothorax javanicus. Classification (NCBI taxonomy): domain Eukaryota; kingdom Metazoa; phylum Chordata; class Actinopteri; order Anguilliformes; family Muraenidae; genus Gymnothorax; species Gymnothorax javanicus. The sequence goes on from CM056195.1 coordinate 55,450,065, forward strand.
CGAAGATTAATGAATGATCATGCAGTTGAGTTTTCTCTGGATGTCTTTACACAGCCCAGACTGACTGCAAGCCCTTGGCTTATTCCCCTCTGTTAGATGTAGAGCACTTGGTACAAACCTCACTGGAGATATTTACTGTTGTTTTTTTATACATCCTCTAATGCACTCTGTGCAGTTGTTAGCTTAGATCAAATATATTCTTGAAGTGTACAAGTGTGAGCTGTTGTGGATCTTGTGTGGGAAATTGCCTTATGTTTGTTAAATGACAAAAGAATATTTTTCCTGAAATGCATTACTTGCAGCAGCCTACATAAGAGGAGCAGACCACTGGGTGGAAAATGGCTTCTGTGAGATTCAATCCAGAATCCAGGGAGGTTAATGGGTGAGTGTAAAGCTTTAAATGGTGCCAATTGCACATGACTAAAGAGTAATGTCTGCTGTTGACTCATATTTGTTTCTGAATGTGCCATTTTTTATTGACAATTTGAACTGCATTCCTTGCAGTATAAATATTGACTATGTCATGGCAATGATGCAATACATTGTGTGGATGTTGCTTGTGTTCTTCCTTGCAATAATGGAATATATCTGAAAAAATATTGAAATAAAAATATTAATTTTGATATATTGCAGCACTTCACAATATCTTGGGAAATGAAAATGTCCACCTGAGGATTTACCATATAATGCACTTCTATTACGTGTACTCCAAATAGTATTCTGCTCTGTTTTATAATTAAGCTAATGTATTTGCAATATATTGACTCTGGAATTATTTTACTGTGGCTAAAACTCATCTCATGTAGTTTGTGCAAGCTTTAAACCCCAGTGCACATGTAAAAGATGCGCTTGTCTGGTCACTCCTCTCCTATTCTCAGCACTGGTGGAGAAGTGAAAAAAGAGGCATCTGTGAATATTGACGATGGGAAAGAGGACAGTGATGGCCCTGAAACCCTGTACAAGTATGTCTTTGGCACTCTGATTGTGATCCATCAAGCCCATGTATAAAGTGTGTATATGGTATTACCACTCATAGCAGAGATTCAGTAAAGATTTGGATCTTGTTTTGGTCCATCAGATTACAGCTTCCCCATTCAGGCTCTGTCAGAACTAGATATATCAAACGGGGGGGGTTCTGCAAGTGTAGGTTAGCATCAAATCAAAGACAAAATTCAACATTCAGCAATCCAACAATGTACTTTACCTGTAATTCGAGGAATGTGTCACTTTTCATTTTGATTGCGATTGAATTTGCTTGTCTTGTAGTCACATCCGAAAGAAGATCGCCCCTTTTGTGATGTCTTTTGGGTTCCGGTAAGTTCCTCAACTGCATGAGACTGCACTGTACCCCATCCTCAATGCCGACACTCATTCAGTCATTGCCCTAAAGTGCATCTAGGATATGGGATCTATTCTTATACTGTAGGGGAGGAGGTCTACTCACCAGATTTAGTGTTGTCTTTACTTAGATTATTGTTATTTTAAATACAGCCATTTTAAACTTATGGTCTTGCCTCATGATTTAAGCCCCCAATCTATGGTAATCACAGAGTTCCTAGATAGACAGTCATGACATGAGCGTCCCTGAAAATCTGGCCATGGATTTATTTTGTTTCCATCACGTTATCAGGCACTGTCAGCTAAAGGGGTGATAAACATTAAAACTCATGAGGATTAACAAGCTGGGCTGTGCTGCCCCTCTTGCTGTGGAAAATTGACCATTGTTTCCTCCACAGGTTATTTGGTGTGGTGCTTATTTTTGTTGACATCGCCCTGGTGATCGCAGACCTGTCCATCTCAGCCCGTCCAGTGGGGAATGTGCTAGAAGGCGTGTCTCTCGCCATTTCCTTCATATTCCTCGTGGACGTTCTGCTCCGCATCTATGTAGAAGGGTGGGTTGGTGCCTGAATAATGCTTCTCTGTGGCATGATGTCCTGGTTCAGGAGGCTGGGTGGTGACTGAGGTGCACACCTGATCATTTAATTGGCTTGATTAGTTACTTCAGGAGTGCTTGAGGTTGAAAACAACAAATACCTGTTTTTTTTTCACTACACAGTCAGTGTATTGCTTGCCTTTTTCATACAATAAAAAAATTCCCACCGAAGTAGCACTGAGCACTGCTCTGTCCATTGAGTGCAGATTCTGTTAAGCTTATTGAAATAGTTAGAAACCAGCTTTTGAAACTTAAAAATGTGTGTGAATATAAAATTATAAATCTTAAAATTACAGTACAATTCAATTTTTGTAATATTTATTTAATGAAAATCTATTAATTTACAGTTGAAAATCCCATACCTTCCGAATGTTAGGAACTTAACATTGTTTGCCTCTGAATTTTTTCTCCTATTTTATGTTGTTTCTGAATGCTTTTAGACAGAGACATCCATCTGACATCTTGTTTTATCGGTATTCCAGGTTTAAAGTGTATTTCAGCTCCAAGCTGAACATCATGGACGCCTGCATCGTGATTGCCACACTCATCATCACAATGTTTTACACTTTCTCACAGCTGTCTGGGACTAGCCTTATTCCTAGGTACATGCCGTCTTCTACCTGCGATCTTTTAACGCCAACTGCATTTAACGTCCCATCTGCTGCTCTCTCAATTTAAGTCTGCAAGTTCTTTTCTGTTTCCCAAATTCAGGATTTGCTTTTGTTAAATAATGAAACAATTCCGTGTGTTAATCTTTCCACATCGTGCTTTGTCGTTGGGTTGATGTCCAGGCTATGTGCAGTGTGCAGGTTCCTATCCTGATGTGTTGAGTTCTCTCTTCTCCTGGGGCAGGGTGTTGTCATTTCTGAGAGTTCTGAGAATACTCATCTTGGTGCGGATCGTCAGGCTGGCACCACAGAAGAAGGAGCTGGAGAAAGCCACCAGGAGGATGGTGAGAGCATTCCCAAACAATAATCCACTGCTTATGGGACCGACATGGGGAGGTGCCCTGGTGGTGCTGAGGTATTAAAGGTCCACTTTTATGTCACCAGGTGCACAGCCAATTAGTTATTATAAGACATTTCAAAATCTTTCCCCTCTTGACATCACATGGGGAGATAACCAACCAGAGGCAAGAGGAACTGATCAACTTCAGCCAAGCAGTCATTCAGATTTCGTTATTTAGGTGGTCACTCCCCCTTGTGATGTCAGGAAGGGGAAACTATATACTGGCTCATAATGGCTAATAAGATGTACACCTGGTGGCAGAATAGGGGACCTTTAATGGCGGTGTGAAAGAGCTTAAAATCTATATTGTGTTTTATGGAATATGGAAATGCTAGTATACATGGGTATTAGAGAGAGCCAATATCCTTAAGTTCACCTGGATCTGTTCAAAAAAGAAATCATCTAATTTCAGGTTCATGGTGCATTATTGGTCCATGCTTAATCTACTTCCGTTCCTTTGGGTCGTGGTCAAAAGAAAAAACTAGCTACGGAGTTGTTGCATGTATCGCTACGTCAAGTATAACATAACGGAACCACCGTAACACCACAGGGCACTTTTTGTGCTGGTTTGTTTCGCCCAGAAGGTGGCAGCAAAGTGAAGGCTCACCTTTTAAAGATACTTGCTTCAGATTTCAGAAAACAAAAGACGCTACCGAAAAGATGGCTTCGATCTGGACTTGACCTATGTTACAGGTGTGTGCGCGGTCTTTCAAATTGAATGGCGAATTTTTTTGTGCTTTCTGAGCTGTGTTTTTTTTACTGTCTATTAAGTTCTGAAGTCAAACTTCAAATAAATATTACTCTCCACCTTTGCAGAACGGATCATTGCCATGTCATTTCCATCTTCTGGGAAGCAGTCATTGTACAGAAATCCTATCAAAGTAAGCCACAGATCGTGCGTGTGATACACATACTGAGTTGTGGCTGCATATTCTTAAAAAAAAAAAAAAAATCATGAAGTCCTGTCATACGTGTTATGCTACATTCTCATGTCATGGTCTGGTATTGTGCAGTTTTATAAGAGAATTGTGTTTATATTGTATACAAGCTGGCCGCGAGGTCCACGGTCTCCCATTGCCAATGTAGCCTGTAACCTTAAAGGAGGTCAATTCTGCTCAACTTGAAAGTGGATATTTTGTAAAAGATGGCAAGGAACTGGATCCATAAAATTTGACCATCAGGTTAAAGAGAATGCCGAAAAACACCAGTTAACAATTTTGAGCTTGTAAATCAGGTTTGAAAAAAATAGCTCAAGTACCAATATTTGACCTGCTAACTGCAAGGTCAAATAATAGGTCAAGGTCACTGATATTAAATAGAAACTGGTTCATAAAATAATCTTCTTATATGTGCAACATGGGGTCTGTAATCCATTTTCTTCTTGAGTTATCGTGTTAACGCCACTTTTCAGGTCAAGTACCAATATTTGACATGCTAATTGCAAGGTTAAATAATAGGTCAAGGTCCCTGATATTAAATAGGAAACTGCTTCATAATCTAATCGTCTTATATGCGCAACATGGGGTTTGCAATCAATTTTCTTCTTGAGTTATCGTGTTAATGCCACTTTTCGGATGGACGGATGGAGAGACACACACACACACACACACACGGATGAGGTGCATTCCTATGTCTCCCTTTCGCCAGAGGCAACGGGAGACAATAACGTAATCCGTGTATGTACACCAACACAGTAAACCCAGATTGTGTGGTGCTCTCAGTTGTTTTGTGGAAACCGTTTACCTGAAAAAATTGTGTGAGCCAAAGTAATGATCCTGTGTTCACCGCACTTAAACATGGCAAAAATAACTTCAAAATTTTTATTTTATTTTCTTTAAGTACCGCCCACAAAATGCAATTAAGATGGTTTACACAATTTTTCAAGGTAATCAGTTTCTACCAAACATTAGAGTTCGCCACTCTATGTGGGTTTACAGTGAACAGACATTGTATAAGAGAGAGATCTCGGTTTCCGGAAGACTGTCTACTGGTAAAGTATTTTCTTTACCTGACTTGTTTACAAGGCCTAAGAGCACTGGTGCACTGTTATAAACTGACTGAATTTAACAGTTAAATTAACGCATTGTTTCCTGGTTATTTTAACTGTAAGTGGAGTCCAGCGCGCCTTTAACTGTGGTTTACACTAAACATACACAGAACTCTGTTGTAAACTTATTGTAAAATTACAGTTAAAATAGCTGGCAAAAAGTTTGGTTGACAGGAGCTCACATAAACCTGCAGAAACAGAGCGCCAGCATTTGCACAAGGTTGGATATTTGGCTGTGGATATTACTTATTGCAGGGCAGGTGTGCCACTTGGCCTATTTTAGGGGGGCTTTAGTCCAACTAAAATGCTCTTTAGCCCCCTAAATGTTCATTTTTTTGTTTAAATCATCCCAAGCTGCAGAAGGACATGCCAGATCAAAAGTATAGCGTAGACTCTTGATCCATAAATCTCTCTACCAATGTCCCTGTTGCTGGGGATGCGTTTTTTATTCCAAATTGTGTATCATATTCCTGAATTGCCATATTAATGCTTGCAGGAGGTGGCTAGGTTTCTGGACACCAAGCATGAGGATCACTACAAAGTCTACAACCTCTGCAGTAAGTCTGGGCTTATGGCAGAATAATCATGAACATTAACAGAGGAAACACTGCAAGCTGATGTTCAGTATTCTTGAATCAGATCATGGTGATATGTGCAATGGCCTGACACTTAGCAAAAGTTAAGACAACTGAATATTAATGCATCAAATTAATTATCACTGCCAAGGTAATTAATTATTATTATTTACCTTGGGTAATTATTTTACATTTGGTTTGTGAGTCTGTTTGTTTTTTTTGTTTGCAACATTACAGAAAAAAAAAAAAAAAGGACAGATTTTAATGACATTTTTTGCCTGTGATGTGTCTCGGCCAGTCCCTGCGTTGATTTCATTTTGGGAGTGATCAGGTTCAAATTCCTGATCCAGGAATTGTTTAAAGGATTCTGCACCAGTGCAGAACTGGAAGATTGGAATAATAAATGCCAGACATCTTAAAATCCACTTGATGGTAGTAATGTTCCAAATGCTTTAGTGGAGGTATGCACCCTCGGGGTGTTCTTCTTTAAATATAACCTCTGGAAAGTATTTCTTCGAACAATGCATACAATGAAATTGTCATTCATGTTATTTTCGTAGGTGAGAAAGGCTATGACCCGCTGTTTTTCCACTACAGAGTGGAACGAGTCTTCATAGACGATCACAATGTTCCCTCCCTGGAGTGAGTAACTTACTGTGACCACAAACCCCCTCTCCTCAGAAAACTGAACTTTTTACCTTCTTCTGCCATCAAAAGTCCCGTCTTTATCTTTTATGGGGCTGTGTGCCTGTGAATTCCCATATCATTTTCTATAAATGACTTTGTGTCTGTACTTTTGAATTGTGGTGGGGACTGATGTTGCTGTTCCCAGTGGGTTCTCTGTTGGTCATTCCCTGCTTTATTTTTGTGGAATTACAGGGATATGCTGAAATTCACTGCTGGAGTAAGAGAGTGGATGTCAGCTGATCCTGAGAACATCATTGCTATCCACTGCAAAGGTGGAAAGGGTGAGTTGAAGCCAGCATATCATCGCCTCTTGCCTCGACCCATCTCTTTAGATTCATTTTAGATTGCAATGTTCAACTACATATTTAACTAACATGATTCCCACACACAGGACAAAATGCCTTTATGTTATTGCAGGAGAAGCTACAAAACCATGGTTGGATGAATGCTATCATAAATGTGATGTGTGTCTCCAGTGTTTCCTGCGTAATAGTAGTCTTCCCAAATGCATCAGCTCACTTTAAAAGTTCATCCACATTGTTTTTTGCAGCTTGCATGTTCAACTTTTCTGGTTGTTTTATTTGTAAGAACATACTCCATATATGAGTCTTTAGGTTTCATGGGGTTCAGAAATGGTGTTAAGATGTCAGATGGCATAAATGCTTGGGCTTAAGTAATGAAGTGCAGAAGTTGGCATAACACAGTGACATAAAGCCCTTGTTCCTGGTCTCAGTTCTACAGCCTCTTCATTGTGTGCCCTGTAGGTCGCACAGGAACCATGGTGTGTGTCTGGCTAATTGACAGTGACCAGTTTGAAAGTGCACAGGTACATCGAGTCATCTCAAATCTACACACACGGGTCCTGAACATCTCTCATGCAGTAAAATATTAAGCAGGTACTGCTGCTCAAGTGTGATGTCCAAAGTGCTTTGAGAAATCAGGTTTGTGTGAAATACGCAGTGAAATTAATTTAACTGAAACCCATTGAAAACTGAATAATATCTGTCAGCATAGTACTTAGATTCAGTAACCGAATACAGCAGAGCAGTGGAGTCACAAAGCTGAGTGTTGCCTATGAGGTTTTGTCCAATTTCCAGAATATATTCTATTTTTCATAAGCAAATACATTAATGCCCATTTTGGTCAGTAATACCATTTGCCATCTGTAAGAGTGTAGAATTTGAATAGCTTCTAAAGACTGAAAGTGATTGAAATATTTATTTTTCACTGAAATTTTCCCCTCCCTTGTATAAAAAATGTTCTTACAATGCATCACTGAAAATATTACAGAAATAAAAGCTCTGGTGGTGATATTTCCGTTTGTTGTGTATGAGATGTCTCTGTACTTCATATCTCTCAGGAAAGCTTGGATTACTTCGGGGAAAGGCGGACAGATAAAAGCCTGAGCTCAAAGTTCCAGGGAGTGGAGACCCCTTCACAGGTAATTCATGGGGTTCTGGGGTCTGTTATTTGAGCCAAGAAGGAGACACTTACCTTACCCCCAGCAGAGGTTCATATTCCATGGGTTAAAAAGTAAAAATCCAGCCATGTTTTACTTCCACTCATGAGCTCAGCCAGCTGATTTCACTCATTAGTTTATTCTCCTGGCTGAAATGTTGCTCTATTTAGCAAATTCAGGTAGTTGGACCAAAAAACTGAGGAGAGCTGCCCCTGTATTTGAAATGTCCAGTCATACTTACTTATTATTCACTGCTGTTAACTTTGTGATAAGGGATCCTGGACAAATGTACTCTCCTTCAAAACTAACAATGTCAGGCCTGTACCTCTCCCTTTGAATCTGCAAATTCAGCTCCAACAGCAGGGATTGGAACCTCAAATCCAAATCCAGGCCTGGTTTTCTTTCCTCCTGTGAATTAACTAAACAATTTGTAATGCTGATCGGCCAGACTGGCTTCAGACATAACTCCCAGGTGAAGTGAGGGTTGAAACAAGCAGTTTTTGGACCTGGGAGGACTATGATTTGCAAAATAGAGTCCTTCAGACTTGAGTTGTGGGTAGATATGTTGTGCACAGCTTTTGTAAGCACGTTATTATGGATGCTTCACTGTCCAAGAAAGCTGGGCTATTGTAACTGTGCTCCATTTTCTATTGCAGAGCAGATACGTAGGATACTATGAAATTATGAAGAACACCTACAACAGACAGCTTCCTCCAAAGAAAAGTCTACAAATACTGAGCATACAGATCCACTCCATCAGAGGTAAGATTACTCTGATTATAACATTTTATTGTTTAAAAAGGTCTGATTCTCCAGACTTGGCCATAATATACTTCAGTCTCAGAATCTTTTCTTGTACAAAATGTGTTGTGAATATTCAGTGTTTCATATTTTGGATACATGTCCTTTGTTGTTCTGATTTTGAAGCAAATGATAAAATTTTCATCTTGTTTTCATCCAATACGTAAAATGAATTATTTTCAAATGGAAACAAAACATAACCATGATTTCTATGTCCATGTTTGTTAACATCAATCACACATTGATACCGTTTTTTCAGTTCGTTAGTCATTACTAACTATCTGTCTCTCTCCAGGTGTGGGTAAAGGGGATGGTAGAGACCTGTCACTGACGGTCATTGTGAAGAAAGAGACTGTGTTTCAGTGTGTTTGTGCCACACAGGAGAACTGCACAGTAAGCAAGGAAGGTTTTCTACCAAATCACCCTATTGAACGCCAAGCTGAAGAACAATATTATTACTGTAAGCAAAATAACAACCACAAGACTAATCAGTGGTTGAATCCATTTGGTAAAATTCACAGAGGACTGAACATTGGAACCTCAAGCTAACTCAGCAAATGCTGTATTCATATTAAACGCTGAATTTTCTACTCCAAAATAGCACTCAAAAAAAGAGGAAAAATCCCTGTTTTAAACAAATCTGCACATTTTATAGTGGTTCCAAGCATCAAGGCCGCGTGGGATTGACAGTGATCAATACCGTGACTGTGGGGGAGTGTGGGAAACTCCAGTTATTTGTGAACTGCAGTATCTCTAAGAGAGGGACTGATAAATTTGGCAGTCTTGCATCTGATGGCAAGAGAGATCAGACATAACAGTCTGTAGATAAGCAGGATGATAGTTTGTGAAAGAAGAAAGCTAAAAGCTGAACACTTGAACACCAGGGGAAAATTGGGTCATATTATGAATGTACGAAAAAATTAGCAATGCTCCCTGACTTTCCTTGCTTATCTTTCAAACACACAGCCATTATTAAATGTCTGCTTCATGCTTTGATGTTTTTCTTAAATGCTCTGATTAATGCTTTAAAGAGTAGGTTTTTGCATACCGTTTTCAGTTTTGGATATTTTTTCAGATTTTTCCAGATATTTCAAATAATGCTGTGGTCATCAGTTTTCCGGAGGGCCCAGTAGTCACCGGCGATGTGAAGGTCATGTTTGAGTCTAGCAGTGTGAGTGTCCTATGAAACATATGCCGCTTGTTCAGTAATATATGAAAAAAGATGCTGCTAGTATTTCCTGGACCCTTGGGTCATTATGTCATTTAATCAGCAGAAACAGTTTTACTGAGAGTATGCATTTAGTAGGTACAGTATCTCACAAAAGTGAGTACACCCCTCACATTTTGACAATTGATTATATCTTTTCAAGGGACAACGTTCCAGAAATGAAACTTTAATATATTCTAGAGTAGTCATTGTTCAGTTATTTGGACAGTGCAGTAAATCTACACTGTTACACATATTGTACAAACAGTCATTATTTCCAAAATGGGTGGCAACAAAAGTGAGTACACACCCCAATTGGTAATGGTCAACCAAGCAATGAGACGTGTCTTATTCATCATGTTCATGCTTTTGTCTGTTCAACTGGGCCATATGAGGTTGTGTAACGTGTTGCAGATTTAAATTGTGGTGCTTTGGATGCAATGCTCTCATTCTGGTCACTGGATGGTCAACACGGCACCTCACGGGAAAGAACTCTCTGAGGATCTGAAAAAGAGAATTGTTGCTCTCCACAAAGATGGTCTAAGCTACAAGAAGATCTGTGAAACCATGAAAATGAGCTACAGCACGGTGTCCCAAGGTTATTCAGCGGTTTTCAAGACGGTTCTACTCGGAACAGGCCTCGTCAGGGTCGACCGAAGAGGTTGAGTCCTCGTGCTCTGCCTCAGGTGCACAAGTTGGCTTCAGAAAACAGATGCAGGAGTTTTGGCAGCATTGCTAACGAGGCTGCAGCAGTGGGAGAACATCCTGTCAGTGCTCAGACCATATGCCGTACACTGCACCAAGTCGGTCTGCATGGCTGTTAGCCAAGACGGAAGCCTCTTCCGAAGCTAGATCACAAGAAAGCCCGAAAGCAGTTTGCAGAAGACAACCAGTCCAAGAACATGAACTACTGAAACCATGTTCTGTTGTCTGATGAGACCACAATAAACTTGTTTGGCTCAGATGGTGTCCGGCATGTGTGGCGACGCCCTGGTGAGGAGTACCAAGACAAGTGTTTACTGCCTACAGTCAAACATGGTGGTGGCAGCATCATGGTCTGGGGCTGCATGAGTGCTTCTGGTCCTGGGGAGCTGCGCTTCATTAATGTAATAATGGATTCCAACATGTACTGTGACATTCTGAAGCAGAACACGATGTCCTGTCTTTGGAAATGGCAGTTTTCCAATATGATAACGACTGGAAACACACCTCGAAGATGACAACTGCTTTCCTGAAGAAGCTGAAGGTGAAGGTGATGGGGTAGCAAAGTACGTCTCCAGACCTGAATCCCATTGAGCACCTGTGGGGCATCCTCAAGAGGAAGATGGAGGAGCAGCAGGTGTCCAACATCCACCAGCTCTGTGATGTTGTCATGGAGGAGTGGAGGAGGATCTCAGCAACAACCTGTGCAGCTCTGGTGAATTCCATGCCTAGGAGAATCAAGGCAGTGCTGGACAACAATGGCGGTCACACTAAATATTGAAGCTATGGACACAATTTTGCATGTTGACGGTGAGGTGTACTCACTTTTGTTGCCACCCATTTTGGAAATGGTGACTGTTTGTTCAGTTATTTGGATGGTGCAGTAAATCTACACTGCTACACATATTGTACAATGACTACTGTAGAATATATTCAGGTTGTATTTCTGTAACATTTGCCCCTTGAAAAAATATAATAAATTAATTGTCGAAATGTGAGGGGTGTACTCACTTTTGTGAAGGGTCTTGGGGCAAAACCAGATATATCCCATAGTAAATTGGGATGTTTTGCTTTGCCCCAAAACCCGTCATACACAACAGACATAATGAAAAGATGATTGACATTCTTGGAGCTATTAATTGCATTGCAATTGACTCTTCAATAATATTGCAATAATTAAAATCTGTGGGTTAAATTGCAAAAATATTTACTTTATGCACCTAGAATTTTGAGAGCCCAAGGTTGCTTTAATAATTTGGCATTTGTACTGTCCATTGATTTGCAGTTTTTTTTTTTTTTTTTTTTTTTACATGAAGTTTGTGTTTGTGCTTATGTTGTCTTATTAAAGTTTGGCTTGAATGAATGAAAGCTATAAGGACGCACGGAGTGTTGACAAAAGAGGGTCACCATTGGACTACCATCCAAAAATCTATTCTGTTTTATCACCAGTTGAATGTAAACAGACAACCCTTGTCTTTTTCTGCAGGGTCTTCCAAAGGGATATGAAAACTGCCCCTTCTATTTCTGGTTCAACACCTCATTTGTGGAAAATAACCGGTAAATCTGCTCACTGTTCCAATTTTACTGTATTTCTGAATACACTAGTTGGAGGTCACTAAATACGCAACATTTCATGCAAAGTTTGAAAGTCAAGTCAAGCCAAAGCCAACCAAGTCAACACATTTACTTAAATGCCGAAAAAGCCCATTTAGCGTAAATGAAGTGCATTTGGTGGGGATTGTTATCTTACATGCAGGGTTTTTTTTTTTTCTTTTCTCTGTAGGCTACACCTGTCAAGACAGGAGTTGGACAATCCACATAAACCCAAAACCTGGGACATTTACCAGGAGGACTTTGCCCTGACTCTGTCCTTCTGTGAGGTGTAACTCCTTTGAGCTCCTCCATGGACACTTAACCCAGGCCGTATTGATGCCTCTGGCCCTGAGTACCTCAGATCACTGATGTTCTACAATCAGTGATTTATGTAGTTGAGTTTCATACATGTCTAGCCATTGACCTATCAAAGCATTGTAGAGAATGGATAAGTAATGGCTTTGGGTTGAATATTGCATTACTGTTTGCGAGGTGATTGGTTGACGCTGGATGGTTCTCTATTCTTCAAACCTAGAACTTTATTGCAAGCAGCTGCTGCTGAATGGAATGTCACATCAGGACTTGTGGAAGCAAAGGTCTGACTAAAAACGAGCTGTTTTTTTTTTTTTTAGCTCATTGTTTTTGTGATTAAATTTGTGGTAATGATGTGCCGTGTGCTTACTGAACATGTTCAGCTGTTTATCATGTTTCAAAGAGCTTGTAATGGTGTTATACACCAAGTTCTGAAGGATAGTGACAAGGACTCCAGAACGGAGGTTTAAATATGTCCAATAGCATTTAGATATTTTACGTATGAACAAGATTAAGATGTAGCTTAATCAGTGTAAGTCACTTACAAGGCTTATAAAATAATATACAATGGTGCTTATGAATTGGCTGGGCTGGAGCTCATTGGGGTGCAGAGTGGGAGGATGCTGCCTGATTGGTGGAGCCTGGACCTGCCATTTAAACTTCCATCTGACAGCTCCTGGCCCCCTCCCCTTCTACTCTGCCACTTCTAACAGAGGAGCCAGCATTCCGTCATGTATTTTTGAGTACTTGTGACTTTGTGATTAGAGGAGTAGTGTAAATCCTTGTAACTTTGAAAATGGCAGTTGACTGGAATTCTGTTTGTCTTAGCACTTGCAAATATTATGCACGAGGTTTCAGCAGTTTTGGTCAGTGGGAGTAGCACTTCTTGTTTCAGTATTCGCCTGTTTTTTAACTACTTCTCCAGACCCCAAAAGAAAGACTGCCAACCAGAAAAGTAGAGACAACAAAAATACAAGCTTTTTAACTGGGCTGATGACAAAGTACAAAAGAACGAAGGAACGAGCCCAAATTCATGTTATGTCCCTGGTCTGGGGGTATACACAGACACAACTTCTGAAAAATACATGACCAAATACTGGCTCAGCTTTTGGAAGTGGCAGAGTAGAAGGGGAGGAGAGCGATGAGCTCTCAATTGGAAGTTTACATAGCTGGAGGCCATTTAATTCCACCAATCAGACAGCATCCTCGTACTCTGCTCCTCCCAATTGCTACTCTCCAATGAGCTCCAGCCCAGCCAATCCATAAGCACCACCTGGACTGGAGGGAAGACAGCAGACACACCCGTGCAAACACCCACAATCACACACACAAACAATCAATGGGAGGAGAGGGAGAACTAGAACACAATACAAATATATACATATGTTACCACCCAAGGAGTTATTTGACTCAACTTTTGACTTTGAGACATGAACAGTAAGCATTCAAATTCAAGTGATCTTTTGTGACATTTTTACAGAAGTGCCAGCATTTGTAAGGGAAAGGCTTTGCTTAAGGGGGTGGGAGTGCTAGATGTGTAACTAAAAGAGCCAATTAGGATAAACAAATAGTGCATACTACATTTCTGCAGTAGATGATCAGAATGTCACATTGTCTCTTATACATGAGGGCACAAAACAGAAACTATTCCAAAATTGTCTCAGACTAACATCCAAACGGTCACGTGGAATTGATGGCCATACTAAGATTCTGCTCCGAAAAACCAGCTGAAAAGTCGTTTATTTCGACTCCTTAACCTCTGAATAACTGAACGAGACGTGCTTTTTTTCAAGGCAGAGCCAAAACTAGGATAAAGAACCAGAATCAAGCTCAAGTGGGCATGTATACACTGATCATAGAATGCAAAGGCAAAATGACAGGACAAGTCCTATGTTAAAACATTGAGGGTACATGAAACCCGAAAACATGCAAGGTCAGACTCCAGAGAACCCAAAAACATGTAGGTAGAGATGCTAAAGATCCCAATAACATGTAAGGTCAGATTCTGTAAAAACCTAGAACATGCAGGCAGAGATTTTGTAAAACCCAAAAACATGCATGTTCAGACTCTATCGAACCCAAAAACATACTGGCGGGGATGCCATAGAACCCAAAAATATACATGCTTAGACTCCGTAGAATCCAGAAATATGCAGGTTCAGGCTCTGTAGAACCCAAAAACATAAATGAAAGGAAACTGCTGACTGAACCATATGCCAAGATATGAGAAAATGAAGCTCAGGACAGACATCTCTCTGAACATTTTCATCAAGTTAGAAAATATGCTCAGAATTTTATTCAGAAAACAATGGATCCAAACAGTTTTCTCTTTCAACTCTGAGTAAATTGCACAGTTTTCTTTTGATTCAGTTTTGAGCATCACACTTTATTGAGGGCACAGAATACACTTCCCTAAGCCCTTCCATCTTATCAAGAGGATCACCTTTAAGTCTATAGCAAACCTGAATATAAAAGTATGATTATGGAGAATAAATATAAAGCACCAATTAGTATTAATGAAGAACGGATATCTATGGTCAAGTCTTTTCAGGAGCACAAAAATACACAGCAGTTTTTACACCTTCACAAATATAATATATGAATATATAATCCCTTCACAAATATAATATATTAATATATAATCACTCAAAAATACCTGAACATTAACTAATGAAATAATTACAATTTTTGCTCAGAAATCCATTTACAAAGCTGGCACAATTTGGAATAATAATTATCAGACTCTTGACAAAAAATTCTGTGTTTCATAAATAAATTGCTTTGAACATAGACTCACACTGCTTATCAACACTGAATATGATTTAGGAGTGGATTTTTGTACAGTTGTAAAGATCCCCAATAGTCATAACTGACAGTAGATTTACCATCCCATTCTAATTTATAGTAATTGTATTCCAGTGCCAAAACTGAAACAAGACCGCAAGTTATAATTAATGTGAGTACTGTGAAGACTGAGGTTCCGGTGTGCACCTTTGAATTAGCTTTTGAACACTTACCTAAAATGCAAGACGTGAAGTCTACCGAGTGTTCCATAATGTAACACTGCAGACATAACCTCTTAAGGCACAACCAGTCCAGACGGCAGATAACTTCAACTGAAGTCCTGCTGTAGGCACCAAAGAGTTGTTTCAAAAACTACCTCGAAATAGTCTTACAAAAGTAAGAAAATCATGCAAGAGCTGTAGTTGACATTGTCATGGCAGGTTCAAATACTTGCAATCACAGGTTCATAACACAAACCCATAAGCTTTACCCTGTATTAAGTTATTCATCACATGTATGCATTAAAATGCACTCCTGGCCTTCTGAGCCATGTAAGCCAGTTTTGGGAGGAAAGGACAGGGTTGGAGGTGACCTTAGAAAAATGAGCCCAGTCTTATCCTGACACATCATATAGTGACGCTACCTGACCAAACATCGATGTACGATGCAAAAGGAGGTTTTGGCATCATTATTTGACACCAGTTTAAAACAAATCCTACCCCCTAACCCCTAACCCTTAATCCAAACCCTAACACCAAGCATCAAATAAGGACACCAAAAGCCTCCTTTATCGCCGTATACTGACGCTCAGTCAGGTATCGTCACTATATGACAAGTAGAGATGAGAACGTGTTGGAAAAATTGCTAAAGTGACGGTGATGATGATGGTGATGACGATGATGTTGATGATGATGATCATGGTGATGATGCTGCAAACTTGCTCAAGTATCAAATTGCTTCATCATGAGCTGTCGGCTCAGTTCGTAGGCCAAGAAGAGCGCTCCATTGGCAGGAAAAGTCCGGATCATGGTGGGGGACAGACCCGAATATAGAGCAGTGAAACCTATGAGCCGAAAAATGGAGGTAAGAACACTGACTAACAATGGTGTGGTTTGAGGAGAACACTGACCAACAACAGCATGTTACAGTAAGAACAATGATCAGTGACTAAGTGAGGTGAGGACACTGACCTATGACAGCATGATCTGGTGTGAACACTTACCAGTCATGGCATATTGTGGTGAGAACACTGACTAATGACACCATTGTGTGTGTAAACACTGACCAATAACAGCATATTGTGGTGAGAACACTGACCAATGACACCATGCTAGGGGTGGTTATTGGCCTCTCACCTTCACTGCCCACAATACCCATGATTGTTTTGAGGAAGCCCTGTTGTTGCCCTGTCAGGGAATAAACTTGGATTCTGGACTTGACGCAGTCTATGGGGTATACCATCAACCATAGACATGCACCCCCAAATCCTCCACTGAATGCTACCGGGACCATTCCTGCAAGAGGGAGACAACATAAGACACAGGAACACGTTTCATGTGCAGCTTAAGCAAACCGACTTCTCATCTAGTTGTCCAGCAGGGGTCGCTGGTGAGCAATCAGAGATTATGTAGGTCCCAGCACACAAAAAAAGTAATCTCACTGTCTTCACTTGTCTCCCCTGCCTTCGAGAGTTTCTGATATGAGGGGGAGGCAAAAAGAGAAGAGAGACACATTTTTTTGAGTGGATGGACTCTCAAATTGAGGTCATGGCAGTCACGTATTATCTATCTTTGTCTCCTTGGTCCCGGCGTATGCATATATAAAATTTTTCAAACAGACGATTGACTGAACAAGCATTTGCCAAATACATGTTGCCTCAAATCATCTATCTGGGTTTCTCATCCTTGTATATTTTCATTATGTTCTATGTGATGTGGCTCAAAGGGCAATTATGGAAGAGATCCAAGGAGAGGAGATGAGCACCTGAAATGGACCCATTGTTATCCCATACTACTGAGTCGCTCCCCCCCGGTGCAATGCCACTGCTAACTGTGTGTGGCCACACAGGGCTGCCAGCCACAGTTGGCGCTAGAACAACCTAGATTTGAGACCAACCTTTGGGGCGTTAAGATAAGCTGCCCAGTTTCATCCAAAAATCAAGACTGTTTCAAATAATAAAGCATTGTGAGGTGGCAACAGCTGTGAAGCGGCCACGGTGGTAGTACCGATGTCCTCCTTATCTCTCCCCATGTAGCTGGCGAAGAAGGTACGGCTGAGCTCGTAGCCCCCGAAGAAGCAGAAGTAACCAGGCACCTCCCGTACCATGGTAGTGGTCAGACCCTGGTAGAACCCCAGAGGCCCGTCGGTCCGTATAACGGTCTTGACAACAGACCACACAGTGCTGTGGAGGAAAGGAGATATAATTATGCCACTGGGTCAGATCCTTTTATATTCTGCCCGCCCCAGTGGTGGAACCAGCTCTGTGCAAGAAACAACCCCTTGCTAGCCTTGTGGCCATCTAAATTCCACCATAAATTCAAAATGTACATGTCTACACTGCTCTTATCAAAGCACTTCTCATGGCATGAAGCTGTAGGCCAGAGGTAGTCAATGTGGTCCTAGAGAGCTGCAGAATATGCAGGTTTTGTTTTCAGCAACCTCTTTTTCGATCCAATAAACCAGGAGATGACAGTTTAACAGTGTGATCTTCTGTCTTTATTGATCCATTAAGGGCTGAGTGATAACAAAAGCCAGCAGACACTGCAGACCCCCAGAACCAGGGTTCGCCATCCCTGCTGTAAGCACCGTGCTGGATGTAGGTATTAATATGGCTTATCATAAGGATTTGGGATTATGTATTGACCACTACTTTCTATGTGTGGTAATAGGAGACTGATCACTGACAACTTGCCAGGGGGAATCTGTACATTATTCATACATATAAATGGAGGCATAGTCAGAATTTGGACTTCAATCTACAGTATATAATCCAGATCAGAAGTCTCTCAACCCTGTTCCTGAAGAGCTGCTATCCTGTTGGTTTTCAATCAAATCGAATTCAGCACACCTGACTTGGCCAAATATCAGCTCATCAAGATTTCTAACTGGGAACTGAGGAGCCCTTTGCTTAGGTTGGAGTGAAAACATTCAAGACTGTTGCCCTCCAGGATCAGGGTTGGGGACCTCTTGTCTAAATTAATACTTTGGTTGACGTTCTGTTGTGAGCACCACAGTAGTGTCCTCTGATCACAGTGAAGAGAAGGGTTCACTTCACATCTTAACACAGTGGATAAAGAAATGAAAAATGGTGGAGACGGTTGGGGCATTGGATGGTTGAGGAAAATCACCTTTATTCCCTGCCCTCATCATATCAGTTTTGGGATGGAAACTCACTTCTGCCCCTTGGTGACCTTGCCTGACATCTCCATCTCGTGCATGGCCTGCAGCCGACATTTCACCAATTCTGTGGGGCAGAGTACCAGCGAGGAGAAGATGGAAGCCAGTGAGCCAGCACAGGCTTTCTGCACATCGCTGTTGTTCAGGACAACACAAAGCACCTGATCAGAAAGTCAACAAGAAAAGCTAGCCCAAAAGCCCTGGGATTCTACTTCAAGGACCACAAAAAAAGTAAGTGTTTTAAGGTGGCTATTTTCGTGCAACAGCTTACAAATAGCTAGAGGAGTTGGACTGCTACATTTTATCTACTGATATATCCACCAAAGTGACAGAAATGGAAGATTAAGACAACACTCTTGTTACCAAAATGCCCTTTTAAACATATCCATTCATGGGGGAAATATACTGTGGGTAAGCTTAAGCATGGACCTTGCAATGAGGAAGATGATCCGAAGCACAGACACAGTTAATGGTGGGTGAAATAAGCAGGTGGTGAGGTGCAGAGATATTCAAGTTGATATAGGACATACAACAGAACTTGACAAATCTAGGCAATTGAATATATAGTGCTTGACTGGGACACATAGTTGATGTTGCTTTAAAATCAGTGGAGATCAGGGCCACCGCAGTGGGGAGTTATTCGGGTAAGCTGTTCTGGGGCCCCAAGCACGGGGGGGCCCTTGGAATTTGTTAAACTTCAAATATTTTTTTCTTTTAAAAAAATTGGGGGGCCCTTCAGGAAGCTTATCCTGGGGCCCAGAATTTGGTGCTACGCCCCTGGTGGAGATGCTGGGTTGCATGCGCCACCTTATCCTTGTGACACACCAGCCAAGTCCCGGAATTTGTTTTCTTCCTCAAGCACACCTGAGCCAACTAACTGTCCGCTTGATTAGTTGCATCAGGTGTGCTTAACGGTATGAACACACTGCAGTGGTGCTGCGCAAAATTTCAGAGGGTGTAGTAACATTCTCATTCACTTTCTATTGGGCCCCTGCACAGTGCATTATAGGACCGGTGGCAGAGTAAAGTGGTGCAAAGTCGGGGAAGCAAGTGGCCAACACTTGTATCTCATTCAAATGAGGAGTGCCAACGGCCAGCGGCTGGCCAATTAACCATCACAAAAGGAGGCTGGAATTTCAAATCTGAGAATGGTTGAGAGGCTAATCATAGCCATAGCTATCAAGTTAGCAATTCAGCTAGATGTCTGATGTTGTTAAAATGAAGTAAATACTAAGCCAACAAAGTTTGTGTATGAAGAAAAAAAAAAAAAAACTATCATGGACATCTGCGTATGGCTTCGTAGCTAGCTAGTTATTCGGATGATTGTCTGATGTCATTTAAATGAGGTAAATATATTCTTAGCTTGCAAAATTTGAATGTGAAATGAAAGGTCATCATGGACATCTGCATAGCTAGCTATGTAGTGCTGCAACAATTGCTATGCAGCTAATGTTAGCAAGCAATTCGGCAAGTCGCCTGATGATTTTGTTTAATGAAGTAAGTAAATAGCTTTTTATTTCACATGGAATTTTTGTCAGCAATCGTGGATATCTGCATAAATGTTAGCTAGTTATGTAGCTAACATTTGGTAGCTATTCAGCTAGTTGCTTGATGATCTTGTTTATATGAAGTAAGTAAATACTAAACTAACAATTTGCATGCGAAATAAAAGGTTATTGCGGATATCTGTGTATGGCTACATAACTAGCCAGCTATTTGGCTGGTTGTCTGATGATTTTAAATGCACTAAAAAAATACTTAACCAACAAAATCTGCATGTGAAAATAGGTAATTATGGATATCTGTATAGCTAGCTACATAGCGTGGCCACAATAGCTATGTAGTTGATGTTAGCTCGCTATTTGGCCAATTGTCTGACGATGTTGTTTATATCAAGTAAGTAGTAAAATACTTAACCAAAAACCATTTATTTCACATGAAAATTTTATCATAGATACTGCATCTGTGTATAGTTATGCAGCTTGCTAGCTAGCCATTTGGCTGGTTGTCTGATGATGTTTAAATGAAGTAAATAAATTCTTAGCTAACAAAATTTGAATGTGAAACAAATGGTTGCTGTAGATATCTGTGCAGCTAGCAAGCTACACAGCATAGGCATGATAGCTACATAGCTGACGTCAGCTAGCTATTTGGCTTGCAGTTTGATTATGTTCTTTAAATGAAGTAACGTTAAGTAAATACTTAGCTAACAAAATCTGCAAGTGAAATAAAAGATTATTGGTGAAATAAAAGGTTATATTCGACTTAATGTTTCGTAGCAGCTTCCAAATCACAGCATGCTTCCGGTTTAGCAGACCTATCAGACATTTTAAAGTGGGGGGGGGAAAAAAAAACAAAAAAACTCAGAAGTGGCCTTCGGTGATGAATGTCAGCAAATTTAATTTGCGCCGCGTAGCTGCAGTGTTTTTCTACCACAAAGCCTGGCCCATATCAACAGATTATGGAAATCTTAACAGATGTTTAGATTTGAGAGACACCAAGCATAACATAAAATCATAAGTTTCATACCTTTGGTTCTCTGATGTATGAAGAGCACACACACTTAATGATTTAGATTAAACAGTACACCATGCGCAAACAGATTCCATTCAAGATCAACTGACTCAATACCTAACAAGCTAGAAAGAGACTGCAACAGTTCCCTGCCAAAGGATGCATGTGCCGATGGGCGGGCGGACCATTGGACACATGGACAAACAGGGCCTAAATCAAAAGTTCCCCAACTGACCCGTTGTGTGGCAGGGTCCTAAAAAGCAATTTTTTTGAAGTAGTTTGGGAGATATTCTCCAGAAACGGAATTGAGATCAAGGTTGATTGTCAAAAGTGACAAAAAATGTACTGTAGAGGTTTTAGGTCAATTATAATATTTGTGTCAATTTTCTTGACTTAAAACTAGTATGTTTTGACAAGCTTAACTAAAAGATCGCATGATTTTTAAGAAAGTTTAAAATTTCAGGATAAAGTCAAGGTCATGGGAAAAAGGTCAAAAGTCACAGGTCAAAAAACATTCAAAAGCCACGACTAGTAGATAAGGCCAACCTACACACGCAATAGTGCAAGGCCTCTGTCAATAGTGCCAGAGAAATTCTCCTGAAAGAAAAAACAGTGATAGAGGTCATTGCACAAAGGCCAGAGGTCACAATGAAGATAACAGATATGAAGCTTTGGTAAAGACCAGAATCACAGCACCCAGTGCCACTACAGGAAGAAGGAATTCCCTTGATCGAGATGCCATGACAGAGGCTGAAACTTTCAGGAAAACTTTAAATAAACATTCAAATCATAATTTCTACCATAGGTTAAAATAATAGTTTTGTCTGTGACTTTTTAATTCTGCTTTATTATTATCTGTGTAAAAATGGTGAATTTTAGATGGATTTATAGATTGTTTTCTTGATAAATCTGTAAGGTATTTTTGAAAATATCATTACTGCATAACGAATAATATCACCACAAAGAAATTTATGTTAAAGAAAGTCAAAAATATGATCTTTAAAATGAACCGGGTTTGAGGTTGATGCATGCAGCCATACCTTGGCAATCCGACTGCGAACTTGTTGAAAATTGTGTTTTTCCCCGACTTTGCCTTCCTGTTTCTTGGAAACTATGACAGACTCTCGTATGTATTCTTCATGATACTAATAAAGCTCATATGGCAGAATTTGTATGAAAATTTTAAGCCTCTTGGTTGATTATTTTTCATGTTATAGCTAATCAAAAATGGCACTACAAACAACAGTGTGAAACAGAAAAGTTCAGATACCCATAATATTCTAGGTATTCATTCTAGAACTCTGTTAATACAAATATATCTGCAGTATTTTTACCAAATGTCATTCATTCTGAACTTTAAAGTCATACCTGCGACACTTTTTATGATATGAACATTTAAAAATTTGATTTCATTTGACGTTTGTGAGATGAGTTCGAAAATCAACCAGTTATATAATTTTTCTAGGTTAAGCTATTTGACTTAAAATTCTGCACAGTTCATCTATGCTAGTGTAGCTTGGTCTCAGAATTTTTTAAACCAAATCTGAGGAGGTCAGGTGAGAAGATTTTCTTAAATTTGTTGAATTGGTATGGAATGACCCCTTTGATCTGGGTCCTGCTTAAGATGGTACACAAAAAATACTGGAATCTCGCTGGTTTTCCTGGTGTATTGTGCATCACTGCACTGCACTTTGCAACGGTTCAGGGACTGTTTTACCTGAGCACAGCCTCTCTTTCCAGCCCGCAGAACCAGCTCACCGCCCTCTGGCAGAAGCCGTAGCTCATGAAGAGCACAGAATTCTCGGCGATGTTAGCCACCAGTGCCGGGGTGGTGCCCTGATACAGGCCACGTAGGCCCATCTGCCGATAGATGGACACAAAGCAGTGGAGAAACCCTCGATACATGGTGGGAAAGGTCTGCATCTTCACCTTGGCAGTGTCAAAGGGCTGTCCACTCATCACACAGGCTGTGCCTCCTGTGGTGGAATGAGGGTAGGTGATAGAGAGAGAGGGAAAGGAAGGAGGGAGAGAGTAAGGGACAGAGGGAAAGAGTTGAAGCACACAGAGGAACCAAGAGAGAGAGAGAGAGAGAGAGAGAAAAAGGGGGCAGGAGAGAGGAGTGAGTGAAAGAGAGGGATACAGAAAGTGATGGGAGAGTAGGTGGTGCTATTCTTATGTTCAGAACTATAGGAGTTCCAACAAGGCATGATTTCATGATTAAAATTCAACATCCTTCATTCCTCCTCCTCCTCAAAAACACCTAAAGGGGAAAGCCCATTTATTCTTTATTTCTCTAACACTTTGAAACAAATCTGTGCGTTTGAATGGGTGAGCATCCAACGTTTCGGAGTAAATCACACACTGCCCAAATCCCCTACCAGTCCTTGAATGTAGCCATTTCCGACATTTAACAACCGATAACTTCCCCAAGCACAATCTTATTCCTTGCTTAGACTGACAAGAAGACATTCACATACCCTTCATTCAACTTACAATTAGGATTGTTTCATGTAAGAAGTAACCAAAGATTGAGCAGTTTTGTAAGCAGGGGTGGAGACAGCACATAATCCTCCAGAAAGGGGAAAGCTATGGAGCTCGGGAAGTGCAATGACAAGAGAAAAAAAATTAATTTGTGGCCACAACATATTACTCCTTCCCACAAATTAGTTATTTCGTTCCCACAAGTTAGTAACTCGTTCCCACAAATTAGTTATGTCGTTGCCACAAGTTAGTAACTTGTTCCAACGAATTAGCCATCTCGTGGCCACAAAATATAAATCGTTACCACAAGTTAGCAATCTTGTTCCCACGATTTAACCATCCAGTGGCCACAAAATATGTCGTCCCCATAATTTAGCTAATTCATGGCTACTAGATACAAGTCGTTCCCAAGATTTAGTTAATTTATGGCCACGCCACAATATGTGTTCCACGCTCCCTCCGTCTCTCGGGAGCAGACGGCATTTGTCCCTGATAATCATCGGGCGCAGACCTGCGTTTACGCCACCCACGTCCTTCCATGGCTGCCTGGCCGAAGTAATTTTCGGAACAAGCACGCTGACAATGCCACGAATGAGGATCAGGACATTGGCCACAGTTTTCATGTAATACATTGCAATAGATAGAATAATGTTGCTGATCACTTTGCTGCTGCTGCAAAAACGTAGCCGCTCCAACTTTATCCTGGAGCCATTAATCAACCAGATTCGAGTTTACTAGCCCTAGGTAGAGTACTGCATCTGGAAGAATGGTAAAGTAGCCCAAAGTGGAAGTATTCCCCAGAAAAGTAAATCACATTTGCGTCTGACTGATAATGTTTGCTTGCTTGGTTACTGTAAATCCACTCACCGGGCAGCGCAGGTCCGCGCCCGGAGATTATTTAGTCTTGGGAGCGACTTGTATCTAATGGCCACGAAATATCTAAAATATGGGAACTACTTATATTTCGTGACCACGAGATGGTTATTCGTGGGAACGAGTTACTAACTTGCGGCAACGACATAGTAACTTGTTCCCACAAATTTGTTAACTCGTGGGAACGAAATAGCTAATTTGTGGGAACAAAGATATATATATAGTTATATCTTATATATCTTCTTTCTCGTCATTGCACTTCCCGGGCTCCGTAGAAAGCCACTCTTTGCTCATCAAATTTACAGGAAACTTTAGCAATTAATCAGTACTAAAACTTTGTAGACAGACGCAACACGTCCTGTTCCTGTGATGGGTGACCCAGATAGATATCTGCAACACCCACAAGACAAACAGAGCCCCAATAATTAAAACTTAGTTAGCCACTTAAAGACCAGACAGCTGATCTTACAGGCTAGTGTTGATAAATGTATGGTGAAAATGAAATTGAATTCCCAATGTACAGTATAATTTTTTTTCTCATCATCGGACCAAGCTTGACAAATGAGCCTCCAGGCCCAGTTAAAGGAAAAGTATAACCTGCAATTTTACTGCATGTTTGGAACCGTTATGATATAACAGTAATCATGCACATTCATTAATCTGCGCACCCATTCCAATTAGGAATATTTACCAATTTAACTTACCACGCGCCAACTTCCAGCCAGGTACTGGAGTCGCATTTTCCATAAACCGGATGTGACATATGTGCCACCCATAACAAAGCTTACCATTGAAAACAATAATCTCTAATCACCAATCGAGACAAAAAAACGCGATAAATCCACAAAAAAATGCATGGGTGGTTTTCAGACAAAACCCCATCAGTTTGAGCCTGAATTTACTGAAGAGGAGCTACAGGCAATAATATTTAACCTCTTCCACCTGGCACTTGCCATCGGAGGGATTATTGCCAGGCTCTCACCTCACCTTAAAGTGCATTACTTTTCAAAACCCTTTTCCATTTACGCTTCCTAATTAGCAGCTGTTAATTGGTTCAGTTGCGAGGATCAATCAATAGAATTACTGTCCAATTCCCCTCAGCTCACATTATTGTTCATTGCAATAGTAATCAAACATTTTCCTATCCACATTAATGGTGACATAAAATTTAAATGTATTTCGAAGCTGCTGAATCAGTATATTTTCTGTTGTGTCGGTTTTGCCGACTCAGGTCCATGAGTGAAGTTTGCTTATGTAAAAATAAAACTTTGTCTACAACAAGTGACATTACCATAATGCAGGTTAACTCTCAACCAGTTTCCGATTAAGAATCACACAATTAATTAAATTAGTTCACTGAGCAAATGGGCTACCAATAAGCTGTGTCATTAATTATTAAGACATAGCTTTGCATCAGAGGAAGGCTAAAATGAGATTGCATGGATGGCAATAACTGAAATTTCTCAAATCCCATCTTAAAGTAGAATGTTATGTAGTAAATGCTGTTGAAGATGGTAGTTGGATAAGGTTCAGATTTCCTTTCTTATTAACTAATTAGGTAATTATCATTCTAACAATCTTTTATTGAAGCCTACTTACAACTTTCCAGAAGCTGGACAATAAAAACCTCATTAATGATTTTGCGACCATGAAAGTTTGATGCATGGCATGCATTTTAAATTATTTTAAATACGTGCCTTGCGTCAAACTTTCGCGATAGAGCTAATGACCAATTAACTAAATTATTCAATTACCATCACTTCGATGATAGAAGCGTTGCTAATTAAATTAATTAATTATCACAGCATTGCGGCAAGGAGTATACAACTGCTCTTCCCCACAAATGTAGCCTGTTCTTTTGAATGCTGAATTTATTTTGATTAAGTGCAATCTCAAAATAAATTAGGTTGCACGGCTGAAAAAAAAAATGCTAAAACGGGAGATGTAATTCCAGAAAGTATTGGATTAACTCATTATTATTATTATTTTTCCATCCCTGCAATATCACTATTAAGTACATTGTCAATGTAGCCCATCTGTGATCTCTGCCATTTCTTTACAATTTCTTAATAATTACAGGCATATATATTGGTCTTGATTATTCAGTAAATAAATTGTGCAATTATTAATCTAGCGATCTTAAACAGGAAAGCAATGATGTGCTTAAGGGTCAGAGGCTCAGTTAATAGCCCAGCACAAAGACTGCAAAAAAATTCATAACAGCCATTTTTCTTTGTGTGCAATGAATGGTGCGCTGAAGTCATTCTTGCACCGGTTCGCGCATGATGAAGGAGATACCAAGACTTTATGGCACACTGCATGAATGAGGCCTAATTGAAATTAAATCTTTAATTACTCCTAGCTGGAGTGTGTCTGCTGATTTTCTTTGGTACAGTTGAAAAGCCAAAGGTGATATTAATGTAAAAATTAGATTTTGATGTGGCGTATACTTTTCCTTTCAGGTATACAAACTGTATATGAAGACTGTAAGATACAGAACTAGGCGATATGGACACCGTTAAATATCACTGTATTTTTGGCTGAGCACCTTGATATTGATGTTCTGGCAATACTGTATAGATAACTATTGTTGCTTCCATTAAATATCAATGCAACCCAATTGATTACAGTCATTAGTAATGTGGACATGATGACCAAGAAGCAGTGGCATAGCCAGAGCTGAGAATACAGTAGGCACAGTACATCCCTTTACCCCCAATTACTTGTCCTGACTTGTTCTCAATCATTCTTCATTAACAATACAGTCAATCTGAAAACTCTCCACACCATCAGGTATTGCTAGTTCTTGAAGGTAAGCAGTCAACCATTAATTTGAATGTGCACTTTGGTGCATTCAATACTGACTGAAATGCACCAATAGAGGAGTTTTGAATCTTTGATTTAATTTTAACAGTGTTTCCCAAACCTCTCCTGGAGGTCCTTCTGTCCTGCATGTTTTAGATTTCTCCCTGCCTCAGCACAGGTGATACAAATGATCAGCTCATTAATCACCCCCTAAAGCTGAGTGATGACAACCTGATCATTTGAATAAACTGTGCTGGAGCAGGGAGAAATCTAAACATGCAGGACAGGTGGGCCTCCAGGATAAGTTTGGGAAGCACTGCTTTTTGACAATAATGAAGTGCAGGTTAGGATTGCCTGATGTACCAAGAAGGTAGTACAGAAGTTCTAGCGCAGTTTACCTTCTGTGAAGCATAGGCCTTACTTATGAGTACATTATTTTTTTAAATTGAATTTACCCCATGATTTAGTCACCCTTAGATTGCATTTAGAAAGACACTGTCTTCAATTGCCAGTGGATCATTCTTATATCTGGAAAATGTGTGAATAAAGAAAGATGACAGGAGAACAGGTCAGGACTTTTTATCAGTTAAGAGGGATGTTTTTTGCCCACCCTATCTTCACCTCTGGCTATGGCATTGACAAGAAGGTAAACAGGCAATAGCTAGAACAGTGCAGAAAACTGCATCCCTTCACTGTAATGCAGCCTTTATATCCAGAAATGACTTACAGTATGTCATATCAAAATATCACAATATCCAATATCCAAGATGATAGTATATCATGACTTCACGATATACCATCAATATCAATATATTGCCCAGCCCTAATTAAATTTTAGCCCCCTTTTTTATCAATGAGGTGCAAATGGTCGTGTGACTAAGGTGAATATGGAGACAATGAAATGGGCAGCAAATTTTGAAGGAAACATAGGGCCTGCAACTAATAACTACAGGTATTTCACAGGGTGATTAAAGTTGCTGATGCTTCCCAAAATACATTGTTGCTACAGTACACTATGCATGTTCTCTCATGTACATCAATTTTGGAAACGTAGGGCCAGTATCTTATTTAAATGCTTTGTGAGCTTATATTTTTATCACAAATATAGGGCAAATATTTTTGTCAAGGTGTATGTAGTTAAAACAATGAAAAACAGAGGGGTGGGGATTACATTACCCAGGGCTCCAGCTGTGAGATCAATGGCAGCCTGGACCACTGGATGAGGTCCCATGGCAATTTGGGATTCTGGGCGAGTGATGCAGTGCTGTGGGCCAGGCAGTAATGAAAGCCATTAGAATCCCCAATCCAGATGGTCACTGATACAAGTAATTTTCTAACATGGCTTAAGTGCTTGATTACACACTCAGGTCATGAGACAAATTTTCCTAAATAGTAGAAATTGCATAATTAATTAGAATGATTTTCCTGTCGGTACATTGTTTTTCGAGTACATGTCCAATCAATTGCAATTGTTCTGCGATTAGTACGCCAGTTGCACATTAAACTGTATTATCACCAAAAGTTGAGTGAAACAGTACTTAGCTGTCGAGAGACGGTGCATAGATATGAGGCACCGAACTGAACAAAAGGGATTCGGAACCTCGCGCAAGAGGGAATGAAAATGTTGTATCACATAGAGTGGGATGAAAACCTTGCGCAGAGTCGAATGAAAGTACAAACGTCACGCAGCGCTGGCCCAATGGTTGCACGGAACCAGTCATAAAGCTTGCGTAAAGCCAAACGAATATCAAGCCACGCGCAGCACCTGCTCAATTGTTGCGTACGGGACCAGTCCAAGTGAACATGTGGAAGGGATTATACAACTGCGGCGCAAGGCCTGTTGAAATGTTCCATGCGGGACCGGTCCAAATTCAAGTAGCAGCCCATTTGGACCTTGATTCCGAGCCCACAATTTCTTGTCTTCAAGCCCGCAACGAACAAGGAGGTAAAAAAAAAAAAAAAGCCTAGGAGCATGTTCACAATGCTGGTCATCATATGTGTAACACCAGGAGAAAAAATAAACATTTCTATATTTCAAAAACCTTCCGATTTTTTTAGAAGTACATAACCTATGCAACTGAGAACAAGAGGTGTGGAAACAATCTTTTCATTGGAACTATCAATTTACGCTTCATGCTGCACGGCGGCATAGTGGTTAGCACTGTTGCCTCACAGCAAGAAGGTTGTGGGTTCAATTCCAGCCTGGGGCCTTTCTGTGTGGAGTTTGCATGTTCTCCCCGTGTTTGCATGGGTTTTCTCCGGGTACTCCAGTTTCCTCCACCCACAAAAACATGCATCATGGGAACACTCCAACCAGTGCCCATGACCAAGGAACTGGCTTTAGAACTGGAGTTGGTCCCCGGGCGCTGTTCTGTGGCTGCCCACTGCTCCTAACTATAGGATGGGTGAAATGCAGAGGACAAATTACCCCACGGGGTTCAATAAAGTGTATCTATCTTATCTATCTTCATGTTTATTGAAAATACCAGGCTTAAAATTGACATTCCTGCCACATTAGACATCACTGAACCACAAAGCCGAATGTTCGCACAGAGGAATAAGACCAACTTTTTCAGTTTGTTTAGGGTATGGGCAATTCTATCGGAGGTAATCAATTGAAGGATTCTTTCTCAACATTGGGTAGTCGGTATTGACAACTCCATAATTTTGACATTTGCAAGAAGCTGCATTATTTCATTTTATGTTCCAACTAACTACTGTGCAGAAAAAAGAAACTTCATTCAGGTTACTATAACTTAGTAGTGCTAAAGCCCCATGGAAAACCTTTTGCCAGGAAGTCTGCCATAAAGCAGGCAAAATGGATTAAATATGTGTGATGGACAGACATCGTGGGACAGTGGACATGTGATGGACAGACACTGTGGGACAGTATTATGATCAGCAGTAAAATCCACAACAAACAAATACTATTATTGTGTGCAATGGATGTTTTATTCAGAAGAACAACAACCTGAACGCTGTGCATACATCTGGCACCCTTCAGCATCACTATCTGGCCTCAGGTTCATAGACAGTTACGAGATCACATTATTTTGAATAAACACAGATGCAGATGAGGAAATAAGAACTACTACTCTGCTAACTTCAATGACCACATTAACACCAAACAGGTAAAAGGGCTTAGGTGGATCAAAGTACATCTTAATACATTACACAGCATTGTTCACACTACTATTGTGATGGGCAGACACTGCGGGACAGTCCCACATTGGGACTTTGTCACATGACGAATTGAAATCCAATCCTGATTGAACATTTGAGAAAAATTATGATGTCAGTAAGTACTAGTATCAGTTCATCTTAGTAGCAAACAGCCTTATAAAACTAAGAACCTCAATTATGTCATCTTGCAATGTAATAAAAATTGTTGAAAGAATTGTTTTTGGCTTCACTCTTGGTTTTGGTCAGCTCATCCAAACCTCTGGGGTGACTGTTGGATTTAGGGTCCGCCACTAACCCCATTGGTTTGGGTGAATGGACCAAGACCTCCATCTTCCCATCAAATTCCTATAAATGCAAAAATATTGTTTCACAAAAACTATCCAAGAATTCAGAGCCATACTCTGAGAGAATAGCACTTTTACTTAGTGGAGTTGACATCTCAGAATTGCTTGAAATTTGGCAGAATAGTGCCCATATACGTGTAACAGAAAATCCCGGAGTTTGTGCTCACAATTTTTATCGACATGGCTACAGCGCCACCTAGAAGTGGACAAGTCGGGTACCAAATTGAGCATTTTTGAAAAAAAAAAAAAATCCACAATATTCCTTCAAAAATGGGTAACTGCTTCAATGTGCCAAAGAAGTTATGATTGTATTTGATACTGGGACAACCCTCCAGACTAACTTTTGGACCTAGGAGCGCATGCGCTCCCAACCTGAAAAAGTTGGGCGTGCAGGCCAAAATTTAGGCGCACAGGCCAAAACTGTGGTCACGCAAAGCACCACGATACTTTTCTGAATATTTACCAGCCCAAATAAAGATACCTGAACAGACTATCAGTTGTTGCTGCGTTTATTTAAGAAACATTATTAGAAAGCACTTTGTGAACTGAAAAGTAGATATTGATGTTCATAAGAATGTTTGAAAAATGTATAAATGCAGCTATCATTTTGGAGAGTTATCATACAAGTCCAAATGTATGTACAAGTCTCCATTTCTCCAAGGGACAACTTTTCATCAGACCCTCCCCAGTACATAAACTGAATCATTCATAGAAAAATTATGGCCAAATTTAGATGAGCACCCCCTAAAACCAAGATAAGGGGATAAATCAATGAATAACTCCCAATTATCACAGTGCTAGTTCTAAAATTTATAGCTGTTATTGTTGCTGCCATCCCAAGGAACAATTTGACACCAAACATGGCTTAATTGCTTTGAAAATATGAGACCCAGGAGGAATTGAAGCCGTAAAAAGCATCATTTGGCTACATTTTTTCATCACAAATTTAAAGTTAAACATTAAAATTAATATAGTTCCCAAAGTGATCCACCCTAAATATTTGGTAAAAAGTAGGTGCAGTATGCCAAGTTCGTTAGCACAAAGTTTCAAGAAATTCTTTCACCGGTAACAATGTAGTAGGACGGCTTATTATAATAATAGTTATTATTTACCAGTTTTTTTTTATTTCGCTATGTAGATTTTGCCCATTTCGAAGGGTAACGGAAGCGCACACAGACAGTGAGGACGACGTCCGACGTTATTAGCCCCAAAAAAACAGTCTGCTTCGTGACCGTACACTGTTCGTGACACAGACTCATATTTGAGGCATTGCGCTGATAAGCCTATGGTCGTCGCTGGAGTACATTGGACAGGCGTCACCAGTTAGTTTTTGAATCAGTTTTGAACATTTGTTGCAATCGACAAAATACTATTCCTCTGACAGCTGGCCAACTATCGGAACCCCAAAGAAAATGGACTATAAATCTATAAGAACCGCAGCTTTTCTCATCTTTATCGTACTCTAATGAAAATAAATAATCTTGCACTCGGACCAACCATTCGCCGATTTCATACAACTGCATGAATAATCATGTACATGCGGAACTTCAGATCAGAGTGGAGGTGCGCATCCAACCTAATCAATCAGGATAGAAGGTTAGCGATTGGTATTGAAACGCTAAATAAAACCATTCGCCACTGGACGCAAGCACCCATAGCTGGTATCAACAAGACTCAAAACTGTGTCACGAACAGTCTACGGTCACGAAGCAGACTGTGTTTTCGGGCTAATAACGTCGGACATCATTCTCACTCTCCAGGTGTGTTTCAATTACCCTTAGAAATGCGCAAAATCTAAATAGCGAAAAAAAAAAACCCGTAATGAAAACACTTTCTGATATCATGAAATTTGCTCTCCGATCTGCAGTATTAGTCACCGAAGCCAAGGCCTAATACGTAGACTATTGGACTTCTGCAGCAGACCAGCTAGTGTACTTGTAATTTCGCGTATTGTGGAGCATTTGCATCGTTATTGTCAGACAAGGTTTTACAATTGACAGTGGCTATTCTTACGTGACTGTAATCCATTGCAGGCAGGCTATTCTTACATGACTTTCGGTCAGACATGCGCAGATTGAAATTGCCGGACTTCGATAATTTTCTTGTTCTCCCGTAAGAATAGCTAGACACGTTGATGGTTTGCGTGACTGATGCTCACGTAATGTGGATATGTTTAACTATTTTTACCGGAGCTCTCCTATCTGATTAACGGCCTAGTTCCAGATGCTACCACGAGATTGCCCAACCTTGGTGAAGCAAGTATACTGAGCAAGAAAAGAAACGCAAGTTAATTAAAGACAGACCGGAAAATAAGTTTGCGCGTCATTATTATACAAAATCAAATTTATTACTAGCCCGTGCACATTTACACTCGTTTCATCAAACATTTCTTTGTTTTGCGGTCACTTTACTGAGTAATCATAAGAGTACATTAACTAACTAGCTAATACCGAGGTTATGTTAGATTGATATTCGATATTCAGACATTCGGCGAGAGAGCATTTCAATAACTCTTTATTCACGCTGTCAGTGTAATTCAAACACATTGTGCATGAATTCAAAGAAGTAAACTTACGTTTCACAGCTCTTATTTTTTATAGTTTTGATTTTGTTTCGAAGTGCACAGGGAAAAACGACCACGAGATACACGGAGAAAATGAACGATTGCGTACAGAAGCGGTCGGTTATTTAGAGACCGTCGAAATATTGCGTAACAACTGAAAAACGTGGAACCTTCAAAACGTCTGATCTTTTATATGGACACATTCAGCTGACTATAGAAGGACATTTGTACAGCTTAAAACAGAGAATCCTCTTTGAAATAGCTGACAAAATATATTTTCTTGATATTATATATTCTCTATATTTTCAAATGGGTATATGTATTTCCATGTATATTGCAACATAAATGTGACCGAAAAGCGACTTCTTCAATGTGACTGATATTATATTTATGCCACGTTATCTTCAGATACCTCTATGAGAAGTATTGATATTGTAATATTGGCATAACGTGGGGATTATTTCTGTTGGGGAGTCCTGAGTTAGAGCTGATTTTCATATTTGCCTTTCAGAATCTTTCCTCATGGGGAAAAATATCCCTGCATTATGGGCAAATATGTAATCTGGGCTCAAGTTTTTTTTTTCCCCTCAATGGTTTTTCCCATTCAAATCATAGAGCAGTGGTTCCCAAACCTCTCCAGGAGGCCCACCTGTCCTGCATGTTTTAGATCTCTCCCTGCTTCAGCACAGGTGATTCAAGTGATCAGCTCATTAATCACCCCCTAAAGCTGATTGATGACAACCTGATCATTTGAATCACTTGCACTGGAGCAGGAAGAGATCTAAAACATGCAAGCCAGGTAGGCCTCCAGGAGAGGTATGGGAAGCACTGTCAGAGCATGGGGATCAATTTTATTCTCACCTGCTTCAATGTGGCCACCTTTCACAACCTTTCTTTATAGGAAAAATCCAAACATTATGGGCAAATAAGCAGCCTGGATTGAAAATTTAAGGTTTTTCCTCAATAGCTTTTGCAATTTTCATCCTAGCACCAGGAAAATGGTGTTGTTTTAATCTGCCACCATCTGGCCACAGTTCACAACCTTATTTTTGGAGAAAAATCCAACATTACGGGCAAACAAGCAGCCTTGGCCCAAAATTTACAGTTTTTTTCTCAATAGCTTTTCCAATTTTCATCCAAGCACCAGGAAATTGTGTTATTTTAATCTGCCATAATGGGGACACCTTTCACAAGCTTTTGTTTTTGGGAAAAAGTTCCAACATTATGGGCAAATAAGCAGCCAGGACCCCAAAATTTACAGTTTTTTCTCAATAGCTTTTCCAATTTTCATCCAAGCACCAGGGAAATTGTGTTATTTTAATCTGCCCCCATCTGGACACCTTTCACAACCTTTTTTTTGGGGAAAAAGTTCCAACAT
Source organism: Gymnothorax javanicus (assembly GCA_029692085.1). Taxonomy (NCBI): domain Eukaryota; kingdom Metazoa; phylum Chordata; class Actinopteri; order Anguilliformes; family Muraenidae; genus Gymnothorax; species Gymnothorax javanicus. Next base: position 55,484,710 of record CM056195.1, read on the forward strand.
TATGGGCAAATAAGCAGCCAGGACCCAAATTTACAGTTTTTTTTCTCAATAGCTTTTTTCCAATTTTCATCCAAGCACCAGGGAAATTGTGTTATTTTAATCTGCTATAATGGGGACACCTTTCACAACCTTTGTTTTTTGGAAAAAAGTTCCAACATTATGGGCAAATATGGCAGCCAGGACCCAAAATTTACAGGACCCAAAGCTTTTCAGTTTTTTCTCAATAGCTTTTTCAATTTTCATCCAAGCACCAGGAAATTGTGTTATTTTAATCTGCCATAATGGGGACACCTTTCACAACCTTTATTTTTGGAGAAAAATTCCAACATTATGGGCAAATATGCCAGGACCCAAAATTTTCAGTTTTTTTTCTCCAATAGCTTTTTTCATCCAGTGTTTAGTTTAGTCTGCCCCCATCTGGCCCTTTTCAATTTTCATCCTAGCACCAGGAAATTGTGTTAGTTTAGTCTGCCCCATCTGGCCACCTTTCACAACCTTTATTTTTTCAAACATTATGGGCAGCCAGGACCCAAAATTTATAGTTTTTTCTCAATAGCTTTTCCAAATTTCATCCTAGCACCAGGAAAATTTGTTTCATTTTTCTGCCCCCATCTGGCCACCCTTTCACAACCTTTGTTTTTGGAGAAAAATCCAACATTATGGGCAAATAAGCAGCCAGGACCCCAAATTTTTCAGTTTTTTCTCAATAGCTTTTCCAATTTCATCCTAGCACCAGGAATTTGTTTTATTTTAGTCTGCCTCCATCTGGCCACCTTTCACAACCTTTTTTTTTGAGAAAAATCCAAACATTGTGGGCAAATAAGTAGCCAGGACCCAAAATTTATAGTTTTTTCTCAATAGCTTTTCCAATTTTCATCCAAGCACCAGGAAAATTGTGTTATTTTAGTCTGCCTCCATCTGGCCACCTTTCACAACCTTTATTTTTTGAGAAAAATCCAAACATTGTGGGCAAATAAGTAGCCAGGACCCAAAATTTATAGTTTTTTCTCAATAGCTTTTCCAATTTTCATCCTAGCACCAGGAAAATTGTGTTATTTTAATCTGTCATGAGGAGGACACCTTTCACAACCTTTGTTTTTGGGAAAAAAGTCCAACATTATGGGCAAATAAGCAGCCAGGACCCAAAATTTACAGTTTTTTCTCAATAGCTTTTCCAAATTTCATCCTAGCACCAGGGAATTTGTTTCATTTTAGTCTGCCCCCATCTGGCCACCTTTCATAACCTTTGTTTTTGGGAAAAAATTCCAACATTATGGGCAAATAAGCAGCCAGGACCCAAATTTTTCAGTTTTTTCTCAATAGCTTTTCCAATTTTTATCCAAGCACCAGGAAATTGTTTCATTTTTAGTCTGCCCCATCTGGCCACCTTTCATAACCTTTGTTTTTGGAGAAAACAAACATTTTGGGCAAATAAGCAGCCAGGACCCAAAAGTAGTTTTTCTCAATAGCTTTTCCAATTTTCATCTGGCCAGGAGTCTGCCTTTCACAACCTTTATTTTTTGAGAAAAAATCCAAACATTTGGGCAAATTAGCCAGGACCCAAAATTTATAGTTTTTTCTCAATAGCTTTTCCAATTTTCATCCTAGCACCAGGAAAATTGTGTTATTTTAATCTGTCATGAGGTGGACACCTTTCACAACCTTTGTTTTTGGGAAAAAAGTCCAACATTACGGGCAAATAAGCAGCCAGGACCCAAAATTTACAGTTTTTTCTCAATAGCTTTTCCAATTTTCATCCAAGCACCAGGAAATTGCGTTATTTTAGTCTGCCCCAATCTGGCTGCCCCAACCTTTATTTTTTCACAACCTTTATTTTTTTTAAAAATCAAAACATTATGGGCAAATAAGTAGTCAGGACCCAAAATTTATAGTTTTTTCTCAATAGCTTTTCCAATTTTCATCCTAACACCAGGGAAATTGTGTTATTTTAGTCTGCCCCCATCTGGCCACCTTTCACAACCTTTATTTTTGGAGAAAAATCCAAACATTATGGGCAAATAAGTAGTCAGGACCCAAAATTTATAGTTTTTCCTCAATTGCTTTCCCAATTTTCATCATTGCGCCAGGGATACAGTTTTTTTTTTTCTTGTAATGTCTGGTCATGTACTCACCTTTCATAACCTTTTTTTTAAAGAAAGAAATTCCTAACATTTCCTGCAATGATACTTGTATATATTTTATATTAATTATTTTTGTTTTTTCAATTGTTTGTCCCATTTTCGTCATAGAACTTGTTATTAAAGTGTATTTCTCATCATGTTCAGAACTTAGGTTCATAGGTAATTGCATATTTTTAATTGCTTTAAAGCACAAGTCCAGTTCCATTATGACTGAGAATGAGGTGGTGAATTGTCCTGTGTGTGGTAATTGGTCACCAAATCATCTTACTAGCAAGGATGTTTTTCTTTTCTGTTTATTTTATTCTATTTTATTTATTTATTTATTTATTTGTGAGCAGTAAGGTAACACCCATCCTTGCAATGCCACTGTGGGTAACAACCTGTCAGGGCAAAAGATAAAAGGACCATGGGCGATAGTGGTGGGGCTCTGAAATTATTGAGCGTGTTCATTGTTGTTTGTGTGACATATTGCTGACTCTCTTCACAATCTCTCTCAATACTGCAGAAGAGAGCTTATTCTCAATTGGTCTCCCAGTGTAAAAAACATAAAACCTACAGGACTACATTTTCAATCCCATGGCCACTTTAACATGCAACATTCATAGCCCTGGTCAAGCAAGTGTAACAGTGTTGACTGATTAAAAGAAGGTGAAGGGCTGCAGGGTGTGGAGTGCTATTCAAGATGCTGAGTTTTTTTGGCAGAGCTGCTGTCCATGGTGCTGATACCTGGTTCTTTGTCATCTGTCTTTTGACTGCGGCTATCAGAATGACACTTTGAGACAGCATTTTGTCACGCTTGGAAAACAGTTTATTTCCTTGTTATATTTGTAGTCACCTTTGACGTTCTTTCTTTAAAAAACCTCGCAATATTGCAAAATATACACCTGATTTGTATTTATTTATTTTGCTCAATTGCTTTTGGATTTCTCCATTTCACAACCTTTGTTTCTCAGAAAAAATTCTAAAAATCTCAATTTGGTCATATGCGAATCTGGGCTTCCAAGGGTGTGGCTTGGGTATATCATACGATGCCGGGTGCTTGAATTTGCTTGAAAATTTTACTCTATGCTCTGTGGCAGCATATTTGAAGGACTGTGGAAAGCTCAATTTCAAAGCCAGAGGCTTGATATTGCACATACACCTTCCCATGCATATTAAAGCTTGAAAATGGACAAAAACCAATTCTGTTACACTTTTTGGCATGCTATAGCAAAAGTGACAGCATTCACTAACATAAAATTGACTGTTTTAGAGAAGATTAGATGTCGTTATTAACATATCCAAATTTAAGTGATGGGTTCTGCCTTATTTTCGCAAAATGAATTTTTGAAAATCACGCCTAGCATTCAAGACCTTTGAAGGCATATTCAAATGCTCACAAACTGCACTGAGTTTATGACACAGAGCTACAACTATATATATATATATATATATATATATATACAGTCGTGCCCAAAATTATTCATGCCCCTACCAATTTTTGAGTTTTTTCGAGATATCTTTTGACAAATCAAATTTATTCTTGCGCAAATGACACAGTAAGTTGACATCAGGCTGTAAGAAGTACAGTAAACAATTTTTTTCAAGAAATACATTACTTTTTGTTATTATATTTGACAGATTTACAAAAAATGCCATGTCCAGAATTATTCATACCCTTTTCTCAGTAATTGATGGCAAAGCCTTTATTCATGATTACAGCCTCCAAACACTTCCTGAAGTTGAGCACAAGGTTTCTACATGTTTCCACAGGGATTTTGGCCCACTCCTCTTTTGCAAACTTTTCCAGGTCCTTAAGGTTTGAGGGTTTCCTTGCCATGACCTTGGTCTTCAGTTCCCTCCACAGATTCCGGATAGCATTGAGGATGGAGCTCTGGCTTGGCCACTCCAAAACGTTCACTTTGTTGTCCACTAACCATTTCTTGACTGATTTGGCCATGTGTTTAAGATCATTATCCTTTTGGAAGATCAATTCCTTCCCAAGATCAAGTTATTCGCCGGATTGCTTGATGTTTTCACTGAAGATCTGGATATACTGGTCCTGGTTCATAGTGCCATTAACTTTAACAAGGTTTCCAGGCCCATTTGCTGAAAAGCAGCCCCAGAGCATGATACTCCCCACCGTGTTTGACCCGTTGGGACCACGTTTTTCCGTTGAAGACTTCACCTTTTTTACGCCACTTACACTTCTCCAACCCAGACACACAAGAACTAGTCTAGCCTTTGCAAAAGCTCACCTGGATGAAGATATAAGCTTCTGGCTGTCAATGTTATGGACAGATGAAACAAAGATCAGCTGTTTGGGTCATAGAGATGTGGCTTATTTTTGGCATGAATTTTGGACTTTTTTCAATGAACACGCTTCAACAATTTCAAAACAAAGGTTGTGAAAGGTGTCCACCACAAATAAACAGATTAAAAAATAAAATAGAAATAAAATAAACAGAAAAGAAAAACATCCACAATGACCAATTACCACACACTGGTTCACCACCTCATGAAAATTGGGAAAAGCAATTAAAAATATGAGAAAATGAACCTAAGTTCTAAATTTTGAAATACACTTTAATAACTTATTTGGGGCAAACAATAATGTTTGACTTTTTTTGCAGGAAAAAAAACAAAGGTTGTATCCCTATAGGCGCCAATGATGAAAAGGTGTCCACTGTAAATTTTGGGTCCCAGATCCAAAATCCAAAAAAACAATTGGGGCAGAGACCTGGTGTTAGGATGAAAAAAAAAACTATAAATTTGGGTCCTGACTAAAAAAACTATAAAGGTTTTGGGTCCTACTGCTTATGGAAAAGCTATTGAGAAAAATGTTTGGCTGATTTTTTTTCTTTTTTCCCAAAAACAAAGGTTGTGAAAGGTGATGTCTGAGAAAAAACCAAATTTTTGGGTCCTGGGGGACAGATTAAAAAAAAACAATTTCCTGGTGCTAGGATGAAAATTGGAAAAGCTATTGAGAAAAACCATAATGTTTCGATTTTTTCCAAAAATTTTGGGTCCTGACTAAAATACTTATTTGCCCATAATGTTGGAATTTTTCCCCAAAAATAAAGGTTGTGAAAGGTGTCTACCAGATGGGGCAGATTAAAATGAAACAATTATCCTGGTGCTAGGATGAAAACTGGAAAAGCTATTGAGAAAAAACTATAAATTTTGGGACCTGGCTGCTTATTTGCACATAGTGTTGGATTTTTCTCCAAAAATAAAGGTTGTGAAAGGTGGCCAGATGGGGGCAGACTAAAATAACACAATTTCCCTGGTGCTTGGATGAAAATTAGAAAAGCTATTGAGAAAAAACTGAAAAATTTAGGCCAAGGCTGCATATTTGCCCATAATTTTGGGATTTTTCTCCAAAAATAAAGGTTGTGAAACGTGGCCAGATGGGGGCAGATTAAAGTAACACAATTTCCCTGGTGCTAGGATGAAAACTGGAAAAGCTATTGAGAAAAAACTATAAATTTTGGGTCCTGGCTACTTATTTGCCCATAATGTTTGGATCTTTCTCAAAATATAAAGGTTGTGAAAGGTGGCCAGATGGGGACAGACTAAAATAACACAATTTCCCTGGTGCTAGGATGAAAAATGGAAAAGCTATTAAGAAAAAACAATAAATTTTGGGACCTGGCTACTTATTTGCCCACAATGTTTGGATTTTTCTCAAAAAATAAAGGTTGTGAAAGGTGGGGAGATGGAGCAAGACTAAAATAACACAACTTCCCTGGTGGTAGGATGAAAATTGGAAAAGCTATTGAGAAAAAACTGAAAAATTTGGGCCAAGGCTGCATATTTACCCATAATGTTGGAATTTTTCTCCGAAAACAAAGGTTGTGAAAGGTGGCCAGATGGGGGCAGACTAAAATAACACAATTTCCCTGGTGCTTGGATGAAAATTGGAAAAGCTATTGAGAAAAAACTGTAAATTTTGGGTCCTGGCTGCTTATTTCCCTGTAATGTTGACATTTTTCTCAATAATTAAAGGTGTGTAAGGTGGCCCCATTGAGGTCGATTAAAATAAAGCAATTTCCCTGGTGTTTGGATGGAAATTGGAAAAGCTATTGAGAAAAAACTGAAAAATTTGAGGCCCAGGTTGCTTATTTACGAGTAATGTTGGAATTTTTCTCAAAAAATAAAGATTGTGAAAGGTGGCTACATTGAAGCAGATTAAATGAAGGCAATTTCATTGGTGCTAGGATGAAAATGGGAGAAGCTATTGAGGAAAAACTGAAAAATTTGGGCCCAGGTTGCATATTCGCCTCCATTATAAAATTCTTTCATATTCTTTTCATTTCAAGAAATGCTCTGACATGTTGACTGCATAGGCACAGAACCTCAACTTGACTTGCCAGAGCTTTGTACTGAACATTGGAAAAGCTTTTGAAAAATTAAAAATAAAAGGATCTCCAAAAGGAATAAAATATTGCCAATCTTGAAATGGGGTTTCCTCAAAATGAGAAATTGTTCAAGGTCATTACATACTTATGAATATAAATAAAATTCTTATCAGGGTTCTAGATTTTGATTTTACATTGCCATTGAAGAAAAACATTTTTCTGGGAAAAAAAACAATTTTTCCCCATTCCCATAATAATTCGTAATCAAAATGCAGGTTTTTTTAAACTTAGTTCAAGTTCACACCCAGCACGTGCTTATTTATAGGGCACGGAATAAAATAAAGTGACCATAAGCTATTAAAGCAAAATATTAGTACGTTTTCCCGTTTTTTAGGTGCGCACTTTTTCTACGGTCCCTAGATTTCCCGTTCGCCGAATGTCTGAATATCGAATATCAATCGAACTTCACCGCGCTCTAGCTAATTTGCGTTTCTTTTGTTGCTCAGTATAGAAGCCCCGCGGACGAGATTTCAATTTACCGGTGCCATGGTTACGGGCTTAACCCTTCGGCCCCTTGTACAAGCTCGGCCGCCAAATTGACCTGATTGACAAAAATTGCGCAAAGAAGTCATACAATTTCGATCTGCGCATGTCTGACCGAAAGTCACGTAAGAATAGCCTGCCTGCAATGGATTACAGTCACGTAAGAATAGCCACTGTCTTTACAATTTTGCCGGGCGCACAACTCAGCTGACAGTGACAAGTTCGAATGCTTTGCCATTCTCATCGATGCATGAGTACAGCCGAGCTGTGACTGGCTGATGGCACCAGCCGATCTGTGATTGGCTGATGTACGTAATGATACCAACCGACCTGCAGAAAATAATACGCGGCCGGCGGCTGATAATAGACCGATCCAGAGTACAGCCCACCCAGGCCTATCCAGCCAATGAGATCCAGGGCTGCAATCACGTGACCGCGCCCAGCTAGGGCTCGCCACAACCTCGGACAAACAAACACTTGTCCGAACTGCTTTCTCTATTGGGAAGAGTACATTCACGCTTTGTTTTCGCATTTTTTAAATTATGAAATCTCACAATGGCAAAGCGGTGTTGTTACAGTGAGTGTAAATCGGACACGAGATACCCAGACAGGGTCGTAAACACTACTTTCAGGAGGGAGAGGGCTGGATATGGCAATTTATTTGCCAATAATTACTCATTATTCTCAAAGCTCAACTCGCTTTGTTTACGAACAATAACGCCTCTTGATGGCTTTGCACTAGGCCGTAAAAGGGTCAAGAGGCTGCAGGTTTTCATTCAAACAGAGCAGAAACACACCTGATACGATTAATGCAGGCTTCACACAGAGCTCCGTTTCAAAGACTGTCTTGGGCAATAACACTTGGGTGCTCCGGAAAAGGTTTATGATCTTATCACACCATATGTAAATTGAATGCTACGTACCCTGCTTTGCAAGAGCACTGGCCGTGAACAATGCTTCTCTGTTCCTTGTCGATCGTTATTGTCAATGAGTGTGGCTTCTGGGACTTCATCATTGAGCGATAGCATTTGCATTTCGCCTCAACTTCACGGGCGTTTATAACAGAAAATGACACTTCGTGAATACACCCAGATAAAAAATAATTATAACCCTTGTCTTTTGCTTTTTTTGCGATACGATCCGTTATTAAAAACTCGAGATTGATGTTTTCAGGAAGCGCTTCTAATGAGGTTATAAGGGACGTTGGCGCCATCTTCAGCAAAGCTTGACCTAGGTCCGGCCGTTGCTATGCGTAGTTAGGGGGTGGGCGGAGCTATGGATCGGTCTATTAGGGAGTGAATCGCTGCCCAGAATAGGCGCACAGTGCATGAAGTGTTGGTCTCGCAGTGCGCGACCGATGTGAGAATGTAAGTCGCAAAACATAAATCTTGGTCGCAGTCTGGAGCGCTGCGGGATACCCAAATTTTTTAAATGTGAAAGTGCCACCTGGTGATCATGTTGGTTATACGTGCAATGACCAGAAATCTGTGTATAACGGGAAAAAATATTTTTACAAATTCAGGATTATTTTAATTTTTAAACCAGACCAGTGCCAAATTCATCGTACCCGTTTCCTTTTCAGACATTAAAGATGAGAAAAATTTTGAGGTATTTAGTCTTTTTTTTTTTTTTTTGGTGTTTTGAGATATTAACTCCCAAAGTTAGGTGTGGGCTAATTTTTTTCTGTTTGTACAGTGGATTAACATTAATAACCAGACACCTGTGGGGATGGGGAGACCATTAATTTGAACCTTCCTTTGGGCTAAACAAAAGACAGCAGAAACATCTTTGGCACTATACTCCATCTTGGAGCAGCGGCTACAGACATTTTGACAAGATCTCCAATTCGCCTATTTGCAGTGATGTTCTGGGCCCAGTATTTCAAAACTTGTAATCTGGATCAGAATAATCCGGATAATGAAATCCACTTTTTCTCAATCATGGATCAAGGTGATCCTGCTGACTTTATCTGAGTATTTCAAAACACTGGCAGATTGGATCACCGTGATCCTTACCTGGCGGATAAGGATTTCCAAATCCCGTGTCTCCGCCTCGGATTTGAAACATGGCGGACTACTTCAGCGAAAGGAGCAGCTGGGAGCACAACTGTCACGTCAAAAGTGTAAGTTTCCTGTCGTCTAATGTGTAGCGGTTTTAAGGCAATCTGAACGCCAACCAACATATCAAACTAGCCAACTACTTGAATTGTCAGCTACTTAAAACCAGGGCATAGCGATCTCTAATTTAGCCGCGTTTGTGCTAATGGTAGCTAACTCGGCTCCATTGACTTGTGTGTTAAGTAGCTAGCGGGCTAGCGAGGTAGCTGGCTTGGTTGATGAATTTTTGCGGTCTATGGTTTAACTTAAAATGGAACTAATCGGACATACATCATACCTTAAACTCTTTAAACTAACACCAGCCCGTTCAGAGTTTATTAGCATTATGTCATTGGCAACACAGCAGGCTACATGTGTACAGACCAGACTGCTGCAGTACTTTGGAAAGCGTGCTACACGGTGCAGTATCAATAATGCAGTTCATTTGGAAGTGCTACGGTAATGCTGGTGATGTCATGCTTCCTGACGATGACAAAGATATACTCATACACTTCTTCTGCTTTCAGAGTGCACTCACAGCCACGGACCACTCAGCTATTAAGGACAACGGGGTTGTCATGAGTGCTGGAAATCCTTGGAAACGCTTTAATTGTAGTGATACGTTCAAGGTTCAAGTTATTGGATTTTGAATAAACTCCTTGAAACTGCTTGAAATTGTAATTGCATTACTTGGATGGTATATAGCTTGTCAGTGACACAATTTCAAAACATTTTTTCCATCCTAATTTGTCACCATTATGTAGAAGGCTTCCACTAAACATGATTATGGTCATTTATAGTAAAATGGCATCTGATTTGATAAGCAAAATAATTTGTTTGTACACAAACACTTACTGAAATACATTGCTGTGTGTTTTAAAATCACATTCAAGCCATTTCCAAACATTTTAAAAGTGCATTTTTAAGCTTCTGACTGAAGTCAAATTTGTCTTCGTTAAATCAGAAGCATGAAAATATACCTTGAAAATTCTTGGAAAGTGTTTCAATGTGCAGCATGATATAAACTGTGACAATGAAAAATGCAAGTGCACACATCTCATAGTTTAACCCATTTGATTGGAGAAATAAAGATTAACCACTGCATTTCGCACAGCTCTTCCAAATGTGTGGTGAATGTTTTGGTACACACAAGTTACAAAGTTTGGTGAAATTAGAATTTGAGAAATGGGTTGTATTTGTTACTCTTATTTACAGCAGTTTCAGAAGGTATTTCCAAACACTATTTTATTATGCTTTAATTTTCTTAAATTACCCCAATTTGTTAAATGTAAAACACTGACAATTTAGATTAAGTGTAATGAAAATCTTGAGTAACAATATCTAGGGGAAGTGGAGCTAAGGCTTTGTCAATCCAAGTCAAATCCACCTCTGAGGTGGGATCCAAATGATCCTGAAATTTTGGTATCAAGTTGATCCAGATCTCTGCCTTAACTTTTGAAATACCCAAGTCCAGCCTTTTATCTGAATTAAAGGGAGGATTGGATTACCAGAGCTGAATCCTGATGTTCAGGATCAGGATTCTCTGGATCTGTGTTGAAATACACAGTTTTCAGATCAGATCAAGATTTAATCCAATCCGACTAGGATAATCCTGTCAGATCACTTTTGAAATACTGGGCCCTGATGATTTTTAGGTTCTTGTTCAGGAATACAAGGAAACGTATTCCTGAGCCCTTAACGAATCGGGTTGTGCAGTTAATTACGCAGCAATTAACTGGTATTATTACACATAGTGGAAGACAACTGTACTTCGCCTATTAAATCAATTGTAATGTTGATGCTTTTTGCCAACCACGCTAGTCAACAAACCCACGTGACCAGGTTCGTGACATCACGATAACTACTGCTATAATATGAAACCACACAGGACTTTACTCATCAGTCAGGTCTTTTTTAATCTGAGAAATTTCAAACATCCTTGGCATAACGTTGCCGTGATGATCCATAAAAAAAACAATAGTCAGGAGGAGCACATCTCCACACCCAAAACCAAAACATGACTCAGTCAGTTTGAAATGCAGAAAAAAAGCCAGCTCTTCTGGTTCACTTATTACGTTAAATAACAAAAAAAAAAAAGCTTAGGCTGCTGTACAACACCTAACTTATCAGAAATGTAACTTTCTTTTCCGTTCAGATTTTACTTCCCGAAGGAATGTAAATAGGTTTCCTTCCTCTAAATATGATAGGCCTACAATATGATAAATATGATAGGCCTACAATTTCCATGGGCCTAATTTTTCACTGTTACGTGCTGGTAGTTCTGTGATTCACAAAACTAAATTAAAAGGAAATGTTGAGAACAATTCGCGCGCTCTGTGCGTCATTAGTGTCGCGGGCTACGCCTTCCATGCTCTCGTCACCTTTCCCTTCGCGAATAGGCTATTCAAAAGTTCGCCTACAGCCCGGTTATTTTCTGGACCTTTCCTGAGTTGTGGTCAAGATAAGCAACAGTATACTATTTATGTAGAAGACCATCTTTTTGTGAAAGTATCCAAACTCGTTTCCCTGTTTTACTTCACTCAATAGAACCCGAACATTCGGCACTCGCATTTGGAGAGGGGAGAATCCCTGCGCGCAGTACACGCGGCAAAGCACCCGTTTACCGTGTAAAACTTTCTCACCGTGTGCTTTACTCATTAAGGGCTGAACTAACCTTTTCTTGAAAAAAACTTTGTAAGCTCCAGGCTGCCTACTTTCTGTCTTCTTTCTTTCTCCTCCCTCTCCTTTCTCTTCTGGTAACCCGGCTTCTGCCTAATCTTTGAAAGAGGCTTCTAGCCGTCTGAACATCCTACTCTCTCAGATCCTCCAGGAGCGCTGTGTGAGTGAGTTGCCTAGCAACCATTCACGAGTCCTAGGCGGAATTAACCATTTTGCATTTTTGCAAGGAGGGTGCAGGTAGTCTCAGACTGTCTTACTTTGATCAAAGCAACCTTATCATTAAACTTATATAACAAATTTGATTTTACTTTAATATTCTTGCCGGATATTTAATTAAAATGAAAAAAAATATTCAAAGTTTAACGAATGCCAAGGGCCCCCCGTGCTTGGGGCCCCAGATCAGCTTACCCGGATAACCCCCCACTGCGACGGCCCTGTCACACACTGTAAATAAAACACAATTATAGAATGTTCTTGCTTCAGTTTAACTTAATTCTCACATTTCTTTGTTCGAGCTTAATATAGTTTCGTTAGTTCGTTCATTTATTCAAGTCTTACACCCGCAACACAATGGCCCAAGTCCGTTTAAAGCAGTCTAGCTCTGCTGGCCATTGAGAGGACACGGTCAAGTCCTTGGAAAAGACGCCCAATGGAGGCGTTGCACTGGATGCAGAAACCGTAGTGTAAAGCTGGATTTATGGTTCTGCGTCGACTCCACGCAAAGGGCACGCTGTCGCCTCGGCGCCGTCATGGACCTTACGAAGTCCTGCGTTGAGGTCGTTTGCGTCTTGCTGTGCCGCGAAGCAATTCGCCGACAAACCGATAGGTGGCGTCAGGTTTCCGAAGGACCTGCCGTGAAATCATGCGAGACTTGAGTAGAGTGGACCAATCAGTGCCCTTGCGGTCTGCGTCCTTTTGACGTGCAGTTAGAAAATTTTGGAGGTGCACGGCAGGCAACGCAGAGGCTCTGCGGTGGGGGTTCACATCGCCACAGAGGCTCTGCGCAGCTACGGCGTCGGTTCGACGCAGAACCATAAATCCAGCTTAAGTCACGTGATCCCCGAAGTAACCCAGGAAGATGGCTTTGAAGGGATGGGAATGCATCGATTAATTATTATGTATTTATACAAAAATAAATGTATTTCCTTGCTCTGAAAGGTCGCATGTATAACCGGATATTGAACCTCAGGTCCAAATGCTCCGCCTTATCCACGACGCTAGCTCAACAGACTATATATTCACTGGTCGATTTAGCACTTGTATAGCTGTGCTGTGTTTGAACTTGAGCATATTGGCGTAAGAATTCTCAGTCATAAACCGGCTTTGAAAACAACAGTTGAATATTTAGCGGTTAATTATACCGAAAATATGAAAAACAAACCATTTAAGTGATTATACTGCTGAGGTCTTCCAGTGCATAGCATAATGGCGAGAGGACTCTCAGATAGACTGGCTAAAACAATAGCAAGCACAGATTTACCCACAAACAGCTTTTATGACAAAATATCAAAGGTAAGAAAAATTTTTGCTCATCTCTGTAGCATTCAAAGTGTATGCCTGCTGTTCTTTGAGTGTGGTGTCAATTTAAAATGACAAGGCTTATATCGTTGGAATCTGTGGACTGTCCTTTTTCATTTGAGGTATCGTTTGTATGCATAGCACAAAGTCAGTAGAAATGCTTGCGATAGAGCACTGATCTTATTTTATTTAATGTTTTGCTAGATGCTTATTTACTTGCTTGGTACTTGAATTGTGTTCGGTTTAGGTAAAAATGGTCATCACGAACTTTTCGCCGAGTTTCTTCGCTTTAAGAGAATATGCCGCATGACGAGGTTGCTATTAGGAAACATGCTGTATTTATTATGCAAATTCATTGCCCCCGTTACGGGGGCGTTCAGGCTTAAGGTTAATATTTGTATTGAATATATATTTTCCACTAATTTCTTGAAATCTTCACTTTGAAACCAGTTTTCATTGCAACAAAACCGTTGACTTACTTGTGAACTTCTGGTACGTGAAGCAGCTTTTCTCGAAGTGCTCTGAGCAAAGAACTTAATGTTTTGTTGGTTTGTAAGGCTTTCCACTGTCAATTCTTCTTAATTTAACAAGCCACTCTTTCAAAAGGGCTTCATTATTTTGTGGAAATTGATGGAAACTTATTTTGCCGTATTTTCCAGACGACTGAATGGCATTATTATTGGTGCAAGCAACAGCAGCACAAGATTTCCCCATTTTCACTATGCTGCGATCAACCTTTGTGTACATTTTGCTTTGGGGATCACGTGACCACCTACGTAACTTGCAACGACCTCATTGGTATGACAGGGTCACAGACCGAGGAGAGGGTCCAAGATAGCGCCGTGAACACACACATTGAACCGAGTTCTGCTACCAACGCCATTTTTTTTTTTTTTTTTACTGTGAATTAATACAGAAAGCCTGCCTCTGAATAATAACAGATGTGAAAGAGACTTTCATTAGTTTATGTGAAAACAAGCGAGCAAAATGCCGAGTTCGGGCGTTGACAAAAGGAAAACGCATAATGAAAAGACAGGAACAGCTAGCAACGAAGCAGTGTTCGCTATAAAAGCTAATGTTAGCCGCAATATCCTCATGGACAATTATCATAATTATGCGGCAGAAGAAGACATGAAACTTAGTGTGATGGAAGAAGATGAGTTTTCTGAGGTACCAATTACCCCAAGTAAATCACCTCCCAGCAAGAAAGGCAAACGCGATACCACCAGCAGCGGTATGGAAACTGACTCCGTCGACGCTCTGGAATTTGTCTCCGCACTTACTCAGCTAATTAACACTCGGTCCGACAAGCTGGAGTCACCGATTCAAGAAAACAAAGGTGTGATAACAGGCCTGAAGAGGAAAATCCACTCCATCGGCGAGGAAGTCAACTCAGTGAAAGGTAAGGTTACTCAGGTTGAGCGACTTTTCCATGAGGAGAGGAAACGCACTGACATCCTAGAGACACGAATCGCTGACCTGGAAAGATACTCTCGGCGCTGGAATCTGCGCCTCAACGGCATAATCAGAGTCAATGGACAACCAGCAGGTAAGGATGGAAGCGATCAAAATTTGCCAGGCCGTCTTACCAGAGGATAAAAAACATTTGCCTGAAGTGATTGACACCGTCCATCTTCCTGGTACAAAGAATGCAAAGGGGCCCAGAAGCGTCATCATCCAGTTTTCATCCCGGGTTCACAGGGCAGCGGTCCGGACGGCTGCTAAAAACTCTTGGTACTTGCGCGACAACGGCCTGCATTTTGCTGAGGACCTTTGCAAGACTGACCGAGAAAATCGGAAGAAATTATGGCCAGCGGTGGAAGCTGCCCAAAAGGAGGGTAAAGCGGCTTACTTTATTGAAGGTCGCGGTTTTATTGAAAACAAGGAAATTTTCCCTCCACCTTAACAATACAAAGCTGACATGTAGGTAATTGATATATAAACCAATAATTACCCCTATTTTAGGAAGCAAAAATATTAAGGCACTTATTTTATTTCTATACACTGAATGCACTTTTGCTGTAATGCCCATTTATGTTTTATTATTAGATCAGGGCATTGGAACCTTGTTGTTAACTTAATCTACAACATGAGAAGTGCCTTTCTTTTAAATACATGAACACACGTCTAAAAAATTGAGCAATTTTAGTTTGTTTTTTTCCTCTTTCCTGAAAGGATAAAGGCATCCTCAAATGACTGAAAAGGTGGAAATTTAAGTTCTTTAGGACTTCCTGTTTTAGTTTTGGTTTCTGGATCACAAATGCCTAAAGAAGGACATGAACACTTTGCGAACATTACATTATTCCCCAGCTGGGATAAAGCCCAGTTGTTAACTTTTCTAAATCTTTCTCTATTTTTTTATTTTTATATTTATTTCATTAAAAGGGGCTTAAAGGCTAATTTACTTTTACCTTGAATTTCACACAATTGTGACTGTATATGGTACAGTTCTCAATGCTGTTGCAATAGTTTGTGGTAAGTTACTTGCGACTTAATTGTCTATTGTTTACTCAGTTTTTTTGCAGTTTAAATTGTCTTTATCTTTTGTTTCTTTAAATGCCAGGGGTTTAAGAGACAGTGGGAGACACAAAGCTTTGTTTTTATATGTTAAACGATTTAAAGCAGACTTCTTTTTCCAAGAGACTCACTCTACACGAGGTTAATTTCTGGAGGTCACAATGGGGAAACGACATTTGGCTGTCACACGGGTCAGAACATTCAGCAGGTGTGGGCACTCTAAAAACCAACTTTACAGGTAATATACTGCACTCAGATATTGATGCTAAGGGACATTATTATATATGTCAAGTAATTGACTTTAACAAGATTGTGTTGATTATTACCAGTATTTATGGTTATAACACTAAAGTAGAGAATGAGGATCTATTTGATACAATAGAACAGAAGTTACTAATATGGCTAGACAAGTTCCCTAATGCTTTTCTTTTAATTGGCGGGGATCTTAATGTTGCTCTTGATAATGTTTTAGATCGATGGCCATCAAGACAAAATACTAACTTAAGCTGCTTTCTGAAGCTCTTCATGCAAAGATTTGATCTAATAGATATTTGGAGAGAAAAATTCCCGACTGACAGAGTATATACATGGTCTAACAAAACGGGATCTTCCCAGTCTAGAATTGATTACGGCTTGGTGTCCAGAAGTCTTAAAGAGAATACAACAACACAAATTTTGGCCACACCCTTAACAGATCACAAAGCTATTCACATTCTCATCCCCCTATTTCCTTCTGCTTGCCATAAGCCTGCTTCATATTGGAAATTGAAAAGTTCTACTCTAGATATTGAAGATGTAAAAGTTGAAGTTAAAAGACTTATTCAGAAGTATTGGAATGAGGCCCAAACTGTAAATAAATACTGTATTAACTGGGAATTTATGAAATTTGAAGTTGCTAAGTACTTAAGGAAATATAGTTCTGATTTAGCTAAATTGAGAAGATTAGAAGATGATAAGATAATATCTACCATAACCTCCTTTTCTCAAAAGCCTCCTGATTGTCTTTCTATAAACTAGTGCAAGTGTCCGTAGGGGGGAGTGAAAATTTATGCAAAAACCTGCAAAATGAAGGATGCACACCATGTCCCATAGGAGATCGTGACAGCGCGGCGCTTGTTTGGAACTATAGCGCTTCCCCATGAACCACGTGAGCAGTCTAGCAGCGAAGTCAATGATACCCCTTTTCCACCAAAATGAACCTGGTGCTAGTGCCGTGCTGGTGGTAGTGGCAGTGCTCAGTTGGTTCAACCCACGAACCTCCTAAGAACCTGTTTGCTTTTCCATCGCCGAGGAGCCTAATCAGAGCCACGCGATTACGTCACTGTAATTTAAGACCTACAGATCAGGAGAAAATAAACTTAGTTCGAGATCTGTGTCTCTCTCAGTAGCGCTGACGTAACATCTGGCAATACAGAAATACAGTATGGACTAAAGGAAACCACGAATAAAAATTTAAAACTGAAATAATGCTTGTGTTCTATGCTCAGTAAAGCAGCTTGTACACTGAACGCAAAATGAATTTTTCGCAGGACAGATTACATTCAAAGTCAATGCAAAGGCGCAAATACACGCGTGTCTTCGCGTCTTTGCATTGACTTTGAATGTAATCTGTCCTGTGAAAAATTCGTTTCGTGTCCAGTGTACTATTACTGTCACTTAGGTTTTATCGTTTTTAGTGGGGGAAAGGAATACAGCCTGATTGCTATGATCTCATACTGAATTAAGATCACATATTGAAAATAAACGTGTAACGTATCTTGCGTTGTTGTCCACTCATGTTAATACCGAAACCTTAAGCAGCAACAGGGTGTAATAATAGGAGCACACTATCCATGGTTTCTCTTCCCAAGGATGCAGGCAGAAGAAATAAATGAGCAACCTTCGTATTTCATACGAACTTCATAAGTTTGAATGATCTAACGTAGTTTCATTTTGAAATGCCATTCGAGTTCGCTAATGGTAATAATTTGTGAATGCCCTAGCTAGCCAGCTAACTCATATTCGTAATACTTAATATAGACATAAGCGGTGCACAAAAACATGCCTGAAGCAGCAAAGTAAAATGCAATATTAACGTATCATGCAGATATAGAACAGATGCTTCTTTATTCCAACATTTACTGCGGGCAGAACGCTGAAAATATTTCCGCAATCACGCTGGTCTTGTTGGTCAAACTCCGCCCCACGTAATCGGTGCTTGTACTGGACCAGCAAGGAGTTGGTGCTCACTCTAGCACCAGTTTTGAGAGCCAGGAGCTGCTGCTTAGGCTGTGGAAAACCAAAGAACCAATCCTAAGTCAGGCTCTGGCTCCGAACCAGCAATGGAACCAGCTTGGTGGAAAAGGGGTATGAGTGGTGCCACTCTGAGTTATCTACCGCTCTGGTGACAGGTAACATGCTTCGTTGGAAAGCGCAATGGCGACATCTTTTGGTCAACACATGAACTTGTCAAGTCAAGGGTCAGTTGGCTTTTTCATCCAAGTAGTGCAAGTGCCCGCAGGGGGAGTGAAAATTTATGAAAAGACCTGCAAAATGAAGGATGCACACCATCGTGCCATGTGCAAGCCATATGCGAAAGCTTAGGCCGATCTGACGAACAGTCAGAGAGATATGCGAGCCACAGACACACAGACAGACACACAGACAGACGCTTCTTGTTTTATAGATAGATGAAAAAGAAACTCTCACTGAATATCAGAGTAAGCTTGACAACTTGTATATGCTTAAAGCAAAAGGTGCCTTTATCAGATCGAGGCAGAAATGGATGGAAGAGGGGGAGCGAAATTCTGCCTATTTCTTCAGGTTAGAAAAATCTCATTCTAAAACTAATACTATCCAACAACTTAAAATTGATAATGCTGTATGTGATAACCCTAGACAAATTGCTACATACTCCTCGAACTTTTATAGCAATTTTTATACTTCTCAGTATTGCGACAGGAGTGCATCTGCCTTTTTAGACTCAATTAAGGTGACTAACATTAATGACATTGACAGAGATATATGTGATACTCCTCTGACTTTACAAGAAATAATTGATTCCATCAATAGCCTCAAACAGAATAAGTCTCCGGGGGTAGATGGAATTACTTCAGAACTTTACAGAGCATTTGCAGAACAATTAGCCCCTTTCTGATTAAAAGTTTTTATAGAAAGTATAGATAATGAATCGCTTCCTCCTACGCTAACACAAGGCCTAATCACACTTATTCCAAAACCTAAAAAGGATGTACTGCTTATTGATAACTGGCGTCCCATTTGTCTATTAAATAATGATTATAAGGTGTTAGCAATTGCTCTCGCCAAGCGGCTTAAATTAGTCTTGGATGCTATCATAGATGAATCTCAGTCTGGATTCATGAATAATAGACACATATCTAATAATATCAGATTGGTGTTAGATATTCTAGATTATTCTGAATTAATCACTGATAACAGTTATATCCTATTTTTAGATTTCTACAAAGCCTTTGATTCTGTAGAACATGAGTTTATTTTTAATTCTTTAGAAAAATTTGGTTTTGGGAATTTTTTCAGCAAAGCTATTCGAACCTTATATGCTAATAGTAACTGTGCTATTAAATTGAGCTCTGGCACCACTCCACGATTTGACGTTAAACGGGGAATTCAACAAGGTTGCCCTATATCTCCTTACCACTTCCTTCTTGTCACACAGCTTTTAGCTATTCATGTTAAATCAAGCAATCTGAAAGGCATTACAGTAGCAGAGCGAGAAATCATTATTAGTCAGCTTGCAGATGATACCACTCTTTTTCTCAAAGACTCTACCCAGATATCTTGTGCTCTGAACATAATAAATGTGTTCTCTAGGGCTTCTGGACTATACCTGAATGTGAACAAAGGTGAGTTACTGGCAGTGAAAGACTCAGCTATTTGCTCGATATCAAACATCCCTGTTAAAGATACAGTAACATATTTAGGAATATCCATTGTTAAAGATCAAAAAATAGAAGTTCCTTAAATTTTGCACCGATTATACAACCCCAATTCCGAAATAGTTGGGACGAAGTGGAAATTGTGAATGAAATCAAAACGCAATGACTTTCAAATCACACCAGCCAGTATTTTATTCGCAATAGAACAGAGATAACATAACAAATGTTGAAACTGAGAAATATTACAATTTTATCCACAAAATGAGCTCATTTCAAATTTGATGGCTGCTACATGTCTCAAAAAAAGTTGGGACAGTTGCCTGTTTACCACGGTGTAGCATCCCCTCTTCTTTTTAACACGAAGTGGAGGCATCTGGGCATTGAGGAGACAAGTTTCTTGAGTTTAGCCATTGGAATTTGATCCCACTCTTGTTTAATACAGGCTTCCAGCTGCTGGAGAGTTTTGGGTCTCCTTTGACGGACTTTTCGTTTAATTATGCACCTAATTTTCTCAATCGGTGAAAGATCAAGACTGCCGGCAGGCCAGTTCAGCACACGGACTCTTCTACTATGAAGCCATGCTGTTGTAATAGCTGCAGTATGTGGTTTTGCATTGTCCTCCTGAAATACACAAGGCCTTCCCTGGAATTGATGTCGTCTAGATGGGAGCACATGTTGCTCTAAAACCTTTATATACCTTTCAGCATTCATGGTGCTTTTTAAAACATGCAAGTGTCCCACGCCATATGCACTAATGAATCCCCATACCATCAGAGATGCTGGCTTTTGAACTGAACGCTGATAACAGGAGGGGTGGTCTTTCTCCTCTTTAGCCCGGAGAACACGACGCCCATGATTTCCCACAAGAATGTCCAATTTGGACTCGTCTGACCACAGGACACTTTGCCACTTTGCTACAGTCCATTTTAAATGAGCCTTGGCCCACAGAACACGGTGGCGCTTCTGGATCATGCTCAACAATGGCCTCCTCTTTGCATGATAGAGTTTTAGGCAGCATCTGTAGATGGCACAGCGGACTGTGTTTACAGACGGTGGTTTCTTGAAGTATTCCTGGGCCCATTTAGTAATGTCAATGACAGAATCATGCCGGTGAGTGATGCAGTGGTGTCTGAGGGCCCGAAGATCACGGGCATCCAGTAAAGAAAGGTCTTCGGCCTTGTCCCTTACGCACAGAGATTTTTCCAGTTTCTCTGAATCTTTTGATGATGTTATGCATTGTCGATGATGAGACCTTCATAGCCTTTGCAATTTGACGTTGAGGAACATTGTTTTCAAAGTATTCCACAATTTTTTTAAGTAAGCCTTCACAGGTTGGAGAGCCTCTGGCCATCTTTACTTCTGAGAGACTTAGCCTCTCTAAGACATCTCTTTTATAGCCAATCATGTTACACACCTGATGCCAGTTAACTTAATTACTTGCAAAATGTTCTTTCAGCTGATTCTCTTATATATTAATTGCTTTTTCAGCCCTTTTTTGCCTGTGTCCCAATTTTTTTGAGACCTGTTGCAGCCAGAAAATTTGAAATAAGCTCATTTTGTGGATAAAAATGCAAAATGTCTCAGTTTCAACATTTGAAATGTTATCCATGTTCTATTGTAAATAACATATTGGCTCATGTGATCTGAAAGTCATTGCGTTTTGATTTAATTCACAATTTACACTTTGTCCCAGCCATTTCACAATTGGGGTTGTAGAAAAAACTCAAGAGATTTAACCTGTGGCTTCTAAGAGATCTGTCATTAAGAGGTAGAACTGTAATATCCTAAGCAGAAGGAATCTCCAGACTTACTTATGTTGCCATCTCATTGCATATTGATAATAAAACCATCAAAGACATAGATCAGATGCTGTTCAATTTTTTATGCAAAAATAAAACACATTACAAAAGAAAAATCTGTTGTTATAAACACGTATAAGAATGGGGGACTAAATTTTCTAAATTTTGACTCTTTGAACAATACCTTCAAGATTAACTGGGTCAAACAATTTCTGAAAAATCCAGACTCAATGTGGAACTGTATTTCTAATTATGTTTCTTCTACGATTGGTGGTTTAAAATTTCTTATAGTTTGTAATTATAACATAGAAAAAATCCCTGTTCGCCTATCTAACTTCCATAAACAAGCATTGCTTGCATGGTCAATGATATACAAGCACAAGGGTGATTCTTGCGTTACGTGTGTGACATTTGGAAGGTATTCTTGACATTTTTCAATGCACTATACTTTAATTGGATTGCAGATGGGGATCAATATAGGACAACCACAAGATACCTGGGCTTAACTATCAATATGGTACATCAACTTGGTATTTGCCTAAAACATTGTAAGTACAGGACGAGAAAGAGGCTGCGTTACGTGTGTGACACAGAAAATGGGTCAATCGCTACATTTAATTTACATTCCAAAAGTTCTGTGATTTGAACGAAGATTATGACACTTTGGCTTCATCAACTTTAGCAATAGTTATTCCTGCTTGCATTAAAACATTAATAAAAATACCTTGCTCATTTGCATACTACAACCTCATTTGCATGCATTACGTGTGTGACGCCTTTGTTACGTGTGTGACCGCGTGCAAATCCTGCAATGCTTAAGTCCTTTTCATTTAAATAAAATCATATCTCTGGCTACTGTAGGTCCTTGTAAGTAAGCATGGAGGTGTTAAATATACATCCTTTGTACAAACCCAAAACCAGTGAAGTTGGCACGTTGTGTAAATCGTAAATAAAAACAGAATACAATGATTTGCAAATCCTTTTCAACCTATATTCAATTGAATACACTGCAAAGACAAGTTACTTAATGTTGAACAGGTAAACTTTGTAATTTTTTTACAAATATTAGCTCATTTGGAATTTGATGCCTGCAACATGTTTCAAAAAAGCTGGCACAAGTGGCAAAAAAGACTGAGAGAGTTGAGGAATGCTCATCAAACACTTATTTGGAACATCCCACAGGTGAACGGGCTAATTGGGAACAGGTGGGTGCCATGATTGGGTATAAAAGCAGCTTCCTGAAATGCTCAGTCATTCACAAACAAGGATGGGGCGAGGGTCACCACTTAGTGAACAAATGCGTGAGCTGATTGTCGAACAGTTTAAAAACAACATTCCTCAACGAGCTATTGCAAGAAATTTAGGGATTTCATCATCTACGGTCCGTAATATCGTCAAAAGGTTCAGAGAATCTGGAGAAATCACTGCACGTAGCGACAAGGCCGAAAACCAACATTGAATGCCCGTGACCTTCGATCCCTCAGGCGGTACTGCATCAAAAACCGACATCAGTGTGTAAAGGACATCACATGGGCTCAGGAACACTTCAGAAAACCACTGTCAGTAACTACAGTTCGTCGCTACATCTGCAAGTGCAAGTTAAAACTCTACAATGCAAAGCGAAAGCCATTTATCAACAGCACCCAGAAAACGCCGCCGGCGGCCGCTGGGCCCAAGCTCATCTAAGATGGACTGATGCAAAGTGGAAAAGTGTTCTGTGGTCTGACGAGTCCACATTTCAAATTGTTTTTGGAAACTGTGGACGTCGTGTCCCCGGACCAAAGAGGAAAAGAACCATCCGGACTGTTATAGGCGCAAAGTTCAAAAGCCAGCATCTGTGATGGTATGGGGTGTATTAGTGCCCAAGGCATGGGCAACTTACACATATGTGAAGGCACCATTAATGCTGAAAGGTACATACAGGTTTTGGAGCAACATATGTTGCCATCCAAGCAACGTCTTTTTTCATGGACGCCCCTGCTTATTTCAGCAAGACAATGCCAAGCCACATTCTGCACGTGTTACAACAGCATGGCTCCGTAGTAAAAGAGTGCGGGTACTAGACTGGCCTGCCTGTAGTCCAGACCTGTCTCCCATTGAAAATGTGTGGCGCATTATGAAGCGTAAAATACGAAAACGGAGACCCCGGACTGTTGAACAACTTAAGCTGTACATCAAGCAAGAATGGGAAAGAGTTCCACCTGAAAAGCTTCAAAAATTGGTCTCCTCAGTTCCCAAACGTTTACTGAGTGTCGTTAAAAGGAAAGGTGACGTAACACAGTGGTAAAAAGGCCCCTGTGCCAACTTTTTTGCAATGTGTTGCTGCCTTTAAATTCTAAGTTAATGATTATTTGCAAAAAAAAAATAAAGTTTCTCAGTTTGAACATTAAACATCTTGTCTTTGCAGTGTATTCAATTGAATATAAGTTGAAAAGGATTTGCAAATCATTGTATTCTGTTTTTATCTACGATTTACATAACGTGCCAACTTCACTGGTTTTGGGTTGTACTAGCCAATGTTCATGATCAGAATATTGGGTTTGGCAGTATTAATATGGTGGACAGAAGTGAACAACATAAACATTTCACAGGTTAGTTTTAGTCACCTTCAAATTGGAAAACAGCAAGCTTTCCGTCTGAGTGAACGTTCTGACTGTAAAATAAGCAGTTCCTTTAATGAGTAAGTGTGCTTGCTGATGCGGCTTTGTAGAAAAATGGACGAAACTCTGAACTTTATCATGGAGAAAAGGCATGCATTTGGTTTGGAGAGGGTACTGGTGACCATTGATGTCCAGCTGCACCTATATTGATAAACTCTTGCTAAATTAAACCAGAAAATAATTCATTCCTATTGAATTTCATGCATCAAAAGTTGATTTGTGTTAAAAATATGATTATTTTATGATTTGACAGTGTGCCATTTTGAGGGCTGTGTGTGCCACCTGGAGAGCCGTCTCATTTGGCTTCCTCTTTCGAAGCCAAATAAGATTTTATGCTCAGATGAAGCATACGTGAGGTCTCAGAGTTAAAGATCCCAAAAATGTATTGTTTTAACCCCCAGCCATTTTTCAATCCTCTGTATTTTTTAAAAAAAATCATTTCAATGCAGAATTTTCATGAAGGTTTTTTATGTTTGCAGCCCCGTTTCTCTACCACAGCGTTTCCCAAACCTCTCCTTGTGTACCCCTTGTCCTGCATGCTTTAGATCTCTCCCTGCTCCAGCACAGGTGATTCAAATGATCAGGTCCTAATTAACCCAAGAAGCTGCTTGATAATAAGCGAATCATTTGAATCACCTAGGCTGGAGCAGGGAGAGATATAAAGCATGCAGGACAAGGGGTACGCCAGGAGAGGCTTGGGAAACACTGCTCTACCTTATTCATGAAAATAAACTGAAATACAATGGAATACTGAATGCTGCAAGTGTATCATCTCAGTCGAGCCATATTCCCCCTCTCTATGAAGTTTAAATCTTGAATTATAAAGCATTAAATACGGTAACGCATAAATAGCCATATTTGGCTTCTGCGCAAAGGGGTTAATTTAATCCAACTAACAGCATTTTCACATTACTTTCTGAACATTACATATCCCACGATATCACATCTGAATTCTTTCCTGCTTTGTACATGGGTATTCACATCATAGTTGCAAAAATTTGGCAAAATATTTAGGTCAAATGATGGGGTGTCTGACCTTCATTTTGAAGGCTTTAGTCGTCGTGACAGAAGTGTGAACTAAACATTTATTAGTCTAAAGATAAAGGAAACAGGTCATTAATGTCCTGTCATAGCATAGGCTTTGCACTTTGGTCACACATGTAACGCAAAATGTCACACATGTAATGCTGCGTTACGTGTGTGACAGGTACATTTTTGGCTATAAAACAGATTCTATTTGTGGGACTGAGGAAGTTATGCCCTCCAAGCATGGAAGGTATGGTATTAATTTATAATCTCAAGTATTTCAAATTTTCCCTTGGATTGGTTAATTTTATAAAAGCTTTTGTTGCTATGCATTACGTGTGTGACGTCATTCACCACCATATATTTTAACCCCCATAAAGGTGCCCTGTGTTATGGACAGCCAAAATTAAATTCATACTCTACACACTCCAAAGAAAATGGGGGCAGTATACCTGCAGAAAGTGAGTTCGTCTACCCTACCCACAGACATATATAGGTAGACTGGACGCCTTATGGCGGAATCCCAGTACATCTGACATCTGACGGCGGTGGCCATCTTGCCGCGGTCGACCCCGCGATTCACTGTGCATTATTGTATAACCAATACAAGCTTTCAGAAATAAATATCTATTCCCCTTGAATATTTTGAAGTTGTAGTGGTATAGGTGTTATCACACAAGACTTATTATTTATAGACCCGTGTTAAATTCTCGCTAGAAGCATGTTTTTTCCTCTCAGATGCCCATCAGAAAGCATACTTTATCATTAGACATGGCGAATTTTAAGATGCCTGTCAGTCCATTTGTTATCAATTTTGGTTTCTCATGGCCATATATTAAAAGATTATTAAACTTATTATTATTAAAATTATTAAAAGACCAAATTAAACTAAACATGTGTCTTACCAGTGAAAGGTAATTCCCTGTTGTCTGGATTGTGCAGTACGCCGGTTTTTTCAGCCGTAGGCTGCACAGTGTTGAGGCACTTTGCAACGACAGTGATTTATTATTGTCACCGAGTCCCACTCTGCGTTTGGGCGGTCGACATAGACAGTAAAAGAAGTGGACGGCGGGATGGCACTATTTTCAACGGGAGAGTGTGAAGCTCAATTGAACGAGTTTCAGTTGGGCACCACGCCTACTGCGCAGGCTCGAAGTCAGCCCGCTGACGTAAACCAACGTCATGAGAAGCGGTAAATCTTCTGGTAAATGTACCCTACACGTAATTCCCAGCGAGCAAGCGATTGCATCTGTAAGTATAATCTGATTCCGTTCGATGTTATTATGTTTTGTGAATTATATTCATTTTTGTATAGTTTCTGCTGTTTGAAGCGCATGTGTACGACTGAGAAGCTATGTAAAAATGATCAATGGAGTGATGAGAATTGAGATTTTTTTTTTTATGGCAAGGGACATAGTGAGACTATCTGGCAGAAACATGTTAATTTCGGCCAGGTATGCTAAAGTCATGAGACAGTAATGTTTGCTGCCATTTAATAAAGGAGTTCCATCATTATTTAACCACTATGAGATCAGTAACCACGGTGAGATCACACAATTCGGTTTATTTAATTTTGCTTGATTTGCAGCGCGCCAATAACTGTCTCATAGCTTTATGCATACTCTCCCCATAGTTAACGCTAATCGTTGCATCCATAATATGACCTATAGACTGTAAAAGAAGTTGCATGGTACATCGCTAGCATGTTGGCTATGGCCACCACATGTTGAACTTTTTAGATTTCGTGAAAAGGCAGTAGGTAGATGCATACCTGCAAACTAGTAGCTTTTTTCTGGAAAATTTGCTGTTTTCACAACAAAATATGTCATTTGCGTGAATCGTCCAGATCCGATTTTTTTTTTTTTTTTTTTTTTCCCGGGGGGTTGCTTGTTGCGCCCCAAAGTTTGTCACCTTTTTCAGACCATCTGAGTTTGTAGGTATGTGGATGGATAGATAGATAGACGGATAGATAGATATACTTCATCCTGAAGGAAATTAAGAAATGTTAAGTAATGTTATTTCCTTATTATCAACCCAATAAAGGATAAGAGGAATAGTCAGTTATTTCATGAAGCTATATAATATAACGCGTCATGTGAAATGGCACAAATGACATGCAATTTGTACAGTTACACTCACTATTAAATATTTTGTCTTCATCTCTCCTTAAAGGTTGAGCTTAATAATGGCACATAGCAGCAAAGGTAACTATCATTTTCACACACAAAGCTATTATGTCTTTTTACAGAACAATTGTTTGACTCAATATAATTTGTGTTGTATTGGATAGTATATGCATTCTTTTTTCATTATAGAACCGTGATCTAATCAAGTTTGTACACATAAAGTGTAAGAAAAAAATGTGTTTTGATGTGCATTTCTTGTTTCTATTTCAGCACGTCCAGTTGTCTGGATTATGGGCAGCAGCTACATTCGTCGTGGGGAAGAGAGGGCACGGGAGTCCATTGGCGTGGATCTCGGCCTGGATATTTTGCATTTCATGTCCGACAGTCTTGATCGTGCATGCGATATTTAATTCACAATGTCAATGGTGATGGAATTGATTTGCTCACTGACTACAAGTACTATTTTAACCCTGGTGTGGAAATAAAGCGTGAATCCGTTCGATCCATCTGACTAATTTTCAAGAGAGAGACCGAATAAAGGCTGTTGTCTATCTTCAACGGAAGAAAACAGACGAATAAAAAGACCAAGGAAAGTCGATAGCTGTCAATTTGCATTTTGTAAAGGTCGAACACAAACATTGTTACGTTTATACGCCTAATAATTGCTGGAATACTAGAAAAATTTGAACTTTTATGACTGTCAGACGCGGAGTATTTTAGGATCTCTGCCCGACAGTCACTAAATTTGTCATAAATGCACTAAGTCCCGCTCCGATGTCGACTATTTTGAGCAGAGCTTAAACAGAGGCATTAGTTGAAATTCTCGGTACTCATCTTGAAGAACTGAGCCATCTTATCAAAACATTCACGTTTAATATCTAAAAGATTCAGATTTGAAGACATTAAAAACAAAAATCGACTGTCGGACACGGAGTTAAACTGAAACCATCCGACGGTCGGACACGGAGTTATATTAAAACCCTGTCCGACTTTCGGACACATAGACACTGCGTATAACGCAACGTCGATGAATGTCCGTACACGTTATTAAATTACTCTCTGGTTTCCACACTTCAATGTACCTATTACATTGGTTGACTATTTGCCATCAACCGAATTGTTTATATTACATCATATGGCTAATGCCAACGTTGATAAAAGGAAGCGCTAGTGAACTCTGGCTACTCCTTTGCCAAGCTTCATCTTTGCCCCTGTCCTGTTAAAAAACTGCTCTCAAAAAAGGCCACTGCACAGCATGGATCGAGGGGATAGAGAAAAGTTTTCTCCTGATTTCGATCAGCCTTTCTTCCCTCCTTGTCTTTTGGAGCTCTGTATAAACAGACAAAGCGACTTGTCCACTTTTTCAATTATTATGCAGGTAAGAAGTATTGTCGTTGAATGTCAATTACAAGTAGCTAGCTTGTTAGCCACCTAGTTAATTTTATTAACTACTAAGTCAATGCAGTCCCCGTGACGGTAAGGGATCCAAGGTAGCTCGCTGGTGACCATTCTCAATCGCTAGCGTTCGCTTTCAGTCAGCGGTCTATTCAAGTCAATGGGACGGCTAATTAGCTAGCTAGCACGAAACGCGATTTTTTTCTATTAAAGTGACAATTTTGTGTTTATACGTTAACTTACGCTTGAAATGTTTTATTACAGCCATTCAAATGAATATTGCTGCAAAAGGCAGCCGCACATCTCGGCATTTTCACGCTTCTATCGACTTTTTGAAATTAGCCTCATATGAAACCATTCAATTTTTATGTTTGGTGTATCTAAATGGCGACAGAGTGCTTCGCTTTGGATTATGTAAATATGACATTCTCAGCAATCTAGTGTTCTAAATGGGCTATGTATATCTATGGCTCATGCATGTTGACGGATAAATGTTTTCAGCATGCCTATTCTAAAGAATACAGTTATTTACGTCCTGTGCGACTGAAAGTCGCCGGCATTTCACGTCACTTTTAGCCTAGCCTGGTGCCATCGGCTAAAAGTGCTTACTATTAGACCGTAACGCTACATACGAAGTAAAGACGTCCGCTACAAAATGTAGTTTCTCTGTAGAAAATATTATCGCTGACATGAAGGCTCATAATGCTTTTAGTGTAAAGTTATTTGATGTCAAAAGTGAGACAAAATGAATGGGGGTGAATGGAGAAGCTACCACTAGTTGATCATCTGCTTTCTACTTTGAGCGTTCAATTGACCTTCAACTTCCGGGTGTATAACCACCCCCCACCCCGGGTGCTAGATCCGGAGTAGTTCAAGTACGCTGTGTGAGAGTTGGCTGAAATCTCGCTGGAAGTGCGACAAGACTAGTCCAGCAGCTGAGCTGAAGCGGAATGGACCGTATGTGATGATCTTCCAAAAGGTAAGACGTTTAAAGAATTCGACTGAATATTGTCAGCACATCTGAATTAAATAACATGTACAGTAAAGCATTTTACTTGATTATTCCCTGCACGATTCTAGAGATATTTAATGTTTACGGACAACAAATTGGGCTACGATACTAGCTAGGTACAGTTAGCGACAGTTACTACCGCTAACCATGAGCAGCAGCATACTTGTAAACTCCATCATGTCAGTGCCATTTCGTCCAAAGACGCGAAATTAGAGGGGAAAAATGCTTCTTAAACATGATTTTTTTTTTTTTTTTTTTTTTTTGCGGAGAGGGGTGGGGGGAGTGAAGTGTTGGAGAAGTAACGTAAATATACCATCAGACTCGTTATAGCAGTGGATGTGGTGAAGCGAGATTTTCTCTGAGAACAAGGTAGCTGACGTTAGCTGGTGTAATAAACAGAAAAATAAAGAAGAGCCATTGTTTGCTGTGATAGATCGCTATATTGATTGTGGGAGCTTTTTTCTTTTTTTAACTTATATTCAGTATACTTAGACGTGATCTCTTGTTTGAGTGTTTTAGGATTTGTGATTCTGTTGACATTACCTGTCAATATTATGTCGCTGCTCAGCTAATTTTGGATTGATGATTAAGGGAGAGGGAGGCTGGAGGACCAAATAGTAGATTGAAAACAACATATTGGCCAAATAGGCCAAACATTTTGGAAAATTAAGCATAGAAGGCAAAGTGGGGAATCATACTGAATACTAAAAATATTGAGCTGTACTGTATTTCTTGTCTGAAAGACTGCAAAGAACATGATCCAACTTTATGTTAATTCCTGTCACATCTGTAACTGATGCCATTTGCCATACCTAAACATCAGCAGCAAAAGCTGTTGATCACACCTACTTGAGTTCCATAAGCTAAGTTGGGAAACAAAGACCACACCTCATCTCTCAGCACTATTTCCCATCCAAGCCTATATAGGTGTGTCTAACCCTTTCTCCTGTCTCCCCCCCCCCTTTCAGCTGAAGAGCTGCAGGCGATTCAATAAAAGCCTCCCTGCAATGAGACAGACAACACTCACCCTACACCCTGAGTCTTAACTCCCTAAGCTGTGCAAGCCTTTCCCTGTTCTTTACTTTTAATAAACTGGACAATAAGCTTCCAAATCGTGTGGTCTTTGGTTGTGAAAAAGTGCAAGTGCACTGTTTGAATGCGATCACCTCACATTTTTATTGTTGTAATTTTTAATGTTTGTTCGATTTCTCCTGCTGAATTGAGCCTACAATTTATTTTTTATTTTTTCCTCTTCTTCACGCCATTGGAGAAACCGTACATTTGTACTCAACCTCCCAGCGATTGGAGCATCCCCACGCAGCACAGCAAACCATGGTCGAGATTATATACAAGAACAACATGGAGGAGAGGGCACAGACAAACAGCTTCACATGCTATTCATGTTTTTGAGTTTATTGAAGATTTCTTTTTCATGAAGTTTTTTCAGTACATACAGTGCCGTGAAAAAAGTATTTGCCCCCTCTTGATTTCTTACTTTTTTGCACATTTTTCACACTTAAATGTTTCAGATCAAATAAATTTTAATATAAAACAAATAACCCGAGTAAATTCAATATGCAGTTTTGAAATGATGATCTCATTTATTAAGGGGAAAAAGCTATCCAAACCTACCTGGCCCTATGTGAAAAAATAATTGCCCCACTTGTTAAATCATGAATTAACTGTGATTAACCACATTTTTTGAGTCCAATTTCACTAGCCACACCCAGGCCTGATTACTGCCAGAACTGTTGAATCAAGAAATCACTTAAATAGAACCTGTTTGACAAAGTGAAGTAGGCTAAAAGATCTCAAAAAGCATTATGTCATGCTGGGAACTAAAGAAATTCAAGAACAGATGAGAAACAAAGAAATTGAAATCTACCAGTCTGGAAAGGGTGGCAAAGCCATTTCTAAGGCTTTGGGACTCTGGCGAATCACGGTAAAAGCCATTATCCACAAATGGAGAAAACTTGGAACAGTGATGAACCTTCCCAGGAGTGGCCGGCCTACCAGAATTACCAAAAACGCATCGATGACTCATCCAGGAGGTCACAAAAGAACCCAGAACAACATCTAAAGAACTGCAGGCCTCACTTGCCTCATTTAAAGTCAGTATTCATGATTCAACAATAAGAAAGAGACTGGGCAAAAATGACATCCATGGGAGGGTTCCAATGCGAAAACTACTGCTGACCAAAAAGAACACAAGGGCTCGTCTCACATTTGCCAAAATACATCTTGATGATCCCCAAGACTTTTGGGAAAATATTCTGTGGACTGACAGGACAAAAGTTGAACTTTTTGGAAGGTGTGCATCCCGTTACATCAGGCGTAAAACTAACCTATCATTTCATAAGAAGAACATCATACCAAATGTCAAACATGGTGGTGGTAGTGTGATGGTTTGGGGCTGCTTTGCTGCTTCAGGACCTGGATGACTTGTCGTAATTGATGGAACTATGAATTCTGCTCTCTACCAGAAAATCCTGAAGGAGAATGTCCAACCATCAGTTGGTGACCTCAAGCTCAAGCGCACTTGGGTTAAGCAGCAGGACAATGATCCGAAACACACTAGCAAGTCCACCTTTTAATGGCTTAAAAAAAAACAAATTGAAGGTTTTGGAGTGGCCTAAGCAAAGTCCGGACTTAAATCCGATTGTGATGCTGTTGCATGACCTTAAACAGGCCGTTCATGCTCAAAAACCCTCCAATGTGGCTGAATTAAAACATTCTGCGAAGAAGAGTGGGCCACGATTCCTCCACAGCGATGTGAAAGACTCATTGCCAGTTATTGCAAACACTTGATTGCAGTTGTTGTCGCCGAGGGTGGCACAACCAGTTATTAGGTTTAGGGGACAATTACTTTTTCACACCAGGCCAGGTAGGTTTGGATAGCTTTTTCCCCTTAATAAATTAAATCGTCATTTAAAAACTGCATTTTGTATTTACTCGGGTTGTCTTTGTCTAATATTAAAATTTATTTGCTGATCTGAAACATTTGTGTGACAAATATGCAAAAAAATAAGAAATCAGGAAGGGGGCAAATACTTTTTCACGGCACTGTAAGTGCAAAATGATATGCATAAAATGTATGTGTATAACGAGATAAATTTGTGTTTTAATGTGTCTTGTTATGTCTGGTTGTATAGAGTTTAATGAGCCCTTCCTAAAAATATTACTGTACATGCAAGCCTAGATAAATTTATACCTTCTGCAAGCAAAAAGTTAGTGAAAAAGTTGTTTTGAACTAATCACTAAACACCAATACATAAGTGCAGATGTACATTAAAATGATGAACAGATAAATTGTAATTATTTCCAGTGGATTTTCTAAGATGCTACACTGAACATTATGCTGCTTTTAATAATGCAGGGACTAATTGTGCTGTCAGTTAATACTCATTGATAGTCATCCGTCAGTCCTCTGTCCTTTCTGAAAGTCATGAAGTTTACATAAGTCATTATTGAATTGATAACGTAGATCCTCCATTTTCATGGGATTATTAAAACCCCAAACAAATAAAGAAATGGTAGAAAATTAAACTGAAACGTTCCTTCCCCTCCCTCTGCATAATAAACATTAGGATGGGATTAAACAAGCATTGTAGTCAAAAGCAAAAACAAACCAAGAATTCAAAGCAATCGACAACAGGAACACGCTCTTTAAAATGACTAAAACTCGTTTTAGTCAGTTTAATTATTTTAATAACTCAAAGGCACTAAAACCATGACGCTATTTATTGACTAGTAATCACCGAGGATCGCGGAAACGAGATTTTACAAGATTTCAGTCGCACAGCGTACTTGAACTACTCCGGATCTAGCTTCACCCTTCCTACCCCGTTGGCGGTCGACCGCTTTAAGATGGCCGCCAAGTCTTCTATGAAAAAAAGGGGGAGGGGCCAATCTAGCCTCTCTTAATGTCTATGAGCGTAACAATCGAGAAACTGCACAGTCCCTCCTCCCATCAAGCCTACTGTCCATGCTCCGCCCCCACCTTCCCAACGACCCCAGAGCCATAGCTGACTATCTAACTTACATACCGAACAGGGCCGCTCTGACTCCAAAACTCTGAGATATTCATACATGAACGAACGTCAGTTGATGTCAAGTGATTCTGTACTGTGACATCTTCAAGCTACTCCCCTTCGCCCGATCCAGTAAAAATGTCCAAGTTACATGTCATTGTGCATTCGAAATAAATTCATTTGCTAGATAACATTCGCTGCTGTTGAGCAAGCAGGCGTCAACGTAACGTTAGCTAATGTTAAGCGCTAATGCTGAACCAACATTTGCGTGAATCAATATTTCTAATGCCGGACGTTTACCATAACCAGTTTGATCCCAAAATCAGCTGGCCAGTCGATCGCCACTGTTCGTTGACCATCACTTTACCGTACGTCGTCAAAACAGTTATAGCGGAGTTCAAAATTATGACGTAATCTTAGCTGCACATGCACAAGTAAAACTAGGGACAAGATCATTTTAGAACGTTACCTATGCCACCCGCCTGATGCCAATTTCACAGTATGCAACCAGTTTGCCTGATATTCAGTCTTCATTAGCAAGACCTCTTCTAGCAATCAAGTATCATTGGTCACAACTAAACATTGTCATGTTTCATTACATTATGCAATGTTTTCCGTTACGTTTCGTGCGTTCATTTAGGGTTGATTATCATCGAAGCCATTTCAAGCTTCTTAGCTAATGTACCTTCCACACGATTGACATCAGGTTCAAGTACGCCCTCAAGCCGTGCGATTTATTCGTGCACTGCAGTTTGGCTGGCTGTTATGTTGCCCCCATACCGCCACCCATGGCAGAAACTGGTATTATGACACAGGACGGTGCGCAGCTAGTGATTTACCGTGCTAATTCAGGTTGATATCTCTGCAGCACTATACCTTGCCATCTTTTTATGACATCATTGCCCTTATTTCTTCTCATTCTTTTGCTGTGTTTAGCTCATTTTTTGGATATTTTGACCTCAATTCTTACACAGGGCACCTTTAAAGAGGGCAACTTTTAAGTGTGCAGGGACTTTTGCTGCAAAAGTTGAAAAATAACAACCTCAACAATAAATTATTTCTGCTGCTGAGTTTGACACTAATCTAAATCACAAAAAGATGACCTTAATTTCAAGAATGACCCATGTCTCAAAAAATTGTGAAAAACTAAAGGACGTTAAAAGTTGGGAAATTTTGCCCCAAAATGCAATTTTTCTGAAATTGGCATTTGCCATCCTAAGCTAGAATAATAGTAGTTAGAAACACATGCACTAGTTATTTGATGGAGCTTATTTGAAAATTTGCCCTTCCAGGCTCATATTTCAGAGAATGGCCCACAACCTTTCACCACACCGTTACTCTATATGGAATAACAGTTATTCTTTAATAACAGATCCATATTCTTTATGGAATGGTTTAACCATGATATTATTTAGGTAAGACAACTATTCAATAGCAGAGGTGTTTTATTTTCTTATCAGGAATTTCTTCAACACTATCAGATACCTGTGACTCCTAAACAGTTTGCTGTAGTCTTCGATGCTGTTCCATCTGGTGTATCCATGCTATTTAAGGGTTGTATATCTGCTTATGTGCTTGATGCTCCTTTTACTGATGTTACTGAGTCACCAGTTGGTAAAGTATGCTTCAACCCATCAGGCTGTAAGAGCAACCGCAGGATCCGTGCTCTTTTCCAACGTAATATTTTTTCTACTTCACCTGGAACATCTTACTGGAACTGTCGTGTAAATAACTTGTGTTGGGAAAAAAATTTGGACTCTGCCTCAAAAATTCTTTATAGTAAATAAGGTGAAGGAAGTCTCATTCAAAATTATTCATCGATGTTACCCTGTCAGATGTTTCTTTGTTAAATTTAATTATGATCTAGATTTGAACTGTGCTTTCTGTGACTCCCATACTGAGACTGTTATTCATCTGTTCTGGAAATGTACACATACCCGTAAACTGTGGCAAGATATCTGCAGATTTATCTTGGATAATATGTTCTGTAACTTTGAGCTTACTTTGCAAAATGTACTTTTTGGCTTTGTAAAGTTTGACACTTCATTTGAAAAATAATACTATCTAATTAATCTCATTATATTTCTTGCAAAGTTTTATATTCACAAATGCAAATTTGCTAAAGTAAAACCTCTTTTTTGTGTCTTTATGAAAGAACTGGAACTTTATTTTAAGTCAATATCTGCTGCTAAAAACAAGAAAGCTGTCAAAACCATGAAACTGTGCTCCCATTTCATTCATCCTCATTTGGAGCCTATCCCAGTGTCGCCAATCCAACACACCATTCACACACCATTCACTCTTTTATACCTATGGGCAATTTAGTGTCTCCAATTAACCTAACATGCATGTTTTGGACTGTGGGGAAACCGGAGTACCCGGTTTGCAAACTCCACACAGAAAGGCCCCAGGCCTACCTTCTTTTACCACTATTTGTCCCATTTCAGTGTCTTTAATTTAAATTTTACTTGTGACCCCTGGCATATTTTTATTTTGTTTCTATTTATTTGTCCTTTTAATTTGATATTTATGTAATGCTTATCCCTTTTGTTGTATGTATATTGCACTATTCTCTTATGTTTGACATTCACTGTTAAATAAAGATTGTTTAAAAAAAAAAAAAGACAGGGTCACAGACCATTTTCTTGAGAAGGAACGGAGGGCAGAATTTACATATAAATGACTGAACATCTTATGATGTAAGCTGGAAATGAGCTTCCCTCTATGAAAAACGAGCAGCCGCCACTGCAGTACAGTAATATAATATGCAACCCTATACATTACTGGGTATTATTGTAGTAATTAGTGAAATACAGATAGGTGTGCTTGGAAAAGCTAGGCTTTTTTACTTCCTTGTTCGTAGCTAGACTTGAAGACAAGTTATGGTTGGCTTGGAATTGTCTGACCAAACTGAAGCTTGAATTTGGAGCAGTGCAGCGCGCAACATTTGGACAGGCTCTGCGCTACAGTTCTATAGGTCTCCTCGCGCGTTCATTTGGACCGGACCTGCGCGAAACAACTGAACAGGTGCTGCGCGTGCTCACTGAACTAGCTCCGCGCAAGGCTTGAAATTCGTTTGGCAGAAGCGCAAGCATTTTGACTGGTTCTGCGCGACCATTGAACCAGCGCTGCGCGAGGTTTGTGTTCTCATTTTACCCTGCGCGCGCTTTATGATCGGCTCCGCGCGACCACTGGACCAGCGCTGCGCGCGGTTTGCACTTTTATTCGAATCTGCGCGAGGTTTTCATCCGACTCTGCGCGAACATTTTAATTCCCTCTTGCGCGAGGTTCCGAATCCCATTTGTCCAGTTCGGCGCCTCATCATACCTGCCGAGATTGAGCTCGATAGGGGAGGAGTTCCAAGTTCTGCAGAAACGACGAAATGCGGACGTTTAACATCCGGATTGTAATCAGATCAGAAATAACTAAGCCTTGAAAAGTCTATCTGCGACTTGCCAGCCTGGTAGTTCATATTGTAGCAAGCCATTTCTTGGGTTTGGTGGGTTGTAAATGTATATAATCCATGACTTCAGCAACTCTATGGTGAAATCAAAAGATGTACACCGTTTTAGGCAAGGTTAGATGCACTGCGATATCCATATGATCCAGTGCTTCCCAAATTTCTCTTGAACTACAGCTTAATGTTTCAAGGCTCTCCATGCTCTAGCACAGGTGATTTAAATCTAATCATTATCAAGCAGCTTCAGCGGTTGATAACGACCTTTTAATTTGAATTGCCAGTGCTGGTGCAGGGTAAGACCTAAGACATGCTGGGCAAGAATTACTCCAGAAGAGGTTTAGGAAACAACACGCTATACGAAATTACGCCCGAAACAACGTTTGATAATAACTGAGCATGCATAGCTAGGCAACGGGAGCACGAACACGCTCACTATTTGGCGTCCACAGAGGGTGATCTTACGATCCAACTGAATAAATAGGCTACCATAACCATGTAATTTACAAGACAGAAATCAGACAGACTACGATTATTCGCAACACAGCATGTTTCAAGCTATCCATTTGCAACATATCAATAACTTTCAAGACTCACCTGTTGTCGTCAGGTAACAAGATGGGTAACGCCCTTCCAAATGACATTCATAAAGTAATGACATGTTGTGTTGAAAGCATCGGAAAATTACTGTTGACTTCCATTATTGTTACTGGAATAATGGCAAAGGAGTTGGCGCGATTTAAACCCGAAGTTTCTCCACTGTCTTGATGCCCGTATATTTAAAACCCCTTAATCCCGTTTCGCTGAAATTTCTCCTTGAAGGAGCTGCAACACGATTACTGCGCATGCTCGAGTCTGATAGATGCAAACAAGTGAACAAGGCCATGAGCGCCCTTATTGCCCGAAGTGCGGGAAGGGTTATGTGTTTGTCTCCGTTTATTCACCCCGCCCGCAACGAAAGTTGCGGAAGGGTGTATGTGGTTGTCGCATCTATCTATCTATCTATCTATCTATCTATCTATCTATCTGTGTGTGTGTGTGTGTGTGTGTGTGTGTGTGTCTGTTTGCACTCTACAGGCCACAATTCTGCACGGATTGTCTTAAAATTTGGTAGGGACAATCCTTAGGCGGAGGGGAAGAAATGACTCGTTTTAGGCGAAGATCCGGATCAAATCCTGGATTCTGGATCAGTTTGAAGATTTTTTTTCACACTGGGAGATAGGGCAGACTTTCCACTGCTTATAACTTGAAATTGGTTGGAGATAGGCATGTAGTTACTATTAATCACTAATAGGAAGTTGGGTATGGAGATTCTTTTACCGCCAAATGTTATGACCTTCAGCAACCTTGAAAGGTCAAACTCAGCACCACCACTTTTCCGAGTACTCTAGCAGCCAAACAGTGCAAGATAGACCCATAGTTACTATTGAATGCTAATAGGAAGTCATATATATGGGGAATCTAATGCCACTGTGACCTTGACCTTCAAGTGACCTTGAAAGGTCAAAATGGCCGACCTTCATATTTTCAGCCTCTGTAACTGAGAAACCACCAGAGATAGGCCCTATGTTATGCTCAGTCACAAATAGGACAGCATATATGGGGACACCAATTCCACCATGACATTGACCTTCACGAGGCGTTGAAGGCATGGGCAGGGTGATGTGGCCTTCTGGACACACCCTCTAGTTTATTTATTTATCTGTGTGTGTGTTTTTCTATGGGCAGCCTACAGGCCACAGTTTTGGTCGGATCGTTTTCACATTTCACAGAGGGGTTGGTAATGGTCTAAGTGAGAAGTGATTAGTTTTTGGTGCAGATCCGGATCAAACTGTGGATTCTGGATCACTTCGAAAATTTCATTAACCTTGGGAGATAGGGCAAATTTCGACATTTTCTTTAATAACTCCATCAAAAACATTATGAATCGCTTGAACATCAACACACTATAGCCCTCCAGGGAGGGCAACAACCATGAGTAGTTTGATCCGGATCTGACAGATAAAAAACCTCTAAAATATCGGCCATATTTGAAGGTCGTGGGCGTGGGTGGGGTATGTGGCCTCCAGACACACCCTCTAGTTAACCCTCCTTTTACGTCTTTATAGACCATTTTTGGTTAATCATAGTTTTACAAGACCAAGGCACCTCTTTAGTAGTAAGTGTCTGTGGTTGGTTTTGGCCACAGTGTTTTTACCACCTTTGTAAGTAAAATTTCAACCACATTTTGACTCAAGATGCCTAAGCTATATCTTCGGGCAACATGAAGATTATTAGCTTTGCACAGGATAATGCCCCAAACTCTTACAAGTGCACTAGCACTTGTTCTACAAAAGCCAGAAGAAAATGAGCAGGATGCCCGTGCAAAACAGCCAGTCATTTGTTTGGAGAGGCTTGTTCGGCTAAAGTGCTAAAATAGCACTTTGAATCCTCGAATTTTCTCAGAAGACTCCTCCATATAACAGGCATTGTGCCTGAGTAACTAAAATATGTAAATACAATGCAAAATAAAGACGAATTAGCATCGATGGAATCAGATTTTGACTTGCAGTTGAGCAGATTCACTTTGTTTGATGTCTTGTTAGGCTGAACAGTTTTCGAAGTTCTGAGCATGCACAGAAATCATGACACAGTGGGTTAGGTTCAAAGCCAGAAAAAGCATTTTTTTAACTTATTGCAGGATGATGTCATATAGGCAACATATGAATTTCTGCACCTGATGGTTGCAGGGCTTCACTGAAGCTACATCATTCTATTGAGTTAAATATTAAAATAGGACGCCATGTTTTAAGGCTGGATCATTACATCCAATAAAAAATATTTTGATCTTGTGCTTCATTTCATAAACATTTCCCTAAAGTTCAGACGGTTGTATGTCGTATCCTTGGAAACCTGGGAATCTCCATCAGAATTTATAATAGGCCTTAAGTTCCTCAGGTTTGAATAAAGGAGCTGAATTTGACGAACTCACAAATGGATCCACAGGTTTTATGGGGTTAAATTCTTGCAGTTGGCAAAGTTACATTGACATTGCATTATCAAAAGTCATGTTGAATATTGCTGCAGTGGAAGCCTGTGTGCAACTCAGAAGTCCTTGGCGAAGTAATTGGAGAACCTTATGAACTATAGATGGAAGTCAGCCTTTCTGCTTTTCAGCATCAACACAAAATCATCGTCAGGGTGCTTTAATTTATCTTACTCTGAAACTAGTATGACTGAGGAAAATGTAAGACTTGACTTTTCATGTGCCGCTACAATTCTGCTTGCCACATCAAAAACTGCATGTGAGAATACGTTGTAGATGATGCATTGGACCCAATGCGAAAACCTACAATGGAACGGTAATTCTCACAAACATTTTTTCAGGTGAGGCCCCACAAACAAGCTAGATATCTTAAATGCATTCTTTGGCCTAGTTTTTTGCAGAGTAGGTGCTCAATTGTCAAACATATTGACAAGCTCAGAATGCAGAAAGGTTTAAGTTCAGTTTCTTTTTTTTGTGAAGATCTTTCATGAGGCCAACAGAGAAGTGACAAATTATAGAAAACTGATAGTCTCAGTAAGGTGTTGGGCTGCCACAAGCTGCCAGATCAGCTTAAGATGCCTTGGCATGCAGCCTTAAAATGTTAAAATTTACTGGAGGGATGGAGTGGCTAAGTGTTCCCTCATTTGGTGTTTTGACGACAGTGACGGAGAATGCAGTCTAACGTCTTGTTTTAAAATCTCTCATAGGAGTTTGGCTGGTTTGAGATTGGGTGATTGTGACAGCGGTGGCATATGCTTAGAATCATTTTCATAT
Source organism: Gymnothorax javanicus (assembly GCA_029692085.1). Lineage (NCBI taxonomy): Eukaryota > Metazoa > Chordata > Actinopteri > Anguilliformes > Muraenidae > Gymnothorax > Gymnothorax javanicus. The sequence continues at coordinate 55,525,745 of CM056195.1, forward strand.
TCGCAAAGCCATTCAGTGGCCTGTTGTTCCTTGTGAGTCCATTGTCTTCCAGGAAGTGACCATTTCCATCATGGAGTGAATGGCGCAATCTGATATGGCCATGTAGGTATTGTTCCAGGACCAAAATACTGCTTGACTAGGAGTACCGGTATCATTATAGGCCACCAATGAATAGCTGCTCAGATATCTCTATGCTGTGCCTGCAAATGTCATGCATTTTTCTGCTGCCCTCACTACGCGTTTGCATACATAGCTATGCAGCGAGCTAAACACTCTCCCATGAAGAACCCAAAACAGGAGCTGACTTTGGGCATTTAATGGAAGCTGTGTAAAGCTGTAAAACAAGACAAAAATTATGCAAAATCACTCACATGGTGGCATAAATGCAAGCATAATCGTTCAGGGAACCAAATGAGTCCACAGATATCTCAAATATTTCACAATAATATTGCCATCTGCTCAAAAAATGCTTTCAAATACTAACAAGGGATACAAGCAAATAAACTCACAGATTATGCTTCTTGAAGAGCAAATTAAAGAGGATAGATCCCGATTGAGCAGCATCTTCTTTCCATGTGAGTGAAGTCTATCTAAATGACTGATTCAAATTCTGAAACTTTATTAGTTGCCTGAACTTTACATGAACAAGGCCAGCAGATGGCGCTTCACTATACCAACTTAATTAACTTCATTGCATAAGAGGTTATACTGTGTTCTAACAGGACACTCCCCACCTGACTTTGCTAAGATGTCAAACCAATCAAATTTGAAAATATGAAAGAAAGTAGTTTCCTGGAGGGCAGGGGCAGTAAGTGAGTCACACATGAGTGTCCTTAGATACAAGGAGGACAACCTCCGAAACAGGTTGCTCGCATAGCACCATCTCTGATGACCCATACTTCGATCTTCTTTACTTTCCCATCGGCACCAGGGAAAGTGTCAGTAACCAGCCCAATGGGCCAGCATTGCCTCTTAGCGTGGTTGTCTCGCAGCAGGACAATATCTTCTACTTGGATATTCAGCCTTGCGCACCTCCATATGCAACGTCCTTGCAGATTACTGACATATTCTCATCTCTAACGTTCCCAGAAAGTGTTTGCTAGACTCTGGACCTGTTGCTACTGGCGTCAAAAGAAATCTTTACCTTCAAACTGGCCAGGGGGTAAGGGGGGCACACCGACCTTCTGGGTGAGCAGAGTAGCTGGAGTGAGAATGAGTAGGTGCTCCGCATCTGTAGAAACTGCGGTCAAAGGCCTTGCATTGACTATTGTCGTGATCTCTGCCAGGAATGTCATGAGAACTTCATGAGTTAGTTTTGCAGTTCCATGTTTAAGGAGCATAGCATCCAGGATGCGGCGAGTGACCCCAATCATACGCTCCCAACTGCTGCCCATTTCTGAAGCGTTTTGTAGGTTGAACTGCCGTGTGCATTCCCTTTCTTGCAGGTAAGTCTCAATATGTTTTGTTGCTGCATCCTTGAGAGTTAATTTGAAGTTCTTAGCAGGCTGCAATGAAGTTTGTCCCGCAGTCTGACCTCAACTGTTTCCCGGATCCTCTGATTGCCTGAGGACAGTAATGAAACAAGAGGTATCCATGGACTCCAACACTTCTATGTGTATCGCTCATGAGCTCATGCAGGTGAAAATGACTGCCCACCATTTGATGTTTGCCTGGCCTCCTCTAGTTTTTCGCGAGGTAACAAACTGAGGGCCAAAGACATCTAGCCCTATATAGGTAAAGGGAAGGGGGGTTCTGTACTCAAGCGATCAGCAGGCAGATCAGCCATCTTCTGCTCCTCTGTCTTGCCACGTAGCTTGTGACGGGTAACACAGTTGAAGATCCTGCTGCTGATGGATCGTTTCCCCCCAACTAACCAAAACCCAACTGTTCTTATGGCACCTTCCGTGAAGTGCCGACCTTGGTGATGAACTTTCTCATGAAAGTGTCTGAATATCAATGTAGCAATATGATGCTTGCCAGGAACCAGTACTGGATGAATTTCATCAAATGTCATCCCTGATTTTGAAAGATGTCCTCCCACTCTGAGGAGGCCATGAGAATCCATGAAAGGGCAGATTTTGCTAAGAGAGCTTTGCTTAGGAACAGACTCAGAAGTCTCAATGCAGTTCAGCTCTTCATCGTAGACTTCTCTTTGCACACTGAGCAGAACTCTCAACTTAGCATGGTTAAGTTGCTCTTTGGTGAGCGAGTTGTGGCATACATGCCACCCTCGACAGGTGCCATCTTTTGATGGCTCGGTGAAAGAATGAGCAATGAGTGAGAGCCTAGCCACAGCTCTTAGAAGACATGGCCAACTGGAAAAACGCTCAAAATGTCCACTGCCAAGCTTCTTGACAGAGAGTTTATTGGCACATGCAGTGACTATGTGCCGCAACTCCACGTCTCTTCCAGGATCAATGAGATCAAAGGTTTCCACAGGTGGCTGACTCTCAGGTGAGTCAGTGAGGAAAGCTGGTCCCATTAACCTAGAAGAGAATGCTAACTGATTGGCTGGGATAGATCTTGTAGCAAGGTCAGCTGCGTTCAGGTCAATAGGAACATAATTCCACTGGCTCACCAGCATGGACTGTCTGAAGCGCCGGACGCAATTGTGCAGGTACACATAGAACATTCTCGACTCATTGGAAATGGAGCCGAGCACTACCTTGCTATCTGAGTAGAACTTAACACAATCCACTCTGGTGTCCAGCTCCTCCAATATGGCCTCTGCCATCTCAACGGCTAGTACAGCTGCACAAAGCTCAAGTCTAGGAATTATGAGATCAGGCTTTGGCGCCAGCTTTGATTTTCCAAAAAGAAAGCCCACTTTGCTCTGTCCCCCTGCACTTGTTAGTCTGAGTTATGCAACAGCGGCGATTGCCTTAGTAGAGGCATTGCAGAAGACACACATCTCTTTCTTCTGAGCCACTGAGAATGGTAGTGCTGCATATATCCTAGGAATTTTCAGCCCCTGAAGGTGTTGTAGTGAGTTCTTCACTGTAACCACTCTCCCTGTTTCTGTTTTGGGAGTGGAGCATCCCAGTCACAGGCTTCAGTGGTAAGTTCTCTAAGGATAGAATGACCCTGAATACTAACTGGTGCAGCAAATCCGAGAGGGTCGAACAAGCTGTTTACAGTTGACAGTACACCACGTCATGTGAAATGCTTGTCACTGGCTTCTACATGAAAGGTAAGAGTGTCGGTATACAGGTCCCAACCGAGACCCAAGCTCCGTTACAGAGGAGGGGAATCTTGACCGATGTCAACGTCTTGTAGGCCTTTAGCAAGATCTTCCCCTGGGAAGGCTCTTATAATCTCAGGGCTGTTAGATGTGATTTTTTGGAGTCTGAGGTTGGACTGGGCCAACATGTCCAGTGCACTCTTCAGCACGTCAATCGACCTCGATCAAACCAGGGAATGATTTTAATCCATTGTCCATGTAGAAATGATGCACCACAAAACATCTTGGTTCAGCACCAAACTCCTCTTCTCCCTCCAAGGCAGTCCTCTTCAGCCCATAGACTGCCACTGCAGGTGAAGGGCAGTTACCAAACACATGGACTTTCAGGCAATATTCCACCACTTCATCATCAAGCTTATGGTCACGAAACCACAAGAATCTAAGGTAGTCCCGGTGATCCTCACTGACTAAGAAGCTGTGGAACATTTGCTGAATGTCGGACATGACTGCAACTGGTTCACTTCTGCACCGAACAAGCACCCCGACCAAACTATTGTTGAGATCTGTACCCCGTAGCAACACATCGTTGAGCGACACGTCGTAGTACTTTGCACTCAAGTCGAACACAACCCTGATTTCACTGGGCTTTTGGGGATGATAGATTCCAAAGCTCGGTAAGTACCAGCACTCTTGTTCATCCTTCAATTGAGGTGCAAGCTCGGCATGTTCATTGCTGAAGATTTTCTTCATGTAGTCTACAAAGTGGTCTTTCATCTCTGGTTTCTTTAGGAGAGTTTGGCGAAGAGACATGAGGTGATTTAGGGCTTGCTGCCTATTGTTGGGCAGACGCTGCCTGGGGCTACAGAATGGCAAGGGGGCCATCCACCTATTGGAGGAGTCCTTGGAGAACTCTTTGTTCATAATGTGGAGGAAAGTTTCATCTTCAACTGAGAGTGCCAGTTTGTAATCATCGCTCGAATGGCTGTAGATACATTTACCTAGAGTCTCGGGAAGAGCTTTACACTGTTCACTTATAAACTTCTGCTTCACATACATGCTATTTCCACACGGTTGGAAATAGCTAGGCCGGCCATTTTCCAAGATGTTAGTCTTGAAAGTATTTACAGTTTGCTTGTGTGCCCCCTTGAGACAGACATTGCCTATAATAAGCCATCCCAAGTCAAGCCATTGGGCGTAGGGTGCATTTGGGGGCCCATTGCGCCGACTGTGCACCTTGTGTGCATGAGTTAAGTCTCTCCCGAGCAACAAGAGAATTTCAGCCGAGGGGTCAAGCAGTGGGATTTTGGAAGCTATTGGTTTTAGTTGTTCATGGTAGCTTACGGCTTCAGGTGTAGGAATTTCCTCCCTGTTGTCGGAAATGAGGTTACACTCAATAAGGGTTAGCAGTAACAGGTGTACCTTACCATCAGTAGACTCCACCATGAAACCGCTAGCCCTTCTTCCAGTTGTGTGTGTTGTGCCAGAACATGTCTTGAGGGGAAAGCATCCCCTTGGAGGCCGAACATGTTAAAGAAGGCAGACTTTGCTAGTGATAGATTACTCTGGTTGTCTAACATCACATACATTTTCTTTTTCTTGTCTGGGTACCCCTGGGGGTACATTAACCAGAATTATCTTAGAAGAAGATTTACCTGTAAGTTTCTCCCCACAGACCTCTGTGCAACTTAAAGTGGCCACAACATTATCCTGTTTCACCTGCTCCCCGCCATGCTCTAACATAGATGAAATGGGGCCTTTGCTGCCAGGTCAGGTGGTCCATCATGAAGAGCGGCAACATGATGATTACTGTTGCATTCCGAACAGCGAATGTCAGCCTTGCAGTCTTTAGCTTGGTAGGCTGTTGAGGCGCAGCATTTTAAAGCAGATGGAGTGCTCTTTCAAAACCCTTTTCCTTTCCTCAAGTGTCTTTTCCCTAAAACCTCTGCACTTCTTCTTGAGGGAGTGTGGCTTATGGTGAATGGGACACTGCTTGCCTGGGTCCTCTCTAAGTTTGTTTTCAGAGTCTGAACAGGTGGCTTTAACTACTACTTTGTTAACTGAGATAAGGGTTTTTGTTTTCCATGGTTTTGCTAGAGGCCTCTCAATCCTTTGCTGTGCACTGCTGGAGGCCTGGAAGACAAAGCTCGGGTCCATTCTCATATCTTATGATTTTGCACAAACTGCACAAAAAATTAAAAATGTGGGTTTGGAACCAGATACTCCCTTTTGAACTTTGACCCCTGGGCTATCCATTGCTCTTGTAGGCTGTATGGGAGTTTTTCTACAATAGGGTTTACTCCTCTAGCTGTGTCAAGGACACTGAGGCCAGTAAGTAGCCCTCATTCTTAGCTGCATCAATTTCAAGAAGTAAGTCTGCCAATTCTTGTAGCCGCTGATAGTCTTTGCTCTGGATTCTTTGGAAGTTTTCCAGTCTTTTGAATGGTGAGGCTTCAATGGCCTCAGGAGAGCCAAAACTTCTAACCAGCTGCTGCCACACCATCTTCAGGCCAGTTGCGGGGTAGTTAAAATGGACTGCTCTCATTCTTTTTGCGTGCTGCAGTGGCTCTCCAATAAGCCACTTTGTGAGTATGTCTACCTTCTCACTGAGTTTGAGGTTCAACCCTCCTATGGCATCACAAAAGCCGGCTTTCCAGGACAAATAATTTTCCGGTTTATTGTCCAACACTTTCAGCCCTTATAAGATGGGGTCTTGACAAGCAAAGTAGGCTGCAAGATCAGATATGTCAGAGGATCTGGTTGTGGGCACCTGTGGAGGATTGCCTTTATTGCTGGGGTATGATACAGAGAAAGTTGATGTTTTCATGTCAGGATGAGGGGGACCTACAGTCTGGAGCCCTCTGTGGTGTGAAGCTGTAGGGGCAAGTAAGGTGGCATGTTGACCAGCATGAATCTGACCAGTAATGGAGGAGGCCTGGAGAGAATATGTGGGCTGCGGAACAATACTCTATGACTGTGAGAACTGTGTTGCTTGAGCAGTCTGCTCTACATGTTTCATAACATGTTGATCAATAGTGTTCCCTTGTTGTTTATTGAAATGTGCTGTAACATAGTCGCTGGTGTGCTGTAATGCCTCCTGTTCTGATAAGCAATTAGACTCCTTTTCACACTCGTTATCTAAAACTGCAGCTGCTAACGCAGCTTCAGCCTCACCTTCTTCTTTCAAAGCATTCAATGTGGCATCCATGCGAGCTTTCTCCACTTCAATCTCTATTTGACATTTTGCATATTGAGCCTTTACACGTGCAGCTTAAGCCTGTGCTCGGGCATCTACAGCAGCAATGCTGACACTTGATGTCCTAGAGTGCGCACTGGCACTAGAATTTCTGGAGCGTCTAGATACTGATAATGGTGCACTGCATTCTGACTTGACCTCCACGTCACCATTTTCACTGGGCATTGGCGTGACCTACATGTTGCTCCATGCAGATATGTGGGTTTCCAGTCAGCAGAGATGCTGTTGAGGTGAAGGAATTCTTTTTACTCTGCTGCCCTCAAAACTTGTTTTTGTACATAGCTATGCAGCGAGCTAAACACTCTCCATGAAGAACCCAAACCAGGAGCTGGCTTTAGGCATTTAATGGAAGCCGAGTAAAAATTTAAAACAATACAAAAGATATGCAAAATGACTCTTTTGACAATTTAAGTACAGAGTGAAGTTGCAAGTAAAGGCTAACATGGTGGCATAAATGCAAGCACAATTGTTCTGGTAACCAAATGAGTCTACAGACATCTCAAATATTTCACAATAATATTGCCATCTGCTCAAAAAATACTTTCAAATACTAACAAGTGATACAAGCAAATAAACTCACAGATTATGCTTCTTGAAGAGCAAATTAAATAGGATAGATCCTGATTGAGCAGCACCTTCCTTCTATGTGAGTGAAGTCTATCTAAATGACTGATTCAAAGTCTGAAACTTCATTAAGTGCCTGAACTTTACATGAACAAGGCCAGCAGATGGCGCTTCACTATACCAATTTAATTAACTTCATTGCACAAGAGGTTATACTGTGTTCTAAGTGAAGGTGAGGTATAACAATTTTTGGTGAGTTCACAAGCTAATGTTAGCAAGTTTCTCATGCATATGAGCAAAGACTTGCTGTGATGCATGTTATCAAGTAAGCTAAAGAGTCTTTCCTTTGTGAAGTTTATGTAATTTTTACATCACATTAACTCTTGCTCACTTTTGGAGATTTTGCTGTCTGATAATTGAAGGTCTTTGCTAGCTGCATGCAATGCATGGTTGTAAAGCCCTAGTGGTTTCATGACGTCATCATTGAGCTATTAAACAGTGGTGGACTATAATTTTACCCCAAGACAAGAATTATTTTGTGGATTCCTGAGCAACACTTGCGCAGTGATATCTGATTGTCCGTAAGATTGCCTCAGAATAGGATATAAAGGTGATAACACAGAATAACTCTGCCTTGATTAACTGTGACTCTTCCACCTTCAAGGGGACGAGTGGATCAAAACTATGCCAGGAAAATGAAAAGAAGCATCTGCATTCATGTTTGTCCATACACTTATGAAGGTTTCTTTTCCCTTTGTGAGCTGTCTATATTTTACAATACAACCTGCCATGACAATTTTTTTTTAACAAAAACTGTAGTGTGGAAAGAAAAGCTCTTGTTTGCACCAACTTAAGACACGTCAATGGAGGTAAATTGGCAGTAAATGAAATCAAATTACCAAAAGAAGCAGTCATTGATTTTAAGCTAAGAATGTTGGTTAACTTTTCAGGGGATTGTTTGTTCCTCCATTTCATGTACAGTCCACTGCGGACAGTTCCAGGTGCCCTGTTTTTCAATTTTGAATTTTATTAGATATACTTTTATAACTAACAGTTTATTTGGCAAGTGAATGGTAGTCAAATCTGTCTGTGCGTTAGTAAGGTCAAGCAAATTATCCTGTAAATACCTGTGTTCAGCCACTTAATCTGGAGATTACTGATTTTCTCAGTGTTTCATATTACTAAAGATGCTTTGCAAATGTATGCACAATACTGAATTTTCCCAAATATACTTATAAAATAGAAGTGTAATGGCCGGTAGAATTAGGAGGCCAAGCGCAACGACCAGAGAGAAAGTGAGCAACACGGACACAGTACAAACACAGAGAATAATACAGACTAAACGAAAGTACTCGCGCTTCCAAAGGACGTATAATAGTCCGAAACACGGAAGCAAAGCGAGATAGAAAAAAGGGAGAAGAACTCCAATAATCAGAAGATAGAAAGTCATACAAAACCTGACTACAGGTATCTTCGGCTATAGTGCGAAGCTAAAAACAGACACTCTAGCGGAGGGGGCATGCCGGACGTCGTGCTTATATAGAGTCCGGGAAGGCGCCGCCCCAGCCCAATCAGCCAGCTGGGCAAAGAATCCGATAGCCAAGGAATTCGATATCGTCCCGGGACGAGAGCCGCAAAGAAAAGCCCAAACCACACGCACACCTCGCAAACCAAGACAGGAAGCAATGTTAGAAAATGCAAACTGCTGGCTTGCTAAGGAATTTCTGCAACCCCAATTCCAAAATAGTTGGGCCGAAGTGTAAATTCTGAATAAAATCAAAATGCAATGACTTTCAGATCACATGATCACATGAGATCCATAGAATGAGCTTATTTCAAATTTTCTGTCTGCAACAGGTCTCAAAAAAGTTGGGACACAGGCAAAAAAGGGCTGAAAAACCAATTAATATATAAGAGAATCAGCTGAAAGCACATTCAGCAATTACTTTAGGTAAATGGCATCAGGGGTGAAACATGATTGGCTATAAAAGGGATGTCTTAGAGAGGCTGAGTCTCTCAGAAGTAAAGATGGCCAGAGGCTCTCCAACCTGTGAAGGCTTGAGTAAAAAATTGTGGAATACTTTAAAAACAATGTTCCACAACGTCAAATTGCAAAGGCTATGAAAGTCTCATCATCGACAGTGCATAACATCATCAAAAGATTCAGAGAAAGGCCGAGGACCTTACTGGATGCCCGTGATCTTCGGGCCCTCAGACGCCACTGCATCACTCACTGGCATGATTCTGTCCTTGACACTACTAAGTGGGCCCAGGAATACTTCAAGAAACCACTGTCTGTAAACACAGTCCACCGTGCCATCCACAGATGCCACCTGAAACTCTATCATGCAAAAAGGAAGCCATTGTTGAGCATGTTCCAGAAGCACTGCCATGTTGTGTGGGCCAAGGCTCATTTAAAATGGACTGTAGCAAAGTGGCAAAGTGTCCTGTGGTCAGACGAGTCCAATTTGACATTCTTGTTGGAAATCATGGGCGTCGTGTCCTCCGGGCTAAAGAGTAGAAAGACCACGCCTCCTTTTATCAGTGTTCAGTTCAAAAGCCAGCATCTCTGATGGTATGGGGATGCATTAGTGCATATGGTGTGGGACACTTGCATGTTTTAAAAAGCACCATGAATGCTGAAAGGTATATAAACGTTTTAGAGCAACATAAGCTCCCCTCCAGACGACATCTATTCCAGGGAAGGCCTTGTGTGTTTCAGCAGGACAATGCAAAACCACATACTGCAGCTATTACAACAGCATGGCTTCGTAGTAGAAGAGTCCGTGTGCTGAACTGGCCTGCCTGCAGTCCTGATCTTTCACCAATTGAGAACATTTGGCGCATAATTAAAGTCCGTCAAAGGAGACCCAAAACTCTCCAGCAGCTGAAAGCCAGTATGAAACAAGAGTGGGTTCAAATTCCAATGGCTAAACTCAAGATTCTTGTCTCCTCAATGCCCAAACGCCTCCACTCTGTGTTAAAAAGAAGAGGGGATGCTACACCTTGGTAAACAGGCCCCTGTCCCAACTTTTGAGACCTGTAGCAGCCATCAAATTTGAAATGAGCTCATTTTGTGGATAAAATTGTAAAATTTCTCAGTTTCAACATTTGCTATGTTATCTCTGTTCTATTGTGAATAAAATACTCGCTGGTGTGATTTGAAAGTTATTGCGTTTTGATTTTATTCACAATTTCCACTTTGTCCCAACTATTTCGGAATTGGGTTTGTATATGAACTTCCAGACAGCAAAAACATTAAATGAGGCAATTTGTCAGCATCCTTTTCTTTTGTCCTACCTGTAAGGGAAGAAAATTACCAACAATCACTGATCCCAAACGTCACTTTAAAACATTTTATTCCATTAAAGTGAGTTTCCCTGGTTGATCAATAACTGTGAAAAAAATTATGGTCTGATGACTTTTAGACTCACATTGAGATGGCAGGGGTGGATCCAGGTTTTGAAGTGAGTAGTTTCCATGAGTAGTTTCCAGTCTGACAGACTGAACCGCTGAGAGTCATATTCGTAACGTCAATGAATGAAATTCCTTCGTTAACCCTCAAGCAAGTTCACGAACTCTGGTGAGAGCAACGAAAGAGGTCCACTGGGGGAGGAACTGCCCCTTTTATAATTTTGTGGTGGTTTCCATGGTAGTTTGCAACTAATAGCCAATCAGAATGAGGTTTGAGTGAGTTCCAGATAGTTACTGTAACGACTCACAACCACCCACTGCATACAAATTTGCACCGCAAAACTTTTCTAACTGTAATAACTGCAATACAAGAACACGAGTGATTTCTACTTGATGATGAATGAGTTTCTATTACAAAATAACGACCAAATGGGGGTCGGGGGCATTTAAACCTGTTGCAGGTACCCTTTTTAATTTTTTTTTTTTTTTTGCCCCTGCCCCTTTGACAGCCTGTGCACACTATTGGGGAAAATTTTTGTCTGTATCCGAATTCTCTAAAGAGCAAGCAACCTTCTTCACAAATGGACATGAACCAGAAATAGTTTCGCTGTTAGCCATGACTGGGAGTGTATGAATTGTTTATTTCACAAAGGAAAAGCGGCAACTAGCTCCTTATTTGCTTCCTTCTAGCAAGGAAACACAAGACCTAACTTGGAAAAAAGGAAAGACTGAATATGAACCACAATCCTTTACTGCTGTAGCGATTGGAAACGTCATTCGGTCCTGAAGTTTTCCAATGGAATGCGACTTATCCTTGCTGTCGAGCTCATGACGCATTGAAGGAAAAGACATCCTTTTTTTTTCCAAACATGTCCCAAGGTACCTTTTAAGTCTCCCCGCACCTTTCCACGCACCATTGTGACATTTTCTAGGGAGGTTGAGAAAAAGTGGAGAGGAAAGGAAAAAGGCTACAGTTCTAAGAGAACTGGGATGCAGCCACAGTGTTATTTCAAGACAACAACCCCAAAATATAGATTCAAACTCGGCAGGGACTTTCTGAAAAGGAAACGGCGAAATATGGAGTGGCCAACTCAATCACTGGGTTAAAACCCGGTACAGCTCGTGGGATTGCCTGGATCAGAGAGTTTTTGAGTTCTTCCCATCTTCAAAGACACTGCCTTGGGAAATATTGCAGTCAGCACGGACCCTTAGTAAAATCTCGAATGCCTGCATTTTGCAATACAGTTGTTAAAATCTCATGGGATACTTCAAAGAAAAATAGCTATCTAATATAGCAGTGTTATTTCTCCATTAAATGTTTTGCCCCCAAACAAAACAGTCTTATATGTTAGTGTTTGTTTCATATTATTTATTATTATACACGCACTTTTGTTCAAATGACCAGAACTACATAAATGATGTAATTCTAAACTATTCAGCCTTTTTGTTCACTTCACAGCCGATGATTGGATATTACACAGTCATTTCCGCAAAATTAGTTCTTCTTCATGCATAGGTATGTATTTTAACATCAGCATTAATATGTATAATTAAAATGATTAAAGTTGTACCCTTAACCTGATACCTTGAATTCGAACAGCTCACAATATTATGAATGACTTGCGCACGATATTTACTGGACGGTTTTCTCGGCACTTGGCACTGATTGAGGAGCACTGTGCCATGTGGCTTTGTTCCTTTTTGCTTTCTTGGAAAACCCAGTACTTAGAGGAAAAACATGGCTCTCATGTGAGTAGGAATACCAAAGCTGTTGCTGTAATGGGAGAATGCAGAGTCATCTTTCCTCGATCGCACAATCACACATGCCTCTGAGGTTCCCGACAGGGCTTAAGCACTTATCAATCAATGGCTAATTGATAGGAATCCATGTCAGCTGGACCAAAAGACTCAGTCGGCTAGACTTCTGGCTTTATTGTTTTCATTTCAATTATCATTATTTATTTATTTATTTATTTATTATTTTATTTATTTATTTGGAGTCGGGGGGTTAGCGGGTAAATTATGGTGCATTAGGCGAGTTGTTCACTGCCTCGGGCATCTGGCCACCTGAAGTTCATGCAATGATCACATGCGCCTCTGAACTCCCTCAAGATAAAGTTAGTGGCAGCATGGCTGACCATGTGGACTTGCGGTCATTTGTTAGGCGCACAACCCTGAACTCATTAGAAAAATATATTTCCAGTCTATCAAAGATTTTCAATGTGTACGCTTCAGTCACTTCCATTGTTCTTGGAAACCGGATTTCTTGTCCATGTGTGTCATGTCATGACCGCTTAAGCCGCATGGAATCTCAAAATTATCCATCTTGACAGCGGGTCGTTGGACTCCTCCTTACATATGCACGTCAAGTCTCGTACAGACGTCTGTAGAGCCAGTGGTTGCCATGAATGCGCCATTTTTAAATGTTATTCGAAAATTGAGGTGGGGAACTTTGTCCAGAATGGGCCAGTGTGGATGTAGGCTTTCGTTTCACCCTTTCAGTGACATCTGATTTTTCTAATCAAGGCCCTAAGTAAACCATTTAGACATGGCCCTCCACCATCTTTTTAGCTGCATACAGCTGTCACCATAAACACTCACTGTTTCGGCAAAACATGACGGGCAGTGAAGAGGTGTTCACTGGAACAGGCAGGGTTCTCGTCAATGTACACGGTCACTCCGTGCAGTAATCAACCCTTTGCAAGGCGAATTTAAAGCTTTCTAGGAACCAGCAGTATTCTCAAAAAAAAATAAACAGCTCGTTCCATTTGATTGAAACCAGAATCTGGGGTTTTGTCATCTGTTAAGTATGTATTATTTTTATTTCTCCAGTAGTAGACTGCCTGTTCTTAATCATTTGGATTTTTCCCCTGTCTATTCATTTCCTCTTGTTTTCCAGCTGCTGGTGTTTTCATAGCAGCAGTTTTAATTATGTGAAAGACGTGACCAGTATTTGGCAAGGCGCAAGTAACAAGTAAAGATGGCGGCCATATTTTCTCTCCTTGAAAGGCAGTTAAATGGTGGATCAGTCTCAACTCACGTGTCACCAGTCCGTTCGCCTGATTTTTTGCAGAAGTTGGAGTGAAATGAAACATACATGGTGTCACGCCAATCTCCCGAGCCAAGCGAAGTAAGATCTGCGCTGCTAAATTGAGTCTTTTCACTTCATGTGGATACCTGCATTTACACTTCAATAACAAAATCTTACCAAGCACTTCAATCTTGTATTTAGACTTAAACACTTATTTCTGTTGTCTTTCCTTCTTCAAGCAAAAAAAAAAAAAAAAATCTGACCCTAATTTGAAGTAATTTTGGCTCATTTCTTGACTTGTCCATGGGGTAAGACAATTTCACTTACCCCATGGATCAATGTAGACACAAGTCAAAATTACTTCAGTGTCAGATTTTTTTTCTAGAAAAATAGATAATAGAAATAAGTGCTTAAGTCTAAATAATAGATTATTATGCTTGGTATGATTTTGTTTTTGCAGTGCCATTAAATGATAACCCATAATTGAGCCCCTAAGAGCCATACTGGGCCAACCCATGTTGTGGAACTTTTGAGAAAATGGGACTCAAAGTTGCCAGCCTCCTGTGTCATCTAGAGTATCTGGGAACTAGAAACACTGCTTATGTTAAAAACTCAAGATATGTACAATTACGTGATGCACTTCTTATGCAGGTTTTGGATGCCCTACTGTTTCATTTTAAGTGAAACCTACCTCCTTCTGAAGAGGAACCATCATCTTCTGATTCATTTGGGACAAACTCTAGGTCTCCATTATCTTCCACTTCACCATCATCATCAATCATAGCAAGCAGTTCCTCATCAGTGAGATACCGAGCCGCCATGTTTACATTGAATTATGGAAAAGTTGTGGGGTGGTCCACTATGGCTAAGGCAGTGCAGTGCATATGTACAGGGGCAGAGAGGACGTTTGCTTGTATGAACAATCCGTGTGGGCAGATTGTGTCGGCTCATTTAGGAAATATAGATCTCAGTTTTCTGCACATGCTGACTACCTCAACTCAATTTCGCCAAAAGTGCGGGATGGCCCGGTATGGTTCTTAGGGGCTCAATTCTCTTCAGAGGAGTAGTTTGTCTGTTCATTATTGCCCTGCATTTGATTTTGCAAACAGTATTTTCCTTTGATCCAGGTGGGTTTGCGTCCTAGTTAGGATTGCTTTTCAAAAAGGAAGGACACTTCTGCTTTACTGAAAAACACTGAATTACTTCTTAAACTAACTGGGAAACATGATCTATCAATCAAATGTAATGCAATGGTCATTTACCATATAAATATATGCATAAACATACAAAAAAATAAATAAAGCTCATCAGTGACAATTTACAGGCAGAGAGGTCAATTCAGCTCTTACAGTATTATTGAGCACTTCATGCACTGGAAATGTATTCAAGCTGAAAAGAGTCACACAAATGTAATGACAAAAAATGTGCTTTATATCACTCTTACACTTTCTGAATACTTTTTTTTTTTTAGGAATATCTGGGGCCTCCCTTCATGCTCAGAAGAGTCTAAACTTTTCATGGTCTGGATTCCTGTCGACATTGGATACATTCTTTGGAGATTCCGGTCCACGTTGAGACGACAACATTATCATTTCTGCAGATTTATCAGCTGCAAATCCATGTTGCAGATCTCCTGATCTTCCACATTGGATTGAGACGTGGTGAGTGGGAAGCCATTGAAGTGCACTGAACTCACTGTAATGTTCATTAAAAAAAAGGTTTGAAATGAGTTTTGCTTTATGACGTAATGCACTATCATGCTGGCAGTAACCATTGGAAGTTTGTGGCCAGAAAGCCACATGGTCAACAGCAATACTCAGATAGGCTTAGCATTCAGGTGATGACTGATTGGTATTAAGAAGCCTAAAATGCGCCAAGAGAACATTTTTCAAACCATCACACTCTCAACACCAGCCTGAACTTGACAAAAGAGATTGACTCCATGGATTCATGTCATCAATGCCAAATTCCTATTCCGCCATCTGCATGTTGCAGCAAATATAGTGCGTCACCAGTTTTGGTGAGACCAGGCCCTCTGCAGCCTCATTTTTCTGTATTTGGCTGATGGGAGTCAAACCGAACATGTATTGTGCTATTTTTGCTCATCTGTTTCAGGTGTGATGCAGTGTGCATTCTCAGGTGCTTTTCTGCTTATCAGAGCTATAAACAATGGTTCTTAGTTATCGTAGCATTGCTGGCGACTCAACCTAGTCTGGTTCTCCTTGGACCTCTCTCAGCAAAGCACTTTATTTTATTTATTTTAGTACTTTATTTAAGATTTTTTTAACCAGGGGGTCTGACTGAGACAAAAAGTCTCCTTTTCAGCAAGGCCCTGCATTACAAACAATTGAAATACAGCATGTCAAAATGAAATAAAAATGGTGGTACAATAAATAGAGTTGTCATCATACAGTTAAAATAAAAATTACTTAAAAATAAAGGTCAGTTCTCTCAATAAAATGATTTGATCAATGAGTTAAAATGTCCAAAAGGGACCAGTTCATTCAGCTTCTGGTTACCTTGCAGCTGATTCCAGGTGTAAGGAAAGTTATAATAAAAAGCAGCACTGTTCTAACACAAGTAACCTCAAGACATAAAGAGTCCTCTGCCCATGTCCTATGGCAACCCACTCACCATGGAAGAAGAGAGGCAAGATCTGGTGGGGTTTTACATAAAATACATTTATAAACAAAAATTAATGGTAGTCTTGCATAGATTTCAATTACTTTGGTCCACAGAACTGTTGCTCGCTGGATGTTTTTTTTCCCTGCACAATTATGTGAGCGCTGTAGAGACAGTTGCGCATGAAAATCCAAGGATATCAGAATTTTTTCAGAAATACTTAACCAGCCCTGGTGGCTCCAATAATCATGCCACGGTTAAAGCTTTTGAAATAACATTTATGCCCCAGTCTGATGTATGGGAGGATATTAATTGAGATATCTACCCTGTCTCCATGATATTATGTATTACACTGCTGCCTCATGATTGGCTGGCTGAATAATTGTATGTACGCAATTGCACAGGTGTTCCTAATAATGTGCTCAGCAATTGAACATTTTCACATATGCCAGAATGTTACTTGAGCAAATAAAAAAATGTTGGCCTAGTTGTTATTACTATTATTGTTAATAATAATAATAATAATAATAATAATGGCCATCTTGTGAACATTGTGGATGCATTTGGGTAACTTTGCTAAAATCACCAGGGAAACCATTTCATTAACCGTTCTTTGCAAAATAAACCGTTTTACATCCCCTGACCACATGGTGTCAGTACTGTCTGTAAAATGGTTCTGGTGTGCACAATGCATTTGTCACATATCAACACAGATGCTGAATGTGAGGTTCAAAAGGTCATTTGTACCCTAGAGTTTAGGAATCATTTGTCAGCACGACTAATTATACACAGACAGTTGATGCTCAGGTGTCAGAAATAATAGACTTGGGTCACTAGGAACTGTAGATGTGTGACACTTACATTTGTAGAGCATGAAGACTTCTTAGGTGATTAAACATTTGATGTTTTTTAACTACAGTTGTAGAGATAGTACAATCAAGAGCAGTGTGGATGTCTCTCTTGTTTTGCTCTCGCTCTGTTCTGCACTTAGGATTGATCAGTCTTTTTTTTTGTTTGGATGTTGTCTCCTCCAATGGCATTAAGATGATGTCTGAGTACTTGCCAATTAAACAACCCAGTACTTTGCTTGCCAGGCTGGTGATAAATGTAAAGCTCTCCCAAAGACAGGCACTGCAAAGTATAACCAAGCTTGATCTGCGGTGGCTGTAATTGGGAGGTTAAAAAAATTTACTCCTGTGCACAGAAAACATGATTTACGAGTAAGCACTGCTAAAGCAATAAAGATAACGTAAGCGATGTCAACTGATTTTTTTTTTTACTCCCACTTTCCTAGGAAAGGTATACAAAGGTATGATGTATAAATGTGCAAATCTACTGTATCTTTTTTTTTTTAAATTATTGTTGTTGCATTGAAGGTGGTCATTATTTGGGGGATTTAATCTTCATTAGCTGCCAGCTTATTTGGACCTGGGCTTTGTTGTGAAGAAAGGGGATCTGCGATGTGGAAACGCTGATGAAGTGAAATGCCAGAGCTCATGGTGGTCAGCAGCCTGCCGTCCTATACAGTATAGGCCAACCCACTCCACAAACACTGAAATCTGGTGGCAACCGGATAGGGCTGGACATTCTGGGGGCTACAGGCTGACAGAATAACTTTACCCTGTGCCTGTACATTTAACCCTATAAAACATGCAGACCCATATATAGGTCCATCAGCTGCTGTATTCAAACCTGTGGAACTTCAGGCCCATTCCAAATCCTAGTGGAGATCCCAAGGTTTCCAACAATCCCAAATATGTCCTGCTGAATTACAGGGTAATGTGTATAAAATGATGTACAAGATCTAGATATTTTCCATTTGATGTAATGCTGTGGCCATGAAAAATATGGCGTCCTTGGTTTGAATATTTCTTTCACTATAAAGGTAATGTAGCTTCAGTAAAGCGCTGCCGCTAGCAGATACAGAATATGTATGTGACATTGTCCTACAATATGAAAAAAAAGCCTTTTCTGCCTTTAAACCTACTTATGGGAAAAATTAAGTGAAAGGTTAGAGTTTAAGTGGTCATAAATGAAATTTCTCGCATTTTGCATATGCTCCGAAGAACAAATTTTATTTATTTATTCATTCATTCATTCATGTATTTATACGGTGCTGTGAAAGTATTTTCCCCCTTCCAGATTTCTTCCATGATTTTTTATTGATCATATTTAAATGCTTCAGATCAGTGGTACTCAAACTCAATCCTGGGGGACCCTGTGTATGCTGGTTTTTGTTCCAATCACATTTACAGTAAAGTAATTTTAACAAACTGCTAATTTTGAGTTTGTGCTTTTGATTTTTGGATGGATTTCTCATTGATTAATATTATGCCAAAAAGTGCAATACCACAAGAAATATATGTTATCCCCAAGTTCATATTGTGCTTCTTGCACAATGGCAAACAATTACATAAAAAGATAACATTAACCACTGAGTGTAATAGGCTTCTAGCTTGGTTGCCATTAATTATTTTTCTTTTGTAAACATCAATACGATGCAGGTTTGTATCATGATGATTTACTTTGTATTTGAATTGTTCATTATCTATCAGATGGCTGTGATTGGTGGCCAGGTGTCAGGACTTTCACTAATTAGCAGCCCATTGATTCAGATCAGCCTCTGTTTGACCAAAGATTATTTGCCTCCTTTTTATGTAAGTGTATGTTTGCAGTATAGCCCAATAAGCTCTACATGGCCACAGAAATTTAACTGAAAGTATCATACAATGTTATTTTTGATGTAAGATGATTAAGGACTGAGTTTGGGAACCTCTGCTTCTGATCATCCAACTAATTTTAACCCATTTAAACCGGGACAGCATGTGCGCATTTTAAGAACGTGTCGTTCTTATGCGCGTAATATACGCGTAATTTTGAAAGTACCGTAATTACTGTAAGTTTTGCGCAATAGAAAAAAATTCCAACTGCTCCTGAAAGCTGAGAAGCTGTGCTTCAGCCCAAATACAGGTTACTATGGTAAACATGGCAGCATGATTCTCTGCTGGGATTTTTGCATTAGGCCTTAAAGGGTTAATGCAAGACAAAGACAATGTAAGTAAACACTAAACACAGCTTTTAAACGATCATTTCATTCATTGAAGGGGAAGGGTTATTCAAAACCTATGTATATCACCAATGTGAAAAAATAACAGCCCCCAAAACCTAAAAACTGGTTGTGCCACCCTTGGCGGCAGCAACTGCACTCAAACATTTGCCGCATTGGGGGATTTCAAGCTTGAACTGCCTGTTCAAGGTAATGTCACAGCATCTCAGTTGAATTCAAGTCAGGACTTTGACAAGGCCACTTCAAAACCTTCTTGTTGTATCTTCTGAGCCACTCAGGGGTGGACTTTATTGTGTACTTCAGATCATTGTCCTGCTGCATAACAATTATGTAAAGTAGCCTGTGTCCTGAAGCAGCAAAGCAGCCTGAGACCATCACAACACCACCACTGTGTTTGACTATTGATGTTCTTTTTGTGGAAAGCTCTGTTAGATCTTCACCAGCTATAACAAGACCCATGTCTTCCAAAAAAAAAAAAAAAAAAAATCCAGTTTTGACTCATCAGTCCAATGAATATTATCCCGAAAGCCTTGGGGGTCATCAAAACATTTTTTTGGCAAATGTGAGACAAGCCTTTTTTTTTTTTTTTGTTTTTTTCGTGAACACCAACCTTAACTGAGGAAAGTGAGGCCTGCAGTTTTTCAAATGTTTGTCTGGGTTCTTTTGTGACCTCATAGATGAATCGTTGATGCAATGTGCTCTTCATTGAATTTGGTAAGCCGACCCTTCTCTGGGAAGGTTCACCGCTCTGTCGAGTTTTATAGAAAAATGGCTCTTACTGTGGTTCGCTGGAGTCCAACAGCCTTAGGAATGGCATTGTAACCCTTTACAGACTGATAGATATCCATGACTTTGTTTCTCATCTGTTCTTGAATTTCTTTGGATCATCATGTGCTGCTTTTTGCCTGCTATACATTGCCAGTCAGGTTCCATTTACGTGATGTTTAGATCCAACGGGGCTGACAGTAATCATGCCCAGATGTCCCTAATGAAATCGAACCTATTACCAATCAAATTTGTTGTATTGGTTGATTCAGTAATGACGAGGGCAATTTTTGTTTCACATAGGTCAAGTAGTGTTAGCTTGCTTTTTCTGATAGTGAATGAAATGATAATTTTAAGACTCTATTGTGTTTAAATAGGTTTGAAACATTTTAGTGTAAAAATATTCAAAAATAGAAGAAATCAGGCAGTGTGGGCAAATACTTTTTTCAAATCCAACCATTCCCCCATACAGAATCTCTTCAGATTATAAGGACAACGCATGTTATCTCCCCTCTTCAGCTCAACCCATAGATATTTTATGGAATTTAGGTCGAATGACTGTGATGGCCATGGCAAAACTTTTATTCTGTGACCGGTTTGATTGAGGTGTTGCTTCAGATCATTGTCCTGCTGTGAGGTTCAACCACAGCCCATTTTAAGCTTTGTGGCAGAGGCTGTTAAGTTTTCTTTCAATATAAGCTGGTATTCAAGGGAGTCCATGATACTATGTATCCTGACAAGATGTCTGAGGCCTTTGGAAGAAAATCAACCCTACAACATCAAAGGCTGACCACCATACTTCATAGTGAGGAGAAGCTTTTCTGTTAGGCTATCTTTCTGTCTGTACCAAACCCACCTTTGATGTTTGTTGCCATAAAGCTCTGTTTTGGTCTCATTTGACCATATAACGTGATTCCACTGAATGTCCCATAAAAGTTTAGAAAAATGAGGTGCTTTAGGTTGTTGTTGATGAACAGCATAGGCTTTTTTTTCTGGCAATCCTCACCAACAACTTCTGGTGATGTATGTGTCATGTAATGGTAGTAATGGAGACTTTTTGACCCCAAGACTCAACTCTTCACAGCAAATCTCCAGTTCTGATCTTTGGACATTCTTTTGTAGCTGAAATAATCTTTTTCACAGTGTAAGGGGTGAGTGTACACACAAGTCCACTAACAGGCTGATTCTCGACATCTCTGACCACTTTAACTTTCTTAATTATTGCCCTGACAATGAAAATGGGTATTTTCAACTGTTAGATTTTTTAATGTCCATATCTTGATTTATGCAGCTCAACAAGTTTTCTTCACACATCATCACTGCGTTCTTGGGTCTTTCGCATAGTGATGAATGACTCAGGGAATTTGAGCTCTTTCATCTCATATTTATATCCCAGCAAAACAGGGAGTCATGGTTGACCACTTCAGAGCTCCCAGTTAAATAGGTGAACCCCAAAAATGTGAACAGTGTGACGGGAAGTGCAGGGTACTTCCGAGCCAATAATTCTGGCACATAATTTGGATAAAAATATTTATTTAATGGCAACATTTTTTTTTCTTTCAACAAATTTACTTAAATGAAAAGGTAAGACTCTTCTGAATATATTGACTGAAAGAAAAAAAAAAATAAACAGCTAAGACTTTTCCGCAGCCAGTTTAGCTCATATTCTCTTGAGGGGATCAATAATTTTGTTGGGAAATTATTGCTCAAAAAGTCTGAACCACTACACGATGAAATAAGATGTTCTTCCGATCGAAGGGCGCGATTTTCACACATTTTGAGTGCGAGGTGGATAAAAGGATGGGGTGGGGGGGTTATTCACCTCTACACGCCTATTGCAAAAGCTTCGCAGTTTTCATACCGCAGATTGAACGTAAACTAGCCTACTTCTAGGGAGATTGTGGTAAATAATAATAATAATAATAATAATAAAAATAATAATAATTCAGTCAGTTTTATTGATTTATATATCAGGCCTATTATTATGATTATTATTATTATCATTATTATTATTACTATTATTCAAATTTATAAAGCCACCAAACTTGTCGAGCAGACACGATTCAATATCAATAAGCTGTGACAATGATTGTCAGTATCTTGCTCACAATTATTAAGTCTGCAACTGGCAAGTTCAGTACAGAGCCGAGCCAGGGGATGTTCCCAGCTCGAATCATGATGTCATAGAAAACTAAGTCCCGCAGATGAGTAGGCAGTGTGATGCAGTGGTCACCATACATAAATACAGCTGCTTATTCCTCTCTCTTCAGCAATCTAACCAGGCCATAAATTAGCATTGATATCGCGGACCATCCATTTGGTGGGGCTCAGTGACAGATTTAAATGATGCTTTGATTAATTCTCCTGTTTACCTTAGCCGCCAAGTAATTATTTGTCAGCCTTTTGTTGACATATTCATTCAACTGCAAAACGTAATTCCGGCGAAATATAAATATGAAAATCTTGCCAAACTGTACGCCATCACTTCGGTGTAAGCTACCTCTCCCAGACGCGCCAAACCACACATCAGTCAACTTTAAACAAAATATAATATTACGCTATAAGATCATGGATGTACAACTATAGCCTACTGAAGAGTTTTGAGCACATTGGTGATTTAATTACATTGAATTCTGCCAAGAAAGTAATTTCCTCAACATACAATATTTTCTTCTTGCTGCAAATTTTTCTGAAAATAACTATTTTAGTATAATTTAAACTATTTTTTACAAAAAATACAATAATAATAATGAAAAATAAATTTGGAAAACTCTTCTGTCCTATACAAGCGCGTCCAAAACGACTCTGCCCGAACACTACTTATCCATGCAAACATTTATTCAAC
This sequence comes from Gymnothorax javanicus, assembly GCA_029692085.1. Classification (NCBI taxonomy): domain Eukaryota; kingdom Metazoa; phylum Chordata; class Actinopteri; order Anguilliformes; family Muraenidae; genus Gymnothorax; species Gymnothorax javanicus. The sequence continues at coordinate 55,548,487 of CM056195.1, forward strand.
AAATGAATAAAGCCATGTAATATTTTCCGTTTCCATTATCGTATCCATTTCTTTGCATGACAAGTGACATACAGCGAATAACTTTTTTTTTTAAATAAACAACGATTTATAATAAATGGCTCTCTACCAATATCTATACCTCTCTAGCCTACTGTACTTCCATAGCCCCGCGTTTTGTTTACACTCCAGCGAAGAATAACCTAATAGTCAGGAAGCCCCCACCCACAAGTTTTGTAACTCGTCAATGTATACATGTTTTGCATTTGAAATATCACAAGGCTTTCCAACCAAACAAGCCCACGCACTTTCAGATCGCCGTGTAGAAGGTAACAGACAAAATCCGTTTTGGAAAAAACAGATAGGAAATATCTGCCAGCTAAAAGAAGGAAAATTGGCAAAAGGAGAGAAAAAAATTGCCCCACTGTCATTGGCGGTCGCAGGGTGTCACTCAAGCACTGGGTGGAATCAGCTGACTTCTGATAGTTCCAGCAACACCGCAGCGCAGTCAGGCAGATCAACATTCAACAGGCTGCAACTACGAGTGACAGGCACGATACGAAGAGAAAACCGCTAAAACTGGATCGCGGGAGAAAGTAATCATCAGTAATTACTTATGTCTTCTTAATCATCTACCGGTTCAAGTCTCTTTCTTACACGTTTCGACGGTAGTAAAATTACTAATGTAGCTCGTCTTTGGAGTGACGAAGTGTGTTCTTTTTCTTTCTGTTTATTTCGGACCCTTGCTGCCCGTGAGTAATTCTCACGCTCGGAGATCTATGTGAAACTTTGATTGGTATTATTTTGCTGGTACTATGGCAGAAGCAGCCCAGCAACCGTTGGTGGACATCGACCCGGATTTTGAGCCACTTTCACGGCCCCGTTCGTGCACTTGGCCACTGCCGCGACCGGAGTTCATCAACTCAGCCAACTCAAATACGTCGTCGCCGGCCCCTTCAGTCAAGCAGGAGCCAAGTGGCAATGCAGATTTTATCAACAATCTCAGTTTATTAGAAGAAACCGAAGACTATCCAGAGCAGAAACCCCTCGTTTTGTGCAACGATTTCCAGTGCCAAGAGACATGCATCCATCAACAAACACAGCAACATCAGCAGCAGCAGCAGCAGCAACAGCATCCGACTTCTCAGCTCCCGCACCAGCAACAGGTGCCCCTGCTCTCCTCCCCAATCGGTTCGGCCTCCTCGGTAGCCGCGACCACCGCTGCTCAGCGGAAGAGCAGCTCGTCCCGTCGCAATGCCTGGGGAAATATGTCATACGCCGACCTCATTACAAAAGCGATCGAGAGCTCACCGGAGAAGCGCCTCACCTTGTCGCAGATTTACGACTGGATGGTGAAAAGCGTGCCCTATTTCAAGGACAAAGGCGACAGTAATAGCTCTGCTGGTTGGAAGGTAAGACCAGAGTTATTGGCAGAAAGTTGCGTCGGTTATTCAGCCAGTCGAGCGTTAACTTGGGCGATTGCAGCGCACCGAATCATCACACGCAACAGGTGTTGACTCAGACTTCTCTAAATAGGCTATTTTTTGATGTTGCACCGCCACATTCTCATTGTAGAATGTGCTAATGTTGTTATCTTTGACTTATTAATGTACATAGACTGGTGTTCTTTCCTGAGCGCTCAACATTTATTTGTAAACATTGGTTCAGCTGAGGACCGCATGGACCTGCCGTGATTTGCGCCGTTCCAACTTCGAGCTGAGCGCGCACGCGTGCTTTGGTAATTTAACCTGTTCCAGCACAGTTTTTGGTTTGCTTTTCTATATAAAAACAATGCGTTCGAATTGCTCAGAAGCTGCGTTTCATATGCTGAAGAATATTGAAGCCATGTGAACACCATTTAAATATTTTTGTGGGGTTCTAACCTGTTCTGACAGAAGTGAGGACCGTAACGTTAAGTGGTTAATAAGAACTGAACACTAGGACATGGGTGATTCACTTTTATAACTTAGTTGTTTGCTGTCAGCGTTAGTAGGCTATAGCAAGTGCATAACGATCTTATTAGTCAGGATGCGCAAAGGAGTATTAGTAAGAAGTATTAATCATCTTTGTTTATTTTCAGCTGTCTACTTGCCAGTATAAGACGTTTTGAGTTGCGGGGTCACCCTGTGGTGCGAATGCATTTTCGCTTTGTCGTACAGGACAGCGATTAATGAAAGGCTGCGTGTTACTCCTCGCACTATTGTGGCCCCGAGTTCGGTTTTCATCTGAGCGAGTGCAGTATACTTGTTGAAAGTGCCTTAGAGCTTGAGTATTATCTATTCTGTTGGAGTTGGCTCAACCCTTTCCTATCATATTGTAGTCTGCGGCGCTACTTTTCGTGAATATTAAAAGTGCTTTGCGGTTGTAGTTTAGATGCCGCTCAATGAGGATAATACATTTATGAGCCAAATTTAAATTTCTGACTGTTTCCGTTTAAGGTTAGGCTTTGGGAAATATTTTAATACATTTTTAGTTTGAACTTTATTGCTTTTTATGGCCGGGTGTGATTTTTACTCCAGTATTAGATGAACAGCCTATATAAATGATCTTATGTCTAAAACGGTTAAATGGACTCCGACACCACAGGAGTATTTAACAACTGTGACGCATGCAATGGAGAGAGACATGCCTTGTGTCCACATGCTGCGAGGGATACCTGTACGCATGTATTCACGCGCTCTTGCTTATTTTTATAAAGAAGTTTCAGCTTTAGTGAAGTCGTATTCAGAGCCTCTTGCCCTATAATGCTTTTAATTCAAATTGATGTTAATGTGCTAATTTGCAGTCTGCTGACAATGCTCTCCAGGCGCATGTAATTACTATAATAAACATGCAATTTATTCTTACATAAACGCATATTTAGAAAGAGAATGATGTTATTGAGGTGCTTATCCAGGCTTTTAAGTGCTGGTAGAGCGGACTAGTATCATGTGTGGATCCCTGCACTTCTTTAGTGTGTGAGCAATGGTGTTTTGGCCTCCGCCGTTTACGACTAATAACATACACGCACTGACCTTCCACTGGGAATCAGTCGTATATTTGCACGGATTGCGCGGTCATATTTTTTTTTTCTCGCTCACATAACTCAATATGTTCATATCGTAGGGTTGAGCCTAAACTCATTCTGTAATTATAGGTTTGCTGCATACAACTGCAAATCCACCCAACTGAGTAGCCTTTATGCCAGTTTCTAAAACCTTTCATTGTAGCTGACTGACTCAGTTAATGGGTTTCAAGTTCCTTACCCCGATCAGTAAGGCAGGCCAGAAATGACTTCTACTGCTGAAAAAATTTTAATGGGCTAGAAGAGAGAACAAGAGAGAAAGAGAATATAAAAAGCTTTATCTGTATTTAATTCTGAAGAGTGAGAGCCTGATTCCGATTATAGGAGTTGCGTAGCTCTGAATAGATCCTGTGTTTTTGAGCCGAGGGTCAGGACGCTCATTGTGAACCGGCCCTGGTAATTACCTGTAAAGTGTACCAGGCGCTTCCATGGCAACGGGCGATCATCTGACTTTTCTAGAGGTATGCGGTTTTAGCTGGAGGTTCAGACATGACCTGAAAAGACCTGTGGGGCTTTTTAGGCGTCTCGTGATTCGTGCTGCCTTATGAGTCAGATCGGCCCGGCACCTGTACCTTATTGCGTCGTGTGTCTGACGACAGTTGAGTTGTTGGTGTTCCGTCCACCTTGCGTTTTGCTACGTGGAATTTTTGATGTGTTTTTTTTTTTTTTTTGGCTGGGTTTCAAGGAATTCCCCATTGGTTTAAGCTCTGTATATGTGACCTGAAATCACATAACAGTAATTTCTGCGCAACATGTCCAGTGGGCATAAGTGCTGAAATCATTGAAAGAATTACACAGCATGGATAATCTCGTCTGTATGTTGAGATCCACTGCAGTGTGAGAGCTGTATTTCATGTGAAGTGCAAGGCAAGTGATTTGGTCAACATTAGCGCTTAAGTCTTCCATTTACTGTGCCAGAGCTAAAAATACCGCGGGGTGTAATTGCGTAGAGGACACAGATATTTAAACGCTTTACTTTAAACGGCGCATGCGTCGCAGCCCGTGCATGCCGCCGCATTACGAGCAGATAATTTCGCCACTTATCTGGCGGCACTGCTAGAGGGTTCTTTCTCTGGCTGCCGATTGGCTTACTAGGTCACATGGGAGTTGTGGTGGTAGTATTGAGGTATTTTGAAAGGGGGTGGACGAGCGTGGCCCCTCCTTGTTCTGGGTGCGTCAGGGGGGATGTATTGGTGTGTGTGTGGGGCGGGGGGTGTTGTATTTCAGTCATGTGCTGCGATGACACACACTTCTTGGTAACAGGACGGCACAAGCAGGCGGGAGGGTGAGAGGGGAGTGCCTGTCTCTCTCATGTGGGAGACAGACGTGCCCTTATTCTAGCCGCGTTCTTGAAACCTCTATGGTGTGGGAAACTATGGGCTTGGGGCTTTTAAAGAGCCTCAGTTCAGGCTGGCAGTGAACCACTGTGCCTTGCACTGTGCATGCGTTTTATGCGTACATGCGCATGTCTGTCGACAGCTTGGGGCAAAGTCCATCGGAAACCGAGTCAGCCATTAGGACTCACCGACGCACACTCTCTCTCCTTCAGATCCCTGAAGAGCGTGTTGCGGTTCACATCCTGATTTCCTGCATCATCCCACTCTTTGCCTGGCCAGTGATGTGTAATGATGCTCTTGCACGCAAAATGAGACTGGGCACAAGTTGTGCTTAAATCCCACGCCCCCTGCTCCAGGCCCCGGATCATCAGCGCGGGATAGAGGATGTGTGTTTAGCTGGTGAGGGGACATGTAAGGGGGTGATTCTTGCCCTGCAAAGAAACCAAAACTGGTTTAGGCAGGTGGATGCACGTGTAGACAGACAAATGGGTAAATAGAATGGTAGATAAATCAGAAGACACATTTGAATCCGGCCCGGGGCCTTTCTGTGTGGAGCTTGCATGTTCTCCTTGTGTTCGCGTGGGTTCACTCCTGGTGCTCCAGTTTCCTCCCACAATCCAAAGACATGCATGTCAGGCTAACTGGAGTCTCTAAACTGGCAAAAGATACAAGTGTCTAAGTGAATAGTAGATTCCTACATGTGTTTACAACAGATGACTCATATGTAGCCATAAAATAATGTGCTGAAACTGTTGTTGAACAACAAATAAATAGATAGATGGAGATGGGTAGACAGAAGGATTCAAACAGATATATGGGTCGGTAGATGGATGAATGGATGGATGGATGATATAAATGAATCGGTCATCAGATAGATGGATAGGTCCTGTGAGCTGGCACACTCCATGTCTCTAAACCAGCTTATGGGCACGGTGCCCTCAGCAGCCGGCGCTGTGTCCCCATTGGCCGGCGCTGGGTGGGAGTTTGGGGTGCGGACGGGTGTGAAGCTGTGGGAAAGAAGCCGTCCATTCAGAACGGCTGGCTGGTTTATTCTTGGCCTTCCTCCTCTGTAACAGTGGTGGGTCTGTTTTCTCCTCTTTTGTGCGGCCCCACTTAATATAGAACAGCTTTGTTGGGGGTGGAGAGGGCATGAGGAAGGGGTGGGTATTGGCTTGGCTTGTTCTTCTCTTCCTCTGTGAACCCCGAAATGATCTGCCAACCCCACCCCCCTCAACCTTATGAGCACCCAGGCGGAGTGAAAGCCCAAACAAAGACGCCCAGTAATGCGGGAACCTGCCGCTCTTTTTCACACTGAAGCCTCTCCTGGTCTTCTATTCTCCTGGTCGACTCTTTTTCTCCCTATGTTCTCTCTCTTGCTTCTTTCTTCAGGTTCTGTTTCTCTACACTCTATTCACATCCTCCATGTGGCTATCTGCAGCTGACCATTGGTTTGAATTTGCACTGCACCAATGTTGTGTTACAGTTGCGCATCTAGCTTTAGCCGATTATTACTGGACCAATGTCATGTTCCAGCTGGGCTTTCAGCTGTAGCTGGATTAGTATTATACTGATGTTATGTTCCAGGTCGGCTTTTAGCTTTAGCTGAATTAGTACTGGACCAATGTTATGTTCCAACCAGGCTTTTAGCTTTAGCTGAATTAGTACTACACTGATGTTATGTTCCAGCTGGGCTTTTAGCTTTAGCTGAATCAGTACTACACTGATGTTATGTTCAGCTGGGCTTTTAATTGAGCTGAATTAGAATTAGACTGATGTTATGTTGCAGCAGGGATTTTAGCTTTAGCTGAATTAATACAAGACCAATGTTTTGTTCCAGCCTGGCTTATAGCTTTAGCTAAATTAGAACTAGACCGATGTTATGTTCCAGCCGGGCTTTCAGCTGTAGCTAAATGTTATGTTTCAGCTAGGCTTTCAGCTGTGGCTGAATCAGTGCTAGATCAATGTTATGTTTCAGCTAGGCTTTCAGCTGTAGCTGAATCAGTGCTAGACCAATGTTATGTTTCGGCTAGGCATTCAGCTGCAGCTGAATCAGTGCTAGACCAATGTTATGTTTCAGCTGGGCTTTCAGCTGTTGCTAAATCAGTGCTAGACCAATGTTATGTTCCAGCTGGGCTTTAGCTGAATTAGTGTTATACTGATGTTATGTTCCAGGTAGGCTTTTAGCTTTAGCTGAATTAGCACTAGACTGATGTTATGTTCCAGCTGACCTTTTAGCTTTAGCTGAATTAGTATGAGATCAATGCTATGTTTCAGCTGGGCTTTTAGCTGTAACTGAAGTAGTACTAGACTGATGTTACGTTCCAGCCGGGTCCTTAGCTTTGCTGAATTAGCACTAGCACTAGACCGATATTATGTTCCAACTGGGCTTTTAGCTTTAGCTGAATTAGAACTAGACTGATGGTGTGTTCCAGCTGGGCTTTTAGCTTTAGCTGAATTAGTACTAGATCAATTTTATGTTCCAGCTGAGCCTTTAGCTTTAGCTGAATTATTACTGGACCGATGTTATGTTTCAGTTGTGCTTCCAACTTTAGTTGAATTGGTAATTTCCATGTGTTATGCTCCATCCGCGCTGAGGATTGAATGTGCACTTCGCAGATTTCATTCTTCGGCCTTGCATTGGTTTCTCGCATATCTGTCACTCCACCCATTCTCTGCCTGTCCCAACCACAGGCTTGGCTTTGCTCCAGCTGTCACTCGTCGCACTGTGGACAAAAAACTCTTCATCACGTCACTTCTATTTTCTGTGCAGTACAGTCATCGCTAATGACATTAGCGGTTTAGAAGATACATGCCCGTCGTGTTGGTAACAATAGTTGTGCAATTGTTAAGCATGTTTGTAAGTTTCTTAAGTAGATGGGTGCATGGAGCATTACATGGCTTGATAGTCCACAAGGGGTGGTGTTGATGTTTCCTGTGCTGGAATCTTTGCTTGTTAATGATAAAGGGATCTGTATATTTGGCTGTTAAGAGTACTGGGTATTACTTCTCTGCCTGAAGTCCTGCTTATCTCGAAATGAATGTGATTTAAAATGCACCCGCGCAGAAAATCAATACGGCGAGTCTCGGGCTAAAACCATTTAATTGTTATGATTGAGAGAAAGGAGAAATAAAATAAAGTGCGGATTGATGAATGAGCATTTCAGGACCCTGAGGAAGGCTTTAATTGAACGCCCTCTTTCAGTGGGTTTGATTGGTGTGTAATATTGCCTTGGAGTCGCTGAACTTTTGCGGTGAAACCCTTTTTACCACCGCTAAGGGGGTTATATTTTTGGTTTGTTTGTTTTTTTATCAGCTGGATTGTGGAAAAAACTACTGGCCCAATTTTCCAATGTTACTTTCCTTAGCATTGCGTGATAGGGCATTTGGCCTTGGCAGAGGCCTGAGAGCTCTTTTAGTTTTTACTTGTTTTCCTCCGCAGCGGCGACGAGGAGCCAGGAGTAACATTTTGGTCGCTTTTTTTCTCAGCCTGCTCTGTCCGTCTTTATATCTTTCCGTCTGTCTGTTTGTGCAGCGAGTCATTTTTATACCGTGTGCCCTCCATATTCAGCACTTGGGACAGGGTGGTGTTGGGGTCAGGGGGGAGCTGCGGAGAGAACATTATCAGGGTCGCTGTGGTGCTGCTGTTTCATCTCACTTTACCTCAACATTTTATTGCCCTTTTCTCTAATTTGAAACTGCTTCGGTGGTGGTTAGCAGGGCAAGCATTGAACAGCCAATACTGTTATATACAGTGCATCGTTAAACGCATGAGCGTATCAATGCACCGCCCCCTGTAGTTTGATGGCAGCACTGCATTTAGGTTTCATTTTTTAGGCTTTCCCTCACATTTGAAGTTGTGGAACTTTTATATGAAAAGCACTGTGTTATTTGCCGCACGTGCCCGAGTGTGTGGAGCGCTGACTGTGTACATGCGTGGGTGGGAAGTTGGCGGTCAGGGACCATGCGTGTGTGTGTGTTAGCATGAGAGCGCACGTGCCTGTTGAGATATGTGAAATACAGCCCCCCTCCCCCCGGGTGTTTACACTCTGCACTGCGTATGCTTTGCTGCAAGAGCGCTAATGTTTTCTTTTGCAGGACGGACGGCCCGGTCCAGAAACGTCCTGTCAAAGTCCGCAATCGATTTTTCCCCTGCCCCGCGCCACGTCACGCTCCGCCACAATGACCTCATCAGCAGGAACATTAAAGCAGTTCTGCCGCCACTGGGTAAACAAACAAACGTGGGCTGCGATTGGAAAACAAACAGGGACTGGCTCCTCCCACTCGGGTGAGGTGGGACCAGCGCTATCGCCCACCTGCTTGGCCAGCGACTCGCAGGTCACTGACCTCAAAACCACTTGCCGACTCCTGTGACGTCATTGAGAGCCTGCGAGCAAAGCCAGTAGGATACGTCCCTTCTTTTGGATTGACCTTCGATTTTGTAACAGTATCTGTACTTCTGTAGCCATGGGGTTTCTGGGCCCTGAAGACTAACTTATGCTTTTATTTGGCTTATATAATCACAGTGATCAGAACCTCACGTTCACAGATCCATTAATTAACTCTGTTTCTGATGCAGAAGGTGCCTATGATAAGGCTGTATGAGAATGCATAACTATAATAATAATAATAATAATAATAATGTTCACAATCTACCACCTGATAAGAGTTCCTTGTCTGATAGGTTCACGCACTATTATTATTATTATTATTATTACAAAACTATTAGCCTATTGTTGTGATTGAACATGATGATAATGTTCTTTGTCAGAAAGCACATTACAAATAAGGGTCAGGAGGAGTGCGGTAATCACCAGGAATGGCAGAGCGCAGTTCTGATTGGCTGGTTATGTAGTTCTCTGACTGACCCGTGGCTGTAGCCAGCGCGAAGAGCAGTACGCAGCATGTGCTGCCGGCGGATACAGAACGTACCGTGCCAGCTGAACCCATGCCCTAGAAACACTGCTAGCATGCATACGCAGGGTGTTGTCCGGCGAGCCAATCGGGGTGAGGCTACTTCAGCGCAGTAAAGCCCAGTAATCCCCTCTTTGTTTTTTCGCGCCATCGTTGGGTGTCACTCAGAGTTTAAGTCTGAGGCACGGATTCCCAAATAAAGGGCCTGTTCCTCATTTTCACTGAGCGTTTGCCAGCAGGGTCGGCGAAGGAATTTGGAGAATAATCTCGCGTCGCCCAGCGGCTGTCCTTTTTGGGCGCAGAGCCTGGCAGCGGGGCCAGAATGTGACTGGCAGCGTGCTACGTGCAGACTGATAAGAATTTGCATCCGCTCCACCCGTGCTGCCAAAAACTGTGCCGTGAAGCGTGTTTGTACTTGCACGAGAAATCCCCAAATCGTACCGTTCCAGTTCAGACCGTTGTGCTGCATGAGCCAAAGAAACAGCTCATTAATGCCGCAGCGGTTGGGTTTTAACGGCTATTGTTGGCAGAGTTTGTTATTCAAAGTGACTTAGACCGCTAACTTGCTACATTTGCATTTATTCACTTACACTCATACGGCTATGTAGTTTACTAAGCAGTTTGGATCGGGAACCTCGTTTATGGTAAAATTTCAGCTTTCCACCTGGGAATAGTTTTAGAATCTTTAGTTTCTCGCTACTTACGCTGCTAGTTATGAGTGTTATTTTAATACCGGTTCACACAGACACGCACACATGAGCGAGTGTTCTCAAGTTACCTTAACTCTTCGGTGAGCTCTGCTTCCTGGCTTTTGGGGAGGTGTTGCATGCGTGCGTGCGAGTTCAGATAAGGTGACACTTATTAAAAGTTACGCAACCAAGCGTTTACTGGAATGGGAATGCCACAGGCCAAAGTCTGCAGCCACTTGTTAGTCAGCGGAACTCCTTGGCTCTGGCAGCGGGAGCTGAGAGGAGTCATTACCGAGCGCGCATAACGTGCGCTTTGTTATTTAACCCCCGCGGTCCTGCCCTTCCAGACTGAGAGGCGGCACTTTGCTGCGAGTGCAGTCCATGTGCGTGTGTGTATGTGTGCGCTGTCTCTCCAGCTACACTTCTCCCTCACCTAAATGCGCGGTTTTGATCGACTCTTGTTACTTTTCGTTTCACACCCTTCTCTCAGACATTCATGTAAAGTTAGTTTTTTTTATGTCAAGGGTTCTCAACCTTATCCTGAAAGGACTGGTATGGGTGCTGGTATACATTCCAACCATGTAATTGCACAGGTCTGATTCTGTTAATCAAGGTCTGTAACAAAGGTTCTGTGATTTGATTGGGAGAATCAGAAGTATAATTACATGGTTGAAATGAAAGTTTTCACCCACACCAGCCCTTTCTGGGTGAAATTCTTTTTCCCTTCTTTGATTGGTCTTCTTCCTGCCACGCTCCTGTTGTTTTCATTTGCTAATGTCAGTTTTTTCCCCTTCCTCCCATCCTCGTCCCACCCTCTCCCACATTCTACACACCGAATCCTGTTATTGTGTTTGTTCGACTTGCTGATTCACCATTCCTGGCATGCAGGAGGGCAGCCCATTTAAACTGAAAATTTGGGTTTTTGGGACCGATATTATCGCGTTCCATTCCCCCCCCCCCCTTTTAAAACCAAACGATCCGTCATGCCGCGCGGGGTTTGACTGGAAACAGTGGCAGCGGTGTATGTCTAAAAAGAGGGAAAATTAAATTTAATTGCTGCAACAGAGCTGAGTGACTGAGGGGTACGCTTGTGTGCAGGGATGTGGACTGTGGCCAGGGAAGCCCGCCGAGGCGGCTTTTTAAAGCATAGTGCGCCCCAATTCTGCCCCCTGCTGATGGACGGGATGGGAAAGTACATGGGTGGGTAGCTGGAGTCAGGGAAGTGACTAGCGGCTGGTGTTTTTGGGCCGTGCGCTAGCATGTGTTTCTCACCAATTTATAATCTGTGGGCTGAGAGGTTTATGTCCTGCTGACATTAGCATTCTGTTCCCTTGTCTCCCTTCTCTCGAATGCATGGCACGGTAGCCTAGTGTGAGGTTTCTTGACTGGCAACTGTGGAGTTGCTGGTTCGAGGCCCCAGAGGACCTTGGGATTCTGACTTGCATCTGGAGGTATGAAGTTGGAAAGAACTCTGCCGTTGGGCCCTTGAGGAGGGCCCTTAACCCCAGAGTTTCTCCAGGGGCTTTACCCTTGCTTCTCTCAGTCACTCCACTTTTGTAACCGTTCTATTTGGCGTATCTCCCAGGGCATCCTCGAAAACTAGAATTATGTCCTCGAAGGAACTTTCCTTTTAAATAAAAACGGAAAAAAACTCTTTAATTTGTTAGAGGCACGCAGAAAGGAGCCTGCTTCATATTAGCATTCACTGCATTGTAGAGAAGAGCAGAGAGTGGGCTAGCCTGAAGGCAACAGAGGCAGTCGTCCACCGCCTTTTAACGCTGTAGCTGCTGCGCTGTTGCTCATCGTGCAAAGAAGCTGCACTGGGGTTCTCCTGTGACATCACAGCATCCCGGTCCTGGTCCTCTCTTAACCTCTCACACCCGCACAAACCTTTCCGTGTTTGTTCCCATTAATTTTGTTTCTTCCTCGAGGTTTTGGCGAAAAGGAAGGAGGGATGGTGGGAGTATGCACTGGGAGTAGGGGTGGGGGGTGTTATTCTCTGCCAGCTAACGAGGAGGTCCTCTTTCTCCCTCTCTTCTGCAGAACTCTTCCTCAGTTTGAGGGCAGCCTCACTGGCACCATCCTGGGGGGGCGCGTTAATCTTGCCCCGCTGGTGGTAAAGCAGTGCAAGGCCTGCGATTTTGTCCCTTGGTGTTTTCTCGCCTTGGTGGAGGGGTAGCTTGGTGCCAGGTTGTATTGCGATGAAGCTGCAACCAGAACTTCTAAAACTAGACCTTTAAACGCTGTCTTTCGATGGCCTGGCACTGGTTCGTCGTGGTGTGAGGCTGTTTTGGTCGTGTAGCAGGTATTCCAGTCCTCCCAACGGCTCAAAATAGTACGTGGGGTATGTACACACAAACTGTATGGCAGCAATTTGTTTCTATGTTTCAGTTCATAATTTGTGGAACCAATGCAGAAACTGTATGTATCTGTTTCTGTGTTTTGGTTCATAATCTGTAGGGTATATAAACACAAACTTTCCATATTCTGTAGAAGTTGGTTTTTCACTTGTGTCTCTACCAGTATGGTGACCTATGCATGTTTTTGGGCATAAATGCACTGAAATTAATGCACAATTAATCTATAAACTAAAATGTAAAATGGAGGAAGCAACATCTATTTTTAGTGTGGCATTTAAGTATAGAGATCTCATATTATTTATGAAACACTGGTAAATGCATAATTAAGGCACTTTTTTTAGTAGAACTCTTCCCTGCCTCTGTGTCCACAGCCCAGGGAACAGATCTGTGTGAAGTGTACTGTGGCAGTAATGCTCTGGGAGCTCGGAGGATAGCAAACCTCATGATTCTGTTTAGCAGCGACGCACGGTCGCGAGGCCCACTGGCCCCTCCGAGCCACGGACTTCGACGGAGCGGTAAACACACGATGTTACGAAACCTGCCCCCCCAAACACCCCCCCCTCCCCCCGTCACCCGCCACAGCTGAGGATTTGGCCCCCCGGACCAGCGATTGGCTCAAGCGGAGACTGAACGGATTGATCCCACTTTTCTCACCCTGAGCCTGATTTACGAAGGTTAACTTGACTTAAGCATGTGCAGCATATAACCTGTACCGCAGCCAGTGATTGGCTGGCTATGTTTGTTTTGTCTCGGGTAAATCAGGCTTTAAAATCTGGCAGACAGAGAAGGATCACATGATGTTAAGGTTCTATTACACAGCTAAATCTAGGGGGGTCAGTTTGGGTATAATACTCTTTCAGTGTTATTTTAACTCTTAAGAATGTAAACAAGTCCAATCTCGGTCTGCATTGGGCCAAAGAGTATTTAGCCTGCACTGTAAGAGTGGATTTCCCTCTGAATGTTCCAGTGTGCAGTAGCTCTCAGAGAAGCTAATTTTTTTGTGGATGTTTTTTCCTGATTAGCCAGGAAATGCCTATTTCCAGACCCTCTAGGGGCTGCTGGTATTTGGCTCCTTTGCCAAACGTTCTCTCCTGCTGTCACCTGGATAGCGCAGATGGCTTTATGTGTGTGTGTGTGTGTGTGTGTGTGTGTGTGTGTGTGTGTGTGAGAGAGAGTTTGTGTGCGTGTGTGGGACTTTGTGTGTGGACAGTGGATACCTACCAATAGATGCTATGCTAGATAGCATCTTCTCTTTATGGGCCTTATGGGAACATTTTCAGGCCCCCACTAGGAAATTTAGCTGTATTATGGTTAGGGTTTAATCTTAGAGTGAGGTTAGGATTGAGTTTTTGTGTGTACTGTTTACGGTGAAGGCCAGGGAACGATTGCAAGTCTATGAGATGTCCCCACAAAGCATGAAAATAGCGTGTGTATTTGTGTTTGTGTTTATGGTTAAAAGATGGGGATAGAGAGAAAAAGGGAGAGGGGACGGCTGGTGTGTATGAATGTGTGCGCTTTTGTAAATGTGTAGCCATGCCCACATGTGTACTTATGACAAACCGAAAGGACCAAAGACTGAGTATTGTTCCATATGTATGAATGATTTTAATGATATTATATGAGGCTTGACCACCCTGGTTCTCTCCGGGCGCATAGAGGTGGCTCGTTGGCATGTCAGAGAGAGCCCGGCCGGCTGGCCTATCAGCTGGGACTCTGGAAGTCAGGTGCTGCATTGATCGTCATGTGGGGGGCTCGGCCTGGCGACTCACGCAGTCGCGTATGAGGACGGCAAGAGCCGAGCGAGGGGTCATCACTGCCAGCTGGCCGCGCGAGCGCCCGACGAGAAAGCGCCAAACCGTCAACGCCAGTGAGCGAGAGAGAGAGAGAGGGGGGAGGGGGAAGAGAAGCTGCATCGCGACAGAGCTATAATTTCCAGAACTTTCTGCAAGGTTCTCGTCTGTCACCTTTGCAGAAAGCGCTAATGTGTTAGAGGAGTCAGAGTATCTGAGAGTGAGGAGGTTTTTTTTTTTCTTTTCGTGAGTGTCGCGGGCCGTAGTTGACGTGGCCCGCGCGAGGGAAGGGCTCGTCTCTCATCTGATTGGCTCTCCAGATTTCCTGTCTGAGGCCTTGATTGCTGAAGTCTAGCGGGGAAAGCGAATGAAAGCAAAGCCAATTCAAAGCTCCTGAAGCGGAGCCTTCTGCAGCCAGCCGAAGGAGAGGAGAATCGCGGCACTATTTCATGTCAGCGTGGGGCACACGCCACTGCGGCTATTTTTACCTTTCCTGTAAAAACAGAGGCCCTCGCCACAATGAGCCGTGATGCACTTCCTGCTGCGCGGCCCGGAAACTAACACTGGTCGCTGTTGTCGCCCCATCGTTTGTCACCAGCCCCTGTGAAGACCCTAACATGAGCAGAGGCCCCTCTCGACAGGTCGGCCACATGGGGACGCGGTCCTGCACAGATTTATCTGGGCCTCGCCGCGGCCTGTGCTGTTTGTGTCTGCTCAGGCGACACAGAGGTGCAGGGCTTGTTTTATTGGATTTTTTTCGGAGCAGGCCACAAGAATTAGCTGGACCGCATTGTTGAGCAACCCCTGTCCTGAAGCAATTACGCACGGTGCCTGTCAGGCTGGCCGGCCGTCTGACACACTCTGGCATGCACGCACTCACACACGCACAGGCACGCACACACACACACACTCAGGCATGCACACAGACACACATAGACACACACACACACACACACACACACACACACATACTCAGGCATGCACGAACGCAAACACGCAGGCAAGAGTGCACAAGCACACAGGCATATACAGGCAAACTCACTGACATGCATGTGCACACACGCAGGCATGAGTCCACATGCACAGGCATGCACACACACACAGACATGCAAACAGCCACCCACACACACGTTCAGGTATGCGCACTCTCACACAGGCACGCTCATCTACACTCAGGCACATATGCATACAAATATGTTCATGTTTCTGGCAGTACCACATACTGTCGAAGGAGGGAACTTTAAAAATATTGATGCATACTAAATGCATGGCTTCTAAAACGGAGTGTGAGATGATATTTTTGGATAATTTCTCCCTGGAATATCTCTACAACTGCAACTAATGCTGCTGCTATTACTGCTACTACTGCTGCTACTGTTCCTACTACCAATAATAATAACAATAATAATAATGAGTGGTGATTTTTCTTCTACTACTACCACTATTACAGTACTACTACTACTACTACTACCACTAATAATAATAATAATAATAATAGTAATAATAATAATACCAGCAGGAACAGCCTGGTTTTAATCTCTGCGGTGCGGTTTTTTGGCGCTGACTGTAGGAATTCCTTTTACGTGGGTCATGTGACCGCAGACTCTGGCACTCATTTTCCGCAGTTCTTCCTCGCATGCAGCAGACATGCGTGGAGTGGAGTATTTATAGCCTGAAAACAGACCTCATTAAAGATCCCAATCCTTTTACCATTGCCATTTTCATAAAGTGTTACAGTTACTGGTTTAAACTGGCAGTCTAGTGAATGAGGTCATGTAACTATTAACAGTGAGTCTATAAAATGGGTTTATTTTTGCTGATTATTTTCCAGGGTGAAGAGTGGAAATAAAAATGAGCTCTAAGACGGAGGACTTTTTTTTTTGTATTTTCGTCTCTTTGGTCCAGTCAGCTGTGCTTTTTGTTGATAATCACTGCTTGGGCTATTTTTGGAGTTAGAAGGACTGCACTGTTTTCTGATCAGTTGTGCTTTGATCTCGAAGGAAAAAAGGGGAGAGCTCTATGAGGCTGTATGTAAAAACTCAACATCATGTGCTCTGAAGTCATCACTGGAAAAAAAATCATAGGAAAATCTTTGGAAGAGCACGGAATACATTAGTATGCTGAAACTGTGCTGTCATTTACCGTACAGAGATGCCTCAGGGCAAAGGCCAAGGTGTGTCTCTAAGGTCAAGTCTGTTGCGTGTATACATCTCGTAGTGAATGACAGAGGTTTTCGCCAGTTTTACCTGGCTGGATGAATCAGATCCCAAATACTGTGGCAGAAATTTGGATTTTTTAAGGACTTGGTTGACCATTACCTTTAGCATTTGCAGTCTCTGATGGCACACTCAAAACCTATAACTTAATTGTTGGTCACTGTATTTGTTTTGGACCAGTAATCAGTTGTTTTACTGGTTTAGCCTACACAATGAGCTTTTGTACTTGCTAAATGTCTCTGTGGTCAGTGATTGTGGGTGTACAGTGTGGTGCTATGTGGAAATGTGTAATATCCCCAGTGTAGTTGTGTTGAGGCCAAAACGCATTCATTTGAAATGATTTATAGGGTGCAGCCTTTTGAATCTTGAAATTGTACAGATTTGACGATTTCTATTGAGCTATGTTAATTACTGAGCGATAAGAAACCTTTCGATAACCCCACAGTACTGGTGCTTCCTCTTCGTCTCAGTGTTTGTATCTTATAGCTTGTTTATATTTAGCTTTGTACTGGGCCGTGATGTCATTTCCTGCTGTCATTTCCTGGCTCTGCTAATTCGGGGCTGGAAGACACCTTGGTTGATTTCTCTACTGAACTCTGTTCACTGTAAACAACTTCTTCCTTTTTCTTTCTGTTCTAAAGAGATCATCAGCAATGTTGGTGTGGTACTTGTATTCTACTGAAGGTACTTACTTACATTTGATGAAAATATAATGGAATTTAATGTACCTCTCGGGGGTCAGTTGTGCGAGTGGGATTTTATCTACTATATGAATTGTAAGATTTTGGAAAAAATCAGTAAAACACAAACACAAACTGTCAGCTACGAAACACAAAGTTTAGTATAGGAACTTGAGAAAAACATTCAGGCTCTGAATGCCTCTTTTTCCAATCTGTTCAACTGCATTGGAAGTGAAGCTGCACTTGCATTTGATTGGTTAAGCTGTGTTGCCAGCCCCTCCCCCAAGCCTTAACCGCAAAGCAACTTCTTGTGAAGTGTGTGACTGTCATGATTTGACCGGAGGGTCTCCTCTCGGGGTCAGAGGTGTTGTGACTAATGCTTAGTCATGCAATTTTAATGTACTTTATGACCCGGTTAGCCGAGCCAACCTGTTTTGGCTAGCTCTGCCTGTTTGTCATCGACGCCTGACTGTCATCGTTTTCTCTGGGTGTGACGCGCTGACGCAGGCAAGCCCGGCTCGGGGTGAGCACCGTCACCCTTTGTGGGAGGGAGGGCTCCTCTCCAAACCTCCCCGGCTCCCCCCATATCCAAAAGAGGGTGTTCCACTGTTCAACGGCTATGGGCTGCCAAGTCCTGATTCGGGAAGCTGGCTCATTGCCAAGTGGTAACTTTTTTTTAATAGAATTGGCCATTTAAGCACACTGTTCCTTTTGAGCAAGTTTATTAAGCTTTGGCTGCTGAATGTGAAATTCAGAGGCTGTTTTCGTGCATAACCGTCTTAACTTCTTAAAGGGATATAGGTTGCCTTTGGCATTGGCGTCCACTTGACTCATCGATAAGAACGTGGCAATATTAGCTGCGCATGACAGTTAATGCTTTTACCCAAACCAGCCTTGACTGGAGCAGGTGATGTCAGGTGAACGATAGGCTTTGTTCCCTGCGCGGGGCCCTGGGTTTGCGTTGTGACCTGAAAAAGCTCGGCTGATTTGACTTCTTATCCAAATAAGATTACAGGGATGTCAGACACGGAGATGAACTGAAACCCCCCTCGGGTTCCTAAGGACAGGAGTTACCTGTATTTCAGTTCACTTTTAGAGAAGTGTGTGTGTATGTGCATGTATGTATGGGTCCACGCATATGTATGTGCTTTATTTGTATGTGTTGTTTGTTTGTGTATTTGTGGAGTATGTGTGGGTATTTGTTAAGTGTGTGTATGGGATATGTCTGAACATGCCCCTGTGTGTGTGTGTGTGTGTGTGCCCCAGTTTGTTGATAAGTTTTGTATTTTGCTCAGAGCGACATATTTCTGGGGTTTAAAAAGTAGACGCTTCGTAGATATGCCCTGGTGCCAGAGTGCATTTGAGGACAAATGGAAAGAGAAATGCGCCCAGCTTTCCACAGTCCCTCTCCTGCAGATTGACGGCACCGAACAGAGAGAGGACGGCCAGCTTCATAGCTGCAGCGATTGGGGAACACCACTTCTTACACCTCCAATAATGTCCTCTCAGCATTAATGTAGTGCCCAGCTGCTGAGCCCTTGAGCAAACATCTTTAACCTGGATTTAATCTGTAAATATCCAGACTTATGGCTGGAATTTGAGTAAAAATGTAACCTGGGCACTGGATAAGACCTACTAAATGTCATTAAATGTGTTGGTGAACTGCACTGATTGTCCTGTGGTCGAGCATGTTAAGTGAGGTCATCGCGAGGACACGGCCCAGCCTCGGCACATTAGGTCTCGTCAATGTGGGGACATAGAGGCCATTGTGAGTGACGTTGCCACGCGCGCAGGCAGATTTGTGAGTTGAATCAGGTGAGTCACGAGAACTTATCTGACTCTCCTGGTAAATCTGAGTGAATCGGGGTCTGTAGACCTGGAGAAGGTAATGGAGGTCTGTATCAGAGATACTGGCAGCAAATGCAGTTTGACTTGTCAAGAAATTCTTTGGTGCATGTAGGTGTTTGACTACCCGCTTGTTGGTAATTTCTTCCTCTGCTGTTTTTTGTTTGCATCTGAGAGATCTGGAGTGAAATATTCCCTGCTCCTCCCTGTTTCTCTACCATGGGCCTAGCTCTAAGAATGACTCAGATCCCGTGGGATCTCCCGTAACCTTTTAGTCTGCAATTTTGCCCACACTAAGTGTACAAATATGCATTTGAGTCATGCCTTTTTAATTTCTATTTGGTGAGTTTGCAGATATAGTCAGGTTAAAAAGACCCCTCCTGTAACACGGGATAAATATAAGGGAATGGCCGTACACGCTTTCAAAAATGAGGTCTTCATCATGTTTATGGTGGCACGGGGTTCATTTTCAGGCAATAGTTGTTGCTCTCGTCTTGTAAATTAATCCCTGCGTGAATTATTTGGCTGAAACAAAGTGTTTTATGAAAAAAAATAATAATAATAGTATCCAGTCATCCCTTAGTGCCCCACCAGGAATAACAGGCTGAGGGCAGGCCAGTACTGCCCAGCTCAGTGCCACTGAACATGGGGTTCCTGTCCCACCCTCCTGGTCCAATACCCCTGAGCTCTGTATATGAAGCTGGTGGCAATTTACAGTCCTTACAGACCAGAACCAGAGTCCTGCTCAGTGAAAGGCAGGTATTGAAATGGCCCTAATAGGCCTGCAACAGTCATTGCCCTGTGCATTCAGGGGCATACACAAGAGAACACTCTCTCTCTCTCTCTCTCTCTCTCTCTCTCTCTATCTCTCTCACTCCTCTCTTCCTATCTCTCTTGGTCTTGATTGGTTTCTCCATTTCTTATTGCTTAAATGGAATAAGTTAGTATTTTGAGTTCATTGGTGACCACACTTGGGGTTGCCTTCACAGCTCAGGGGTATATTTTTGGCGTCCACTGTTGCAGGAAGGCTTGAGAAGTGGGAAACTCTGTTCATTCCTTGCTGGGACAGGCAAAGATGGCCGTATATCTCTGCAGGAAGAAAAAAAATGTTGAGGCTAGAATCAGTGGTATGACTGAAAAATCACTGGTTACACAAAGTTTCAGTTGAGTCTGAGCTCATTGCTTTTTAAGCTTGTAAAGCACTTTGTGACTTTTGTCTGTGAAAAGTGCTATATAAATAAACTTTCTTCTTGTTCTGTATTGCTGTATTAGAGTCCTGGATGTATGGTGGGACAGGGAGCCTGTTTGAGATCCTGAGGGAGGAGAGTTTTTTACGGCACAGTATGCTACTTATGTGAACAATTTTTGTAAAACTGAGTTCAGTTCATTTGATACTTATTTGGTGTGGTACTTACTGATTTTATTTTTGCTCTGGTTTCTTTTAATGCAAGCAAATGGTATTTATTATGCAATAAGGGTTTGTTAAAACTGATAAAAGTATCTCTTTTAGTCTCTCTCAGTCTTTGTCTTTCTCACTTTCTCTTACACACACACACACACACACACTCACAGACGCAGCTGTACACGTACACGCGTGCACACACTTATTCCAATGCACACACTTGCTCATAAGCATTCTCCACTGATATAATGCACCCTATGACACTCCTCACAGATAGACTGATGTGCAAACTTGCAAGCAGTCATGCATGAATGCAAACCTTTGCAAATTTGAACTTGCAAAAAAACTATATTGGGCAAATTCAGTAGACCTCAGCAAAGACTAACTTATGTAAAATCCCTGCGGCAGAATGAAAATGACTGTTATTAAATATGTCATAGTTCACTTGCTGAGCTGGGTATTGTAGTGTGTGGACTGAGTAGCGCACTGCTGTTGTGCTGTGCTCTGTTCTTGCTCTGTGGTAGCAGAGCGAAGCGTCTGCAGCCACGGCCTCAGGCTGCTGCTCAGAGTTTGTCCTCTTTCTGACAGTGGAAAAAAAGCTAGGAAAACGCAGGATCAGTTTTCTTCAGTCACAGCCCCGGTCAGGCACTTTAACGCCACGCCGCAGAGCGACGGAGGGGTCGTGGCGGAGATACCTCCTGTCAGAAGAGGGATAGCGGTTTGCGTTCTTTCTCTCTCCATTTCTCTCTCGCCCCTCCTTCTTTCCCTATCCCCCCTCTCTCCCTCTTTCTCTCTAACTCAGTGACTAAGGTCCAGATTCCAGCATACCCGCCCACATTCTCCTCTCTCAGCAGGAAGCCTCCTTTTCAGTTGCCTCTGTTTTTCATCACTTTAAAATCCCTCTTTCTCCTCCTCCTTTCACCCCCCCTCTGTTAAGTGGGGGGTGGAGGAGACGCGACCGCGATCCTCAGACGTCGCCATCGCCTTATCGGAGGATGCAGGGGGAACGCAGAGTATTTACGGGGCAGCTGCCGGAACTTTTCGTGAGAACGGAGAGCTCTGATTCGGACGAGGAGAGGGAAATGCTATAGCGAGAGAGAGGAGCCGTCGCGTGCGAGCGGTTCAGTAACGCAGTAAGGTCCGAGGAACATCGTCAAAAAAATACCCGCGCCGGTCCGTCTTTTCATAACACTCTGCTTGCATGAGAGTCTTGGAAAGAAAAACTTCTGCTGTCTTTAAAAACATGCTAGCTGTCCCTCCCCCTCGAGCTCACGCGCTCTTTCATCAGGAAATGTTGGATTTTGAGCCGTGGTTTTTAGACGCTCCCCTGAGCTGTGCTTCTGGGACTGCTGTCTCCTGTGCTTTCGCTTGTGGGTCCGGGGCATGAGTGGGGCAGCTATCAGCACCGGGCAGCACTTCCTGTGCCCGTACAATGGAGGGGGAAGTGTGCTGATACAGCCATCGCTGCCCCTGAGCCCTTCTCACCCCAGTTCAGCTCTGCCTGAGTATATAGGGATATGGGGAATGTGCAGTCAGAGTATATACTAATATGCACGCACACATACTCCTACGCACACTCGTTTGTAAAACCATACTTTTGAGGACATTGTATTGACTTACATTCATTCTGTACAGCCTTTTTCGAATGCTGTTACTAAATTATGCCCAACCCTGACCATAATCCTGACTCGAACCGTAACCCTGACCTTAACCAATTAGCCACAATCTTTCGTAATCCTCTGTGAGGACCGCCTGAAATGTCCTCACAACATTGTGGTTTCTCAAGAGTTGGTTCTCATAACTATGGCTACACAAGCCTACACAAACATGGACAAATGCGCACATACACACTTACTCATACATGCTCACACTCAGGCATATAGTACATGCGCACATACACAATAATTTACTGCGTCTTTGAAGGGGCTCGATTTAGTTTTGGATATTGTTGGGATTGGGTACACTGAATCAATTTTTTTTTTTTTTTTGCTGAGATGAGCAAAAAATATGTACGCTCTTGCTCTGACGTTCTTACCCTGAGAGTTTCCGTGACAAGAATGCCTGGCTCCTCGTTTCCTGCGCAGATAGTGATTAGCGATTACCCAGCGGAAGTGGAAGTCCTGAGGTCATCAGGGAACGATGGCGGATGGAGTGGGGCGGGTGTTTGAGGGGTATAGCAGCGTCCCCCTGGAGCGAGTGACGCTAACAGCATAGCTATTACAGAGCGTCCCTCTTCTACGGGAGCAGCAGCGTCGCCCCAGAGAAGCACTGCCATATTACCGCATCAATCTCACGGGAGGACTTAAGCAAGAGAGGGAGAGAATTATAAGATGGAAACGCTTAACCCCTTTTCACCCCCAGAGCAGTGGGGAGAATGGAGACTAATCTCCAAATGTCAGACAGTGTCAGGCTCCCGCAGAGCTGGAGACTTATTTCTAAAGACTTTGACCGAGGGGCAATTTCATGTGACGCTCCGAGGCCCGCGAGGAACTCAACTTGTGAGCAAAATCCTTTCAGAGACTTCGGGGACGGCTTGTTTAGACAATGAGAAGCCGTTTCTCCTGAACTTGGTTTTGGAATGTAGCGTGGTTTTGCGAGACGGTGAAGTGTTGGATAGTATGCTTTTTGGATTTTAGCATCGATGTGCTGTGCACGTGTGTACACGGCTCTTTGTATGTTGGTGGATTTCTCCCGGATCTGCCTGAAACCCTTGATAACAAAGCAGAAGCCCTGCTTTTAAACGGCCCCAACTTAACCTGACTTTACAGTGTACTCTCTGTCCCAGCTACATCAGTCTCGCTGCTCTTCATTTTACCCAATTAAATTATTGTAACTTGACGTCAGTGTGTGACAAAAGCCCCCCCCCTCCTTGTGGCCCAAAATTGTGATCATGTAGAGACTGGAATGAAGGCCAGCTGTGGCTCAGCTGTGTCTCTGCTGGAAGGGGCATTATCAGATTATTATCCAATCAGAGGACATTATTTAGTTTGTCGTGCCTCGCGCCTGACCCAGTTCTCAGGTGACCGAGACAGTTTAAGAAGACGGATGATGACACTGTGGTAGTGGAAGCGTCCTGGAATGTATCCGTCTTCCCGTGACCATTACAGACCTCCCACCACCCTGTCATGTGATAACAGTCCTGGTTTGTGAAAGGCTTCCTGGTCCTCAGCAGCTCCCCAGGACTTGACGACAAGCCGCAGGTCCTCCTGGCTCGGCTTGTTTTGCTCTAGCGCTCCTATCTCCCGGTCTTCTTTTTCTTCTGTCGAAACACACAAACGGGTCAGTAAATATTGAAGGACGTCGTCCACGGCCTTGTGTTTTGGCCATTGACTTCCGGTTTCCTTCGGCTCTTTAACGAGCACATTTTTCATTGACGTTGGAAAACGTCGGGTCGTTTGTATCGCCGAGCTTTGAATTCTCTGTCATCGGCTATGATAACCTATCAGGGCAAACACAGGAAATCAACAAGGGCCTGAGAGCAAGCATTGTCCCCCAGAAAAGGAGGGAGGGGTGATTTTTCCTTTCATGTTTTTTCCACCTTTAATTTATGTCAGTCTTTTTTTCCCCTGCCTTTCGTATCAACCAGGCCTGTCCTTTTAACCAGGCCAAACAGCAGAGATAAGAGGTAGTTCACTATCAGAAGGGCCTTTGCGCATGACCGCAAGAACCTGGGGTTATACCAAGGAATGGCCCTTAACTTCGGGATGTGAACTCTCAAATATGTGATTAGAATGTTCTTGACTGAACATGTTGGTATGGCAACCACTACTGCTGTTTGAAAGCAGTGGAGGTCAAGAATGATAGAGAAGTTTTTGAAAATTCACCCTTCCCAGACAATTATTTTTGCGAGTAAGCAGTGAATAGTGCCGATGGATGCACAAAATTGATACGTGTTTGGAAGCGTTTGACAGCTGATCTTTAAGGCTTTTATAATCTAACATTACTCACCTGCACTGCAGTATGATCATCAGTACCATTATACTGTCGAACTAGAGGCACTCCGAGAGTGCAAACCTCCGCCAAGGCAGCACAGTCAAAATCTTGCTGAGTGAACATGGCACATAATAAATTTAAGGATAGGTTCCGTCCCTGATGTGCGACCAATCAACCCACAAAATTTGAGTGATATCACGGGGAGCGAAGTGTAGTTATCACGAGTCATAGGATTTCAATATGGCTGCCATGTCAGCCATATTGTTTGACCGATTGTGGTCAAAATCGATAGGGTCCATCCCTGATGTAATAACAATCCACCCACAAAATTTCAGAGATATCCATTCATTACTTTTTGAGTTATCTTGCACAGAAACGGACAAATAAACAGACAGACAGACGAACCAACGTCGGCAAAAACATAACCTTCTTGGCGGAGGTAATAACACACAAGGCATGGTGACATATAGCTGGCGGTTAGCCAAGCATAGACCAAAGTCAGCTGTGAAGTTAGCGAAATGCTGTCCTGTTATATGAAATTGAAAGTGCATAAATCACAAGAAAATGTTATGGTAATGGATTGGAAGACATGACTCATGGCCTCATCCAATATATGACCTATTAGTCACACTTAAACTCTAATGCCATACAGCCCTCCTCCACCCGGGAGAATTAATGTGAGCATATCCTCTGCAGTGCAGGGAAGGGCCGTATTAGCATGTACCCTTTATCACCCATGGCAACAGAAGTCACTCCCCTCCCTACCCTCTGCCCGTAAGTGAGAAACCGCCTACGGTACCTGTCTTGCTTTTGTAACGCGAAGTGAACTGCAGGAAGTGGTTAACCCATGGAAACTGTCAGTAATCTGTGTCTTCTCCAGTACCGGGCCTCCTGCCCTGGTGGAGCACTTCAGTGTTCAGTGTCTGATTGTATTTGGTGCCAAATCTGAGCATCTTAGATTTAATTGTGTTTATGTGAGTGAGGCTCACGTACGCATCTTCTCCGTATGGCTTATTGGGAGACGTGGTCTTAGAAGTGTTTTACTCTGAAGATGTCAACAGCACTGCTATCCTTGTTGATAGTCAACCCTTCAGATCCAGACCTATGGAGTTTCTGATGTTTACTCCATCCATGCGCGTGAAGAGTTTGATTGATCATTAGAGTCTGAGAAGAACACGATCGCTTGATCCTGTGCCGTTTTAACGCCTGAATTTTGAAACGACTGAATTCCCTTAGTACGTAGCCGCTTGTGTTCAGGTATGCAGCTATAGGACCAGATTGGCGAAAAGGCCATAAATATCCTACCACTTCAGGACCAGGGTTGTCTGACCTTGCCCCATGCAGGGAGATGTGTAACACTTCCAGCCTTTTATCTTATAAAGCCTTCAAGCTTGATGTGAATTTCCTCCTATACACTTTCGCGCTGATTCACTTCCTTGTGATAAAAATCTGTCGCATCTTATCATTCGCCTTGGACTGTTATTGTGGTGCACGTCTCACCAGTGCATGACATTATAAGACACACAATGCTGACACACTATGCTAGAGGTGAACGTAGATGCCCGTTGAGCCTCCTTGACAGTAACCATACCTAAACTTTCCTGGCACGCTTAATATTTCAGTGAAATCTGGCAGCCCTAGATTGCCACTTCTCTGAAGTGGACCTGTCGTAAAGCTCAGAAGGACTCTGCAAGCTGGTCTCAGGTTAACTTGTTTGAGAAAATGGGAGTATGGTAACATGGCTGGTTCAGATGGTAAAATGTGTTTTGCCAAAACTTTTGCTGAATAATATGCCTTTTTGAGTCTTTTTTTTTGGCTTTCTGATGCTGGCTATCATGCCAAATGGCATACACCACTGAACATTACTTTTCTAGCTCTGTGGTTTTTTTTTTTTTTTTTTTTTTTTTTTTTTGCTACCTGGTATTGAAAGTTTCTTGAAACTGAGGACGTTGAATACTTTGGTTCTCTCTTTGTGTTGAAATGTTTTCTCCTGAAAATAATTGCAGGTACTGATTCGCGCTGCCAAAAAGTGATCATCTCTGACTTTATAGCGGAGTGATACTTGTGGAGAGGAGCAGTATAATTATCATCCCAGCTTAGCTGATGCATGTAATATTTATAAAATTACACATTTTAAAATGGTTCAAAAAAAAAAAAAAAAAAAAAACTAATGTGGGAAAATAAATTTAAATATCAGTACAAGCAGAAGTATGTGTACATAATGGCAGCGATGATACTAACTAGCAAATAATAATTCATTATGATGGTGGAGTGAGAAGTGAGATATGGAATTCCACCAGAGGCCTAACAGTTTTGGTCAGGGCCTGTGATGTGTCGTAGGATTGGATCAAGTAACCCCCTCTTCCTTGGACTTTTGACCCCTCTGATGTGGTATTTGGTTATGAAAGCACGGGGTCTGATTAGAATTGACTTTCAGCAGACTGACATAGAGGGGCTTTAAGCGTGGCTGAGGGTTGCTCTGGAAGCCCTTGTCTGGGAACCGATCCAAGCAGGTGATCTAGATGTCTACTCCAAGTGCCTCTTATCCAAGCGGCTAACCTTTCTGTTAGCTGCTCATTATCAACTCAGCCACTTCAGCTGAGAGGGTTCTCAAAGTAACCTGACGAGGGGTTTTGAACTTAAGCTATGGGTCTGGAGGTGCGCTGCTTTAATGTAGAGAAATTAACCTTTTTTTTTGGCGAGAAATGAATCGGATGAAAACAGAATTGTGTCTTGATTTTGGCGGGTTTGGCTGTGACAAAATCCATCTGACTTTGAGAGTTTCCTTGTTTGGGAGGACGACGATACTTTTGGGTCTCATTGAGTCATTTCTCTTCGCCAAACGTTAGCAGATTTGCAGTCTTTGAGGTTTCACGCTGTGAAGAACGCCCATAATCTTCTGATGATGTAGTGGACCACTTTGACCCTGTGACAAGGTCTGTGTACTGATGGTAAATTACTGTTGCTTTAGCTTTCAAATATTGTCTGAGGGAACAAGTTAATCTTTGGCGTTCAGTGAATGACACTTATGGATATTAATAGACTGTCTAAGCTGTTTGTTGTGACTTTAAATATAATGGTTTGTGGTGGGTTTGTGTGTCTGTGTCTGTTCAACAGGGCGTTGAAGTAGACCCACTCAAGCCAGTTCCTCTTCTTTTAAAATGTAATTTTATCTCAAGGATCATAAAACAGACTTACGCGTAGCATTTTTAATTTCATTTAAAACCTCAAGGAGCATTATCTCCTCATAAACAATTGGTCACATGTAAAGAATGATTCAGCTGGGACAGCTCGTGTATTAAAATGAAAAGCTGTTCATTGAGTACGATATAGAACTTTATTTTTGATTCGTCACTGAATAGATCCGCTTTGGATGCGTGGTCCACATTCTCGTTCACTAACTACCCTGAATACAGGTAGAAGTTACATATACCTCATTAACAGATGATACCGAATCAATGGCAGCACCCAGGTAGACATGGTGAACGAGGAGCGGCAAGCAATTAGCGGTAGCAAGCGTGCAAAGCAAACAAGGCATTAAGCAGCTGCATAACGTTTGTCAGATGAGCAGTTTTTGAAAAGAGTGCTCCATTACTGGTGTGATGGGTGCAGATGTGATTGATTGGTGCGAGGACACATGGTCTTTAAGTTCGGCCACGTAGCTGCTGCAAGAGTTTCCCGGCTGAACATAGCCATTGTATTCGCAAATGTCAAAATTGTGTTTTTTCTCTAGCTTTCTCTGTCTTTCAGGTTTTAGAAAAAAAAAAAAAACTGATTTGTAAAGGGGCAATTTAAAGGGTTTTAACTTCACCTGAAGCCGTCTATCCACAACACAAGGCTGTACTTAGTCTGTGAGACGTGCTGAGCTGTTGATGAAGTAATGACAGGTCTGGCCTTCTCAGTCTCCTGCTAACCACACTGCTGCTGCCTCTTCTGCATGTGTCAGCAGAATGCCTGCAAGTCCTTACCCTAAAACGTGACTAAATATGAGCGAGAGATCTGGCGACTGTTTCGCAAAATCGTTTGTTGTGCAATCGAGGGCCTGGAGCCTTATTTAGAGAACACCTTGGACAAGGAGCACTGATCTGGGCACAGTATAGCCCTATAGAGCTTAACAATGAGGTTAAAGATATGGACAGGAGAGCCTGATCTAAGTTTTAGTTTCAGACATGCTGTGGTAACGGATTCTGATCTAGGATCAATTTAGTCTTTTAGCTCGTGATGGCTGAGCACCAAGACGTGGACCAGGGAAGTCCTCCAAATCTGAAAATCTGAGGTAGATAACAATGGAGCAGAGCTGTCTTCAATTTCAAGGCGTTCTTCGTGGGTGGGGCGTCGAAAATTTTCATCGGGGCACAGATGGGGTTGTGTGCAGGTCTCCAACGGATGACACTTTGTAGCGTAGTTTGTGGTTTTGGGCGTGCCTGCTTGGGCGTAGATTGGTGGGGGGGGGGCAGAAGATGAAAGCCTACATCTTAGAGATGGGGGGTTGGGGGGTGTTGGGTTGGTTGATGCCTTTTCGGCAGAAATCAGTTTCACTTGGTGGAGGCGATGGGGAACTGGCTGTACTTTTGCCTTTTTGGTTCTGAGTAAGGCAGTTTCAGTCGTGACCTCAGGTTGCTCACACGTCAGAGGGGCGAAGGAGTTGCTCAACCGCGAGGAGGTTTAGTGTTTCACCGGAGAAATGAGCCGGTTCGGTAATGAGGAGACGCTTAGTGCCAGCAGTTTTTGTGTGTCTGCTGTATGGGGGGAGATCTGTGCTTCTCAGCCCACCTGGATCTGGAGGTGGAGGTGGAGGTTGGGGTGGGAGTGGGGAATTAGGTGGGGGATGGGAGTGGATGAAGCACTGTAGATCTTTTAGGAGACGGGGCCTAAAGAAAGCGAATACTTTGGGTACATCTTTGACTGCCGGCGGGACAGACCACATGACCCTAGCGGGTGGTAGAGGTCAGAAGCATCGATCCACTTTACATACACACAGACATGTCTCTCTCTCTCTCTCTCTCTCTCTCTCTCTCTCTCTCGCTTTCTCTCCTTCTCTGTCTCTCTTTCTCAAATTCAAATTCAAAATGGGTTTATTGGCATGACAAAAGTGTACATTTCATGTTGCCAAAGCTGAAGCGTTTTTAACGAAACACTAAAGAACATGCGGATCGACAAGCACTATAACAGAAAACAATGTATTTGTATCTTTCTCTATTTCTGTACCTCAATCACTCATTCTCTCTCACACACACGAGCAGCCACACAAGCTCACGGTATAGCAGTTTATGTGATCATAAAATGACAGACTCTCATAGCCTTATACCTGCCCTCATGTCAGCACTCTTTTAACTAAATTTGAAATGGCAGCTTCAGATGTGTCTAACCCTGGCCTCACATCTTGATGTACTCTAAATATAACAACTGCCCCATTTAGGTTCAAGACTTGGCCAGCCAAATGGGATTTCTCTGGTGTTGATGATTTCATTTCATTGTTGCTGTCGTAAGGTCTGGGAGATTGTTGCTTGAAAGTAGGCTGGCTGAATTCGCCTGTGTAATTTGTCTGATTCTGTGATGTAATTTTTCCACAAGGGGAAAATGAAACCTCACGCTGTCCCGTCGGGGATTTGAACCTGTGGACCCACAGTCAGTGGGCTATGGGCTGAATTCGCGCCAGACGTGTCATTGACAGTAATTGCCTCCCACAGCGAGAAGGGTGCTTATCAGTCGACAAATGCCGTCATGACTATTTATTAATGCTTATGTAAAGGAACACGATGTTGAGTGGTGCTTTGCTGCAATGATGGCGGTATTATGGGCAAAATAAGCCTTTATAATAATATGTCTCATGGAAAGTTAACTGTGGTTTAATTTTTAGGGCAGCCAGTGTGACCATACTACTTGTCTGTTTCTATAAAAGCTCTCAAGTTCTCCAGCCTGAAATAACTCATTTCTGAAATGGCCTATCACACCTCCCTCCTTGTCTCTAACGCCCTCTCTCACTCTCCATTCTCTCTCGCTCTTTCATTCTCCTCCCTCTCTCGTTCTCTCTGTTCTTCTCTCCCTCTCTCGGGTCTCGTTCTGGTTTGGTTCACAAAGGGGAAACCACAGCAATGCAAACAGACAGAAGCGCATGCATACCAGCACCGAGTGGGCGGGGCTCCTTGACTCTCCTGTGGTTGACCTTTGACATCTGCGGTGCATCACCTCACATATCACATGAACTTTGTCTTAGGCTGATTTTTCTACAGTAATCAGAACATTTTTAAGCCAGTTATTGTTGATTTGATTTGATTTAGGTTGCATAAAGCCACAAATCATACGAACACATTGGTTAGAAACCATTCAGGATTAAACAGGACTTATTTCCTTCATGGTCCATAATTTTTCATTTTAGAGTTGAAATATTACGAGGCTTGACCCATAATCGTCAGACAGTGAAGCCTTTACATTGTATTTTGACCCCCCTTAAGGAATGATTGATATAGGAGAAACAGTAAGTTGATGTTGGATATGATGAGTGCATTTCACTTGCAGTTGATAGATATAGGAGAGACCGAGTAAACTGATGTTGGGTATGATGAGCGCTGTTAGCGTGTGGGCTAAAGGTGAAGGAGAGTCAAGGTGAGTTTGAGTCCTGTTACTTCTTCTTCTCCTGAGGTGCTGAGAAATGGAGCTCTCTGCACAAGGGCAGGGATAGAGGCAGCAGATTTATGTGATGAGGTGTCCTCTCCTGCGAGGACTCTCGATATCCCTGTGTGCCGGCCGTGCATTTATTACCCACATTCTACCGCACTAGGATGTGAAACCTTTTCCTTCCTCAACCCTAACCCCCTCCCCCACCTCCACCATCCCCCAAAGTCTAAACCCTGAACTTCACTTCCCCATGACCTCTGAAGTGATAGAAAAACTCTGGGGTTGGTGTGCTGTTAAAGTTAGGCCCGAGGCTGACGTTTTAGTGCTTTTCTTTCTGGCAGTGTCTAGGTTTGACTGGATTGTTGGTCTCTGCTCGTGTGAAAGGTGAGCTAAGAGGGAGTAGGGCGGAGGGTTTGTGTGGTTGCCGTGGCGATTGCCACAAGAGCCAATGTTGCTGGGGCAGGGTGGGCGGAGTCAGGGAAAGCCCGGAGAGAACGACAATCCTGTGGCCTGGCCTCAAGGCCTTGCGGTCGGCATTCCACGATTCCCTCGCCCTCCCCCCTCCGAACCACACTTCCTGCCAAACAGGAAGTCGGCCCCTTTTCCTGCGACGGTCTTCTTTCATGTGGTCACTTCCTCGTGCCTTGGCAGGAGCACTGTGTTCTTCGTGCCTTGCGCCGGTCGTGGTTATTTCACTGTTTTTTTTTTTTTCTTTTTTTCATTCGTAGCGTGCAGGGCACGGCCAGGCCACTAGTCGGTCGTTCCGCCCCTGTTTCCGGGTGAGCAGGGGTTCAGGAATGTGCCACTCGCCTCTCAAACCCTCTTCGTCCCAAATTCCACGTGCTGCATTTTATATGACATCTGTTATTCCGAGGAAAATCAATTGCAGCGTTCCCTCGGCAGCATTCCACAAATGTCTACACCACTGCTGTTTCTGCTCAAGGGCCGATTCATGCATTTTTAGTAATTTATCATTTTGCTACACACTTATACATGTCCCTGCTGCCCTTGGATTGTGAATTGTATCGGTCAAATGCAGGAGGCAAAATTACCCCATAAGGTTTAATGTAAGTTCATAGGTTAAAAGTCGATACTTATTTGGAAAGGGCCTAATGGCAAAGTATAATTTGGAGATAATAGACTACCAGTCCCCCATATCAAACATCCTTTCCAAACCCAGCTTGTTTGGAAAGCCTTCTCCTGGAAGACACACTGCATCGCTCAATCAGGTATGTTTTTGTTTCTCTATAGGCCACATAGTTCAGTGTACTTGCTGACTTAAGCACACTCAAACCCGCCAGCTTTTCATGTGACCTGATCAGCTGTTGGATTTGGGGTCCTGTGAGGTCTCTACCCTACAGCTCTGCTTGTCATTCTCATTATCCATAGATGTGTTACACTCCCTGAGCGTGGGTTCCAGAACATAACTAAGCAGTCTGTTTCAGTCAGTTTGTCACCATCGAATGCTATAGTTCAGCGGTTCTCAACCTTATCCGGAAACGGCTGACGTGGGCACTGGCCTTCATTCCAACCGATCAGTTACATACCTGTTGACTTCAGTTTAGAGTCGAAGCTAAAGACCTTGGTTAGTACAATCAGATGTGTAACTGCTTGGCTGGAATTGAAGCCTGCACCCACACCGTCCCTTTCTGGGGGGGACTGCGAGCCCATGCCTTAATTGATACCAGGTCCAAAAAATGATTAAATATAGTATTGTCAAAGAAGATTACATATAGTTAGGTAATATTCTTTACAATGTGATGATTGACATCACATTTCTACTTTTCCTACTAAAAATAGCCTCAGCATTTCCTGTTTAGAATCAGCCATATTTTTTTAGTGATATTTTGGCAAACGTATCTGGAAGGATTTAGGCTTTGTCATCTGATGAATTACAGGCAAAGCACCGCACCAGGGCTGTGATTGGCCCTTTTCCCATCGTATTTAGGCTGTGTCCACTCATTCGCATGGAAACTGCAGGGTGTGGAGGTGAGTTGAAATGGAGTGTGTCGGAGGATTCAGCGCATCCTGACTTCAGCATTAGCTGCATAGCCTTCTCCTGCTGGCTGCTTTTCTGTGAGCATTTGATCTGATAAAGTTTGAAATTCCTGCTCACTGAGCCTGTCATCCCCCTGGAGGATTTTGTGCGATAACAATGATACACTGCCTGGCTTACGAGACAAAATATGTGAGCACCAAACGGTCAGAATCGTGAAAGACATTCTTTAGACCGGCGGTTCCCGGCGTCGGTCCTAGGGACCCCCTGTATGTGCTACTTTTTTCCAAACTCAACTGTTTCCCTGGAATTTTAACATGGTGCTAATTTTTTTTCTTCTTGTTTTTGCACTGGTTGCTGAATCTTCTGGATTTTTTTTAACTTAACTGGTCAGACAGGGAGGATTACAGCATCATACAGTGTGATAATGGAGTGCTGCCTATTCTCATGTCTTCTAATGCATCTCGGTCTTAGTCTCGCTGAGCTGTGTTTCAGGGTATCACAGGCTCCCTGTAACCATAGCTACAAGCACGGTGGCCATGTAGTGTTTTGCTACACTTTGGGCCACGTCACTGCCTATGAGAAATTGGTAGAACATGCACTTGAAACCGCAACCCGAACGGCATCCCAGATCTGGTTGTCTGGAAGGAAGCGTTTGGTGGCTAAGGGGTCAAAACAATTCTCACTGTCACTGAGAGGGAGGAGATTTATTCATGAAGTAGGTCTAGCTGAGTTCATCTGCCTGCCCAATTATGCAGCCGTCCCGGGACAACGTGCAGTGTATCAGATCAGGTGTCCAGCGATGCTCCTAAAAACATACTGGTGGTTCTGAGTGGTGGTCCGCTCTGCTCTGCAAAGCCCTCCGGTTTCCAACTCTCGACAAACTCAGGGTGCAACACACGACCAATCAGCTGCCCCGACAGTGCAGTCGCTCGCTGTCCTGGCAGCAGAAGTCTCTCTTCTAGGCTCCCATGTGGTTGGAGGGGCGTGGGTGGGTCGCTGGTGGGAGTTTGAGGGGGTGTTCATTCTGTTCAGCTTGAGAGCTCCGCATCACGTTGTCCCTCTGGGCCTTTGTGACACTAGAAGGGTTTGTTGTGTTGACTTTTTTTTCTTCGTTTTTGGAAAGAGCCGAACAGGGAGCCATCTGTCCGCTGCGTCTCCAGACACGATGTCAGCCAGGCTCCCCCGCGCGCAGCGCAGACGTCTACCGCGGTATTCCTCTCATGGCGTTCTTCCCCCCTCCCTTTTTTTTTTAAAAACTCCTCCGCCATCTGAGTTCAGTCACGTTTTCTGGGCTCGTCCCGGTTATGTTATGAAGCAGACTTCTGGGAGAAGTGGCTGTAATGTGGAGGCCGAAGTGGGTGGTTGTAAACCGCACATGTATGTAGTGCATCAAATATTGAGGGTGGAGGTGCCTAGTTACGGCTGTTGGGACGACAAACTCCCTGGAAAAGGTTTTCTTCTGAGTCAGAGAACATAACCTGTTTGGTTTCCACGATACTATCAGTGCCATTGAACGGCCCGGGTCCTCAGTGTCATGTAGTGACGTATGCGCTCGCCTCTTTTTGAAAAGAAGCTCACGGCTGCCATGGGTAGTCATTGTCTTGGGTAATATCCTGTGTGCACGCGCTCTGTTTAGAGAGAGCTTTTGTTGCTCTTCCTGAGCTGGACTGTTGTCGCGGCGGCCAGCCGTGTGCGAAGTAGGTTTCGCTCCCCTTATCCTCCGCTCGTCCTTCACTTATCTCCTTTTCTATATCTCTCCCTCCATCGTAATGTCTTTCTTTCTTTTGCTCCCTGTCATCTTCTCTTTTTCTATCCATCTCTCTTCCACCTTTCTCTCACGTCCTTGGTTTCCATCCTCTCCTCTTTGCACTGATCTGTAGCACTTGTTCCGCAGTTTTCTTGTTTCCCAGTAGGGGGCAGGCTGGTCGCCCGCTGTTCTGGTCTCATGGGGGGAAGAGGGAGTATTAGTGGCAGTGGAGGGGTGGGGCAGAAGAGGGCAGGGCAGATCAGGGCGGAGCCAAACGCCGGCTGGGCAGCAGATGTACAGGAAGTGAGTCACCGAGACAGGGAGACGGTGTTTCAGGGGCTCTGCCTGCCTCCGTTAGAGCAGGAAAGACTTGACCTCTGTCCAGGTTTGTCCGCAGTCCACACTTTAATCATCCTGTTATTCACATGTCACGCGGCCTAACTGCCAACAGTCTGCGTTTTAAACTCTCGCCGCTCTCTGTGAATGAAAGCCTGCTCTGAGCTTCCTCAGGATTACTGCTGGGACACTCCGCTTAAAAACTTGAACCAAACCGCGCGTGTAGATTGCACTCCTTTTCATTGGCCGAAGGGCTTTTGGGTCTTTGAAGGCTAAAGGCTGTCTTGGGTCGTTGTCTTTAGAGGAATTTTAGAGGCTATTATCTTCCCTGTGGCTCTGAAGGAAGACAAAAAAAACAGAACCATAAGAATGAGGGTGAAAGAGATAAAAAAAAAATTCCCAGCCCATCGGGCCTTGATGAAATCTCTGGAACAAATTACCCTGGTGGAATATTGTGGTTGCCACGACAACAAGATGTTTAATAGAGACTGAGATAAGAGTGGGGACACAAGGACAGGAGATATTAGAGTCACATGCACACTACGTATTCAACACACACTCAAAAACACACACCCACACACACACTCCAATGCACACTCACTCACTCAAACACATGCTTGCATACTGAAACATGCTCAAACACACACACACACACACACACACACACACAGACACATGCATGATCAAACACATGCACACAATTCAACACACAATCCAATGTGCTCACCCACAAATGCACTCACATACTGAAACACACTCGAAAACATATAGATACTTAAACACACACTCACACATTCAATGACCAACTCAAACAATTGCACACTCAAGCAATCTCACACACACTCAAACACTTACAAACGCATACAAAACACACTCACTCACACTCAAAAACACATGCATGTACTCAAACACACACTCACGCAATCAGACTTACAAGAACAATGTACATGCAAACAATCTCTCACACAGACGCAAACACTCTCACACACTCAAACGCAAATTTGTGCTCTATGACACATATGCAAACAGACACCCACACACACACCAACACTCTCGCACACAAATACACTTATTATATGTTCTAAATGGCTATTTAAAGAAATGCAATATGATAATATCTAACCATTTGAGTAATAAAATGAGTCTTATGACTTTAAATTTGTTGAAACTTGACTTTAGAAACCAAAAAGTGACAAATAATCCATTTGTTATTCAATTAACTTCAAAATAGCAATGAGAGTAATTAATGTTGTGTTTGAATGATCCACCCTCTGGCGTAGGGTATGTCCTTGGACATATTGCTTACATTCTGTGGTCATGCTCTTTTATGTTTGTGACTGGTTGGTTGTTGACTTTTCATGTTCAAAGTTTGATTGGAATAACTTTGTACGTCCTGTCAAGAACTTAATTCTCTGAACTTCCTAACCACGTGGGGGAGGAGACCGTGGCAAAAAAAATACCTACAAACAACACACTGGGAGTCTCCACGCATTGTTTTTGTTTGAGAGATTTTGGAAGGAAATGACATAGTCGTCAAGGTGTTCCACTGCTATGTTGGGAAAGAAGCGAGACATGAAAGACACCAGTACATTTTTTCTCTCTTTTATCAGAGAGCGGCGTTCATCTGGCGCGCTTTAAAAACACCACATTTCCACTGCTGAGTGTCTGTCAGAGCAGCACAGTGTGTGGTGATGTTTATTTACTCCTTAAGACACTTTTTCACTCCTTTCCTCCGCCCTCCTTGTGTGTGTCTGTGTGCATGTGCGTGCTTGGGACTTTGGAGGGCTTGTCCAGAATGGGAGTGTGCTGTTCAAGAGTACAGCAGATGAGACTGGGTGTACGATAGGGGTGCGTGTTATTGTGAAGGGAATTAGGTGAATTCATGGTGTCCTAATTTTAACAGGCACACACACACGCACACGAATACACTCGCTCACACACACACACACACACACACACATTTTGAAAGAGCGGCATGGCTGCTCTTTTTCACTGAGAACTCTCTATGGGCACTTCCCCTCTCTGCTGAATGATTTTCATGGTTTCAGATGTTATGTAACCGGCCAGAAAGTCCCAGCTGGATGGAACAGCCTGTGTAGCACTGCAGAGGCATATTCACAAACCTGTGCCAAACACCAACCAATTCACACAACCATATTCAGAATCATTTTAGGATACTGCTTTTACATTTTTAGACCATCTCAGCTTATGAGCACAATTCAGAATGATGGCATCCACCAAAAGTGCATATTTCTTGGCGACAAACTGCTCTTTAGTGAAGTAACTGCGCTTGAATCGCAGATAAACAGGGATGAAAAAAAAGCAGTCAAATCTATCCATAGCTGGTTTTAATTATCACATTCGTGTATTTATTAAGGGGAATATGGACACACTGTGGCGAACACATTACCTTATTTGAACCCAGCAGTAGCACAGATCGATGTGCGAATGAGTGCCGCTGAGCATGCTGTGATACAATGGCCCTCTCTGCCCTCGATAAATTTCTCAATAAAAACTGTTCATCAAGTTTCACTTCACAGAAGCTGTAGCAGTAACATTGATAGATTTATGACCTACTGTTCTGTGAAAACAAGATTGATACAAGCTGGAAAAATCATATTTCCAAGAGTCCATATAATCACCCTGTAAATAATTTGTTTCAAATGGCTGGCACAGGTGACGTGGAATAAAGACAGTTATTTTATTTAGACACAGTAAAAACCTGTAATTTGATTTAGGCTGTTTGATCATTCGAGTCTATGCTGCCCTGTCAAGCCAGACGGCAGTATCTGCAAAATAGTGAAACTGAGAAAATTGGCCTAAAAGTTTTACCTCCTGCCCTATTTTTGTAGATACTGCTAACTTGCACATGCAGTAATTCTGTACATGTGTATTGATCCGGCTAATCTCTATTAAAAATAGATGGAGCTGGTGCTGTAGAGGGTCAATGCGGGTTTTCCCAATTTTGAGAAATTTGCAGATACTGCCGTCTGGCTTGACAGGGCAGTATGGAGACTGGGGTTTTTTGAAATTGCTATATGTGAAACCATACCAAGTTCTGTGAATAATTTTATCATGAATATCAATCTTATATCTCTGCTCAAGTTTACTACGGATATTCAGGAAGAAAAGCAGTAGTGAGAATCACAAATATTCAGTCATTCCTTCATTTAATTTTGCCAAATACGATCATAGTGGCTGGTTCCAGAACAATTCAGCTTCAGAATAAGATCACTTAATAACAATATAATAATAGCTAACCTCTTGCCCCTAACCTCTCTCTCTCTCTCTCTCTCTCTCTCTCTCTCTCTCTCATATTGATATTGCTTTATCTTGGCATTAGGCCAATTTTCTTTTATGGCCTTGACATTTTGATGTTTATTGCATTAAATATTTATTTATTTCATTTGTCTATGTAAAGGACTTTGAATTCTACTTTGATATTAAATGCACCATACGAGTGAACTGATCTGACCCTGCTGTCTCTCTCTCACCCTCACTCTCTCTCTGTCACCCTCCCTCCCTCTCCCTCCCTCCCTCCCTTCCTCTCCCCTCCCCCCCTCTCTCTTTCCCCTTCTTTCCCCCTGTCCCGCACACAGAACTCTATCAGACACAACCTGTCTCTGCACAGTCGCTTCATCCGTGTGCAGAACGAAGGGACTGGGAAGAGCTCCTGGTGGATGCTGAACCCCGAGGGGAGTAAAAGCGGTAAATCCCCCCGCCGCCGCGCTGCCTCCATGGACAACAACAGCAAGTTCGCGAAAAGCCGCGGACGAGCCGCCAAGAAGAAGGTGAGGGGACCCCTAGCCCACCGCGTAATGTTGAGGCCGACTGTACCGTAGGTCATGGGTGGCAAATCCAGGTTCATTGAGTTAAAGTCCGCCCCCTTTAATTTGTTCCGGTCACGTAATGCTAATGCTATGCTAATTAGCACAGATCTAAGGACACCTGGTACAGATCAGCTGGATCTTTTACCTCTGCTGCAAGCTGCATAAAATGTGTTGTCAAGATATTGTAGCTCTTTGTCATAAATGGACAAATGCAGCCCACACTGCGAAAACAAAATCTTACCAAGTATTTAAATCTTGTATGTAGACTTAAACACTCATTTCTGTTATGGCTTTTCATAGAAAAATAAATTTTCCCATTGATTTGAAGTAATTTCGACTCATTTCTAGATTTTTCCATGGGGTTAGTGAAATTATCTTACCCAACGGACAAATCTAGAAATCAGTCAAAAGTACTTCAAATAAGAGGCAGAATCTCTTTTTCTAAGAAAAAAGCTAATAGAAATAAGTTAAGTTTACATACAAGATTCAAATTCATGGTAAATTTTTGCTTTTGCAGTGTTATACATCATGGCTGCCTCAGGATGGATTTGTATGTGTTTTCTTACCCGACTTTGTGAAATATAGAAATATATACATCATAGCTTAACAAACTGTGATAATTATCTTTTTTTTCCAAAGTTCCCACACATGCAGTGTATAGCGATGTATTTGATAATTGTGAAGTCCTGGGTTGAGTATATACAGTATTTAATGTGGCACAGACACTGAGTCAAGGCGGGAAATTTACTCCCACAACCTGCAACCCACAAAAATTCTTGTTAGATTTCTTTCTCCAGCAGCCATTTTGGCATGTAACCACTAAGGTTGTATTTTATCTCTAAAAGGCAATGTGGCTGAAAGATGTTGAAATGTTTTTGGAACCTGCGTGTCACTGTGGTTCTTGCACGAAAGAGTGAATTGCATTCCCTGCAGTTGTGCAAGGTGTGATGCTGTCTGGTGGCAATGATGCGATTAGCTCAGCCTGCTGGCTGTCATATAGAGTGTTAGCATATTAGCGGTTCTGCATTTTTTAGCTATCTGTCATCACATCTCCTCCCGCCTGGCACATTCTTACCTTTGATCTTTTACCAGCCGCATCGTTGCATTTGGCCTGTTGGCGTATGCTCGCTTGCATCACTTCCTGCCTGTCCTACTTCAGTTTTGCATCTCTCAGTCCTGAGTCACACCTGGCGAGCTAGGAGGATACCTGGTAACCGCATCTTTTAGAGGCTAATGGTTATCTGCTAGTAGCTAGGGGTTGCCATGGTTGCTACTGATTAAGCTGCAGCACCGTTTACCATGTGTTCAAATCCCCTTGGTTAATGAAAGGCTACTTTGGCTTCCTACATATTTTTTATTGCTTATGACATAAAAATGTGCAATTAATAAAACTAAATTTCTTCTGCTAGTTCATCTGAATCCTGATGCAACACCATTTGCATGCTTGATAGAATTTCACTGACCTTTTCTGTATTGACTGGATTGATTAGAATTGCTAATAGGTTGTTGTCTTTACCTGAAGTGATAGATGCTGCTGAAGACATACTGCTTTTGTGTCAGGAAGCACCTGAAAGAGTTGAAAAGGTTATGCATGACGAGTTACCTCTTGTAATGATGACAGTTCACTATTATCTTCTAATTTCAAATCATAATTTGCGACACGTCAGTTGTTACTATGTCTTCTGTCAAGCGCAGTTCTTATGCATAATCACAGTATAAAGAGAAAAGCAGTGGTGACAAAGGAAAATTAGAACCTCTTTCCCCCCCATTACACAGGTGTCCCTGCAGGGTGGTCCGGAGGGGAATGCTGACAGCCCGGGGTCCCAGTACAGCAAGTGGCCTGGGAGCCCAAACTCCCACAGCAACGACGACTTCGATGCCTGGAACAGCTTCCGGCCGCGAACCAGCTCCAACGCAAGCACGCTGAGCGGGCGTCTCTCGCCCTTCATGCCCGAGCAGGACGACCTGGTGGATGCGGACGTGCACATGGTCTACCCTGGGGGCTCCGGGGCCAAACTGAGCACCCTGCCCAGCCTGTCGGAGATGACGGGCTCCCTGGGGCCCCACACCACGGAGAACGTGATGGAGGACCTCCTGGATAATCTGAACCTGCAGAACCCCCAGGTGGGGGCCGGGGGCGCAGCCTCGGGCGGTTCGGCCCAGTCTTCACCCCCCTCCATGATGCAGACGAGCCCCAGCTACCCGGCCTACAGTTCCCCGAGCATGAGCTCCCAGCCGGCCCAGCAGGACTACCGCAAGTGCCTGTACGCCATGTCCCCCATGCCCCTGCAGACCCTGACGGAGGGGAAACCTGGGTTCAGCCCCCCCCTGGGGCAGTACCCGGCCGGGCTTCTCAAGGAACTTCTCACCTCCGACACCGACCCCCACCGAGACCTCATGCCCTCAGTGGACACCGTGGTGACCCAGTCAGCCCGCGGGCGCATGCTGCCACCCTACAGTGCTGCCCAGCCAGGACGAGGAGGGGCGCACCCCCACCACCCACTCCCTTCTCACCCCCATTCACGAGGACCTGCCCCTCCCACCTCCACGGCCATGAACGGGGGGCGCCCCCTGCTGCAGACGGCCGGTATGACGCACAGCGGAGGTCTCGCCCGTCTGGCTTCGGTGAAGACACCCATGCAGGTCTCATTCGGCCCAGCGGTCCACCTCCCAGGTGGGCTACTCCCCAGCTACTGCGCCCCAAACACCAACGGTTATGGGCGACCCTGCATTCCCCCGCCCCACCACCTCCACCACCACCACCCGGAGAAGCTGCCCAGCGACCTGGACGACATGTCCATTGAACGCTTCGAGTGCGACATGGAGTCCATCCTTCACGACACGCTCATGGACGGGGATACGCTGGACTTCAACTTTGACCCTGTTGGCACCCCGCAGGGGTTCCCCCACAGTGTGAAGACCACCACGCACAGCTGGGTGTCAGGGTAGAGGGGGCGCACAAGTGAACGTATACACGCACACATACAGGTAAGCATTCTTGTAGACATGCTTTCGTCCCAGTATTTAGTCAGTTTCTGTTTTTTTGACCATTTTATGATTGTAATGAATTTTTTAATATCATTATTTTTTAATATAATTGACTGAATTGAAATGGAACCTGACCTTCAGCCCTGCTTTTTGTGTTAAATATTAAGTACCATTGTTTTGTTGTAAATGGGCCTCTCACTGGGAGTGACATTAGTTTGTTGATGGATTTATATTTTTTTCTATTTTCCCCAGGTTCAAACTTACAAATCTATCTCAGCCAGAGCTGGACCTTCTGCAGGAAAATGGAGATCTGTGACCCAAAGACAGAGAAGCCATCCTCCCTTTCCTCTCTTTCATCTCAGTTACTTTTTTAGACGGGCAGCTTTGTTTCTTCCCGCCGAAAACTTCTACCCCTTTTTCTTCAGCGCTTCGTTCAGCTGAGACGTTTTGTCTGCTCCCGTCTACTTTTCTGCTGGTTTCCTTTTTATTCCTATTCCATTATCACAGCATTACTGCTAAATATCAAGTGCCAAACTCTTTGTGTGAACTTTTGTGCCAAGTTCATGCTACTTTTATTTTTAGCGCTTAGCGCGCTAACTTTGCTGGCATGGCCTTCTTTTAAGCTACAGAGACGTAACACGTTAACCTGTTCACCCCTTTGAACTGAGCTTTGTCATGATGTAATGCGCACCTTATCTGCGTAAAGTTGGAAAAACTGGAGGTAGTTAGAAATGTTGCCCTAGTTTTTTTTTTTTATGTATGGATTTGAAATAATCTTTTGCTTTGAGATATTTTGATCCTACTTTCTATGTTTCAGAGTTTGTCTTGTCTTTATCCAGTGCATCAGTGTTTTCTCCAGGTGTTAGGATTGACTTTAGTGCTCTAAACATCCCTTCTTGCACCAAATATCTTGGGAATAAGAGGAGGAAAAAAACTGCTCGCTGAAGAAAAAGAAATACTTTTGTTAGATAGCCAGTTAATTGGTCTCAGATTGTCCCCTGTTCCATTTAACACAGTTTACTCATTATCTGAGTTGTATAATCAGTGCTCATGAGGCATCTTCATTCATCGATGAATCATATCCTATTACAGCTACTCTTTTCAGAGTTAAGTAGCTAGGG
Organism: Gymnothorax javanicus; assembly: GCA_029692085.1. Lineage (NCBI taxonomy): Eukaryota > Metazoa > Chordata > Actinopteri > Anguilliformes > Muraenidae > Gymnothorax > Gymnothorax javanicus. Next base: position 55,591,350 of record CM056195.1, read on the forward strand.
AGCTAACATTTGGCTATGAATAACAGCATGTATATACTTTCACTAAAGCAGGACCTCTGTGGAGATGGGCTGATGGATTCCTGAATGACGTTACATCCTAACACATTTTCTTGTGTTTCATATTGTACCTTTTTATTCATTGTTAATGTATTACATTGAGACGTAGTGTGTTTTGCTTTGCTCAGCAAGTTTACAGTGATACAAACGCATATAAGGGCCTTAGTGGAGCAGAAAACCGGAAACCTGGATCTGACTGTCTCACGTTTCATGTTGCATTCAGGCGAGAGCCTTCTCAAACTTGAGGGTGCTCTCTTTATCGAGGATTATAACAAGTTTATTTCCTTTACATTCTTTTTAAAGGAAAAAACACACTTACAGCTGAGAAGTACACATATACATTTGACATGCAGAATTTATCCAAAATTTTTTCTGAAGATTATTATTATTTTTTTTTAATTATTATTCATTTGATTCCAAGATGGAATGTATTTCAGAAAGTTCTGTGTGTCTTCTGTTTTCTCTTAACCCCTTAACTGTCACTGGGCCCTAATTAGGGCCAGGCCAAATGCGAGAAAATCCAGGTGACAGTAAACAGTTTTTGGTCTTAAAATGCCTCAGGGGGATAATCTCTGCGATAAAATCAGACTGTCTTGATTATCTCACACATGCCGGGCTTAAAAGGATTCCTTAGTACTCCTCCCGCAGTAGAAGGCTCTTACTTTAATGAGAAAGCCTCAGCTGTAGATATTTTTATTTGTTTTCTAAATGCTGCTTTTCAATGCCTTTGCCTGCAGTTGCGGCTGCTCTTTGTTTAATTAAATGTGCCCTCTCGCTTTTTACGCCCCTTCCTCTGAGCCCCACCCAACAAAAAAGACAAAAAATATATACATGAAATCTTAGTAACTACAATGTATTTGTCCATTGGAGCCCACAGATATGCTTTAAGCTATGGATTTGAGTTTATGTCAAAAACAGTGTCACCCTGCTGAAAATTCCAGCTTTAACCAGCCTCAGCTGGTCAAGCTGATTTTAAGCTGTGTCATAGACAGTTTTTTGCTGGTCGACCATCCCTTCTCCAGCTTACTCCACCAGCTAAACTAGCATTGACCGCCTTCGTCCAGCTATAGAGACCAGTGTCAACCACCGTCATCCAGCTGTGACCAGCCAATGGTGTTGAAAACACAGCTAAAACCATCTTAAACCTTTTAGCTGGTCCTAGCTGTGTTTTCCCCACCAACGATTGGTCATAGCCAGACAAATGGTGGTTCGACCAGTGGTGTCAAAAACGCAGCTTAGACCCTCTAAAACCATCTTAGACTTTTAGCGGGTCTTACCTGGAAATTTAGGTGGGGCAGTTAGCCATGGTAGCACTGTGGGCCGGGGGAAAGGGAGAGGGGTGGAGATTCCTGTACTTTAGTCTCTCTGCTGAGTGGAGTAGCTCTGTCAGTGTGAAGCGTTCAGTCGTCCCTCTTGTTCCACTGCTCTCTCTCTCCCTCTCTCTGCCTCACAGACTCCTATGTACAAACTGGCCAGGAATTTGTTTGCCCTCTCCCCCACACGTTAGACCATCTTACCTAACATTTCTTTAGATGTTTATTTCCCCCAGTTGAGTACCTTTGGATTTATTTCAGGTGGAACAACACGCTCGTGCCTTTTCTACAACCCCCGCCACCCCCAAACCAGCTGTCTTATTATCACTTTTTTCTACCTCTCTATTTCTGTCTCACTCAACGGCCCTCTCCGATCAGCCTATGTTAGACGTTGTCTGGTCTCGCAGGAGTAATGATGTGTAACGCTGAAAGGGTTTTAAACACTCAGACTCACTGTGTAGACTACAAAGGTCACAACGCATTTTACCCTAGCCTGTAAAGTGTTACTTAACTCAACAGAGCCTGTACATTGCATTTTAGATGTTCCAGGTGTTTTCTTTACATTTTTGAAGACTTTTTTTATTTTTTAAGACACTTGCGTGTACATACACATAGATGTTCCTGTAAATAGAAAATATATTTAAAAGAAACATATTATTTGTTTTAGCATATCAATAGGGTTTCTGATAAAAATGTAGATATTAATTAGCCGAAAGGCGGACCCTGCAGAAATGCTATGTTTATGATCGTTTATCGAGCTTCGTTTCTGAGTTTATAACTTAATTAAATCCTAATTACTGGAAACAAAGCTGTTGTTATTTTGGTAATTATTAACATAAAGCAGAAATATAATATAATTACTGGCTAATTCTAACACTTTTTTAATTCCTTGCTCAAAGTTAAGGAAAAAGCACATTACAGTTATTGTTTATTGATTGATGCTCGCCCAAAGGGCTGTACATGGGCAAAGCACTCAGGCGTTAGCCTGGATGAAATGTTCTCATCTAAACAATATGTGGTTGTATATGATTTTTCTTCTCTGGCGACTTGTATAGAAGTTAGTATTAACTCAAGTTTACAAAACTGACCAATTTAAAGATTGCATTTTTAACAGTTTGGGGAAAAGAGTCGGACACAGCTAGCTTACGCGCATTAGCAGCTATGCTAACTTCATTAAACCCACTCCTGTACCGAAAGGTAGACGAGGGAAGTTGCTCTTATCTGTTATTCAGTCACATGGTGGTGCACCAAGGTCCCTCATTTCAGACCGTAAAACATGAACTCCTGCATACTAAAAAGCACAGGCCCTTGTGTACTCAGAGAATAGAATAATTATTCAGAGATTTTACATTAAAAATGATCAGATATATAAATATATATTATGAAAACTTGTAAATGATTGCTTTGTGAATTGTGAAAATGATATAATCTATGCATTCTTCTTTTTTTGTTGGTTTGTACTGATGGTAAAATGAAAAAAGGGTTATATTGTAACATAGAGTTGTGGAGATATTTCATGTCAATGTCATAATTGTATTTGTTTTGAATAGTGTATGAAAAATGAAGTACATTTAGATGATTAGATGATGCAATCATTCAAGTGCTTTGCTTTTTTTTGGTAAACTGACACTGTTGTATTTAACTGCGGTTTATAAGAAAACCTAAAATGTAGAAAAATGAGCTTATTATCAGTAGTAGAAAAAAAATCAGCTGTCTGTTGGACAATCCTGTTTAGAGCATGGACATTTGGACCAAGTTTTTATAGACTGAGAACTGAGAAATATAAATATATTGAACCTCTTTATTACCAGTGCTTATGGATAGAGAAGAAGTTCTTTCCTATTTGAAAATCAAACTGTTACAACTTTAAACCTATGAATGGTAAAAAAAAAAAAAAATAATTAATTGAATTGAAATTTCATCACACAGTTTGCAATCAGAAAGGTTAAAATGAGTGATGTATGCATTTAGAAAGAGGTAAATATTCGTCTATGTAAGATGGACTTGTGGTTATTTGGAAACGAAGGGATTTAAAATATATGTTCCGACAGGTTTCAGCTGACACTGACGTGTAAGTATCATTGCTGCTGCTCTTAAGGAGGCTGGTTTGGAGTCTGTGTGAATATACACTGCCTCGTTAACTGAGTAAAACTTTTGAAGGTTTTTTTTTTTTAACCTTAGCAACAGAGCTCTCAGCGTCCCTCTGGGAGCAAATACCATATACTTTGTACAACTTGTATTGTATAGCAACACAAATCAGAAAATAAACATGTAAAAGAACAGTCTTTGCAGTTGCTGTATGAAGCCATACGTATACATAAATTATGTTGCAAAAATACTTTTCAGCCTTCGTGTGTTTCTTGTGAAGTCTTTAGTGGCTGCCTTCGCGTTTTAACGGAACTTTATGGTGCATCAGCTTTTTTAAGGCTTTTACACTACCATGAATCCCATAACCCATTGCTTTCATTTTTTTATTTTTACTTTGGAAATTAAAAGAAAGTGTACCAGAGGACACAGGGCTGTTCAAATGTACAAAACTTTACCTGTACACACAGCACATGCACTCTCATGCACACACACGTGACGAAAAGACATTTGAGGGCATGTGCCCGAAGGCAGCTCAAGCTCAGTCACACAGCACGCAATTACCGAACACAAGTAAAGGCAAATTCTTCACTGAGACACTTTTTCTCTGGGATATTGGTGGAATGTTTTGAAAAATAATGTTGGTTAGTGAAGAATTGGGCTGGAGGAGAGCAAAACAGTAATTTATTCATCTGAACAAGGCAGATCTTTGCATGAAAAAATATGCTCAGTTATGCTTTTATTGTCCTTCATGAAATTCCTAACAGAAAGGGAATTCCACCTTTTCATACTGGAACCAAATATATTGGACATTTGAACAGAGACAACAGTGAGAAGTAGAAAAAAAATTGAAATGAAATGGGGGACCACCAGTTGTGGAGCAGATGCCATTGTCAGATAGATTCCATGACCTTGTAAACAGTTGGTATTAATGAAGAGTTAATGCTGAAGAAGGTGGCTCAGGAGACAGGAGTGCAAACAATATTTGATTATGTTTGAGAGCAGAGGGGTTCCACAAGGGTCAGTAAGTGGTGACACTGAATTTGAAGCACCTGGATATCACATACTTTGAATTCTATCCCTGAGGGAACTGCCCCTTCAAAATTACAGAGCTAGCAAGCAAGTCAAGGCCAAAGGGTGTGTAAAATAGACAAATGATCTTGTGCAAAATTTAAGCAAAGCCAAGGAGGTCGTCAGGTTCACTCTGAGAAATGGGACTCCGTAGATCTGCAGCACAAATCATATTTGTGCCTGCAGTAACGTGATTTTGAAGACCAGACAAAGATCTCTTTTTCCTTTTTTTAACATGGACCATGCGTGATTATTCTCTGAAACACGGATTGAGAATACGCTCTCAGTGTTCTGCATGGAGGGCCCTGACATCTGTGCAATCAGGCTGAATAAGCTTGGAGCACTGAGTGCTCTACTTCTCACAGCTTTCATGCAAAAATGTCTCAGTATTGCTTTTAGTCTATCATATGCTTTTGCCCTCATTCAGACTTTGAACCAATATCTTTTCCATCACCTACACCCAGCCCAGCCGTTCCATGAAAATACTGTATATACTACAAGATATTATCAAAACATAGACCTATGTGAAAATGCAAGGATGAATCCAATTCACAAAAATGTTGCATACTTCCTCATTTGAGAGTTTCATAAATTTGTATGTACAATCTACAATATTATATTATTCCTATAAAATGTCTATCATATTATTAATTTCTGTGTAATTGTGTATGGGTAATGTACATTGCCTGGCGGGAAAAAAAGTCACAATAGTATTTTGTAGGACCTCCTTTATCTTTGAACACAGTGTGCATTTGTTATGGTATTATTTTGACAATCATATGCAAAGTTGCAACATTTACTTCTGGCCCGAGTTGCATTAATTTTTGGACGAAATATTGTACTGACGATGAGAGCCAAACCACTCCATAAAGCCTTCTGCAGCAGATCCCAAAGACTTTCAAATGGTTGAGGTCAGGACTCTGTAGTGGCCAATTCATGTTTAAAAATGATTCCTCATACTCACTTGACCACTCTCTCACAATTTGAGCCCAAAGAACCTTGCCAATGTCATCCTAGAATATGCCCGAACCATCAGCGATAAAAGTATCCATTGATGGGATAACCCAGTCATTGAGTACATTCACGTAGTCTGCTGACTTAATTTAATTGCTGCATATTGTTGCTGAACCTCGACCAGCTGAAGCAACCCCAGATCATAACACTGCCTCCAGAGGTTTGTACAATGGGCACTATCCATGATGGGTCCCTCACCTCATGGGCTTCCTTCCTTACCCTGATGCACCCATAGCTCTAGAATAGGGTAAATCTGAACTCATCAGTCCACATACCCTTTATCCATTGCTTCACACTCCAATCTTTATGCTCCCTTGCAAATTGAAGACATTTTTTTCTGGACCAGCCTCAATAATAAGTGGCTTTCAAGTGGCCATGCAGCTGTTTAGTCCCAATCCAGCAAGTTCTTGTTGCATTGTTCATGCTGAAATTACTCTTACTTTTATGATTAAACAACCACTCTGTAAAGCTGACAGTTCATCACTATCCTTCCAGGGTTTAATAAACACTTGGACAGTTTTTAATCGAATTCCAGTGATTTCAAAAATCTCTTTGGTTGTTTTTTTTTTTTTTTTTATGCTTGATGCAGACCAATAATTTGCCTCTCTTGAAATGCAGTATTACCTTTCCACGACCACAGAATATGACTTTCAACATGGTTTTTTAAGAAACTATAAGCTACACACTGCATCAGTCAGGGTAAAAAGAATTGTTGCCAGCTGAAACATATTAATCTCTGCAATAATGATTCAATCATAGGCTCTTAAGTATTTGCTTCTTTGAATTGAAACAGATATATATATATATATATATATATATATATATATATATATATATATATATATATTGGTCAGGGAGTTCATTTCAGTGAGTTTTGCTTTATATGCCAGTTAACAAGCAAAGAAAATATTCCATGTCCCCTTGTGCCTTTGAATGCCTCACACTGTTGAGCCAATTAGACATGAAAAGATTCGGATAGGGAAATTCTGTGGCCAACTTCACTAATCAAACTGCCAAAAGACTGATATCCTGGCACGGCATTAAGAAATTGGGCAACACTATGTAACAAAAATTTTGTTCCTGTATAGGGTGTGTTATTTCTTTATTGCTTATGTTATAAAAGCATGGAAAATGCCCATTATTCCCTTCAACCCTTGCTTTTGTGACCTGGATAATGAAATTAAGGGTTTCCCCTATTTTCAATACAAAAATGGGCAAATTTGCATATTTTCATTTACATAAGGTCTGAATAAAACAAAATATTAATAAAATTTTATTACATTTGTATAATACCAAATCTTCCTATTCAAGCGAGCAAAAATTGTCTGTCTTACCTTCTAGTTTTTTTTTTTTTTTTGCAGTGCTTGTACGTAAAATGAGGTGCTCAGAGTTTGTGTTGATCCCCGACAAGCATGCCAAAATATACCTTGTTGGCTTCATAATTTCTAACAGATGCAGTCACAGAGTACTTTTTTGCTCGTTTTGATAAATTGGCCGCATTCATTGCAGAATGCATCTAGAGAATGCTTGCAGCTTCTTGATGCCATCTCTGAAAAATTCTTAAATGTCTGTGTTCACTTAGGCAACTAAAACTAAACTGAGGTGGTGAGTGGTGAGCCATTACATATACATATTACTATGGAAAAATCGAGAAAATTTTATAAGGTTCTTGAAATTCTCGTAAGTTCTACAACATCCTAGAAAATTCTTGAAACTTCTTGGAAGTTGTCCTACATTCTAGAAAGTTCTTGAAAATTCTTGTAAGCTCTAGAAAATTCTCTATAAGCAGGTCAGCACTGAATCTACCTTTAATGTTCTGGAAAATGGATACATTTGAAAATTTTATTTCCCAGGTCACAGAAGCAAAATTTGAAGAGAAAAAATGTTTTTTTCCAATTTTCTTTAGGTATAAACAATCGGGAAAGAGCACTTTCTGCCCAGGAACAAGAAAAAGTCAAAATTTTGTTACGTAGCTTTTACATCTGAATAAACACAATATGCATAATTCAGCCATGGTTCCTCAGGATAGCACTACTTCCTGCCAAAAGCCTTTAAAGTCTGACAAGCTATTTCTCATCATCGCCTGGTTGTGTGCGTCACAGTAATTGATGGACTAGAGCTCATAGTGTCTTGTAATAACTGGCCCACAGAATTGGGCCTACAGAGGACACCAAAGAGGAAATTGTATGGGAAACATCAAAGATCTTGTCTCAGTGTAGCACTCTGTCTGTGAAACAGCGGCTCAAAGAAAGGCATAGCTGCGCCAATGCATTTTATCCCGTCTGTCATAGATCATTTACTGCTGAGGTCTGATTTTACGTTACAGCTGAGAGCTCCAGCACATCGCTGAGCTTGTAATAAACTTAAACTGCCTGGTCCTCAGGTCATAAGCAAAAAAAGAACTTAATGGGAAACCAGTTTACTTAAGTTCACATGCATGCTTGTGAAAGTCATAAAGCAAATGTGTAAAATCTGGCAATGGGCCAACAGTTCAAGTTGGGACTCCATGCGTTGCGTTAGATTCTGTTAAAAAAAAACAAACAAAAAAAAACAGGCATTTGACTTCTCAGCATTGACAGCTGCCATTACAGACTCCTAAAAAAAGGCAAATTTGATGCTTAGGTGTGTGGTCTGGAAATGCATGTATGTTATTTTTCATTTGGTAAATGGAGGGAGGCAGGGTAAGGGGGAGGGTGGGCCCCCATCTGTCCCGAGCTCGGTTTGGGCAGTTTGCAGTGGAATTAATGTCGGCTGGTGCCAGGAGCATATGCAATCCTTATGTTCTTCACAGCATTAGCACATTAGCGTTTGTGGGCCAAGGCCATTCGAGGACACCTCTGCCCTATCTGACAGGTTCACCTGGTTGGTGGCCAGGACCGGATCACTTTTCCCTGTCATTCCCTCCCTCTCTCCCTCCCTCTGTTCCTCCCTCTCTTTTCCTGCCTCCCTTATCCTCACATGCTCCCCAAGTCACACATTTAAAAAGAAAAAATGCTTTCGAAGGAACATTTTCAGTATGACGATGTATCAACAGATCTCTCTCCGCCTCCCTCCCTATGCTTGTCTCACTCGGTAAGTAATGATTATAGAAACATTGTCAACGAAAGAAATAGAATCTGCAGTGTTCAGAGTTGTTATTGCAGTTTGATGTGGAGCTCTTGAAGACTGGCTATCAGTTTTTGCCATATCAGGCTTACCTCTCCTGTCCGCCATAATTCATTGGACAGTGATGCCTTTTAAACTTTTAGTTCTTTTGGCTGAGTCAATCGCTGGTTTTTAATGCAACTGAAACAAGCATTTTATATTCAGAGGAGGAGATTAAAGGGCAAAAGGTCCTGAAAGATGGCACCAGTACAGTCCTTGTGGAGCATTACCAGGATAGATCCCCAGCATCTGGCGATGTCTATGCATCACAGACTTCAAGCAGTCATAATATGCATAGATATGTGACCTAATATTAAAAATTATGATTTTGTTCTGCATTGTTTTAAACTGTCCAGTATTTTTTGATATGTCAGAAAACAGATGGGACTAAGTGCAAAAGGTGCTGTCATTTCTCAGTGGTTTCTGCAATAGGAGTGAAAGCACTCTCAGATTAAAGCTCACAGTCAGCACTTCATTTTCATTGTATCTTTCAAACTCTGCAGTGAATTATTGAGCTCACTCTGTCTCTCTTGAATCAGCTTATGGGGAAAGGAAACATAATTAAGATCATGTAAATACGGAGATTTGATGTATTATCAAAACATAAGGCCGGGGATTAATTTGTCATTCTAATATTATTCGTGACTAACAACATAAGTGCCATCAGTACATCGACTGCAGGGAAGTGATATTCTCCACAGATGTCCATGCTACAATTGGGAGGGAGGTGATTCTGGCTAGTGCTTACTCTCATTTATTTATTTATTTATTTATTTATTTATTTATTCATGTTTATTATTTATTGGACCCCCATTGAGATTGATATTGCCTTAAAGGCGAAGCTTAGTTCTTTTTCTAAGGTTATGACTCACATCTCACCGCTGTTGTTGATACAATTCAGCAGCACATAAAAAGGAAAAACACAAAAAGTAATGCAAAAAGCTTTATAAAAATCCTAAAAACACCATCCATTGCTTGTGTATTACATTTGATCAGTATTTATGTGATTTTAACTTTTAAACATATAATTTGAAAATCTGAATTACAACCCCATATGCCATAAAGCTGGCTCATGGAAAAGGCAAATAAACTCAAAAAGTAGTCATTAGAAAACTATATTCACCCTCTGCTATGTTGAAAACACTGCAACACATTATTTGATGCTTAAATTTTTTAGTTCAATTTCCTCTTGAAGATATATGCTTATTTCAAATATGGCGACTACAACAAACTCCAAAAAGGTGGTGCAGGAGCGATTTAGAGCTGGCATTGAGGTGACATCTTGCAATAATAAGGTGATGTCAAACAGGTGATGTTGATTTTGACATGATTTTGAGCAATTCATCCTTTATAGTGCGTAAGGAATCCTGTTTAATTTCAGTGAGTAAAGGGCAAGGCCTTCTGAATGGACACGATCTCCGATCTCTCAGATGTCACTATTTTAAAAACCGTCAACCAACTCTGATGGAGATCACGACAGGGGTTTGGAAATGCTACCTTAAACCTTTGTCGATCAACACCATTTGGCACTGCATCCACAGATGCAAGTTAAAGCTTCACTATGCAAAGCCAAAGCCATGCATCAATACTGTCCAAAAACACCACTGACTTCTCTGGAGTCAGTGTCATCCGAGATGGGGAGCAGCGCAGTGCAACCGCGTTTTGGTGCAAGTTAACATTTCGGGTAGTTTTGGGGGAAAAAAACAGCCACCTCATTGAATGTTATGGCATGAGGTCGCGTCAGTGCTCATAGCATGGGTGACTTGCACATTTGTGAGTGCACCAATAATACAAAACTATATGTACAAATTTTGGAACAACATAGGCTGCCATATAGATGTCTTCTGTCCCCGGGACATCCCCGCATTTTTCAGAAAGCAATCGCAAAACCACACTCTGCATGAACTACAAGTGCATGGTTGCCCAAGCAGAGAGTGCAGGTGTTCAATTGGCCTCATACGGCCAATTTAACGTGGAATTTTCTTAGGAATGCTGGCATCAATGTCATGGAGTGGCCCTCAAGGTCTCCCGACCTTAATCCCATAGAACATGTATGGGATGTGTTGGGCAGAAGACTCCGTCAAGTAAGGAACCCTCCACAGAATTTGCAGGAACTTGGTGCCATGTTGGTTCAATTATGGCGACGCATCCCCCAAGCTGTGTTCAGACGCATCATTCAATACCTGAGGAGACGTTGCGTCGCAGTTGTGAAAGCTCATGGAGGGCATACGCGCTATTAACATGCTTTCAACAAGTTGTAACTTACCATTTTTACTCTCTTACATTTCCGTAGCATTTCCGGTGGAACTGGTTACATTATGATCATGATTTTTATGGTACACCGTCCTTAATGGGTACAGAATGGAATTAAATCATTATTTAAAACCACTTTTCTTGTATGTTCAACTTATCGACCTCCAAACGAGTGTGAAGTTTCTTTTTTGACTGAGTATATTATCAAGGGTGAATGGACTCATCAAATACATCATTTTTGATTTATTTGCATTTTCCATGATGTGCCAACTTTTTTGGCATTTGGGTTGTATGATGGGAATACTATACTTTTCACTAACACACTCTGTCATATCAATAAGAGCCGAAAAGTCAATAATATTCAGTGAACTGGAAGGGGATCATTTTTACAGTTATCTCATCTAGTCACTGAACTCCAGAATACTCGCTATCGCAAATTATTCACATAATCGCTAGGGACACGCAGTGAGGTCATTTTCAACACCTGCCAGGGTTGAACATTCATCATTTCTCATGTTGAATATAGATGATGTGCCTGCCAGAGTTCAGTCGAACCATTTCTCTCTATATTTTTTCACTCTTTCAAGTGAGAAAAGTCGCAAATATGAGATTAGACTGTTCTTCACTGAGCACGAAACTGAACTTACTGCTTAATGACGGTTTCACTGAACAAAGGCCAGATTACATTTGCACTGTTACAGTTAAGCATTGCGCCATGCTAAAGCTAACCCCCCTTCCCTATCAACAAGGGTTGTGCTATTCCAAGAATCAGGGAACAGAGAGAGGAGAGAATTATGAATGAGTGTGCAATAATATCAGACTGCCTGCCAAGGTCAAAATGAACCAATAATGTTATTCTGACTCTATTGCATTTGGGGAAAACTAAAACCATCAAGCTGTTGCTGAAAAGATACTTGTGCCAAGTGAGCTGCTTTAAATTATCTGTAAATTGTTGTTTCAGCAGAAACTTCATCACTATGCCAGAATCAATTTTCTTACTTGGGGGAAAGTATTTATTTATTAATTTACTTGTTTGGGGGAAGGGGGTTTGTCAGACTTGTTTAACTGTCCCTATAGTATGAACATAAGTGACTTAAAGCAAATCATTTGACCACATTCATGTTTTTCAAGTGGTCGTACACAGGTCGCATTCATTTTTCCCTCATCAAATATAGTTATTTTCAACTCAGAGCTTTGGTTTGTGTTTCTAATCCTAGAAAGTTTGTCTGCGGTCACATATTTAGTAATGTACAGGAAAGAGGATGTTCCTGGTTACATTTGAGGGCCTTCCAACATCACAAAGTACAGTTGACTGTGTTCTCAAGACACAAGGCTTCTTTGGGGAGAAGTTTCCAGGTGACAGTTTCCCTGTACACTAATGCAGCAGTCATGGCAGTAGTGGAGCAGAATAATGTGTAGCAGCTTTAACACCATCCATTTTTCCTCTCAGTTTCTCCAAACTTGTACGCTTTGCAAGACACTTGCAAAGCATATGAGCAGTCACAATTTTGAAAATGATATAAACACTCTCACTAATTTTGTTAATGCATGCTGACAAGACAATTATTCCCAGTCCAATGTGCTAAAAGCCTTAAAGTCCTGCCACTCCCTTCAGCTTGGCACTTTGGCTATTGGCTTTTATTATAATATTTTTTATTGTTATTGATGTTGTGTAGTTTTCTTCCTTCAAGCAAACCGGCAGCATCATTCAGGACATCCATAGCCAGCCAATAAAGAGGAAGCAGGACTTTAGAAGTCTTAACTCGCCAAACTCATAATGCAAACTGACTGGTATTATGACTCCCTCACTCATGTTAAATTGCATTATGCTATGTTATGACAGAATCTTTACATTACCACTATCTATCTAGCGGATGCTTCAATAAAGCTGCATACAGTTGATTAGACTAAACAGAATTCAAATCCCCCGGGCGAATTAAAGTTAAAACCTTTGCTCAAGGGCCCAACAGCCCCAGTCAAAAGCCTTAAGATGAAAGGCTCCCCTTGACTCCTGCTTTTTATACTTAACTGACCAGCAACTTAAATTTCATAACTTGTCATAAGTTCCCTGGATATGACTCAGACTCTAACTTCTCTTTGGCAGCAGGTGCGTTAGGGTGGCTCTCCCGGGCCGGGGGGATCCTCCGATGAGAGGCCCCAGGCAAGAGAGCAAATGAGCCGCAATGGGACAGAGAGTGAGGCGATGGGGGCCGCTGGGATCTAGGGGGATGGTGTCGATGCAGGCGAAGGAGCCAGCAGGGAGAGGTGGCACTCTGGGAGGTGAAGCTGACCTCCGCCCTTGGCGCCAGAGGCTCCTCCTGTGTGGTGTAGCTACATCTACACGGGCTGGAGGAATATCGGAAGCACCTCTGAAAAATAGATTTAACTTTGAAGGCTGTGATAATTGCACCAGCATCTACGCTGGTCATTTACACGAATTTAAATTCTTATTAGCTCAATGTGTCTGATTAAAAGGGGTCTAACCAGCAGCACTTAGCATCTCTAAAGCAGCAAAGTTTCAAAGGGGCCACATTTGTGTACGCATTTAGTAAAAATTGACATTTTATGACCCTTTTTGATTTTGAGATAACAGCTATTAAAATTGAATACTTTTTTCTTGATCTGTGGTAACAGTTTACTTCTTACATGATTCAATTGAAAGGTGCAACACACTAATCTTTTGACATCAAATACTTATAGGTACACTAGTGTGCAATAATGATTATACACTTAACAAAATGAAGATAAATCAGAAACCCCGTTCTATCCAAGTATATATTTCATGTAATATCAAATCATAGAGATGAAAATGAATAAATAGATAAAGATATATAATAAAACACAAGAATAATAATGTCTTTTTGAGAGAAAAAGTAAATATCTAGTGTGGCCACCACTTGCTTTGATTACAGCATTCAATCTTTCAGGCATAGTTTTTGTATTTTTTTTATTTCCATAAATTCATTCCAAACAGATTATTTCAATGTTACCAGAGATTTGCTCAATCGAATTAAGATTTTGGATTTTGAGCAGGCCAAGTTATAACTTTTATGTCACCAGGGTTTCTTTCCAGCTGAGACTATTAAATCATTGAGTTTCCAAAGGGCCCAACTCCAATAAATTAGAAGTATTCATATCTTGTTACAAAAAGGGGAACTTTCCCGTAATTTCTGCCAAAAGTATCCCAATGACACTCTCTTGTAAAGAAATATACTAAAAATATATGGGTCATAACATATGGGCCAAAAAAAAAAAAAATCAATTTTCCCTTTCTTGAAACGTTTTCCTTGGAGTTGGGCCCTCTGGAAACCCAAGGATTAAATTTTTGCACAACTTAGAAATGTGTTTAGGGTAATTATCTTGTTGTAAATATAATCCCCTACCAATCAGCCTCTTTCCAATGCATGCCTCACAAGGATGCCATGATTCTTAATTTGATTTGTGATTCCTTCGATGTTTATGAGATCACCAGTTCCTTTAGACCAGACTGAATGTTATGATTCTGCCATGTCTGACCATGTTTTTGCTTATGTTTTGTTCCATGCCATGTTTTTGTTTTTGCTTTGTCTGTATTCCTGCCATTATCCACTCCCATAGTTATATTCCGGTTCCTGTTTTGTTCCATGCCATGCATTGCACTTTGTCTCCCCTGTCTGGTCTTATGTCGTGTGACAGCGCATTGCCCCAGTATTGCGTGCCACGCTTTCGGGTGATTTCATGGTTTCTGGGTTTTCAATTATTCCTTCTAAATCTCGTTTGCTTCCTTCGCCTTGCTGTTCTGTCATTACTAACATTACTAACAGTTTGTTATTTTAGGTAATTCTACTAACCAAAACTAACATTGTTTATAGTACTAACTTACTAACGAGCACTAGGGATTGTATAGCTGCACTTTACTAATTGACTAACGAGCTCTCAGCACTCGCCCTATTCTAGTCTCCGCCCCTTGTCTTTACTCAATTTACTTTGCTGCGCTTCAGCGGATTCTCCGCACCTGGTTTACTCTGTTCTGCCTCTCATTATCTGTGCATGTTAGAACTCCCTAACCGGAGCCGTGTGTTTGTCAATAGGCTGTCTTTGTGATCCCTGTCCGCGTTTTGGCTTTTGCCAATTTCATGTGGTTAGGTTCTTCCTCATGTCTGTTCTCTCGTTAATTAGTCTGATCCAATTCACCTGTTCCCTATCTTAGCATGTGACTTCCCCTACGTGTATTTAAGCAGTCTGTTCACTTCCAGTCCCCGTCAGAATGTTTCTCCTGTACTGCGACTGTTTATGCCTTGTACTCTCTGTGATTCACTTCTGACTGACTGTCCCTCATTACTATTTTGGCTTTCTCTTGCATTTGTTTGCATCTATGTATCGAACCTTTTTTGCCCGACCACGAGTTTTGTGTTTGCTGCTCTGATTACGACTTGGATTACGTCCCTGGGATTCCAATTTTTGGATTGTGGACTTTGTATTGTTGCCTCCTGCTCTGCGGGGGTTCGCTCCCATTCCAAATAAAACACAAGCTTTTTGGATGACTTGGTTCTCGCGTCTGGTTCCTGAGCGTAACCTCACACTGAACCCCAAACCACAATATTACCTCCATGTTTTACTGAAAGGGTTAATAGATTGAGAATGCGAGCACTCTATAAAAAAGTAACAATGTCTCTTACCGGGTGCACGGTTAGGGCAGACGTACAGCAGAAAAATAATCCAGCACTCACGGATAAAAGTAAAGAATTTTTATCACGGCACGGGCAATAATACACAAACGTTTCAGCCTACTGGCTTTCTTCAGCGTGTTCACAGTCAGGGTTAAACAGTCTTTTTTTTTTTTTTTGAAAAATTCTACAGGGCTTGTACCCAGTCCATTGGTGTTCAATCCTTGAATTTCTTGGTAAACTCAATTCTTTTTTTGATGTTGCCAGCTCTTGGCAGCAACACGACCAATCAAACCATTTTCAAACAGGCGTCTGGAAATATTATATCTTGATACTTTCATCTCTTCACCCCTGGCGTTGTCAATATCATCATGGAGTTGTCATGTTGTCAACTGCTGATTGTCTTTTACTTGTCATACACAGATAACAAACATCAGAGACACTTAACTTCTGTGTCGCACCTCCATTGCCACTAGTTTTTAGTAAACTGGTCTCTATGAAACTCTTGATCGTGTTTATGACAGTGCCATGGCAGCTTTTAACTTCTTCAGCATTATGTACAGCACAATGCAGCTATGAACAATCTCAGAGAGGTCCTTCTGTCGTGCCATCATGTTTAACGCTGTAACACTGCTCAAAGGTCATATCACCTTAAATACAAGAACAACTGACCCTCAGAGGTAATTTTACATAATAATGTTGCATCAAACCAATTCAATAATATTTTTAGCATCAATAATCATTGAATGAGCCTTTTCACATGCATTCAGGCTGTGCAGGAGTCAAAAAAATAAAATTTGTGACACCTTTCAATTGTTATAAAAATGGACATTTCCAATGTTTTTGTCTATTACCTACATCCCAATTCCAAAATAGTTGGGACGAAGTGTAAATTGTGAATAAAATCAGAATTCAATGACTTTCAGATCACAAGCCAATAGGTTATTTACAACAGAACATAGATAACATTTCAAATTTTGAAACTGAGACATTTTACATTTTTATCCACAAAATGAGCTTATTTCAAATTTGATGGCTGCAATAGGTCTCAAAAAAGTTGGGACACAGGCAAAAAAGGCCTGAAAAAGCAATTAATATATAAGAGAATCAGCTGAAAGAACATTTAGCAAGTAATTAAGTTAACTGGCATCAGGTGTGTAACATGATTGGCTATAAAAGGGATGTCTTAGAGAGGCTGAGTCTCTCAGAAGTAAAGATGGCCAGAGGCTCTCCAAGCTGTGAAGGCTTCCTTAAAAAAACTGTGGAATACTTTCAAAACGATGTTCCTCAACGTCAAATCGCGAAGGCTTTGAAGGTCTCATCATCGACAGTGCATAATATCATTAAAAGATTCAGAGAAACTGGAAAAATCTCTGTGTGTAAGGGACAAGGCTGAAGACCTTTACTGGATGCCCATGATTTTCGGGCCCTCAGACGCCACTGCATCACTCGCCGGCATGATTTTGTCATTGACATTACTAAATGGGCCCAGGAATACTTCAAGAAACCACTGTTTGTAAACACAGTCCACCATAGATGCCACCTAAAACTCTATCATGCAAAGAGGAAGCCATTGTTGAGCATGAAACAGAAGCGCCGCCATGTTCTGTGGGCCAAGGCTCATTTAAAATGGACTTTAGCAAAAAAGCAAAGTGTTTTGTGGTCAGACGAGTCCAAATTTGACATTCCTGTTGGAAATCATGGGCGTCATGTCCTCCGGACTAAAGAGGAGAAAGACCACCCCTCCTGTTATCAAGCGTTCAGTTCAAAAGCCAGCATCTCTGATGGTATGGGGATGCATTAGTGCATATGGTGTGGGACACTTGCATGTTTTAAAAAGCACCATGAATGCTGAAAGGTATGTAAAGGTTTTAGAGCAACATATGCTCCCATTCAGATGACATCTACAGTATTCCAGGGAAGGCCTAGTGTATTTCAGCAGGACAATGCAAAACCACATACTGCAGCTATTACAACAGCATAGCTTCGTAGTAGAGGAGTCTGTGTGCTGAACTGGCCTGCCTGCAGTCCTGATCTTTCACCGATTGAGAACATTTGGTGCATAATTAAACAGAAAGTTTGTCAAAGGAGACCTAAAACTCTCCAGCAGCTGGAAGCCTGTATGAAACAAGAGTGGGAGCAAATTCCAATGGCTAAACTCAAGAAACTTGTCTCCTCAATGCCCAAACGCCTCCACTCTGTGTTAAAAAGAAGAGGGGATGTTACACCATGTTAAACAGGCCCCTGTCCCAACTTTTTTGAGACCTGTAGCAGTCATCAAATTTGAAATGAGCTCATTTTGTGGATAAAATTGTAAAATTTCTCACTTTCAACATTTGCTGTGTTATCTCTGTTCTATTGTGAATAAAATACTGGCTGGTGTGATTTTAAAGTCATTGCGTTTTGATTTCATTCACAATTTACACTTTGTCCCCACTATCTCGGAATTGTGGTTGTATATTTTTGCCTGAATATAAACGTTTCAATACATTTTCATTAAAAAAAATAGAGAATTAATATATCAGGACCCCTCTTAGACTAAAGTGGTGGTGTATAATCATCACTTTACACTACTGTATATAAAATATGTGTAGATAGATACACTACCGGTCAGAAGTTTTAGGACACCCCAATTTTTCCAGTTTTTTATTGAAAATTATGCAGTTCCAGTCCAACGAATAGCTTGAAATGGTACAAAGGCAAGTGGTGAACTGTCAGAAGTTTTAAACAAAAGGTAAGGTTACCCAGGTTTTTTGTACGCCGTCGAGTAGGTGAAAGGATTGTTCCTCAGTGTGTGACATCAACTGTGAAACATGGAGGAGGAAGTGTGATGGTCTGGGGCTGTTTTGCTGGATCCAGGGTCAGTGACTTATACAGTGCCTGACAAAAGTCTTGTCACTTATCCAAGTTGTTGGAACAACAAATAATAACCTGACTTGTAGTTGATCAATTGGAATCAAAAATGGCTTATTTGAAAGGCAAAGCCCTCTAGATTATCTGAAATATACCAAAATAGAGTTTTGTGTCATTGATTGAGTTTTATAATTTAATTTGTACAGAAAGGTCAGATTTTGCTTTCGACAAAAGTCTTGTCGCATTGAAAAAAATGTGGAAATTATACATACACTTTATTTTGAATACACAAATATGCCACTATAATATCAGAACATAAAGCCATGGTGCCTTGGAAAAAGAATTAATATTGCATATGACTCCATGAGCTTGGAGGACTGCATCCATACGTCTTGACAATGACTGAGATAACTTGATGATGAAATCATCTGGAATGGCATAGAAAGCAGTCTTGCAGGACTCCCAGAGTTCATCAAGATTCTATGGTTTCATCTTCCAAGCCTCCTCCTTCATCTTATCCCTGAAATGCTCAATAATGTTCATGTCAGGTGACTGGGTCGGCCAATCCTGGAGCACCTTCACCTTCTTCGCTTTCAGGAACTGTGACATGGAGGCAGAAGAATGAGAAGGAGCAGCAGTATAAGTAGGGCAGCAAGAACTTCTTGATATTTCAGGCTGTTGATGTTGCCATCCACTCTGCAGATCTTTCTCACACCCCCATGCTGGATGTAACAACAAACCATGATTTTTCCTCCACCAAACATGATTGTTTTCTGGGAGAATCTTGGGGCCATGAGGGTTCCAACAGGTCTTGTACGGCGACTGGCATGCAGTTCAATGGATGATTCACCAGAAAAATAAACTTTCAGCCACTTTTTCAGTATCAATCCTTTCTGCGAGCTGTGGGCCCGCATTGGCAAATGCAATGCAGGTTTTTTGTTTTCTGTTTAATGCAGACTTCTGTGTACTAATTTGGCTATGAAAACCACTTTGAGAGAGAAGTGGACAAACTCTTCTTGTAGATACCGGGATTTTTGGTGACATTTCCTCATGTAGCTTCGCTGTAGTTGAAGAAGGGCTAGCCTTGTACAGTTGAAGCAACAAACGGTCCTTTCAAACAGTTGTCTGTCTGACCTGCGCTTGCCATGAACGTCACCAGTTTCTTCAAATCTTTTTATCATCCCCTCCACTTGACATTTGGATACATTAAAGATGTCTGCCACCTCAGCAGCAGACTCAGTCTTCAGGCTCTTGATGATCAGCACTTTGGTCTGTGGTTGAATCTTTGGTATGTTGTCAGAGGTCTAGTCGCACCTCATATGAAAGTCTGGTGTGCTGGGGTTATTTCTATACACATCTGGGAATGTGTTAATTACAGTATTTGTCATAGGTTAAACTCTAATCTGCGATTTGTTGCATCATCTGAAGAGACGACAATTTTTTTTTTCCTAGCAAAAACAGATGTTATGGGCTTAGCAAGCTGTGAACATCAAAACACTTTTTGGCCGGTTTCATTTTGCACCAAATTATTAATGTGAAAGCCCTTGACATTAAAATGGACCATTTATTGTAACAATTGATTGGTTAGAAATAAAGTTACATGCTATTTTTAGTTACTATGTCCTTATGTGACAAGACTTTTGTCAGGCACTGTAGAGTCAAAGGCACCCTGAAGCAAAACAGCTACCACAGCATTCTGCAGCGCCATGCAATACCCTCTGGTATGCACCTAGTTGGTCAGGAGTTCATCCTACAGCAAGATAATGACCCAAAACATAAGTCCAAGCTCTGCCAGAACTACCTTAGGAAAAAAGAACAAGAGGGTAAGCTTGAAAACAAGGAGTGGCCAGCACAGTCTCCAGACTTAAACCCCATGGAGATGGTTTGGGATGAACTGGACATAAGAGTGAAAGCAAAGCAACCTACAAGTGCCACACATTTATGGGAACTTCTGCAACAGAGTTGGGAAGAACTTTCTGAAGAATATTTGATTTCCATTGTAGAAAGAATGCCACCAATGTGTTCAGCTCTTATATCTGCCAAAGGTGGCTACTTTGAGCCAAAAGTTTAAAATACAATTTGGTTTATAAATTGATTCCATGATTTCTTTTTAACTTCGATTGTTAATTTGTTCTATCATGTCTATGCTTTCATTCCAGAGTACAATGAGACATTAAACTGCATAATTTTCTATTAAAAAAACTGGAAAAATTGGGGTGTCCTAAAACTTTTGAACGGTAGTTTAGATAGTCAGGGGACAGAGCTAAAAATGACATGACACCATTTGCTAAAACACCAAAAAAAAAAAAAAAAAAAAACAGCTCCAGCAACAAGGCAATGTGGCCATAAACAAAGTTGTCATTTATAGTCGTTCATAGCTGGAATTGCAGCTTTAAAAATTACCATAGATTTCAATCAATCCATTTCTGAACCAGTCTCAACAAAAGCAAGTAATTTGTGAGCTTTGCAAAGCTCAGGGGTATACTACAAAGCAAGTTCAAACTTTAACAGACTCTCTTTGCGCGAGCTGGCTGAATAAACCCCAAATACGCAATCAGTGATACTGGGAGTTACCATGGCAGGGTGAAAGAGAGTCACCTTTGTGACATTGAAACCCCGGCTTTAAGGCTCGGTATCTCACTCACCCGCAAATATTACTTGGCACATGGCACACCCCTCTGATATTTATGGAGGCCTTGAGAGTTATGGAAAAACCTAGTAAGTAACCTAGAGCAAATTTTGAGAAATAGAAAATAAACTGTATCCCTCTGGGATTACGTTCTTGTCCGACAATGAAACTAACTTGGCAGTTCTTTACTTCGTTACATAATGAGCAATATTTAGGGAGGATATTTTTTCTCTTTTTTTTTGTCAGTATCCATGGCAGCATGACTAACTAGGTTTTTTCCATCCAAAAATGTAAATTATCAAAATGATGGATAAAAATCAAGAAACCATGTATAATGATTTCTTTAATTGAACCATAGCCACCACAAAGTAACAGTCTAAACCTACTGAATTCAATACACAATTGGTCAGACAACAGTTCCCAAAGGCGTTTTCTGTATGAATGTCCTGCACAACCCGGGCTGTGCATGGGATCTGACCGGACTGATCGCGTGATATGTATGCTGCTTCATAATTGGCTAATTTGACTTCCTAGGTTTTGCTATTGCAATAAATAAATAATAAATATTTCAGGTGAAAAACCCAGTAAGATCAACTTGTTTTTGAGTGTCTTACTATATATGTTGAGGCAAAGCCAAGTAAGAACAAAAATGGTTCTTACTCACATGTACCAATGAACATGATGTAAAAGAAAACAGGACTCACTGGACCAGGTAAAATTTTTAAATTGCCCCAAGGTTCTGTTCCAATGCTCTGGCAAAAACCCAAACAAGTACAAGGACAACATGCAACCTCCAAAAAAAAAAAAAAAAAAAAACCTAGGCTGCATTTGAACTTGCTACTGCAGTCATACTGCTCAAAAACAGTCCATCCAGAATATTCCCAGTCATACAGGTCCTAGAGACAAGCTTGCAGTTTGTTAAAATGGCCACCCCTAATAGCACAAAAACTGGAACAAGGCCGTGAAAAAACTGAGGCACACTGTGTCTCATTCTACAAAAACACGTGCAGCTGGTTACAAGGGTCTGACACATCATATCCAGTCAGAAACAGACGGACGTGACTAACAAATGCATCAGTGAGAAAAAGAGAGTGAACGCGAAAAGAGGTGATATAAAACTGGGAGGCAACAAATGTAAAAGAATGCACAGTAAAACATTCAGAACCGAGTCAACTCTAACAGGGTGCATATGGAACTCTTTGCATTCATATATACTCCATTCGAACTGAATTTCAAGTGGGCATTTTGTTGCGTTTAAAACAAAGACAAGGAGTGAGATAAAGTCGATAGCAGGAGCAGGTGGTAACTGTGAAGGCAATTTGAATGCCCTGGCTGACACCCCAATGGTGACCGATAGGCGAAACAGATGCAGTCTGAGAAGACCGACACCACTGTTGACGACATTGTTCCTCTGCACATGACGATGTGGGCGTTCAACATGCTGACAGTGATTTACCCAGCCTTCTGTGTGCCCTCTGCGCCAAACTCTGATCACTGCTTCTGGCCTCTGATTAGATTGCCAATGAAGGACTAGCTTTTACCCTTTTTAAAAACCTTTATTCAACCCTGCTGGCACCTATAGAGCAATTGTTTCATTTGGAAGGATGGCCTACAAGAGGTGATAGGGACAGTTACAGTTACAGGTATTTAGTGCAATAGAGAAAACAGGTGTAAAGCCTCAGGAGCCCTTTTTAGGGCTAAGAGCCTAAGGGCAGAGTTTGTCCCAGCTTCTTCTCTTCAGATGCAAGTCAGAATCCCAAGCCCTATTGGGACTGAGTTACACCAGTTGTGAGTCAGATAGCAACTAGGTTCCTGGGTAAAGTCTTCAGTAGTGTACAATGTAAATATGGATGGCAGCAGTGCAGAGGTGCTTCAGAACTAACTTTAGATGAATGATGATAGTGAAGGGCAAATGTAATAATATGTACGTGACAGTCACCATTACACATTCAATCAAAATTAAATTGCAAGTGCCATCATTTGAAGGTTTGAATAATTTCTATACTGTTTCACCGAAATCAGTAACATATGTCCTTGTGATGACACTTCAAAATATGAAAACATTCAGCTAACTAAGCAAATATAACGTTAACATTGTCATAATTGTTCTGAGGATATAGTATATCCCTTAAAATACCTTAATGCAACACTGACAGGAAATATTTACGTCTACTGTTTTAGGGGGGACAAAATCGCTATTTGTTCATACTAGTTTGTGTCGTTCAACCTGTTATGATTTAGTAACATTTTAACCTTTAATTAGTAAGCACATATGCTCAAAGTAGCCAATGTGAGAATTTATGCATGGCTGCCAGCCACATTCTCTACTGTTTTAGGGGGACAAAAAGCCATTTGTTCATACTAGTTTGTGTCGTTCAACCTGGATTTAGTCCAAATTTATGCACCAAAAAAAGTAGCCATACAACGGTACAAAATTGCAACTGGACCGTGGAACTCCACCAGCAACTCAATCGTTGCCAGTAATCGAACCTAATACAAGGCTCCCTTGCTGCTCCGACTGGACAACCCTGCTACTCCCACTATATGACCCCTGCGACATCCACTTGACAACCATTCTGATCCCACTACATTACCCTGCTAATCCCACTAGATTACCCCACTGATCCCACTAGATTACCATGCTGCTCCCACTAGATTACCTCACTGCTCCCACTGGATTACCCAGCTGCTCCCACTAGATTACCCTGTTGATCCCACTACATAACTCCGTTGATTTCACGAGGCTTTCCAGCCATTCCTCCTAGGCTATAGAACCGCTGCCATTGGATTCCTTAAAAATACCTTAATCTGACGATGGTACTGTTTAGGGGGGGGGACAAAATGCCTCTGAGCCTTTTAATTAGTGAAAAGTTGATGCTCTTCTGAGCCCTGTTAATATAAGGCTTCCTTTTTGTTAAGCTCTAACTGACATTTCTGAATGTAACCATGAATTTAAGTACTTAAATGCTTGTCAAAGTAATCCTGAGCCCATGTGATCATGTGTAGATAAATGAGGATTCTTAATGCAGTGCCGCCTGAATGATCAGAGATCAAGGGTATTCAGCTTCGGATGGCACCCTTGCTCCTAATGCACAGAAATTTCTCCAAATCTCTCAATGAATTTTATGTGCCATGGAGAGTGAAAAACTCAAATTCCTTCCTACTTTTCATTGTTTTTTAAATCTTTCAATGATTTTCTCATACATTTAAATCATGATTATAATCAACTATGGACATCAGCTGTTCCTAATCACATCATAATTCAATTATTAATTTTCAATCTGATTAAGAGCCCTAAAATGCCCCTGTCCTAAAGTTCCTTAGGAATACATTACAGGCCTGACTGGCAGGAATGGATGTACTGTATCTTTACAAACAAAATTGGCAAGACAAATCATTAAATATTTTGGCTTCATACTGTCTGCAATGAATCTATCTATCTATCTATCTATCTATCTATCTATCTATCTATCACCATCATCTTCATCTTTATCATCTTGATCATCATTGGCCACATGTCTGAGAAGCAGCCAGGGTTCAGAATCTGCAACAAGACATGGGCACACCGCACTTCCCTTTGCAGCGTGGGAACAGGAAGTAAGTTTGTCTATGTTCATTTACGTCACAAGTGCAGACTTGAGAGAGATGCCGCTCAGTTCTCGTGAAGCACAGCCTAACACGAGCACGAGTTTCATCACTCCGAGCAAAGAGGCACAAAATATCAGGCAGATCATGAGAGAGAGAGAGCTTTCTCTGAGAGTCTGAGGAATCCAGTATTTTTCTAGTACAGGTACTTTGAGGTACATCCTTCCAGTACCATCTACTCTCTCAGCAAGAACTATTTTGACTCATATTTAACTGTGATGGTTATTATTAGTGGAGGGGAGGGGTAGAAATCATTCAGTGGCAAGTCTCGCAAAATGATTTTCACATTGTAATGAGCACTCATTAAATACGAGTGCAAGTGATGATGTTTCATTAGTTTTATATGATGAGAACTTCATAAGGGGAATTATCAAAATAAATGCAAATGCTTGAATAAATAAGGCATCTAAAATATATTTGAAACGAGAGGTTTCATACAGGTGTTAATTATGCCATTAAAATCCCGCTGGTGTATAAAATGGCGGGTGGACCTTTGGGCGAACCTTTATTTTGGCGAATTTGGCCAGAAGAAGAGACTTGCAGTGGTTTTCAGAACACTTTTTGCCGGAGTTTTCTTTAAGTATAACAATGTAACTTGTCAATATCAGGAGAAGACTCAATCAAGTTGCAGCAATGTGGTGTAAAGTGAAATCTGCTCGACTGTGATGTTCATGCAATCCTATGAAACGGAAGACAAAACAGACAACGGCTCTGAATTGCATTCCAGTGCAGACATGGATTACGAATTTAAGTGGGAAGAAATTTGGACAGACAAATCAAAAGGAATCAAAGAGGAAAATTGTTTGGAAAGTTGGCTGAGAAACCCCATTGCAGGCAGAGGGTGAGGGGAGGGGGGGTGTGAGTGTTTCTGCAGACTCGGGGAAAAGAGAGCAAACACGTTCATTTCCTGCCTGTCCTGCTGTCGCAAGAGCCATGGATCTATTTATAGCCCATCTCCACCCGGGCATGGCCCTACAGCCTTTCTTTTTCATCATACCTCCCAAAATTTACCCCCATCCAGCTCTGGCCTCTGCTCTGCAGAGAGTAGAATATAAAGGAGAATAGTTCTCTAACACCAACACATGAACTTAATGTTTTGGACAGGACTGGAAAGATCTGCATGGGGGGCAATTGATATGATACGATACACCTGTCCCCTTCCATCTCTACTGATAACCTTCATTTCTTTCCTGCATCTGTTGCACCAGTGATTTTGTGATTAAAAAACTGTACATTCTTTCCGGCGGCTTGTCGATTATAATATAACTTGATAGGAAGATATCCTGAAAACACTCCCCGGACAACAGATCAGTGACAAACCTAGATGAGCCAATTGGCCAATTTTAGTCATAATACACATTATTGTATTCTAAAATAAGATTATGTCTGCACTGACCTAAACACATCCTTTACCAGAGCCTCAAAAGGAACATGGCTACTTATTTATGTCCGAACATAAAAAGGATAATTGATGCAAAAGCAGCCCTGTGCGCACTCAATAAGTGTCAGTCCATTAGCATTTACGCACCATTTCCTTGAAAAATTGTGATGATTTGCCATTACTCACGACTGTGGTTAATATTGCAAAAGAGGTTCTGCAGTCTTAAATGACCAACTCACAGTGCATTGCGTTATTGCACGCGTCCCATGAGTTGCATCATTTCCGTTGCTGGTAAGTGACCCACCAAGTTTTAACCCCATCGACTCAGTAAAAGTTTTGTTTAATACCCCATAATGAAAGTAGAGGGCTTAAAAACAGTAATCCCCTGTGGTGGAAGCACATAATTTGCCCCTGCAAATGTTTGGCTGAATTTTGCATATGGGAAACTCTGCATCCTGAGACCCGCAAACATATCATTGGAAGCGGAATGCGGAGGAGTGATTTAGACTAAATATTGTGTGGACATATCCAGACATTAACTTCAGGAAATGACAAGTTTGCCAAAAGTAGAGAAAGTCCTTTTAATATCTGGCACAATAAAGATGTCATTAAAGTCAGTGATAGACAAATCTACCTGGAGAGAGAGAGACAGAGAGAGAGTGTGTGTGCGTTTGTGTGCGTGTGCAGTGAGTGAGTGTGCGTGTGCACGTGTGTGTGCCTGTGTTCATACACATTTTATGCTTGTGTGCATAAAATATAAAGGCGTGTTTGCACACCTGCTCAGCAATGATAATTAACGTACAAAAATGTCATAATATCTGATAATTATACTTTCTGTAACAATAAGATAATTATAAGCATGGAGCTTTTAATGGTTATTCAAGGGTTGTGTGCATGTGTGTGGGTGTGTGTTGAGAGAAACTGAGGGGCAAAGAAAAAGTGTGAATGGAAAAATTTAAATTCATCACCATTGTGTTTTTGTTCCTGCAAATTTTCATGTTTTAAGGGGTCTTCAGGGTAAAGTGTAAAAATAACCATAATACTGTAAAAAATAAGAAATAAACATACTCAACATGATTTTAACCTCATAAAATGTATCATTTTGATAAAAATTTGCATGGTTGCCATGGAAACAGCACTTTATGACAAAACCTGAAAATATTTTGTGGCACTGATATTTCAATAACCCATGGTCAGATTTTACTCAAATTAGCCTCATATGAAAGGTTTAAGATAGTTCTATGAAATGACATAGGATCTTTTTGTTTGGAAAATTTATGAATATTTAATGAGCTCTGTTATGTGACCATAACAAAAATCCACATCATCAACTTGCTTCATTTTCAAAATTAACCCCCTAGGGATGCACCTATCTAGAAAATCCTATGTCATTTCATAGATCTCCAACAGATACAACTTCAGTCCAAAATGTCAAGTCAATCAGATGAATACTAATGATTTTATGAATGCCACAAGGTTGAAAATCAGTCAAAATTGTGATTTTCGGTAATTTGCATTTAAAGTCTCAAGTAACAATTGAGGCACAGGAAAAACATAGATTCTTGGTGTTTACTGGCATCTCACTGCATTCCTTTATTTATTTTATGTGAAAATCAAAAATATTGAAATTTTAAAAAAAAAATTTTTACCCTGAAGACCCCTTAAGGTTTTCGGTTTTCAATACGAGCTCTGAGCCAAAATTTTCCGTTTCATGTGAAATGCATGTTACACCCACATGCATGTTTCAAGCCGCACCATCGGTGATTCAAATCCGGCCACAAATCTTTTCTCATATGTCTTTCCCACTCTGTCAGTCCCAGTGATTCCTGGTCCTCACTGCTGTCCTCTGTGTGGGAACATGGTCCTTGAAGGCAGAGAACTGCTGGCTTTCCACCATTACCTGGAAGTCAAGGGTAAAGACAGCCTGGGCTATGAGAAGTACTTATTGTTGAGTCAGTTTTCTGGGAGAAAAGGGCAGGATTTAAATTTGAGGGTCAGATTTGATGCTTGCTGTGCTATAGTGAAAATGCAGACAAAGCCTTGAAAAATGGTGAATTATATGTTTATGCCCATTGTTTTCATGACAGTGAAAGTTTTTCAACTTACACAGGAAAAAAAATTCTGTAAACAGTTGCTGCCATAAAGTTTTCTTCAGCTACGCAGTCTCTGAACCTGATCTGCTGCAACAATCTGTAATAGAAATACCTGTGTCGCTGACTGTATTTTCGACTACCTTTTAGCCCATCTGCTTCGGTGTGGACTTGCAGATGTGTGTCTTTTCATTGTTGACACTGGACACTGGGCAGCTCCTTGGTTTAATGAGTAAGCAGTACCAGAGATCAGATATGCCAGGTGAGTCTACCATTCGAGTGCACTGCAGTAAATTATGAAAATATGACCTCTCCTACAATACCATGTGCTGCGGAGGCCTGAATGGGTCAGATTTCAAGCCTGCAAAGCAATGGCAGCTTGTACTGCAATGAAATACTAATCTCTCACAGTGGGGACTGCTGGTCTCCAGGGAAACGGATTGTGTCCTATGGCAGGGGTCAGTGTAAGTGAAATGCAACAGGTCAACTCATATATCCAGCTGAGTTTGAAGAATTTCTAGTGGATTAACTTCTATCAGAGGTGAAACAGTTCCCTGTTTAGACTCATGTGTTATTTTTGGTGAGAATTTGCTCACATTCCTTGCCACGAAAATCAATTGACATAATTGATGAGGGATGAAGAAACTGAGCGATACATTATTAGTAAGAATTAATTTGAAGCAGTAATGCAGAGAAAAAAAATATACATGCAGGCAAAACACTGCCATTTATACTGTCATTGTGAAGCTCACAACATACTGCTATTATTGAGACTGTTTCCAAGATGGACAAATTCAATTTTCAAGTAATCTTCTGAGCAGTAATTCTGCTGAAATTAGCAACTATGCAACCAAGTATCAGTCTGTCCTAGCTGGAGAGCTTCAACTTGTGACAATTCTTTTTTTTGTGTGTGTGTGCGTGTTCAACATGAGTTGTCTTAATTTGACGCTGCTCCTCTTGCCGCCTGAAATAATTTTGCCATTTTTGTGACCAATGTATCTGCACCTCGGGCAACATCTTTTAGCCCCCATTGGAATGTTTAGTATTCTCATGATGTTTTGGAGACTTACCTTGCAAAGTGCTACTAAGACCTCCTTTACACTGACATATACTGCTAGTTATTACCGAAATTAATAGGCATGACCTGCGTAGATGATTCTGTAGTTGTACTTAAAGCCGTGGAACATTTCAGGAGCGTTCCTAATATTTTTTCTCAAGTCCCATTCTGTTGTTGATTAGTTTTTGCGCCTTTTTCGCTCTGTCTGCGTGTTTCACTCACATTTTCTTTCAAGTGCATTTTTGTAAACAGAAATTTGCTTTTAAAAAGAAAATTGGTGTCTCCAATTCCACCCAAATCTGGAATGTCCAATCAGCGAACTATGTATGGGCATGCTCGTACGTGACTCATGCTGCCATCTCGGGAGAGCGCAGTTTGTGGTTCTCCTCTGAAACACGCTCCTGTTAGTCACCACATCTTTTCACTCACTGCTCCACTCCTCGCAAGCACAGAATAAGGGCAGAGGAAACTAACACGTGATCGCGTAAAATGTAACAAAATGCCCGGATGGCCGGCAGGAGGCACTTGAGCAAGGAAAAATGCGAACCCAAACCAACTGTATTCCTCCTATATCTTTGAACAGCAAGAGGCCAGTTATTGCCTGCTCTCACAAGGCTGCCAGCTACAGTAGACATTGACATGGCTGGATTTGATCCAATGCTATGGTGCCTTTACAGAGTGAGCTAACTCAGCAGCCTTATATTTTTGCTATTTTCTAATTGACTAGTTAATTATATTATCACCTTGTTTATTCCTTTGTGCTTTCCACATGCCCTCTCCTACACCTGTTTCTTGTTAACCAAATTATCTCTGTGTTTTTAGGTTCCTAAGTTTGTAATGTTCATTGCCAGATTGTCTTTGTGCCTTCTGGTGCTTATTATTGCTCTCTTGCATTTAATTCCTCTTGCTTCTGGTCTAGGTGTTTTGCTACCCTGCCTTATGTTTGTTTCAAGTCTCCCCATTTCTTTTGTGCCTAGTCCTCCCAATCCCTCTCGTACTGTCTTCATGGTTTTGACATCAAATCACCTTCTCAGTTTTGCCGTGCATCATCTCCAGCACAATGACCACCTTTAACATCGAACTAACCTGCATTGAACTATCTGTCGTGTTCTGGATTTAGGCTGTCAACCGTGATAAGAAAGACCCTGTTCATTCTGATCCAGCTATTGGCTCCTTTTGTTCCAGGAGTTCTGACTGGTCAATTAGATCAACAATGGAGCCAATGGATCAGACTTGATCAGTAGAGGCGCTGCACTATTGGGGACTGCACTTCAGGCAACATGAAGTGGAGTCACACAACTTGCAACAATCCCAAAATCACCTGACCAACCAGATGACTTCCATGGTGGGATTGATAAGGGATTCCGTGGCAGCAGCTCACACTGCCAGCACAGTGGTAATGCTGATCTAATTTGAAGCCTCAGCCAAACCCAACCGCAAGCCCTAACTTCCTCCACTTGACCAGTATGATGGGTAACCTAATGCCTGCCGCACCTTCCTGGCACTGTGCACCCTTATCTTCAAGCCCTAGCCTTCCTCGTTCCTGTCAGCATAATCATTTCCTTATGTCATCACTTTGCTGTCCAGTAAATCCCATGTTTTGGATGCTGCCTGTTTGGAAGCGGAAGACCCGGCAATACAATCAATCCAAGCCTTCTTTCACCAGATGTCTGCAGAGCATTCTGCAGCTCAACACATTCTGCGGCTTCCTCAGGGGCAGCAGGCCAGAACATAAAACTCCGTCAAGTTACGGATGCTAGCAGCCGCTGCCGAGTGGAATCACAAGGCTCTTTACGATGCCCTCTTGTTTGGACTCACAGATAACATTCAAGACGAATTTACCACCTGCAGCCTCCCAAGGACCAGGAAAGTCTTTTGGACCTGGCCACCTGAGTGGATATCCATCTGCAGGAGGGGTATCTAGGCAAACAGCCCTGCATCTGTACCTGCTCTCTAGAGATTTTAGTTTGCCAGCCCAGCATTCCTGTGATTTCCCTGATCCCAGTGATGGAGCCCATGCTGGTTGATCACACCTTAGGCTCTTCAATGATCACACCCAAGAAGTGACAGCCTCATCATGATGGCGACATTTGCCACTATCATGGGGGAGCTAGCCACTTTCTGGCTGCCTGTCCTATGTGATGACTATGCAACCCATGGAGAGATGAGGTGCTGACTGGGGCCTCTTTGCAATCAAACTTTCATCCTCTAGTTCCAATACTGCTAACCTGGGGAGACCAGCAGTTCTTAGTCAGAGCCCTGATCGACTCCAGAACTGATGGCATCTTAATGAATCCTTCCCTGGCCTATTGTTTGCCCCTTGTCCAGCACTTTACACTGATTCATCTCCATGTCCTCTCTGAAGCAACCCAGCCTAAGATTTGTGATATCACCCATCCTGTGGGGGTCAAGGTTTCGGGTAACAATCACAAGAGGAGGACATTCCTGGTCACGAAGTCTCCTGAAGTATCGGTGGTGCTGTGCAGACCTTAGCTGGTCCAACACAACCCAGATATTGGCTGGTTCCAAGGGGTATTTTGGGATGGAGTTCTTACTGCCATGCTTCTTGCTTAAGGTCAGTGCAGAGCCCAGTGGCATCTCAGCCTCTAGACCACAAAGAACAGCTCGCCTGAGCAAAGTTTCTGACATTGACTACAACTTATTTCAAGCACTCTGTAACTCTCATGCCAGCTCCTTGCCTTCCTACAGATCATATGAGTGCCTCCTTGACTTGCACCCTGGTACCACTCCATCAGGGGATGCTTATACTCCCAATCAGGTCCTGAATGGAAGACATGGAAAAATATATCGCCGAGTTTCTGGCTTCGGGAATCAACCACCTGTCCTTTCCTGTGCAGGAGCCATTTTCTTATTTTGTAATGAAGAAAAAGTGCTCTCTCCACTCCTGTATTGACTACTGAGGTCTCAATACCATTATGGTCAAGAGCCTTTTCCCACTTCCACTCTGTATAAATGCCACATCTTCACTAAATTGGATATACCTTATGCATGTGGTCTGGATCATAGGGCTGCGTGGGTGGACCGCACCCGCGCAGTCCACGGGCCCCCGCGGGCCACCCACCAAAAAAGTATGCAGGTGCGGGGCGGTTGCGGGGGCAAGAATAAATTTACTGCGGTTGCGGGTGTGGGTGTGGGTACAAAAAAAAAAAATTTCATTCTATCCAGTAAGTGAGCACAACAAAATAACCTCTATGAGAAGTATATTAGCCCATATTGTGTGTTCAACTATTTTGTTGTCTTACGCACACAATTTAGGAAGGTGCTCAACAAAATATGCCTTCTTCTTCTAAGAGCCAGTATGGTTTCTTTTCAGAGTAGATGTCATAAATGAGTGCTAAATACTACTTACATGTATTGTCAATTGCAATCAGACTTGCAATTAGCCACCCCATTGCTATCAGCTGTAACTCCTTTCCATTTGTAATCAATTATGTCAATTGCAATTCTCCTCTCTTGGTTGCATCTTGGTTGAATATCAGTTTTCTTTCTTGATCTTGATGTGACTATTACAATCTACCAATCATGAATGTCGATGCTTGATTTATTTATTGAGATATCAGAGTACTTGATATATGTAAATACTATGTAAGTAAATAGGAGATGACTCCTATTTTTTGTATCAGAAAGAAGTATCAAAGTGCACTGCTTCCAATGTACATATCATTAGTTATTTATGAATAAACAATTCAAAGCAATCTTATTGTTGCCCATTTCAAAAAACTCATATACAGGCAATCCTGGCTTTCCATTAACTAGGTAATGCACATGCGCGGGTTTAAGTGGGTAAGATTTTGAAACTGCGGGTAACTGCGGGTACAAGAGTCATGGTACATGCGGGTGTGGGTGCGGGTGTGGGCTAGTACTTGTGGGTGTGGGGAGGGTGCGGGCTCAAATCTTGAGAAAATGTGGGTGCGGGTGTGGGGCGGGGTGGGGGTAAAGAAGTTGGCCCGCGCAGCCCTATGGTCTAGATCATTGAAGAAAGTGAGTTGAAGGCAGCCTTAAAGGGGACCTATTTTGCTTTATTTCCAAGGTTATATTTTGATCTTGGACTCCCCTAGAGTACTCCTGATCGTTCAAAGTCCAAAACAGGGTCCTTATTTAGCTCATATATCCATCCTCAAAAAACCCCATTTGTAGTCCATTGTAGTCTCTGCTTGAAACACCCCGTTGGGGTGGGTCTTCCGTTATGGCCCCCACTGCCCGTGTGCCCGCTTTCTTCTGACTGGCCAGCTCTGTGGGGGGCGGATCTAGGCGGGACGAGGCAGCAGAACGCAGTTTTCCGGGTCTGCCTCCTCAGAGTGAAACTGAGACGCGTCTGCCATCTGAGAAGGAATCGACAGGCAAATTCCGCAATCAAACGCAGTACATGTGTATAGATCTAATGAAATGAACTTGTTCTAATAAACGCAACGGCAAAAGTGGAGGACACAGTGCGAAAGTCTGGCTGCTCAAGCTCGAATTTGCTGTCTACCCATGGCTACTATGGTGAGTACACCGGTGTTTACACTCTATAGATAGGATTGAGGGAAAACTAGAATCCACCCCATTCAGACACATTTGTAGTAAGGGTCGACATACCCAAGTGTAGACCGGAGACCGTAGAAATCCGGTGGGTCTGAGTTTAGAGGGAAACATGGACAGTGAGGAGCAGCAAAAAGTAGACCAACAACTTCGGACTCCTTCGGTGTGTATTATAAGGACCTGCTGGTTCGTGTGCATAGCTGTGGTGTGTCGTTAGCGTGGAGTAACGAACAGCTTCTGCGTTGGTATATGACGAAGGGGCGAAAGCTCCAGGCTAAACGGCCTTTTCGGAAATTGCCTGTGGTAATGGTTTACTTATTGCGTCGGAATGACCAACATTTGCTTGTGGAAAATGGGCGCCATAAGCTGCTTTCACACCGGACGCGAAACAAATTTTTCTTGCGACAGATTACATTCAAAGTCAATGCATTGTCTTTGCATTGACTTAATCTGTCGCGTGAAAAATTAGTTTTGCATCCTGTGTGAAAGCTGCTTAATGCGCCCGAAACGCGTGTATTCGCGTCTTTGCATTGACTTTGAATGTAATCTGTCGCGCGAAAAATTAGTTTGGCGTCCAGTGTGAAAGCTGCTTAACGCGCCCATAACACGTGTATTCGCGTCTTTGCATTGACTTTGAATGTAGCTAATCTGTCGCGCAAAAAATTTGTTTCGTGTCTGGTGTGAAAGCAGCTTGATGTGCCAATAACGAGTGTATTCGCGTCTTTGCATTGACTTTGAATGTAATCTGTTGCGCAAAAAATTAGTTTCGCGTCCGGTGTGAAAGCTGCTTAACGCGCCCATAATGCGTGTATTCGCGTCTTTGCTTTGACTTTGAATGTAATCTGTCCTGATGTGAAAGCAGCTTTATGGATTGTACGTGACAGCTAGAGAGAGCTCGGTTATGTTATGAACATAATACAGGTTTTACAGACCGTAAGTTCCGTTAGCGTGGACAAGTTGCTTATGTGGAGCTAGCAAATGATCACTTCTACTGGAAAGATTTTCCTATTTAATCTCCGCCTTTTTCGGCTTTTTATTAGCCACAACAATTTCTAAAGGGGGATGAAATTATGTCACGGTAGTGCAGAGAAATCGTTTGTATACCAGACAGGTTAGAGCTTCTGTGTTTCGCGATTGCTTTCACGGTAGAATCAGAGAGCTCACCCAGATATTTGTGAAGTATCCGGCTGATCCCGGTCATGGATAAGTGAAGCGAAACAAACCCAAACAGGTATCCCAAGCTCTGCAAAACCTACGTCTGGTCTAACTGCAGCCTTTTCAGCCCAACTTTGCGGACACATACAGCACCTCTCCGGTTAGCTTCAACTGTAGTGGCTACAATCGGGCAACGTTATGATGAAACTGCCACATTGATGCTTACCGAAGTAATACAAGCATACCGATCAGAATTACTGCATATAAGTTAACCAGGAGCATTTTTTAATTAGCACGGCGCACGCAAACTAACATGCAGTAGCTGGTAACCGAGCAGTCATAACAACCACAGAGACAAACCCTTGCAATACAGGTTTTACAGACAGCAAGTTCCGTTACCGTGGACAGTTGTACCAAGCATCCAAATTACAAACAAGTATTAAAAGTTAGCTTCAAATGAGGTTTATGTTCACACACCTTCTGTAGAATTTCCCCTGATATTACTCTTGCATATTTAGGACACAAACATTAGCAACAGTAACTTGGCTACGTTAGCCGCTGTGCTACAGCCACAATCAACTGGCTATCACATCAGGTTGGCTTATGCAGTAAAAGCAACTTACAGCTTCTGTGTCTCAGTCATGGACAGTCGCGACCAATACAGGCTTTATCTTCATACATTTTACAAAGCCTGTATTTGAGGCCAGTTGTTAGTGCTAACTATCGCTTGCGGTCCTGCTAGCCACCTGTAACACGTTAGCTTCACTTACATTACACTTACATTACTTGCTGTTATATCGTTACTTACAGCTTGTGGTTCCGAGCGCTTGATCGATGCAGCTGCTTCAGGTTTGAGAAGCAGCTGAAACGCTTATCCTGTGTCGAATTATCCTTTATTGACAAAGCTGTCTATGGTGAAATGCTGAGCACAAACAGCTAACATTCCCTTTGGCCGTGGCTGTTTGCTGCCAGCAAACAAAAAAAGCTATCCACTGGTTTCTGGTGGCATCCTCTTTTGGAAAAGAAATAGGTGTTTTTTCTTTGCGTCCAAAAGTAAATGAACAAGCAGCTTTGGGAGAGATACTGACAAAACTGCACCTCAAATGATCTGCGGTTCTTCTTCCGAAAGTGTAGACGCTACTAAGGCATAGTATGATCACTGTTAGTGCCTGCTAGAATAGTTTCCAGTGTGGGCAGGTCCAGCGCCGTGATTGGCTCTGGCTAGGTCTGTACTAATTGGACGGCACAACCTGACGTCAGGTTTTGCCCATATCTCGGGAGGAGCTGTTCAGAGAGGAAATCACATTCACAAAATTGCGTTCTTGGATTACGGCAAAACCTCTGTATCTTATATTTAGAAACTTTTCAGAGGTTGAGCATGGACAACCAACATTATAACATTACTAATATGTATTAAAAGAAGGATCAGCATAATAGGTCCCCTTTAAACACCATCTCTGGTACTATGAGCATCTGATGATACCCTTTGGGCTCACCATTGCCCCAGTAATCTTCCAGAACTTAATCAACAGTGTTCTATAGTTTATGATTTCTCACCATGTTTATGTCTACCTGGATGACATCCTTGTGTTCTCTAAGATCCTGTAAGAACATACTCACAATGTTTGTCAGGTAATTCAACAGCTCTGGGAGAACAGGCTCTTCTTCAAGGTAGAGAAATATGAATTTTTTGTGTCCTCTGTTCAGTCCATCTGCACTCATTTCCAGCAGATTCTGGTGGCCCGTTATGTGCCAGGAAACCAGGCAATTTATTGCAGCCTATAAAAGTGAAGGTGTCAAGTCAGTGTTTTAGAGGGCTGCTCGAAACCCTCGAGGTTCCTCAGCATCAGTGGGCAAGCATCACCTGGGATTTCACGACCAGCCTTCCAGACTCTGACAGCAAGGGTCATCCAAACTGTAGTGAACTGCTTTTCAAAGGCTGGGCATTTCATTTCCATACTGAAGTTGCCCTCTTTTAATAAGATAGTGGAATTCCTGTTTTATCATGTCTGATGACTGCATGGATTACTAAGAGAGATCATCTCAGACTACAGACCACAGTTTGCCAGCCATTTTTGGAGAGTGCTCTGTAAGTTCATTGTAGCCACCCCCTGCCTCTCCTCTGGTTTCCATCTAGAGTGCAATGGTAAGACTGAAATAATGAACTTAGAAGCAGATGAGGGGTACTCCACAATCTGGTCTTGCCAACTCACTAGTATGTCCCCATTTGAGTGTTGCCAAGACTACCTGCCCCCACTCTTCCCACAAGAGGAATAGTAAGTGGAAGTACTCTCAACCCAAGCCCTGGTCCGTCGGATCCACAGGGGATGGAAAAAAGGCTGAGCCCTGATCCCGAAACACATCACTGAATTCAACTATAAGGAAAACCAACATCGTTGTCCTGCTCCACAATATATGTGGTACTGACAATGCTGCTCTACATCTACTCTGCAGGTTTCAGTTCCCTTTGCATATCAGCATTTATATATTGGACAGCGATTAGCTTTTAGTTTTACGTTGTATCAAATATACCTCGCCTAGGGTATAGTTGAATGTCAGATTTTAGAT
This sequence comes from Gymnothorax javanicus, assembly GCA_029692085.1. NCBI lineage: Eukaryota > Metazoa > Chordata > Actinopteri > Anguilliformes > Muraenidae > Gymnothorax > Gymnothorax javanicus. Next base: position 55,628,853 of record CM056195.1, read on the forward strand.
AAGTGCTCAGAAATTTCTTTTCAGTCCAGGAATTTGAACACCTCTCTACTTACAAACAGGCACGGCGCCAGGATTTCAGTTTGGGGTGGGCATGACCAATTGTGGGTGGGCCTAAATTCCAAAGATTAGGTCACTTAATAAAACTTAAGCCCAGTTCAGACCAAAGATTCGCGACGAGACGAGACCGTTTTAGAACGTCGCAGGGAGGAGTTGCAGCAGTGTGAACTGGCCCGTCGCAGCTCGACTCAAGCCGGCTGGTGGCGTCACCAGAGATTCAGCATGTCAAATCGCAGGAGGCTGGTTTTAGAACTTAAAGCACGTAACCCGTCTCAACAGCCAATCAGCTCATAGCGAATTCAGCTGGTCACGTCAGTTACAAACTGTCAGCTGGTTGGAACTGCGCCAGGAATAACCGGGAGAAATTTACAAAAGAGGGCAGGTCTACCGCTGCGAGCTCCTGGCACAGATTGGCAACAGCACCTTCGGTATCTCGTTGAAGCACCCATGGACCAGTGGCGCAGTCAGAACTTAAAATTGCGTGGGTAATAAACATCCCTTTAAAACAATTATTAGTTCTGACTCGATTGCAATAATTTTTTCTAATTACCTTCAATCCGAAAACACTCCGCACTATCAGGTGTTGCTTGTTCACCTCGTTATGGCAAAACGTCAATCATTCATTTGGACGCGCAATTTTGTGCATTTCAAATCTCTGTCTTTGGTTCAATTTAAACAATTAAATCGATCACGAAGCACAGGCTAGATCGCCTGATGAGACAGAAAGGTAGTGCAAAATTTCCAGAGCAGTTTACCTCTTGAAAAGTAGCCCAGAGGCCGACTTATGAGTAACTTATTTTTCTGATCTGAATTACGCCTATTGATTAGTCGCCCTAGATCGCATCACGAAAGAAGCCGTGTCTTTAGTTGCCAATTGATTATTCTTGTAACTGGAAAATTGTTTCAACAAAGGAAAATGACCGACAACAAGTTAGGACTAATAATTGTAGTAAAGCGATGTTGTGTGACCGCTCATTTTTCAGTTCTGATGTTGTGTGACCGCTCATTTTTCAGTTCTGGCTATGCCACTGATTTGAAATGCACAAAATTACGCATCCAAATGAACAATTGTCGTTTTGCCTTAACGAAGTGAACAAGCAACACCTGATAGTGCGGAGCGTTTTCGGATTGAATGCATATGATTGTCAGAACTAATAATTGTTTTAAAGAGATGTTTAGAGCCCACCCAATTTTAAGTTCTGGCTAAGCCACGGCCATGGACGGCTCCAAATTATCGCCCCTTTCTTTCTTTTTTGTTTGTCCTCACTGTTTTCTTAATAGCTGAAATGCAACTGTTGTGCCTAACTCATCAACACTAGGAAAATAGGCCTAAAAAGCCGGCAGTTACAATAGAAGCGCTGAGAGTCATTGCTATGGAAACGATACACCCTCTCATCTTGTCGCATCAATGTGAACTGGCAGGTTTCAGAACATCGCAGACCGGTGTGTCGCAAGTAGTTGGAAGTTTCACCCGTCTTGTCGCGAATCTTTGGTCTGGGCTTTAATCTTCACTTAATAAAAACGTCTATATGATGTACTACTATATTATTATTACTTTTATATTGAATTTGGTTGCTAATGTTACTTAAATATTTTGTTGCATTTTTTTAACGTTTCAGTGCATAGGCAGGCTACCTATCCGCGACCGCTCTCCTTGGTTCTGACCAAAGAGGAGCGTTCTGGAATCTTTTACGCGCAGGCTGCGCTGCAGCGCGTCTCCTTAAAAGCGGCCACGTTGACCACGGTTAAAGCATCAACACAACCAACCTTTTAAAATCGTTTTTAAAATTTAAAAATTTGAATCATCAATGAATTGAATCATGAAATGTATTTAAAACAATATATGTTATTTTTATTTTTTTTTTAAAGAAAAGTTTAGGGTGGGCCTGTAGATGAGTGGGTGGGCCTAGGTTCACCTAGGCCCACCCATAACGCCGTGCCTGCTTACAAATATTGCAGAGATAGACGTCATTATAGTCATTATATAGAATTTTAAAGGACATAAACATGAGTAAAACACATTGTGTGGGGGGATCTTTAAAACAGATTTTATCACAGTTCTCTATTTTGAAAGCTCATCTAAGTTATTGTTATCCCACAGAAATCTCATAGCAGAATGTTGCAATATTAGAAAGTGGCTGAAATTATAGTTTAATAATCTGAAATATTGCTTCCATGACAGATACACCTGATGTGTGAACTTTAGGTTTGTAATGGTGATATCAGTTACCATGCAACCTGCATTGTGATAGAACATGCAAGTAAAAAGTGACCAATGACCTTTAAATTCTCTCTATATCCAGAACTGGCTCCAGCATGATCAATCTGTGTGTCTGTACAGTGTAGCCTTTTGGTGAACTCAGCATGAAGTGGGTCATGAGCTGGATGAGTTTGAATGGCCTGCACTGTTTCTGGTCACCCTATTCAGAAAGTCCCTATGCACTAGACCTCTCCAGTCTTTAGCCCGTAAGCCTGTGGCTAACCTATTAAACCACTTGGTTTTGCCCGCAGTATCTGGTCACTGCACAGAATAGTGGTGTAAGTAAGTAAAGTTTTCTTTATATAGTACCTTCCAAAATCAACGGTACAAAGTGCTTTACACAAAAATAAAGGTGTTCCTTTGCCTGCCGTCCAAGAGCAGGAGGGTGTGCCAGTTTCCATTGTTACTGAGTTTCATATTAACCAATCAGTGACGGCAGTTGATTACACAACGAGCTGACATCACTTGCTTTACCGAATCTCAACTGGACCTGGTCAGGACTGGGATCTTCAATGAAAAGTGTGGCATAGAGTTTAGAGATGTTGCCCATGAGGTCTACCCAGTAAGCACATATACGTCGCCGCAACGTATTGGCGATGTAATGAGAATGTGTAGGGAAGATGTCGTTTTTACGTCGTTTGCTCATTGGCCCTACGTCGCCGAGACATCGGCATTTGTTAAAATGCATTTTACCTAATGCTGATGTCTCAACGACGTATTCGGAATGAGCAAACGCTCTCCATAATGCATCTCGCCGATGCAACTTTATTCATCGTGCCGACGTCGGCGAGACGTATGCGTGCTGTCTTAGGTAGACTCTCTCAGAGGGTCTTGTTTCTGGTTAGTCTCCCTTAAGACAGAATTAACTTCGTGTTTGTTTTTTTTTACGGTCCAGTTTTACATCTGGAAATGTCCATGGCTGATACCCCTTTTCCAACGAGTGTGCTAGCTTGGAGCCAGAGCCTGACTTAGCACCGGTTCTTTGCTTTTCCACAGCCTGAGCACCAGCTCCTGGCTCTCAAAACTGGAGCCAGAGCAAGCATCAACTCCTTGCTGGTCTAGAGCCAAGCACCGATTATGTCAAGGGCTGGGGGCAGAGTTATTGTGACCGACAAGACCAGTATAACGTTCATTGTTAAGAATCAAAACGTCTCTGATAATTACCTCTCTCCTCAAACACAATCGTCGTTGGCTGTGATTTTGACGCAGACGGGCGGTCAGGAACAGTTTAATTTTCTGGCTATGTATCACAAGGTAGGCTTGCAAACATAGCAGCAGTACTTGCATGGATGCGACGAGCTCCTCCATCTTTTTTGTTTTTCCTCTGTATAGTGTGAGCCTTGCTGGGTAAGGAGACACGTATACAGGGATGTACTGATGTTATACGAAGACATAATCGCATGGCTCTGAGTTGGCTCCTCGGCAATGGAAAAGCAAACAGGTTCTTAGGAAGTGTCGCGTTAGGGTATAGACTAAAATAACTTGAGCACACAGTATTAACATTTTATGGTAAACATTAATGACACGCTGACTTCTGAACAATAGGCTGAACTGTGCGTGTATATAAAAAACCCGGAAGAATACCTTACTCTTCTTTTTCAACCACACCCCCATACCTTTATACTATTAACTTCCATCACATCACCCTTTTTTTCTAAATGTAATGTTAACACAAACATCTTTCCAGGCTAAGCATATCCTGAACATTTAACAAAACATTGCACCTTCGCATTATACATTTTTTTCCATTCACGTACCCATACACATTTAAACAATGCTCCTGCTTCTTCTTCAATGGCACATTCCCACTGAACTATACCAGTCCTCTCTACTCTCACAGGTTCAGTCTCATAGGTTTGATCACTTCTCTGCCCGCCCTAGTTCTAACAGTGGGAGAGCTGTGAGGGGAGACCTGTGAGTCCCTACTAGACCCAACTGCTTAGGTAGGTCCTGGAACAGCAGGATATTCCTGTGGGGGTTTGCCACTGTGTTCAGCTGTGGGCATGGGCACCAGGTGGTGACGGTTCCTCCTGACTGTGCCCTGTGGAGTGTGATGTGTGGATGTCACAGTGCCTGGTGACTTTGTATCCCTGATCCACACAGGATCTCCTGGTGACAGTTTGGTAAGATCCCTCGCCCTATGTCTCCGATCATAGTGATTTAAGTCCATCCACCTCTTCCCGTTCTCTCTCTACTGGACTCTTCTCAGATACGGAAGCGCTGGCTCCAACACAGCTGGAAAGGTAGGTATGGTGGTGCACAGACGACGCTCCATGAGCAGCTGCGCTGGGCTGAAGCCATTACTTAAAGGTGTTGCTTGGTTTGCTAGTAAGGCTAAATATGGGTCTGCTGCTTTCTTAAGTAGATTCTTGATGGTTTGAATGGCTCTTTCAGCTTCCCCGGTACTTTGGGGAAACTTAGGACTGCTGGTTGTGTGCACAAAGTCATAGAGGGCAGCAAAGGCTTCCATGTCAAACTGAGGTCCATTGTCCGTCACCAAAAGCTCTGGAATGCCATGGCATGCGAACATTGACTTTAAATGTTCAATCACATCAGTTAATCTTGTTGGGCCTAGCCTGGCTATCTCCACATACCTAGAGTAGTAATCAATTACCAGGAAATAATTTCTACCATTCAGGGAGAAAAGATCCGTACCCAACTTCTGCTAGGGCCTATCTGGAAGTTTAGTTGGCATGAGTGGCTCTCTCGGGTTCACCCTCTCTTGGATACAAGCACTACAATTCAGAACTAGCTCCTCTATCAGACTGCTAAGCCATAGTCACCATACTGTCTGTCTCGCCCCTTCCCTGCATTTGACCACCCCCTGATGTCCCTCATATATTTTCTCTAATACACTGTTTCTCATTGTGGAGGGGATAACTAACCTCGTGCTCGCAGCAGAAGTCCTTCATGCACACTCAGAACAGCTCGATCAGCCCAGTACTGCTTCACTGCACCTTCCAGCTTGTTGCGGTCAGGCCACCTCTGCACACAGTATTGCATGACCTGTGCACATACGCTGTCATTGCAAAGCTGCTCTCGAAGATCACACAAGTAACTGCCGCTTGCCGGAAGGCCATCCATGATGGAATCAACATATATGTTGGTGTCCTCTGTCAGCTTACTATCAGCACTTGTCCCACTGTCTTTCATGGGTGTGCATGACAGGGTGTTGGCTGTTATGATATTTTTCCCTGCAACGTGTGTGACAAAGTATGAGTACCTCATGAGCTGCATATGGAACCTCTAGATCCTTAGTGGGAGAGCATCAAGCGGTTGTCCTCCAAGCAGGCTGACCAGCGGCTTATGGTCTCTCTCCAGCTCGAAGTGCAGACCCAGGATGAAGTCGCTGAACCTCTCACATGCCCAGGTCAGGGCTAGTGCTTCTTTTTCCACCTGGGCATAGCGTTGCTCTGTGGGTGTGAGAGACCTGGAAGCATATGCAACTCGTGACCAGACATCATCACGTGTCTGCAACATCACAGCTCCCAGTCCATACGATGAGGCGTCCGCTGAGATCTTCAGTTCTCGGTTGGGATCACACAGCTGGAGAACAGGTGCAGCTGATAGCTCCCGCTTGAGGTTAGTGAATGCGTTTTGCTGCTCGTGACCCCAGTCACGACACTCGTTTCTCTTGGATAACAGGTCTCTCAGGGGTTTGTCCTTCTCAGTCAGGTCAGGGATAAATTTCCCCAGCTGGTTGACCATACCAAGAAAACTTCTGAGCTCGTTTTTGTTTGAAGGCTGGTCCATGAGCTGTACAGCTCTTGTCTTGTCAGGGTCTGGTCTCATCCCCTCTGCGGAGATGACGTATCCCAGGAACTTTACCTCACACACTCCAAACTCTCACTTTTCGGTGTTGAGTGCGATACCAGCTTTTTGTGCCCTCTCCAGGACTGCATGTACTCTCACATCATGCTCCTCTTGAGATGAACCCCGGATAAGGACATCATCCATATGACAGACGACCCCCTGGAGACCCACTATGACCTCTGTCACCATGCGATTTTGGAAATGTTCCGGAGCAGAAGCAATTCCAAATGGCAGATGGTTAAAGTAGTAACGACCGAATGGGGTGATAAATGTGGTAAAGAGTTCAGACTCAGAGCACGCAGTATTAACGTTTTATGGTAAGCTTTAATGACACGCTGACTTCTGAACAATAGGCTGAACTGTGCGGGTATATAAAAAACCCGGAAGAATAGCTTACTCTTCTTTTTCAACCACACCCCCATACCTTTATACTATTGGCTTCCATCACAGGAAGTGCATGGGTTGGACCAACTAAGCACTGGCACTAGCACCAGCACATCACTAGCACGAGGTTCTTTCTGGTGGAAAAGAAGTATGAGTGAGTGAGTGAGTAAGGAAGTGAGTGACTGATGAAGTTACACTATTGGTCTAGCGGCTAAGTGTACTTTCCCCATTGGCCATTGCTCATTTCCCTCAGTTTCGCACATTGACAAAAAATGGTCCAGCCTAGTACTAGGTTCGCATGGTCTTGTTTTTTCATCTTGATATTATTTCATTTTCAGAAGATTTTTCTGTTTGAACCAAACGGGAATGAACGGGATATATATATATATATATATATATATATATATATATATAAGTTAAGTTTGGGGGCACTTCTTATTGCTGCAGTTCATGTAGCCTACGAGCAATTTTTTTTTTAAATTTTCAATAACTACATTCCAACCGCAAAAAGTTGAACACCTTTTTGTGGTTTAAACATTATATTGATTATAAAGTTGTTCTGGGAGCATTTAAAACAATGCGTAGTACCTAAATTTTTTTTACCCTTGGCATTGTGTTATCCTGCACCTGTTGAATTTCATTGTTGATGTGTGTGCACTCTCTTTGATTGCTTCAAATTTTAAAAATTTTCTCAAATCTCAAATCCCACCTGCTGCCGATAACCCCTCAGTGCAAAGATCGCCATGTAGCTGCTTTAACTGTTTTCAGCCTGTTTCTCTTCCCGAGCCATCTGAAATTGTCCCTCATATAAAGCTGATTGCCTATCTTTTGAACAGTCCATTTTATAATATTTCTTAGGAGGTTTTCCACTCTCAGCCTTATATTGTAGAGCAGTGGTCTTCAACATCGTTCCTGGGAACCCACTATATATGCTGGTTTTTGTTTTAACCACAATTGTAATCACAGGATTTTAACAAGCTGTTAATGTCTTACTTAGGTGTTTTTCATGTTTAGTGTTGTTAATTACTCTCTTTAGCCAAATGTTACACAGAAACATCCATACATGCTATGAAGAATAAAATACCCAAGAAGATAGTGTGTTTATTTCCATACTGCAAGAAATTTCAAGTAATATAACATTTCAAACAGATCAAATTAGACACTGAGGAAATTAGGAAACATCAAATTAGGCTGCCGTACGCCACTGTTTCAAGTTCTTTCAAAAAAACTTCCGGTGAACTTAATTAGATTAACATAACACAAAACTGGTTTGACTCTTTACCATTTTCATGGTGAATAAATTTGTCACAGTGTGCCAATTAATTTTCACCAATTAGGAGCCAACAACATCTTTATTTTGATTGGTTACATTGTTTTACCTCGTTTTATGCTGTTATTTCCAATACATCGCATTGTCCCTGCTGAAAATTCCTGCTTTAACCAGCCTAAACTGGTCAAGCTGGTTTAAGCTATGTTTTGGACAGTTTTAGTTGGTCGACCAGCCCTTCACCAGCTGACAATACCAGCTTAACTAGCTTTGACCACCTTCATATAGCAATAGAGACCAGCTTTAAACATCTCGACCAGCCATGACCAGCTAATGGTGTTGAAAACACAGCTCAGACCATCTTAAACCAGCTTAGAATTCTAGCTGGTCTTAGCTGGAATTTTCAGCAAAGGTGGGTGTGGTATTTTTCATTCTTGACGGCAAACAGATATTTCTGTGAACTTGTTAGTTAAGAGGGCAAATAACTGCTCTAAATATTAAATGCACTTAAGACAAATTAACTGCTTGCTAAAATCCTGCGATTACAATTGTGGTTGGAACAAAAACCAGCATACACAGTGGGTCCCAGAAATGACATTGTAGACCACTGTTCTAGAGCTTAATTAATAGCTGTCTTGCTAGTGGTTGTGCACCTTCCAGTTTTAAATGTGCTGTGGTGCAGCCTTTGTTGAACAAGTTAAACCTTGAGCCAACTGTGCATAAAAAACTATAACCCCTTCTCTAAACTGCCATTTTTGTCTAAAGTCCTTGAAAAGGTGTTTTCTGTCAACTCACACCATTTGACCCGTTGTAATATTATGGAGCAATTCCAGTCAGGTTTCAAATCACTACACTGCACAGAATCAGTTCTCCTTAAAGTTATGAATTAACTCTTGTTGGCTGTCAACTCCAGGTCTTGTGCAGCCCTGGTTTTGCTTGATCTCAGCGCTCCATTTGATACAATTGACCATATGATACTGTTAAACTGCCTTAGCAGTGAAGAAGGCATTCAGGGTGTTGCTTTAAAGTGGCTTGCCTCTTACTTTGAGGACAGAACCTTTTCCATCAAATTAGGTAGTACCCATTCGTTGTGGACTTCCATCTCATGTGGTCTTCCCCAAGGTTCTGTATTTGGCCCCCTGTTATTTTCTAAGTACATGCTCCCTCTTGGCTCTTTATTTCAAAAGCACAACAACTCCTTTCATTGCTTTGCAAATGACTTGCCTCTTTACCTACCAGTCAATCCCAATAGCAGTGATTCATTGATGTCACTTTTTGATTGCGCTGATGACATTCAGTCTTGGTTAGCAATTAAGATTCCTCAACTTAAGACGGAAGTAATCAATTTTGGGCTTCCAGCCTCCATCTATATGGTTGGTAATCATTTAGGCTCGATATCGGCCAAATTGTACAACCATGTGAAAAAATCTTGGCATATTTCTTGAGTCATCATGGAAATTTGACAAGCAAATTAGCACTGTTGTGAAAGGTATCTTATTTCAGCTTTGTACGACTGCTAAGTTTAAACTGCTCTTATCACCAAAAGATTTGGAGATGATAATCCAAGCCCTAATTACATCTCACTTGTATAACTGAAATGCCCTTAATATGCAGTTAGCACAGACCTCCCTGTCTCGGCTCCAGATTATGCTGAATGTGGCAGCTAAGTTTTTTGCGGGTAAAAGAGAAAAGATAACAGAACTCCTGTGCTGACTTCACTGGCTGCCGGTTAAATTCTGAATTGATTTTGAAGTTTTCCTTTTTGCTTTCAAGGCACTTTATGGTCTTGCACCTCAGTACCTTGATGACCTCCTCAAACCATATTCTGCTCCAGGGTCCCTCAAGTCATCCAACCAACTATTATGTTCAGCCCAGCAATCATGGCTAAAGCTGAAGGGTGGTCGGACCTTTTTTGTCGCTGCCCCGAGGCTTTGGAACAGTCTACCCCTCCACATTCGGTCTTCTCCCTCTATGGCCGCTTTTAAATCTCATGAAAAATCCCATTTTTTTGCATTATCACTTCAGACTGCTTGAATTTAAGCTTTCTGAGCCATTTGTTGTCAGCCATTTTTACTATTCTCATTTCTTATCTCCTTTATGTATTGTATGTGTATTGTACTGTTCAGCACTTTGGGTCAACTTCTGTTGTGTTTAAATGTGCTATAGAAATAAAGTTGACTTCACTTCAGTTGGCTTGACGTGAACAGCACATCTTTCTCCCCATGGGCACAAGGAGTTATGTTGAAAGAGGATGACCCGCCATGTATGTTATAAAACTGTCCCTGAGAGAGCTTTTGACTGCAAAATTTAAGAATTCATTTTCTGTAAGAATGTGACAAAAAATGACCTATGACCTGGAGAAATAGTCTTTTAGGCAGACGAGCTCAAACTGTAGGAAGTGACAGTTTTGGTCTATCTGTAGTCTTTCTGAACTTCGAATTGAGATCCGGATTAAGATGGCTTTGGCTTCGTGGATTAGTTTACCGAGTGAGAGTTAAAAAAAAAAAAATACATCACAAGTATTTTTCCCCACTTTAGTCAGATATTATACAGATATCAACGAATTAACAACAACCATTCATCTCATTTACCCTTGTACATTCACTCTTACATGGACACTTCTCACTTTCGTAACGTGAAAAAAAAAAACAAAACATTTGTTTCTGTTTGGTGGCCCAAGCAAAAGAGCGTATGCCTGTTTATCAGTATCATTCAAAGAATCATGCCATTATTAATGAGTGTATTAGCTTACATTACCCCTTCACCCCTGACTTATACATAGCCAGCTGTGAAGAGGTTCCTCGTTTGTTTTTTTTATGAACCAGGGACACACGCTGGTCACCTGACCCTTCCCCAAGCACACTACGTCTCCGCATTAACTGTTCAGGACAGTCATGGGGCGTCGGAAATGTCACCCAATACCAGTGGAAAACAATCACAGACCAAACCAATGTGCGTATGTACACATGGGCTTGTGTTTCCCAACTAACCCTAAGCCCCCCCAAAAGCCCGCATTCCCCGCACTACAGCCACGTGTCCTTTTCACCACAAACAACAAGGCATGGGCAGTCAAACAAGCAACAACGACAGCAAGGGCCTGATTTTTTAACTGAAAAGACACGATTACCATTACCAAACTGAAATCCAATGGGCTTGTTGCTGAGTAAACTACCTCTTAAGTTACTTGCAGAATGCTGAAAGCAACAATAGTGTGCAGTGATGATTATACACCACCACTAATATATTAATATATTCCTAATATATTACTTCTCTTTAATTTTTTTTTGGTGAAAATGAATTGAAAAATACTATTGTCAGCAATGAGAACAAAAAAAAAACACTGAAAACATAAATTTTTTAATAACAATAGAAAGGTGTCGAAATTTTTATTTTTTTGACTAGCGTAGCCTGAATGCATTTTTGAAGGCTCATTCTGAGATTATTGATTCTAAAAAAATTTGTTTAAATTGGATTGAGGCAACATTATTTTGCAAAATTACCTCTGATGGTCAGTTGTTTCCATATATAAGGTGACAAGAACTTTGAGCAGTGTCACAGCATTAAACATGACGGCCCGATGGAAGGAGTTCTCTGAGATTGTTCCAAGCCGCATTGTGGCCTTGCATGATGCTGGTTGGTCTCTGAGAAAAATTTCTGAAGACGTTAAATGCTGCCATGATGGCACTGTAAGAAACACCATCAAGCGTTTAAAAGAGACCAGTTTGCTGAAAACAAGTGGCAATCGAGGTGCAAAACGGAAGTTAAGTTATCTGTGTATGACAAGTGAAAAAAAATGCTAGTTGACAGCACTGCAACTTTTTAATGATGTTATTAGCGCCAGAAGTGAAGAGACGAAAGTATCAAGATCTACTACTTTCTGACGCCTGTGTGAAAATGGTCTGATTGGTTGTGTTGCTACCAAGAGCTGGAACCGTCAAAAAAAGACTTGAGTTTGCAGAGAAATTCAAGGATTGGACACCAACAGACTGGGTACAAGTCCTTTGGACTAATGAATCAAAATTTAAAATTTTCTCATCCAAACGCAAATTCATGTGCACTGTAGGGTTAGAGAAAGTTTCAAAAATGACAGTTTAACCCCTTCAGTAAAACATGGAGGTGCTAATATTGCGGTTTGAGGTTCAGTCAGCTCGAAAGGTGCCAGTGATCTCATAAAAATCTTCGGAATCATGGATCAAAAGAGGTATTACAGCACTGCCATCTGGAAAGAGACTGATTGGTTGGGGATTTTATTTTCAACAAGATAATGATCCTAAACACACTTCTAAACTGCGTAAGAATTATCACAGTTGGAAAGAAACATCTGGTGACATGAAAGTTATGACTTGGCCTGCTCAAAGTCCAGACCATAATCCAATTGAGCAAATCTGTTGTAACATTGAAAAAATCTCTTTTGAATGAACTTCAAGGCATATGGAATGGTTTAGCGAGTGAGGAAATTAAAAATATGTGAAAATTATGCCTGAAAGATTAAATGCTCTAAACAAAGCAAATGGTGGCCACACTGGATATGGACCTTTTCTCTCAAAAAGACATTTTTATTTTTGTTTTCACAATATATTGTTATTTGTTTACTCATTTTCATCTACATGATCCAAAATTACATGAAATAAACATTTAAATAGTACTTTGTTTCCGATGTATCTTCATTTTGTTAAGTGTGTAATCATCACTGCACACTACTGTAGCTAACTAGGGAAAGCAGTTTTTGTTCATGTTCAGGAAGATTCATGGGTAACACGAGTGAATTACTATTTTGGAACTGTGAATGTAATTTTATTTCTGGAGACATAATCATATGCGTTCACGTAAAGTAAATACTGTAGCTGTATATCATACATTGACCTGGTGACGCGTTGCTGGGGAAGAGTATTGGTTGTTGTGTTTACCAGAAGTGTACATTCTGACCAGGAGATTTGACCTCCTTTAACCCCCAGCATGTCAGCCAATCGCATGCAAGGATTTGGCAAGAATAGCAGCAGTGCCACTCGCCGCCAAGTTTAGAAATTTCATTGCGATCCCTCAAATTGCATTTGTAAGAAAGACTTACATTGAGAGAACTGAGGTCGAAGTGTTATCATTGCGTCTTCCTTTCTTTTCTCTGCTGTCCTTTTAACCCAACTGAAGAGTCACTTAAAATCAGATGGGTTGATTGTGGGGTAGAAGGATTTTGAATCAAGTGAATTGCAGTCTATGTACTGCCTGAATTGGTTCAAACGCTCACAGGCTTGCAGAGATGGGAATGCGATGGCCGCAGTGGAGGTTAACACTCGAGCCATTCATAAAGCTGAGGCAGGTGGGAAGAAGTCTTCTCAGACCACGCTTACTAGGTAAAAGCTCGATGGGTGCTCTGGAGAAGGAAAACTGAATGGAATAAATCAAGCATTGAGGTCATCCAAGACTACTGTCTGACTGCATTTACTCCATACCAGAATGAGCAGCAGGTAGCCAAAGAGTTCACGCCACTCGCCAATGGTGTTGGGTAGTTGACTCTTCCAAAGTACTTTAACAGTTAACCCCACATATTTTGTCCATATAAATAAGTAACCCCCTGGGTAGGTAGTATATGCAGTGTAGTACATGTACACGCTGTGAAGTATGAGGGTAAAGACATCCCCCTCTCACTTTTTCCCTTTCCCTCTTTTTCTTTCTCTCTCTCTTTTCCTTTCTGTTTGTTTCTGTGTCAACAGTATGTAATCGTGTATCAAATGAGAGGAAGTGGCAACCTAAACCGGTCTGTATTTCCATAATTACAGCATAGAATTTATTTCTTTCTCTCTGTCTTTTAACTAAGCTAAGGCGGCCTTTCATGTGGCTCATAAAACAACTGATTCTGAGTCAATTTGAAGCCATTAGTTGTCCCAAGCTGTTCTGTGCTTAATGTAATGTAGTTATGCATGTGAAATGGTCATGTTCTGATACATATGAGAGCCATCTTGGCCTTTAATTCCAACATTTCCTTTAAACGGTAAAAATCAGACCAAACACGAATACACTTGTTTTTCGCCACCATGAAGACAGGGAGGCTTCTTCATGATATGAAGCCCATCCAGGCACCCTTCAATGCTCAGTTTTAATTTAAAATTTAAGCTATTGGCCTGGCAGAACAGGTTATCCCTAAAACTAGCATCAAGAGGGAATACAACAGGGACTGCAAACATAGCCAGGTGACGTGCTATTGCTAGTAAGAAGACCTTATAAGATGTAATTAAACTATCCCTACTAAACTGTCTAGACACTGCCACATTCCTTTGAGAATAATATCTACATTGTACAGCAATTATGATGCCTCTAAATTGCCTTCCTGTTTATCCATAGCAGAGAACATACTATGCTTCTACACACCCGTCAACCAATGGATACATGCTTCCAATGTTCGCTATTATGAACTGCACAGGGAGGAACCATAGGCAGATAAACTGAAAGTGCCTTGTGGCCTGTTTATTATGGAGCCTGAACACAGGGGGCAACTGTCTTTTCTAGGGCTGTCTGAGTCAGGCAATCTGCATTCAGTGGTTGAGATGATTTCTGAGCCGTGGTCATGAACTGCCCAGGGGTCAGAAATTGGGTAGTCAATCCGAATTGCTGCACCTGCAGGATTGCTCATTCACAGAATCACCAGGAGCTTTGCCCAATGGATTGAGTCCCTGCTCTGGAGACTGCTGAAGAGCAGGAAGTGGGTGTGTTAATAAAAGGCTTAAAAAGTACATTTAAACATTTCACTTTTTTTTTTTTACCATTAAAGGAGAAGAGCATGGGCCTGGGTAGCTCACAGGTAAGGAACATCTAACAGCCAGAACAATCCAGCAACATGCGACAGGAACAAGAAACTTATATACAACCCCAATTCCGAAATAGTTGGGATGCAGTGTAAATTGTGAATAAAATCAAAATGCAATGACTTTCAGATCACATGAGCCAATATGTTATGTACAATAGAACATAGATAACATTTCAAATGTTGAAACTGAGACACTTTACATTTTTATCCACAAAATGAGCTTATTTCAAATTTTCTGGCTGCAACAGGTCTCAAAAAAATTGGGACACAGGCAAAAAAGGGCTGAAAAAGCAATTAATATATAAGAGAATCAGCTGAAAGAACATTTTGCAAGTAATTACATTAACTGGCAACAGGTGTGTAACATGACTGGCTATAAAAGGGATGTCTTAGAGAGGCAGAGTCTCTCAGAAGTAAAGATGGCCAGAGGCTCTCCAACCTGTGAAGGCTTGCTTAAAAAAATTGTGGAATACTTTAAAAATAATGTTCCTCAATGTCAAATTGCAAAGGCTTTGAAGGTCTCATCATCGACAGTGCATAACATCATCAAAAGATTCAGAGAAACTGTGCGTAAGGGACAAGGCCGAAGACCTTTACTGGATGCCCGTGATCTTCGGGCCCTCAGATGCCACTGCATCACTCACCGGCATGATTCTGTCATTGACATTACTAAATGGGTCCAGGAATACTTCAAGAAACCACTGTCTGTAAACACAGTCCACCGTGCCATCCACAGATGCCCTCTAAAACTCTATCATGCAAAAAGGAAGCCATTGTTCAGCATGATCCAGAAGCGCCGCCGTGTGCTGTGGGCCAAGACTCATTTAAAATGGACAGTGACAAAGTGGCAAAGTGTCCTGTGGTCAGACAAGTCCAAATTTTTAGTTCTTGTTGGAAATCATGGGCGTCGTGTCTTCCGGGCTGAAGAGGAGAAAGACCACCCCTCCTGTTATCAGCGTTCAGTTCAAAAGCCAGCATTTCTGATGGTATGGGGATGCATTAGTGCATTTGGTGTGGGACACTTGCATGTTTTAAAAAGCACCATGAATGCCGAAAGGTATATAAAGGTTTTAGCACAACATATGCTCCCCTCCAGACGACATCTATTCCAGGGAAGGCCTTTTGTATTTCAGCAAGACAGTGCAAAACCACATACTGCAGCTATTACAACAGCATGGCTTCGTAGCAGAAGAGTCCGTGTGCTGAACTGGCCTGCCTGCAGTCCTGATCTTTCACCGATTGAGAACATTTGGCGCATAATTAAACGAAGAGTCCGTCAAAGGAGACCCAAAACTCTCCAGCAGCTGGAAGCCTGCAAGAATGGGATCAAATTCCAATGGCTAAACTCAAGAAACTTGTCTCCTCAATGCCCAGACGCCCCCACTCTGTGTTAAAAAGAAGAGGGGATGCTACACCATGGTAAACAGGCCCCTGTCCCAACTTTTTTGAGACTTGTAGCAGCCATCAAATTTGAAATTAGCTCATTTTATGGATAAAATTGTAAAATTTTTCAACATTTGCTATGTTATCTCTGTTCTATTGTGAATAAAATACTGGCTGGTGTGATTTGAAAGTCATTGCGTTTTGATTTTATTCACAATTTACACTTTGTCCCAACTATTTCGGAATTGGGGTTGTAGACAAGACTAATTATCCAATAGGGCAAGGGAAACACTGGAGCACAAGAGGGCCGTGGGGAGTAATCAAATAATAAATCAATTAAAGGAGACATCACCACAAAACTGACACAATACTGCTGGGATAGGGTAAGATTAATTTAAGATACTGACGGACTGTGACAGGTTGCAGCCAAAGGACACCAGTAATTGGAAATTTGCATTGTATTCGTTATATAAACATTCTATTCACCCTCTGCCATCATCTGAATGGTTCCTACATTTCATGAAATGGCTCGTTTTTCGCAGCTTTTGTTTTGATGCATGTTGTGATTACGAGGTGGAGATGTGTCCTCAGTGAACTGTAGTGTGTGATGCTATGGGCTCAAGCATTTTCGTATATCCTACACGCTATTAAAGCCAGAATATCATCCATTCAGTCATCTTTAAATTGGGAATCTGTCTTTAATTAGATCAGCAGTTCCAGTTCCTGATCATCGCACAATTATTTTTTCATTATTTTTTAGCGTGAATATGCAATATGGTGGAAGACCAGAGTTATCTGAGAGAGCAATCAGTTGTCAGTATTATGAAGAAAACTTTGCATTAACTTAGCAGATGTTCATATTGATGGCAACTTTAACTTGTGTTTGACTAGGCCAACACAAGAAGGCCTGCCCTTTTTGCATATTCTCTTTCTCTCTCTCTCTCTCTCTCTGTCTCTCTCCATCTCATCCTGCCTACTACTCCATTTACCAGATGCTATGCATTTCACACTCAATTAATCCTGCTTAAATGAATAATCCAAGTGTGGGCAAAGCCATTTAGTGGCATGGAGACTTAACAATTAACTCCTTAAATGGTTGTTGTTTCTTGGGATTGGAGCTGGGAGCTCGACAGTCAGAAAGAGGGGTCCCATGGAGGTTAGTAGTGCTGCAACCAGCTGATTCAGTATATGTATTGTCCTGCGATATATAAAAAAAAATGTATATATATATATATATAGTATAGTACCCTGCACTTTTTAAAATTCAAATCTGTATTAGATGTTTACGTTTTGTTTCCATATTAGAGTCCCTGAAGATAAAAAAATAAATTTGAAATTCCAAATGCTAATTTAAAGAAAAGTTTCACAAATTAATGTTTGTACTCCATTAAAAATAGTTGATACAGATATTATAGTCTTAACAGAGCGTTGATGACAACATCATCATAGATGTTTGTACTTTCTTTGAGGGATAGACACAAGTGAGACAGTCAGTCTGCAGAAGAATGGTGGCAAGCTCTTCACTCTGTTTGGGACAATCAAAAAGCCAATCTCTTATAGAACTATAGCACAACAGGACAATGTCCCAAATTTTTTGGCAAATTGTAGTCACACCAAATATTGATTTGATTTAGTTTCTAACAGTCTAGAGCTTTACAGTTTAGTACATTTCTCAGTTATTAGAAACTTTTAATTTCATCATTATCATCATTTCAGCATATTTGCCCTAAGAAATTGTTTTAAATGTGCATAAAACTTTTGCACAGTATTGCATTTATTTATTTATTTATTTTATGTGGAATCTGCTATAAAGAAAATTTAAGTGATGAAGTCAGAGTTTAAGGGGTTAAGGGTTAAGGTTAAGATTAGGGTGAGGGTAGGGGTTTGGATTGGGGTTGAGTTTAGGATTTAATAATAATAGCTTTATTTATATAGCACAATTCATGCATAAAATGCAACACAAGGTGCTATACATAAAAGAGAAAAAGAATTGAGACATTTAAAACAGTAAAAGCAAGCGATAAAATAATACCATAAAAAGAAAGTTAAAATTATTTGGGGGTATGGAATAGGACTTTGGCATGAAAATAATGTTTTGTTTACCACAAATACAGAAAAGCATTACTGTGTGTGTTTGCACGCGCGTGCATGCATGCATGAGTGTGTGTGTGTGTGTGTGTGTGTGTGTTTATAGCATTTTTGTGTAATGGTTGGATCATCTTAAAGGTCGCAAATTCAATTACCAGGTATGCCATTGTACCCATGGGTAAGTCCTGAATCTGCAAGGCTTTAGTAAACATGCAGTATAAAATATGAGAATTGTACGTCACTGCAGATAAGGTGATCAGCTCGATGTCAGTTATGTAATGGGTTTCCACGGTAGCGATCCACAGGTGAGGAACTAGTTCACTAATTGGCAAATGTTTTGCTGCAGCTGCGGTTGCCATGACAACTCCAGGTAGTACTGCACCATTAGGGGCCTTTTAGTGAACATGAGAGTTACATTTATTTCTGTCATTATGCACTAGTTTTTGTTCAGATTCCCTAGAGCAGATAGCTTTCATTAACCTGTGGATCTTTAGGCCTATTGTAAACTCTAGGGGAGATCCCAAAGTTTCCAAACATTCCAAATATGTCCTGCTGAATTACAGGGAAATGTGTATAAAATGATGTACAAGATCTAGATATTTTCTATTTAATGTAATGCTGTGGCCATAAAAACATGGCATCCTGGGCATGAATATTTCTCTCAGTGTAAGTGTGATGTAGCTTCAGTGAAGTGCTGCAACTGAGGTCTAAACACTGGCACAACTTACAGTAAATCCAGCATTTTTCACATGGAAAAATAAATCAATGTTTCTGATCCTCGTTCTGAACAAGTTTGAACTATGAATTTACCTAGAAGCCATTTTAATCAAAAGGGGAAAACAAAATCTAAATTTCACACAACTTTCTAAGGTGCTCTATTGTCCGCAAAAATTCTTAATTTAACATAAATATGTGAAATGGCTGTTCCTTCATGTTGTTAAAAATCCAGACATCGCCTGGAGACCCTGGTATAGCCTACCTACTGAATGCACATTACGTTAAAACTCACAGAGAGTGCATTTGATGTAAATTTCATGAATGGAGTCTGACCGCGTACAGCCCAGATTTTGGAACCGTGCTGACCTGTGCGCAATGGGTGTCCAACTGTTTTGTTTTCAAAAACTCATGGCTGGGGACACCAAAATTGAGTATACTTTACAACACCCAAGTGCTCTACCATGTCTGCATTGCTTGTGAGCACAAAATTTGAAGTCTATCAAGGCCTTTAGAGCAATAATTGCATTGCATGTTCTTATAGTTTTTTGCACAAAAGATGGTCAGTGGTCCATCATTAGTGTCCCATATTTTTCCACAATTACCCATATTGCAAAACGACAATGTTTTAATTTTTTTGCATTGTTCTTTATGAGAGTTAGAACAGAACACTGTAGTTACAGTAAGCAGGTCAGGAAGTTGCTGAAAAGTCCTTGTCACTCATTGTCTTTTATGAAACAACCTGCTGATGCACACTATTATGAGGCCGAGGATTAGCATTGACATAGCAGAGCAGGGCAGCAAGAGCCTCAATTGAATTGAACCTCTGTTGGCTCTAAATGTCTATATTAACCAAAGCAAAGTGTTCCCGTTATCGACTCAGAGTTCAGGATAGCGCTCCAGAGTCGATAATCGCGGCTGCTCCAGGCGTGTTTAGCGGCAGGCAGAGGTCTGTTCGTAATGCGCCTGACAGGCCGGGGCATGGTGCCAGGGAATTAGAGGGTTGCACAGCGAGAGCCGTTTTAATTTGTGCTACCATGTGCAAAGGCATGCACTGCAAGCCTCCTGTCCCTCTAGTTTATTAGGAGGCTGTGCCTGTTCTTGGAATATGGGGGGCTGGAGAGTGGTGGCGGATGGGGGCTCTGGTGAACTGATGATCCACCCAATGCAGGACCAAATAACACCCAGCATTTTAAAGCAGCATTGATTCTACTGCACTGGTGCATTGTGGGTAAAGTCTGCACTTGAAACTTTTGAAGGACACACAGCATTTGTATTGGGAACATTGAATATGCCTTTATTTCCTATGCGGGGTCCTTGGTGCAAGTTCACTCAAGTGCACATTCATTACAGTCCCAAGAACCTATTTCAACAAATCTCAGAGACATTATATTTCACATATTGTGCTTAAAATTCTGCCTCCATAAATAAAGATTTTAGACTTTTTCATAGGACCAAGTGAATGAAGACATGACCGATGCAAAGTTTATTCACATGATAACAACTACTAATGCACACCCGGGGCTGTGCACGTGCCACAGTGACCTGCAGACTGCCTGAGATGCATGTGCCATAACTCCACACTGGCTCACCAAAAATTCTCGTCAGCACGTTCAGTTTGCGCCTAAACAACTTAAATTTGCAAACTAATTAAAGAAAAACAGCTCTGTCAGTCCCTGCCTATGCCAATGCTAAGTGCCCATGTGCAGTTTCACATCAACTGGCTGACCAAGGAGGATGGCAGATTCAAACAGAGAGATGGAAGGACAGACCGAGTTTTCCTAATGAATGATAGGATAAGGTCCAAGGAATGATTTGTTTAACCCACAGAGCTAAAGAAAACACTAGAGTGGATTACGTCATTGGCTGAACCAACAAGAAAATGTGAGACGCGATCTTGCGTAAGGAATCGGCGGGGGAATTGCGCAATCAAACGCTGTACATGTGCATATGCGACTAGATAAAATGAAATGAAAAACATCGAATTTCTTTCACAGTAAAAATATTATTTATGATAAGTGATACATCTGTTAATTGTAGTATCATCAGCATCAAGTTCACTTTCGGGTTTATTTTTCACATATGCTCATATACAAACTTCACCTAGGTTAATATACCCTTAGAATCTTACTTCACATAAAATTAATCAACAAAATCTCTGTATTCCACTTCGAAACTACCTTGGTCGAAGGTTTCTCACAGTTCCATATGAACGCTATCCTTCGGTAAGATGGCGGATGCAAATCTTGCCAAAACTGGTCTTGTGTCCACTCTAGTGTTTTCTTTAGCTCTGTGCTTAACCCTTTCAACCATGTATTATAAATAGGGGCTGTGACCCCCGCCTATGCCAAAACATAACTTACTGTAATGGGGAAACCACCTGATCGTAAACACGGCCTTATGACAAACACAAGTCATGTGTTCAAAGTCACATTAATGGAGGCCAGTTTTCCGGCATTTCAGCTTATTGCACTTTCTCTATGCAACAGCTAAACCAGCCTATAGGTTTCAAAGGGTTAAAAGAAATTTGGCTTCCCCGTGTCTACTCTTCTGCTGCAGTCAAAGCTGCAGCGATCATTCATTGTCGGATCAGAGGTCCGTCCCTCCTGTGGTCAGTGGTTGCTGCAGGGACAGCTTAGGCCTCATCTGAAGCATGCCCAGCGTTTCTTGTTGGCGAGCGACATTCCTCAGTCAGCATTCCACAGCAATACTTTAGTGGACGCTTAAACTAAAGAAGAGAAACTAAGTGGAGAGGAAAAACTTATCGCAGGAATGTCTGCCTTATTGTCACAGCAAAGCCAGACGAAGGGGAAGTTGATTTAAGTCGAGGACAAGGAAAGCAGCGAAACAATCAAGTGGAATTCTTTTGAAAGGAAATGACACGTTTAGAAATCTGTTTTTTTTTCTCGCATGCTCGCTCAGTCTCTTATCTCTCTTGCCCATTCAAAGTTGAAAGTTGGAATTCTCAGAATTAATCTTATCTATGAGACATACAGCCTAAAATTTTCTCAGAAACATAAACAAGATAGAAATGTGTTTTAACTTAATTGTACATTGCAATGTGTTTAATATACTGTAGGTCTTACTGTATTCTTAATTTCCTCTTTGAACAGGTGATCTGTTAATATATTAATAGCTAATTCAGAGTACAACAACCACAATTCTGCAAAACAAATCCAAGTTTTTTCGCATTTGTATTGTTTTCCTTATACATTGAGCTCGTGAAAGTTAGCTCTCCAATTTCAATTAGTTCTATGGATTCCAACAGCTTTGCATTTGGTGCAGATCTGCAGGCTGGCTTCAGCCAGAGCGAGTCACCTGACAGGTGCATTGTTGGATCGTCACGGTTACATATTCCCATGGAAGTGGTGCAGGAGTTGTGGTATCAGGAGGCATGTGCTTGAAAGATGGTCTGAAATGATGACTCAGTTTGGACAGGGTCCATGAAAGAAAAGATTATCCAGATTAGTTCTCACAAGTGATAGAATAATATTAGTTGTACATTGGGAGACATTTGCATCGTAAATTATTGATACTACATTGTGTTATGCATAGAAATTTTTCTAATTCTTCATACACAAGAATCTGAGACCGTCAACAAACAAACAAGCTGGAGAGCTGATTGAAAACTGTATTACCTAAGAAATCTTCAATTCACAGTAGCTTATTTGCTATATTAAAACTAAGATGACAAACAAATGAATAATATTAAAATAAATGGCTAATATTCACCCAGTTGCATGGTACAATGTCCAAGTTAATCCCAATAAATGTCCCAAGACAATGATGGAAGGATCCCAAGGGAGATATCCAAGAAATTCCAAGAATTTATGAGTCTATTGATGTAATTGAGAAAGAAACTGTAAGGCCGACAATGTAAAATAAGAAATACAGGCTTGACTGACTCCATGCTTTGCTGAATAAGTGTTATAATGTGTCCAAGAACAGACCAAATCTAAGATTAGCAAGTATTTATATACCCAAAAAAACATTCCAAAAGTTTCTGCAGTCTACTTGATATCTGTGTCTTGCTTGAGAACTGCCCATACATAGATAATCACTTCTACTCTTGTGACAGTATAGTCCAGTGATAGAACTTTCCAGAATAGTTAAGAAAAATACAGAATTTTCCAGACTGTTCTACAAATCATACACTAGACTATTCTACATGCATGTACGTACATATAACACATTGTGATAATACATTATTTTGTTTAAATGATTACCAGGCTTTGATATAAAAAATATGACCCCTGGTAGAATTATTTTGAAGTGCTATTTCTAAGGAACCAATGGCCAGAATAAAACCAATGATCAAAGAGCAGAAGAAACTGAAGTTCACAAATCTAGTTCATTAAACAATTTGCAGAATAACAATGGCATACAAAGCATTATGAAAGCTTCCTTTATGCATATTCTGAAGGAAGAAAACGAACAGTAAATGTCATGGTGAAAGCTCCTTACTGTGGTGCACGTTCCACCATCATCGAAGATTTATTGATACCATGGTGAAGGAAGCATGTCAATAAATTGAAACATGTTTGAATGGAAATCGTGACATCACTACTCAGCCAGGGGTTAAAGCTCTTCACCTAAGAAATGTCTTTTTCACACAAAAAATGGTCACAGTGTGGAATAACTTTGCCGAGTCATGTAGTTGTAGCAAAACCTGAGGGTTTTAAATTCCAGAATTGATACTCAGCTAGATTCCATCTAGTAAAAGGTCTTCAGTGTTAGATTCATTATAGGAAAATGGCAGGTTTTGTTGGGCGGAATAGCTTGTTCATACCACTGTGTTATGCTATGTAATCATGGGGTAGTTTGAGCATAAAGCAGGCCGGTGTACAGCACCCTGGTTACTGCCGTTTAAAAATTTTTAAGTCCTCCAGTAAACAGTTTGTGTGTGCATGACCATGCATGTGTGCACCCATGTAAGTGCACATGCGTGTACTAGCTTGGGGAGGTGGGTGGAGTTAATGATCTCACTACCATTAGCGCACTCGTCACTAGCAGATTTCCTTACTGAACACAGTGGGATATACAGTGTGCTGCCTGGAGAGACACCTGGGTGCTGTGAGCTAGGGAAAGACCTGGCTCTCTCATTAGTGTGCAGGAGAGAGGATGGCAATTACCAGAGCTTATCCCGGGAGGGCAGCGTGTGGGACCTGGGTAATGCGTGCGAGGCACTGAGCAGTGAAATCTGGCCCCTATTATCAGGGCTGTCTTACTGAAGCACGGCGACTCGCCTCCTGCACTCTGCTGCCTTTTACCGTCCGATACTGTGCATCCGGATATAGAGAAACAGCTGTGAGGATGGCCATCTCTCCACGTACGCCGGGGAAAAGGCTCCAAATCCATGGCTACTTACAGCCTGCAAGTATAAAATCTGAAAATGCAAGGAAAAGAAAACCAAAGAAAGTCAATTCATATGCAAACCAGTAAGGGTGTAATTCAAGGGGGGGTTGCACAAGAAATTGGGAGATAGACACAGACTGAGCCTGTGCGTGTCTGTGTGTCTGTGTATATGTGTGTGTGTGAGTGTGCTTGTCTGTGTTTCTGTGTATGTGTGTTCGTGTGCATGTGTGTCTGTGTCTGTGTGTGTAAAAATGTATGTGGGTGTACACATGTGTGTGCATGCATGTGTTTGTGTGTATGTGTGTATGTATAGGTGTGTGAGAGAGACAGAAAATAAGAGAAAGCCAATGAGGCTCCCTCAATAAGGTAAGTGAAAGAACCACAGGATACGAGGTGCATGCATCTCAACCTCTCTCCAGTCATGAAAACCAAAGTTCCACCCCTGCAAGCAGCAAACATTTTTGAGCTTCATGGCTGGCAAAAAGCTCACAACTGATTATGAGTTACTCAGGGAATTACAAGAGAAGAGGTAGTTACCCCAGAACTGCGCATAAGTTCACATGAAACACATTTCCACATCTTTGTTCAGGAAGATTTTTGCCAAGTACCCTGAAATGTCTGTTCAATTTTATAGTTATGGTTGGGTAACTAATTTGTTGAATAAGCATTTAGGCTTAAATTTTAAATTTAAATCCTTACTGCAGAGTCTGGATATTGTTAATGTTCTGGAAAGGTGAGTAATATGAAGTGACTGCAAGAAGAACAAACAAGATGTTTTAGTTTACAGTTTCTCTTCAGCAAGGGTTTAGTTCATAGCATTCAAGTCAACACATTTGCCCTCAAAGCAGCATATGTCTTTGCATGACAAAACACACACACACACACGCAATCATGTGCACACACACACACAAACATATGCTATACATGCACGCAAACACAGTTATACAAACACACGAGCACCCAAATGTACACACACAAGCATGCAAACATGCACAGACGCATGAGTTTACTCAAACATTCACACATGTAAGGACACACACACATGCACGCACAGGCAGCATGCTGGTCTCAGCAGAGCCTTCTATACCATAACCATATATAACCTGAGTAAATATTTGCAGGAAGGTAAGGCTGTGTTTGCTCTCTTGGTGCTGAGGGCTGTCTGCTGTGTGGTCGAATCAGACGGATCTTTCCTTTCCTTCGTGGATAAGACAGGAAGTCTCAAGCACACAGCAGTGGGCAGAATCAGCTGTGTTTGCACGGCTCATTAGATTACAGCCCTGAACGGACCTGTTCGTCCTCCATGTTCCTGCTCTTTATATTTTTATCCTGCACTATCTCATAATAATTTTGTTTTATCTCCTGTGCCACTTGCAATTCCCCCTTGGCAGCACAGCCCCCGTTATTTTAACAGCTGTGGATTATAGTCAGTTGTGCCATACAACCTCAATTCAGGTGTCTAGACCTGCCAAACCTGCCTCAATCGCCAGCTGAACTTAGCAGTGAATTGCAGGCAAAATTAATACCCAAAGCAGCTCACAGTTATTGACCCGCTTTTCCAAGGAGCGAAAATGGATGACAGCTGTGGCTCGGGTTCATTTTTTCAGCCATTTTATTTTCATATTTATGCAGCATCTTTACTGAAATGTGTATATACTGCAATTCTTGGAGCGAACCCTCTATGTTCTATTTAGTTATGATCTAAACATTTCCTTGAAATTATGCACTCTTCAAATGGCAAAAACATATTTGTCAACACATTTTAACTAGAAAGTGCTTCTCGATGAAGTGATGGCAGATTCGGGTCAGTGGACAAGCACTGAATACAACCTGAACCATTGGATGGATTTTACCCAAATCCACATTTCAATTTAAGTCACAGTGATTTTTCATGCACCGTTCATTGTTTCAGCTGTTTTTTCACTGGTTTATATCCACTGGTATTCCAAGAGTTTCATCTGAGTTTTATCACCAGCTTTGCAGCAACAGTGAAAATATATAGTTTGATCTCTAAAACACACAAGATACTGTTTAATAGTGGATGAAAAAGAAGAAAAGGAACACATTTGGATGACAAATAAAGCCAGAGAGGGTAAACAGTACCGGAATATTGTAATTTAGATGGCTAAGAGTAGGGCCTTCAACTTACTGTCCTTGGGCTGCACTTCATCAATGTAAGAAACTCTACTGCCATTTCTGATTAACTATTTTCCCCCATGACTGTGTGTCAACAGAAGGAACCATCTGAAAATTGGAGTATGTTTGATAAATCATTCTGTGAGATATGTTGTCAGTGAGCACCTGCCAATCTTAACAATATGACGACTTTCAAAGTGTTAGAATTGAAGAGCCCAGTCACGAGCATAACTATTGATAAAATCAGGCTTTGACTGAATTGGTAATAATTTTATTAACACACTAGCTAACTTGGTAAGCAAGCTCACTGATAGAAGCAGTGTGCAGCCTTTCTGGATTGAACAGGACTGTGCGATGCAGCGTGTTTTCACATATTAATTTAGTATGATGCAGCTACACAGATTCAACCAAATTTAAATCAGCTAATCTGCTACACTATATCTGTTAATTTGCAAAGTTAGAAGGTTATGCCTAGCACCATTCATAAGATATTGAGTATGAAAGGACCATGACTCAATCACTCACTCACTTCCATTATGGCCACATTATGTCATGGTTCTGGACGTTTGTGCGTGTGTTTTGGACTTTTTTTTGCGGCTCTCGTCCCAGGACGATATCGTATTCCTGTTCAATGGAATTCTTTACCCAGCTGGCTGATTGAACTGGGGCGGCGCTTTCTCGGACTCTATATAAGCCGGACGTTCGCCACGCCTCTTTGCTAGAGTGTCTGTTTGTTGCTAAGCACTATAGCTGAAGATATCTGTAGTCAGGTTTTGTTTGACTTTCTATCTTCTAATTATTGGAGTTTCTTCTCCTTTTTCTATCTCTTCTTGCTTCCGTGGTTTGGACTATTATACGTCCTTTGGAAGTGCTAGTACTTTCGTTCGGTCTGTATTATTCTCTGTGTTTGTACTGTGTCCGTGCTACTCTCTTTCTCTCTGGTCATTGCACCTGGCCTCCGTATTCCACCGGCCATTACACATTAGCCCGCTATCACAGGGAAAATCAAGTCTTGAGGCTCATTGGCATGCCATGATATGAATTGATAAATTAAACTATGTAGTACAATGCTAACTTACACACATGCCCCCACCCACCCGCGCACACGTGCACACTCACACAAACACACGCAAATGTGGTAAATTCACAAACCAATTAATTACACTGCAATATACTAGAAACCTACCCTAGCACCATCACTATGAATAGCATGACCAGTAATTATCAAAGATGCATTTTAGTACCTTCACTCAATAAAGAAGTGTTCAGAGGTGTTATATTTTGACAATTAAATGCCAAAAGCAGTTTAATCCCTGTCTTTTAATGGGAATTGAGATAAGGGGTTTGGTTGAATTCCAAACTGGGGTTTGGTTGATTTCCATCCAATAAAATTTATACAGTCTAAATTTCAGAATGAGAACAGAGTGCTTTAGGCAGTTTTCTACAGGTGGCAGGAGCAGTTTCCAACCGAACAATCAATCACTTATGGTGCACCAGCTTTCAGTCTGTCAATCACAGGGATTGCATGTGCACACATGCAGACGAGCTTGTTCACTCACTCTCTTTCACACACACACACACACACACACACACACACACACACACACACACACACACACACGCACACACACGCACGACGACAAGACAAGCTGCACGCACACACGCGCACATAGATGTTGTTTTCATGTTTTGTGGGGACATCCCATAAAATTCATTAATTCTCCAATCCCTTTCCCTTACCTTATCTGTAAACAACACAAGCCTAACCCTAACCCTAAGCTAACCCGAACCTTAACCTAAACCTTAACCGAAAATGCCTCAGTTACCTTAAGGGGACCTGATATTGCCCCCATAAGAATAAAGAAATATGATATCTCTTTTGGGGACATATTATCCCCAAAAGGGTAGGTGTATACCGACCCCACATTTACACACATACACACACACAACACATACAACCATGTGCATGCTGAGTGGACAGAGATAAGACAGGCAGAAATAAGGAATTAAACATTGCCCGAGCACTGAGGCGAACAGGAAGGAGCGAGTGTGTATCTGGTGGCGGGCGGCGGAGGGGCAGGTGAGTCGCGGCCCGCTCAGCGTGGCTAATGACTGTGCTCCCAGGGGCCCAATCAGAGATTTGTACATTTAATTGCAGTCGTGTCAGCGCTTGCCACCTGCCGAGCCTCGCTACTCATGTTCGCTCCGCAGAACATGAAGACACGCTGGCCAGTCTAGCCGCTCTGCATTTGAACCAGCACCAGAGAGAGAGAGAGAGAGAGAGAGAGAGGTAGAAAGAGAGGGAGGAAGGAGGGAAAGTGAGTGAGGGGCAAATAGGGAAAAAGAGTTGGGCAGAGATGGAGAAAAAGAGAGAGGGGTGATAGCATTTAGTAGTTCCATATCTTACTGCCAGTGAAAGTTGCTGAGAGCCTTTTTGATGTAATTATAAACTGATTAGAAACTGAAGATCATAACCCCAATCAACTAAAAGGTTATTCTCTTTTTCCGTGAGATCTATCTGGCTGGTTCCCTCTCATACGTGACGCAGGTACATTTTAAGTGCATTGTACAGTACTGTTATCTGAGTACTGTTTTTCGTTATTGTCCCTAAGCAGGGTCCACAGGCCTGTGATTGCCTGGGAGGACTTTTTCTGCCTGTTTCACTGGCTTCATTTTGGGGTTAATGAGGACACTGCAACCTGGTCTCCCACTTTGTCCTCCCGAACCACAGAAATATGAACCCTTTCAGCGAGGCTAAAACATTTGTGTGATGAATCAGATTTCAGCCCTGCAAGAGGGTCACGAGAGAGCGATTGTGGACTTTCTTTCGACCTGTTCTATGGACGTTGATAACAGGTGGCTCAACCAGCTAATTTTCCAATGCAAGACTCCATAGTGTACTTTAGATGAAATGGGGGAGTGTAGCACCTTCAGTTTAAGAGGTTTATGGGACTTTGGCACAATATTCTAGAAATTTAATCAGACAAAAAATAGGAAGCGTAACGGTTACCAATTGACTGGCATCAGTTGAAATTCAAGTTTGTATCTGGAATGAAAGGAATTCAAGATTTAAGGAGAAACACTTTCGTGGTAAACCTATGTCT
Organism: Gymnothorax javanicus; assembly: GCA_029692085.1. Classification (NCBI taxonomy): domain Eukaryota; kingdom Metazoa; phylum Chordata; class Actinopteri; order Anguilliformes; family Muraenidae; genus Gymnothorax; species Gymnothorax javanicus. The sequence continues at coordinate 55,658,213 of CM056195.1, forward strand.
TGACTGTAATGTCTGTCTAATTAACAATAATTACACGTCTGCATGTGTTGTTACCTAGTAATAAAATTAATTATCACATAGGATATTATTTTCCCACCAATCAATTAAAGTAATATACACAAATTAAAAAGAGGAAATGTAATTTGCTGTAATTAATGTTATAATTTATTTTAATTAGCTGCGTAAACCCATGTGTAGAAGAAAAAAAAAGTTTGTGAAAGATTAATTCAAAAGAGGTTCTATTATAGTGTAGGACTATTAAACTGGGATTTTCACAAACATATTCAACTGGAGGAAATACAAACACAAAGTACCTCATATATTTTAAGTACTTTGTGCAATTTATCCAAACTGATTTTTTTCCCCTGTGGGATAATTACGAAATATACATTTTCTAGAATATATAAAATGTTGATGCTCTTAAAGGCTATCGGAATACTGTATATAGCTGGCTATTATCTTTTTGGTGAAGTACAGACAATTGTTTTTGGGGAAAAATAGAGTCAGTTCCTGTTTTTATGCCTATAATAATACATGGCAGACTAAAAGTAACACAAACAGAGCAAATCCAGTCACCAAACCAATTTCTCCACCCCCCCCCCCAACCCCACCCCACCCCATCCCACCCCATCCTGCCCCAGCTCCCCTTTCCAGATGGTTAGACTGAATGCTTGGAAATCAGTGGCTACCATGGAAACAATGCACACTTCCACACCCACAGAGGCAACAGAAGGAGAAAAAAGAAAGGACTGAGCAGAAATCGGGGACATTACAACAATACACTCAATCCCACCTCACCCTCAAACACAATGAGAGGAAGAGGAAAGAATGTAAATATTAAAAAAATTATCCTTCACTTGAAGGTCTGAGCATCAGATCATGGCAAGAGCTCCTGAACTCACATTTACTATTTCGGTCTCAATGATGACAACAGCAGTAAACATGTCCAATGCTTAAAACCTTTCAGGCAGACATGATTATGAAGGCGAATACCACAGCGAGGAACCAGGTTGCACAACCTCATGCCAGATTTCCTCCATATTTCATAATGTCAACTTCTTCAATCATATCCAGCACTCTAACAGAACTGAAAAACTCTTTGCCTTTCAAAAGGTTTGAAGCTCTGAGCTGGAGAGTGTGCTCTGTTGTTGAAGGACCTCTGTGCTTCTCGCTGCAGGGCATCAGCTAACGAGGAGGGCCATGACAGGTGCAGTAATTAAGCAATCAGTCTGACAGTGGGCAGGATTTAAAAGCGAAGATTATTTAGTCGTGGGGGGGGGGGGCGGTGCTCGGGAGACTGAGTTACCTGCGGCTCAGGCAATTACCGCATCTTTCCTACAAGAGGAAGGAAATGGGGACAGGATCCTTTTGGGAACGTGAAATTATTTTAAAAAATAATAATAACAATGATAATGAAGAAGACGTAGAAGAGGCTCAGTGTCTTCCCACAGGAGTTACAGTTCTTCTACAGTAACCGCGCGGCACGCAGAACGGTGTTACACAGGGACGGCTGAAGCAGCTGCTCGCCCAGAGTAATTACCCCGTTTGAGGTCTGGGTGAGACTGAATTAAACAGGCCCGACTGGGCACCCAGGGACTCAATTTGTCCTGGTCCAAGGCCTGCCCAGACAGGTCCACTTCAGGCAGTGTAATGTCCAGGGAGAGGGGCTGAGTGTTGCTGGAAGGGGAGAGGGTTACCCAGGGGACACAGCCAGGATCAGGCCATGGGAGACCTGGAGTGAGAGAGTGAGCTCCGTGCTAGAGCATTTGTTAATAGCTGCTGGCTGACACGGCCAGAAAGATATGTCTAACAGCTGGGCATAGAAAAGTATATAAAATTTCTATGACCATACAGAAGGGATAGAGTACTTTTATCACAAGAGATACTATATCTATTACTATTATAATACTATACTACTATTTGGTGTTTGGTGTTTTGATGATGGTGACTGAGAGCACGGTCAAACACACTGTCAAAAATCTCCCACATGAGTTCAGCTGATTTGAGATCTGGTGACTTTGAAGATGGTGGCACATTCTTCAGATCATTTCCATACTCAGAGAACCATTCAGGGAGCCCTAGTACCCTGTGGGGTTTGGACCATTGTCATCCTGGAGGAGACCACTGCCATCTTGGTAGGTATACTTCACCATAGGATTTGAAGGTGATCATATAGAAAAACTGCACTGCTATGCATTGACCCTTTAAGGGCACGAGTAGACCCAAACTATGCAAGGATAATCAAGAGAAGCATCTACATCTGTTTTGTGGCCCATGCATTTATTCCGTTTATTCAGGTTCTCTCCTTTATTTTCTCACCAATCTGTATATAATATTTCTTGATAATCCTGGGTCCTGGGTCCTCTCTTATGCTCTCTCCAATTTAGCTCACACAAGTTTTCAGTGGGGACTGGGGACTGAGATGGCCAAGACGAAGCTTTTGTGATTTTGTGATAACCATTTTAATGTTGATCTTAGCCCATGTTTTGGATCAACGTCCTGCCGAAAGATTCAACAATGTCCCAGTTTTAAAATTTCTTAATTTTTCAGGGATTTGATATCCAAACACAGTTTCCAGGGTGTAGGGAGGAAAAACTACCCCATAATATCACAAAACCTCCACAATTCTCAACAGTGGGGATCATGTTCTTGTCAATATGCCTATCCTTCATTTTACGCCAGTTCCACCTTGAGTGTTTGTTTCCAAAGTGCTCAATTTTTGCTTCCTCTGACCGCAGAACATTGCTCCTATAGCACTTAGCTCCAGGAGTTTACATGTAATTACTGTAAATGACAGGAAAGGCTTTTTTTCTGGTGTCCTTATAAATAATCATTTGGAACTGAGGAGGCATCTGATGGTAGATTTGGAAACTTGATGACACCAGGATGCTACTTTTTTCTGCGATACTCCAATTGTGATACTTTAAAAATTTTCTTTTGCCTCTCTTACCATCCTCTTCACTGACCATGGGAGCAAAATAAATGTGGGACCTCTTCCAGGCAAGTTTTCACAATTTCATTTGATTTCAACTGTTTAATCAATGCTCTAATGGTAGATACTGCATGAGAAGCTTCAGGCTCGTGGCCATTTTTCCATGATTGTTCCCAGACTTATGAAGGTCAACACACTTGTCCCTTGTTTGAATAGCGTCCTTTCATATCTTTCCCATGTTGCTGAATACATAAAGAAATCTGGCCTCTGTGTCACCTTATATTTATACCCCAGAGACATGAAATACCACTTGAAAGTTCCTAAACACTCTAATCAACTTAAAAAGCAAAATATAAATGTAAAAATATGCTTCAGAAACATTTTGTACATGAGAATTTCTCAGGTTGCCAAAAACTTGTGGCATATGTGGTTTTCTTACAAGTAATTATTGATGAAGGCTCCTTTTTTTTCGAAGGATAAATTTTACTTCAGCTCAAGATTGGATTTTTCTAATTTCTTTAGCGTGAGGTGAAGCTGTTTCATCTAAAGGCAATTTTCTTACAACCCTTTATATTGATCATTACCAAGAGAGCCGATAATTGCAGAGGAGACTGTGTGTATTTCATCCTCAGTGAGAGTTCAGAGGCAAATGAATTGCCTATAGAAACAAATGATTAGGAGGGACTGTAGGGGAGAAACTGAATTGAATTGAGTCCACTTTGAGAGCCAGGAAAGCTGTCTAATAGTGGGAAGCAAAATGAGTCTATCAGCAGCGAGATGAAGAGAGGAAGTAAGCGAGAGAGAGAGAGAGAGAGAGAGCGAAGAGGGTGTTATTGACAATGTCAGAAGCACACAAGTAATACAGTAAGAGCAGAGCTTTTCAGCATAATGTCGGAACACAAAACACCTCTGAAGTGGTTCATCTCCAGAACAGAGCCTTTTTTTGGGGGGGGGGGGTTCATTTGCTCAGTAATAAGCCTAATATGCCAAAATGTATCCATTGTGCCAGTCTACAATGGTTTGATTCATCCTAATGAAACTACGCGACTGTAGGGATGATTAGCGGCCTTGTGCTGTTCCTGCCCTTTCAGAGTTTTATTTTCTTATAATGGTAATATTTGATAAGGTCTCTTCATAAATTAGCATTTTATCAAACAAAAGAAACTATTTTTCCTTACCAGTATTCTAAATAGGTCACAACTTGATGCTTGGGACAGGTGTTTGCAGGCCTGCTCATATCTATGAACCTAGCTGCACAGTACAAACTACAATGTTTAAAAAAAAATATTGTTTTTACTCAAAAACATTAGTGTCCTGGCTGCCTTAAGTCAAAGTGCATATTGCAAGTTTTTTTTTTCAAAATTCATAATTAATCTGTCCTGAAAACAATCATTTAAAGGATTAATGTTGGACTTAGTAAGTTTTACATGACATATTTGCAGAAATCAAGAAGAAAGAGTGGCATTTTGAGCCTGTCTCATCAAAACTGTGTTTTTTTTCTTCTTCTTTCAAACCCACATGGTATGACGTAGCTGGGGGAGCTGAACCTAACATAACATAACATGAATGGTGAGAACAGGCCGTTCAGCCCAGCTAGGCTCGCCAGTTTCTTTGTACTATCGTGAATATATCACTTCAGATACTCAATGACTCAATGGTGTCTAACTTTAAGTCAAGCCTGCCCTTGAAAACTCCCAAGGTCTCTGCCTCAACAATATGGTCAGGCAAGCTGTTCCACACCGAAATTACTCTTTGGGTGAAGAAATATTTCCGAATATCAGTGCTAAATTTACCTTTGGTCAGCTTCCATTTGTGACCCCGAGTTCTACTAACAACACTTGGTTGAAGGAATCCTACATAATTCACTTTGTTAATCCCTTTAACATATTTAAAGACCTCAATCAGATCACCCCTTAGTCTCCTTTTCCTAAGACTAAAGAGATTAAGGATCTTCAGCCTCTTCTCATAGCTTTCATCTTTAATACCCGGAATTAGCTTCGTGGCTCTTCTCTGAACTTTCTCTAAAGCCTCTATGTCTTTCTTAAAGTATGGTCCCCAGAATTGTACACAATACTCTAGATGTGGTCTGACGAATGTGTTGTACAAAAGAAGCATCACCTCCTTGGATTTGAACTCAATACTTTTGGCAATGTATCCCAGCATCCGATTGGCTTTTTTAACTGCTACGGCACAATGGCTAGAGCCTGTGAGGGTTTGGTCAACAATCACTCCCAGATCTTTCTCTTGTGGAGCACATTCCAGTTTAAAACCTCCCATGAAGTAATCCTGTCTAATGTTTTTATTACATACATGTACTACTTTACATTTCGCTACATTAAATTTCATTTGCCACATTTCTGCCCAATTCTGGATTCTATCCAAATCATCCTGAATCACTTTAGTGGACTCTAAACTATTTGCCAAACCTCCCAATTTAGTATCATCTGCAAATTTCACTAATCTGCTCTCAATATTCCTATCAAGGTCATTAATGTAGATGAGGAACAGCAGGGGTCCCAACACCGATCCTGGGGGACGCCACTCCCCACCATACCTAGCTCAGATGAGATACCACTGACCACCACTCTTTGTGTTCTGTCCTGCAACCAGTTTTGAATCCACTTCAGAATACCTCCTGTAACTCCAATGGAGCTCATTTTAAAAATTAGTCTCTTATGCGGTACTGTGTCAAATGCTTTCTGAAAATCCAAATATATGATGTCATAAGCCCTGCTCTGGTCATAAGTCTTGGTGGCCTCTTCAAAAAATTCCAGAAGGTTTGTTAGGCATGACCTTCCTTTACGGAAACCATGTTGGCTATCCCTCAAGATATTGTTACGTTCAAGAAATAAGTCCAGCTCATCTTTTATGATAGATTCCAATATTTTGCACATAATGCAAGTTAAACTGACTGGCCTGTAATTACCTGGCTCAGTATGGTCCCCTTTCTTATATATTGGTATTATATTACCCTGTTTCCTATCATTTGGTATTTCTCCAGTTTCTAAAGACCGTCTAAAGATGGCGGATAGCGGCTTAAAGATGATCTCACTAACTTCCCTGAGCACTCTAGGATATAAGCCATCAGGACCCGCCGCCTTATCTGCCTTTAGTTTATGCAACTTGTCTAATACTACGTTATCCCTAACCTCAATTTCCGCTAATTAATCTTGAGCATTGGACATGCCCTCTGGCCGAATAAAGACCCGCTCTAAGGTAAAATTCTCAACAAAGTAACCGTTTAAGGTGTCCGCAATATCCTTGTTATTATATAGCAGCGATCCATTTTTATTCTTTATGCACTTAACCTGCTCTTTGACTTTCCTTTTTCTACTACAGTACTGAAAGAAGCACTTAGGGTTAGTTTTTGCCCCCTCTGCAATTTGTCTTTCATACAGTCTTCTAGCATTCCTCAGCTCTTTTTTGACCACAGCCCGCATTTTACAGTATTCGGCCTTAGTAATCTCATTGTTATCCTCTATGTACATCTTATAAAGATTCCTCTTTTCCCTCAAACTCCTACGAATAGCTGCAGTCATCCACTGAGGATTCTGCTTTTTCAGCTTACTTTTGGACACCTTTGGAATGAATTTGCATTGTGAATCAAGTAAAACCCCCTTAAATCTTTCCCACATCTCAGTTACAGACTCACAGTCCAGGAGTGTCTCCCATTTTATTTCACTTAGATATGAGCGCATCCTGTCAAAGTTTGCTCGCCTAAAATTGAAAATTTTTGTTTTTGAATACACCTTTTTAACTTCCCATGAAACCTCAAAATTAATAGTAGAGTGATCACTTGTCCCAAGTGGCTCCCGTACCTCAACATTGCTAATTCTATTTGGGTCATTACAGAGCACTAAGTCTAAAATTGCCTTCTCTCTCGTAGGTTTATTAACATACTGCACCAAAAAATTATCATTTATTAATGCATGTATTAATAACCTGTATTAATGCATTTGAGTGGTGGTGTTTTGTGAATTGGAATTTTTTTTTTTTTTCAGTTGGTTTTCTTCATGTTTTGCATGTAAAATGGTGAATTATTGTGTTTGTGCTGATTGCCGAAACACTTTTCTGTCTGGACATCATGTCCACCACGTTCCTGAGCGGAAAAACAGTGGAGTTAGCTTCCGAGCCTGGGTGTGTTTTGTTCAGGCGAAGAGATAAGACTTCATTGCATCATTGGTGACTGAAAACGCAGTCATTTGCGGCGCATATTTTACTCGAGAGGACTACATTTCAGGTGACTTGATGTTTGAGATCAAGGCACTGTACATGTGCAACTGTTTTCGTAGACGCTTGAATTTATTAATTTAATGACGAAAAATAGAGTTAGCATGCTAGCTAGTGAATTAGCCTTCCCATTGACTTGAATAGACTGCCAACTAAAAGCCGCCACTGTTTTTCCATTTAACGCATAACATGACACAGGCAGTTATGGGATAAATAGACGGCATTGGGGTTAGCCAACAATACCCATTATCCATTGCGCGTGACATCACGCATTTTCAGCTGGGGGTATAAACTCCTCCGTATCTCATATGGGTTTCCATTGACAACCACCAACACAACGTTTATCCCTACCATTCATACATTTGCACACTTTTGTCAGAAGCTGCAGAGCAACAACGACATGGAAAGTACACGATTTGTTGGTGTTTGTTTAATAAGTTTTAGGGAGTTTAAAAGGTTGAATTGCGTGATGAATGAAGAGGCTACATGCATCCACTTTCATTTTGTAATACAACTACAGTGTCTGACAAAAGTCTTGTCGCATAAAGACATAGGAACTAAAAATAGCATATAACTTTATTTCTAACCAATCAATTGTTATAATAAATGGTCCATTTTAATGTCAAGGGCTTTCACATTAATAATTTGGTGCAAAATGAAACCGTCAAAAAGGGTTCTGATGTTCACAGCCTGGCAAAGCCCATAACATGTGTTTTTGCTAGGACAAAAGTCTTGTCTTCTCTTCAGATGATGCAACAAATCACAGATTAGAGTTGAACCTATGACAAATACTGTCATTAACACATTCCCAGATGTGTATAGAAATAACCCCAGCGCACCAGACTTTCATATGAGGTGCGACTAGATCTCTGACAACATGCCAAAGATTCAACCACAGACCAAAGTGCTGATCATCAAGAGCCTGAAGACTGAGTCTGCTGCTGAGGTGGCAGACGTCTTTAATGTATCCAAATGTCAAGTGGAGGGGATAAGAAAAATATTTGAAGAAACTGGTGATGTTCGTGGCAAGTGCAGGTCAGAAAGACCCCGGTATGACAACTGTTTGAAAGGACCGTTTGTTGTTTCAACTGTACAAGGCTAGCCCTTCTTCAACTACAGCAAAGCTACATGAGAAAATGTCACCAAAAATCCCGGTATCTACAAGAAGAGTTTGTCAAATTCTCTCTCAAAGTGGTTTTCATGGCCGAATTAGTACACAGAAGCCTGCATTAAACAGAAAACAAATAATCTGCATTGCATTTGCCAAGGCCCACAGCTTGCAGAAAGGATTGATACTGGAAAAGTGGCTGAAAGTTTATTTTTCTAATGAATCATCCATTGAACTGCATCCCAGTCGCCGTACAAGACCTGTTGGAACCCTCATGGACCCAAGATTCTCCCAGAAAACAATCATGCTTGGTGGAGGAAAAATCATGGTTTGTTGTTACAGCCAGTATGGGGGGGTGAGAAAGATCTGCAGAGTGGATGGCAACATCAACAGCCTGAAATATCAAGAAGTTCTTGCTGCCCGACTCATACTGCTGCTCCTTCTCATACTTCTGTCTCCACATCACAGTTCCTGAAAGCGAAGAAGGTGAAGGTACTCCAGGATTGGCCGACCCAGTCACCTGACATGAACATTATTGAGCATTTCAGGGGTAAGATGAAGGAAGAGGCTTAGAAGATGAAACCATAGAATCTTGATGAACTCTGGGAGTCCTGCAAGACTGCTTTCTATGTCATTCCAGATGATTTCATCATCAAGTTATTTCAGTCATTGCCAAGACGTATGGATACAGTCCTCCAAGCTCATGGGAGTCTACGCAATATTAATTCTTTTTTCCAAGGCACCATGAATTTATGTTCTAATATTATGGTGGCATATTTGTGTATTCAAAATAAAGTTTATGCATAATTTCCACATTTTTTTTCAATGCGACAAGACTTTTGTCCAAGCAAAATCTGACCTTTCTGTACTAATTAAATAATAAAACTCAATGAATGACACAAAACTCTATTTTGGTATATTTCGCATAATCTAGAGGGCTTTGCCTTTCATATAAGCCATTTTTTGATTCCAATTGATCAACTACAAGTCAGGTTATTATTTGTTGTTCCTACGACTTGGATAAGTGACAAGACTTTTGTCAGGCACTGTATGGGCTGCGAAACATACAGCGAGATGGGAATGAAAATTTTAGTATATTTAACCAGTGGGGTTTGTGTTAAAAAGAAATTGTTGCGACTGTTGGCAGAAACATGGAAAATAACCACTTCGAAAAGCAAAAAAGTTTAAGTTTTTCTTTCCTTTTAGTTTAAACAGTTCATGCTGGCATTTTGTGTTAATCAGATCACTAACTGGGCTACTATAGAAGGATGCAGCATCCGACCTTAACGATCTCCACCCTGCATTTTACTCTGGATAATGTTCGAAGATATGCAGTATACATTGGCACCCTGTCTTTGCACTCTGCCTTGTTTTGCTTCCTGGCTAGGAGTCTGAACCCCTGAAAACTTTATAAAACAAACACCACAAAATAGTGTATTTACCATGTCGTTGCTCTGCAACTTCTGGCAAAAGTGTGCAAATATCGCGTACAAATGGTAGGAATGAACGTTGTGTAGGTGGTTGTCAATGGAAATCTATATGAGATACGGCGGACTGTATACCCCCAGCCAAAAATGCGTGACGTTCTGCGCAATGGATCATGGGTCATTTACAATCTCTTCCGCAATTGATGGCTGGAAATTACTGAACTCCGAGGAGCCAGCGAACTTCCATTGTATTTCATGTGTCCATAAATGCTGTAGATGATTTATCGGATAAGTTCAGCTGGCTGGCAATGAAACTGGAGCATTTAATATGCATGTGGGAGTTCATTTGCATGTGTGTGAAGTACCGCTTCTAAAACTCAATATTTCTTTGTTAGCAAGTTGTTTAGCAAGTTTGCCTTTAATAGCTGTTTCTTCCCCTGTAGGCTGTGTCATCATTTAGTGACTCCTGGTATTCCGAACCAATTGGCCATATGAACTTAAATTAGTAGTTCTCCATAGCTCTATCTCATTTTGACAGAAAATAGCTAAGGTTGCACTTGAAACGCAAGAAATTATTGCATGCATTTACTGATGAGAGCTGGCTCATAGTTGAAGGTTAATATTATGTGCTTAAACAGATAAAATGATTAATAGCCGAAGTTTTGGTATATGTTTTTGGGTGGTTATTTATAAAGTTGAGTTTATCCGGTCGCCCGACCAAATTTTCGCCCGCCATGGATCTTGGGCGAGTGCGAAGATCGAGCCCTGCAATACAACGTTATAAGTAATACTCCTGCCAGTATATTGTCCATGGAAGGTAAACTTTTGTTTGGGATAATTATTTTTTCTATACTGTGACCTGACAAGGACTACCTATCATGAGCTGATGTTCGCTGTAGCTATATGGTGGTCATGAGCTAGTATTAGCTATAGCCTGATTCACCAGGACACCTGCCCAATTCTCCACTCATTCTCCTCACACCACAGCTATATTTCTCTCCTATGGCCATGGTTTCTGATTCCTGGCTCCTCTTTACTCTCACACGCCTGATAGGCACAAAATTATACGCGAGTAGTCCGTCACATTCAAGTAAAAAAGACGTTTTCAGCCTCTTCAGCACTGAAGTCCATCTTTTCTGATTGTTTATCTGCCGTGTCTCCCTCTCGTGACGTAGCGTCTGGTAAGTCCGTTTTTTGATGTGGAAGTGAAATTCCTCAGAAAAACGAATTATTGTATTAATGCAGCGAATATTAACCGATTTTTTTCACCAAAGGTATGACTTTAACTAATTGCTCTGATTCAGTGGATACTGTAACTTGCAATATGCACTTTAAGTGAATTTAAGACGATTAGTTGAAAATGAGGTCATCTTGTCATCTTAAGTTCAGTTTTAAAATTCAATGGCAGCCCAGACACTCACTTTTTGAAGTTAAAACAACTTTTTTTTTTTTTTTTTTTTTTTTTACAATGTAGCCACCTTCTTAGAAGTGCTTATTTCAGACTTTTTGAATTAATACAGAAAAGGGCATTGTCATATGTTTTGACATTTCAGCTATCTTATTGTTCCAGTGAAATAATAATTTTAGGTTTGCCCCTGTCTTTTTTCAGATTTTAATTCTATGTTTTGTCTGTTAAGCACGAATAGACAGAGTCAGAAATTCTGAGGAAAGGAAATAGAGTCTGAAATGTCAGAACGGAATCATTTGCTTGACTCTGATGTCACAGGATCACTGTGGTTTTAGTCTTTTGACTCATACTGCTTTCTGCTGAAGAACAAACCAAGACTACACCAGGCATTGTTTCCAGGACAACAACTGCTCAGTGCTGAAGTAAAAATACCTTTTTTCTCCCCTCTTCATCAAAAATCATAGATAAACAGGCAGTCCAGTCAGACATGATTGCCAATAAATCTAGATTAATTTTCATATTTTGCAGAAAATAAATGAGTGAACTAATAGGCATGCGCTAATTCCGCGGGAGGAAAAAATTTGTTTCTGTTGAAAAAAACAAGGTTGAGAAAACTACCACCAACTGAATTCTCATTCAGAGTGGAACACTGAAGAAGCATAAACACAAGAACATGGCTTATGTATTGAGTGATATATTTCCCACAACTTTCAAATCTGAACAATCAATATTTTGGGTTTTCTAGTCAACTCAAAAATTCTAGGAACCCTCTGAAAATGAGCAACAAAGAAAACAATTATAGGAAATCATATTTTGGGCTCAAACATACAGGGAAGCCACACACCTTTATTTCAACATAATGATAAAAACGTTTGAGGTGATAGTACATTTTCTCCCCAAATCATTTGCCTCAAAATTTTTGGCACCCCTCTGATGAACACTTGATTTGACCTCCCCTAGAGAGGATAACTGCACTGAGTCACTTCCTACAATGTGTGAAAAGGTTGGTGAACCGTTGTGAAGATACAGTATCTCGAATCACTTCACCAAGCTGAGTATAGGAAGATCCTTGAGGTTCCCAGGTTTGTACTTCAGGCTTACCTTTTCAAAATCTGTGGTGGCTGAGTTGAATTTGAGTGCCCAAAACAATTTTATTGATTTTAATGTATGCTTTGGGCCACTGTCAAGCTGGGTGATCCACAGCCAAGTCTCAGTCTCCTCGCAGAAGTAATCAGGTGTTCTAGGCTAAAATATCCTACCGCTTCCTGGTATTCATTACGCCATAAAAAAAAAAAAACATCCCCGGTACCACAAGCAGCAAAATGGCTCCTAAGCTTCAATGATCAACCACTGTATTTATCCATCAGTACCAGGTGCTTTTCATTGTGCAATATGGTATGTTATTAATTGCTTATTTCCGTATTGCCTTGGTATTGGCCTGAGGGTCGCCGTATTATAATTTTTATATTATAATACCACGACCCAAAGGCCAATACCAAGGCTACGCGGAAATAAGCAATTTATAATATTTTTATTAATCGGTTAAGTATGTTGCGCTATCATCACAATATTATGACATTGACTTCTGAAATACGCGACTACAAGACTCATTAAAGAGCTAAATGCTAGGTCCGCAACTGTCGTCTGCTTCTCTGAAGAGAGCAAATGCCATAGTTGCCAATGGTTACTTGTGCACGTGCTGAACTCGGCCAATACAGGTTGGCCAAAACAAGATATATTGGCAGGCTGTTTTTACTCTATGCGGGCAATAACATACATAACCAATTAATAAATGTAAATACGTACGGTACAATGTGCAGATGTACAGCATCATACAGAGTACTCAATCGATACAGATTGAAGAGGACTTACTTTTAAGCGGGAGAAAGGTATGGTGTAAACACAGGTATGAATGGTGAACCCAGAATTGACAATCAGGGTGTTGTACTGCCATAAAGCCAGTGAACCTTTTTGCGGTAAAAAGCACATTAAAAGCATGCTGGGAAAAAATAAGTTCAAATTTTTCACATTTTGTTTAAAAGTTTTTAAGTCAGCTCTGGTTAAAGCCTGAATCGATGTCAAAATGCTCAGCTCTCTGAGGGGGTGGGGGGCAGTGCTTCAGACAGCAGGGCTTCAGTGAATATGGGCAGTTTATAGCCTCGTTATTCAGGTGCTGTATCAAAGCTCAGAGTGTGTGGCTACAGTAAGATCAGTGCAGCTACAAGGCTAACTCTGTTTGCTCCAGCAAGAATGGCCCCTGCTTAGTCTGTTCAGCTGTTTGTCCCTTCGGATTAATGTATCAGCTAAGCAGCATGATTATTATGATCTCTTCTTAGCACCATTTGTTTCTTTTATGGACTTTTGGTGGGTTTGTACAGCAAAACTAAACTAACAACAGTGTCACCTTGACATATCTCAATAACAATAACGCTACCTTTACAGTCTGTCGTCAAGGGCACCTGAGACCAGTATGTCACCATTTAATTGATGGAATGATTCAAGGGAGATAGTCTTCTAACAACATCGAAGAAACATTTCCATCATCCTTTGAGTGGTAGGAAGAGACCGCAGTTGAATGATGAGGCTCTTCTAGGCTACATACCTGGAGGTCAGCCGTGCGGGTTGTCATCGGATGTATATGTATGTGTTTGCCATGAATACCTTCTGAGCAGGAAAGAACTAGCCGCTGAGTTGACTGCCAGTGGTACATCGTGAAAACCTAGCTCCAACGCCAGGCCATAAAATAAATTGAGCCTTTCGGAACAAGAGTGGTATAACAACAATTTTTGTCTTTTGATGGCAGATTGCATTGAAGTCAAACAAACATGAAAAAAAATCAGCTTACAATATATTACATTATTTTTATATGCATATAGTTGCTTTGATTCTGTTCTATCTTTGCAGAAAAAGGTTTCATATTTTAAATGCCTCATTTTCAGAATTTCTTTGTGAATTTCTTTAGAATTTTGTAGTGAATATATTTTTCAGAAAGATATAGAATACTGAAAATGGGCTGATTAATGTCTTATCTTCTAATTGCTTATTGCAAGAGAGGAAAATGAACAAACAAACCTTTAAAATGTCCCTTAGTCATGCTAGTATTGACAAATACTTTGCTATACATTCTTCTGAAATGCCAAAAGTCAGAGTCAGACACCATAAGTGTATTGGTGAATATTAAGGAAGAATATTAAGAAAAAATAAGAAAATTAATTGTTTTTATATTTTTCAGAAATAGGAAATCAAATGCAGTTTACAATTTAATACACAATTAAAGTCCTTATGACACCAAATCATACCCATTTCTGAAAATGCTGAAGATATCCCCAAAATTTCACTAGAAAAGCCATTCCACATGAAATGAACCAAATGTTTGTAAATAAAGATTTTTTTTATGTTTTTCCCACTCATGAACTGAATGCCTTGTTGCTAGCCAGGAAGAAGGCGGATATTATATAAGCGGCCGAAATTTTTCCAGGCAAAGCAAGCAAAACACATTGAAACGTCTGGGGTTCTGCTATTCTTTCAGTTTGCCTTTACAATTTTTTTTTTTTTCATGAGGCCGCAATGTTGTGTAGCAGGATTTTGTAGTAGTAAGCGACAGATGGGGTTTTTGTTATGTTAAAATCCCAAAGAACAAGTGAGAAGGACCAGAGTTTCTAAGTCTATGGTACATGCTGCCACTGACACCAACTACAAACGGGGCATTGGGGCGATTGCCTCTGCAATGCTATGGTTTGGGGTCATTGCTCCACAAATTCTTACTGTGTGCTGGAGGCAAACATTAACTCTTGAGGACTGAAGAAGTCACATTAAGAACTTGCAATTCACTGTATATCTAATTAGCTATTAACGTCACTAAGTTGTAGGCTAACTATGATGGCTAGAACACTCGTCACGATTTAAAACTAAATGTCGGATATGCTAAAATGTTAAAGGCTATCAAATGATCCTATCGTTAGTAGGAGCTGGTGGTTTTCATTTGCGCTCCTGGCCTTCTTTATTCATTTTTATTTGTCAAACACAAGCATGCGCAGTAATCGCGGCACAGCTCCTTTAACAACCCACATTACTATCACCTCAACAGCTACAGGATATGCCATATGAATGATAAAACAGTATAATCCTTATTACTAATCAAACTGTGCTGCCATTCCAAACTACTACAACAACAGGCCACATTAATTTCCACTAGCTGGGGCACCCTGGTGGCTCATCAGTCTAAGCGCGCGTACCATAAAGGCTGTGTTCTTCCCGCAGTGACCTGGGTTCGATTCTGGCTCAGGTCATTTGCTGCATGTCTTCTCCCCAACCTTCCTGTCTCTCTACACTGTATAACTGTTAAATAAAGGAAAAATTCTTTAAAAAAAAAAGTATTTTCACTTGCTGACTGAAACAAAAAACACCTTCCAAGAAATGTCACAAAATGACACTAATAAGATGTGAAAAAAACTAGTACTTGATAAATCTTCAGCTCACAACTTCAAAATCTAGAATTGTTTTCTCACTATACAGCATGGTTGTTCCATGGGGGCTGCCATATTGGATAAGTAGTTGGACCATTCTTGCACTTGCTTGCTCTGGCTTTCTGGAAGTGTTGATTCCTAGTGACCAACATTTACACACACATTGGGCTAGATCTGAGCTTGTTCATTATTGCGGTGAACAGATCTGATGATTATCTCTAATTCCCTGTGTCAAACTTAATAAACATGAAAAGTGTAGTTAGACCACTCTAGTTCTGAGGGGTGCAGTTATCAGCGACATTGTGAATGTTGTTTTGTGCGATGACTGAAAGTATATGGCTGGACCGTTTATCGTCTGTGTGCACAATTGTGGGCGATTGTTAGTGGGATAGTGGGTGGTATGACCTATAATGTTGGTAGGTTTTTACCACATAGACCTGGCTAATAATTACCACACCGCTACCATATTTCCAAGTAGAGTCTTTCAGCAGAGCAGTACTAAGAATAGAAACATAATGAATCAGATAGTAAAAAAAAAAAAAAATGTGTTGGTACACACTGCCGTCCTCCGCAAACTGTTATGTGACGCATACATGTAAATAAAAGTCTGTTTGGTTATTTTTCTCTGCTGAACGTTTTACTCTACCAGCCCAAACCTCGTTTGTTTGGCTCCGTTGCCCTGGATAAGTTGTAACATCACTTTCCACTCGAGAGCTTCACTTTACCAGTGAAGCAAAGCACTGTTGTAGATGGTAATTTAATTTCATATAATCAAATCAACCCCACTCCTCATTGAGGGATTTTGGTTACTAGATATCTCCAGCGAAATCTTGGCGATTTTGGCCTTGTAGGCAGCTGACCAAAAAAGAATATCCCATCACACAGAGGAAGAAGGCTCCAGTGATGGGTGGCCTCCTATTTTGTTGGTGGAAAAGTCCCTAAATGACTTCAAGTTCTCCATCTCCCTGTTCATCACAGAGATTTTACTCTATTTGGCCCATCCTAGCTTTCCCATTTTCTGCCTGTATCTGCTCTGTTTATCATTAGACTGAGGGCCTGAAACCATGGTTCTGGACAGTGGCAGAGTCTGCTGGTTTTCACTGATATTTGGCACTACTAGGTGATCAGTTAATGCCTCAATATTTAATTGATCATTTTGTGCTGTTTCTTGGAATGGTTGGACACACAGCAAAAATTCCAGCGTTAATTCAGCTCCAAGAGAGTTTTGGGATGGTTAGACTCACCAGCATTAATTCAATTCCAATAAAGTTTATCTGAGTCCAAGTTTGCTGGTTTGGTCTCACATAAACTCTACTGGAGTTGAATTTACACTTAGATTTTTACTGTGCAGGTAGTAGATTTTGAAGTGAAGCCGAAGGTCAGCGATCCCAGCTGCTATCTTGGGATCAGGGCGGCAGATCCCTGCATCTCACCTTCATTTTGCTTTCTTTTACTTGAAATTTAACCCACCAATAAGCACTGGATGACAAACCAGAACCACCAGGGTGCATAGTCCGGCTCGTCAGTATCTGCCTGATCCATTCCAAAGGGCAGCATGGTGCTCCTTTCAAATACAGCACTCGGTTCTCAGCTGCCAAATGAAACGCTTTGACTCAATGTGTCCACAAACGAACCAAGTGAGCATGTGGAGATTAGTAACAGCTGAATGTGCATATAGAGTACGTTTCCAGAATACTTCATTACAGTTCAGAGAGAGAGTTAGCATTGGGAGGATACACTCTGCCTAGAAACAGTTATTCGTTCACACAGCACTGTCATAAGACAATATCAGACAATGCTGCATGAGGGTAATTTCCTCCAGTGATTGTATTGGTTGACTGTGTTTCTTCACGATTAAATTAAAACCATCACTGAAAATCAGCATGGAAAATGCCAAAAATTTTTTTTTTTTTTTTTTGTGTTTGATTTGGATCAAGGTTTTTGGAAAATTACAATTTTTCATTGCTATGTTATAGTAATATCAAATAGAGATCCAAACCACTCTTTACTGCATCATTCTTCATACTATATATACTGCCTTGGCTGCAGCCTTGCAAATAGACAATGAATTTTCCTGGTTCTGGTCTAAGGGAAGAATGAATTGAGTATTATTCTGGCATTAGGAAGCATTGAGTCGGTAGTTATCTCACGAACAATGACAATAGGAGGTATTTGCAATTCACAGTGAATAAACAGAGACGGAAAAGATGAGAAATATACAGTGCATAAATTATTGCGGGAAGCTCACTAGCAAGTCTACCAGACCGTGTGGGATAATATTAGCGCAATACATCTCAAAATTCCTCCTTTTTTGGGTTTTCCCCAATTTTTCCCCTCCCTGACCACAGGGCTTAGTCCACCGCAGTGACCTGAACCCATAATCTCAAGAGGAACATGCCAAGGCACGTGATTCCTCCGACAACAACTAGCCTTCGCCTCTTTACCACCATGCAGTCACACCCCCAATTACACATTACCAAAGCTGTCCATTGGAGGATAACATAGTCAGTGTATAATTTGGTCATAGAGCTCCATGCCCCTGGCCAACCAGAAACGACCAGTAGAGAGCGTTGAGACAAAAGACCAGATTAACGAAACCAGTTAATCTCAGATTATCCCCAGGAAGGCGAAGCCAATTGTCGCCTGGCCCATGCGAGTCTCCGGTCATAGCCGGTAATGGCACGGCTGGGATTTGCCCACCCAACCACAGGGCTCCCAGACAAACGTCTAAGCAGTGAACCACTCAGAGGCTCGTTCCATCCTTTTTCCTATTTTAAGCACAGAGCGAGGCGGCAACATCCCCCACCCCTTTTTATTTGAGGATCAACTGCAGAAATGAACTCACTCCGACTCACTCAGGCTGCCAAGAAAGTTCTGCACTTTAAAAGTCAGGACCTCTCTGTGTTGAATGGCAGGAAATGACTCGTGGAAGGTTTATCCAAGACATTGCCACTGCGATAGAGGTCCAAAGCCGCGCACTGTGTTTTCACGCCAGCGCCTGTTATTGTGTTTTGCGCGTTGGCCGCTTAAATATTTCGACACGGTTTATTTTTTCTGCTCTCTCCGAGTGGGGTACACTTGTTGTTTTTTGATTTATGGGACGGGATCAATTGAAAGGCCTTGGATGAAAATAATCAAATACACCCACTTTCACACCCATAAGAAAATAAATGCCCCCTCCCCCCCATTGGAGCGGGAGTTGGACTGTAACCTCCCTGTGTTTGGACAGCTGCTGAAATGATCCCGTCCCTCTGCAGGCTGCCTGATTCATCTCGTGAGTCTTATTCCGCGAATTTACAACTTCAGGCTCGCTGTCGGTGTGAATCAGAACCATCTCCGCTCAAACGCAGAGCAGTCTTGACAAAAGGCAAGATGAGCAATTAATCAAATTGGCATTTGCGTTTTTTTGCAACAATATCATGTTTCTACTGTAATTACAGGCTTTGCTGAACACACAGACCCTCCTACGCTTGTGACGGTGTCTCTTAATGTGCTATGTGAAACCACTGCAAGAACAACAGAATAAAACCCTCTATTCATTATGGTGGGTTTTCATCCTACAGAAGGTATTGCATGATATATCTGTGGTTTGATTTATTGTTTATACGCATTATTTTCTGCAACAAGACTTGATGCTTTTTTATTTTCTTCCTTAAATGAAAAGTTTTGGGAGCTGTGAAAATTCTACTGAAATAAGTTAATGTGGGATTCAGCATGTACTGAATACAGGCTTATGAGCTAATTGAGCAATTAGCATTTCAGCACACTCGCAGCAGTGTATAAAAATGCTGGAAAGTCCAGTCACCGTTTCATTTGTCACCAATAGCTTGGTGAAGGAATTTCAGTAACTCTGAGTGCATGGTGGTCATATGGGAACTGTTTAGGGGGAGCTTTTGTAATAAAGGTGGCTGAAATTTCTGCTTTTTCACAAATGCTAAAGGGGAATGTCAGCACATAAATCTCTAGAGTCACTAACAGGGTGCGGTGTTGTCCATCATCAGAGGTAGCCCAGAAGTCAATTATCTCAATGTAAAGCAACTCAGAAGCTGGGTTGGTCGGCCATTCAATGATAGTTTAGTGAACGAATGCTGGTTCAGATGCAGAATGAACAGTAGTGTGGTCAGCAATCTTCATTCTTCATACACCAGTACAATTATGGCAAGGTTTTCCAGTGTAGATCAAAGTATCTATGCTGTTCTTGTTCTAACTCTGAAATCTGAAAAAAAAAAAACCTCCCTGCAATGATTTCTTTTTTAGTTTGAAGGGTCATGAGTGTAGACTGTATAAAGCAGGGTAATAAGCAGTAATGGCTGCTTGCCTGAAATTTATGATTTTCCTTGATTAACAAATTTTCTAATGATTAGACGAAAATATCAGCAGTTTTATACACAACTTCCATCTTAATGAAATGTTACTGCAATTAAATAGTAAATTATTCACTTGGAACATTTCACAAAAAAGAAAAACGACTCAAACTTCCGCGTTTGGTTTTGGCCCTTCTGAACCCGCACGTCATGGTTACAGCAAATAAAGATTTGCAACACGTACCCACTATTTAATTTTGCATTTTTGCATCCAAAACAAAGCATTATTTTTTTGTGTTAAGAAGTAGTGTTGAATGTTTTTGGGGTTCAAGTAATGTTAATGTGAAGTCTTTACTTTGGGGGGGGATCCAGGGGTCATCCAAGGAGCCTAAGATTAGGTTAAATCACCCCTGACCATACCACAGGATTGGACCAGAAGCATAGTTTAATGAAAATAACCATAGTAAAATGATTCATTTTGTGATACTATGAAAGAAAATGTATTTCACACTCAGTCAAAAAAAAAAGGATCTTGCGTAAAAATTCTTGAAGTTTTACTTTGCTTTGGATGAGACCATTTGCTAAATTCCGTAACGCAGAGCAGCCATTTTTCATTTCCAGCTGTTTCTGCTGCTCTGTAAATGCTTATATTTTCTAGTCAAATGCTTCAGCTCAATTTAACTGCAAGTCTTGCCCACAGTCAGCCTCCCTCCCGCTCGACATTCGCCACAGTGGTTGGAGTTGTTGTATTTTGGCTCTGAATCTTGTCTGGGCCCAATTTTGTTTTTTCCACTTTAGGTCTAAACATAGGCACAGACGTTCAGTACATGTATATGTATAATGTGCACATGCAATGCTGCGGTCAGTAATGTTATGCAGGAAAAAAATAGGCAAGATGAGGATGGATTTAGAAATGTTTGTGAAGCCTGAAACAGCAAGCTTTAGCACTGTAGTTGCCTGGGCTTCATATAGGGTTTTGCCCAGTCATGTGACTTATGTATTTGTTTTAACCCCTAAAACTCTAATTTTTCAGTCAAGTTTTCTTGTAAGCATGTTCAAAGTCAGAGAAGGCATTTTTTTTTCATTGTAATAGGGCAATGTCACATACATATTCTGTTTATCCTGGTTACAGCACCTCACTGAAGCTGCATCACACTTATATTGCGAGAAATATTCAATTCCAAGATGTTTTTATGGCTACAACATTACATCAAATGGGAAATACCTAGATTTTGTACATCATCTTATACACATTTCCCTGCAATTCAGCTTTACATATTTGGGATCGTTGGAAGCCTTGGGATCTCCAATAGAAAATAAAATAGGACTGAAGTTCCACAGGTTTGAACAACTGCTTTTAACAGACCCATACATGGATCTGTAAGTTTTATGGGGTTAAGCGACAAACTAACTGCTGTAACTGATCAATTAGGCATCACATAACAACTAAAACCAGCAGACACTGAGGCTCTATAAGATCAGGGTTGGCCACCTCTGGCCTACATCTACCCCAACTGTCATGGTTAAGTCAGTCATAGTTGTTGTATCACCAAGGAGGGTAAATTAGATCCACTGTTTCAATAAAAAAGATTGTTTACTTGTGTTCCTTCTAGGACTGAACCAACAGCCTGACTGCTATCACCCTGATCCTGAGTTACCAGCGTCTCTGTTTTCCTCCCTCGGCTGTCTGGTCAGGGGAGACTGCATTTGCTGCGCATCCTTACTGATGTAATCCGGGGTACAGCAAGTGTGGCCACGCCTTAACTCACTGATCCACTCATGAGTCACCGCAGTTACACGACTCAGTGTCGTTTTGATGCCCCACCCTCTTTCATTTGTGTGGGGTTTCTTTTAAATCTGCAATTGCTGCCCAAGGTAAACTCGTCTGTTCAGTTCGTCATGGGATTCCCCACTCAGGTGTGCCTGGTGATGCGGTGATGTCTTTGCTCAGCATTGCAGTTTGCCCATCAACTTTTGCCAGCATTATATCAGAGCCATCATGCTCTGATAGGTGGGACCACTGATAGGATAATGGGCAGGAGGGCTTTTGTTACTGATCCTTATTGTTACTGTAAGTATGTCTATGGTTATTGTTGAGTATGTTAAGCATTCAAACACCCACAAAGACCGTGGGGATGGTGAGTAACAAAACTCAAAGGGGTAAGGGAGCCTATTTCTATCTACAGCCTCAAAACATCCACACACGTGAAATCTCAAGTAAATTTTTCACCATCACATAACACTGTAATTCCCCCTTTTGACTCCCAGTGCCTAGGTCCACCATCTATTGGGTCTCAATTACAAACAAAGCATACACACAGAACAGATGCATTTGTCACTTTCTTTGCAGATTTTTGATTTATAAATACAAATCTGACTTTAAAACACGGGCAAAATCAATAGGATTGTGCCTGTATGCAAAATTTCAGTTGATCCTGATCAATAATGTAAAAATTTCAAGAAGTTTAGCTTACCCCCAATCTTATGAATAATAATATTTTTTTTTTTACCATGTGCCATTTTTTGAGCATACAGTACACAATATTTAAACATGAAATCTGAGCTACATTTTTATAAAGAAGACCCATCGTCTCTAAAACAAATTTCAAAGTTTGTCAAAAATCTGTTTTAGCTGTTGAGTCTGTTTACCATTTGACACTTTCTTGAGTGACAGTGGGATGGCAAAGGAGAAGACTGACGCAGATATGTATGATTTAGAATTTCTACAGAACACCAGGAAGAAAATGAAGCTCTTGATTCATTGGCCTCTGGGCACTATGATGCATCTTCACTCCTATATTCTATGTGGCTCTGTCATCATGATGTCAGCAAACTCCTACACATTATATTTTGTAGCCAGCCACAAATCATGCCTTAGAATGAGTGTACAGGTGTACAGTTGCACACCAGGCAAATTACATTCCCCTTACTTCATGGATCGCTTATGTAACTAAGTTTATTATGACTACAGAGATGACAAAACTGTTGCAATCCCCCATTAAAAAAATCTCTCCCTCCATTGTAATTGTCTGAGATAAACTTAACTATCCAATTACGAGTGCACTGAGGTATCAATGGTATTATGTGTCAAAACAAGATTGGGACATGACCCTTAACAGTATTTCAGCTATTTTGGAACAACTCTTTTATCGACAGTGTGCCTGTCTATGTATGACTAAGTGTAAGGTGGCAGCGTTCGTGTCCTCTATGAACTAAATTATCTCTGTTATACCTTAGCCACTCCACTTCAGATAGCTGAGTGGTTCGTGATTATCATGGAGTCATCATTAGATGACCTCCTAGGACAGGACAGAAGTTCTGCACTGGATTGTGATAGACAGATAACTGACTAATTGTGATTGCAACGGGAAATTATGATAACTGTGGGGTTTTTTTTTTTTTACATTTTTGTTGATTTAAACATATGTTGAGATGTTTTTCACAGAACTAACAGAATTTCCCTGTCTAATGAGAGACAAAAATGGTTATTTTGGGGAATTTCCACCCATGGGCAAAACTTCCGTCATTTTTAGGGAAGCCTGGAGATGTGTGTCCATGTATGTCTTAGGACCCACCTTCTAGGTGGTTCACCACAGCATATGGTTTTGCAGCATTTTGTTTATTTTTTATTTTTTTTTTTGTAAGAGTCACTATATCACTCCCCTTTCAGCATGCTGTGTGCATAGAACGATGATGACACAATATCCCATCCGCAAACTACAGAACACAACACCATGATGCAGAATGAGAAGATAGAGGAAGTTTGAGGACCAAAGGGGTATGCTTAATATTGACTATTAACAAAATAACATGCCTGACTGTTCAGCAAACAACAATACATCCATCATATTAGTAAATTGTTGAAATTTAATCCCTAACATGCAGGTAGACAGGAAATACACCTTAGTTTAAACCCTGATAAATACAGTATATGACAAAATTTACAACGTCACTTGGTTTAATTTGTTAAAAATAAATGTATAAAAAATACCAACCATGGGTAATTCATTAAGTGTGATATCTCAATGTGCGGTAACTGTGAGTGAGTTAATATTTGCGAGGCTTTGCAGAAAGGAGCTGTATATGGGTTAAAGGGGAATCCTCCGCCTCAATGCCCCCTTTGGGTGAATTCTGGCCTCTCAGTGCGAGTACATTTGCAGAGAGCACAGAGGAGGGGAGATGGAGAGGGGCAGTAGGGGAAAGGTTACTGATGACAGCAGCTCTGAGTTACTAAGTAACCCCCCCCCCCCCACCCCCAGCACTCGGCACCCTTTCTGCTCGACTGAAGCCCGCGTCTCAGGAGACAACCCACCCCCTCGCACACTCGCTCACTCACTCAGCTTTATCTGCAGACCTCAGCTACATTTTGAGTGCTCTGCTTTTCTGACTCTACAAGAAGTGGTCATGAACACAGGTACAGCGAGTGAAAAATACAAAGTACGTAATTTCACATGGAAGAGAGCGGCACAGCTAATATAAGTGACGTCCTCCCCTTGTTCACATCGCCCCAGTAATGTAATATTACAGGGAAATTATTCCAGTTGGTGTGTCGTGGGTATCATTTCCTTTCGTTTGTATTATTTCTTTTTTCTTCATTTTTACTGTCCGCCCACGCGTTTACGGCCAGGAAGGTGTGTCTTGGAGTCTTTCGAGGTATCCTAGTGCTTGCCAGCAATGAACCAGGTATGAGGGCTGATGCCTGAACACTTTTTGTGGCCGTGATTGAACACTGAGCAGTGATTTACTAGACCTCTAACACCCACTCACTCCTGTGTTGGACAAAGGACAACCTGGGCAGCCTTTATAAGACAGCCACCCCCTCAAATCGTTCTGTGACCCCCCCAAAAAGGAGGTGCGGTTCCAAAACACAACCTACAGTAGCACGTCATCCATGCATTTTATGACCCAATCTGCTAAATGGACCCATTTTCCAGTACAATCTCATAACTCCACTCCCAGAAAAAGGTGAATTTGGCAGCTTTAGAGGGCTCATTTTCCAAGAGGGGAGAGTTAGCGCAGACAACAGACTCCGATTTAAGAAAAAACTTAACGAGGGAAGGCTGGCCGACTCTTTAATGATTGACAGCTGGGAGTGATGAGGTGTCAGCAGTTCGATCATGCCAAAATCACGGTCCGTCCATCTGTGAGCGTGACTCTCTCCGTCTCTCTCACGCTGTTGATGTGGAAAGACTAGCTGAAGCAGGCGGCAGGAACTGGAGGTGTCGGAGCCTAACGGCCCTGTCTCATTATCGTAGTGGCCCTCTGCCCAGTCACACCAGTTCTTATGGAAAAGTCATGCATTGTTCTCTTTCTTACTGGACAGCTGTCCTGCTCTCTCTTTCGGATGCTGTGTACTGTCCATAAAGTACACTATTCTACAGATAAAACATTTGCTTTTTTGCCATTGAACTAACTTAATATTGCATTACCCTGACCAATAACCAACCTATGCAGTATATCAAATAATGCATACACTGGGGTTCAATATCTTATCCTCTGTTAGCAAACACTTTCTGGTTCAGGATTTTATTCAGCAAATGTGAGAAATTAAATACTAAGCAAATTTGTATAGAAAGAACAATGTGAGAAATGTTTCATCAGTTACTCGTTTATGAGCTTTGTGCTAAGTTAGGTGAATGAAGAGTTTTACCATGCACTGAAGATTATGACTTAGATTATTATAAAGATTATGATAAATGGGTTAGGAGGGGATAAGATTTGGTTGTCCTAATAATACTGAACCCCGGTGTATTTCATTTGAATACTAATATGCCATACTAGCATGTTTTAGCGGGAAACATAG
Source organism: Gymnothorax javanicus (assembly GCA_029692085.1). Lineage (NCBI taxonomy): Eukaryota > Metazoa > Chordata > Actinopteri > Anguilliformes > Muraenidae > Gymnothorax > Gymnothorax javanicus. Next base: position 55,683,891 of record CM056195.1, read on the forward strand.
CATGTGGAAATTGGTGAAGTTTTTAATTTCAATTGATATTTAATGCCTCCATAATTGTTTCTATTGCGCAGTCTGCATTTAGCAGGTTTGCACTTAATTTTTTTGATAGCAAACTTATTGGTACACTTTGAAAATGGACAGCATGAATAGATGAAAACAAGTCAAATCTATTCATCTAATCCAGTCAAATCTGAACAACACGCTGAGGTGTGAAAACAAAATTTGAAGAGGCAATGTTCATCTTCAGGCTGCCAAAAACGGAGGCGAATCTTGAAACGCGATATCCATAAACAGCGCGACGACAGTTCAAGCGGCCAGCACCTCGCTAGGTCTCTGTGAACATCGCGCCCAACAAACACCGGGCTCGAGCCAAAGCTCTGTTTGTGCCGCAGTTTCACAATCTACTATGGTCCTCATGAATTTTTCAAAAACTCGTAGGAGCACCCGTTCTGAAAACAGCAACGCTAACGTAGAATCCGCAGCAATAACAGTTAGGGGGCGCCATGGTCCGGAGTGGTAGCCTCTGGTAATTATGTAACCTATTTTTGAGCATGTTCCAGGAATCCGTACAAAGTGTTCACATTAGCAAAGCAAACACATTTCAGTGGGGCTGTGGGGAAAGGGTTGCACAATAGGCTCCACAGCCACACAGAGTACTGTATTAGGTTTTCAAATGATGAAAAGGGGTTGGTGGGTGAGGGGGTTTCAGAACTGTATAACAACACCGATGGAAAAATCATGACTGGCCAAACTTCCACCAAAGATGGTTTTCGGTTTTCCCCCCCAAAACAAACACCTCCCCGCAGATGACCAGTCACAACCTTTTGTTTGATGGCGGAAATCAAGGAGGCTCTGAGCTGGGCTTTGGCGGAAAGGCTCACTTTAAAAGAGAAAAAGACAACAGAATATCGAGTCTGACAGTACCACATTCCTGATGTGTCATCAGAATGACATTAATCATTTATATTTACATCCAGGCTTGGGTCAATCAACACGTATTGGCACTTTTTAACCCTTTGAGGAATAATAGAATAGGTTTTTTTTTCCCCCCCATTATATTGTTTACTGTTCTAGAACTGTTTTCAGCGTTTTTTTAGTGTTCCGTCAACATTCTAAGTTAGCGTTCTTGACCTCAGTTGCTTTGAATCATCAGTCGTGAGCATTCTAATCACGTTTGTGATCATACTTGTGATAGGGTTAAATGGTCAGTCCGTTTCTCAGGCAGTCCTCTGTGCTGGATCCATTGGCCACAAAATGAATGCCGCCATACAAGCGTCAGGGGCAGCTGGGCTCCAGAGAATGTGGACTCGATTGCTAACTCATGTTCTCCATTGGCAAACTGCACACTATGTTCTCTTTTTTTATAGCGCATTAGATTATAGTTGCCCTAATGGAGCTCATGGTCCACACATCAGCTGAGGGCAGGGGGGCTCACTTGAATGCTGACGGGCATCTTCTCTTTCCAACTGCACCCCGTTTCCAAAATTGTGGCAAACTTAAGCAGTACCCACTGAGTGCAAAAATGGCTTAAAAGCACTACAGTGCGAGGGGGGTGGCCATTTTGGATTTTTAGCCATTCGAAGCTGGGATTCTTTTGGCTTGCGTGCAGTCAGCAGAATGGTATGTGAGAAACTCTGGGGCTTTTTAATGTCAGGTGCTGACTTACTCCTAAAAAATGAACCGCCACAGAAATGAGCTCAATGCGAAACCTGGGCTGATAACAGAAGGGTTTCAGGTTTATTCCGACATGAGGTTCAGACATTTTTAACCCTTCCAGCACTGCAAATTACCACCCTGGGTCAGCTATATAACTAGCCTAGGTCAGTGATATAAATTTAAGTATACATTTAAGACAGATTAGGTGCAGATTATATGCGGTCTTAGAAGTAGTGTACAAATGCAGCGATGGGGAAGTCTGACAAGTTGTGTCGTAAAACAACGTCTGTCAAATGAAAAGATAAATTGAAGTCAGAGTGCTTCAAAACAATAGATCAGCAGTCATTTTTTGTGGAATATCATTCCCTAAAATATAACACAGCAAGTTTGTGTGGTGTTGGGGGGGGCAATTGTTTTGATATTTTTCCTACTTTTAGTGTTTTGTTTCTTTGCGCTCATTATAGATGCTGGCAGTTTGACAGCGATGGGACGGATGAATTGAGGTGAATGCAATCACGTGAATGCTTGCCGCGACCTTGTTGGCATCATGCTCAAATTTACCCCTCAGCTGAGGAACTGGAGACAGCCAGTGGTGTGGCAGTGTGAGGATTGCATAACCGCGGTTTGTGCTGTGCTGGGATAGGATTAAACCCCCGAACAGAGACTTGGGCACCAAGATTAAGCGAACAATAGCAGTCTAAGAATTCAGCTGATGGGGTGAATTCCTGAAGAAGGAAAACTTCAGAAAAGAGAAGGGACTTGGTGAGTGAGAGAGAGAGAGAGCAAGAAAGTGTGAGAGAGGGAAAGAGGGAAATACATTCTCCTTCATTAAGACATCATAGTCGATTTTTAACTGTGAAAATGAAAATTAGAATGTTATAAGTACACATCATCAAAAAAACACAACAAAACAATACAAAAAAAAAAACAGCCAAAACAAAATGAAAACTGGAAATAAACATGCTAACTGAATACACAGACCCTCCCCTCTTATGAATTTTATTCTGCCAGGGGAGACCAATGCCAATTATCAAGCCCCAATGACAAATGTGAGACACCTTGCTTAGCCAAATACTTCAGTCTCAAAAAAAACCAAAAAACCCAAATGTAAAAATCACGGCTACTTTCACACACAACTCCTCCAAAAATGTAAAACATAAGAACCAACCTCGCAGGAATACACGAACTGTGAGGTTTCACAGGACAGAGCAGTGGGCAAGAGAGAGCAAGACAAAAATTTTGACAAATGCAGTGTTTCAGTTAGCTGAAGGCTAGCTCAGAGTCCCTGTCAAAGTGAGTCACAACTGCTTCACTTTGCAGTCTGAGTGTTGACATGCAGGATGGCAGACCCCAGCGCTCTGGGGTGTGTGTGTGTGTGTGTGTGTGTGTGTGTGTGTGCGTGTGAGTGAGTGAGTGAGTGAGTGGTCGGGTCTTTGTGTATCTATGAGAACCGAAAGACCCCACAAGGATAGTAAAGTCTGAAAAAACCAGCACTCTGGGTACCTTTTTTGAGTCCCCATGAGGAAAAAAGCCTTATTCTGGGTTTAGGGCCAGCTTTAGGTCTGGGGTCACAATTAGGCTTACAGTTAGGTTAGCTATTAGAATTAGGTTCTAAGTTAAGGTTGGGCTTTAAATTAAGTCATATGTTTGGCTGGGGGGGGTTATAAGTTAGGGTTAAGATTAGGGTTAGGGTTGAGGTTGGCAGTAAGTAATCAAGATTCTGAAGCAAAACTTATTTTTTGGTCCCCATGAGTAAAGAGTTTGAGTGGGTGTGTGTGGACACTGAATTGCTTTTTTTTTTGATACACCATCTTTCCCACTGAGATGTAAAGGTTCTTCAGAATCACTCGCAACACTCAGTGACCATTTTAATACCTCCCACTCCCCCTCCACGTTTCTCTTGAAAAAGCAATATCCAAAAGAAAGAAGCACAGCTGAGCAGGAGTACTCACTGGTACCTGATTGACCTGCAGGAGGCGCTATTGAGCAAAGCGATATAACCCCAGCTAACAGAAACCCTCTCCAGTTTGCACCAGCCAGCTGGGCTGTTAGCATTAGTCTGCACTGGCTCAGTCTGGCAGCCTGAACAAGTACATCTGTGCCATACAAAATGGCATTCCCCCCACTATTCATTTGCGCTCCAGAATTCAGATAGGCATTGAGGTCACAGAACAAATTTAAACCAAATAAATGCATAATCAAACATTTTTCAGAGGTTAAATTCTGACAAATACATACCCAAGCCCATGAGCAGATATTTCACAGACAGAGAGAGCTAGCTACCACTGCCTGCTTTGCTCCACTTAACATGTTTCCATTCCTGGGGAACATCGTGATCTTGCACTTCTGAGCTGCTTTGTGCAGAAAGTACAATAAATACTGAGGGAAGGAGTCTGCCAATAGACACAGGGGGGTTGTCGTCATTGAGAACATCGATGAGAGTGCAAAAAAAAAGTCTAAATAAATAAATAAAAGATGTGCATTTTCATCTAGGATATTAGAAATCTTTTTCTTCCCCTCAGTAATGCTATTTTAAAAGCACTACACTAGGTTCAAACAAACATACCAACTTTCCATGCAAATTTTAATCTGAAAATGCAATCGCATCAAAGCCAAAGATGGACTCCGTCCCGCACATTTGCAGCACAAGAGAAAATAAAACGTACAAAAAGCTGAATCCTTACTTGCAGGAGGCCTCCAGCTTTTTATATTGGATTAAAGTAGAAGAGTTCAGAAGGGCGTCTATTTTTAAATGGGGTTTTAAAAGCGCACGCCCCGCGCCAAACACAGTGGTATTTCTCCAGCCCTCCTGAACTCCTTGTACCAGCCAGTGATACTCCAGCGACATCCGGATCGCCACTGTGATCCAAGAGGCCCAGACTGAACGTTCTGCCGAGGTCCTACACCCCACCCCGGGCCATGACATCGTAAAGTTATGTCAGAAACTGAGGAAGAGGAGGAGGGAGGGGGTGGCAGCCGCTAACTGGTCCAATGCCCCAAAACGGGAGTGAGAGGAGGAACTAAGATTTTCACGGAATTCCCCAATTGACATTTATAACTGGACGGAGCATTCCTTCACGTCTACTGATAAATAAAAAGATCAAAAAAAGGCAATGTGAAATTACAGAATTCAAACTTCAAACTATCCCAACTCAAACCGGATTTCAGAGATACAGTTGGCGAGAGATTGCATCACAATTTCTAAACCCAGCATCGCAAAGTTCACACCTGGGAGGCATGAGCTTGCATCATATTAACACACAACATGTTAACGTGCCAAGGGCTAGCCAGTGTCGTCAGGCTTTCCATCTCGCACACCGACCTCAGTCACCATTCTCGGAGACAGGCCTGAAATCCATGGGCAAAACAGACACAGGTTAACTGTACAGAGCAGGAAGAATTCCATGACTGTTTGTGTTTACTACGGTCGTTTTGACCGCCCATTGACAAAGAACTGGCTCCATTCACAGATACGTCTGTTACAGTTGCGCCTAATGCGTCAGCTTGCACCTGTTTACCACAAATTATCATCAAAGTAAAACACTTAATTTCATTCTAAATTTGTTATACAGCAAGTCAAAGAAAACTGATGAATGGAAACTGTGAGGTCAAAAATGACCCCATCAATGTTGAGGGAAAAGTAGCACCACAGGCACTGTAGTTCACCTGGACATTAATCTTTTTTTGACCAGCCATATTTGAAATCAGACTGGGATGATTCATGTGAAGTTTGGGGTAATCACTGGTAGCTGGCAGTCACTAAAGCTTGACCTTCACAGACTTTGTAGTTTCTGGGAAGAATATGTTTACAGACACCAGTGACGATAACGGACAAATAGGCCGCAACTCAAGCCCACCGCACCATAGGTCCAGGCGAGCCAAAAATAAAATGAATACACGCATAACCTTCTCAAACCTTCGCTCATATTTGAAAGCATACTTACACATTACATTTTGTGCTTCAGTGTAATTCCTGCATATTACAGCAGTGCTTGAGATACAGGTTCCTCTTCATAGTACATGCTAAGCTTTGACTCATTCCAATAACTATCAACTCTAATGACTTTAATGTCCTTTTCTACCACTGTTAGCAGCAGGGTCTCATCAATAATCGAGACAGCAATGAAGTTTTGCATCTTTTGCTAGATCTTAATCCCACAATTTTTTTACCAGCCCTTATATCAGGAAAGTCATCAATTACAGGTGTATCACACAGATAGTGAGGAGACACCTAATACAGGGTTAGCTATTAGCTCAAATACTTAACATGAGAGGCAAGAACAGGCCATTCAGCCCAACCAAGCTCAATTATTTTCCGATCACTAAAGAGAACCTGATACTTTGGATACTAATACGATTAGATGGTATCCAGCACTTTTTAACGCCTGGACTTGAAAACTGCCAGAGTTTTTGCCTCTACGATATGGCCAGGCTAGCTATTCCACATCGAGATCATTCTCTACTTGAAAAAATATTTCTAAATACCAGTGCTAAATTTATCCTTAGCCAACTTCCATTTTGTTCTAAATAATCCTGCGTCGCTAACTTTTAATCCCTTTTACATGTTTAAAGACCATAAACATGTATTCGTAAGATGCAACATACAACTTCAAATCAATTACGTCCCAGAGTTTCAAGGCCAGAAAGAAGACTGACGCAGCAGACACGCCGGTAAACACTGCCTGTTGCTAGTCGCCACGGAGATGCCACGGACTCCCCGAAATCTACGGGCACCACAAGCAGAGATGAGAGGGGTTCTGGTCTAACCACCCCAGGGTCGGTAGCAAACAGACAAGCCACAATGATTCGTTTACATATTCGTGTGTTATTCATTAGATTTTAATAAGGACCAGCATTGTAGTGTTACAATGTTCACGGAGTAAAACATTCAAATAACAAAAGTTGTACAGCAGAGACTTTCAAACTTTTTTGATTCAGACATCGAGGCACAAAGGTATACACGAGCTCCATATTTACAAAAAAGCATATTTATTCAATCTGATATATGCCCAAAAATCTATGTCCGTACTTCATATAGAATGACAAAAGAACCTCCTAACATCATCTTCTAAGACGCCCTTACTGAAAACCCGCATTTCAAACATCACACAGACAGGATCGAGGAGGGCTGGACACCAGCGATATTCCACCATCACCATCACAACCCGACCCTCCCAATCTCCTGCAGAATCCTCATTTCCCCTCTTTTTTTTTTTTTTTAAATGCCACTGCCACAGCGGAGGGGATAAGCGGTATCACTTTTTTTCATCCATCATTCCTTCGTTCTTTCACCCCCCCACCCATAAATACCCGGCGAATGAAGGCCGACAGAATTCTGCCTGCAATTACAGGATGGCGTGACTGAAGCGCCGATCGGCCCCGCGACATGAAAGCGCCATTGTCTGTGAGAATGCACCCGGCCTCCCTCCCATTGGCCAGCGTCTCGGCCAGGCGGCCACAAAATTTCATTAACTATCTGTGTGAGAGAAGGAGAGTGGGGGTGCGGGCTTTGAAACGTTCAGATTTATTTTAATGGAGTGAAGGGGGAAAAATGAGATTTAATGAGATGAAAGGCAGATCTGCTCCTGATTAAGGACTGGAGCACAGTTTGAAGGGCCTTTTGTGTGGGCTTATGTGTGTGTGTCTGTGTGTATGGGTGCGCGCGCGCATGTGCGTGTGTGGGCTTGTATATATGCGTGCGTGTGTATGTGTGTGCGCGTGTGAGATCGTATATGTGTGTGTGTGTGTGTGTGTGTGTGTGTGTGTGTGTGGGTGTGCACGCCTGTGTGTGGGCTTGTGCATGAGTGTGCGCATGTGCGTGTGTGGGTTTGTATATGTGCGTGTGTGTGTGTGTGCGCACGTGTGAGCTCGTATATATGCATGCATGTGTGTGTGTGTGTGCGTGTAGGTGTGCGCGCCTGTATGTGTGTGCATGTGGGTGTGCGTGCGTACCTGCGTGTATGTACGCGCATGTATGTGTTTGTGTATATGAGGGTGTGTATGTACATATGTACATTCATGGACAGGCTTGTGCAACTGTACAGATGTATTAGTGAATTATTCGTGAGTGTATTTGTTTGCGTACATATGAGTATGTGCGCGTTCTTCTGTGAGTTTTGATTGTGCGCAAATGTGAACATGACTACAGAAAAGAATCTCTCCGCATAACTCTTTCAGCAAGTCTCTGTAACTGGTGAAAACCTTCATCCACAATGAAATCAAAACAAAAGACATAAAGAAAACCTGATTTCACCCCCTCGCGATAATAGCAGTAAAAGAGAGACTGAGAAGGAGAAAGAGAGAGAGTGCGTGCTCAGAGGCCCGAATCACACGGACTCCCGTCTTCAGCTCACTGGACAGAGACAGAGCCCACATCGGGCTTGTAGCCCCCCCCCCCCAGACACGGCTGCAGGGTCGGGGGTCTTCACATTGGCACAATAAGTGTCACAGAAAGAGCAGGATCTCTGCAGAGGGATGGAGGAAACGCACGGTTCCGCCCCATCCAGTCCGGGTCGCCCCTGAGCCCGGCTCAGGACAGCAGGGTCTGGACCTGCTGAGGAGAGCGGTGCAGCACACTTTCGGGCTCCTTGTACCCGTTCCCCGGGTCGGTCACGGCCGCATACAGCTCCCCGTAGGCCCGACACACCAGCTCTGTGGACTGTCGAAAAATCTGCTCCCTGCAGAAAAAAAATTAGCAGTTTTATTCACACCGTGTAACAATTAATGCCCACTACTATGAAAATCCAGCTACATCCACCAGCAACACCACACATAAATGACGCATTATTCACAGTAACTCAACCTAACAATACTTTGCACTGCCATACTATATTTGCAGGGAAATTCTCATAACTATCAATCTGACAGGTAAGATTATTATAACAATAAACTAGAAGGGCACTTGGTAGAGCGCATACCTCCGCCACGCTATATATATGTCAGTATTATTGGTTCTGGATCCACAAAAATATTATCCTGATCACCAACAACTACAATCAGCACTACAGTAATGCAGATTCTATTTAATGCTGGAATTTTATGAAAATCTGTTCATTACATAAGGGATAATTCTTCTATTTGGGTATATTTTAACTGCTTCCAGAAATGTATCTGGATCCAGAATCCAGAATATGTTCTGGATCCCTTCCAAAATTGAATCAACTCATCCTTGGATTACCACCTACCATCCTGCCAAATTTCGTGCCAATCAACTCATAACTTTTTGAGCTATCCCGTTAAGTCAGACAAACACAGGTGAACACATAACCTGCAACCCCAATTCTGAAATAGTTCGGACAAAGTGTAAATTGTGAATAAAATCAAAACACAATGACTTTCAAATCACACCAGCCAGTATTTTATTCACAATAGAACAGAGATAACAAAGCAAATGTTGAAAGTGAGAAATGTTACAATTTAATCCACAAAATGAGCTCATTTCAAATTTGATGGCTGCTACAGGTCTCAAAAACGTTGGGACAGGGCCTGTTTACCATGGTGTAGCATCCCCTCTTCTTTTTAACACAGAGTGGAGGCGTCTGGACATTGAGGAGTCAAGTTTCTTGAGTTCAGCCATTGGAATTTGATCCCACTCTTGTTCAATACAGGCTTCCAGCTGCTGGAGTGTTTTGGGTCTCCTTTGACAAACTTTTCATTTAATCATGCGGCAAATGTTCTCAATCGGTGAAAGATCAGGACTGTAGGCAGGCCAGTTCAGCACACGGACTCTTCTACTACGAAGCAATGCTGTTGTAATAGCTGCAGTATGCGGTTATGCATTGTCCTGCTGAAATACACAAGGCCTTCCCTGGTATAGATGTCGTCTGGAGGGGAGCATATGCTGCTCTAAAACCATTATATACCTTTCAGCATTCATGGTGCTTTTTAAAACATGCAAGTGTCCCACACCATATGCACTAATGCATCCCCATACCATCAGAGATGCTGGCTTTTGAACTGAACGCTGATAGCAGGAGGGGTGGTCTTTCTCCTCTTAAGCCTGGAGGACACAACGCCCATGATTTCCAACAAGAATGTCAAATTTGGACTCGTCTGACCACAGGACACTTTGCCACTTTGCTACAGTCCATTTTAAATGAGCCTTGGCCCACAGAACATGGCGGTGCTTCTGGATCATGCTCAACAATGGCTTCCTTTTTGCATGATAGAGTTTTAGGTGGCATCTGTGTATGGCACGGTGGACTGTGTTTACAGACAGTGGTTTCTTGAAGTATTCCTGGGCCCATTTAGTAATTTCAATGACAGAATCATGCCGGTGCAGCCAGAAAATTGGAAATAAGCTCATTTTGTGGATAAAAATGTAAAATGTCTCAGTTTCAACATTTGAAATGTTATCTATGTTCAATTGTGAATAACATATTGGCTCATGTGATCTGAAAGTCATTGCATTTTGATTTTATTCATAATTTACACTTCGTCTCAACTATTTCGGAACTGGGGTTGTATAACATAAAAACCTATAACACATAACATAACACATAACATAAGAACAGATTACGGTTTACGTCATATAATTTATTTGGAATTATGAGTTTTTCCAAATCTGTGAAATGCAAGGCAAGACGGCCTTTGTTTTAAAAGATTGGCAGGTCATCATTTGTTGTTACGACACTTGATCCAGACTGAGAGCAGTTTTGTGATCACTTTACACAAACTTCTATAGCCAGCAGCACTGAAGTGAACCACAGTGGTTGTCCTACAGACAGTGCCAAGCAGCCTCCCAAGAAAAGCAGTTGAATATACTTAAATCATGTTTTATTTGGGAGAGGGAACTCTAATAATACACTCCCTGACTTTGACATTATCTAGGCAGAAATAAAAATATAAACTTTGCACACTTTATGTATTATTTTAAAGCAGTCCCAATTTGGTCACCAACATTTCGAGTGAAGGTTTTCTCCCTGCCGTTTGATTGGCCACACGTTGGGATAAAGGCCTCCGGGAATGGCACTCTGTCACGGAGAGTGAGCATCAAACTCCAGAGTAGGATTTAGAAAGTGCCGGAACAGAGCCAGACTTCCTTTTCCTCAATGAAGCCAAGCACCATTTATAAAAATGAGTCAATATTTTACTCGCTCCACTCCGAGGCAGAGGCATTTATACTATTTTTTTTTAAAGCAGAGGAGACAGTCCAAACGTTTACACAAGGTGAAAGTTATTCCGACAGGAGTTTAAACCAAGCCCGGGCCAGTGTTTGAAGATGTCTTTTTTATAAACAGAGAGGTTGGACATTCGACATGTCGGCTGTCTGCAGTTTGGGTGGTCTGATTGTCCAGGACGCGTTATGTAGGGTCAATGGTGGCCACCTGTCTCGATGACCTCAGCTGGTCATCATGACATCATATGGTCATCTGACCTGTGGGTTGGAGTCAAGCTGGACTCTGAGAAGGAGTTCAGTCCTTTTTTTTTTTTTGTTAGACTCACAAACAAAACCTATAGCAACAGGTGCTTCAGGTTTGTTCAACAGGTGTCAATGAAACCTCAAAACCCCATCTTATGAAAATAATTTCAATAGCTAATAATAACCGTTTTTCCCCTACTTCACTCATTCCTTTAAATTCTAAATATGCAATTTTCGTTTCCATTTTGTTTACCGCTCAGTTTGCTTAGAGCCTGTTCATTTAATTAAAACTGACAAAATAATTTTGTGAGCCATTTTCTCCATGAAAGGAAAAGAAACATTGGCTGGACGTTGCCCTGTCAGGATTTCTGCTGGCGTAAACAAACAGAACCCAGTCATTTACAATCATGTTTCAAGTTATGTTTCATAATACTGCTCTCTGCTGCTTTAATGGGTGATAACATAGCTTAGAACGCCACCTATAGGTGTAGTACCACATTCTCAGTCATTTCCACAAAGGTGGCTCACTGCCAAACTGAAGTCTGGTGAACAGAAAATTAGTTTAAATGAAAATTTAAATAATGAGACGAATAGCATGCGACAGTCAACACAGTTTTAGACAATAATGTTTAACATAAAAAGTTCAAAAATTACTCTGACTGCTCACTCATAATCAAGAATCCAAATATTGATCCAAGCCCATGATTGCAGTAATATGTTTATAAGTGTTGAAAATTCACAGTCGTAAAGTATTCCATTACCCTGAAAAAGCAGCTGATTGATGAATACAATATTACCTGGCAATCTTAAAACATTCATCACCGTTGTAGGTAAGCTTTCAGCAGGGTAATGAGGATTTCTTCACCCTCAAATCCCTCTCTCCCTCGCACACACACACACACACACACACACACACACACACACCCTTGTACTTCTATCCTTGTGAGGACACTACTCTGACTTCAATTAATTCTTTGTGTGTCTCTAAAGCCTTGCACTAATCTTAACAATAGGCAGCGTATGCCTAACCCAAACCCTTACCTTCACCTTAACCCATCCCTAATTCTAACCTTACCCCTAACCTTAACTAATAAGTCACAATTTGCCTTTGTAGCCTCCCTCTCCCCTGCTTTATTAAAAAACAATTTTAAAAAATTTAAATTTAAAAAATAGTGGCCAAAATGGAACGCCCCCTATTGGCCAAAGTATCGGTCCGATTGGGCTGAAAATGGAAGTTGGTCTAGAGCAGGGGTCATCAACCCTGTTCCTGGAGGGCTAACATCCTGTAAGTTCCTGCTCTATCTTCAATTTGGCACACCTGATTCAACTAATTAGCTGCTTAATTGCCCAGCTTTTGATCTTGTTAAGTAGCTAATTAGTTGAATCAGGTGTGCTGAATAGGAGGTAGAGCAGAAACCTATGGGATGGTAGCTCTCCAGGAACAGGGTTGGTGACCCCTGGTCTAGACCTTATGACGCTATACACATATGAAATATGAAAAGGATCGGTGAAAAACTGAAGACACTAGAGCGCAGACAAGCACGCACGCAAGCACAGACACACGACAGACCACCACTAAAGACCCCGAGCATAGCATAAGCACCTTGGGCCTTTTGGCCAAGTGGGCTAAAAATTTGAGCATCTTAGCTCGTCGAATAAGGGAGGTAGAGCTGTTTGAGGTTTTGCAGAAAAAGCCACCTGGTGGCCAAACCAAGAATCGCAGCATGACCAAAATCGAAGTGGGGCTAGATCTTGGGCCCATATACATGCATATAAAATAGGAAAAGGATCTGTTGAGAACTGAGGGCGCTATGCCGCAGAAACGAAATCGGCACATTTTATGACCTTTGACCTATATAACCTTTAAAATTATGTCAAATCAAAAACCCATCATATATATGATGAACCTTTGGCAGAACAACCTACGGTAAAAATTTGAGCATCTTAGCTCATAGAATAAGGGAGCTAGAGCTGTTTGAAATTTTGCAGAAAAAGCCATCTGGTGGCCAAACCAAGAATGGCAACATGCCCAAAATCAAACTAGGGCTAGATCTTGGGCCCACATACATGCATATAAAATAGGAAAAGGATCTGTTGAGAACTGAGGGCGCTATGCCGCAGAAACGAAATCAGCACATTTTATGATCTTTGACCTATATAACCTTTAAAATGAGGTCAAATAAAAAACCCATGAAATATATGATGAAGCCTTGGCAGAGCAACCTACAGTAAGAATTTGAGCATCTTAGCTTGTAGAATGAGGGAGCTAGAGCTGTTTGAAGTTTTGCAGTAAGAGCCGCCTGGTGGCCAAACCAAGAATGGCAGCATGCCCAAAATCAAACTCAGGCTAGATCTTGGGCCCATATATATGCCTATAAAATAGGAAAAGGATCCGTTGAGAACTGAGGGTGCTATGGCACTGAAACGAAATCGGCACAATTTATGACCTTTGACCTATATAACCTTTAAAATGAAGTCAAATCAAAAACCCATTATATATATGATGAACCCTTGGCAGAGCAGCCCACAGTAAGAATTTGAGCATCTTAGCTTGTATTATAAGGGAGGTAGAGCTGTTTGAAGTTTTGCAGTAAAACCCGCCTGGTGGCCAAACCAAGAATGGCAGCATGCCCAACTCAAACTCAGGCTAGATCTTGGGCCCATACACATGCATATAAAACAGGAAAAGGATCTGTTGAGAACTGAGGTCGCTATGGCGCTGAAAGGAAATCGGCACATTTTATGACCTTTGACCTATATAACCTTTAAAATTAGGTCGATTCAAAAACACATTACATATATGATGAACCCTTGGCGGAACATCCTACAGTAAAAATTTGAGCATCTTAGCTCGTAGAATAAGGGAGCTAGAGCTGTTTGAAGTTTTGCAGAAAAAGCCGCCTGGTGGCCAAACCAAGAATGGCAGCACGCCCAAAATTGAACTCGGGCTAGATCTTGGGCCCATATACATGCATATAAATATGAAAAGGATCCGTGGAAAACTGAAAGCTGTATCGCGCTGAAATGACAATTGTGGACGCACTAACACACGCGCGGACGCACGACAGACCACCACTAATGACCCCAAGCACAGCATAAGCCCCTTGGGCCTGTCGGCCAAGCTGGCTAAAAATTAAAAAAAACAAACAAAAAAAACAGTGCTCTAATGTTTCTGTTTGCTTTGTTTTTCTTTTCTCTGTAGGCTATTCTGCATAGTCTGTGCTTCAAGTGACAAATGCTTGATGTGAACTGTACCTTGTCCAGGCTGTTGGGCTACAGTGTCAGTGAGCTAACTGTATGCACTTGCTTTAAGTCACTTTGGATAAAAGCGTCTGCTAAATAAACGTAATGTAATGTAATGAAAGGAAAAAATATCTCCTCACTTCCCAAGAAAGTCCCCACACTGTAGGAAATTTTTTTTTTTTGGTTCTCACGTTGTAACAAGTTCAAGAACACACACACATAAACTCACACACACTTGCACGCTCACACACACTCATGTGCTTTCAGTCACATATACACACACTCACACGCCCACACACCTTTTTATACCCTCCCTTCACTTCACGTTCCGTGTGCTTTCAACCACAGTATCCACAGACCAAGCAGGACATTTACAGTGTCCTCTCCGTCTGTGCACCGGCCTGTGATGAGCTCCTGCTCTTCCCTCACTCTCTCCACACTCCAGAAAGCTCATGTACCCCCCTCGCACCCTCTCTCCCCTCCCTGTGTGCTCCGGGCGGGTGGGCGCACTGCGTCCGCAGGAGGGCCTGGAGCCGCACTCATTTCGAAGGGTTCACACGCGGTCAGGGCCAGCTTCAACCGCGGAGAGCCCCTCCCCTCCATCCACCACCCACAATTCCCATTTCAGAGCGAGACGCTAAAACGCCTCGGGGTACTGAACGCATCTCAAATTAAATTAAACTCCTCTAAATGAAACAGTGAGTGCAGTGTTCGACTTAGTGCTTTCTGGTTAAGGACGCTTTTCGGCAGCGGGAGAGGCAGGGGGCTCGTTCAAAAATACAGACCCCTTACAGTCCCGCCCACCACTCCAGCATCATTATTTTTAATGGAGCCAATTCATTCTATTCAGTCATCACGCTAAAATACTGAGCGGACCAAATTATTTCCTGAAAATGGAACGTTTTCAACAGAAATGTATTTATGGATTGTTGACCACACTGTTTATTAATACAATACACAAAAAAGTTGCCGGTGTCACAAGATGGAGGAGCCAATGTTACGAAGGGACTACTTGCCAAACAGACCCTTTCAACTCCAAACAAGATTTAATTCTTGAAAACCCGCACAAGAAGATTCTCTAACCTATTATTAGTTAACAAAAAACTTCAATAACTAAATTTGTATAACTTGTGGTTATTTAAAAACACCAAAAGGTACACGGGAAAAAAAAAGAAAAAACAAAATACACCCACAAACAGCACTCAAATTGGCACACGTTATCTTTAAAATAGAGCAATATTTCCACAACATTATTACACTTTTGATAAGATGGTTTGGAAAAAAAAAACCATGAAGTTTATTAAAACCGTTAAAACCCATGCAGGATAACGGTGTTCATCAGTGAGTACGGTTGTGAGTACTGGAATATGGAGAAGCGAGCGGGACTGAGAACATTCTGAGTGCACGTCTCGCTCAGAGCCATTAATGAAGAGCATTACCCACCGGTACAGAGTGTGCTACCTGCATCCTCTCACTGCACTACCGCATTTCCAAGAAACCCCGGCTCGCGTGTTAATTCCCCACAAAAAAACAAAAAAACTCGCCGAGCCATCCATTTGCACTTTTTCCACATGCCATCTCCAGAAACTTCTGCACGTGTGGGCTTTTAGTGAGTATTCCACCACTGCGCTAACATTGCAGCAATATATGTTCCCAACAAGGTAAGAGTTTGAATTTGGTTTATTTTGTTTTGATCATAGAAAACGGAAAAAATAGGGTGCTGAATTTGGACCCAATGAGGATTTCATTGCTAACGTCCAGCCACACTTTTTCTGTGAGGTACCAAACGTACATCCTTCTCGCTCTGATTCCAGAATATCGTTAAGGAATTTGGTCCGATAAGTTTCACATTCGTTCTCTGGCAATATTAATTCCGTAATAAAACAATATAAAATGAATGAATGTGGGGTGAGACTGGGAAAAAAATTTACATCAATGAAAGAGTTTTTTTTAATGATGCCCAGAAAGTCGAGATAGATTCAACCAGTGCTGCTGTGCTTTCAAACTCCGAGACTAGACAGCCAGACTTAAGGGGAGATCTGGGGTTAAATGGGCAAAATTTGATTATTTTTCCAAAATTTTTTTTTGAATAAAAATATTCTATAATAACCCACCTTTAATAATCACTAATTGCTACAAGGATCAAAAACTGAATTTTGCCATAAAATCATGATTTAAATGCAACTGTGATGATGAAATTTATGCTTTTCACTCCAGGAAAGTGATAAACATTTGAATAATCAGATAATACAGTCTGAAAAATGGGTGTAAGCCACAGACTAAGAGTGAATTCAACTTTTCGATGCGGTCTTATGCATTTTCCATTGATTTCCTAAGGTATTACTTTTTCCACGTTTCTCATGTTTGTGGCAGCCATAACTTTTTTATTTATCATTGAAAATCAATGAAATCTGGGCTGCAGGTACTTTACTTCATTAGAAATGCAATGACATAGGGAAATTTTGCCTATCTGTTACATACTCTGAATATTTTGAGTATTCCATAGATTCTGCGCAAAATAATTTAAAAATTTGAGTAAAATGCCCCAAAATCACAAAACTGATAAATTGGGCAAAGAATGGCTATGTCATTGCATTTGGATAAGCAATGGCTTTTAAATGATGAAAGAAAAACTGAATTCTATCATAGAGTTAAAGAAGAATTGGTGCCAGAAGTTTTCTGCATATTTAATGAGCTTGCTCGGTTACCATGGCAACCGCATAAACAGAAAAATGCCAACTTGTATCTTTTTTGGTGGTTATTACATATACCTCTTTAGATTAATTCTGAGCCGTTTCCTGGTGTCATTTTTCATTTAACCCCAGATCACCCCTTAAACTTCAGAAGAGGCGAGTAAAGAAATAGCACCCTTGTCTGTCTCCTGTACTAGTCTCTTATGTTTAGACGCTGTAGCATGTTAGTGGGTCGATGTGAAATTCAACTTACTTGATGGCTGCACTGAGCAGGAAGTTGAGTTGGGGCATTACAAGAGTATCGGGAGATGACAGATAGCGGTCAAACTGCACCTGTTTAGAGAGACAGACAGAAAGAGAGACAGATAGATTTCTATAATAGAATGAGATTGTAAGGATAGCAATAATTTGAATAATCAGTCACAAAAAAAAAACTCAAATTCCATCTCCAGAGGTAGCTTTTTCCCCATTTAATTTTGTGAGATTGATTATAATAAATAAAATATTTCTTTAAAGATGGCATTTGATATAGTTCTAAGTGTTAATACCATACATTTAAGGTAGAAAAAACCTTGCTCAGTATATCAAACTGGTGCTGATGGCAAAATACTGCTGGTTTCAACATTTGTTGAAATGACTTCACGCACAGTAAAGGGATAGTTCACTTTTTTGGCGTGGGGTTGTATGAGCTACAAATAGCCTCTACATACATTATACGCAGTAGAAAGCTCCCTGCTCTCCCCCAGTTAGCCGCACCAACGCATAGTGCTGGACGGAGATTTACGCGATTCACTGTTGTGAACGGACCCAAAGTAACAGTGTATTTTCGCGGCCTAAAAGAGGTCATACCTGAGCACACCACTTTAATTGTACGCTATATTACAAAAATTGACAGCACTTCAGATGCTCGGAATAAACACAGTCGCTCTTGAACTAACCAATTGACGTATTCCATCGGAGTAAACTGGGCGCTGTAGCGATCAGCTGTTTGGGTCAGACTCGGAGCGGTTTGTGGCAGAGACAGCATTTCAATGGCATAGAATTACGTCTCATGTTAAAAAAAATCCCTATTATAACCAGCACAGCAGATAGACAGTATGTGGCTGCGTAGACCCCATATGATATAGGCATGGGCAATGCTCTGCATAAACTCTAATGCAATACGTAACAGCTGAACTGGGGCGGTAAACAAGCCTCAGAAAACTTATTAAAAAATGATGTAAATACCATTTTCATACAAAAAGAACGGCGCACGGCGTGGCAAAAAATATCCATTTAGGAGGTGGATTTCAAATAGCCCGTGCCAACGTGATATCCCAGCTACGGCCCTGATTTGCTTACAGCCGTCTAATTTGAGAAATTATGAGTCTGTTCGTCCAGGCTAGACCTCCAAGGGATGTGAAATAAATTCGACAGAAGTTGGTGAAGTTCGTCGCGAGTCCGCCGTGATTTCTTCTTAACGATAGCAAGAAAGGTGGGCGTATTTTTTACTGTACTCTACATAGTTTGTTGACAGAATATCCTGTGACCCTATTTGTGAAGTATCAGTAAAATATACCAAGGAATAAACCGGCGCCAGGCGTTTGAAGCCCACTGGTCACAATTCGTGCCATCTCCATTTCAACTGGCTGCACGCCAGCGCTGTGATGCTCGACCAGATTTCATCAGTGCGTGAAACGAATTGTCCTACCAGTGCCGTGCGGTCGGAGGTTAGTTTGGTGAGGCAGAATCCTTCCCTTTGCTTGATTAGCAATCAAACGATTAACTAGTATAGTAAGACTATTCGGCAGAATGATGGGCCAGTTTAAATTTCCGAAGTGTTATTACTCAGTACATCGAACCTGAAATGCTCGCTAGACAGCAGATTTGCGTGTAGGCCTTCTTGCTTCCAGGAAGCCGAAGCAATGTCATCAACAAATATGAAAACAGTTCGACTTATGCAGAGTTCAACGCTTAATCAATATACAATGTATTCTCCTTTAAATACGCGCTTTTACACGCAAAAAAAAAAACGGGCGCTTATTTTCAGTCTCCTTTCATAATCCGATTAACAATGTTTAAACGATATACAGAATTACCGAGAGCCGAGAATTTTTCCTAATTAATTATTCAGATTTCCATCCTTGCAGTCTCGAATTTAAGCGTGAATGAATATTTTTGTCATTATCTCCTCTATCAGTATACCTGCTTCCTACAGGCTTGGCCTTAATTGTTTTGATTGTCAATAAGGAATAGTACGAGGGAACAGGTTCACAAAATCCTGTGATAAAAGTTTGGGTGACTGCCTTACCTTACGGCACGTCTCTGGCTTCCTTTAAGAAAGTACTTGCAACTCTGCAGTTTCGTGAGCATTTCAAGTTCGATGTACTGAGTAATAACGCCGCGGAAACTTAAACTGGCCCATCATTCTGCCGAATAGTCTTACTAAACTAGTTAATCGTCTGATTGCTAATCAAGCAAAGGGGAGGTTTCTGCCTCACCAAACTAACCTCCGACTGCATGTCACTGTTGTTTCACTATGAATTATTCACGGTAGCTCACTGAAACTATCATGGGAGAAGGATATATGGACATAGTAAAAACCAGTGCAAAGTTTTTTGTTAAAAATCACCACGGGTTATTGAAGGGGGAACGTTCGATTCATTTCGTAGCAGTGGGAGGGCAAACAACTGCCAGCATCAGCGACTTCACTGCATTTTATATAGTAATGGGCGAGTAGCGTAAACGTTTGCCCTCCCACCGATAATTTTGACATTTTTGCAGGCCATTGATCCAAAAAAAAAATTCACAGGCAACCCATTCATTCCATTTTTTAATATCAATGCAAAACCTAATGTTTGTTGAACATAATTGGGTGAAATTCAATGCATTTTCCATTAAAAAGGGCCTAGGGGGCGCTGCTGTACTTCAGAAAAGGGGTAGATGACTTTAGCATCAATTATTTCTGTTAGGGTATCCTAATGGATAATTTGGCCTGGTTTATTTCTGAATAGACTGTATTTTCGAAAATGCCCTCAGGCTTCACCCCCCAATTTTCACAATGGGTTTTGTTGAAAAAGGCCGAAATCAGCCATTTTTGGGACCCTGTGGCTCTGAGACCCTTTCCTGTAAAGGCGTTGGACTTGTGGCAGACTCTTCGTCTGTGTCTTCTGTACTAACCTGCAAAAAATTATTAGAAAATAATAAAAACTTTGTTCTCAGCAACTCAAGAAATATTGTCATTTTATTCATTTGTATTGCCCATGCCTATATGATATCAATTTGTGCTGCAATGTTACATTAGACTTTTTCCACCAGTGTTTCACTCTCTTACCTGATGCATGGGTACAGCAGTGCTCTTCAGCGTGCACCGTTGAGATTTCCCTGAATGCAGCTGCACGAAATCCTCTTTGGAATAATGAATACTGCAAACACGGAACTCTTTGAGGGATACGGGTGGCGTATCAATATCCATGTTGAGCGCAACTAGCCACAACTGCCAAAGTCCAATATCCCGCAAAGGAATGCGGTGGAAGTTGTAAGCGCACCAGGGTACAGCTTTGCTTTCATGTCCAGGAAAGCAACACACAAACCATTTTCGAAATGTTTGCACAAGTTTATTGACTGTCCAACTTCATAACAGCAGTGACTGTGACCCAAACAGCTGATCGCTACAGCGCCCAGTTTACTCCGATGGAATACGTCAGTTGGTTAGTTCAAGAGCTTTGTAATATAGCGTACATTTAAAGTGGTGTATTCAGGTATGACCTCTTTCTGGCCACGAAAATACACTGTTACTTTAGGTCTGTTCACAACAGTGAATCGCGTAGATCTCCGTCCAGCACTACGCGCTGGTGCGGCTAACTAGGGGAGAGCAGGGAGCTTTCTACAGCATATAATGTATGTAGAGGCTATTTGTAGCTCATACAACCCCACTTCAAAAAAAGTGAACCATCCGTTTAACCCAACAAATAAATGTACACAAATCTGCACCATTTCGTGTGTTTCAAGCGCAAAATGAAATTAAATAATAACGCTCATAATTCATTGGCCACTTAAAGCTGCTGTAAGTAATTTTTTTTTTTTTAAAGAAAAAGTGTTAAATAGCTCCACAGTCCGACACAGATCATTTATTTACAGTATCTGGTCGATAACACAAGTCTCTCAGTCACCGTCTTCTGCAATAAAGCAGTAAATAAAATTCTGGAGTCACCGACTCCCTCTATCCAATCAGGTGAGAGAACGCCATAAAGACACGTTTCTCTCTGTTTGTGAACGCGCAGAGCTGAATCTGCGTTGTTAGTGCGCCATCTGTCGGAAAAATCATTAGAAAAAAATCTGTGTTGTTGGCAATAGCAGAACAGATAAAGCTTCTGATCCCAGTGCTACAGGAGACGGCGTGCACAACTAAACAGCCAAAGCGCCAAGGAACGGTAGAGGAACAAATAGAATTAAGGAGAAAAAAACGCAAGATGGCCAAGAGCTGAATTTATATCGGTGCCGCTTTCAATGGGGAAAGCTGCAAGAATCAAAGGGTTTAAAAAAGTGATGCACAGCTAACCTTGCTGCTACTGGACAGGTAAGTTGTGTTTTACTCTGTTGTAGTTATGCAGTTTTATCAGTCTCGGTTTGTCATGTTGATGGTTTTTAATCCTGCTAATGTCAGTTTATAGATGAACCGTCATCGTTTGTGGCCGACTACAGCTTGCTTAGCTGCGTAACGATAGCATGCGTGGCTATAGGACACTAGCTAGTTTTAGCTAATGCCTTCAAATAGCCATCCATACCGAAGTTCCTGCATGGATGTAATGTCTCATAGGTCCATGTTTTCAGTGTTGCTTTCACAAAACAATCACTGAGAGTGTCTGTTGATATTGTACTTATATTGAAACTGAGTCGCTACTCTCCTCTGCCTCTGTTGGAAACCGATGCGCGTTCCTGTGCCTGGCTTGGGGATGGGGGGCAGGGACTGCTTACGTAGGCTTCGGACAAGAAGCTACGAAAATGACCAAATCAGTTACAGCAGCTTTAATCTACTGGTCTCAGTTATTACAGTGCTGTGAAAAAGTATTTGCCCCCTTCCTGATTTTTTTTTTTTTTTTGCATATTTGTCACAAGTAAATGTTTCAGATCGATCAAACAAATTTAATATCAGACAAAGATAACCAGAGTAAATACAAAATGCCGTTTTTAAATGATGATTTCATTTATTAAGTGAAAAAATCTATCAAAACCTACCTGGCCTATGCGAAAAAGTAATTGCCCCCCCTTGTTAAATCATGAATTAATTGTGATTAATCACATTTTCTGAGTTCAATTTCACTAGCCACACCCAGACCTGATTAATGCCAGACCTCTTGAATCAAGAAATCACTTAAATAGAACCTGTTTGACAAAGTAGGCTGAAAGATCTCAAAAAGCAACACAAAATGCCGCGATCTAAAGAAATTCAAGAACAGATGAGAAACTAAGTCATTGACATTTATCAGCCTGGAAAGGGTTACAAAGCCATTTCTAAGGCTTTGGGACTCGAGCGAACAACAGTGAGACCCATTATCCACAAATAAAGAAAACTTGGAACAGTGGTGAACCTTCCCAGGAGTGGCTGGCCCACAAAAAATTACTCCAAGAGCGCATCGACGACTCGTCCAGGAGGTCACAAAAGAACCCAGAACAACATCTAAAGAACTGCAGGCATCACTTGCCTCAGTTAAAGTCAGTGTTCATGATTCAATAATAAGAAAGAGACTGGGCAAAAATGGCATCCAAGGGAGAGTTCCGAGGCAAGAGCCAGTGCTGACCAAAAAGAACACAAAGGCTCGTCCCAAATTTGCCAAAAAACATTTTGATGATCCCCAAGACTTTTGGGAAAATATTTTGTGGACTGACGAGACAAAAGTTGAACTTTTTGGAAGGTGTGTGTCCAGTTACATCTGGCGTAAAACTAACACAGCATTTCATAAAAAGAACATCATACCAACAGTCAAACATGGTGGTGGTAATGTGATGGTCTGGGGCTGCTTTGCTGCTTCAGGACCTGGACGACTTGCTGTAATTGATAAAACCATGAATTGTGCTCTCTACCAGAAAATCCTGCAGGAGAATTTCCGACCATCAGTTCGTGACCTCAAGCTCAAGCGCACTTGGCTTATGCAGCAGACAATGATCCAAAACACGCCAGCAAGTCCACCTCTGCATAGCTTAAAAAAACCAAAATGAAGGTTTTGGAGTTGCCTAGTCAAATCTCGGACTTAAATCCGATTGAGATGCTGTGGCATGACCTTAAACAGGCTGTTCATGCTCGAAAACCCTCCAATGTGGCTGAATTAAAACAATTCTGCAAAGAAGAGTGGGCCAAAATTCCTCCACAGCGATGTGAAAGACTTATTGCCAGTTATCACAAATGCTTGATTGCAGTTGTTGTTGCTGAGGGTGGCACAACCAGTTATTAGGTTTAGGGGACAATTACATTTTCACATAGGGCCAGGTAGGTTAGGATAGCTTTTTCCCTCAATAAATGAAATCATCATTGAAAAACTGCACTTTGTCTTTACTTGGGTTATCTCAGTCTAATATTAAAATTTGTTTGATGAGCTGAAATATTCAAGTGTGACAAATATGCAGAAAAATTAGAACTCAGGAAAGAGGCAAATACTTTTTCACAGCACTGTACATTATTCAACTGTTTAATTACCACTCAAGCAAATGAAATGGGAACATGTTGAGAGTAATTGTTAATTAAAAGGTGAGGATTCCATCTGCCCTAAATAACCTCTGACGGCACGGCCCCATGCGGTAGGGTCAGACTCACCATTGCGGCTTTTAATGAAGAGCTGTCCATGCCCGCCATGTTGGAGAGAGGTCCCTGGAACAAAAAGCACCGCTATCAGGAAAACGGAGAGCCCAGAAAATGGGCCAGAACTCCAACAACGAAAACCATTCATACTGTAAGCACAGGCCATTTCCCCTGGACTCCATCCCCCATAATTCATTGCAGTGCCTGGCTCTCTGTTCAGTTTGTTTTCCCTCTGGCGTGGGACCCAAAACAGCCGTGGGCAGCAGGGCAGCCTAGTGGAAGTTTGTTTGACAGATGACTGTGGAGTTGCTGGTTTGACACCCCAGTGGGGCATGGGATCCTGACTTGCAACAGGACAGATGGGCCCTCAGGCAAGGCCCTTAACCCCTAAACTGCTCTTGGGCCTCTCCCTGTAATCTTCCTCATCTCTACCCACTGTTCTCCTGTCCTCAAATGCCCTCTCTGGCGATTCTCCCAGGGCCTCCTTTTGAAAAAGAAATGTGTTCTCAGTGGAACTGCGCTGCTTAAGTAAAGACTAAGAAGAAGAAATCAAATGCAGAACACGCTGGCACTGCAACAGCTGTACAGTCACTCCGAATCTCCGTTCAAAACACTGGCGCACATGCAGTCCTGTTGCTTAGCATTATTAGCAACAGGTGTGTCGAGCACCGCGAGGCTTCGACATTACACAGCTGAGGATAATAATATAAGTGAATAATAAAATCTAGACTGGGACCACACATGCTTAATATCATCACTGTTTGGATTTGCGGAGAAAAAAAAACAACCAAGGTAGGTCATCTTCACAGCATTGAGCATCTCTAATTAGGCAAGAGAGCTGAAAATTGTGGCAGGAGTTGGGAAAGTGGCTGACAGTATTCATTCTTCAGTGTTCAGTCTGCCTTTCTCTCTGTCACACACACAAACACACACACGCAAAAACACACCATAGGGGAATAAACATGTTACTCATTTCTCTGAGGGGTACACATTTTAAACTCTGACAGGGAAAGAAAGAAATTGAAGCGTAAACAAGAAAACAACATAGAGAGAGAGAGAGAGAGAGAGAGAGAGAGAGAGAGAAAGATGCAAAGTTAGCGCCCCAACTACGTGGGAGGCAGAGAAAGCTCTGTCCTAAAGTGAACCTGTTATAGGCTGAACTGGAGTGTTCAGCAGCTTAGCCATTCTACCACAACTCAGCAGCACTGGGACACACTCAACACTGACGCACAAGGACACACTCAACACTGACACACAAGGACACACTCAACACTGACGCAAGGACACACTCAACACTGACACACTGGGACACACTCAACACTGACGCACCGGGACACACTCAACACTGACGCACAAGGACACACTCAACACTGAGGCACCGGGACACACTCAACACTGACACACTGGGACATACTCAACACTGACGCACCGGGACACAATCAACACTGACACACTAAGGGACACTGAACACTGACACAGTGGGACAGATTCAACACTGAGGCACCAGGACACACTCAACACTGACGCACTGAGACACATAAAACACTGACCCACCAGGACACACAAAACACTGACAAACTGGGAAACACTCAAGACTTATGTGCACGGACTTAGACTTCAGTACTGATGCACCAGGCCACACGCAAGACCGATGCACCGGGAAACACAAAATACTAACAGCCCGGGACACAGTCAACACTTATGCGCAGGGACACACTAAACACTAGCGCACCAACACACACACAACACAGACGCACCGGGACACACTCAACACTGACGCACCGGGACACACTCAACACTGACGCACCGGGACACACTCAACACTGACGCACCGGGACACACTCAACACTGACGCACCGGGACACTCTCAACGCTGACGTACCGGGACACACTCAACACTGAAACACTGGGACAAACTCAACACTGTGGCACGGGACACACTAAACGCTGATGCACCGGGACACACCATACAGCAACGTATAGGGACACGCTCAACACTGATGCATCGAAACACACTCAACACTGACACACAGGGAAACACTCAACATTGATGCACCAGGACACACTCAACACTGACACACGGGGACACACTCAACACTGATGCACCAGGACACACTCAACACTGACACACTGGTTCACACTCGACACTAACGCACTGAGAGACACAAAACACTGACCCACCAGGACACACAAAACACTGACATACTGGGAAACACTCAAGACTTATGTGCACGAATATAGACTTCAACACTGATGCACCAAGACACACGCAAGACAGATGCACCGGGAAACACAAAATACTTTCATTCTGGGACACAGTCAACACTTATGTGCAGGGACACACTAAACACTAGCGCACCAACACACACACAACACTGACGCACCGGGACACACTCAACACCAGAGCACCGAGACACACTCAACACTGACACAGTGGGCCACACTCAACACCAACGCAATGGGACACACTCAACACTGACACAGAGGGCCACACTCAACACCGACACAACGGGACACACTCAACACTGACAGACTGCGACACACTCAACACTGACACAAGGACACACTCAACACTGACGCACTGGGACACACTCAACACTGAGGCACCAGGACACACTCAACACTGACGCACCGGGAGACACTCAACACTGACCCACTGGGACACACACTACACTGTCGAACCGAGACACACTCAACACTGAAAAACTGGGACACACACTACACTGACGAACTGAGACACACTCAAAACTGAAAAACTGGGACACACACTACACTGACGCGCCGGGATACGCTCAACACTGATACACCGGGACACACTCAAAACTGAGATACTGGGACACACTCAACACTGATGCACCAGGACACACTCAACACTGACACACCAGGCCACACTCAACACTGACGCACAGAGACACAATCAACACTGACCCACTGGGACACACTCAACACTGACGCACCGGGACACACTCAACACTGACGCACCGGGACACAATCAACCCTGACGCACCGGGACACGCTCAACACAGACGCACTGGGACACACTCAACACTGACGCACCGGGACACACTCAACACTGACGCACCAGGACACACTCAACACTGACGCACCGGGACACACTCAACACTGACACACTGGGACACACTCAACACTGATGCACCAGGACACAATCAACACTGACGCACCGGGACACGCTCAACACTGACACACTGGGACACACTCAACACTGACACACTGGGACACACTCAACACTGATGCACCAGGACACAATCAACACTGACGCACCGGGACACGCTCAACACTGACACACTGGGACACAATCAACACTGACACACTGGGACACACTCAACACTGACACACCGGGACACGCTCAACACTGACGCACCGGGACACGCTCAACACTGACACACTGGGACACACTCAACACTGATGCACCAGGACACAATCAACACTGACACACTGGGACACGCTCAACACTGAAACACTGGGACACACTCAACACTGATGCACCAGGACACAATCAACACTGACACACTAAGGGACACGCTCAACACAGACGCACTGGGACACGCTCAACACTGACGCACCGGGACACACACAACACTGACGCACCGGGACACGCTCAACACTGACACACTGGGACACACTCAACACTGATGCACCAGGACACAATCAACACTGACACACTGGGACACGCTCAACACAGACACACTGGGACACACTCAACACTGACGCACCGGGACACACTCAACACTGACACACTGGGACACACTCAACACTGATGCACCAGGACACAATCAACACTGACGCACCGGGACACGCTCAACACTGACACACTGGGACACACTCAACACTGACGCACTGGGACACACTCAACACTGACGCACCGGGACACACTCAACACTGACGCACTGGGACACACTCAACACATGACGCACTGGGACACGCTCAACACTGACGCACCGGGACACACTCAACACTGACACACTGGGACACACTCAACACTGATGCACCAGGACACACTCAACACTGAAACACCAGGCCACGCTCAACACTGACCCACTGGGACACACCAGTGGCAGCTCATGAATCGGCAACGGGGGAGGCTCAAACAATCCCTTAAAATTAATGATTGGTCAAGACCTGTTTTCAATCATTGATTTAAATTACCATTACAGAAACTCAGAAAACTCTCAACATTATCAGGTGGGCCAGTTTTCATTCATAACGCATACTGATTACAACTCCAGACTTCACATGCTTTCCTTTACTCAGGGGTAGGAAGTACTGCATGTGTTTCATGATCGTTGAAATGAAATAAGATCATTTGAAACGTCTTAATGCAATTCTATTGCTTCCAACCCCTCCAGCGCACAAGGACTTCAATTCCACGCAAGAATCCCTTACATACACGTTGATTGAATAATTGCCGACTACAGAAGAGGAACGTAAATATGCCAAATAAACTCACACCGAATGCGTGAGAGTTGACAGGTATGTGTTATAAATGAAAACTGGCCCACCTGATAATGTTTCTGTAATGGTAATTTAAATTAATGATTGAAAACAGGTCGTGACCAATCATTAATTTTAACGGATTGTTTGAGCCTCCCCTGTTGCCAGTTCATGAGCCGCCACTGGGACACACTCAACACTGAGGCACCAGGACACACTCAACACTGATGCACAGGGACACAATCAACACTGAGACACTGGGACACACTCAACACTGAGGCACCGGGACACACTCAACACTGATGCACCAGGCCACACTCAACACTGATGCACAGGGACACAATCAACACTGAGACACTGGGACTCACTCAACACTGACACAACACTGATTCTGTGTATCATGATCCACTTTTGTATGGTAAAGCCTCAAAATCAGCCGAAAACACAAAATGCCCAAAAAACGAGACCACATTTTATGACCTGTAACTCGGGAACTAAGTAATATAAAAGGCTAGAATTCATTTTTTATGATTTTATAATTTATCTCTCTGTAAAAAACAGTAATCCAAGTAATATCATTTGTAGAAGTTTTTTAATGAAATAATTTCGAAGTAAATTTTTTCCGGTTTTTCCCCATTTGGGGCAAAAAATGACCATGTCACCAGTTATTCATCTCTCTGAAATATTTACTGTGCAATCTTATAAATGTGAACAATGTCTGACAAAAACATTAGAATGATGTTCAGCTTACTTTTTCTGTTATGAATTTTTAAATTGTTCCAAAATGTTTGTTACCTAAATGGGTATAAGCCTGCTGCTCTTTTGTGGTGAATGTTTCTGGGATCTGCACAGTACCTTTGATTCTTCTCATAGCAAGTTAAAAACATTTTCTCATGATGATGAAACACAGAATCAATCTACAGAACACCGGACCGCCACTGCATTAAGGCAGTATCCTCACTTGAGAAAGTTTCTAGTCCCAATAGTCCAGTTTTTCTTGTAAATTTCCTTGAATGACATGCATCATCTAAATGGATTCCAATACAGCACTTGCAGCAGGCCTATACCCGTTTAGTCAACGAAAAAATACACAATTTCGGAACATATTTAAAAAATTCATGACAAAAAAGTAAGCTGAACATCATTCTGATTCTTTTGTCAGACACTGTTCACATTTATAAGACTGCACAGTAAAAATTTAACAGAGATGAACAACTGGTGACATGATCATTTTTTGCCCCAAAAAACGGCATTTTGGGGCAAAACTGGAAAAATTCACTAAGAAATTATTTAATTAAAAAACTTCTACAAATGAAACTACTTGGATTACTGCATTTTCACAGAGACATATATCATAAAATCATAAGAAATGAATTCTAGCCTTTTACCTTACTTAGTTCTTGAGTTACAGGTCATAAAATGTGGTGTCGTTTTTGGGCGTTTTGTGTTTTCGGCTGATTTTGAGGCCTTATCATACAAAAGTGGATTAAGATACACAGAAGCTAAGGCCATTTTCAGATTCTAGGGGATGAATATGGTTAGTATACCCAATTTCAGCCTTGTACAAGCAATCAATTTGGAGCAATAAGTTGCCAAAGTTGGCTGAAAATGAGTTCGCCAAAAAACTTATATCATTCAAATTTTGAAGGGCTATAACTTGAAATCTATTTGAGGTACAGGCCTAATATTTGGCATTTTTTAATTTTGTGTGAATATTTACTCCGGTGTTTATTTTTTTCAAAAATTTTTGAGGAGGTGACCTGGAAAATTTCTCAATATCTGGATGATTTGACATGATGATTTCGATTTCACTCTAAGTGAAAGCAGGCTCTGGTGGTCACCTCTCAGACTGGGCAACAGTACGGTTCTCTGATGGCTGCAGTAAAATGAGACTCTAATTCACGCCTCTCATTCACTGACGCGGTGAACACAAAGGCCAGGGCCCAGTGCGCCAAGCACGACTGCATGAGGACCGAACCTGGCCAACTGGCACAAAGCAGCACAGAGAACCGCTTAGGTATGCCAGGGCTACTCCCACTATTCACCCACTCCACACAATGGAGAGAGAGAGGAGAGGGAGAGCGGGAGAGAGAGAGAAAAAGCAGGTCACAAAAAAGAAAAGAAAACAAGACCAAGACTGGGGAGAAAAGAGGAGAGACAAGACAGAATAGAGGGAGAGAGGTAGAAAAGAGAGAGGGAGAGAAATCCAAAGGGAAAGAGAGATACAGACAGAGAGGTGATGGGGGAGAGGGGTAGAAAATAGAGAGAGAAACTAAGAAAGAAAGAGATATACAGATGGAGATGACAGAGGTAGAAAAGAGAGGGAGAGAGATGGAGAGAAAGTGATACAGACGAAATCTGACGACAGAGAGGCAGAGATGGTGAGAGAAAAGAGAGAGAAATAGAGAGAGAGAGAGAGAGAGAGAGAGAGAGAGAGAGAATGCAAACGCCTCATGCTTCAGTTGTTTACTCTCACTTTTCAACTCACAACAACCTTCAGGCTGCTATTCTTTTCTC
This sequence comes from Gymnothorax javanicus, assembly GCA_029692085.1. NCBI lineage: Eukaryota > Metazoa > Chordata > Actinopteri > Anguilliformes > Muraenidae > Gymnothorax > Gymnothorax javanicus. The sequence continues at coordinate 55,714,588 of CM056195.1, forward strand.
CAATTCCAAGAAACCAGGCTTAAAAAAAAAAAAAAAAACAAAAACCGAGCAAAATAAATAAATGGATGCAGGAGTGAAGCTAGGAGAAGCTTGGCCTCCAGCTACAGAATTTATTCAGTTTTTCATCAATGGGCAGCTCGACCACCCACGAAACGAAAAAAAAAAAAAAAAGATGGGAGTTTATACGCTCTGCAGTTTTCCTTCAAGTTCGGCCCAAAACAACGCTGTGCATTGCCATTCACAAAGTAAATCTGACTTGTACACTGACGAAAAAGGAAAATAGTCAGTACAGGTGATTATATGTGGGTTTGACTCAGTGGAAAAGTCTCCACAGACTCTACTGTAATGTTCCAGAGTAAAATCCATTTAATAGCGGCACCACTGGAGGGTTCCATGAAGCGCATGTTTTCCGCACCATGGCAAACGCTTTTCACAAACAATTTATTTTTATGCATTCTCATTAGCTTTTCGGTTGTAATTAGTTCTCGGTTCCTTCGTTCGCGATTGGCGAGTTTTATTAATGTGCGTGTTTGTGTCCATTTGCGGCTCGGACGTCGCCATGGAAACGGCAGCGTTTAACAGAAGCCATGTGCACTCCAGCGAGAGGAGGACAGGAAAAATTACTCCGAGTAAGAGCGCGGGGTACGGAGGAGAAGAGAAAAAAAAGAGACTGTTTCAGTTTTTCCTGTTTTCAGCAAAATACACCAGTGATACACCCACTGTGCTTCAGATATGATTCATCTCACAAGGTTCATCCTCAAAGAAATCTTGTGATATGCTTTGACCTCTTTGTCATCGTACAAGTGCGTCTTGGGCGATGCTCCAATAACGTGACCCATTTGTAATGTTAGAAAGCCCACAGAACACAAGGAGCGCTCTTCTTCAGTGACTAACTGCAACAAGGTGTGTTGTTGTTCTAACTGCACTCTAAATGCAAAGTCATGCCCTGACCAGTAAAGAGTAAGTCGGGGGCATCATTTCGAGATCCTGGATTCGTTTGGGCGTCAGGACATAAAACTTTAGTTTCTGTCAACTTCAAAGTGGACGGCTGGTCCAATCAAATTCAAATTAGCTGTGTGTTTTGTTGGTGGGTAGAGGTTCCCCTTTGAAAATGGGCTTGGTGCAATTTTCAATATGGCTGCCAAGGCAGCCATCTTGAATTTGTTTTCCTTTGATTTCGAGAAGAATGTTGTCAATGCTTCCTGCAATGCCCAATCTGAAACTTATGCACTCAATCTCTGTTTAGGTCCTTCAACTGCAGCGCCGAGGGCATATGCCATGTTTTGTGGCGCTCTTCTTTCGGTCTACAAAGTACACCGCCTCACTGTGTATGCCGGCCCGACATGCAGTGAGAGATTCGTTTTCTTAAATACTCCGCAACTCGCCCTGGTGACAGCATGACCAGCGTATGTTTCAAAAGCACTCAGTACACGATAATCAGCGCAATTTGCACCCCCCTTATCAAGAAATCCTTGAATGTTACAGTATATCCACAACATTACAGAGCCCGGAGTTTCCCTGAACACTCCTGAGTTTGAATATTCATAATATTCACCCCGGTGGAGTTAATTCATTCAACAGTGTAATCACACCAGCTGTCCTTCGCTCCTCCGTAACAGCTTGCCCTTCAGAAGGGTTGGATGCCCTCTTGCCGAATCCCATTTTCATATTTAGTCATTCTGCTGATTCTCCAAACCCCCCTACCCAACAGACTGACTCACAATCACATGCACCCAACAAGACTACAACAACAGTGCTGGTACCACATATTGATGAAGTCATAGACTAACCAGTGTTAATCATAGCGATACTCGCAACTCTGGGTTTCTAAAGAATATTTCACGAAGTCACGCAAAGAGTTGTGCTTTCATGAATATTTTTATCAGGATTAGGAATTCATTCCAGTGCAACCCTCCTGAGAAGCTGCCATCACCACAGACAGAGATTAAGCCTGGATTTTGATTGAATTCAATTTTTTTTTTGAGATTTTCCATAAAAAAACTCCCTTAAGTCAATGGCGAAGCTTCATCTCAGTAGAAAAAACCGGCCCGCAATATTTGACTACAGTTAACTAGGTGGTCCAGCAGTGCACTTATCCTCAAGTTGAAATGAAACCTATATCAATAATGCTATTGGCACTACTTGGTAGCCTGCAGCATTTAGTAGTGACATCACATCTATGTGGACTGCACTCCGTCGAGCGGAGTGATGCGATTGGTTCCTCTACGTACCTGCTCAGCTCCATGCTGCTGCACACCGCTGTAGATGTGGCTCAGGCCTGCTCGCGTCAGCACGTACGAGGCCTGCTCGTTAATCAGCGTGTCCAGGTGTGCCTCGATCTGCCACACAGGAGCACACGATACAGGGAAGAGGAGGCGTCAATTCAGCATTCTGAAACACGGGGGCCAATTCAAGTGATGGGCGATGAGGCCTTCTTCAGCTAGCATCACCTTATTCCTATATGCTACTAGCTGGAGCTACTATACATTGTTAATCACAAAAAAGTCTTGACCCACTAGCATGACTTTGTTCGCAATATTAAAAAAAACACAGTCATCAATATCCCCTGCCATCATGTAATCCCGTTTTCTAACCCAATCAAGATCATGACAAGTAATGTATGCAGAGAAAATTTTATATCCAATTAGTTTCTGAGAAACCTCGTCCCTACATATCCATACGGACAGATGGATGAGCTCCATGGCAATATACCCCTCTCCACTTCATATTGTGGCTGGGGATAAACATGCCTGACAGTGATGGATTCCCACTGATGATTACAAACACATTCATGAATCTAATACTTCCTTCAAAAATATGAGGATGGAAGGCTAAGCATTGATCACCCTGAGTTTAAAACTGGTGGTCCCACTTATCTGACCCCATTGAATTTCAGTCAGTTTTATCCGCACCGTCTTCTGACTGATTTTAGCCCTGCTCAATCGATTAGCAGAAAACACAGTCAGAATTGACTGCATGCAAAGAAAAGTGCGAGGATGACAAACTGGATTTCCAGTGTCCTGGGGCAGGGTGGGGGTTTGAGTTTGATTTCATTTCTACGGATTAACAGAGATGCAGTACTTTTTCCTTTACCTACATAGAGCCTACACCGCAGTAAACTCAGAACACAAGAAAACAATCAATCTTTCTTCCATTCATGAAATTTGCGTCTTCAAACCCAACTGAATTCTTTCGAACTATGAACAAACGTCCTTGTACGTGACTCATGATGCCGTCACTGCAGAGTGCAAATATTTTGCGGTTCTCCCCCGTGACCTGCACCTTTATTCACACCACTGACAAAATCCTAACATACACAGAACGAGGATGGAGGAAACCCAGCTGTGCCCCAGTCCTGCGTGGCAGCTGGCCCACAGTCGGCCCTGGCGCTGTCGAATTCAATCCAAGACTGTGATAAACATCCCTGCGCTGCCAATGGCGCCAATACCGAAGGAAAGATCACTCTTAAACACCATGCTAAGCTACACACTTAAACTCAACCTCTTCGCCACCACGGCAGGCTGGGCTGTTTATTTCCCCTCTCCCCAGACCGGGGGCACTCCTGAAAGAAGCTGGGCGATTATTCCCTTGTTGGACAAGGAGGATAAGTTAGCAGGTCAGCAGAGTTGAAAGAAGAAAGGAAAATCCCTCTTCCAGTCTGCAGTCCACCTGCTCTCTCAATTGACAGTGACCAGATGGATTCCTGTGCAAAATTATCCAGCTTAAGGTGCTATGTATGAGACTTTGAACATGAATGTAGCAGCAAAAAACAGTTTGCTGAGTAAAGATGTAGTAGACTGTTGATGTCCCTAGCAGAGAATGACGACACACTCCGTCTGCGCATGTTGTAATCTGAGCTACACGGTTCTTTGTTTTGGAAGCTGGCCTGGCCGTGAACGCATGCTAGTGTATGTATCCCTGTGAAACTATTGCCCCTCCAGCATTAATAAAGTAACTAAGAGAGTTACCTAAACAGCATTGTAGAAGCAAGATGGCAGAGAGCAGTTTAAAGAGTTCAAATGAAGGCGGCCTTCTCAGAATTTCCTGCACCAAAGAATCCACGTTTTCATTAGTGACTGACTAGAGTGGGCCCGACGGCTAGCTAGCTGTTATTAATATTATGAATTTGTCCTGCAAATGTTGCAATCGCTTGTTGGCTTACTGCGGCTGGATTTTTCTTCTTTTTGTTAAATCATGTACACAATCTTTCTGGATAAAAATGAACAGGCATTACTTGGCATTACTAATTCACAAGCCTCGTCAGAGCCTCTAGTTGTGATATCCCATACCTTGTTCCAACTGGATTCTAAATGCTAATTTCTAGCTAAAAGCAGGATCAACTAACTTGTGCCAAATAGCCAAATCTGAAATCAAGCTAAAGCATATTTTATACTGATGATCATAAAAAATGCAAAATCTGGAAATTTATCAACATTTTTAAATATTTAATTACATTCGGAACAGTTAATATCTACAACTTAATGTTGAACAGATTGAAATCCACCGAATGTAAGTTAGCAATAATTAGTGACACATAAAGAAAGAAAAAACACTTGCAGGGTGTTGCATTTTTTATAGTCATGAGTATACTTGATATTTTGGGGAGGAGGGAGGAACGCAAAGGGAAGGGATAGGTGTGACTGACATGCAAATTTGTTTCGGTCTGAGTTGTTGTTGCTCCAGTGTGACATCTAGTGGATCTGAATGTTGTACATAGCACCTTTAATGAAAATACTCATGCTACTGTGTGGCACTGATGTATCCAAAGATGTGCGGAAGTAAACACATTTTTTAATGTCTTTGTAGAACATGGGGTGGGGGGGGGGGCACACCTGGAACTCCAGCATCTCCAGACGTTTGTCGGTGAACTCGAAAAGCGCCAGCGTGGTCTTCATCATGTACAGCGAGTTCACCATGTAGGTTGCCATGTCGGCCGTGCCCAGGTTGCTGGCGGATACCGTACAGAGCTGAAGGAGGGGGTCCAGAATACAAGACAAGACCTGGAACGAAAAATTTAAAAACCCCCTCAGAGAGCAGATTTAACCCTCATTTTTAAGGGCTAAGCAGTAATACATATTTTTTTAAAACAATACTTTTACCTGGGGTGCACTGGTACTTGACTCAGTTACTGAGGATACTTTCCTTTGACCGCTGCTCAGAGAACAAGATCTCTACTTATCAAGTATATTCTGACTAATCACAAAGAAGATGGCCGACGGCTCATTTAACATGGGGAGCATACACAGTGAATTAACACAAATCAGACTAGATATGACCAGCATCAGTGAGGACGTAGGGTCTGCAGTAATCCACATTAATCCACTGGAGAGGGATGGCAGAAGACAGGAGTGAGCACACACGTTTTGAAAAAAAAATGACGCCGCTCTTGTCTGGACCTGAATGCCCTCCTGGAGAGGCTGCTGTGGCGTTACCTGGGCGAAGTCTGCCTGCCGCGCGTCCAGCGGTACCATGGCGGAGTCGTGTGAGGTCAGCACCTCCCTGAGCAGCGACAGGGTCTGAGTGAGGGAGGTCGTGGGGCCCAGGTCCGGTGGGGGCAGCTCCACCTGCGGCAGGGGGTGAACAGATCTTTACTTCAGATCAACCAGCAACAGACTTAAGGCCGTTTTATACTCAAAACGTATCCGTCGACAGTGTCTGATGTCCTAAATGATGTCAGAGAGAAAAAAAAAAAAAAAAAAAAAAAGTGTCGTCCAACAGTGACTTGTACCCCTGGAATATTTGTAATGTTGCAAACACTGTTGTTGGTTGTCTTTTAATTTCATTTGCTGGATGGACCGAGAGTTCGGTGGTTGCTGTGGCTATAAAAAGCCGACACAGGAACATCTGCAAAAAGATCGGTGGGTTATGGTAACAAAAAAAATAGCCCCGCAAAGTGGGCGTTACCCCTCAGCCCCTGGATTATTTGCAATATATGTAAATTGACAAAGGCGTTTGCAAGTTATCCTATAGAATACAAAATACAAGATGGCGGCTGTTGCAGCCATAATGGACATCCGAGTGCCGTCAAATTCGATAGGCTGCTGTAAGTACACAAGACCAAGCAACAGAGCAAAAATGGCGTCGATTGACGAGGGCATTTTCACAAGTTTATCGTGCGGAATACAAAATTCAAGATGGCGGCTGTGGGGGCCATACTGCACATCCAAGTTTCGTGAAAATCAATAGGCTTCTGTAGGTACACAAGACCAAGCAACACAGGAAAAAGGGCTTTGATTTACGGAGGCGTTTTTCAGTTAAAGTTCAGAATGGAAATTCAAGGTGGCCGCTGTGGCAGCCATATTTGATTTTGGATGGCGCCTGAAATCAATAGGCTTGTGCAGTGACTGTACCCCAATGTCCTCACCAAAAATCGTGATGATCAGTGATGGCGTTTTTAAGTTATCGCACAGAATGGAAATCGCATGGAATGAAATGTGGATGGACAGACAGATGGACAAACGGACGCCGTGCATGATGACAATACCCCACAGCCTCTTTCAGGGCTGAGGGGTAATGATAATCACCATGGAGATGAGTCTGCGCCGCAGATGTTGTTCAACACTTTCTTAAAGTGTAAAAGAATCGGTGTCGTCCGACACTTTTTTTATGTCTGGTGTCATGTCTTGCAAGTTCAAAACGACCTTAAGCCACCAAATGACATAACGTCAAAGCTTGAGCTCTGTGTGAGCACCACCGAGACCATTCATCCAGTTTTCACAAAAACTACATCTCCCAACACCATCCCAACCTTACACCCAGTTTACTCAAAGACTACACTTCCCAACACCACCTGAGCCTTCCATCTACTTCCCTCAAAAAGTACATCTCACAACACTAGCTCAACATTTCATTCACTTTCCTCAGACTACACACCTCAAACCTTTCAGCCAGAGTCCTCAAAGACTACATCTCCCAACACCATCTCCACCTTTGAGGCATAGTCCTACAAGACAACAGCTCTAAACACCACTAATACTGTTCATCCAGACAAAGACTGCACCACCCAACACACCTTCAGCCATCCAGGCACAGCCCTGAACGATTACATCACCTAACCTTCAGTTTCCTTAAAGACCACATCACCCAACACTGGCCAAACATTCCAGCCAGTTATGTAAAAGACTGCACCACCTCATAACACCATGACCCATACTGTAGTTCTGTCCTCAGTTTCTCAAATGTATGTATTTATTTATTTATTTATTGAATTAATTAAAGGGGACCTATTATGCTACATTTCCAGGTTTATACTTTGATCTGGGACTCCCCTAGAGTACTCCTGATCGTTCAAAGTCCAAAAAGGGTCCTGATTCAGCTCATACTGCCATCCTCAAAAAACCCCATTTGTAGTCCATTGTAGTCTCTGCCTGAAACGCCTCGTTTGGGTGGCTTTTCCGCTATGCCCCCCCCCTCCCCGTGTGCCCTCGTTCTTCTGATTGGCCAGCTCTGTGGAGGGCGGAGCTAGGCAAACTCGGCAGAACGCAGTTTTCCGGGTCCTCCTCCCAAGTGTGAAATGTGAGACGCGTCTGCCATCTGAGCTAAGAAATCGGCGGGGAAACTCCGCAATCAAACACGTATATAGATCTAATGAAATGAACTTGTTCTAATAAACGCAGTGGCGAAAGTGGAGGACGCAGTGCGAAAGTCTGGCAGCTCAAGCTCGAATTTGCTGTATCTACCTACGGCTACTATAGTGAGAACAGCGGTGTTTCTACTCTATAGCTAGGATTGAGGGAAAGCTAGAATCCACCCCATACAGACACATTTGTAGAACGGGTCAACATACCCAAGTGTAGACCGGAGACCGTAGAAATCCGGTGGGTCTGAGTTTACAGGGAAACATGGACAGTGAGGAGCAGCAAAAAGTGGACCAACAACGTACGGACTGCTTAGGTGTGTACTAAAAGGACCTGCTGGTTCGTGTGCATAACTGTGGTGCGTCGTTAGCGTGGAGTAATGAACAGCTTCTGCGCTGGTATATGATGGAGGGGCGAAAGCTCCAGGCTAAACGGCCTTTTCGGAAATTGCCCGTGGTAATGGTTTACTTATTGCGCCGGAATGACCAGCGTTTGCTCGCGGAAAATGAGGGCGTTAAGCCGCTTTCACACCATACCTGAAACAAATTTTTCGCGCGACAGATTACATTCAAAATCAAATGCATTGTCTTTGACAAAAACTGACAAAACTGCACCTAAAATGATCTGCGGTTCTTCTTTTGTATTTCCACGAGTGTAGACGCTACTAAGGCATAGTATGATCCGCGGTTGTTTGTGCCTGCTAGAATAGTTTTCGGTGTTGGCAGGTCCAGCACCGTGATTGGCTCTGGCTAGGTCTGTATTAATTGGACGGCACAACCTGACGTCAGGTTTTACCCAGATCTTGTGAAGATCTCGGGATGAGCTGGTCAAATTTGTGTTTTTCCATAAAATGCAATAGGCGCCAACATAGAAAAAGCGGATTTACTCAAAATGGGTGAAATGGATATATTGCGTTTTGGAAACAAACTCTTCACATATCCCTAGAGTTGCGCTGATCCCGTAAAATGCCACTGCCTCAACTAATTCTTGGTCTAAGTGTATGTTATGGGCCAGACAACACACTATACTGAAAATAACCATACAAAATCATTCAAATTTTTGATGGGACAATTTACACAGATTAACAACAGATTAACAACAAAGTATAAATCTGTTACTCTGGTACATGGTTTCTCAATTCTTCACAAATAAATCCCCCCGCTTCTCTGCCTCTATTGCCATCTATCGTAGTTATGTCAGTAACCAGGTTGGTTAATAGGAGCTTAGGGCTCTGCCTGGGGCATGAAGTGATATGTGCTGTGCTTAACCTCCCCACGATTCAATTAGCGCCACTCGTTCTATAAGGATAATTCTGTCAGCAAAGGGGAAGGAGGAGCTACTACACCACAATGACCCGCTGGCGATATTGATCGTCCGAGGAAACGCCGCGTTTTGACCGGGGACCTGTCAGTGTTCCGGGCTGTTTTGACTCCAATTTGAGACCCCCCCCCACCCCCAACCCCCGAGCAGACTGATGCGGTCTTCCTGCCTGTCCGTCACGCGCACACAATGCCTGCCGCGTCCGGGCCTGTTTACAGGTCTGTTTACGCCGCACTTTTGTGAAAATGGAAGCCTAGCTGTCTGCTAAGGGCTCATGCAGCTGTCGGAGTTGCAATCTCTACGGAGAGGTTCATTTCTGTAGCGCAAGAGAGGAAGAATGAGAGCCGAGCCGCGGGTGCGTCTACTCAAATTTTGAGAAATGAAAAGTTTCGGAGGAAAATTCAGACCGGAAGCCAGGGATTGATCTTACCCTAAAGCACCCGTACTCCAGTGGTAATCAGTGGCAGTGCAGTGTATCAAGCCTCCAGTGCCAATAGAATATTTCTGACAAAGCTCGGAAGTGAAATTACTGAAATTCCCCTTATTGAAAAGGGGAAGCTTTTTCTGTCATGGTCACAGACAAAATTAAAATTTCACTTCATTAATTCGCATTTACAACAGTGCCCACACAGAATCCAAAAAGCCCACAGTCAAACGTGGCAACACCCTGAACTGGCTTTCTTGTGCCACTTAGCAGTTGCAATTTGAAAACTCGTGACCAGTTTTCATATTGATGATGCACAGTACTGTGTAAAAGTTTTAGGCACATTTAAAACAACGCCATCCTTATGGCAAAGATGCTTCCAAATATTATGAAATGAAAGGTTTCTAAATATTGAAAATTGTACTATAAAGCACTGTGAACTGTTGGAAACTAACTGAAATTGATGGTGCGATTACCCTTGCCTAAAACCTGGGGACACTATCCTGCAGCTTTACAGCTAAGATTATTAGCCGTTTGGCTGTTGAAAGCATATTGTAGAATATGCCACAGTTCCCCAGCAGGCTCACAGTCTCACTTGTGTATGTTTCTCTGGGTAATACCAGACAGCCTTGATGATGGTAATATCAGTGCTCTGTCATGGCATATTATTTATATTAAGTATTTAGTGAAATAAAGCTTTTTTTGAAAAATGAAGTTTCAATGTACAACTAGGGTTTGGGCGTCAAACTGGTCTATATAAAAGGGCCGAGGGGCTGCAGGTTGTCAGTCCAACCAAGCAGAGGCTCACCCGATACAGCAAATTCAATCAAATGATCTCAGCCTGCACAGTTGATTAGTTGTATAAGGTGTCCTTCTGCTCAGGTGGAATGAAAACCTGCAGCCCCTCAGCCCTTTTACGGACCAGTTTGACACCCCTGAACTGGGGTTTCAAATGTGCTTCTTATTATCTATCAGCAGCAATATGACCAACAAAAGTGAATATTCAACTCCAAATTCAAATAGAAAAAAATCTAGGATGCCTAAAACGTCTGAGTACTGTACATGCCGGCGTGTCCATGCGGTTAGCCGATCAGCGGTATGAGGGGTCACCGAAAGCCTGCGTGTCGCGCTCTGGTCTGATGTGTTCTGCCGGGTCCTCACCTTGTCCATGAGTCTGCTGGCGTGCAGGCTCAGGCTGTTGAAGAACATCTTCTTGCTGAGAACGTGCATCTCCTCCATCGTCAACAGCAGGGACGCCACGCTGGTGCCGATGATGCCGCTGCAGAGAAACCGAGAGAGTGAACCTCCACCCTCCAGACCACACCATCTTTTCTCAAGGTACAGCATGCTAAATGCTCTGCAATTGCAACAGGTGCTTGGTTTGACTGAGTCACTACACCCTCACAGTGATATTGCGGTGAGGATTGGTGTTATGACCAATGGGATGTTTTCATATCATGTTTGTGCAAGTTTTGGTTAAATTTGGTTGAATTAAGGCGTGTAATTGAGTTTTGGTGAATTGTGAGATGGTGTTTAATAGTATTTTGCTGAGTCATGTTGAAGTGTGGATGAATCATATCAAGGCCCATTACTCCGTTTTGGAGAACTGCTGTTAATTCACAATTCACTATGTAATAGTGTCATTAAGAACTTTGCGATGTTTGAGGATTTTAAAGTATCCAACTGTGTGGTGAGGAAAGTGACCAAAATGTTTTTTTAAGGTACCTATTTGTGTGCTTAAGTAGGTACAATGTTCAGTAGTTTGTGTGGCACCTGATCGTGTGTTACTTCAGTAAGTAGTAGAGTTAGTGCTTTATATGGTACCCGACTTTAGTTAGGTTGGTTATAGCTTAGTGTTTTACACTGTACCTGATTGTGTGGTGGTAAAACTTGAGCAGATTTGACAGCTTGTAGAGCAGAACTGCGCCTGGTTCGGCCACAATCACCTGCTCGATGCGCACCTGTGTCACATATCATATCCACATTAGCGTAGGTTTAAACAGAGTAACAGTCAACCTGCAAATCAACCTTAACCAATGAAAATTTAAGATGATATCAATCACGGATCATAACAAAGGAACTGATTCACACATACAGTCAACATCATTTGATGTTTTAAGGATAAATATTCATCCAGACAGCGAGACTTGCTGTATAAAAAGTCACAGACCCTGGATGGCATGTCCATCACTGGGTTGAATTTTTAATTTGCTCAATGTTTTTCCCTCATAGTACAGAGATAATCAATATCAAGGGTGGCCACCATTTGCTTTGATTACAGCATTTAATCTTTCAGGCATAGTGTTCACATATTTCTTTTATTTCCTCACTCGCTAAACCATTCCGTATGGTTTGACGTTCATTCCAAAGAGATTCTTTCGATGTAACAACAGATTCCTTTATCTTAGTATCCAGCAAATCCCAGATTTATTCAGTTGGATTAAGGTCTAGACTTTGAGCAGGCGAAGTCATAACTCTTATGTCATCAGATGTTTCTTTCTGACTGAGATAATTCTTGCACAACTTGGAAGTGTGTTTAGGGTCAATATCTTGTTGAAAATAAAATCCCCGACCAAACAGTCTCTTTCCAGATGGCAATGTGTGCCTCACAACGATGCTGTGACACTTCTTTTGATTTATGATTCCATCAATTTTTATGAGATCACCAGCTCCTTTTGAGCAGACTGAACCCCAAGCCATATAATTACCACCTCCATGTTTTACTGAGGGGGTTAGACAGTCATTTTTGAAACATTCTCAAACTCTACAGCGTACATAAGTTCTGCATTTGGAGGAGAAAATTTTGAATTTTGATTAATCGGTCCAAAGGACTTGTTCCCAGGCCGTAGGTGTCCAATCCTTGAATTTCCTGGCAACACAAGTCTTTTTTTTTGATGTTGCCAGCTCTAAGAAGTGTTTTTTTTTTTTTTACAGCAGCAGCAGACCATTTTTTTCGCAAGCGTGTGGAAATAGTAGATTTTGATACTTTCATCTCTTCACTTCTGGTGCTATTAATATCATCATGAAGTTGTGCTGTCGACCACCAATTTTTTTTAAAAAATTGTCATACACAGATAAACATCAGAGGCACTTAACTTCTGTTTTGCACTCCCATTGCCACTAGTTTTTAGCGAACCGGTCTCTTTGAAACGCTTGATGGAGTTTCTTACAGTGCCATGGCAGAATTTTACATCTCGAGAAATTTTTCTAAGTGACTAACCAGCATCATGTAAGGCCACAGTACGGCTACGAACAATCTCAGAGAGCGCCAATCATGCCATCATGTTTCACACTGTGACACTGCCCAAAGTTCATGTCGCCTTATATGCTGGAACAAATGACCATCACAGATAATTTTGCGGAATAATTTTACCTCAAACCAGTTGAAACAATTTTTTTTTGCATCAATAATCACAAAATGAGCCTCCAAAGTTGCATTCATGCTTTGCAAGAGTGAAAAAAAATCAAATTTGCGAAACTTTCAATTGTTATGAAAAAATGTATATTTTCTGTGTTTTTGGTTGTTACCCCTTTTTTTACCTCAATATATTTATGGGAATTTTTTTTTTTTTTTGCTCTCATTGCCAGAAATAGTATTTTTTAATACATTTTCACCAAAAAATGATTGAGAAGTAATACATTAGGACCCCTTTTTGATGAAAACAGTGGTGTATAATCATCACTGTATACTACAGTACATGAAGAATTAGTCCTGCTGTACGCAAATGGTGAAATATTAACCAGCATGGCAAGTTTATGGTCTACAGCCCAGTATTAAGCCAGCCCATGCATACGGTCCAATCCAGTGACTGCTGTGGCATTTTAGCTCCACCCACCTTCAGTGGCCTGCAGACTCCTTCAGTGATGTGTCCGACCACTTCCTGCATGTTCTCCTCCACCCCTAATCATAACAACGATATAAACACCCAACATTAATAATCCCCATCAATCTTCTCAAGAGGTCAGGTGGTCAAAACTTTTTGTTATGGTTTTCGTGCCCTATATCACATTATAAAACACAATTGGATGACCACTCACATGGTGAATTTTGCAAATGTTTATCACAATATTGTGCATAGTGCACCCCAGCCTTAAAAAAAAAAAAAAAAAAAAAAATCACAAAAGCAGGTGTAGGGGGCTGCTGATATAGCCCCGTCCGTAAAGCTGGCACGAATGGTCCAAGAGTGATCATCACAGTTTTAGATTTAATCTGGCTGTGCCAGTGCTGACTGTGGCCTACAGCCTTACAAGAGCGCAGCATGAGTGTCCTCACGCTGCTCTGAGATGTTAGGATTACAGTCGGTTAGGGCTAGCATTGCTCGTGGGTCTATCGCCTCCCACTGGTCATTCAGGCGCCCTTGGGTTGCACTCTCAACAAGCACACTTCCTGGTTTCTTCCGTGCTCTTTCTGCGCAAGTTAAGATTGCGACAGCGGCACGAAAAAAGGGGTACGTTTTGGAGGAGAATTAAAAACCGCTTGCAGCCTCCAAACATGGCAGCATTAGTCACATATGAGCACACTTGTACATTGTTCCCTGACTGAACATATAAGCAAATGACGAGCGATATTAGCTGGAAACACTCCCTCTGAGCCATACAGAGGAAGGTCGTACTTCACTGAGCTGGCCTATAACGTAGGCCCCAGATGGAGGAAATGTTCCAGCGGCATTCAGTGATTTGCTCAGATGGTTAAACGGCGAAAAGCTGGCAGCTTGCTGAAGGCACTATGGACAGAAGTGATGCAGCCTCTGGGAGAACCTCTCATCTCCAGATGTTTCAGAGCACTCCTACAGCTACAGGGCTGAGCGGTTTTCCACTGAAATATGGTGGTGCAGACATTATCTTTCCAAAGCAAAGTGTTAGCGGTTATCGCGGATTTGCCTTGGCCACTGTTGATACCGCTGTCGCAGCAGATCCTTTGAGTTAGCGCGATAACAGCTTTTATGGGAATCATACAAGAGATTTTGTCTTCATTCCTGGCACACAGAGGACAAACCCTGATGTATTATGTGACCCAATAACCTTTCCTGTCGCACCACCACCAGGTAAACCTTTATATTTCAAAATTCAATAACGCAGTTTTGACAGGAATCATGCCACATTTCTTGTAATCGTTTCTGGGAGAGAGAATGCGCGTTATTGACGCTGACCCTAGGATCATCCTGTGACCTCTGCTGTAGTGCCACCACCAGGCCAAATGACAATCACTACATCCTACATCCCCAAACAACCCTTATGGGAGTCATGAAGTGTTTCCCATACATTGATGAGACTATGGCGGCCCGTCATAGTCTAATTTCCTCCGCCATAGTCTCAATATGCGCAATTGCCGCATGTTGATCATACATGCGGACGTCTGAGAAAAAAAAAAAAAAAAAAACGGAAGAATCGGGAAGGTACTGGAAGTCGCAGAATTTGCGAATTCCACCCCCCCCGCCCGCTCGGTCTGCCAGTGCACATGTGCCCCCATATTCTCCAAAAATTCTGTGGGAAACACTGTCATGTCAAATCTGCAAAAACATTTTAGTGCAAAAAGGAGGAAGTTATTGATTTTGGTGGCTCTGTAATGCTTCCTGTAAGGCCACCACAAGATCAAATTAAACATTTCCAAATTCAGTGACTCAAACTGTGTCAATCGGAATCATCTTACACTTTTTGTGATTGTTCCTGGTGGATATTGAAGGGCAGTTATTGATGATCTTACTGTGACCGTTGCTGAAGTGTCACTACCAAGGAAAAACTTTTAACTTTTAAAAATTGCAATAACTCAAACAGCCTTAATGGCAATCTCAAGTCAAATCTGCGACCCCCTCAGTCGAATTAAACATTTCCAAACTTGCTAATTCAAACAGTTTTGACTGGAATCACGTCACACTTTCTGCAGTCGTTTCTCGTGGATAGAGAAGGGTGTTTGTGATACTGGTCACCCAATGACCTTTGCTGCAGGGCCAGCACAGGGCCTAAGATGTAACTTTTATAAATCACAAAAACTTGAATAACTAGAGGCACTCGTAGAGTGCAAACCTCCGCCAAGGCAGCACAATCCAAATGTGCCTGAGTGGGAGCAAAGTTGAGTTACCGCGTGTGATAGGATTTCAAGATGGCTGCCGTGGCGGCCATAATGTTTCACTGATCGGGGTCAAAATCAATAGGGTCCATCCTTGATGTGATAGCAATCACCCACAAAATTTCAGACAAATCTGCGCGTTACTTTTTGAGTTTTTGCGTTTGATAGGATTTCAACATGGCTGCCATGGCGGCCATATTGTTTCAGTGATCGGGGTCAAAATCAATAGGGTCCATCCTTGATGTAATAGCAATCCACCCACAAAATTTCAGACAAGTTTGTGCATTACTTTTTGAGCTATGTAGTTCACAAACAGACAGACAAACAAACAAACAAACGGGCAAAAACATAACCTCTGCCCCAACTTCGTTGGCGGAGGTAATAACTTTGCTGTGAAATGAGTGGAGTCAGGTGTACAAGACTAAGGCAGAAGTGAACACCTACAGGATGGTAGATCTCCAAGAATAGGGCTGGTGAACTCTCCTATAGGACAACCATCTCCACAACAACCCAGAAATTTTGACCAGCATGATTTAATGACAATCTCCGTTTTGTTATGCACTGTAAACCCTGATAGTGTGGTGAACTCAAATGTTTTGTGGAAACCGATTACCTCAAAAAAATTGTGTAGGCCAACTTAATTGCATTGTGTGGAAGGAAGTTAAAGAAAATTAGGTAAAGTTATTTTTTTAAGTTTTAAGTGCTGTGAACACAAGAGCATTAAGTTGGCATACTCAATTTTTTTGAGGTAATCGGTTTCCACAAAACATTTGAGCTCACAGGGTTTACAGTGTGGGAGTACCAGATCAACTGGCGTGAATGAATGGAACAGATAAAATTGAAGGGCTTTCACCTGGTGTGGTGACCTGCTTTAGCAGGGCTTCCAGATGTTCCTTCTCTGAAGCGGTGGCCTGGTGCAGCCACGCTAGCATGTCCCCGACATACCTGTAAGGAGGAAAAAACCAAGAGAGGCTGATGGGAGTTGTAGTTCAGGGAGGGCCAGGACTTCAGTTCTGAACACCAATGTGCACAATGCTCATAATGGAGTTTTGTCTGAATGGTGATCAGAGGTCTGGCAGCTGTTAGAAGTGATGGTGCCGGAGGGAAAGGCTTTCATTTCTGTCAATGGGGCAGTAGAAACTGCGTTTAATGCAGAATTTTGAAGAACACAGAATTCTGAACAAAGCTAAACTAGCATGGAACAAGCACAAACAAGGCCAGCCAAAGGACTGATTTGCTTAAAAGACAGAAGAAAAACAGAAATGGAGGTAGGAAGAGGCAAAGGACAAGAGAGGGAAACATAAAGAGATAGAGACTAAGGAGGATGGAGAGATAAGAGTCATAAAGGGAACTGGTTCTCAGAACACAACATTGGATATGCGTGACGGGACCACAGGTGACAGCATGTTCTAAGCAAAACAATGTTCCAAGAAGAGCCCTTGTTAGACCCAAATAATTCCTGTAAGCGAGGACAAGGTCGGGGGGGATTTCAGACCGCAGCAGTGAGTCTTCTCTGAAGCGGCTCTGTTCGATTCTGTGAATCCGCTGCAGCTCCCAGCTCTGTCAGACACGTCCGTTTGTACGCGGTTTTCCGCGTGTAGCTCAATAAGGACAGCCGCTGCCGCCCCAGTGTGGAGACGCCCGGGTATAATGGCCCAGTGTTCAGCACAAACATTAATTCGGTCTCCCCTTGATACCCACACCAGAGCTGAGGGGGTTCCCCATAGCGCCGTAAATTGGATTTACTGAGATGGACTCTTTACTGCTGGAGATACAATGAAATGCTAATAACACCGGCTAATGCCGCCCGGTGGTGTGGGATAAGCTGTTCTGCATGTACATGAGATGCTAGCGTTACCTCAAAGGGTCGTGGGAGTGCATCTCGATGGGGCGTGGGGTCCCTCCAGACCCTCCCCGGGTGAGGGCGTCGATGAAACCGCGCACTACGGCGCACCTCCGGGCCGTCCCAAACTCATCCAGAGTGTACCTGGTCGAAAAGAAAGGGACAGAGCAGAGAGGGAGTGGGGGGGAGAGCACAATTGAAAAGTTGATGGAAGACAGTGTAGGTGCCAATTCTATTACAATTCAAGAGCCTTCACTTCCTAATGAAGTACCCCAATAAGACGACAAGGCCATTTAGTGCAACCCCCTCCCACATTCCATACATGGATTGTCGACTGAACAGGATGCCCGGATATTTTTTAAAGAGAGGACTGTGGTTGATTCTCGGACGAAGAAAACAGCGGCAGGGACCGGTGTGTTGTTATGATTTAACGGCTGAGAGTGACCCGTCCGAGACTAAACAGAAGCAAGCTTGGAGGAGCGGGAAGAGGTTCGGGGAAAAGATTACAGGAATTCCACTGTCTCACACTCCCTGGCCTTCAGGCAGCAGTTGGTCAGGTGCATTCTGGGAAATGTGGTTCCAGAGAGAGAGAGAGGAGGATACAGTGATAAGAATGGAAGCAAAGGGCAGACTGACTTCGGTGAAATAAACATTTGTACCTTTCTCAGAGTGAGGCCATGTTTCTCAAAGCAAATTCACCACATTTAGCATTTATTTCGTTATACTTGAACCTTCGTGTTCAGGTGTCACCCTTTTGCATCTGAGACCACATTGAGACCTAGGCCAAATTTCATAAAACATGTAACGCTCAAGCAAAGTTTAGCGCTAAGCATAGCGCAAAAAATTTGACTAAGTGTTAGCGTGTTTCACCACTCAAATAAGACGCTTGCTATGCTTAGCAGCAAAAACGCATACGCGTGCGGAGGTAGAGTCAACAACATATGCGTTTGTCGTCTGCTAGTATACAACTAACGTGACATTCATCGAGAGAAAAAAAATGTAATGCCTGAAATCATCCGTGTCTGTATCTCTAAAAACCTGTCATCGACGCCAAACATAAAACTGTATCTGGCTGGAATCTATATCACTGCCACACTTGGATAGGGTTACACACTCCTAGAGGGTTTTCCCCATCGCAGAAACTTCTTGGTCGTCCCTCAAGGGGATAATTTCTGCGCTGTCACCGTAGCCTGTGTAGAACCATTATTGTTCACAGACATTTTTTTTTTTTGGCGTGACGACGATAGAATTATGACGGCGTTAGCAGAAAAATGACCAATTAGCAAGCAATTGGGTTCGCTAAGTGCTTTAAGCAGAAAACGGCTGCTTACGTCTTTTATGAAATGAAAAGGTCTCTTCAGTGTGCCGCTTAAGCAAAAAACGTTTGCTTACAAGCTTTATCAAATTGGGCTAGGCCACGTAAGCACGCACTAATCATAGCTACAGCTGATTGGGAAGAACAGAAGTCAGGTTCATTGACAGCACATGTAATGGGATGAAGTAAGCCGGACATTAGCACCCAGCTGAAGGAGCACTGCACCGTATGGACACTGATGACACATTTCCCTTTTATTCCTCTGCTGAAAACTCAGATTGGGTTCTCACACTAGGTCACATCTAAAATGGCCCATACCACCTGCATTCCCCAAAGCACGCGGTGGTTCAGCAAGCTGGAGGCTACGGCCAGTTTCATGGTAAAAAATCATTCAAATGACACTGCGCCACTGCAGCTTTAATACCTCCACCAATGAAGCTGGGAGGAGATAATTTTTTTTGCCTCTATTTGTCTATCTGTCCATTTGAAAGCATGATTACGGAAAAAGTTCTGGAGCGATTTGGATTAAACTTTGTGAGATGGTATGACGATAGTAAGAGGTGATTACATTTGCACAGGTCAAAATCAAAGGTCATCGTCAACATCGTAAAAGGTCAAAAACCATGGTGCAGGCGGAGTTGTGCACTCTACCAGGTGCTCCTCCAGTTCATCTCTGGGTTTGGTAGGTGCTCCATTACATGTTCTGTGTACCGCTTTCACTAAAAGCATTAACATGCCTGAACCATAAATGCCTGGTAAACCAGGCAGTCGATCGACGTGTATCCCTGGACTTCCTAAAGCAATCGCTTCCAAAATTGATAGGCATCGTAACCTTACCACACACAAGGCCCATGCTAAATATGAAATGAATCGGTTAAAATTTCTGGCGTGCAGTGCGCTCACAAGAAAATCTCAATGAACGCGGTAGCGGCAGATGTGGTGTTACAATCGTCGATCCATCGTATCTCCGACTCGCTGTCCGGGGATACAGTAATGAAGCTGCACCTTAAGTAAACATTGCAGATGATTAAGTGATCATAGGCAGAGCTCACTTTGGGAAAGTAAGACCGAAACTTAAAAAAGAAAAATACTATTGATGTTGCAGCGGGTAGCAGGCCAGCTGTTTAAAATACAGCAGACAGTCTATTTCTGGAAAATATAAGACGGAACACCCCCTTGTGATACTGTGGAAGAATATTTTGCCAACAGGGGGAAGAAACCGCAGACGAGAACAAACCCAAATATTTACCGTTTTCCCACACAGAATATAATATGTGGATGGTTTCCCAGAATTTCTGAACACCGATAAGTGAGGAACATTATCTCCAAGAGTTAAGGATTTACATTCCGCAAGCCTAAGAGGAGGAAGAGAAAGCATACAGACCCATAGCTTTGACGAGCAGATAAACTCAGCTTCACAGGGACTGCTCATTTTCCATGTGTGAAATGCTCAGTTCTTACATGCAGTTGTTGCAAAGCATGTCAGGCCCCCCAACATTACACCCCCAAATCATAAAATGTTGGAACAGCAAATCAAATTAAATAAAGACTGAAAGCAGTGATTTTAAAATCATCTTTGACCAGTAGTACATTGGAAACAATAAAACAGCATCACATTAATTTTATAGATTTTTCAAAAATGAACTCTGATTTCAATTTCGATTCTAGTAACATATTGCAAAAAAAAATATAAAAAAATAAAAAAATACAATTGGGACACTCGCATATTTACCACTCTGTAATGTTACTATTCCTTTTCACAACACTTAATGCAGTAAGTGTTAAGGGACTGCAGACACCACCGGGTTTACCGTTTCAGGTGTAACGGTGTCCCTTTCTCCCAGCAAACAAGTCTTAAAGTGTTTAACAGAATGAAGTCTTTGTTCCAGCATTTTGTGTTTCAAAATGCGCCACATTTTCTCTATTGGGGACAAGTTGGGACAGCAGGCAGGCCAGTCCAGCACCCGCACCCTCTTCTTTTCTTCTTTTCTTTTCTGCTTTAACAGCTTTTCTGTGCAGTTGGGTCACTTTTCCTCAGATGTGGCCCCACTGACCTGTGGAGTCCCGCAAGGCTCCATATTAGGCCCTATTCTTTTTCTTTTGTATATGTTGCCTCTTGGTGCCGTTTTTCGAAAGCATCAAATTCCTTTTCATTGCTTTGCGGACGATGTCCAGATTTACCTGCCACTAAGGTCGATAGGCAAGGATTCAATGCAGCCACTACTTGATTGTCTGAGTGATGTTAAGTCATGGATGAGTGCTAATTTTCTAAATCTTAACGAATCCAAGACCGAGATTATCCTGTTTGGAGGAAACACTTCCACAGCATGTTCTGCTGATATCCTGGGCCCCCTGAGTTCCAACATTCAGTCCTGTGTAAGGAACCTTGGGGTGATTTTTGACAGCCATTTTAAATTTGATAAGCAGATAAGTGCTGTTGTTAAAACAAGCTTTTTCCAACTCCGTCTTTTAGCCAAGACTAAGTCCTATTTTTCTAAGATCGACCTTGAAAAGGTTATCCATGCCTTCATTACAAGTAGGTTAGATTATTGTAACTCCCTGTACGTTGGCCTGGACCAGTCCTCTCTCAACCGCCTTCAGCTCATTCAGAATACTGCCGCTCGTCTTCTCTCAGGCAAAAAAAAGCGCGACCACATCATGCCAGTCTTGGCCTCCCTCCACTGGCTCCCAGTCCGATATCGCGTTGATTTTAAACTTCTCTTAATTGTTTTTAAAGCCCTCAATGGTCTGGCCCCTGTGTACCTCTCTGAGCTTCTGCTCCGCTACACCCCAACCAGAGCCTTAAGGTCTTCTGAGCAACTGTTGTTGGAGGTGCCAAAAACTAGACTTAAGTCTAGAGGTAACAGGGCCTTCGCGGCGGCTGCTCCCAGGCTTTGGAACAGTCTTCCCCTTTATATTAGATCGTCCCAGACCCTAGAGACTTTTAAATCTTTTTTAAAACCCACTTCTTCTCCCTGGCATTTCATAAATGAGCAAATGCAAACTCCATGTTTCATTGTATTTACTGATTGCTGTAATTTTTATTATTTTTAATCTATTAATTTATTTACTTATTGTTGGGCGTAACCTGGTGCCCACTTCTGTACAGCACTTTGGTCGACTGCTGTCGTTTTAAATGTGCTCTATAAATAAAGTTTGAGTTGAGTTGAGTTGAGTTCTTACATAGCCATGATTTTGCAATGCCTGCAGAATGTGGTTTTGCATTATCTTGTTGAAATATGCATAGGTGTCCCTGGAAAAGATATTGTCTTTAAGATAGCATATGGTGCTCCGAAATCTCAGTATAAGTTTCAGAATTAATGGTGCCACCCAGATGTGCAATTTACCCTTGACAAGGGCACCAACAAAACTCCAAACCACAAGAGACCATGGCATTTGCACTTGTTGCTGGTGTAGATGGTCCTTTTCTTCTTTGTTCTGGAGCACATGGCGTCCACTTCTTCCAACTAAGACTAAAAATTTTGATTCATCTGTCCACAATACATGTTTCCAGGGTGATGGTCCATTGCAGATGTCTCATAGCCCAGGGACGTTAATGACGCTTCGGGACACCGTTGAAATAAGGCTTCCTTTTTGCATAGTAAAGTTTTAACTCTACTTGGAAGGTATATCTACGCATTGTAGTACTTGACAAAGCTTTGCAAAAGCTATCCTGAGCCCATATGGTCATGTCACATGCAGAAAACTGATGGTTCTCGATGCAGTGCAGTGTGAGATGACAGGTACTCAGCTTTAGCTTGCACCCTTACGCATTATGCAGAGAAATTCCTCCAGATTCCTCAAATCTCTTGATTATATTATGCACCGTAGAGGGTGTAATATCCAAATCCCTCCCTATCCTTCTGTGAGGAACATTGTTTTTAAACCTTTAAGTGATTTTCTCACACATCTGTGGGAAAACTGGTGATCCTCGGCTAATCTTTTCCCCGAAGGACTAGGCCTTTCCTGGATGCTGCTTTAGTACCAAATCATGATTACAATCACTTCCTGAAAAATGCTGTTTTAAATCACATCATTATGTAAATTGTTTACCTCATTACTCGTCCTAAATTGCTCCCGTCCCAACTTTTTTTTGGAATGTGTTGCACGCCTGAATGGCAGGAATGGATGGATATTTAAAATGGAAATAAAGTTAACTAGACAAAACATAACATATCTTGTCTTCGTAGTGTCAATAATGGAATACAAGTGAAAGTAAATTTAGAAACAACGGCTTTCTGTTTAAGAGCATTTTCCGTACTGTCTCAACTTTTTTGAGTTGAGGTTGTACCTTCAAAGACCCACTGAATGGTTCCAAGAATTCCTGGGGAAAGTGAAAGGTTTTGATAATTCATGTACAAGCCTCTTCTGCCTTATAGGTGTAGGTCACAGATCTGACTCTACAGGCCTGGAGACCCCATGCATCGGCAGCCCTGGATTAGGCCCCAATGTCCCAGCTCTTTAGCCAAAGAAAGGTTTCAACCAAGCGCTCAGGCACTGAAATGCACCGCAAATACACTTCTGGTGTCTCAATATCACATCCTATAAAGCACCATCCATACAAGCACATGCTTGATGCATATATCATTTGCCTTTTCCCACTACCAAATCTCTAGGTTATCCCTGGGGTAACGGCAAGGCTTAACCCCGAGAAGCCCCAGGGCAGTGCAAGCATTCCAATTACTCTTTAGCCACCCAGGGTTAACATAAAAAAAAAAATCGGCACTTACCCCGGGCTTTGTAAAGCCTGCCAGCGACCAGGGTTAAGGTGCTAATCCGGGGCAAGCTCACCTCGGGCTTAGTGAAACTCCGGGTTAATGAGTAGTAATGGGAGCACAACGCAGAGTTATCGAGCCCCGGGGCAGTAAAAGCTTAACCCAGAACAACAAATCTCTGGGTTAAGCAGTTTGTAGTGCGGAAGGGGTACATACAGTTGAGGACAAAATTATTAGCCCCCTATGAAATTTGAAGTTTCTTCAAGATTTTCCCAAATACTTTTTTAACAAAGCAAGGAATTTTCAAAATAGCATTTCTGAACATACTGGTTTTCTTTAGAAGGCACAAATTATTTATATTTGCACACCAAAACAGAATTATTTAAGAAAAAACTAAAATGACCATGGACATTATTATAAGCCCCCTTTAAGAAATTACCATTTATTAAGTCATTGCACAAACCACTTTTGTGCAATGATATGCTTTAACTTCACAGGTGAAGTGCTTAAAGGTGATCAGGTGAATCAGGTGATATCACTCAACAATTAAGTTAAAACATGGTATAAAAGCCTCAGTAAAGGTCATTGAGCTGTCAGTTGAGAAAGCACCATGCCGAAAACTAAAGAAATCAGTTTGGACTTGAGAAAAGAATTATTGATGCACACAAAGCAGGAGAAGGATATACAAAGCTATCCAAGTGTTTCCAAGTGTCAAGAACTGGAGTGAGAAGTATAATCCAGAAATTCAAAGATAGCCACACAGTACAGAACAAGCCTGGCAGAGGTAGGAAGCGAAAGATTTCAAAGGCCCTGGAAAGAAAACTAGTGAGAGATGTGTCTAAAGACCCCAGAACAACTGCCAAGACAGTGGTGAATGACTTGGCCACGTCAGGAATCGTAGTCTCTAAGAAGACAAACACCAGAGCTCTGCACAGGAATGGACTGCGAGGTTGCAGACCAAGAAAAACTTCACTTTTGAAGAAGAGACACCTTCAAGCCAGACTTAAGTATGCTCAGGACAACCTGGAGAAAGATTATGCACACTGGAAGCTCTTTGGCCATAGAGACACTGGTTATGTTTGGAGAGAAAAGGGAGAGGCATATAACCCAAAGAACACCGTCCCCACAGTGAAACACGGTGGTGGGAGTATTATGCTGTGGGGATGCTTCAGTGCATCTGGAACTGAAAATCTTGTCAAGGTGGAAGGAATCATGAACAAAGAAAGATATGTGGAGATTTTGAAAGAAAACCTTAAGCAGTCAGCAGTAAAACTGGGTCTGGGTCGTCGCTTCATCTTCCAACATGACAACGGTCCAAAACATACGTCTCTCTTGGTGAAGAACTATCTCCAGAAGACCAAAGTGAATGTAATTGAGTGGCCTGTACAAAGCCCTGACTTAAATCCCATAGAAAATATGTGGGGTGACCTAAAGAAGAACGTCCATGCCAGAAGGCCATTAAATCTGGAGGAGCTTGAGAGATTTGCCAAAGAAGAATGGGCCGGGATTCCTCAAAAGAAGTGTCAGAGACTTGTTGAAAACTACAACAAATAACTGCAGGCTGTTATCCAGCAAAAAGGATACACAATTGACTATTAGGATCCAGGGGGCTAATAATTTTGACCCTGGTAGTTTTTTTTTTTGTGGAATATTTTCATTTCTGTGTGCAAACTAAAATAATGTAAGCATCCAAAATAAAACTAGGATGTCTAAAAAAAGCTGTGTTAAAAATGTGTTGCTCTGTTTAAAAGCACTTGGGAAATACTTTTAAAACAATAACATTTTTGAAGGGGGGCTAATAATTTTGTCCTCAACTGTATCATATATGGATATCACCGGTCCAACCCGGCCTTTCAGCTTTTGTCACATCTCTCAGCTTTGTCCCTCTCCAATAAAGTTGACAAAGTTATTAATCTATGTGTTTAAAAATCATGCGGACACTGCGACCCTCACCAGCAAGGGTGTCCAACTGCCTTTTTTTTTTTTTTTTTTTTTTTTTGGGCAGAGGTTATGTATTCACCCATGTCAGTTTGTCTGTCTGTGTCAGTTCAGACAGTAACTCTCAAATTTCTCAATCAATTTCAAAAATATTTTGAGGAAACGTGGGCCATTGGCCAAGGAACAACTAACTAAATTTTGGGATGGATTCAAATTCAAATATCACTGCCCCAACCATATCTCTTCAGTTCTTGGTGACAAATGCATTAGCGGAGGTATACGCCCTCCGAGTGCTTTCTAGTTTGAAGTTTCTTTTTTAATCAGCTTCCGATTATAGCCTTGAAAGCAAAGAGCGTGGATTCTTCAGCCAATCAGAGGCTTGAAGAACTCACTGCTGCTGAGAGCACCCTGCATCCCAGCAATCATTGCGGCAATCCAGGATTACCGTTGCTCAATCAAAGTTCCTGGGTGGGGATGACCTTTCAATCAGTGAGGTGACTATTGTCCTAAGGAGGTCAAAGGTCACACACTTCAGGAGGAGCCAGACACATAAGAAGATCTAGCGTTGGATTTGCCCTTCAGGACATGCAAATCCAATACCATGGCCCATGATTGGTGCAAAACAAAATATTACAGCTATATTATTGGTTTTGCATGTGCTGCAAGGTTTTCCAGATGCAAATGGTCTCAGTAAATCTGTAACCCAAGCGTCCTGTGTTATGAATTGCTAATGTACACCAGCCAACATCGTGTGTTCTGGGTACCCACACTATACCTCTCCGTCCAGTCACACCTCAGCTATGGGATAATTACAACCCATGATTGCCTTAATTGTGTCTAAAGAAGGTCTTCATTACTGCCCCAAAATGCTTATCCAGTTTCTTTCAGAAAGCTGAAACTTCAAAATCCCCAACTAAAGGAGGCTCAGCAGAATACTTAGTGATCTGAATTCTACGTCTGACCCCTTGTGGCAAGTCTGCAACATTGCAACTAATTTGAAAGAAATACCTAGTTCTCGACTCAATATGGTCAGTTTTAAACGAACAAAATCAACCTCTTCCTACACAAAATGACATTTGTATTGAACATTTTCCATTGAAAGCTCAAATTAGGCCTCTAGGGCAAGGTTTATCAGTGTCTTTGAAAAATGTGTCAGTTTCTTGAGTGCAGATCAGAGAGACCTGCTTAATGAGAGCAAAAAGAGGCAAAGAGAGCAACAGTTGTCTTAAGATTAATGAAACAATTAAAGAAGTGAACACAATAAATATTTGCACTGGAACTCGGCTGGCAGAACCAGAAGGAACAGGGCACACAGGCACATAGATGTTATTGCAGGAAACAGCTCACTGGTTTATGCAACAGGGACGACACCTCCACGGTGCACTGGTCCAGCCCTGTACGGCTAAAACCAGAGGTATCCCCTATTCCCCTCGGAGAGCTGTGGCATGAGCAGGTTTTCCCTAACAATCAGTCATTCACAGACGTTACAGCAACCAATAACTCTGATTAACATATTCTCATGAAGGGTAGGGGAGGTGAACAGGGGGATCAGTCCACCTCTGGTCCTGGCTGCTGGATGAACACGGTGTCAAGTGGCTGAGCTAGAATTTTTTTTTCACCTCCATCTTGAGCTATCTGGCATGGGGGAGCTTTGGGTAGCGCCACTTGCCTCACAGCAGGAATGTTGTGGGTTCAGATCCGGTCTGGGGCCTTCCTGAGTGATTTTCTTACATGTTCTCCCAAGGTTTGAGTTGGTTTCCTCTAGGTTATTGAAGTTTCCTTCCATAATGATCCACAGCAAACCACTTTACACCAAATGGGGCCTCTGAATTGCCGACAGGTGTGTGTGTGTGTGTGTGTGTGTGTGTGTGTGTGTGAGAGAGTGACTGGTGCGTGCGCCCTGTGATGGATTGGTTCATTTCACACGGTGTGTTCCTGCCTCTCGCCCACAGTGAGCTGGGATAGGCCAAGTGGGTCAAGATGGATGGAATAATCTTGAGAAATGAATGATGGTTCTATCTACACAAGTAGCAGGCCAGACAGATGGCCGTACTTGGCCATTTAGCTGGTGTATGGGAGATAGTACCTTGAGGCTGTAAGTAAATGACAAGAGCCAATCGGCCTGTTCAGATCATTTACACAGTCTCTAGTTCTCATGGCCATTTTGGATAAGGAGCACTGGGCTGCACTCACTTGAACAGGACAGGCCGGTCCTGCAGGGCCTCCATCGCCTGACTGAGCACAGGGGCGATGTCACAGGTCTCCTGGGTTAATCCCCGACACTCATCTGTGGACAACGAGCATTAGACTTTAAACTATCAAATAACAAATATTCTAAACCTTCTTCTTCTGCTTGATGCTTAAAGTATTTTTCCTTTTCTGGGTTATGGCTTCACATTCTTGTACTGTTGTGAAAATTAAAGCAAATTGGAATTGGAATTTGAGGTAGAATTAATCACAGTGCTCCCCCTCAAAATATTAATCGCTTTCTTGTATTAAATTAAAGTAACCTCACCGTCACAGAACTCACCTAACTCTGTGCTGGAGTCTATCCGGCAACATTCACTCTGTTCTAGTGTTTTCTGTCTGACAGTATTCTCTCTGCGCCAGTGTTATGTCTGTCAGTGTCACTCTGTACCAGTGTTATTTCTGTCTGTTAGTACTCGCTCTGTGCCTGCGTTAATTCTTTCTGTCAGTGCTCACTCTGAGCCAGTGTTAATTCTGTCAGACAGTACTCACTCTGAGCCAGTGTTCTCTCTTACACTGCTTACTCTGAGCCAGTGTTAATTCTCTCTAACAGTACTCAGTCTGTGCCAATGTTAATTCTTTTTCAGCAATCATTCTGTGCCAGTGTTAATTCTCTCTGACAGTTCTCACCCTGAGCCAGTGTTAATTCTCTGTCAGTGTACACTCTGAGCCAGGGTTAATTCTCCCAGCATTACTCACTCCGAGCCAGTTTTCTCTCTGAAAATTGTCACTCTGAGCCAGTGTTCGTAGCCTCTGATGGCACTCATTCTCAGGCAGTGTTAATTCTCTCTGACAGAACTCACTCTGAATCGGTGTTAAATCTCTATGTGAGTTCAGACTCTGAGCCAGTGCTAATTCTCTCTGAAAGTACTCACAGTGAGCCGGTGTCAATTCTCTGTGAAAGTTCTGACTCAGAGCCAGTGTAAATTTTGTCAGTACTCTCACTGAGCCAGTATTAATTCTCTCTGACAGTTCTGACTCTGAGCCAGTGTTAATTCTGTCAGTACTCCCTCTGAGCCAGTGTTATTTTGGTCAGTACTCACTCTGAGCTAGTGTAATTCTGTCAGTACTCTCTCTGTGCCAGTATTAATTCTCTCTGACAGTTCTGACTCTGAACCAGTGTTAATTCTGTCAGTATTCACCCTGAGCCAGTGTTAATTTAGACAATACTCGCTTTGTGCCTCTGTCAATTCTCTCTGAGCCAGTGTTAATTTAGACAGTACTCACTCTGTGCCAGTGTTAATTCTCTGACAGGTCTGACTCTGAGCCAGTGTTAATTCTATCAGTACTCATTCTGAGCCAGTTTTAATTTGGAAAGTACTCACTCTAAGCCAGTGTTGATTTGGACAGTACTCACTCTGTGCCAGTGTTAATTCTCTGACAGTTCTGACTCTGAGGTAGTGTTGATTTGGACAGCACTCACTCTGTGCCAGTGTTAATTCTCTTTGACAGTTCTGACTCTGAGGTAGTGTTGAATTGGACAGTACTCACTATATGCCAGTGTTAATTCTCTCTGACTGTACTCACTCTGAGCCCAGCGGTACAGCTGCTCGTATGAGGTCTCCTGCAGCACAGCCATCTGCTCCATGATCTCCAGCCTAAAGAGAAACAAAAGCCCTCACAGTGAGATCACAGGCGCACTGTTCCATTGCTCAGGGCTTACAGTATAGGGCCCAACACTAGCGTCACTCACACATACCAGGCATGGCAGGTCGGCCAGAACAGGAGTAACATTCAAATCAATAAGTATTCACTCCATTCTTTCTTTCTTCACACCTGAGCCAGAAATCTATCAAGGGCTGCTGTTAGTAAGGAGATCCAGTACATGAGTTCGGACAGAGGAATAAGAGGTGCAGAAGTATCTTTTATGGGTTGTATGAAATATAATCAATTGACCAGGGAATCAACCTCCCACTCCTGAAGCTTGTTTATGCCTAGTAGTACAATTTTATGAGAACTGCAACCGGTCCAAACGTAACTGCACTTGCCTGGCTATGCCAAATTTTACCCCCTACATGAAAAGGCACAAGGCCCACGAGACAATACTTTACTTGTTTATCAATTTGACTTGCCAATAATGTTGTAAATTTCGTTCTTACATTAGATCAGACTTGTTATGAATATGCTTCTCTGATTAAGCTTTTGATCTACCGACAACAAACAAACAATACACACTGAAATATATACTTATGAGCCTCCTGAATCAGCCCCAGGTTTCCTCAATACGGCCAGGCTTGAGTGCAAACTGCAGTGGCACTACGTTGATAATTTAGCAAACTGAAGGAAAACTGGCCCCAAATCTTCACCCAGCCACAAAAAGAAAAGGTAGAACAAGTTAATTCAGTTGGCTTTACTCCCTCCAGGCGAGCAGGATAGTGTTGTTAGTACACCTTGCAGTGTCAGTTATCTTTGCAATAAAAATGAGTGAAATGAGTTATGATGTGCATAATGTTCAGATAGAGTCATAAAAGGAGCATTAATTCAGTTATAAAACATATAAAGATGGCTATATATTTATATGGAGAGGGATGATGGATGTGGTGTTTACAATGACAGTTACTGCTGCTAATTGGCTTGGCATCTGCCAGGTAGTTTCCTGGCCAACATCACCAAGTGTAGAGCAGTGCGCCAATTACTCGCTCCAGATCACATCACAGCTATACTGAAGATAATTAAACAACAGTTACCATCAGTGAAGTTCAGTGTGACAAATATAGGCCGAAGTCTATATTAAATACACCCACATATATTAGTTCTTCCTGTGCGAAAACATTTTCAGACATAATCACTTATTTTCATAAACTAAACCCAAATAATCATTATGGCCACCATGACCCTTTTAAATTACATTTTTAACACTTATGTAAAGCAAGAGTAGCAGAACATATCACTGCTTCATTCCTGCTGCAAACAGCACTATCACAATGATATAATTTGCCATGCTAGACAAGGATGATAGCCCAAGTCGTCGACAGACAGTCCAATTAATCCAAAATTAGTGTTTATGAGTGCTAATGAATAAGTATTGGAGTATTGGAGATGCAGTTCTATAGTGGTGTCGGCTAAAAGTAATCTGAGATTGAGCACAATTGTGGTCTGTTTGAATGGGACTAACCCTGCTGTCTGCTGATTGGTCCTAAGCAGAATCTTCACATCTTCGTGGATGTGCTTCACCCGACCGAGCGCCTTGAAGAAGTCCTGCAGGGGGAAGAGAACAGCAAAACATCAGCCCGACCACTTCCTGCTGGCCACATCACTTCCTGTTTCACTTATGTCACATCAGTGGGTAGGCCATCAGCCTAGCACCTAGTGCATTCAACTGAACCTCAAAGGGATAGCACTTGAGACTGAATGTAGCCACAAAACTTGGGCAACCTTGAGCAAGATCTGCAATTCAGCATTGCTCCTGATGGGATTGGTGGCTTTGCAGCTCCAGGTGAGTCTAATCAATATTAAGTCTTTAGAAAAAGGAGTTCGCTTTTTACGTAAATAGAACTAAAATGTATGGTAGTGTTTGTCGGTTAACTGTCACCTCTGTAATGGGGGCATCACGAGCCCCCCGCAGGGTTGCCATCTCCTCGCTGGACAGCTGAAACTTCGACAGGAACGCCTCGGCAACCTGCGCTCGAACCTCCAACCGGTGACTGAGGAAAAGAGAACAGACGCAGATCTTGAGACAGACTGTGGTTATAAGACGGGCGCACGGCCAGGCAGTTCAATCAAACACTGCAGACAGATTCATTGATTCAGCACGTGGTAAACAAAACCGGTCCGCCATAAAATAGAAAAGTGAAACGGCTATATCAGTAACATCAGCACAGCTTCAGTACGCCCCGCAATACATCACGACTGTAACTCTGCAGAATTTAACATTCACCGTGACTCTGCTTTTGATTATACAATAAAATACAACTCAAAAAAGATTCAGGGACACAGCGAATGAGAGAACTCTAGAGAACACCACAAAGAAAAAAGGAGAGGGACGGAAAGTGGGGAAGAGAGAGAGAGAGATCATAATACTCTTTAGGCAGTGTAACATCCAGTGAGCTCATATTTTATCTGTGATTCACACTGAGCCAATTCAGTCCCTTTTCCATGTAAAACCCTATAATCTACAACTTCAATAGCAATGAAATTTTTTACAACCTCACAGGCAAGCATAAATTCGAATTTTTATTGCAGACATATATTTTAAAGACCATTTATTTCTCGATCCCACACGATTTTCACACCTCACGCCTCATTGTATTCTCCCAGCGTCAGCACAAACTCGCCCGTTTGACAGCCGAGCACAAAGCCCGAACTACCGGCACATTACCACTAGGTGGCAGTAAACCTCCCTTTGTTCACCTTCCTTTAATCATATGGGACAGAGAGGTGGCAATAACAGTTTTTCAGTTGTGCGAATAACAATTGTTATGTATATAATTAGTTAGTAGGGGATGTGATTTCGGTAAGCTATATCTCCCATAACCGAATTATTTTTCCTGCAAATGAAAGCAATGATTTATACCCTTTTTCCAAATTTAATTGAATAAAGTGTCTACCGTATATGCTGCGTTGCATTTTGCAAACAAGAGAAATGCTGATGAAGCCTGCCAGATGCCTGAGCATCGCATGTGAGGATGTGAATTTTAAACAGATAAGCCAGTGCTTGCAGCTTAAATACAGGAACAGTTTCTGGTTTCTTAATAAGCACACGATACCACTGCAAACTCTGAGAGGAGGATGAGAAGAATATAAAGGAGAACGAATGAGGAGGTGAGATAAAGCTATAAAGACAAAAAAGGATAAGAGAAAGCTGGGAGCAAATGGAATAAATGGCTACCCATTCAGGGCATCCGCAACAGAGGTGGAGTTCACATACAAAAGATGGCCATGGCAACAGTCCTCCTTTGGCAGAGAACTCAAGGTCAGCGGCAGGGGTTTGGGCCTAACGCTCTCCCTCCTTCATTCTACCACTCTCTCCATCTTTATCTCTTCTTTGTCACTTCGCCACCTCCCTTTTTTGTTCCGCGCCTCGGCCTCCAATTGTCTCCGTCACGCAAAGCGGATCGGTTAGCAAGGCGACATCGCAGTCACTGAAAAGCCAAGTTCTGAGGTAGCCGTTGTCGCGGGTGGTAAAGTCATTGCACGAATGATTCACAAGTTCTGCGGATGACAAATATGCGAGTGCCATTTCTTCTCATTCGCTCCCACCGTGGCATTTGTCATCCATTCACCAAAATATTCTACTCGCCGAGTGAGGAATTTTAACAGAACGAACAAAGGCAAAGACAGCAATATCAGCTTAGCTAAGCAAATGAAAATAAGGTAAGGGACGCCCAATGGCAGTGAAATTTTATGACTTGAAAACGACACATTCCCCCTCCCCCACACACATACACACCCGCCCGCCACCCTCTAAAATCATTGAGCGGGATTCACGATCCGGCAGTCATTTTATGTGGGGGTTTCGTACATGAATACACACGAGACGAGCCTTTTCATAATCGATCTATCGGGCGCGCACCATTAATTTGCGCTGAGTGGTCCTTATACGCCGTTTTGGAGGCCCCAGACTGGATATAGAGAAACAGAGGAACGGCACCATTGACCTGCCAAGGTGATTCCATGGTGAGCGATTCCTACACCTGCAGGTAAATAGCTCTTTATTTCAGCCATCAATCCCCATTTAAAACTAACTTCTCTCCCTTAATAAATCAATGACCTCTACCGCCAGGGACACGGGTGATGCTGCAATAGCACTGATTGGATCGTCCCATTTCACAGGACACAAGGCCTCATATTAATGAAGAGAAATACCTCCAATCTGACATACACTCGACTTTCCTTCTCATCTCTAAAGCAAATTTCCAAAACGTGGAACTTTTTACACACCTCCACAGCTATAAATATTGTATTCATAACTTAATTACAAGTTTTATTTTACCATCACTTTAAAAATACTAATATGACTGCACTTATTTAAAAACCAATTCTGAACACCAAATTACAAAATGCTTTCAAATCTCAAGTCAATACAGTAATTATACCAATGCTTGAATTTAACTGTCAGTGAAACCAAGGGTTTGAATCACTTTGACAGATGGGAATCCACAAATTACTTAGCTCTGGCCAACACATACTTAGACAATATATAGGAGCCCATTGTATCCCTTATTTCTCGGAGACGAGGGCCTCTAGCCGCATGAGTAGGTGGATGGGCGCCCCAAAAGTATTAGAGTAACATGCGTTTTGCTCTAACTGTACCAGAATGCCGTGTTTAAACAGTGTAAATCAGCAGCTGCAGAGTGCGAGAGAACTGGAAGGCAGTGCAGGGTGTCTGTGACCTCTGTCATAAACTCTCTCTCATTACGGTGCCATTTGTAAAAGGCTGACCTGTGCCAGAGCGCAATATAGCAGCTTTTTAAAGCAGAGTTAATGTAGAGTCTTTTATTGTGTAGAATTACATTAGGATTGATTCCTCTGCTCTGGTCCTGTGCCTCATGCACACTGGCACTGGGCCAATGATGCTGTGGGACCTGTCAGCTACTGTGTGTGCGCGCTCATGTATGCGTGAGAGATTGTGCGCACATGTGAGGGAGTATGTGTGTGAATGTGTGTGTGTCCTCTGAAACAGCAGCGTCAGCGGCAGTGATGCTCATCCGTGTCGTGTGTTTATTCAGACTAATATGTGAACACACTCAACAGCCTGCCAGCCTCCGACAAGCTCATAAGGCCGCCTATTATACACTCACCCCCCACCGAATCCCTGAACTCTCCGTCTCTGAGTCACATAGTCTACTAAACTCACGTGTGTCTAATGAACCCAACGTGTGGTGACAAACCCTCGACTGAACGCAAGGTCTATTGAACACACAGTATACTCAGTACACTGTCTACTGAATCCACCAACTACTGAACACACCGACCACTGAACACACCATTAACTGAACGCACCATCTACTGAGTACACCGTCTACTGAACCTGCCAACGATTGAACACACTAACTTACTGAACCCACCGTGTGGTGAACAAACTCTCGACTGAACGCAAGGTCTACTGAACATACTGTCAGTACACAGTCTAGTGAATCCACCAACTATTGAACACACCGACTACTGAACCCATCGTCCACTGAACACACCATCAACTGAGTACACCGTCTACTGAACCTGCCAACTACTGAACACGCTGACTACTGAACCCAACGTTTACTGAGCCCACCATCTAATGAACGCACCAACTACTGGACACACCAACTACTGAACCCATCGTCTACTGAACGCGCTACTTACTAAAAGCACACCCAACTGAACCCACAGTCTATTGACCCTACTATCTATAGGACTCACCGTCTAATGAAAATGGTCTACAGAACCCACTCCTTAGAGAACCCACTATATACTGAACACTGCAGGCCACAGATGGTGTAGTGGCTAAATCGGGCAGCCTAAAGGCTGCATAATCCTTTCAGTTTTTTGTTCAAAAAGAGAAAAACTCAGTGTAAACAGCTGAAAACTATACCCGAGCATGACCAATACACTACTATGGCAACAGTATACTTTTTTTAGCGAAGAACTGACAAGATTGAGCAAGATGCCATGCAACAGCATTCCATTTTTAGCATTAATTAACTGTCGAGGCACGAGCATACACACCCTGAGTTCTGAGTGTCAAAATGTTCTAGGCGCCATAACCCAAAAATTTAAACTCCCACTCACCCATAAGCAGCAAAGCCAAAGTGATATTTTCACTTAAAGGACCCATATTATAGAATAATCGTTTTCCTTGTTCAGTTCACTGGTCAAGTGGTTGCCATGGAATCTAACAGCCCACAGTAGGTTGACTTTTAAAACTTCCCAGTTTAGCCGTTAGTTCTCCCTTCTCCACAACAGCACTTGAAACATAGGGTTTAAAATTCCTGCCATTTTCAAGGTCTCAAACAGACCTGCTGTGCATGGACCATACCTGCCAGTTCTGTCTGTGTGCTCTGCTCCCGCCCACATACTTGCACAACCTCCCTACCTCTCTCTCCCACATGTCATAAAGGTTACTTTTTCAGTGCAGGTCAACAACAACATACAGGCAGAAGTCAATTCCACTTCCGTTTGTGCGTGCTTGTCAGAGAGATTTTTGAACTTTAAAGCTGCTAAGCCCCCACACATTACCTGTCCATTCTCACTGAGTAGTTTGTGACTAAATCAGTTCACGCATAATTTTGAGATTGTGAATAATTAAGCCAGAGGATCTCAATATGTTAGTCAGGATTCATTCATACTTGAGACATGGTGTAACTGACCAGTAGCTCTATCAGCCAATCAGGGCAGAGCTCCTTATCACAGAGGGTATGCCCACTGTCTTTCAGTCGGGAGAAAATGAGGCACAACGAATAGCCGAAAAAATCATTCAAGTCAAGCTCCCTTTGAACATCCAAGAATTAGCCCCCCAAAAAAAAGAGCATATGGGACCTTAAACAGTGTTGTCCATTGTGCCATTATCATTAATGCATAAATAGGGAATTTCACACCCAATGAACAACACAGCTATAGTCGCTATATTTAACTCTGAAATAAAATAGGCTCCTTTATACAGCTTGCGCACTTTGAATAGGATTGATTCTGTTGAGGCAAAGCAAAAGGTAACGGTTAGGGCCACAGTTTAACTCCAGCAGCTTCGGTACAGTTTGTAATTTATGGCTCTTTTGACGGCGGGTCGTTTTATGCTGCACGTACCTGGATTGTATCCGGATATAGTAGACGTGTTTCAAATCGCTGCTCTGATAGAGCGCAGTGGCCTGAAAGTGAGACTATTGCAGCCAGGCCGTCTCTCCCTCGGCCCGGTTAAACAAAGCGCTCGATCACATTATTTTCTGCACCGATTCACGCGGGCTGCTCTGCCTTTTAAGAAACCGTGTCTCGAGCGAGAGGCGCGCACTGCAGTCCAAGCAGGCGGCAAACCCTTCAGCCAAACTGTGCGGGAGGGAGTTTGACGCCCTGGTGCGGCACAGGCTGCCCGTGGTACATTCTCCATCCGTAAGAACAGGTGCTTTACTGCCCGTCTGAATGAAAGCAAAGTATTGAAAGATGACAGACTATCCCTTTCCATGCGCATTTCGTTTTCTAGCAAAAGAAAGGCAGTGAACCAAAATTAGCTTAAAAATTTCCCCACACAAACAGAGGAGGACATGAACTGCAGCTCCTCCTGGGTATCCATCACAGATAATTAACTGTCAGGATTCTACAATCATTTTCCGTTATTTTGCTGACAGCATTATTCAAAACGACTCCAATGGTTAAAGTCAGTATGGGCCAATCAACAAGTGAAGGGCGAGATCTGAGATCTATATAGAATAAGGGTGTCTTTACCAAAAATGTAAGGAAAAACAAAGGCTGACTATAAATCAATAATTTTTTACAATCACGCAGATCTCCACTTCTAAAATAGATCTCCTCTCTCAGAGCGTAACAGCACTGGAGCCATATTCACAAACCCTCTCACTGAGAAGCTGATCTCAGATCAGTGTTCCCTGCTCCGTGCCTAACATCGTTTCATTAGAAGCCAAAATACGGAACGATCACTCACTACCGTACCAACTTTAAAAGGTTTCATCAATACAGATACTGTACAATAATGAGATCACATTTATCAAATTTATGTTTCATCCATATCCTCACTAATAAAATGTAGAACAGCGGACATTATAGTGGTGACGTGTGACACTGTACATGGGAAATGGGAAGCATAGAAGGGTATACAGGGGACGTCAGCTGGCTTTAAAGAGTCATTAAGGGACACTAAATGAATGGGCCGGGGACAGTAAGCGAGCAGAGTAACCCTTGTCATCTGCTCATTCATCTGTGCATTTGATCATCTGAACAGGCGAACCGAAGCAGATTGAAATTACAGAGCAATCAGCTTTCCAAAAATGAGCACCCAGCCCCACCCTTCTCAATTATACCTCCTCCTGTTTGACAGCTGAAGCGAAACGGGTCGCTCGATCGTCCGTTTCAAAACCTTTAACGGCCAATCTCGCAGGGTTTGTAAAGAAAGCCTGTTTTCTGGGAGAGTCCATTGGACCAGTATATGTGGAAACTGGACAGGTTCACACTAGAGTTAGGAGCCCAAAACAGTGTTAAGATTCGTAAACTTTAATCAGGTGCCACAGCACTGCTCTACAGTTTATCTCCCCCCCCTTTAAATCAAAATCCCTGATGGTAGCAGTAAATCACCAGCTAATGATGAACCTTACATCACAGACACAAGTGGAACAGCTTTTTAACACCGCATCTAAAACACACTATGCGTACACAACCTCGGTCCAAACTGCCCGTAAAATTAGCCTCTGAATGGGGAGAGAGTTAGAAGAACAATGGCGGTCTTTAACTCCACTGGGTTGAAAGGCTAGAGCACTCGTCCTGGTATGCTTTGTTGTGTAAACAACCCGGCACTTTTAAAGGTAGATTTGAGATAATTCACTTCAAAGTGCCCCAGTAATCCCAGCAGGGCACACTCCGCCTCCAGCCCCTGTGAGTGACAGGGGGAACGTGGCCGCATCCCCACCCCCAAATAATGACAGGCTCTTGTAAACCGAATCCAGAAGGGCCCCATCCCAGCAGTGCAGTCCCAACTCATCTGCAGTCACACTACGCATCAGGGAAGCAGCATTCTTAACGAATGCAAAATTTTGAAACACACAACTGAATTTTAAACTTCATGCCGGCAGGTGCACTTTGTGACAGTTGCACCACATGACCTAGCAAGACCAGGGCTGAAAAGTGCTGGGGCACATTAGGCCCGTTTCCACCGAAGAAGTTCCTGGTAGTATTTGGGGGGCAGGAACTACTACAGGAACGTCCTCTCGCTCGGCCCTCTCAGCTGCCGTGTCTCCGCCGAGAGGGCGAAGCAGGAGGAAGGTTCCTGTAAAGTTGTGTGACGTCCTTTTAAAAATGCGACCCCTCGTCGTCTGCTGAGTTTTAAAAATGCTGGCTATTTTGTCGCTTTCAGTTGATGTCACATCCCGCCCTGAGTAAATCCAATCAGCGCCAAGTTAACCCCAAGCCCCACCCAGGAGTTTGTCGGGGCCGTTCAGAGTACCTACTCCGAGACAGGGACTTTTTTAGCCCCTGTAAAAGTTCCGGAACTCTGTCCTTCGGGGGTGGTTCCGGCGGTGGAGACACACAACAACGGCCCTGGCCCCATAAAATTACCCCAAAGTTCCTCCGGTGGAAACGGGCCTACTCATCTTTTCTCTCCACAGAAGACGCGGTTACTCAGCCTGATGTGTTAGCACACCTCCCTGGTCACGTCCCTGCATTAACAAAGAGCCACTCACCCCATTTACAACCCAAATGCCAGTGCGATCGGCCTTTTGTGGCGGGACAGGTACTGTGCTCCGTAAAGACCGGGGTGTGACTAAGAGGTCCTGGATAAAAGCAGTCCTTATTCAGACGGCGGTAGCTCCAGGGTAAACACACTCTGAGACGGTGTGAATGACGGGACTGTGGACTAATAAAGGTCTGTTTTGACGTAAAAGGTAGCAGGTTTGCCTTGCTGCTGCAGAAATTTGGTCGGTGGAACAAACAGAAAATAAACCAAGTGTTATTGGAGCGCTGAGCCTGCCTTCATGACACACCCTTTCAAACACGCTGGATTCTACAGACGAGCTTGCAAAATAATGAAACGGCGGCACATTTTCAGATTGGACTGTGACACCCATGCGATCACATGTCCGTGTGCTCACAAATACTTCACTCTGTGCAGTCAGGGTGTTTAACAAAACCGTTTCCAATGTCTGCTGGTGGGGAGCACCATTTCTCAACAGCTGACGCCTTCACACGTCCAACATATTTGGTTTCACCCATGTTCCAGTGCAAAACCACATCAAATGAAGGACTCCCAAGCACAGCATTAACTAACAAAACCATCAATTATACAAAGCAATACAAAATAGGAGCAGCACTAAAATTAACAGTGGTTGAGGTGTTGGTCAGGGACCCAGAGGGCAACTTCAAAACCTCAGTGCAGCCGGTATGAGATCAGGGCAGTGCCCTTTAAGTAAGGTCCATAACTCCACATTAGCCCTGCATTTGTTTATCAACAGTAAGCCTCTTTGGAAAAAAAGCACCAGCTAAATTATAGTAATGAATGTACAAAACATGGTCATTTCTACAAGATACCTCAGTGGTATCTTCCCCATAATAGCCGGGTCCCTCCTGAGATTTCTTCCCAGTGGGGAATTTTTCCTCACCACTGTTTGGGGATTTTTCTCAGTCTTGAGAGTTTTTTGCTTAATTTGCTATAGTCGGGATTAGGCTGGGCACTGCCCCTTTAATTCATTTATTTCTTTCTTTAATGAATTTATTTTTAATTATTTTGTCTTTGTGACAGTCTCTCTGTGAAAAGCGCTGTACAAATAAAATTTAATTGAACTGAATTGAGTGGGCAGGATCTCTCCCCCCTCCTGGCCTTATACTGCCGTTTAGAGAACACGTCCCCCATGAAAGCCAGGAACCTCCTGCTTTTCTGGAGTGCAGATGCGCGTGGAGCTGAGGGAGTCATCACAGACTGACAGCCTATCATCGGCAAGCAGCTGCAGCCCCGTAGCGTTAACCCGCCAAACAGCGAGACCGGCGCTTGCATCTCCCAGAAAGAACTTTTCGGAACATTCCAGGTCACCAGCGAGCATGCGCGCTCCCCGGCAGTTGGCGATGTGCAACCTCGAACCTCTTTTATCCCCCCCAGTCCCAGAAATGGTCCCCCTTCCACCCACCCACACGCACATGCACATAGCCAACGTAGCCTCATCGCTAAATCCAACCTCAGGGGTGTGCACACACACACATACACACACCCTTGCCAATGCAAATTGACACTGCTGTCTCACCAAATGAGGCAAGGGTTTCAACCTCTGGGTGTGATCCCCAACTGGTCTTCCTGCCCGGTCTTAAATGGAAAAAAGCTAGTAAGTTACATTTCAGACATTTTGAGGGAAAAACAGGGAAATCATATCCAACCTTGTCAATACAGCCATGCCTTTGCCATTCCTTTGTTTGGCGTTTTTTGGAAACCTGTGATTATTTTGATACAGTTCCAGTGTGAAATGATGTGGAAGAAGCCAGTAAGTTCAAAGTAACATCAAAATAATTTTCCAAAAAAAAAAAAAAAACTTACTAGTTTTTTCCATTAAACGCGAGCTGTGTGGTGATATGCCTGCTCTCCCCTTGTTTGCCCAGGTTCCCTCCAGGTTCCTCGCTCCCCCAAAGACGTATCACAGGAATACTCAGGCCAAAGTTTTAGTGCTGAAGTTGGTCCCAGGGTGCTGCACTATGGGTGCCCTCTGCTTCTAAGTAGCTAGGATGGGTGAAATGCGGCGGGCAAATTACCCAACTGAGATTCAATAAAGTGTATCCTTTTCAGTGAATGAGCCCTTGTTGTTATAGACCGGAAAAAAAAACTGAGCACAGTGTACTCCAACCTAGTGCAAACACCACAATCTGATCCAAATACTCTACAAATAAGATCATCCCACTCAACATCAGCAGAGCAGAACACAACACAAGCTCAATCAAAGCTACTCGTCACCTCCTCCATCCAGCCTGCGTCCTTCCTACATCTCTCTCTCCATTCCTGCCTCCCTACCCCCCCAACACACACACACACACACACACACACACATACACACACCAATTTTATTTTCTGGCAGGATGTAACCTTCTTTACAGGACAGTCCTTTCTGGTGCCAGTGAAGCATGGAATTACCAACTGTACATCTCAGCTGTCAGCATGGCCGCAGCCAAAGACCCACCCCGCTCGTTCCTGTGCGCAAGGTTGGCTTTTGTATTTACGGGACTCCGCCTCCCCTCATTTCTCTGCCCCCTTTAGCATGGCCACACCTCCATGCACCCCAGACTCCACCTA
Source organism: Gymnothorax javanicus (assembly GCA_029692085.1). Lineage (NCBI taxonomy): Eukaryota > Metazoa > Chordata > Actinopteri > Anguilliformes > Muraenidae > Gymnothorax > Gymnothorax javanicus. Next base: position 55,755,937 of record CM056195.1, read on the forward strand.
CTCTTTCAGCCCCAAGTCCGCCTCCTCCTTTCTCCATTGGCTGAATCACAGCTTTCCACTGTCCAAACCAACTCCCACAATTATGCAGTCACGCGCCCTTCCTCCCTCCCTAACCCCATTCTAGTGGCTCAAGCCTCACTCTCCAACCCTGACTCCGCCCCCTTGTCCCTTATCTTTTCCATCCCTCCTAGATTCTATAGACTGCCTCAACCACCTGACTCCGCCCTCCCTGCACACCCTCCACAGTCTACCCTTGACTCCACCCCCACCTCCAGCCCGCTTGTTCTCATTGTCTGTCACTCATAGTCCTGCCCCACCCTCTGCTCCAAGACCACGCCCATTAGTCACTGAAAGACAGCACTCCGTCAAACCAAGGTGCCCTGCTGAGTTTTCCCATCACATCCACCCTGATAGAGATGCCATCCATTCAGATACATCCCTTCACCAAAATTAACTTCAATGACAGGCTCTCTCCTCCTATAAAAACCTCTGACACACCTGTGAACTCTAGTAAGACAGACCTAATGCGTGACAGCCCTCGCTATAGTTCATCCTGTAGTGCTTTGTGGCCTAATCGTCCCCCAGTTAATAAGACAGGAGCCACCAATTGTCTGGAGGCTGACGGCATTTAATTATTAGTGTCAGAATAACACGTTGCTTGCATTACAGGGCGCCCAAACACCCTTGATTACAGTTATTCGATTTTAATCACCATTTGGAGAGCTCTCCTGAAACGACACATCTTTTGGGTCTGCCTTTTCACAGAAATCTCAGCGAATTTCATTGGGCTGATATTAAAACCTGACCGGATATCCTTGCACCTAATTGTTTTTATTAATGGCTGGGTGCCTGGATCTGGCAAACCAGTTAGACAGGAGTCATAAAGAGCCCAGGTTTGTTTACGACCTCACAGTAAAATCACAACGATCCATTCGGGAATAGAAAGACATTACTGTACATGAAGGAGACAATGTACTGAAGCTCAGAGCAGAACCATATGGCGGTGTTCTCACCACATTAGAGAAAACTGTGACACTGCTCTGAAGCGTTATTAAATTTACTAAAATTGGCAATGTTGATTAAGAATGATGAAGTAATGATCTTTCACAAGGCCATTCTCACCTTACATATTAATTTGCACATCGAGGTGTAAGATACCAGTTTCACAGCAGACGCCTCCGTTTCTGCTCACAGGCAAGCAGTGGGGGAGCGACACTCTGCACTTCTAACACATCTATGCTTTAATTGTAATCGTTTCCTTTCTTAGCCCGATAATTGTTCATGAAAGCGAATGGCAAGGACAAAAAATTAACTCAATCAATCAATCAAAGTTTATTTATATAGCACATTTAAGACAACCTCAGTTGACCGAAGTGCTGTACATGAATTAAGATACAAGATAATCACCATACACACGTAAAATAAATAAAATAAATTAATAAAAACAGTAAAAGGAACAATAAGATTATGGTAAAAGAATAAAATGAAGCAAAAAGTAAAAGAATAAAACAAAGAAAGTAAAAAGCCAAGGTTACTTGTCTAGCTGGGACTGAATGCCAATGAGAAGAGATGAGTTTTCAGCAGTGTTTTAAAGTGCTCAGGTGACTGTGCAGCTCTAACCTGATAAGGTAGGCTGTTCCACAGCTTAGGGGCCACCACTGAAAAGGCTCTATCTCCTCGAGTACAGAGCCTAGACCGAGGTACAGCGCCGTGAAAAAGTATTTGCCCCCTTCCTGATTTCTTATTTTTTTGCATATTTGTCGCACTTAAATGTTTCAGATCATCAAACAAATTTAAATATTAGACAAAGACAACCCAAATAAATACAAAATGCAGTTTTTAAATGATGATTTCATTTATTATGGGAAAAAAGCTATTCAAACCTACCTAGCCCTATGTGAAATAGTAATTGCCCCCTACATCCTAATAACAGGTTGTGCCACCCTCGGCGAAAAGAACTGCTATCAAACGTTTGTGATAACTGGCAATGAGTCTTTCACATTGCCGTAGAAGAATTTTAGCCTAGTCATCTTCGCAGAATTGTTTTATTTCAACCACATTGGAGGGTTTTTGAGCATGAATGGCCTGTTTAAGGTCATGCCACAGCTTCTCAAGCAGATTTTAGTCCGGACTTTGACTAGGCCTCTCCAAAATCTTCATATTGTTTGTATTAAGCCATTCAGAGGTGGACTTACTGGTGTGTTTCGGATCATTGTCCTGCTGCATAACCCAAGTGCGCTTGAGCTTGAGGTCACAAACTGATGGTTGGACATTCTCCTTCAGAATTTTCCGGTAGAGAGCAGAATTCATAGTTCCATCAATTACGACAAGTCATCCAGGTCCTGAAGCAGCAAAGCAGCCCCAAACCATCACACTACCACCACCACCATGTTTGACTTTTGGTACGTTGTTCTTTTTATGAAATGCTGTGTTAGTTTTACGCCTGATGTAACGGGACGTACACCTTCCAGAAAGATCAACTTTTGTCTCCTCAGTCCACAGAATATTTTCCCAAAAGTCTTGGGGATCATCAAGAAGTTTTTTGGCAAATGTGAGACAGCCTTTGTGTTCTTTTTGGTCAGCAGTGGTTTTCGCCTTGGAACTCTCCCATGGATGCCATTTTTGCCCTGTCTCTTCCTTATTGTTGAATCATGAACACTGACTTTAACTGAGGCAAGTGAGACCTGCAGTTCTTTAGATGTTGTTCCGGGTTCTTTTGTGACCTCCTGGATGAGTCGTCGATGCGCTCTTGGAGTAATTTTGGGAGGCCAGCCACTCCTGGGAAGGTTCACCACTGTTCCAAGTTTTCTCCATTTACGGGTAATGGCTCTCACCGTGATTCGCCGGAGTCCCAAAGCCTTAGAAATGGCTTTGCAACCCTTTCCAGACTGATAGATGTCAATTTCTTTGTTTCTCATCTGTTCTTGATTTTCTTTAGTTCGCGGCATGACATGTTGTTTTTTGAGATCTTTTAGCCTACTTCACTTTGTCAGACAGGTTCTATTAAAGTGATTTCTTGATTCAACAGGTCTGGCAGTAGTCAGGCCTGGGTGTGGCTAGTGAAATTGGACTCAAAAAATGTGGTTAATCACAGTTAATTCATGATATAAGAAGGGGGGGGCAATTCTTTTTCACATAGGGCCAGGAAGGTTTGGATAGCTTTTTCCCCTTAATAAATGAAATCATCATTTAAAAACTGCATTTTGAATTTACTCAGGTTATCTTTGTTTAATATTAAAATTTGTTTGATGATCTGAAACATTTAAGTGTGAAAAATATGCAAAAAAGTAAGAAATCAGGAAGGGGGCAAATACTTTTTCACGGCATCATACTGTCAGAAGCAGCTAGTTTGACGCCCTAAGTGCCCTGCCAGTAGTGTGAGGCTGTAAAAGCTCTGATAAATAAGATGGCGCCAAGCCATTTAAACATTTTAAAAACAAATAATAAAACTTTAAACTGGATCCTACAATTAACAGGAAGCCAGTGCAGAGATGCAAGAACAGGAGTAATATGATCATGCCGTTTCTTTCCCGTCAACAGGCGGGCAGCTGCATTTTGAACCACTTGTAAAACGGCGCAGAGATGACTGATCAAGACCAACAAACAAAGAATTACAGTAGTCTAAGTGTGATGTAACAAAGGCATGTATAACACTCTCTAAATCATTTTTTGGGAGATAAGCCTTAACCTTTGCAAGGAGTCATAACTGAAAGAAACTCATTTTGACTACAGAGCTGATCTGCTTATCGAACCTAAAGGCCCTATCAAAAATTACACCAAAGTTCCTTGCAAAAGGATGACAGTAGGACTCTAAGGTGCCAATGGCACTGTCATAGCCATCTAAAAGGTTATGTTGACCAAATAAGATGATCTCCATTTCATTTGTGTTCCTAGAGAGAAAGTTAACTTCCATCCAAGATCGAACATCTGTGAGACAGTCTAACTCTTTCCTCAACAGTACATTCTGAATAACCGTAAGAAAAATTCTTTAAGTATATATTCAATGTGATAAGATTGCACAAGTTCTATATTTTCAGACTAAAGATTGTTTTCTCTCACTATTTGGAAAATGACTTGACGTTTAATATGATGTCATTGGGTAACAGCAGGTGTGGTATTTATTTAAATTAGTCTGTCAATCATCGCTTCCCCTCCAATCAAATCCTTTTTATTCCTTGAAAATCCAGTGCATTTCACATTTATTCGACAATCAAACAGACTCCCCTCCCTTTGAAAATTCCAACTAAGTTAAGGGTAACCAGATGTACGTAAAATACAGGAGACTTGTAAAGCCTTAATTTTTGTTGCTTGGCAACAATAAAACACCTGGGATCATCTTCAGCAACAGGTTTTGATGAACCTGGACAAGTGTCCGCGTGAAAAGGTCCAAGGTCCAGCAGTAATGGAACCAATAAACCACAATTGAACCGGCTTTCAAAACTCCCTCTTGCAAAATTTTGCAGTTAATTTCATATGCTTGAAGATATTATTTTGTCTATCATGCCAGCGATAATTAAAGCAAGAGCCCTCCATTTTGATCAAGTCTGGAACTTTCTGTGGTTTCACTGTGACAGTTATAATTCCCAACACATAAAACTGATCAACTGACAGGATCATAAATGATGCAAAAAATAACTCACAAGTCTATTCTTGGCAACAGGATGACATGGGATGACAGCCAAAACTAGCTTTAAATACCATGAAAGGAGCTCTTTAATCCTCCGACTGAGAGGAATATTCACAACAAAGCTAATAAACCCCCAATCAAAGTTGAGCCAAAACCTCCAACTTAGCCTTAATTGTCAACACTGAAGCAGAAGAGGCGAGACTTTACAAAATAAAACAAATGCTTGAAAAAGATAGATGCGCTCCCCCTGTAAATATAATTTTGCAGAGGAATATTCAATGAATTACTGATTATTTAGCTTTTCACATCCAGAGTCATAACCTTTTTGTTTTGCCTCCAGCTACATGGCCCAGATACCAAGGCACTTCTGTTTTTCCACAAAAAAGTATATGGCACAGCTTTCAGTGATTCAAAACTTTTACAAATAATCTCTTCCAAAAAAAACATCAGCTGAAGAACTGAACCGCAGTGCTGGGGAAATCAAAATTTAAGAAAATCTCTTTTAAGTCTCGGAGGCGTGCTTTGAGAATGAAATTAAATCTAGATCCTTGATTTAGAAATGATCAGACGTGTTTCCCCCTCTTTGAATCCTCTGTACGTCAGTGGAAGTCTTTTGAAGATTCACTTCAACTGTCTTCCTTTGGGTGAAAATCATTCAGCGGCTTATCTAAATAGGGCGACCTGGGCACAGGCCAGCCGGCTTACGTCCCATTCTCTTTGAAAAGCAAGTGCGGCATGGGACTTGCGCAGAACACCAGAATAAAAAGACCTAAAGTGGATAATTCCTCGGTTATTGTGAGGAGATGCCTAACCCACAAAAGGGCAGAATGATATTTCCTGAACGTATCCATAATATAACCATTGCATGACGAAATGAACTGCCTTCAGCTACTAAAAAGTAACCCCAAATCACTCCATCTGTCTGCGAAGGACAACACAGTAAAGCTTTCCAACACTGAACACTGTCCGACCGATATACAGGCAGGCACATAAATGTATGTGAATTGATAAAGTCATTGTCTTTTTAGCAATCAACTGCAGCATAGCAGAGTAAACTTAAGTTGTGAATATGAGCTGAAAGTGCAGATCACAACTTTAATTAGAGGGAATTTAATACATCCAAATTAGGTGAATGATGTAGGAATAACACCAGGCTTCATTTTTTTTGTTGGCAAAAGATTGTTCAACAAATGTTGTGACATCCTTACAGAAGTCATACCATACGAGGGTCATCGAGGGAGGAATGGACCATTTATGACCTGTCCAACTCTTTAAAGTCACTAACTGACCACTCTATCTCTGCCATGCCCGCCCGAATAGATTAGGCTGTAGGCTGGTTTCCTGAAAGAATGGGTGTAATGAGGTAGAGCTTCAGTGCTAATCACATTCGCCTACTCATTTCCTCATGTTCTCAGCCAATGAAGGGTTCCATTAATGGACAGAGAACATGCCACGACATCCTGTGATGTCACAGTAAAGGTCACATGTACAAGAGAGCTTAACAAATAGAGTTCAAATTGCAGAGCCTTTTGCTCTGCAAGGCCAGCAAACACAATAAAATGATGTTAGCTGATCAATACCTAGCAAACTTTGGGGACATATTTACGTAATAAACACAATTAATTCAAAGCTTTCTCACTACGATTCAGTATGCCCCCAACCCCTTGTTCACATAGGCACTCACTTCTCTCCCTGCAGTTTGTTGGTTTTCACAATCAGGTCCTGCGTTTGCTCTTTCGCTGCCTGCAGAACACAGAGGAGAAGACTGTCAGGACGCTGGGAGAGGGGGGATGGTGCATGCAGCTAGAGATCACCATTTTGGGCTTTATATTCCTCTGCAAAGACAATAAATATGAACCGCCTGATGTCTGGATATAAGATGATACAGTTAAGTAAGCCTGAATACAGAGCAGTGGCTCCTAGACAGATTCGCTCAGTAAGGCTAATAAACAAAACTTAACTGAACTGCTGACAAGCTGAATATGACGCTAATGCAGCACCAGTTCCATTTTACACAGCAAATTGAAAATGGCCAGAGTAACTGTCCAAACCTTGCCTGCAAATGAAGCCATGTTGCAGTCATGAGAACAGAGATTGACATTACATGGCTCAGAAAGTAAATGTTCTGCCACGTTTTACTCCCAATCAAGAGTTCAGCCGGCTGATTTTACTAAATTAGTTCACCCTGCTGGTTGAAGGGTTGTTCCAATTAGCAAACACAGGTGGTTGGACAAAAAATACTGTGGAGGACTTACTTTCTAAATCTAGACTGTCCACCTCTGCACAAGAGAATTATCTGAACACATGCACTAGTGTGGTGTAACACAATGAGGATGGTTAATTGGGCTCCAACAGCAGGTAAGAGTTCACTCATTCTAGCACACAGAAAACAATCTCAATACGAACAAGCGCTGACAAAAAAAGATTCAAATGCACCTTTAACCGGTTGGTCATCTCTTCGCAGCATGAACTCATAGCCTGTACATCCTCATGGACGCTCTCCAGTTCCTTAAAGACAGAAACAGTAAGAGAATCACAACATGGTTCAGCCGAATGCTCGGCCGAATAGATTAGCACAGTGTACTTGAATGCTAGTGCAGTGTAATGCACTGGGAACAAAGTTAGTAAAAAATAAGGTGAGGTCCCACATAATCTTCAGAAATGTACCAAACCATCATTATCTCAGCATCCAGCCATTGAATACTATGTAAACCTGGATTAGAGTGCATACTAGTATGCCAGTACACCTGAACAGCATGCACAGACTCAGGAAAAGGTGGAGCCCTTTCAAAGAAGAACAAGAAGTGCACCATATAGTGTTTAGGAAGCAATTTTCACCAGTTTCACCACTTGGAGCATTATTTCCCCATATGCTGACCATCAAAAGAAAATAAAAGAGTAAATCATGGATGAACAGAAGCCTGAATTTAATAAAAACAGGTAGTTCTAGTCAGGTGAGGTTCCACATCAATTAATGCGCCAGTGTTCCGTCAGGATAAAATTTTCATCTAAAGGTAAATTACACCAGCCACAGGAAAAAAGAAAAAAAAAATCTGAATGTCTTTAAGAAAGATATGATAGTTTTGGGGCATGGGGCAGAAATTTCAGTAAAAATAACTGAACTTCTGGATGTTTTACGGGGAAAGCGGTTAATGTGGTGAACATAAACGCTGCTTTGGTTATTAGTCCTGCCAGCAGTTTATCAGTTGCTTGTCTGTAAATGGCAATCCGGTGTTTCGGTTCTGCCAATTGCCCAAATACTGTGGTCAACTGTTAAGTTCTCGTAGCCTCCACAGAAAAGCAAACTTAAGAACTGTTACCTCTTTCACGTCTTTAAATATTCTCACAAACTCTTCATTGATGGTGAGGCTGCGTCGCTCGATGTCACCGCGAAGGTTTCTGCGAGTGCGGAGACTGTTCTCCGTGAAGAACACCGATAGAGCTTTCAGAGCTTCGAGCATCTCCTGAAATGTCATTCCGGGATCAAACGTCAGCCAACAATGGCAGAGCAACACGAAGGTAGAGAGCTATGACAATTTCATTTCAAGTGGCGTGTACCTTCCTAATTTTGTGAATTGCCCTAATTTCGCCAGTTGGCAAGATTTCAGCGTGATCTACGACCTGAAATCTTACCACCCAACGAATTTAGGGCAACTAACGAAATTAGGAAGGTACACGCTAAATAGCCATCAAAGTGCCCATCGTGCTGATGCGGAAAGCAAGCCCAGACTGATAAATCATCAAGCACTTTGATGATCTATCACTCAATATTTAAGTGGTGAACTGCACATAGGTGAACATTAGCGGTTATACTGCTCCAATATCAAACGATCAAGCATTTTTGACCGTTAGTTAGATGTCAAGTTAGCCAGCAGGTAGACTCTCAAAGCTGATAGAGCCGTTCCCGTTGCATTAATTTCGGGTCAGACTCTAAGCTGGCCGATCTAACTGGTATTCCCAGAGATAATTTAACGTCAGTAGCATTACAACAGGATTTTATATCGATCAGGCTCGTAAACGTTAGCTTGCTACGGAGAATACATGGTTAACAATAGCCACAACAAGCCAAACTAACCTTGTCATTGTCCAGTCTGGTTTCCAGGATCTTATTTAGTTTTCTGGACAACGGATTGTTTGGCTGCGGAGCTGTATTGCCACTATTATTAATGAGAGGAGACGTGTCAGATGGATTTTCTACTTTAGTGTCAGCCATGATTAACGTTAGTTAGCCAGCGAGCAAGCAGTTCCCACGTCAACAAGGAACCGATTGCGTCCGTCTCTAAATTGGGTCCGTTTGGAAAAAGACTCGAATTTACCAGTTCCGTGAGACCAATTCTATTTGGTTGTCTTCGCTCCGTCTGTACAATGGTCTTGGTTCTGTGCCATCGTTAATTACTTCAGTTCAAAATGTAAAATTGATTTGTGGAAAGCCATTTCAACAAAATAAGATTGGAAACAAGAGTGGAAGAGACTTCAACTCCCAACTTGTGCGTCAAGTACACAATGGTGATTCATTTTGTTTCATCATTCAGTCGAACTTCAGATGTTAGCTAAACGCTTGGCATATTTATATTTAGCTGCCTAACCCAAATGTCGAATACTTGGCAAACCATCGTTTAAAAAGTAAACCAGCTCATGTGGACTACATTTACTTATCTCTGTTTCTTGCTAACTTGAGTTCAAAACAATAATTAACTTGTATACATGCTGATTTAGTTGTCACTAATGGACCCTAGAGAACTACCCATGATTCAGCTTCTTACCATGTTTGAATACTTAGAAAAAAAAAAAAAAACAAATTCAGTAAAGATCTTCACGCATACTTCTCGTCGCCGTTTCCCCATTGTTGCATCGATCATTGAAAGGGACTGTCAGCCCTTGAAACCTCGGTGCTTGCATGTCATCACAGAATATATATTCATATTGCTTATCAACAGAGCCCTGAACTGTAAACACTGAAATACGACCAGGCCTCTCATGGGGAGATCGCAATGAAGGGCATTGTTGCTTTGGCTTAAATTAAATCAATGCATGAGGTTATAATAGGACGGATGACAGCTGCGTGGAAAATATCTGAAATATGATTATAAAGGCAACTGAGCAACCCTAATAAATAATCATGAATCCGACCTTGACCATAGAGTCATTGTTCCTTCAAGGTAATAATGTTGTATTACACCGTGAGATAATATGATTCTGCAACCGGGAGTGAAACCTTGTGTCTGGGTGCCTCACTTGCTGCTGACAAACATTTCCATGTTGGCTTCCTGTACATTATTTGAGAGTGTGCAATTTTTTTCCCCAGATTGATTTTTTATTTTCAGTCTGGGAGCTCAGAAACATGACGGGGGTCATAAATTCCTTTACCTTCGAGACGAACGTGGGAAAATATGCGCCGCGATTCCACACATTTTCAGGAACAAGGATTCACACTATAGTGCCACATATATCGTTAAAATGTGCTTAAATGCAAAGCTGTTTGGCATAGTCGAGCATAGTAATGCAAGCATCCTTAAATTATATCTTTTTGGTTTTCTGTGAGCACAAGGTAAATTTGTAAACTTTTCAACATTTCTGGCTTTGTCAAGCTGGGAAATAAATGCATAACCTTTCGAAATAGGTCAAAGTTCCTCTGGGTTTTTCCCATTAGCAATTATTCAAACAAAGGCAATTTCAACGTTAATTTGTAAAAAAGCCAAACATATTGTAAACGCGCGCCTGCGTGAATCCCTGTACCGCCGAAGCGACATACTGGGACAGCGAAACTATGTCCAGCCCCTGGGTGGAGATACAGTTGATTGATGGTCCCCTCCTGAGTAAGACGCACACACAGACACAGTCGCCCCCTTTCCCTTGCAACCCCGCACTCTCTCGAGCGCTAAGAATCTGCGCTACGATTTTCTCCTGGAGGTCGTGGGGAAAGCTCTCTCCTCACTATTGACGGATAATCACGCTTGAGGTATTTGCGGTCGGATCCCGTAGATTCTCAGTAGGGGGAAAAGTCACTGAGGATTCCGTTCTGCACCTACCTCGTTTTGTGAAGTGCCCCGGATTGGGATGACAACTCCTAATTTTGATTAACCTTTTCCTCGGATTTGAAACTTCTTTCGCGCGGTACAAACACTTTGGTTAAATAGGAAATAAGATCGAAGGATTCATTCAACGGCGGCATCGGTTGGAGTCGTATTATCATGTAAGTTTTGCCACAGTTAAGCTCCAGTCTCCCTGGGACCCGCTCGCAGCTCGGGCTCATTTAAGCAACTCACTGATTCAGGGTTGCCTTCGCATCTCTACTTGTGTGTCTCCCTGTCTGCTGTGGAAGGTAATGCATGAAGTGACAGCGAAGTGTCAACTATGCCTTGCAATTTGTTAAAGTGCGTCAAATGTGTCACCAGTCTTCCAATGGTATAATAAGATTTCCAGTTGTCTGAGGCATGATGAGGCTCGCAGAAACTTGTCTGGTTAGCCACTGAGTTAGTAGACTGCAGTTATTCAGTCATGTCCCCTTCTTAATTGTTATTGATTCTTCGGATTTATTTCTAGAAAACAAAACATAAAGCATTTGCATTATAGCAGTGATTTGTCCGTAGAGCGGCGCAATGTTTTGAAAATCCATGTTTAAAAACATCGCATTGCAATGTTTCGTCGGATGTTAAGTGCACGCGCCTGAGATTTCAGTTTTGGTTTTCTCGGACTAGGACAATTCTGCACGGTTATGCGTGGGAGCCTCCCATCCGCTTCCAGAAGATCATACAGTTGCTGTGATTTTTTTATGTAGCCTATTCATTGGGCGATGTGTATGGCGGGAATATGAATCAAATCCTCCCAACATCATTATTATCTTGTTTTTGTGGCGGCAACGTTTTGGAGGAAGATCAGAAATTAAGTGATGTTTACTTTTGTGTCTTTGGTTTTTTGACGTGTTTGTCTATTTGTATGCCTGGCCAACTCTTCGCTTTGTCTTTGAAATGTATAAAATAGTCTGTGTTTCATTTGTTTTGTTGTTGAAATTTCTTTTCTTTTAATTATATTGTTCAGTTGCCTGCAGAACCGTTAGATTAACTCTCACTTTCTTTTTTCAGGGGCCATCAGTCAGAGTAAATTGGTGTGGAGACAAGCGGCGTGTGGGTACAATTTTAAAAAGCTCAAACAAAAGTGAAGAGGAAAGTTTCAGCGCAGAGTGAATATAGTAGGTGGGAGTGTTGGGCGTTTTGTTGAGTCCCCCTCCCCCAAGCCAGCGATGGCATCGAGCCTTACCTGCGCCGGAGTGGTGTGGGCACTGCTGTCCTTTCTGTGCGCCGTGGCCTCTTGCGTCGGCTTCTTCATGCCCTACTGGCTGCTGGGCTCGCAGATGGACAAGCCGGTGTCATTCGGAACGTTCCGGCGGTGCTCGTACCCGGTGCGGGATGAGGAGCGGCAGGCCACGGTCATGCTGGAGCAGTGCGGTCGCTATGCTACCTTCCAGGGAATCCCCAGTCTGGAGTGGCGGATCTGCACAGTGGTAACGGGTGTCGGCTGCGGCCTGCTCCTGCTGGTGGGTCTCACTGCGCTAATGGGCTGCTGCGTCTCGGACCTCATCTCCCGCACCATCGGCCGTGTCGCAGGGGGCATGCAGTTTGTCGGGGGTGAGTCACTGCTTGTGGGAAGGGCCGTCAAACCGTCCTACCTGCACCATCCTCCTCTCTGCTTTCAGGGGTTGGTCAGGGCAGTGGTAGAGTTTTTTCTGTTATTGGCCGGAGCGCCATGGTCTGGCTCTACATCCGCGGATGTCCATGGCTGAGTGACTGATTGACTGACTGACTGACTGATGAAGTTTTCACCATTGGTCGGCCGGCAGAGTGAACTTTCCTCATTGGCCGTTGCTTTTTCACTCTGATTTGGCACAGACACGTCATCAGGTAGTATTGACCGGGGATCCACACCAACTCACTTTAACAACAAAAATTACAAAGACCAATAAAAAAAAATTTAATGAATTTTAAAATCCAGGAATTAGCACCATAGACCATACCACTGACTATCTCCGAAACAGAATGCCCACAATTTTGCACACAAACCACAAATGGTCCAGGCATAAACTAAGGTTTCGACCTCAACCAGTTATACGCAGGATTTGCTTTGATTTGGATCACGTCCTGTTGCACAGTTTGGGCCCTGTTGCGGTGGGAATACAGTAATGGAGCTGCCAGCCCCTCTCTCCATGTTCTGGCCCACTGCATAGTAGGAGGGCTTTGACAGCACAGTGTTCCCTCTCCTGGCTATTAGGATAAGGGGATGACTGTACTCTTTGGAGCCCAGAGTTTATTTGCGAGTTGAATGCGGACCTGTTTCCCTGTCCAAGCAGGCTTCACTGAAGTTTTTTGGGTGGGGAGGGCAGGTAGGGGCTATGGAGGTTCGGGAGTGTGTGAGGGAGGTAGTGGGGACACACAGAGCTGTTAAGAGTTTGTGTTCTCCTCTGTGCCTCCTCATGGGGTGTGCCTCTCTGCCCCCCCCCAGTGTTTCCCACAGAATTTTTGGAGAATCTGGGGGCACATGTGTGGTGGCATTCCCCATTTTATTGAGGGGGGGTTGAATTGCGCAAATTCCGCGTCTTACAGTACCTTTCCTTTTTTTCTGTTTTTTTTTTTAAACGTTAGCATTTCAGATCAACACGCGGCAATTGCGCATATTGAGACTATGGCGGGGGAAATTAGACTATGGCAGGCCGCCATAGTCTCGTCAATGTATGGGAAACACTGCCCCCCTCATTAACCAGAGACAGGAGTCCGCACTTTACATTTTGCTGCTCTGAAATTAGCCAATCAGAAGTGGCCTTTGCCTTTGACTGAAGCTAACTGCTGGTCTTTTGTATTTGTCCTTTTTCTGTGTTTTTTTTTTTTTTTGCCAGTGCACTTGAGGTCTCATTTTTTAAGGTCTGTTCCGATTACTCAGACTGCCATCTCACATATATGATGTGTTTGGTGGGATGGGAGGTATGGATGTGACTGAATGCCGGATGGTGGTTGAGTTTGGGTGATCGTGCTCGGCGGACTGGCATGAGTAGGTCAGGGGCGACTTGTGAGGCTGGGAGGGTCGAGGGTCGCATGATTGTGCAGGAAAATGTGTTGGGCCTGCGGTGGTGAAGGCAAACTGGCTCCTACAGGGCTTCTATCTCAGCCTGTCCACATTACATTACAAAGCTCTGTCCACAGTGCTGGGGGATGAATTCCAATGATCCTTAATACGCTTCAGTGTAATGATGAAAACAGTGTTGTTTTGGGAACAGTTGTTAAATCTTGAAGTTATTGGAAGTGATCGAGTACTGAGGAAAGCTGGAGAAATTGATGAAAATTCCTTGTTTTTCTCCCCAAACACAAGATAAACACTGCTACATGCATGCCTATCTGAGCAGGAGGAAACAGTGGACAGGGCTCTGTTTGGGGCAAGCTGCAAAAGACGAAAGTGGACTTCAGTTTCATTTTATGAGGGCTCATGGGGATTGCTTATGCACACGGGCCAGAATTTACCACTATACCCCCGTGCATGTATGCACACGTGCATGCGAACCCACACGCACACACACGCTCACAGGGCTGACTAGCTGAGTCGGTACGGTTCTCAGCCAGAGGGGTCATCTCTAGTGGCAACAGTGAAGCCAGTCTCCTACACTCCCTCCTCCCTTTCCTGCTGTGGGAACCATGTGCAGGGGAGGAGGTGGAGGTGGGAACCAAACTATAGGAAAGAAAGAAAAAGGAAAACTTGTGGAGGAAAAGAAGTGGGAATGAGCAGGGATCGCAAACACCAGCGAACTGGATGATGAATGATGGATGGAGTAGAGTAGGAAATAAAGGTGTTGAATGAAACTGCTGTACCAAAAGAGTTCGGTCTTTAGGCCAGCGGAGAGATGGACAGAGCTGAGGAGGAGGGCGGCGGGGGGGGTGAAGCCCTGTGCTTAATTGTTCGGGTGCTTTAGTCCTCTGCTATTGTGCGTTCCCCTCTTTTATTTCGGAGCATTAATGAGAGGTTCAGAGAGGCCCGCTGAGGGCAGAGCGGCATCCAAAAGCCTGACAGTCCCGTCCCGCCCCGCCCTGTTCCCCCTTTTACCCGTCCTCTCTCTTCTCTAATCATGAGTCCCGTATTCCCTCTGGTGTCTGGACGTCACTGACTCAACTCCGCGAGGCTTCACATTCTGAGACGAGAAATCATAGATCAGAAAGTTGAAGTCCTCCACCAGTGTTTTGTTCCAGTCACTTTGGTTTGATTATTTATTGCCACAATTCTCTGTCCGCACTGCAGAATTCCCAGTGTTAATGCAACTCCAGTAGAGTTGATAATATTCCATCCCAGTCATCTTGGACTCAAATTGAATCTGTAAGAATTGATTTAACACAAATTCCCAGTGTTGATTCAACTCCCAATAGAGTTTATATGAGTCATTCCAGTCATCTTCAACTCAAACTTTATTAGAGTTGATTTAACACAAATTTCCAGAGTTAATTCAGCTCTGTTTCAGTATATATGAGTTCATCTAGGCCTAATTCGACTCACATAAACTCTTTAAGATTTGATTTAACTCTAATAATTTTTGTGTGCAGGTGGTAGAACTGATTGATGAAATCAGCAGGCGAAGTTCATGGATGAAAGTCAGTTATTGGGGGACTTCACCGTTCTGAAGCTTGCACTTCACAGTTCTGTGTGTTTCTGACAATGAAATCTGTCTGTTGCTGCTGGCCCGGGTTCAGCCAATCACATGTGTCGGTGGAGACATGCCTATCAGCATAGCTTCGGATTTGGTCAGCACTCCAAATAATGTGCAAGTACTTGCAGAAATTAACTGTCAGTTTCTGACGGTGAAATCTAAATTGACCTGAACATTTGTGTTCTTTGTGAAATTTTAGATCTTGTCCATCCTGCTGATATCGGTTTGGCAGCTACAGCTGCCGCAGTGAGTTTTGTGCGAAATTCAAGGAGTGATGCGCTACTTAATCTTGCATTTCCTCCTCTCCAGAAAAGATCAATACAAATACAATACAATACATCACCTTGTGATCTTGTTCCTGGTAACGTTGTATCAGTGCCATTATTTGTGTGGGGGTAATTAGTGTAAAAGTGGTCCCTAAATAAATAACCGAACTGGAGTGCACAGGAGAGAGTAGAACTGAGAATAATATTTTGCAGGATGAGTGCAATTGGCAAAAGAAATAATTTATGACGGCTTTCAAGACTGAAACACCATTTCCTGCGAGTAGTTAATGAATTAATGAGCGCGTATTCGTCATTGGCTGTGCATGAGCGCTCTTTCTCCCATGGGTAAAGATGTGGCTCACTGTGTGTAAATGGATGTAAATTGTAAGCAGCCTTACTGGGGTGGCCTCATTAATGAGGTCAAAGGTTATCTGACACAGGCGTATAGTGGAAGAGACCTGCTGTGATAGGGTTAGTGCTTTGCCAATGAGTCAATGTCAGCCTTTCATTTATCCTCTTCTTTCCTATTTTTCATGCTCGTATGCCCCATCATATTTATTTGGGGCTGTGCTAATAGCAGGAGCCACGCAGAAGTGCATTTGATGAAATTTCAGCCCCTGCTTCTTACCTTTCCACAAGGGCCACTGGCACCCATTCCACTGGCACAAGTCTCTGGTGAAAATTGCTGTGATAGTAGCCTACTGAATCCCACCTAAATGCTCTATTCGACTTTCAACCAGTGGATCCAGACATTAACGCCACAGACGACCTTATACCCTATTGACCAGCAGCAGACACAGTTTGGCTGAAGGATCACTGGGATAGCCTGGGTGAGGTCAGAGGATTTGTGAGGGTTTTTTGTTCTGTCCAGCTAACTTGGTTATCCTGCTTGATGATACTGGGACCAGATCGTTTTGACTTTACAGTCCTTACAGGCCTTTGGGGTTCAGTGTCGATTCGGGCTCTGTGGTTGTGGGACCTCCTCTCTCTCACCTGTTAAGCAGCGTATTTGTGGGTCCTGGTTTCATGAGCTATGAGCACCGTGTCAGGAATAAGCTGTGAACTCCCAAAAACACGCACAGTTCAGACCAGGGCCTCACCCCTACGTTTCCGGGGGTCTGTAGTGGGCAGGGATGACAGATTAAGTTCTGCGTTGTGGGAACTGGGGGCCCAACTTGCTGAAAATTTACTTTGTTGCTTTCAGTGCTGTGCATTATCCACGGGATGGAGAGCAGTGAGCTGTTCGTCAATACTTTAGCCATGGCGCTACTCACTCCCAGCTCCTGGGAGAGCCACAGGGTCAAGGTTTGAAACGTGTGCATTCAGCAGCTCTGACTAATCAATTCTCTGCTGTTTGACTATTAAAACGGAATCCCCCTGGAGCTCTCTCATGACAAGCGAGGACTGAATAGCCGCAGAATTTTGGGCTGGTGTGAGTGCAGAATTTAAGTTTTAGCCCAGCGCTGTGACACTCACATTAACTAATTAATGAATCCTGGTCTTCAAGACCTTGGTAAGTAGAATCAGGAGTCTTATTGCTGGGCTAAAACAAACACCTGCCCCTTTGTTGACCCTTTATAGATAAGATTGGGCTCCTGTGCTCAAAACAGTGAACAAAAGGCACTGGCTGGGAGGGGTTAGTGACCCATTGAATCTGCACTTTCCTTGAGTGACTGAAGCCAGAGAGGAAAGGTCTGTCCAGTTTCTCAGGCAGAGTGACCCTGTCCATACAAGAGGCCTGGATTTAGCGGGGGGTTGGTGTTTCCTGGGAAGTAGCCAGCATACTGTCAACTGTCATTGCGACTGACTGAGGGACAATGCAAAGCAGGTGGAGGAGACTACTGGCTGTGACGGCTGTCAGCTAGAGTACCGATGTCTTTCTCACTGAAGCCTTTTGGTCAAGTTAAGCTCTTGTTGGTAATTAAACTGGTTAAATAAGGTGTTGACATGGTTTTTGTTGGGGCAAGTGGAAGCTATGGTTGATGAGAAAAAAAAGTGTTCCCGTTAGGCTGGGAGGACTTTCCTAGAGACTCTTTCCGTAAAAGCAAGGTAACTTGATCTACAGCTTCCAAGGTTCAAGTGTCTGGAAATTTTAGCGCTTCCCTCTCTGTAGCCCCCCCCCTTTAATGTTATGAATTTCAGTTTAGGACTATTATTCAAATGAGAGTCGAGCACAAACTTTAACAATATGGGCAGTGTGGACTATACATTGTGCCGTGGGCTAAGTAACACTAGCAGAAACTGGTAGGCTGCTATGTTAGCATTTTATATTATCCTTGAAAACAAATGTAAGCTTAATTTTGTAAGTAAACATTCCATTGGCAAAAAGGGATTGTTTGAATACTTTTCTCTTTTGATGTTTACCATTTGCTGAAATTTTTTTCGCTCCAGAGATCGGTTTGGTTTTCATATCTTTTTTTTTAAATTTGGTCCAATTCCAGATCAGTTCATTTGCATTGTTCTTGCAAAAGCGATTAAATGGAAATTTGCAATGCCGTGCCTATTGTTTGGCAGTGAAGCAAAAGCCTCTTTATAGTCTGTGTCATACCAAAGAAGCTGCTTTCAGGCGAAGAAAGCCAAGAGTTTTTAATAAACAACATCAGGTCTCAGAAGTAGATCATTGTTTTGGTCTGTTTTGGTCTGTTTACTTAGGAGGCACCATATGAAATCCCTTCTGTTGATGCTTATAAGAGTTGTTGTTCACTTGAAGTGCTGAAATATTGCCCAATCAGTAAAACTTTTACTCAACTTTTTAAGATTATAAATTGTGATTTAAGAAATGTGAGTTAAACGAATTTCAGCTTTGGTCTGATATGCACAGGGTACTTTGCATGGAGTTTTCTCACAATATTCTTCTTATCCCACCCACAAGTCTTCTTTAATGCACAAAACATATAACATATACACAGTATACATGAATCTAAAATACATAGCTGATTACTGTATGATCTGGTTCACACCTAGCCCTGTGCTAGGGCTGCTAAATGCCAGAACCATGCAGAGATGTGTGTGTATACGGCCTTGTTTTCCCTGCACTGCGCTGTTAACATTATATTGTTCTCGTTTTAAGGATGTGTTCATTTTAAGGGGGGACAAAGTATGTTTCAGGTTCCGGCAATGTGCAAAATTGCTGCAATCATGATTTGAAAAACTATCTTTTTTGTACTCCAGTCTCTTGCCTAGGAATGCTGGGATAGCTCTCCTGTCACCACACCTGACAGTTAATTTAGGAGTTAGGGAGTTGGATGATGGATGGATAAATGGATGACAGGAAAAGGACTAATGTATCCTCCTTCCTGTGTGTTGTTGTGGATTGTTTCCTTTTTCTATCCTGTTTGTTTATAGTTTCATGCGCCTATCACGCATATTCTCTACGACAGCCTGTTTTTTAAAAATGGCATTATGGAGCATGTATCCTGCAAGGACTAATGAGCGCGCTCAGTTTCCATCTGAAGATTTCATCAGCCTACAGTTCCATCTGTAAAATGAGCTCCATTCATAAATGATGTGGCGAATAATGAGGGCTTGTGCTCCAATTTGTAACATCTTCCTTCAGACGCAATTCTCATGAGTGATCGCTGTATTCGAGCCATTTCTCTTATATCTAAATTTGGAACAAATGTGGTTAGGCAGGAAGGAAATGTAATAGGATGCGCTTCTTCTCAGAACATTTACTTGTTTTTTTCGTTTGTTTGTTTTTTTGCCTTGTCTTCTCTCATTTGTTTCCGTGACTTTGCTGTTTGCTGTTTGAGTTTGTTATTCATTTTAACGGCACTCTTATATTCCACTGTCCTCTGGTTCTCACTGTAAGGTAAGCCAGATACATACAGGAAATGGACAGTATGTTTTGTATTGGGGTCATACGTCATCAGTTGTTCTCTCTTTCACTCGCGCTCTCTCTCTTTCAGTTCAATTCAAGAGGCTTTATTGGCATGACAACATGCAATTAAAACAATGTTGCCAAATAATATTAACACAAACTATGCAATTGTAATGAACATGAATAAACCAAATAAACAATAAAAGTACAAATAAAATATATATCTCTCTCTCTCTCACATTACAGTTTTGCCCTGCTGTTTATACTCGCTATGTTCCATCTTATTTCATATTTTCACTTGGCTGTGCTACTCGGTTTTAGTTCTTTGTTTTGGGGTAAAAAGGTCTTGCCTACCTGGTCCTGGACCTGCAGCCTCTGAGCTGTAAACCTATTTCCCAAACCAATGTACTACTCTGTTTCCCTCTTTCTCTTTCATTCTCTCTTCCTGTTTCCTGTTGCTCTACACATGGATGACATGATCCCATGTTACACTGAACCCAGAGAATGGCAAATGACAGTGTTGCAGGCATTTGTTACCTCCATCTACAAACATGGACGGAGGTTATTTATTCACCCATGTTTGTTTGCTTGTCTGTTTGTCCAGTACCTCTCACATTTCTCTATAAACCTAAGTGCTATTTTGTATTAGTGTCGGCCATGAGCCAAGGAAAAATTGATTAAATTTTGGGATGCATTTGGATACAGATATGCCCACTGTGGCCATAGTTGGTCAGTTCTTTGTGACAAATGCATTGGCGGAGGTAAATTATGAGCTCTGTGAGTGCTTTCTAGTTTCTGAAGTGCTCATCCAAGGAAGACTCGTAACACTTACCGCGTTTCTGACATGGGAGTGAGAGGGAGCATTAGAGCGAGAGAGAGAGAGAGAGAGAGAGAGAGAGAGAGAGGATTAGGAAAGTCCAGGGTACAGGAAGTAAAAGTCCAGCCATGTTTTTGTTCTACCCAGTTACTCAGCAAGCTGATTATATGAATTACTCAGTTGAACCTTCTGGCTGAAGAATTGTGCTAAAATCAAAGCCAGCTGGTTGAGACAAAGCATGGGGTGGACCTTTTACAGCACTGAGAAATGGAGAGAAGGGAAAGACAGGATGGACATTGCTCAGCTCAGTCACCCAATGAGAGACCCTGCTCTGGTGGCAGTGGACACTCGCCGGAAAGCCCGGCTTCAGCAGGGAATTATCACGGCCAAACAGGAAGTCTGGCCTCGATGTGGACAGACGGCCAGAGTTATTCCAGCTCCTTTTGTCTTTAATCCTTTGCTTTCTCAGCCAAGGCAGCAGAAGCGCTGTGTCCCTGCTTTCTCTTTCACTTTTACAAACCTCACACTCTTTTTGAGCGTCGTGTGCCTGTAGACTGGCGGTGCTTTTCTGGCTTAGCTAAAACAACATGAGAGAAAAGAAATGAGTATCCAGACTTCCAGGGCAACTCTAAATTAGCGCTGAGGGTGGTGTTCTCTTTGTATGGGAGGGCTTGAAAGTGGGATACCAACAGCACAAGCTTTTGTGGTCGCTTTGTCCTGCGCTGGTAACATAAGTCAATTTGGGTTACTTGAGAACACCCTGGAGTGCCGCAAACGCTGATAAATCTTTGAACACAGCAAATACGCCTTTTTTTTCTCTTTTTGCTGACTGGAGTGTTGAGTTTTTGCGTTCCTTTGTTGCGGTGTTTGCATTCGAGTGGGAAACCGCGCTATTATCTCATGGGTGGCTTGACGCTGCAGTCTGTAGAGCTGAAATGAAGTCTAGGGTTTGACTGTTTTTACGGAAGAGCAATAACATCTTACTGTATGTGCATACCACTCAGACAATAGAGCTGAAACCATATCTCTCTTACCGCAATATATTATTGTTATAAGTGATGCTTTTATTCAAAGGTAATTACAGTTGCTTGGAGTGAGCAGGGGCCAATCCCCCCCAGAGCTGTATGGGATTAAGGGCCTTGCTCAAGGACCCAACAGCTGCGCTAATCTTATTATCCCCCGCCATAAAGTGGATGGGGATATGGGGATGAGTATTGTCCTTCCGCATGTATGTCTGTCCGTCCAATCCATCCATCCAAATCACTTCTTTTCTGGGTCAGAACTCCAAAACCGTTCAGTATTTCTCAACAAAATTTCATATGTGGATACATCTTATAGTGCATATGCGCCTTTTTATACTTCCGTCTATGCTCTTGTCTGTCTGTCCTTCCCTCCATTACATTTTGTTACCAGGTCAGATATCAGCCATTATGTGGTGGGGGTTCTGAGTATTTCATGCTTATTGAACCACCAACCCTCTGAGTCATGGTCTGGCACCTTAGGGAGCTTGTCCATATACTGAACGCATTCAAATTTGAACTTGCATTCAAAAATGAACAAGTCTCCGTTCGTGTTCAGCTAAAAAACGAACGGCAGAGTGTTCAAAAATGAATGAGCATGCGTTCATTTTGCGTTCAAAAATGAACAAGCATGTGTTTTTTTTTTTTTTAAAGATTATTTTTTGGGAATTTTTTCCTTTATTTGACAGTTATACAGTGTAGAGAGACAGGAAGGTTGGGAGAAGAATGGGGGAAGACATGAGGCAAATGACCTGAGCCGGAATCGAACCCAGGTCGCTGCGGGAAGGACACAGCCTTTATGGTGCGCGCGCTTAGACCGATGAGCCACCGGGGCGCCCCGCATGCGTTCATTTTTGACCGGATGGCATCCAAAAATTAACGCAGCTACCCCCTATTGTGTTACAAAATGAATCTGCTCTCCACTTCACAAAATTTACACCAACATACGTAAATGTTTCCTTCTTACGAGAAAAAAAATCCCCGTCTCCCATCCTGCAGAATTTAGAAGTATATTGTAAGGTACATGCCTATTAAACGACAGTTTTCACGTCGACTAAAAAATTCTACCAAATCTCCAGTTTCAAAATTATGCCTATATCTTTACCGATCGTCAATCTTCCACTATACGCTTACACTTTTCATCGAGTTCAATAAGATGCTTTAACACATTCCACACTCAAGAGCGGAGATAAATTGTGATTCAATGGTACCAGGGTAGGCCTACGTTCAGTCAGCCATAGCATTCAAATGTTGCTGTGTGAATACTTAACTGGAATGAACATCGCTTGCGTGTGGTGTCAGTATGCCACTTTTTCCTTCTTATATAAAAAAGCATTTTAAAATTCCAAATCATGATGTGACCGCTAGGCAATTTGTATGCAAAAGATTGTAAATAAATTAAATTAAATACATTAAAATTATAGTTTACGCATTATATCACATCATCTGCGCGACAGCCCAAGTTTAATTCTACTATTCTGTGAGTATAAGAACTAGGATAACTTAGTCCCGCTCATATCAAATTGCAAAATTATCCGCAATATTAATCCTTTCTTTTTAACCCTGTGAACGCACAAGCCAAAAAAAAATGCCACACTTTAAGTTGGATTTATGGTTCTGCGTTGACTCCACGCAAAGGGCACGCCGTCGCCTCGACGCCATCGTGGGCCTTTTGAAGTTCGAAGTTACAGCCCACTACGTACACGATGAGTTCTGCAATGATATTCAGATTTTGTTCCATTGATTGTCGCAGATTTTGTAGGCTACCATTTGTCATATTATATATTGTTCTAATTTATTGTACAGTATTTTTTTCAGATTGAAGTCACAACACATGAAACCGCCGCTCTGTGGGAGCTGCCGACGACAAGTCCAGATCTAGACAAGCAGATGAGCAAAGTAAAACCTCTGCATGTGCACAGTATTATAAAATCAGCATGTCTGAATGTTAATAAATATTTATCCCCCCCGCCCCCCCTTTCCCCTTTATGAATATAACCCTTATTATAAGGGTGTTATCAGTTCAATTATTGAATAAAAGCTTGATTGCAAGATAAGTTCAATTAGTCTTGTGAATAAGCTGGTTCAGGGATACAAGATCAAGAGACCTGAATTCATGGGACACGCTGGAATACGGTGACAAGACTTTTGGATGATGTTCCGATTAATACTTAATTTGTTGTGACTAAGTTTAATATGTTTTTGATAAGATAAGAATATGTTTTTGTTCAGAGAACTGGGATACATATTATCCCATTCCTGAAGCATCACCTAAATTGGCAAATGATCAGCAGGGGATTATACCTAGTATGAAAAAAAAAAAAAAAAACTAGCCTAACAATGACAATGAGAACTATTTCACTTTAAGGAACTTAGAATTTGAAATAGGCCTGTCACGATTATATGAACTGTCATCCATATTTAATTTGTTCACAAAAAAGAATATCCGCCCATAATCGAAAAGCTTTAACTGCGTTTTTGAAATCAGCATAGTCTATACAAAAGATAAGATAGTTTCTTATAAAACAAAAGGAGTCAGCAGTGCGGGAAGACCTGGGATCAAATTACCTCACTGAATGACTTTCTACTTTTTTTTATTTCAGAAAGATGCCTCAAATTACAAGCGAATATTAACGTGGCAATGCCATTAGAGAATGACTCAAGAGGATGAAGCCATGGGATAATTGTAAAAGGCGTCCCCCTTAACTTGCCGACTTCTTGGGAAACACGTCTCATTAATAACAAATTCTTAGTGTAACAAAAAAAAAAACTACCCTCCTGTAACAAAACCCCATATACGGGGTAGTTTATTTAGAACGGGGTCTATTTTTTCCTTACCAGGAACTTAGAATATTTGCTGCAGATCAGTCATGTAGTCTAATAAACTTTCTATCTGTACAGTGCAAATTGGTATCAAAACCTGATAATGAGTCGACAATATTTTATATAACTGATGCATAAAACAGAGAGAAGACTCCAGCTGTAACACCGATACTTTTTATCTATAAAATCTATATATAGTAAATGACGGAAAACGGGGAGATGGTGTTAACCGCATAAACTGTCACATACATCGACAAAATCTGCAATAAAAAACTCAGAACAGTTGACTACAAACAGAAATTCTTGGATTGCGAACATTTTATAATGAGCGGAGTTAAGTTTTTATATGAATGGCGTTCAGTTTTTAGATGAACACAAGGCCTTGGGCAGGCATCGGAAAGTGCATCAGAAAATGAACAGAAGAATGTTCATTATCGAGCGCAGTGACCAGGTGTGCAGCCTGCATCCAAAATGAACAGGCGTCCGTTCAAAAATGAACGCGTTCACTGTTCAGAATATTGACAAGCTCCCTTAGTGATTGAACTACAGGCCTTTCCATGACTATCTGAACTCACAGACTGTACCTCAGAAATGCAAAGAACACCACTTCTCAGCCCATCGCAATTAGCCGTGACTCTACTGTACAAACAGGAAGTGGAAGCATCCCATTTTTTACGAGCAGTGCCTTCAGTTTGACACACAAGCTGCGCGGCTGGAGCCAGGGAATTGCAGCTCTGTAGCAAACGTGCGGATTGAAAACTGACCCTTTCTACAACCGCCCTGTGAGTTTCGGCTGAGTGAGATGGGGTTTGCTCGCGGCCTTGTTCTTGCAGGGTGGGGTAAAGCGGGGCTTTCCTTTCATGTAGGATCACCCCCCCTTCCCCGAAACGCCTCAGGATCAGCTTTGGGCGATGCAAAGGCAGGCCGTAAATCACCTGCAGAGGGGAAAAGCCCTTCATTACATCTCTCCCGAAACCAAACCAACAAGCCGCTCTTTCTGCCTTATCTGAGGCACTGTCTCCTTGAGCGAGAGTTTAGCGGTGGATGGCGGTTAGGGGCGGGGGATTGTTGACGATGGGGAGAAGGGGGGGGGGGGGTGTTGGGAGATCCCAGCATTACATAGCTCTGGGGAAATCTCTACTCGTTCAGCGCTTCCGTTACTTATCAGCTTGGATCTAGCGTGTTAGCCTGGCAAGCTTGGCTGAAGCATGGGCAGGGAATTATCACTGTGTGTTACCATTACAAGCTGGAGTATGAGATAAACTTGTGTGTCCATATATCAGCACTTTAGCTGGAGAAGCCCATAAACCATTGAGAGGAGCAGTGTTCTCGAGTGCTGTTCATTAGCTTACAACACAAATTACATTTCACCCTGACTGGTAAGTCCTGTATGTGCTGCGCAGGTTATGATACTCAAATCTAGGCAAAACTGCTCCTGAAGCGCTACTGGCTTTGATGGTTTTCATTATCATAGTACACCGATTAAAGTGGTCACAGCACATAATTACACACAGTTAATCCTTTGTTACATGTCTCTTTTCCTCTTTGCCAAGTAAGGATGGTGGGTGGGTTTGGTAACTTTGGTAACCGCTATGCAACAAAAGATTAACTCATGTCTGCTGATTACCTGAATTTGAAGTTGGGTTGTGATTTTAACCCTTTATCGGCCGAGGAACCACATTTGGTAACTTCTGTCGGCATCCAACATGGCACCCCCACGCCTCTCCGAGAGGCAGTAGAACCACAGCAATTTCTCCCAGCCAATCAGCAAAGATCAGGCTACATCACAGGTAGTGACATCATGGCGTCTGACCAATCAACAGTGGCCCAGAGCCTCTCAAACTTCTGTTCTCCAGACCACTCAAAGTACGGTTGTGTGCGCCTACCCAGTCCCACTCAAATGGACCTTACATCATAACTCAGGACAGTAAGTCAATGGAACTCAAGCATTATGCAGCTGAATAGTTGTACTAAAAGTTGCGGTAGGTGCCGTTTGCATAGGATTTATAGAAATTAGTGAAATTCTTGCATGAAAAATGGTGACGCCATATTTGATCATACGCCCGTAAGACAAAATAAGACTATTTACGTACATATGCACAATGAGCTGTACTTTTTTACACTACTGTCCTTGGGGTATTTTTGAGTATCTATAAAGGGTTAAGTTGAAAGCAAAGCCAGTTGAGCTTGTGGTTGAGCAGGAGCAGGGTTGTGGACCTCAGGTTTGAGGAGAATTAAACTGTTCGCTTGCTGTTTCTTCTGGTCTTAATGGGATAAAGTGTACATCTTGGCATGGAGTTCACCTTGGGCTACTGTAACAGACTAAAGAAAGAGTATTTACCGTATTCTCATTATTTTCCCCCCGGCATAAAATGTGGGGGGATATAGGCTTTGCCTCGTCCTGTCCGTTCGTCCGTCCGTAATCATTTTGTTTCCGGAGCAGGACTCGGAAACTATGCAAGATATCAGCACCAAACTTGGTACATGTATTCTATGTATAGTCAAGATGTGCCTTTTGCTGCTTTGGAAATTTCGGGATTCCTATTTTTGTCATTTCCATGGAAACAAATCTGGACTTAGTGCAAATTAGACTGTGTTTGTTTCCTGAGCAGAACTGAATATCAGCACCAAACTTTGTACATGTATTCTATGTATAGTCTAGATGTGCCTTTTGCTACTTTGTAAACTTCAGGATTGCTATTTTTGCCATTTCCATGGAAACGAATCTGGACTTAGTGCACATCACGCCTAGTTTGTTTCCAGAGCAGAACTCAAACGCCGTTCAACATAT
Organism: Gymnothorax javanicus; assembly: GCA_029692085.1. Lineage (NCBI taxonomy): Eukaryota > Metazoa > Chordata > Actinopteri > Anguilliformes > Muraenidae > Gymnothorax > Gymnothorax javanicus. Next base: position 55,782,778 of record CM056195.1, read on the forward strand.
CTTACTGAAACTTTGCATGTGTATTACCCACATACTGACGTGGTGCCTTTTGATATTTTTCAGATTTCTGAAATTTTTTTTTTTTTTTTTGTATCCATGGAAACCAGTTGCATTTGGACTCTGTACAGAGATAGGTTCGTTTCCGGAGCACAACTCAAAACCGTTCATTATATCTTTCTGAAATTATGCATATGTATTACCTACATACGGAAGTGGTGCCTTTTGATATTTTCAGATTTCTGAAAAAAAATTTTATTTTTAGTTTCCATGGAAACGAGTCGGATTTGGACTCTGTACAGAGATAGGTTTGTTTCCGGAGCACAACTCAAAAACCGTTCAATATATCTTACTGAAACTTTGCATGTGTATTACCCAAATACTGAAGTGGTGCCTTTTCATATTTTCAGATTTCTGAGACAATTTTTTTTCGTTTCCATGGAAACCAGTTGGATTTGGACTCTGTACAGAGATAGGTTCGTTTCCGGAGCAGAACTCAAAAACCGTTCATTATATCATTCTGAGTATGTGCATTACCCTAGTACTGAAGTGGTGCATTTTCATATTTTCAAATTTCTTAAATTTTTTTTTTTTTCCTTTCCATGGAAGCGAGATAGATTTGGACTCAGTCGCAGGGATGGGTTTGTTTCCGGAGCAGAACTAAAACACTGTTCATTAATGACTCTTGGTTTATTATTGCCTTTGTCAACATGTGGTTCATAGTCTTTGGTAGATGTTGCCAGTACATACTTCCAGATAATTCTTGTTTGAATTTCTTTGAAGGTGTAGGATTGACTTTCGCAAATAATCAGGGGCCGCGGGGATATGTCATCTTCTGATGACTCTTGTTTTCATTTGCCATGGATTGGACTAGGTTTAAGAGGATGTTTATTAAGGTCACACTTCATTATAATCAGAGTGTGTTTTCCCCTGCGCCTCCTGACATTATGTGACCTGGTGGTTTGAAAGCATTCCTGTCAGCAGCCTGGCAGCCTGACCTGAAGAGAAGCTCCAAGCATTCTTCTTCTGCTGTTCTCGTCCGGTGGCATGACAGTCGCAGCTATTGTAAATTAATTATCTGGGTCGAGCACTGCTATTGGAGGAAAATCCGGTACACAGCCACCCCTCCTTGCCCTTTGCTCTCTCCTACTATGCCTTTGCCAAGTGGGAGGAGGGATTAAAGAGCCCACTTTTCCCAAAATAGACGATTCTAAAATGCCTGAAAAACCCTGGTACTGAGGCCAAGGGGAGAAAGGAGGAGAGCAGGAGTTGACCATCTGGTTTCTTTGTAAAATCTGTGGCACAGACATTGGGAAGTGAGTACGTGTGTGTGTGTGTGTGTGTGTGTGTGTGTTGGTGAAATAGCTGGACAGTGAGGCTTAGGAATGTTTGTTTTGGTGTTGTGGAGACCCCTGGCCCAGTAATGAAGGTTGCTAATAATAACAGGCCATTATACTGCATCCTCAGTCAGTATAGTGAAGAGATGTTACTTAGCCAGATGTTGTCAAGGTAACGGTCACATAATTTTAAGTATTGCAATTTGTCACGTTGATTACACAAGGGCTTAAGCCAACTGTATATGAAGTCAGTTAAGACCTTTTTTTTTTTTTTTTTTTTTTTTTTTGCTCAGATTTGCTAGTGTGTTTTATGTGGTGTGTAATGTTGACGCTGACTCAGCCCTGACTTTACAGCCATCAAACGCACAGCTCACCCATACGCAGGAATGAAGCAGCTCATGCTATATATGGGAATACTGCAGGTTTGTGTGCTCAACACTGTTAAGAGTGGGGAAAGTGCATTATCAGGGACAGTGGTTGTGACTGCTCAGAGAAGAATATTCTGGAGTCAGTGCAGGGGAGCTGTTTGTGGATAGGGGCCTGTTTTTAGCTGACCTACGGTAACCGGGAGGTGCTGAAACTGCGTTGGTCAGCTGGGTTATGGGAAAGAAATGGAGTGGTGTGGACAGCTGGGGAAAGCATTGGGTTATTGTAGGTGAGACTACTGGTGCCATGTGACTTGGCACTGTCCTCATGATACGAGTAACCCACTACTGACTATTCCCTGTGGGCTGGGGCAACAAGAAAAAAGTAGCGCTATCTGCTTCCACCTCTTCTAGAGTGGAGTGTACTGTTCATTTATTGATCCCCCGAAGGCTAATTTGTGTGTGTTCATGTGTTTGTTTAAGCTGAAGAGGTAGAGAAGAGACAGAGTGTGTATAGGAGAACTAAATGTTTCTGTCATGTGTGAAAGCACCAGCAGTTGGCTGTCAGCACCTGTATCAAGTGTTGCCTCAAGTACGCACATGCTGTTCCTGTGCCTGTATATGGTGAACTTTTGTGTGGCATACATCTGTCAGTGGATGGCACCTGTGTGGTCTGTATCTGTGTGTGTGTGCGTGTGTGCATGCATGCGTGCTTGCGTGTGTGTGATCCGTTTTATCCCTTGTGGGGATAAAATGTCCCCATAAGTAATGGAATACCAGATTTCTTCATTCTTATGGGGACTTTTTCAGGTCCCCATGAGGAAATTGAGCTATTTTAGGGTTAGGGGTGAAGATCAGGGTTAGGTTAAGGTTAGGGTTAGGGTTCGGGTTAGGTATGTACTGTTGAGGGTTAAGGTCAGGGAAAGGGGTTAGGGAACGAATGCAAGTCTATGGAATGTCCCCACAAGACATGAAAACCCAACATGTTTGCGCGTGTGCGTGCGTGTGTGCGTGTGTGTGTGTGTGTGTGTGTGTGTATGCATGTGTATGCGTGTGCATGTGTATATTTGTGTGTTTGTGTGCATGTGTGTGTGTGTGTGTGTGTGTGTGCCACTCACATTTGTTCTATGTCTGTGTATGGCATATATACAGTATGTGTTGCATGCACGTATCAGTGGGTGGTGCCTATGTGTGCGAGTGTGCTGTTTTGTGTCTGTGTGTGTGCCTGCCTGTGTGTGTGTGTGTGTGTGTGCGCGTTTGGTCTCTAAAAGTGTATTAGAGCCACCCTCCTCCTGCCTGTGGAATGTCGAGAATTCCATGGAGCAAATGGTGAATGTCAAACAGAAGACTATTATTCTCCCTTTATGTCTGGGAATGTGACGCCGTGTCCCCATTTCTCTGGAAAGCCACCAGCCACTGCTACAGGTAGAGTTTAGTTTAGAACTGCTCTCAGTGCTACTTCTTTCTAACTGAGTGCACTGGCTTTAATACCAGCCTGATTATGTTTTCAAAAAATGAAAATAGATTTTGCAGCTGCAAAATTTTCCAGAACATTCTGTTTATTGCTTCCTACTCTGGAAAAGCCTAAATTTTGCCTCCGGAAATCTCGGCCCAGATTCTTTAGATGTTTGTAATGGTGGACAACATCTGTTCACATTCTCCCTTCAAAACTTAGCCACTTTTGAGTTGTGTTAGACATTTTAAAGCCAAAAAAAAGTTCAATGATGTATTATTGTGACTGGTTGTAAATAATAAGAAACAACTCATCCCTCAGTTCCTCAAAATCATTTAAAATATGCATATAGGCTTACCTCATTCTAAATCTCGTGCTTAATCCAAATTTATTCCCATTGAAAATACCATGAAATGCAGCAAGGAATTTAAAGGGCATCTAAAGTCGATTCTTAGATGGGACGTTGAACGTCCAATGTTTACAAGCAAATAACTTGCTTTTGTTGACATTTTGCATTGTCACATGACCAATTTCATTCATCAACCAATGTTTTGTGTACACACGTAGATAATCCTTCTATTTCAGTTCGTTAGCGCTAGTGCGGCTCGCTGATTGGCCGATAAACAAAAACAGTGGGAATTGACTTTAGATGCCCTTTAATGTACAACACTATCTGCTACTTCAGAATGGTTGACAGGAATGCTATTGTCACTGCAATATATTCATATATATTTTTTTTTTCAGTTTTTTGAAAACTGGATTTTTTGAACAGGAAACTGGTACCTTTTAAAAGCATGTTTTTTTTTTCAACAGATTAGAACATTTACTCTCATACCTATGCTTATTTGGAAAGGAAAATGGTTTTTATTGGCCTAAATAATAAGAGTTTTTGGGGTATTATACAGCAAGAAATATTTTCATTTTCTCCATGTTAGTATGGTACACACAAACACACACGCGCGTGCATGTGCACACATATACGCATACAAACACACACACAACAAACACACACACACACACCCTCTCACACATGCGCACCCCAGTATGGTTGACATCATAAAGATTCAGCTCTGATGTGTAGTATGGAGGCAGACAGACTGTGGCCCATAAAATTCCAAGACCTTTGCTACGCCGTGTTCAGAGAAATCCTCTGTTAAGTGTAAACAGGAGAAAACTGCCAGAGTCTAACCATATTTGTGTGCTTCACTGTACATCTGTTTGTGCAGTCGACAGTTTCCGATTTCCATATTTGGCAGTTTTTTCCCATGTCTTGGAACAGGACTGGCAAAGCTTTCACAGCCTTGTCTATGCAACGCATTGCCCTTTGTACAACTCTGACTCATAGATTTTAGATTCCTTGTGGGTCAAATCCATGATCTCAGATGCTCTGTTCTGTGCTGAGCTGCATGTGACCTTTCACCCCTTGTAGGCTAACATTTGTTGAAGTGGATGACATGCTTTACAGCAGTAGTATCAAACTTTTTGGGGTCAAGCTCTCGTTTTTGAACCACCCTCGCATCTGCCTACACACACTCGCTCGCATGCACACACACGCACTCATCTTTGGATCTGTGCCGTTTCCGATAAAGGTTTCTTTGGCCTGCCGCCAAACTCCTGGCAATATATCCTAAAATAACAGCCGTCATAGTTTTATCTGCATGAGACAGTCGCTCATTTGTGCTGAGCTTTACGACTCAGCCGCTACTGTTCTGTACGAGCGGCCCTGCAGAGTTAACAGCTCTGAAACCTCTAGGCCTGAATGTCCCATTTACTTCCACACACGCTGGTCCACTCTTAAGTGCTGATTCTTCCGGAAAAGCAGCCGCTGGCAGTCATGCATTTGCATCACCTGGCTGCCGTTCGATCACATTCTTCGCTGAACACTCAGAGAGACCTAGATCTCGCAGCTTGGGATGTGAGAGCGTGATTATCTCTGCAATTCTGTCACACATCGACTGGAACATTGCTTGTGATGTTGCGTACGGCTTTGCAGAAGACATTGTCAAATGCATTGTTAAAGACACTTCGTTAAAGATAAACAATTCCTGCGACCTTGCCTGAGAAATTTCTACAGACACTGCCTTAGACATTGTTCGAGAAATTTGTGCTAAACATTATCTGAGACATTGATTTAATTTATGTCTAGTATATTCCCAAATTAGACAGGCGTAGACACTGTCTGAGGTAGTGGCTTGGTCTATAAGTGGTCTCAATTCTTGTCTAAGACATGCTGTGAAACCTGGTCAGAGATAATGCTGAAGACCTGCTTCAAATATTATCTGAGACTTTGCCTTCCTGGAAGCCCCCTGACTAACCCTCTTCTCTGCAGCCCATTTCCTGTTCAGCTGGCCCTGCTTCTGTTGAGCGGGAACTGCAGAGAGAGAGAGTGGTAGAGCCACCTCTTCCTGCCCTGACTTCTCTTCTTTTCATCCCCTCCTTATCCCCCCTCTCTCTCTTTTCTCTCTCTCTCTCTGTCTCCCCCTCTTTCCCGCTGTTATCGTAAGAATACAGTGAGCTTCTATACAAACTACAGACAGTAAAAAAAAAAAAAAACAAAGCACGAATGCTTGCTTCTTCTCTTACATACACGCACTTGAGTGTGCTCACGTGTGCACTCATGTACAAACACATACTCACGCACCCACACACACACGCACACACACATGCGTGCGCACACAGCTATTACTGTACAAGAGAGAACAAAGGGACACAAAGAGTGTCTGTGTAGCGGCAGACGGCCGAGGCTTTGAGGCTCTTCTCTGGGGCCCGAGCTCGTCTCTGTTCCTGCCAGTCCCACGCATTACCCGAGGCAGTGCCGCCTGCCAAACATCACACAACCACAGTACCGCGAGCTTTCAAATATGAACCCTGTCTTCCTCTAATCATAACCTCTGTAGCGCAGCACACCACCCGAGGCAGTCTGTCGCCTGGTGTATTTTTTCAAACTACACGACTGTGTTGTTGTTTCATTTTTGAATAATCACAAGTACTTTTCACTCATTCTTCTCATCAGCTTTTTTTTTCTCTCTCTCTGTTTTGGGTCTTCCAGAGCCGCGCAATCATTGGTGTGTTTCTTCAGATTTAGACTGTTTCTCTAGGCTGACGCTATTCATCCAGCTCGCGGCGGAGCGCTTTAAGCAAACACCAGACGACCTCTTTGATTGCGTGCCAATGATTTGGCTTCGTTCGATGTTTGTGGTGGAAATATTTGCGCAGCGAGCGGAACTCGGCTAGATTTTCGACAGCCGCTTTCTTTTTGTACATCCTAAAGCTCTCATCCCATTAAAAGGGTCGTCATTGTCTCGGGAAACATCAACAGAAACTCGAGAAAGTCTCTCCGGAGCTGTCACTTGACCGCAAGGAGACGATCTGTCAGGGCCTGACGTTCCCCTTCAGATCAACCTGTCACCAGCTCCCTTTCTCTTGAGCTCGGCTATTTGTTTGAATTTTCTTTCCGACCTGGTAATTGAACAAGGTCGCCCGACTCAAACAATGGTTCAGTTTTCACAACACATCAAGTAGCTTAATTCACATTTGGAAGTTGATTGTGTTTGTTCTCACCTCGGGGGGAAAAAGAATTGATTTCACCTTTGCCAGTGCCCTCCTGAGCACAATGGCTGCAGAAAAAAAAATGTAATTTGCTTTGGCAGCCACTCTGTGAATATCTGTAGCTGACATGGCCAAATTTGAACCGTGAATCCACATCCAGCCCTAGCTTTCTTTTCTTCAAAGTAATTAAGTAATTAACTGAACAATAAATGCTTCTGATTGGCCTGACTGTCTTCACACATGACTCCCAGGTAAGACAAGAGAGGAAAACCTCTCTCGGACCCTGTGGACTGTGATTTGATGGCTAATGAGCTGTAGTGTCAGACGTGCTGATAATCAGGACTTCAGGTATGGGTTCCACAAGAGCTTATCTAAAGGTATGTGGAGAGGGTGGGCCTCTGTACTCTGGTATAAACCACATATTGACTTCCCTTTCATTCACGATGCTTTTATTAGCGAATCTGTGTATGTTAACTGAAAAAACTGTTTCCTCAAATCTATTTGAAACTCTTCATTCTTAGTCACCTTCTTACCCATATGAATTTTGACTATGCAAGTATATTTTATATTTAGCTTTTTCAGCTTCTAAGACAGGGGTGTCCAATCTGATCCACAAAGGGCTGGTGTGGGTGCTAGTTTTTGTTACAGCCCAACACTGACACACCTGATTCTACTTACCAAGGTCTTGATTGAACCCCCTGATCAGTTATTTAGTGGACTCAGGTGTCGTAGCTTTGCGCTAAAACAAAAATCTGCACCCACACCGGCCCCTTTATGGATAAGATTGGACACCCCTGTTCCAAGAAGACCTTGGTTGTTGAACCGAGAGATTAAAGCCAATAGTCTTTTATCAAATTTATTGTGCATGTGAATTTATGAGCAAGTAATTGAACAAACAAGATCCAACTGCTGAAGTATGTGGTCCTTTGCCTGGCACCAGGGGAAAAGAGACCTCCAGAATGGGCTCTTAGAAGTTTATACCTGAACAAAGGGGGCAGTTCTTTACAGTAAAGATCATACTGATTGGACATAGAAACACAAATGGAGAGGAAAACCAATGAATGACAAACAAGGGGTTCTTGGAGGGACATTCAAAAGATAACAATGGGAGGGGACAGGTGGGATTGCCAGGTACAGACACAGAATGACAGGGAAGGGGGAGGAAAGGAATGCTTCCTTCTTCCATACCTTGCAGCTCCAGATTTTTTGTAGGGTTTTTTTTTTACTTTCATTATTTCACACATTTAATGGTCGCCATAAAAATGTTATGAACATTTTTTGATCGCACCAAAGGAAATAGTCCAAACACACTTATAATAAAATCTCCTGCCTCAATTTGCCACAAAATCCATACATCAGACCTGTCCTTATCCTTTAAAGTTACTGTTTCTGAGATGCGACAATGACGTTACATTACTACATAACTCCATAGCAGACCTAGTTTTAAAGAGTTTCTGGATTATAGACACTTGCTCTTTTGCGTTCTTTATTCTAGTTGCTGCTCTTGCATCATCTTAATTTGTATACTTGGTGGAATTTTAGCCCCTGAAACCACCAGCGGGCAGTGGCATGTAGAGTGGCAATTAAACAATGCCAACCAATCATACTAATGTTTCTGCTGAAGTGGCACTGAGGGTAAAAAAAGGAACAATAAATATGGAATTTTTGAGATGAAAAATTTAAGAATCAGCTCTTTAATTAGGGTTTCTTGCTCTCGTATTCTGACGCCAAGCACTAGCAAGATCAGACAGCCCAGAGAATATCCACGGAAAAGCTTCAACTTCCAGCAGAAGGTAGCAAGATCTGGGTCTGGTAATTACCGCGCAATTAGTTACGGAGGCAGCCTCTTGATAAATGGGACTGTGGAACAGTGCCACCGGCTCGACAGTATCTTTCCGATCTCGTTATCTCGCCGGCTGCGAGTGAGGACTTGATCATTAGCGACGGCGGCACTGTGATGGGAATCCCATTAGCTTTCGCTTTGGTGTCATGCGTACCAATGTTACTGCCCCTCGGGGCTGATTTTAGCTCTTTTGGTCCCTCTGTCTCTGTTACAACCAGCCTGTCGCCCTGATGCACTAACAATAGTGAACAAGCCTCCTGGGCAACAGACAAAGGTTTATGGTCCTACAGCGCAATTTAAGGTTATTGATCAAAAGGTGGTCATCAGTTGTTGGTTGGTGGGTCCCGTGTGTCGTTGTTAACCCGATGTATTGCTAAGAATTTGTCCGCACTGCGAGCGGCTGTGTACTTCAAGAGCCTTATTCAGTCCCTCAGGCCCGTCTAAATGATGCAAACTGGAGCTATAAAAATAGTTGAATTCTTGTTCATGGCTTTTCACTGTGTAACTGACTAAGCACTTCAAACTGAATTTTTTTTTTTAAACAAGCTGAAAGTTGCAAAGGGAAGGCAAGGCAGCACTGGGTTTGAAATGCCCTGTACTGTCAGCTGGCTGAGACACGTTCTACGCTCTCTGACTAAATGAGATTAAAGGAGGAAAATGTGAACATGAAAGAAATGGAGTGCAATTTTCGTTTGAATTTACAAACCCTCAACTGGATATGTCGTCACGGTAAGCATTTAAAGAGAAGGGCTCGGAGTCGATAAAGTATAGTACATTTTTCCCTTGCGTAGAACTTACATTCAATTGCCAATATAGCACAAACAGAATAGAACATTCTGTAGAAATTACCCTCGTCGTTAGAGGCTAACAATACATTTACTATTCAGCGTAATGAAATTTACGCTGAAGAACTAGCCTATTCCGTTTTGTTTAATGAATGCCCAGAGTAGTTCAGTTACATATTTAATAAAAGAGCCATTCCTTTTGATGTATAGCTTGCATATGTTATATGTGCCAGTTGATGCAATGATGCATGTGATCTTATGGCAAATAGCCAATTTTATCCAATGCAACAGTAGGCAGTGCAAGTGGTTGGGGTTGAGGATGATACGTGCATGTCATTGTTGGCCTTGAGAAGAGTCTGTGTGTGCTAATGGACACGACATGCTATCAATCAGCATCTGATGCCTGTGAAGTAAACGGGAACCAATCACGTGGGCAGATGAGCACGAGGCGTTTGATGGCCGTTTCCCTGTGTGGTGCATGTAAGGCATTTATAATGTGCACCAGGGCAGGAGTGGAATCGACGCCAATTACCAGCCAGAGAGGGACTCGTGATACCTGTCCACACTGGAGTGTCTTCATACCTCCACAATGTTAAATGACTCTGTCTCTCTCCACTCTCTCGCACTCTGAAGTTCTCTCCTCCATCATTACCATTTTTTCTCCTCAAACCCTTTTCTCCACTCCTCCTTCTCTCCTGTTTTGTTCTTCGCTTATTCTCAGTCTGTTTCCTCATCCCATCTATCGATCGTTTGTGATCATGTCGTCCTTACTTTGATCACATCTTACTCATTTCTCCTCTAGCTCTTATTCTCCCCTTCTTGCTCTCTTTCATCTTTCACTTTTTTTCACCTGTCAAACTCTTTCATCTCATTCTTTCTGTACCCTCCCTTTTCCCCCATGTCTTTCCTATTAACTCTTTGCTTCTTCCTGTCTCTCTTTCTCTCTCTCTGTCCCTTTCTCTCTATCTCTCCCTCTCTCTCACTAGAGCTTGTTCTGTTTCGATTGGTTTATTTGTGACACGTTGAGCAATAAGAAATTATTTGAGTCCTTCAATTGAAAAAATGGTGAGGAATCAAAGGTCAACTTTAGCTTGATTTCCAGCCTTTTTGCTTCTCTTTTCTCACAATTCCCTTGGAGTGGAGCGCTGTGTGTTAGCGGTGCTGGTCTTAATACCTGTCTGCAGAAGAGAATCCCCACCTCTCACATGACTCTGTAATCACACAGCAGCTTACACATCCAGGACAGATCATTTAATAAGCAAACACACTCCGGGTAACACTGATATGGGACCATCAATTATTCTCCGTCAGCTGGGCCCTAAAAAAAAACGTGCCCTTTATGCTAGAACATCGTCGTGTCCCACTGGCTGATGATAAGCCTGCTCTGTGGAGGATTACGTGATTGAATCTCCTCCATTTTGTATTGCTCGGTGTTTTCAGTCAGGTGCTGAGAATTAATGTCTCCCTTTGTTCTGAATAACCAGTCTCACAGAATCACCTGTCAGCACGTTGACCTCCATCTTTTTACTCTCTCTTCTCAGCAACCAATTATCTCAGAGCCTTAACTCTTGGCTGACAACACAGAATAATCCTAAGGCAGCTGGGGCTGTAACTATGAGGGTTCAGGTTTCATTGCCACCTTAGGCGACATCATCAGCCAACTTGTACAACTTATGCACTCAACAAAAAAGTTAAGGATTACTGGGTTTTTTCTGTATTATTTTCTTTTGTTCTGAGCCTTTCAAGACGCTGTCAAGCTGTAGTGAGAGCACTTGCTGGCCTCACAAGATATTAAAATGACTTTGGACATTGTTTGATGTTTTTGATTTAATGATCTGGACTTGGTATGATTCTGGTCTTCCCTGTGGATGTACCCTGCTTTGGGGTCATAAAGTCATCTGATCAAATGTTTTGATGCACGTTGTGTCTCGGATTAAAAGGCATCTAAAGTCGATTCCCATTGTTTTTGTTTATCGGCCAATCAGCGAGCCTCACCTGCGCAAAAGATCCAAAATAGAAGGATTATCTATGCATGTACACAAACCATTGGTTTATATGAATAAAATTGGTCATGTAACAATGCAAGATGTCAACAAAAGCAAGTGATTTGTTTGTAAACATTAGACGTTCAACGTCCCATCTGAGAATCGACTTTAGATGCCCTTTAACACTAGTGATGTAAACAACACTTGGGATTTACATTCAGTTTTTACATTTCACATACTCGAGTCAACATTGAGTGTTCCTAAACTTTTTTTGTTGAGTATACATAGCTTATACATATTGTTGTACAACTTACTGGCTGTATAACGTATAAAGCATTCTAAAGTTTAAATTGATTGGATTTAGCGTATTGAAGTCTCTACAGCACCTTGTAAGTGTTGAAAGCAGAAAATGTAAAAATGTAAATGGGAAGTCTTAAACCCAGGCGCTGTAGAATGGAGAGCGGCATCCATTATTCAGTCGGTCCGGTGTTGAGGAGAGCTGGGGGGGTGAGGTGTTGTCTGGACTATGCTCCATTTTTGGCCCTCTTCCAGTCGTCATTTTGAATCCCATGTCTGGTCCCCAAGCAGTCTTCTCCTATGTTCCTCTTCCATTGGCTTGCTTTACAAACCTGTCCTGTGATGGTTTACCTTCTATTCCTCCCGTTCCATTTTCTCTTGGACTGTGCTGTACTTCTGTGATTTATCTGTCGGAGAAAGCATAGCTGATAAATGAATGGAGGTACTGAAATAATGGAGTCTGGCTCTGAGATTACCACCTTGGTCTCCTTGTGATTAAAAGACACTGGGAGTTTTAACGAGAATTTTACTCTCCGTTGAAAGCAGGGTGTAGAAACCCCAAAAGTAGTATTTAAGTCATTAATTTAGTATCTACTGACTTATTATTTTAAAATACTGTACCCGGAGGAGAGAAGAATAAAGTCTGTTGGTATTCTGAAGGTTTTGAAAACACCTTGCGAGTCACTGGTCTCGACTCATGCCTGTTTTTCAGCTCTGTTGGGCCCGGAATCCACAACAGTGTGTTTTTCTCACTAGCAGTCATACCCTGGAAATGTGAAGGCAGTTTGTCCAAATGTATTTCTCTGCTCGCTCTCTTTCATTAGCGTTCTCCCTTTCATTCCTCGTTCTTTCATTCCCTCTTCGGTGTTGCTTTCATGCTGTTTAAGGCCTCGCCATGCCGCTCGGTTACAAATTGAAAGCAGCGTCGTTCCTCGAGTGTGGAGTTAAGAGTTAGGGATGTAGATGAAAGGAGATGAAAAAGGGCATAACTGTAATGAAGGGAGGAACAGAAGCACGGAGAAAAGATAAAGAGATGCAGCGGACGTGAACGACGGATACGCTTCCCCCCTTCCCCCACCCTCCCATATCTTCTCATGCAGCCCAAACAACCTTTCACTTACCCCCCAGGAAGACATATTTCAGGATCGCTAGCTTTGTAAACAGCAGTTCGAAATAACGTCACGTTTTTGGCGGCTTCCTGACTTGAGTCCTGTCGTTTCTGAAAGCACAGACAGAGTGTTTTCTGCAGCACATTCCCAGATGTGCAGTGTAGAGCATGATAGCTCCATTGAGTAATGCGAACTTACAGTATTTCTTCTCTTTAACTTCACTTGTCATGACAAGTTTTAGATATTGAATTGAACTTCATAAGTTTTCAAAGGTTAAATTTAAAGTTATCTATTGTCTTGACTAACTATGAGTTGAAACAGAGCTTATCTTTAAGTTATCTCACATAACGTTGCGCTAACTCTCATTTTCAATGCAGCTAGTGAACTTTTGTTTGTAAGTTTAACACGTTGACTGCCAACTACGAGATAACTCGTAATGGCGGGTGCACCAAATCCTGCCAGTACGAGTTATCCCGTAGTTTAACATAGGTAACTTTGGGGATCAGCAGACTGGTTGGCAGTTGTCATAAAGGAAGAACTGGAGTTATGGCAACCGGATTGCAACCTGTGGAAGTGGGTGTTGAACACAAAATTATTATCAATTTCCATTAACAGTTCCGCGACTTCGTCTGCACTCATACGCGCCATTTTACAAAGTGTTGACCTTCAAATCAAATTATGGCACAACTGTGCAATGTCTTTTACGCAAATACCGCTACAAGAAAACTCTTTATTGGTATACCGAATGCAACAGTTATATCCCACCACCAGCTACGACTTGTCTCGAATAGAGGGTTTTCCCCCAGAGGATCATGGGAAGACGCTCTGTATCTGCCTATAAATAGCGCCGTAAACAAACATTGACCATATGTAAAAAAAAACCTAGAATGGCAAATGGGAGACCCCTAGGACCTGCAAGTTATCTCCTTGTCGGCAGTCAACGTGTTAAGCAGCTTGAAAGGTATAAGTGCGCCTGTGTCCCCGCGGCCTGGTTTTGAAGCAGAGTAACAGCACGCAACAGCCTGTAGACGCTGTTAGTGTACAATTGGTGATGGATGTGGCAGGGAGCAGATGTGTTGCGAGCTGTTTCCAGCAGGTTGATAAAATCCAAATGATAGCGATACCGAAACGTTCGTAAGCCGAAAAGCAGACATTTGGACCGGGGAAGCGGAGGTGGGACATGGTGTGTACAGAGCCCCTCTGGGTGCCTGCGTGGTCTGAGTTTAAACAGTTGAAAAGCAGAGATGTGTTTTCCATCGCATTAGCGAATAAACGCGTATACCGCTGTCTGGTAATTTGCGACGGAGGCGCACGGGTCGCTGGTGATGCGGAAACCGTGAAGGGACATTAATGCGGTGTCACATTCAAGGGTCAGGCCGCGCTGTGTTCTGTCTGCGTTCCCATAATGCACCTCTCTGAAAAATTGCGGTGCGTGTGGGGTGAGGAAGGGCGTCTCGCTGGTAAATCCTGAAATGAATGCTGGCTGTGGTATGCATCACTCCGGCTGAATTCAAATTGGAGCGCTTGAAGTTTACTCTCACGAACAACAACAAAAAAAAAGTATCTGAGCTTAGCTTCAGAATACAAAGGGCACCAGAAGTTTCCAGTGTGAATCTTGGATGCGGGTTTGGTTGTTTTTCTTAGCTGAAGCATAAAGTACCCCGGTGTTCCCTGGCAGGGGAGCTCCCGGGTGGGGTCTCAGTCCTGGGGGCTGTAGAGGGGATAATAAACCCAGTTTTGACCCACAGCCAGCGGCACTGGCATTTACTGGGCTATCGATCCGTGAAAGTGATCCGCCTGCACCGGAGGGGAAAAAGCACAGCCGCCGACAACCACCATTTGTCACCGCTGACCTGTTGCCTCGTGCCGACGACAGCCGGCGTGGTGTTAGCGAGCATAGATGCTCCCTATTTACTCCCCAACCCCCACTGCCTCGTACCGCCTATGCTTATCCGGCTGGATTCTCGCCATGGAACGACTGCATCATGGATTTTAGTTCCTCATCCGGAACGCCTGGTAAGAGGGAAGTGTGTCTAAAAACCCCTCAATCCCAACCTCCGCTTCCTGTAATCTGCCATTTTTTTGACACGCCACATTTACCCTTCATTCTCCTGTCAACTGTAACCCCTCCCATCACCCCCCCCTTCCCATTTCACTCACCTTCCCTAATTTAGCTTCTCACACCTACACCTCCCTCCATTAGGATTCAGTCTCCTTCCCTTCGGCTTGGGCAAGCGTGTCAGCAAGGGCCCTTCGTCATGACAACGCAGGGTAATTACATTCCTATCTATCCTGGGGCGCTTGCAAGCCCATTTCGGAGTGAGCTGAGGGTGGGCACGTGGAGTTGGGTGGGTAGGGGGAGTTTGTGATGTCAGGAGGAGCTGTTGTCATAGACGAGTGGACGCTCTGATTCATTGATGAGGCATAGTTGAGCTTTTTTTTTTTGCCTTTGTTTTTCGACGATCGACTGGACGATGCGTAGCAGGTGGGGGAGGGGGAATATGAGAGGAATCTCGAGCGGCGATGACGGGCGGCGGGATCTGACCGGGCCGTAATGAGGTCTGGCAGGGGAGAGCGAGGCTCACCGCGGAGGAGAGGTGAATTGCCCCGCGATGAGAGAAGAGCGAGGGTCGCGCTGGTGAGCGCCGGGAGTGCGTGTACTTGCTCCTGCCTGTGCTGACACGCCTGTGTGTCCCGTAAAAAACAGCCCCTTAAACAGAAACATTTATACCCTGCAGCCAAAGCCCCTCATTATGCGAGGGTCATGTTGTTCTGTCAGGTTACAAATGTCCCCCTACAACCGTCCCCCCCCATCCCCCACCTTACCCACAGCTCTTGCAGTGTCAGCCACAATCCACACCTAATCCACCACCCCAACGCACTGGTCCGACTGGGGTCTGGGTCATGTGGCCCTGTACAGCCCCGCCTCCCCAAACTCCAACCCCCATCCCTCATCAGTCTTCAGGACAGGAAGATGAGGAAGTGCAGGGTTTTTTTCAGTTAGCCTAGAGACGCACAAAGACACTGGTCTATCTCCCCACCCCATCCCCCCGCTAATGGATTACATTACTCGACTGAGGCTGGGGGTCAAACACAAATGTGTCGCCATCCTGTGATACCACATCCTGGTGTTATAAAGGGAACATTCATAAGATGGCGATGCTGGGGTAGGCTGTCTATCTGTGTCTGTCTGTCCGTCTATCAGTGGTGGCTGGTGAACTGAAAATTATGGAACACACCGAACATCCCCTTAAACTATTGGTTGGTCTCGACTTGTTTCCAATTATTTATTTAAATTGAAGGTACATGCACTCCAAAAACACTCAGCTCTATCTTCTGTAGTGTGACCAGTTTTCCTTGTTAAGGTAAGATGAGAAATAAAACGCATCATTTCAACATGAAATTGAATTTCAGTTAACATTATTCAATTGTGGATACGCATTGCTAATCTTTGTTTTCTTTGTTGTAATTTAAACAATCATAAAGCACAGGTTCAATAGCCTGCATTACAAGATGTGCTCTCCTCTCTCTCTCTCTCTCTCTCTCTCTCTCTCTCTTTCTCTCTCTCTCCTTCTGTCTCTCTCTCTCTCTTTCTCTCGTCATTTCCAGGGGTAGGGAGAAGTTAAATTTTTTTATATCTAGGTAACGAGAGCTCACAGAACCCTATGGGCCTGAATGGATTGTGACTTTCATTTTTAAACGGAGCTGAACTGGCCCCATTGATGGAGAGGTTCTCCACACCTTGCCTCCATCTCACAAGCCCTCTGTACTCGGACCAATTTTTCACACTGTTTAAAAATGAGCACTGCAGTGCGGTGTGGCCGGTGGCGTTTTCCACATCTCATTTACTGTCACGCGACTTCCTCTCCACGATTAGCCTGCCTGGGTCCACTGAGGTGGGGCTGCCGCTAGGCTAGAAATTCATTAGCGCTCACCGGCTAATCCTCAGACCCTACCATGAAATCCTTCAGTTACACAACTATGGCACGGATGCACAATTCAGCACTGTCCGCTGTGCCTGCTGTGAGATAATTGCGCGCACACACACAAACACACACACACTTACACACATACACGCACACACGCTCAGTATTGAATCAGTCTGTTTGCCATCATTTCCATGGACTTCCTGACAGACACTTGACAGCACTCTGCTCAGCAAACATACCTTCGCGACGCTGGGTTGCCAGGTAATCTGACTGTTTGTCCTTTTTGGCTTCCTGTTTGCTCAATTCCAAGCAGTCACTTACCAAACAAACTCCTTGCAGAGGAATCAGAGATAAGGCCATCAGTATGCTTCTGTAATACTCGGAATCTGTAGTCATATATACTGCACTTTGGTTACCTGTACTCTGTGCTTGGGCCCTTGACTGTGTCTTTCAGTGCTGGCAGTACTTGTATTGACGAGCCGCTCGTTGACTGTTTAGCACATACCAACGTGACAGTAATGGGGATTTACAGAGGTCTGAATCTGAGTAAAGAAACAGAACAGACTCTTTGCAGGAGATGTAAGGGGAAGGTTGACGGCAGCACTTTGTCTTCTCAGTTGAAGAGTTCAGAGAGCTGCCTGTGCTGGCCTTGCTGAAATTAAAGCCGATGTTTGCACTTTTTAATTCGATCAGGGCCTTCACGGTTAGTGACGAGCAGTGAGATATGATTTATTTCATTAGTTTCACTTATGTGAATCATAGAGTCCACAGGTACGACAGCAGATGACGTTGCTGGTTCTCTTGTGTTTGAATGGAGACTCTCTGTTTCTCATGGGGAAGTCTGGAGACGGAGAGAGGGAGAGTGGCTGGAGAAATGTATTGTTTGGCCTTTCGCCAGGGCAAATACACCCAAAAAGTCTGGTGCTGCTGACAAGTGAAATTATTTTCTTCTCACAAGGCCTGTATTTCTCTTGACTCCATTTATTCCTCCGCTGAGGAAACATATTTCTGCTGGAACGAACTCTTTTGTCACTGGAGCGAGGAGAAGACAGGTCAATCTCACCAACGAGAAGATGGAAACAGTAAGAATGAAAAGACAGATATTGGCCGTTTATGCCTTGGCAGCTGGTTTGATAAATGCACTGTCTGGAGATAATGCTTGTATCATCCTGGGTGTGCTCCACTGTCTGATATACTCTGAAGCAATGCTTGAGTACACGTATGGGCCCCATGGTGTGGTTATTATTAATCTTCTGTTCTAGTGTATGGATGGACCCTACTGTCCAGATGTGCTTATGAACAAGTCCAGCGTGTGGATGGGCCCCACAATATTATGTAATCTAAGGTGCTGTTCTTGTACATGGATGGTCCCCACAGTGTGGTAACTTATCTGTTAGTATACTGGTCTACTGCGTGGATGGGGCCCCCGATATCTGTTTTGGAACTGCCTTGACTCACAGATAGATTGCTTGTTTTAGTGTAACTGACATTATTACCCTTATGAAAAATTACCACAAAATACTGCAGTAGAAATACTATAGTTTTCTGTGGTAACTATGGTATTTTTGCGGAATTACTATAGATATACTATAGTAACTCTGTGGTGATGCCATAGTAAATCACAAAAGTCAAACTCTACTATAGTAAACTATAGCAATGATATTCAATTACTGTAGTATATTTGCAACAAACTTTAGTTTACTGTAGTTAAATGTAGTTTACTATATTTTACATCAATTTTACTGTAGTAAACTATAGTAAATTTTTATAGGGGTAGCTGCATCTCAGCATGAAATGTTCATGAAAACAATTTTGCCTTTTGAGCCGTCTGCCAAATGTCCTCTGACTTGTGACAACTCCTGCCAGAAATGTGAAGTTTGGACTGACTTGAGGGAGAATGCAGTGTTTTTACTCTCCTGACCAGAGGGAGGCAGTGATGAGCAGTAGGGGTGTGAGGCACCATTCCACACTGGGGAGAGAAGAAAGCAATGGTAAAACACCTTAGGGTGCATCCGAGGGGGTAGGAATACACCCAGAAGTTGAAGCTCAATTGAACGCTCTAGAAGATAGCAGATGATCAACTAGCGGTAGCATCTCCATTCACCCCCATTCATTTTGCCTGACTTTTGACATCAAATAACTTTACACTAAAAACATTATGAGTCTTCATGTCAGTGATAATATTTTCTACTGAGAAACTACATTTTGTAGCAGACGTCTTCGTATGTAGCGTTATGGTCTAATAGTAAGCATTTTTAGCCGATGGCACCAGGCTAGGCTAAAAGTGACGTGAAATGCCGGCGACTTTCTGTCGCACAGGATGTAAATAACCGTACTGTTTAGACCAGAAGCCCATAACGAATCATAGACAGAGGACGATTGAGCCACATCGCTAACGAAGTGAAGTACCTATGAAGTAATAATTCGCAAAACATAATAACATCGAACGGAATCAGACTATACTGACAGACGCAATCGCTTGCTCGCTGGGAATTATGTGTAGGATACATCTACCAGACGAGTTACCGCTTCTCAGGACGTTGGTTTACGTCAGCAAGCTGACTTCGAGCCTGCGCAGTAGGCGTGGTGCTCAACTGAAAACTCGTTCAATTGAGCTTCACACTCTCCCGTTGAAAATAGCGCCATCCCGCCATCCACTTCTTTCACTGTCTATGGGTGCATCCGAATTCTGTAAAGAGCACAGAACTTTCCTCACTAATGGACATGATCTAGAAATAGTTTGGCTGGCAGCCATGACAAGGAACATCCAAATTGTTAATTTCATGAAGGAAACAAGGCAATTACTCCTTTTTTTTTGCATTCCAGCGGGGAAGCTCTGGACAAATGATGGGAGAAATGTACGACTGATTATGGACAACAATCCTTTGTAGCTGTAGCGACTTTATGTTCCAAAGTTTGGTGAAAAATTGCAAAGGTTGCCTTTGATCTCAGGACATATTGAAGGAAGGGACATCCATCTTTTATAACATGTCCCAAAGTAACTTAAAAATCCACCAGACACTTTCCCTTGACCCATCTGACGTTTTCAAGCGAAGTCAAGAAAAAGCGGAGAGGAAAGGAAAAAGGCCACCTATTTTAGAGAATTCAGATGCAGCCTCAGTAAATAAACATCTAAATCAATGAACTGAGTGGTTTGAAGGACACTGATTTGCCTCCTGTAAATGACTCCAGGATGATACCATGTGCTCTTTATGCAGCCATACTCTTGCTCTGCTTTTGGATCTGAGTGTTGGCGAACTAACGCAGATGTAGCTGTACCATCAAGCTCTGCAAAAACCACATAATTGCTGTCCTTTTTACGTTGTTTATGAAATCCAAAATGGGCATCAGAACATGAATCACAAGTATGATTTCTGCTCTGGATCTTTTTGCGTCTCTTTTGAAGCGGGCGGGTTCGCTTCGTCCCTGAATGAGTCGGAGCTTTGCTGACTCGCGTCCACGTGTCGGAGGACTCGGAGGGAGACGAGAAGCAGATCGCGGCAAAAAAAGTGGTGAATTTTAGCGAGGAACTGGAGCCGCTTTGTCTTACGCCCTCTAAGGCACATGCAAATATCAAGGGAATAACAAATGCATTTAACAGAGAGAAAAAAAACGACTTGTAATTGAATTTAAATGAACTGCCAGTCATGCAGTCCCCACACCCCCGCACTGAGCAGGTCTGCGCTTCGTGGGGGTGTATCAGCATGATAAATGGTGCTTGACCTGCTAGAAAATAAAGGTCAAATGAACTTTTTTTTCCTCCAAGGAATGAATTTCGCCCTCGCTGTGTTGAAGACATTTGCCAAAATCGGCAATGAACTCCAGCAGCAAGGTTTTTTGTTTTTTTAACGAAGTGTTGTTATTTTTATGGTGCCAATCCATGCCTGAAAAGCCTTCCTTTGCATTCTGGGTCGTCAGTCGCTGTTGACAGCTTGGGTGGGGAAGCGCATCCCAAAATGCTGATGAACCCCACCTAACAGGGAGAAGCAATTAGAGCGAGGGTCTGCTCGGTTCCTCCCGCAACGCTGGAGGTAGTCCCAAGCTGTCGTAGCAATGCTAACCATTAACAGCGCATACGGGGATGAGTGGCGGGGAGAGGGAGCGGCGAGGGGCCTGGGGGTGCGCTGGTTAATTAATTCCCCCCTTCCCCCCGCCACGTTCCAGCAGTTAGCAGCTCATACCTCTCGCCTTACAGCCTGTCAGTCAGGGAAAGTGGTGGAGACTGAGGAGGGGTGGGGGAGAGGTGTGTGTGTGTGTGTGTGTGTATTAGGGGGCCGGGAGAGAGGGGAATCATGGGGCCCCATTTACATTCCCCCACAGACGGAGCCGCTGATGGTTTTTCGCTCTCGCTGCGGCCTGGGGTTGCCAGCTCTGCCGCGACTCTGGCGGAAATAGCGAGAGCATCTGGTCTCAGTGAGGAGGTGTAGCTCTTTTTCACTTTCATGTGCCTGCCTTTTCTCTTCCTCATTCCCCCTCGTTCTCTCTTTAATTTTCTCCCTTTTCTATTTCCACTACTCTTTTTCCCTATCTGTCTTCCTCTCCCCCCCCCCATACTTTAGTCACTGTTTTCTTTCGAGAGCTCTGGAGCACACAATTCACCATGGCAATTTATTAAGGTGTCTGAGCGACTAATGTTTCAACACACTCTGTGTCCAACCAAACTGTTTTCTTTCCCTTCAATGGAAATAAATGACAGCAAGATGGTGAATGGGTTAAAATGAAGGAGCTCACTGCATCATGGAGAGAGAGGCAGTGAGAGAGAGAGAGAGAGAGAGTGAGATTGACGGATAAAGAGACAGATATTGAGATTTAAAATCCACTTTATTGGGATGTTGTTCAAAAACAGAACTTCCATAGCATCACAAACCATAACACACAGGGGAAAGAAAAGAAGAAAATAATGTAAGAAAACAGAGTCAGAGAGAGAAAAAAGCAAGAAGAAGAGAATGAAAGAAGTGGGCACAGAGAACAGAAGCAAAATATACAGCAACACAAAGACAGAGAAAGAAAGGGAGTGGGGTAGAGGGAGAGAAAGAGAGAGAGACAGCGAGAGGGAGAGAGAGAGAGAGAGAGAGAGAGAGAAGCTGGGCAGGCTAAATCAGGCTCCATGGTTTTAAATATGGTGGAACAGCATGAGGGTTCAGAAATAAAGAACACAAACATGCTCTCCCAGTAAACCACACTGGCGGGCACAGAAAACACACTATTTTTTCCATGCATGAAATATCACCTTTAAACGTAAAAAATAAACTGTACTTATGATGGGGCATACATGCTCCAGTGATGTAAAAACAGCTTATTGCAGTTCTCTGGGTGGTCCTGTCTGTTGTGGGTCATAAATGCCGATTTGTAGCCGTATCAAAAGCAGAGTTTAACGACTCACTGTTTTTGAAAGGTCTTACTCCTTTGTGATGGGGGGTTTAATTGTGATACCAGTTTCACAGTTTATGGACTCATGTTGACTTTACTTTTCCCTTTTGTGTGAAGTAATACATAGATGGAAGATATGCCAGAACCCAGGAGCTGTTTGATGTGATTTTGTCATTTGACTGGTGTTTCTGAGAACAGCCAAAGAATGGAGATTCTTCAGTTAGACCGAGCGAAGGGGAGGACATGTTTTTGTTGACTTCCTTGTTATTGTTTTTAAAGGTGGGCCATCAGTCGCAAGTCCACAAAGATCAATTAGCCCCGCGGAAAACATTGTCGTAATAAGACGTGTCGCAGGATGGAACTTTTCCAGCGAGAGATGCTTTGGATTTATCGCCCGTCAATGCTGTCGCATCCATCAGTGGCACATTGAAAGCGGTAATCAGTCACAGATGCTCGGCGTCGTTGCTGTTCGGGCTGAATTCACCACCGAGAGGAGCCCCAGCGTGCGGACCCTCACTGACCTTTGTGTGGGCAGGAGGCACCGAGACGCTGGGGCGAACGGCAAACCCACCATGAGCCCCAACCGCGGCTAGAATAACTTTAGCCTGTTAACAATTCAACACTGCCTTTTTTGGCCTTTTTCTCTCTTTTGCTATTTACTGAAAGCTCTTGAAAAATAGGACAGGTGAGATAAACAAGTGGAGATTTATTTGTCTCGTAGAGAGAGAGAGAGAGGCAGGGAAAAGAAGGGAAGGATGGATGGATGGATTGTGTTTCTGGGTGGAGGGGGTTTAAGGTGCCATTGGAGCTCGTCCCAGATGCTGGTGGGCACAAGCCAAGCAGGCTGAGGCCTAACCCCCCCCTCTTCACAGGAGCAGTGAGGTGGGAGTGCTTTGCCATATGGCCATGATGCCGATGCCAATGCCTGGGCGGGGGGGGGCAGAGGTGTGTGAGAGTAAGCACGTATGCTCACAGCAAACTGCAGAGAAAGGAACTATCCCAATTTATGAACCTCATTGTTTGGAGAGACAGGTGAAGGGCAGAAAATAGCCCAGGGCTGAACTTAAGAAAAAAAACACAGACCAAAGAAACAAAATCATAAGAAAAATTATTACTTTTCCTTCCGCCTGCGGTGGCTCAGTGGACGGCTGTCGTTACAGTGAATAAATCGCTTTTCGCCTGGTTGAAACCTTGGCTTGCAGCTGGTCTAAGTGAAATATCTAAACCTCTTTAAGCCCTTTAACTCTAAGTTTTCACTTTAGTTTTCCTTTAAGTAGGTTTAAAGTCAGAAAAAGAGTGTTTTTCATCTTGTAGGACAATGTCATATACATATTCTGTGTCAGCTGGTTGCACTGAAGCTACATCACACTTAAACTGAGAGCACTATTCAAACCTGGGCCGCAATTTCCATCAAATGAAAAATATCTAGATCTTATAAATTTTATACACGTTTCCCTGTAATTCAGCAGGACATAATTGGGATCACTGGAAACCTTGAGATCTCCCCTAGAATTTAAAATAGGCCCGAAGTTCTACAGGTTTGAACACAGCAGCTGAATTTGATTTACCTGTTCATGGGTCCATATGGGTTTAACAGCCTTCATGTCCCAGTGTACCCACCTGCAGTACCTTCGGGATTTGAGTATGACATGTCCTGGACGTTGTCGTGGCGAGTGAAGCGCTGTGTGGGGGTTAACCCATTAATGCCCAAATTTCTTTTCAAAGTAAAAGTTATATTTTATTACCGGATACGGTGTACAATGCACGTGTAATGCTTAAATTCTGGTGAAAAATAATTATTTT
Organism: Gymnothorax javanicus; assembly: GCA_029692085.1. Classification (NCBI taxonomy): domain Eukaryota; kingdom Metazoa; phylum Chordata; class Actinopteri; order Anguilliformes; family Muraenidae; genus Gymnothorax; species Gymnothorax javanicus. Next base: position 55,806,600 of record CM056195.1, read on the forward strand.
GTCATTGAGGACCCCAAATATGTATGTCACATTACAAATGTGCACAGATTGTTGAAAGCATAAAAAAAACATCATTCTGAGAAAAACAAATTTAGATAATGCTATAATCTCCAATTTTTGTTCTTAGTTTTATATAAAAATGCGTCTCAGAAAAAATGGCACAATCATCTTTTAGAGCGTTGCATAGTGCTGTTGCAGATTCAAGAAATTCATGCAAATGGCAGCCCCCACCATGGCTTTAAAGGGAGACTGCTCTCATAAGCACTGCTCCTGGATGCGAGTTACTTCCCTTGATTAATCTACAGCAGCTTAGTCACAGTAACACATTCACTTGGGTTACAGAGGTTAAAATGTGCCGCGTCCCAAAAATGGGTCAGTGGTCATTAATGAGTTAATGTCCCCTCGAGACCCTGAGACGTTCGGCCATGATGAGGGATGAGCTCTAGAGCGTCAGAGCCTGTTCTCCGGCGTGGTGCCTGACCTTTCAGACGAGGGTCTGGGGGACTCGTTTTCCATCTGTGACCCACCGGGGCCAGTGAGCCTGGCGCAAGTGCGGTGGGGGAGCGGATACCAGGCTGCCAGTGAGACCCAGGACACCGCCAGTGTTCTGTACTTTCACCTTTACTCTCTCTATTCTCCGGTTTCCTGTCATCGATCGTTCCTCACTCACTCCTATCCATTTCTGTCCCTCTCCCCCCTCTTCTTCTCTTTCCCTCTTCCTCCTCCTGCTCCCATTTCACTCACATAAATCCTCTGTCTGTATCCCCACCCCCCACCACCTATCACACACCTTAATGGCTCCGTTAATAGCGCCCCCCTCCCCCCACCAAACTGCACTGCACTCCACTGCCACTGTCTTTCACTGGATCCCATCTCAAGTTCCATCCACTGCTTTTCTGTGATTAGATTTCTATTTCTCCTCAAACTGCATTTTCAAATTCATGCTTCCATTTTATACCTTTTGTTGAGTGACGTTGAGTGACGTCGCGTGACGACTCGGGTTTAGGACGATGTCGTCGGGGCTGCAGTGTGAGGTCTGATGGATAACATTCCACAGCAGCCTCGCGTCTGGGGGCAATCTGATGTAAGCAAAGGGCACATATTTGAAATAACGTCACACCTGCTTAAGAATATAATGGCAAAAACCGAAGCCGGTCTAGTCTAAGCCAGTCAATTGTCTGTTTCCAAGGATACGTGCCCAAGTCCATGGTCATTGCCCCATAATGGATCCAGATTGGAGTATGGAAGAATAGTAGCTTCATATCTTCAGGAGCATGTCCTGCTTGTTACTTAGCTTAGCATAGCTCATTTGCATTGCTGTGTTAATGATTTACTCACACTGGTGTTGGAATGCTGTTAGCCAGGTCTGGCATTATTGCCCATGTATTGCCCATATAAATCAGGCGAATGCTATTATGTTCTCCCACAGAGTAGTGTGCACTGGATAAGAGCTGCTTCTTAATGAGTGTAATGTAATTTTGTGTAAATGTAATTTAGTGTATTGAAGTAATATCCTACTATCTGAGTTCATTTTGACGTGCTGGTGGGAATGTCATTCACTAATAAAATGATGTGGTGGCACTCCTTTTTTTGCTAAACATGCTGTGAATGGAAAACTCCAACTGGAGCTGACAGTTTAAGTCAATCACCCCAAAAGGCCAATGAGAGGAAACGGATACTCATTAACTTTCCATCTCCAGTTATACTTGAACCCCTACATTTGTGAAGTGATAGCACGCAGGCATACTCTAAAATTACTGTACTTCTTGTCTGGGCCATTACTTTTGTGCTTACCCAAAAATGTTTGTAGTTGTTGTATTTATTCAAATATGAATATTTATTTTGTTGCCGTCTCCCTGGCCTGTTCCCATCTCTAACTCCCAGGGACTTCCAGACTAGGCCTCTGGGACCTAAGCTTATCAGGGCACCCGCTGAGAGGACCGCTAATTGTTTCCCTCTTGACAAGTCGCGGCGTTTCTCATAAATATGCATCCTCCTCCTCTGCATTTAAGCCTCTGGCTCGCCTTTGAAGTGAATTGAGCTCCCAGAAAGCCAGCTGTTGTCTGCGCTGCGATGACTGAAGGCTGAGTTGGCTCGCTCTGCTTGTTTGTTTGTTTTCGCTGCCAATGCATTGCTAGTTTAGCCCCTGCGAATCAGTAAACACAGCTAGCCCCGTTTCAGATGAGAGTTTGAGTTTTTACAATTTAATCTTTGTGTGTGTGTTTGCGTCTGAGTGTGTGTGTGTCTGCGTATGTGTGTGGCCAACTACAGAAATGCAAGGGACCTTAAATAGCCTTGCCTGTTTGTTTTTTGGGATCTTTCACCATGTCTAAATTGATAGCCCGCACTTGCGCTGCGTTTTTTGGGAGTGTTGACCTTGGACGAGGCTCGTGGTGCTCGGCTTCCTGCAACTCAATCCGAGCTCTTACGGTTGCCTTGACACTCCTTCCTTTGGCACTCCTTCCTGCTCTTACCCCAGTATTGTCGGTTGGACTCACTCTTTCTAGATTTTTCCATGGTTGAGAGGCTTTGCTTTTGCATAACAATGCGCGTTCGGCTTATCGGACGGCCGCATCTGAATGCGTCCGTGATTCTGCATTTGCCGCGATTCACGTTTTCAGCGTGTTATCTGTTTGCACAGCCGGGTATTCAGTGAAGCACTTTGCGTTGAGTACGGTGATCGATGAGCGCAAAGGGAACCCGGCCTTGGCGTTTTGGGGTTGAAGCCCAGCTCATTAACGGGTGCACCACAGGGCCACATATTAACTCAGACTGTGGTATTTATTCGCAAAGGATTTGTTTTTGTCTTCGTCTTTTTTTGTTTCGAACTCTTGTTTCTTTTTTGACACGTTTTCACGTTTCTACGTGTCATTTGCCTCAGGAGTGCTTTCGCAGAGACTTCTCATAGTCACCACATCCCCCCATCCCAACCCCCTCCCAATTCCCTATCTCTCTCATCTGTGTGCCTGAGTCACAAGACTCGATCAAAGGCTCCCTCCCTCTCCTTCGAACAAAAGAAAGCATTCGGGCCTAACAAGAGTCCCTGGTGGATGCCCACTTCAGACAGCAAGCTTGAGGCGCCATACTTGTTCATGTGTTTACTCTCTTGTTAAATTTTTCAGCATCAATTCCTCCTGAATTGGGCTGTACATTTTGCAGTGAACTCCCATGAGAGTATGACGGACTGCAGTCTTTTCGATCATAGGTAACGGGCAAAGATCGATACTGGACACATCACTGACACGGCCTCATTCCAAGCTCGGCTTGAGAACTGAATTGGCTGAACAGGTTCGTTCCAAACCCAGCAAAGATGGTAGAAGACTGATTGGTCTTCCGTAATTATCGGGGAATTGCTCGTGGAAAAGGCTGCTCTCCTCTGCTCCAGTTTGATGTAATTGGACTCAGAGGTCGTTTTGTAGGAGCCCTCGGCCTCAACTTTAAACAGAGCTAAGCCAGACTTCCTAGCAGAAATGACACTCCAAGCTGCGGTTGTCGTATTTTTCTCCCTTTCACTGTGGCGATTTAAGGATAAGAATCACTTCGGGATGGGTTTTTATTATACTGCCGTCCGTCTGTGACTGGGTCCAATAGCATTGATTCACCGCAGGGGTAAGAATTGGCTTTTTTCCCCTCTGTACCAGTCCAGGTTATGGACTGTAAGAGAAAACGGCAGAGTTTTCAGCGAGATGTCCCAGCAGTTTGGCCTCCTCATTCATCTCAGCATTGATTTTAATGGGAAGAATTACTGCGGGACACTGACAAATGGAGTCTGCGCTATAGAAGCTCTGGTCTTGTTCCTAATTTTTATGACTCGCAGGGAGAATTGGTTTGCAACAGTGAACAATACTCGTTTATGGGCGATAAATTGTGGTACACTTCCCCGGGGAGCTGTATATGTGTGTGTGTGTGTGTGTGTGTGAGCTTGAAGGAGGGAATTGACGTGTGAAAGGAACAACCTTATGTACCTCCTCTGGTAAAAGATTTTGGCCCAATAAGCTGTTTGTAGAAATACTCAGCCCATAATTAACAGACAGACAGGCATATTCCCCTGATAGTCACAGACTGATTTTATGCATCATTCAGTTAAACCTGGTGGAAAACGCTCTCAGTCTATCAGCTTATTTATGGAGCTGTGACATTGAGTTTTTTTTTTTTTGTTGGGGACTTCTATTGTTATCCTGAACCGCAGTCAACCCTGACTGCTCAGCAGGACTGTCTGATCTTTAGAAGGACCCCGTTTCCCACAGTCAGGGAGGGGTTTGGGGTCCCTAATATATGCAGGCCCATATTAACAAAGAGCCCCATATTTAGAGGTAGGGGTGAGAATGATGTAGAGAGAGCAGAGAGCTGAATAGGGAAAATTATGATCCTTGACATGGAATTATTCTGAAGTAACACATTCTCAAGTCGCGCTCAAGGATGCAACGCTGACTAAAATGGCTGCTTTGGTTGATTTGTGGAGGATTGTGTTATGGTTCTGTGTTTTGTCATGCTCATGTGTTCATTGCCATGTCTTTTCTTTATTCTTTTTGCTTATTTTACATTCTGGTTTTCTGTTCATACCATTTCAGGTTTCATTGCATTTTTCACCACTGTCTTGTGATCAGTTTGGTTCAGTCCGTCTTCCCTGTCTGTGTGCCTACATGCTTCGGGTGATTTCAATGGTTTCTGATGTTTCGTATTATTACTTCAATTCTCGTTTACTTCCTTCATCTTGCTTTACTTGATTACTAATAATGCTAACATTTATATTTTGTATCATAGTCTACTAACTTAACTAACCCATGTATATTTTACTAACTAACTAACGAGCACTTGGGTTAATTTGTAAAGTTGCACCGCTACTAATTACTACTAATGCAATCTCAGCTCTCGCCCTGTTCTAGTCTCTGCCCCTTGCTTTGCTTTCCCTGCCTCTCCCTACGTTTCTGCGAGATCTCTCGCACTTGCTTAATTGCTATCCTGCACTCTTTGTCTGTGCACTTAGAACTCCTTGACCGGAGCTGTTTATCTGTCATAGGTTGTCTGCGTGGATCCTGTCCGTGTCTTGGCTTTTGCCAGTTGCTGTGGTTAAGGACCTCCCCATGTGTGCTTACCTCTGTAATTAGCTCTTATCCTATTCACCTGTTCCCTGCATAGCATGTGACTTCCCTCTTGTCTACTTAAAGTCTTCACTGCAGTTCATTCTCTGTCAGAACGTTGATCAATACTCATTTGTGCAGAGCTCCTCTTTTGCCTTTTGTTTATTGCTTCATCACGACTGTTTTGTCCGACCTTGAGATTGCCTTGCCCTTACCATTCTTGTTTTGCCTATTTGGATTTTGACCTATTTTTGTACGACCACGATTTCTGTTTTGGATGCCCTGTGTATGACCTACCCTTCTAGATTCTGACTACGATGTTTAGCTTACCATTTATGTACCGTTGCACATCTGCCTTACTGTTTCTGACCCATGCCTGTTTTTTCGACTTCGCCTTTTGGATACTGTTTTTGGCTTGGCAATTCCTGTGTCTTCTGGTCCCGACCTCATTTTCCAATAAAGGCTTACGATTTTTGGAATTCCTGTTCTCACGAGTGGTTCCTGAATGCACCATCACAGATTGCAATTAACTACTTCTCCGTTTCTCCATCTTGCGCTCTCCATTCTCTCTGATAGCAGCTCGAGTTTTGAGCAGCACCTAGAGATTATATGGCATGCCTGTAGACATCTATATACTGCATAACGAAGCAGTCAAATTCATATTAATCCACGTGATATGGCAAACAGCCGTGCCGGTAACTTTCAGGTTCAGTAAAATGCTCCACTGGTTTCACATTTGCTCAAAATGTGTGTTTTATTGCTAAGGACTCTCTCAGGAATATCTTTATTTTCTGTGCTTGAAATGCGCAGTTTGCCCATACTTCATACTGTAAGTGGACAAGTTTGCTCCCAGGCCTGTATTTTCATTCTTTGCTGGGATGGATGCCAGACAGACTCTGTTTCTCACAGTGAAGACTCGCTATATTTAACTCCGGGGATGGGGACAGGGGGCATCATGCAGTGTGGTCCATAAGGCTGCAGACTTTGAAACAGCATGAAACCCCCTCCCTCTCCCGTCCTACGGCCCAAAACATCGCCACCCCTCCCTCCCTGTATATTAGAGCTGCCCAAATCTGGCCCTCAAATCCAAATCCAGCCCTTGTTTTCCCTCCTTCCGCGCAATTAAGTGAACAGTTATTGCCACTGATTGGCCCGACTGCCATTACACCTGACCACCAAGTATAGGGAGGTTGGAAAACCAGCTGTCCTAAGCCCTGATGGACTGTGACTTGGGGAGGCTTGCTCTGTATCCTCGGCTTCAGTTCCCTGCCATAGCAATTACTGAACTATGATCCCACCTCTCTGTCTATTACCCAGTTTACCAAGTATAAAAACTCGTACACAGAGTTCGTTGTCCTCTCACCTTTTAAGTAATAAAACAGGCCTAAATTATTGTGCTATGGTTTCAGCCTGTCACCAAGCTAAGAAAGAGCTATGTAGAATTCATATGGGTTCAGATTTTTTTTCAATATTAACATAGAATATTCTAGATTCTATAGAATTCTCTATTTTATACTTTGCATGGCCAGTTCTTTACCCCTTCTTGAGTCATTCCAGAATGATCCACGGGCCACGGCCATAATTCTATCTGTCTGTGAGTCTCAAATAACGGAAATTCTGCGTGGCGAGAATGACTGGAGCTGGGCTTAGGGGGCACATTTATGATCATCAATAAAACTCAATGGCCTATAATCTCTCGCTCGGGCCGGTTACGGCGTATATAACCTGTGTAATGACGGTTTCCCAGCTGCTGCGCCACAAATTATTTTTATTTTCATGCAAATTATTTTTACGGTGCCAGAGTTTTTTGTCTACATTAAGATGACTTGATGATGTCATTTTCTTTCCATTTCACAGTAAGTGATAGAGAAGCATGTCCAGTGGATACTGAGTCAATGGCTCCTATACAATGAATTGATAGATTGTCTTAATTCAGCGGTACAGTCTAGTGAGAACTGCTACACTGGAAGAATCCCTGTCAAGTGGACTGCACTGGATGCTTTTTTAAAAAGCTGTCTGTCACATAATATTCTGATAGGACCACTTTGTTAAAAAGAGAACATTTATTGAAAGCATACAGGCATATCTGCATACAAGCATACATTGGGTTTGGCGACATGGCTCTGTTCTGAGAGATCCCTGCCCGTCCAAGCGTGGAACCGAAGGCAGGGAGCTGCTACTAACCCCCCTCCATAGAACAGAGCCTACAGCAACAATGACCTCAAAAGGAAGAGACATTGTTTTTTGAACAGTAATTTACTCATAAGAGAACATAATCAATGCATGCTATAAAAGACTGGTGGAGCTGGGGTGGAGGAGGGTTGTTGAGCTAGTGTGCCGAGGAACAGCTACTCCAGAAGGCAAACTTAAATAAGCCCAACATATTACTGGCCAAGCAATCATGTGACAGCAAAGTCAGATGACAATCAAATGCACTCTCTAGGAGGTAGCACCTCCTACGTTGAGCAAGCTTGACTCCGTGGCCTATCAGAATTTCTTTCAAAGCTCCATCTGTGTGATTTTGATTTTGTCATTTTGTTGTGCATCTGTTCTCTCTGAGGCTCTGTGTTCACAATTGATCCAATTTAGCCAATGGAACATTTGAGAGTACCCTACTCCCAGTGTTGCATTCTGGGATTCAGTGCACTTTGTTTGTTAGATGGTGAAATAGGCGCCGAGTGTATCCAGATGTTTTATGTCAATAAGTAACAGGCGTTTGCGTCTAATTCTGTTGTGCAGGATCCAGTAACGAGAACTCAAGCTGTGCTCAGTTCCTGTCCTCCATTTCACCTGTGTTCCTCCCATTTTATGACCTTATGTAACATTATCGTTCGCCAAAATAAACTATCTTTTTAAAGTTTCATGTCAAACTGAGGCAAGGCAAGAAAAAAATTAATAAAATTTTCAAAAATCAAAACCATGTTTGAGGTCTCACTCAGACAGATTTGTCCAAACGCACAAATGTGATTTGAAATGTGATGGATGGGAGAAGGCACACGATTGATTCAAACTCCTGGTAGATAGCCAGCTGCTGTTCTGTATTAGAGTTTTGTCTCGTCACGTCAGTGCTGATAACATTATGCGCAATTTTTTCTGTCGCAAATGGCATGTTTATCGCCTTCGTTTGATTTGGTAATTTTATGCTCTGAAATGAAGCCGTTAGCATCACAGTGGGTTAAACGGCCCATTAGGGAGTATGTAAATGAACTAAACTGGCACTATGCAAGTTTTGTCTCATAGACCTTTTTTGCGTTCTGGATCACAGAGACCACCTTTTATCACAAATGCTGTCGCTCTGTGGTAGTTTCATGTGACTGAATCTCAGGCAGTGGAGCTGTTTGCAAGTAAATGCGTATTGTGCATATTGTTTTCCTTCCCTCTTTAATTTTCACTTTTGTTATGTACCCTATAAATAATACCTACAAAATAGTGGTGGGGTTTAATGGGAAGGGGAGGGTGAGGGGGTATTTTTATACATGAGAATATTCTATTTGTGCGGGTGAAATGTGAATATTGCTTTAATGCAGTAAGTGCTGTTTTGTATATGGTTTAAATGGCCCACATCTTTTCATACAAAACGTATTACCTGGTGAATCGACCTGTATTATCTCAAACCCCTCCATGCTCTGCTGGAGAATGTGGAGGCAGCTATATCTTCTGCTGGCATGAGGGGCTCACAGTTGGATGCCCCACACCCCTGCAGTGAATCTGGTCTCCTGCCTGATTAACGCTAATCATCACTGTCCTCTTCACCTTACTCCATTGAAACTCTTACTACATTTGAGCGCGGGTCTCGAAGGCAGCGGTTATGCAAGTTAGGTGCTTGTTCTATACCTGATTAAATTGCCTATTCGCTGTGGTGTTAACGCATAGGTTTTAAAGGGATTGACAGCGGCTGATCTGGTCGGCCTTAAAGGAACCAAAACCCCAGCACACCCGTAGGTAATCATCTTTGACTAACCCTTTGGCCAACTGTGCCACAGCTGTGCTATCACCTCCTGTCACTTTATCACTGGAATGGTGATAGAAACGCCCAGTTTTGAACTGCGATATCAGCACTTACGCTCGACGACAGCATTTAGGTTGTCAAATTAGGGCCCTTTGTGTAAGTAGACATACACACACATCACGTACATGCACAGTCTGAGACACGCACACACACATTGAATGTGTGCTCACGCACATACGCACGGCGTCGGTGGACCACTGCTGGAGGCTCAGATGTGTGAGATTTGGGGTGTGTATTCATAGTGCGGTGCAGTTATCTCTCTCCTTTCCCCCCTCTGACTCTGACTCACACAGCCCTCATGCAGGAAGCCCACAGCAGAGCACCCTCTCCCTCTCTTTCCTGTGTGAAATCAATACAAGACTCAGACACTAAGGGAAATATCATAATAAAAGATAATTACCCTCAGAATGGAAACAAGATGTCACAGTACAATGTGACTCCACTGACTCCACAGACATATGGGCGTAGGTTAGAGATCTGTTACATATTCAATGAATTGTGTCAGAATTCGAATGTGCCTAAATGGCAGAGTGTGCTGAATGCTTCCTACGAATTTCAGTTAAATAATTCATAGACTCTCATTGTTGGGTCTGCTTGATGGCATTGTCATATTATGATGCATAGTGGAAATGCCGACTTCACGTAAACAGCCCTATAGAATGCATGGTTTGTGACCTATTGTTTACCAACTATTGCATTTTGTTTTCTGGTGTGTGCCATCCAAATGCCATTCTGGAAATCTTTGGAAACACTGCCATAAATTCCAGCTTTGCAAAGCATACAACTTCCTGCTTATGTTGAGCCTGGTTTAGATACGGATTGATTCAATTCTGTGATGATTTATAGAGCTGTAGCTCTGTGATTATTTGCAATTATTCCTCCAAGTGTCAGTCTGTCCCTCTCACAGAGCTTTGACTTGTGGCTACTGTTTTTTGTCATTGCTGTTTTTTGTGTTTGATGTATGTTGTTCCGGTATTTGACACATATCCCTTTGCTTTCATGAATTATTTTGCCATTTTTGTGACTAACGCACAAGCAATTCAGGCACAAACTATTTGGCCCCTCCCTGAACTCAGTACCATCATCTTGCTTAGGAGGCTTATCTAGTAAAGTACTGCTGCTCTTATAAGCAGACACATGCTTAAAAAATTAGGTTTCACATTCGCAGGAACAACCTGTGTCCATGCTTTTGTAATTGTGGTTTGAAGACTTCAGAGTGAGGGTAATTTTTCATGAATTACTCTGATATTTTGTCCACCCACTGTACGTCAAGCTGTCTTCGGATTGTTTTGGTCTCTGCTCTGAGAAGTGCAGTAGCAGTGCGTTTAGTCCTCAGCTCTTGCTTTTAGGCAGTTTTCTCTGACAAACTCCAGTCTATAAAGAGACTGCTGGGCTCAGAAGTTAGCTTCAGCTACCAGCTCCATTACCATTGAGGGGGGAAAAGACGTCCGGCATTCCCTTTATCGGCCCATCTTCCCTGGGAGTAATTTTGTACCCTGCATGGCTGGCGGTCTTTGTGGTATGGAGACGGGACCAGATAAGCAGTCATCCAGGACTCCTGCTCACCCGGCTGACCTGATTGGACACAGAAGGAAGGAGGAGGACTGTGGGGGTGGAGCTGGGTAGCAGAGCTAGTGATCTCACTGAAAAGCTTGGCATTGTTACTATCCGACACGATTGGACGGATGGGCAATTTCAGCGGCTCTGACCGATAAGAACCTAAAATATCAGCAGCAGTGATCAAACTGGGCATGTGTGGGTCTTCATGGCTGCTGCTTATATTAAAATGCACTGATATCTGATGGTGACGCATAAACGTAGGTAGTTAATATTTAAGAGCCCAAAATTGTTTTTGTGGCTTTTTCCGCATCTCTTAGCAGATTTTTCTCTGTTTTCTTCCTGTTTCTTAGTTCTTACTTGTCTTTTGTCTTGCCTCGGGATATAACAGCTGGAGTTTGGTATATTTTGAGAGAAATAACCAAAGTTGTGTCCCTTATTATTCTGTAATATGTAGCGGAGGAGGCTATGAAAGCAGCCATTAGTCATGTCCTGGGATACTGCGCGGTCTAGTTAAGAAGGAAATAAACAGCGTGGATACTTAGTTAGACAGGCCCCCAGGCCTGCTCTCTGAAGACTTTGATCTTGACATTCCTAAATTGACGGGTGGAACAAAGAGGTTAAAAATAGCACATTCCTGTCCAAATTGATTTTTTTTTTCAAGCACTAGAAACAACCATCTTCTCCCCACTGAAAAAAAATCAGCCTGTCATCGAACCCACTTTCCTTATGATTCTTGAAAGGCCCTGTGTTCATCAGTAGACAATCCAAATAATCACCGGGCTGCAAATTGAAGATAGCAATGCAAAACAAGAGGTATTGCATGTGCTCTCCCTGCTTGTATAAATATCCAAATTGCTCATTTTTAGCTAATTCAGCGCTGGATTTTTTTCCTGACCCGATATTGCTTTGGTTTGAAAAATAATCTGTTAGGTACGGTTCTGGAACCAGACGCGAGAGTCGAGCAGTGAAGGTAAAATGGGATTTTATTGGAAAGGGGGCGAACCCCCGCAGAGCAGGAGGCGACAGTACAAAGTCCACAATCCAAAGAACACAATCCCAGGGACAAAATCCAAAAGTCGAAAAACCAGGGCAGCAATCACAGTAATCGTAGTCAGACAAAAAGGGTTAAGTAAACAGATGCAGGCGAAAGTACAAAAGTGCAGAGCCAAAAATCGTAAGTCGGGCGGTCCAGTCAGAATAGAAACACTATGAGTACAAGCGAGAAACAAAACAAGAGGGAAACAAGGTAAACGTTCTGACGGGGAACTGCAGTGAGAAGACAGCTTAAATACACTCAAGGGAAGTCACATGCTATGATTAGGATCAGGTGATGAGGATCAGACTAATTACAAAGGAGGGAACATGAGGGGAACCTAATCACATGAAATTGCAAAAAAAAGCCAAAACGCGGACAGGGAACACGAGACAACCTATGACAAAACATACAGCTCCGGTTAGGGAGTTCTAATGTGCACAGGTAATGAGAGGTAGGACAGAGTGGAGCAGGTGCAGAGGATCTGCTGAATTGCAGCAAAGACTAAGTGCAGGCAAGAGGCGGAGACTAGAACAGGGCGAAAGTGCTGAGAGCTTGTTAATCAATTAGTAAGTGCAGCTATACAATCCCTAGTGCTCGTTAGTAAGTTAGTATTATATACAATGTTAGTTTGGGTTAGTAACTTTAACGAAAACAACAAACTGTTAGTATTGGTTAGTAATATAGAAAAGAGAGGCGAAGGAAGCAAACGAGATTGGAAGGAATGTTTGAAACCCAGAAACCATGAAATCACCTAAGCATGTGACACGCAGGACTGGGGAGAAGCTGTAACTTAACAAGAGACCAGACAGGGGAGACAAAGTGCAATGCAGGGCATGAACAAAGACATGGACCGGAATCTGACAGAATAGTGGATTGGGAATGGCAAAAACGAAAACATGGCAAAGTACAAAAACGAAACAGAACATGGCAAAACCTAACAGAACTGATCATAAACATAACAAGGAAGACAGAAACATAATAAACATGGCAGAATCAAGACAGACAGAGCAGAATCATAACATAATCCTCTGGAGATAATATCAAATAATGCTGAGGGATGAAAGCAATATGATTGAAAAACAATAATCCAATCAGAAGGCCCTGGGGATGGTACCTTTTGTCTGTGTTGTTAGAGAGGCTGTGTTTTACCATAGTCCAGTCTGTGGTATGTAAATCCACACATGATGGCTTTGGCAGATGAGATATGGCAGTTGAGCTTGTATCTGGTTCTGTTCCCTAAATAGGAACTGCAAGGCAGTCACAAAACCTGAGCTCCACAATTTTGTGATGAAAAATTGATGTAATGATGTGTAGGAACTTATACAAATACAGTGTTGCACATTTGGTTGAAAAGTTAAGGTTTTCTGGCAAACAGCCTAACTCTATTTGTGTAAAACCTGAGCCATAGCATATCATAGGGCTTAACGTAGTTTGTTTATGGCAAGCACTCTCTCCACTTTGATTCCCATCCCTCTAGACGTCCTCATTTAGATTTAGGGATTTTGTTAGCTCAGTATCCAGCAGTATAAATGAATAGTCTCTATAGAAGAATAATAATTAATGGCTGTGTTGCTTACTATAGGTAAGAGAACCTCCTAAATATCAAAAATCTAATGTCAGAAAATCAAAATTTAAAATAGCTCTCGGTTTCAGTTTGGCTATTTGTAATTCAAATCTGCAGAGCTGCAGTTTTTAGACAAGGGAGAGCAATCTTTGGGTTCAAGGGTACAGGAAACACTTGCCTAAAATTGAGTTCCTATCAGTTAATCCCAGTTGCTCTGTGTAATGACTCCCAAAACATCAGTGCATGTTTGAGTTTAATTGTTTTTTTTTTAATGCTATAATCCATGCGAGCATTCAGAGCATAACTGTCACAAACGAAATGTCAGGCCATACCTCATCATGAACAGTGTCTTGAACAGTGTGACCTTTTTTCTGGCTGGTAGAAAATTCAAGGCCTTGACGCTGTTTGTCTGTGCAGTCAGAACTGTTGTGACCGGGAATTGCTTCTGGGTGCTTGCACTGGTTCATTAAAAGTTGATTAGACCGAAGGCTCATAAAATCTTAAGATGGTGTCCAGTCTCACTTGATGACATCATCAGTTTATGGGGTCATTTATGCAGAACCACTTCCTCATCCCTTTCCCTTGAGCAGGTCATCCTGATTGTTTCAGCTTGGAAGAGGCAGTTACTCTGCTCGCGAAGATCATTTGCGTGTCCCTCTTGGTTGATGAGATTCAGTGCTTTGGAGAGCCAAACCAACCGAGTTATTGACAGAAGTGGGTATTTAAATGAAGACCATTCAGATTTGAAGCGGGAAAATTGTGTGTGTGTAGACTGGGGTTACGCTAAGGCTGTAGGCTGTCGCTCTGCTTTCTCAAATTGAAGTTTCTTTGCCAGAATTCACTCCCAACACCCTCAGGAAACAGCCTCTGGCAACCAAACACTGGCCACTTCTTTGCCAATCCTGTTTAGGGGAATGTTTTGCTTAGCAAGCGTCCTTTGGGTCCAAACTACGAGCATAAATGTAGCGCCGAAGAATTCTTTGGTACTCACAAAAACGCTGAGGGTTTTGAGTGATGACTCAAGCGGCGCTGTATTAAAAAGCAGAAGGCACTCGTCGCTCTCTAGCTCTCTGATGTCACAGTCCCTGCTCTGGGCTGTAGTTTGGAGGAGTTATGGCCTCCGCTCAGAAATGAGAAGCAGCTGGAATCGCTCAGAAATGAATTCCACCCGCGACAAAAAAGCGGCCCGCTGGAAATGATTACGATCCTCCGCGTCCGTGCCTCTCACATCCCACCGACCTCCCGCCTCATTAGTAGACGCTGCGAGCGTTGTACTTTACGACGAAAAACGTACGCTGGCGTGTCAGCTCTGCGTATTGATCCGGCGTATGAATGCTCTTGTGTGGGCAGGCTAATGGTAGCGGCTTAAGAACGTAAGCTTCGGCAGGGTCAGGCTCTATCGAGGGTCGGGGGCAGGAAATGTACTGAGCGGGAAAATAATTACTGCTCAGCGCTTTTGCTGTGTCCCATGATGGACAGCCCCTTGATGTCAGCTAGCCTTCCCTTCTGGCGTTTCTGTCGATAACGCAACTTCTGTCAATTTGCATGAAGGATCTAAGGGCCTGTGGACATATACGCTCTCCACAGGAAATATCCTTTAAGAGGGAATGTGGTCTCAAGGCGATGCAGATATTCTTTTGAACTTTTCCCATTCTGCATTGCTGCATCGGCAGTTTACTGTTTGAGCGGCATGGAGTGATTGACTGCAGGAATTACATTCCCAAGAGCCTGGCTTTCTTCTGTTCACATCACTGTCTGAATGAAACCTTATCTCTGCGAGCAACCTTGCATCAGCCCAGATTCCGAACCTTTATGCAAATCGCTCTAACATTTCCTGCATTCTCGCGAGCATCTTATTGGTGTGAAAGTCAAATGAACTTATGGGTGGATGTCGCAGATATACAGTATACATTATCATGTATAACTGTGTTGGGCAAGCAATACATTCCTACTGGTGCTGGTGAGGAACAGTGACAGAAAAAAATTTGAGGATTTTTTGCCTTCCATCCATACATCTGTCCATTGATTATCTAACCCGCTTGTTCCTGGTCAGGTTCACAGGGGGACTGGATACTATCCCAGAATCCGATGGTTGAGCCTGGAGAATTTGTCAGTCTATTGCAAGGATCACACACCATTCACACACATCCATACCAATGAGTCTCTAGTTTGCCAAATAGGAATGCCTTTTGGACTGAGGAAGGTAGCCAGCAAAACCCATGGGAAGAACATGCAAACTCCACACTGAAAGGTCCCAGGCTGGATTCAAACCCACAACCCTCTCGCTGTGAGACACCAGTATTGGTCAATGCCCCCCCCCGTGTGGTATTGTCATTTCGTCTGTCTTCCAGGCGCAGTCGCTTATTTTTCGTCTTTGTCCGTTTTAAATTATCGGCAATACAGCTCCACTTCCACGCGTCCCCTGAGAGTGGGAGGACCGTCAGACGAGGTCAGGATGTAATTTCAGACGAGGAGCAGAGCCACAGCGAGCGCCGAGGTTTCTGGCTCTGAGGTCGGAGTCGGGCGAGGCACAGGGCTTCAGGGACCCGGCGGAAAAGCACAAGACTGATATTTTATTTTTCCCACAGTCGCAAAGAAGTCTCCCCTCTCCCATGAACAACACCAGCTGACTGCTACGCTAGGAATGCACAGCTTTATTTTTCCTTCTTTTCTCATCATTTCGCCTCCTTCCTTCTGGCTTATCTAGGACCCCATTTAGCACTCTGTATTTCACTGACTATCAGGCAGATTCCCACCATCAAACATCTCTTTTGATGGTAACCTGACAAGTTTTATCTTTTAGGAAACTGGCAGCTTGCCCAAAGTGAATTTGAACATCAAAAAAAAAAAAAAAAATACAATTTCTAGGATGAGCTTTGAAGAAAAAATAACCCAGGCCCAAAATAAGTTTGCTTAAAATACATCTTGCATCTTTTACATGATTGCTAATCAGCACACTATGTGGGAATTGGCCACTTGTACGTGGGAGGAGCTGTATTTAGAACTCTGAGCGCACGACACAGGGGGTTTATGATTGTTCCCATGGGAACTGGCCATGGCTGTTTGAGAGTGACAGGCGCTATTGATCCAGTGTGGCCCCCACAGGAGGAGGGCTTGACTGTACTGCTGTGTCCCCCACTGTCTTAGCTCATCCCTGGGAAGCGGGGGGGAATGGTCCTCCGGAGGAAATACTGGCCCCAAAGAGAGGGTCAGGGCCCACTGGTGAGACAAAGGAGAAGTTGGGTAGGCCCTATGTCCTTTGCGGGAAAATCGTTCTCCATTAACATTTACACCAGTGAAAATTTGCCTCTGCACCAGTAGGTAATCGTGGTGTGCCTGTGTTGGTTTAGATAAGTACAGAAAAAAACTAGAGGCACTTGTAGAGTGCAAACCTCCGCCAAGGCAGCACAATCCAAATGTGCATGAGTGGGAGCAAAGTTGAGTTATCGCGTGTGATAGGATTTCAAGATAGCTGCCGTGGTGGCCATATTGTTTCACTGATCGCGGTGAAAATCAATAGGGTCCATCCTAGATGTAATAGCAGTTCAACCACAAAATTTCAGACAAATCCGTGCATTACTTTTTGAGTTATCGTGTGTGATAGGATTTCAACATGGCTGCCGTGGCGGCCATATTGTTTCAGTCATCGCCGTCAAAATCAATAGGGTCCATTGTTGATGTAATAGCAATCCACCCACAAAATTTCAGACAAATCCGTGCATTACTTTTTGAGTTATGTTGTTCACAAACAGACAAACAGACAGACAAACAAACGGGGGCGAAAACATAACCTCCGCCCCAACTCTGTTGGCGGGGGTAAAAATTGTATGTTTTAGTTAGTATGGGTCGCAGAAATCCTGTTAGAACTGTGCAGGGGTCTGAACGGATGTGGCTTGGTCGAAAAAAAATATGTCTTGCTTTAGTCTATTTGGGGAGAAAAAATCTGTAATCAGACCCAGGTCTAGGGCGTGTCTCAAATGGCAGGACACCATTAATTCTGTCAGAATATTCGACACTTTCACTGCTTGTTGAATAAATCTGCTTCCTTTAAATGACTCATGTCCCTGTGGGATATCCAGTGACCTGGTTTTCGCTGATGAGAATGACCCTTCTGGACACATACTGCCCCCGTAAGGCTTTTTTAGAGCAAAAAATACCTTCCTGTCCTTGCGTTCTCATTCATATTTTATGCACTTATTCCCTGTGTTAGTTTGACATAACAGTGTGGCAACGATGCTGCCCAAATGCTGACTTTCTAACACAATGGGGTGCAATGCCCGATAGCATATATCTCTCTTTTAGGGCCTCTTGCTAATTTTGTCCTCTTAAATTATATTCCAAAATGTATGCTATCTCTGTTGACCTCCTATTCAACACCACTCAACATTTATCTTTCATAGACGCTATGTTCACCGCCCTCACACCCCTCATGTACTTCAGCGCAACTCAGGACATCCTGTTTGACTTCCGTTTCAGTTGGATTTTGTGGCTTTCCATTGGTCAGCGACTGGTTTTGGCATTTCACACAGGGCATGTAAACTTTCCAGCATTGGAAGCAGGCTGATTACTCTTTTGCGACTAGGTGTGTGTGCTGTTAAGCATTGAAAACAGAGTGGATAATCTCTTTACTTAACATTATCCAATACCAATTATTACACCATTATACTAGCAACTGTAAAAATTGAGGTTCGTTATAACCTTATTTAAGTTCTCAGTTTCGCCTTCATCACACACACAAAAAAAATTATCTAGCAAACAATCTAAATCATTCACTGCTGCTGAACTAATACAGAAGATCCGCTCAAAGGACAATATCCCTTGATAAGCTCTAAATCAATAAGATCACGTTGGGGAAAAGGCTCATCCACAGGATTGAAGTTGAAATCCGATTAAAATGTGTTAGAGGAGATTAAACGTTGTTGAAACTGCAGTGAGAGAGGTCATGCAGTCATATCACTAGTTAGGGGCTAGAGGCTTCAATCAGACACACTGATTGGAGGGGTTACTCACAACCAGTTACTCATAATTCCTGTACAGAAAGCACAATTTTTACCTTGTATATATGAAGAAATCAAAACCTAGTGAGACATCCTGAATATGATTCGCTCGTTCACAATGAGGACCATTGCGCTACAGTCATTGTGCAAACGTTTGTAGTTTAAGTAGGAGTCACCATATTTTTAAGCTTGAGTGTTCTCAGTGGCTGAGAGGTTAGTATGGGATGGTGTTTGTTCCATGTGTGTCTGGACAGTCGTAAGTCATGCATTTACATGCATGTTTAATGAAATACCTTTTCCGGAACTAAACGTTAAAAGTCCTCATTGGAGTCGCTGTTGGTGCTCTTTTCTACATGATGCATGAAGTTCAGGTCAATGCTCATAAACACACGCACACACACAAACACTCGCATGCACAGCCAGCGAACAAGACCTTACATAATGTTTTCCCAATTTTCTTATTTCTTCCACTCTTTCAATTCCATATTCTCTCTCTCCTCTCTCCACCATCCCTTCCTTCCTCCTTAGTGGGCTTTTTATGAGGTTATTATTGGCTCATAAATCATTGAATACACAATATTTTTATATCTTACAAACAAAATTATTGGTTCACAAATATGTTTTTGCAATGACAAACAAATCTCTTCCAGAATGACAAATGTAGTAGTACAATTTAGTTTTTCAACGTGCTTTTTTTTTCTGAAATGATTTGTCAGTGTATGAGCATTCATTTGAAATTGACTCGATGTGCAGTAAGCGTCGGCAGGCATATGTGGAATGGCTTGAATTCGTCTGTGGATTTTACAGACACATTCTTCCTCGCAGTGAAAATGTGCATATTTACCCAGAAATAGGTTTCTATTCCACTGAGTCGACTTCAGCCAATCAGATGGGTACTCACGCATTGGAAAGAAAATTAAAATGTGTCATTACATATATCTGTTCGGCAGAGATTTGTTAGCGAGCGCAAAAAATGTATTTGTGAACCAATTATTTTGTGCCAAGATGTGGTACAAAAAAATACACTCATTTTATACGCGTAGGATTAATTTTATCCATTTAATGATGCGTGAGACAATAACAGGCTCGTATTTTTGCCTTGTCCTCCCTTTTTTTTCCAGTTTTACCCTCCATTAAAGAAGAGAGGGAGTACACCGACCAGAAATACAACTACTGTTTCACTCCCTCCCTTCTCTCCATCTTTATGAACTCCTCCCTCCTTTTCACTGCCCTGAATGGAGCTGGGGAGGAAGAATCGAACAGGATGGCAGGTTCTCAGGGTTCTGTTGGACAATGGGGGGGGGGACAGGGGGTCAAGGGGAGCAAGGGAGAGGACGAAAAACTGAGGCCCCCAGAGTCAGGACAATATTGCACCCCATCCCACCACCACCCCCATGTATTTTATATACGTATCCCAGCAGATTCTGGACAGATTTATTTTATGTAAGCATATGAAAGGATAAGGATTCAGTGGTCATGCACTGGTTTAAGGTTGGCTGCGTTGCGATGGCCGGTTCAGTGCGGCGCCAGTTTTGTTTGGCTCTCCCGTCCCAAGGTTATGAAGTGATCACCGAGAGCCCACTCTTCTTAGAACTGCTCATATTGACTGGATGAAATCGTTTTTCGATATAGAACTGTCCCATGGGGGAGTCAACAAAATGGCCTTGTGAAGAAGGGCATGCGCACGACTCCTGTGTTGAACCGGAGCAGATGAGTGACATTATTACAACTCAATTCAGAAATCTGTCTGATAAAGGAAATCATCAATACACATTAATCACAGCTCTTGTCAGATCTACTTTGTGTCCACCATCTAAATAAATATCTGTAAACAGCAAAATCTTCATTTGGACTCAAGAAATAAACTAGAAGTGAGTGCATGTACCTTTATGGTGGTGAGCTGGTGGTCACGATATGAACCAGGCTTGATGATGAGTGGGTGGGGCTTAAAAGATGTAAGTGTACTGAGTGCATTAGAGTTACCAATCATGTAGGCAAACCTTCTTTTTTTGTTATAGAAACCCTTACTGTGCAGAGCTGCGTGTATATTGAGCATCACTGTGTAAGAGGTGGTGACAGCTTGAAGACATGTTCTGCTCCTGAATATAGCACGATTTGCACCTCCGTAAACGTGATGATAAGGAAATTAATTATATTAAAGTAGTGTATGCATGCATGCGTGTGTGTGTCACCTGTATTCCCTTGGAGTTTACAGTATGCTTTCCGGGGAAAGAGTGTCAGCAACTCTTCTCAGTTCAGCAAGTGTGTGTGTGTGTGTGTGTGCGTGTGTGTGTGCGCGTGCGCATATGTGCCTAACTATGCGAATTTCATGTAATATTCCTTCATCACCTTGACCACCTAGTATGTATTTTCTTCTCAGTAAACTAAGAAAATCAGGGCTCTTTAAGATGAGCAAGACGAAAAATGTTTTATTGCAGCAGAAATGGCTTGACCAGTAAAATGTGCTCTTAGCGTCTCAAATTTTTTGTATCTTTTGCCAGTATCTTAATGGCCGCCTGCCAGTTTAAGAAAGTAAATCATAATGGCAAAAAAATTATTTTAAAATGAATCACCTTTCATTCTTTCTTCTACAAAGCCTTACATGGAAACTAAAGTTGCAATTTAGCATAATTCCGATGACCCATAATGTCTCTGACATTGAATCAATGAATTAGAATTCACTAACAGCCATCTCCTTGTAACTGTAAATTATTTCTTGGTCTCACAACCAGCATTGTATATGCAGTCAGTTGCTGATCTGATCCTTTTCTTTTGATGTTAAACTGGAAAAAATGAACATTTTCCCATCAATGAATGTAATGGTTGTCATTTAGATTTTCAAACTACCCTGGTTTATATTGCAAAAGGATAACGTGAAATTAAAGATTAGACTTCAGAAGCGGCTGGGATACTTATACCCATGCAAAAAAAATGTTGAAAAAAGATTCCAGCAAAATTTTGACCCCAGATCAACTCTAAATCAGAAACACATCATATCGCAAATGCTGCTTCCTATAGGCGTCAATCTCCTAAGTTCTATCACTCAGCTTTTGTGTTTGCAGTCTGACATTTTATATTTCAAACGTGAGGCAGCGGACAGCTCTCAGGAAATGTTGGAAGTGCTCACTGACAGTCGAAATAACGTACAGGAATGCATACAAACCAAACTCAAGCTGTCTGTCACTTTCTTTTTGCTTTTTATTTTTGAATTCACACTGTATTTGATTTGAAGCCAGTCCTGAGATTAGGACTGTCTGACAGATATGCAGACACAGGATTCTTGGATAACATCGCTTGTCGCTAGGTCAGCAAGAGTGCGTGCATTCAGGCTGAACACGAGAAGGAAGGTATTGAGGCTTTTAGGTGATTTTTTTTAATCGTCCAGTAGAGTTACCTCACTTGTGAATCCCATCAGAAAACTGCCAGGATACAATTGTAGCAAGGTGGTCATGAATTAGCAGAATTCTGTAGACTTGAGCGAGCTGTGGGCTTCAGCACAGGAGGCACAAATACAGTCTTCCCCACGTGAAGACGTGATAGGGCGACCTAAATGAAGGACAATACAGGTGCCCATTTCTGATTGTAGAGCGCCACGGTTTCTGCTGGTTTTACGTTACGCTTATAAAATCACGTGGCACTTGCGTTAAGTGCTGTGCCGTGCTCTCAATTTTCGATCAGGTGAAATTAAGAGCAGGACAAAGGCTGGCCGTTCCACCCCACCCCTATTCTGCAGTACACTGTCTGTACAAACCAGGCCCAGCTCAGGCGCTGCTAATCGTGGCGTGGAGATTAGCATGTTTCCCATGCACGGTAACTCTACTCGGTCCCTCGCCAGTCCCCTCCTCCCTGTTTCCTCTCTATAGGCCACATGCCGAGTGTGGAGGATGGGATTTGCAGAATTATCCACTGCAGCATAATGCAAGAAATGCCATGAAAAGAAATTTAATGAATATATTATTTCTGTGCTGGGTTCGCCTCCGTATTTTTGCCGCTTTGAACGGTCATCGACCTTGCTTTGGTTATGTGTCAGGGCTGCCTAATTAAATGATGGATTTAAGATTTTCCGTCCAAAAATAGTCAAATCAAAACCAAAAAGAGAAGAAAAAGGCTTTAGAAATACTATTGGATGGGAGAGGAGGCACTTGCCAAAAAACCACTTCATAGAAGTTTGTTTTTTTCTGATGCAAGAAACAAAAAAACAATATCATGTGTGTGTGGCTTATATTATTGAGCTCTTAGATTTCCCTTGAATGTGGAGAATTAGGGTCCTGAACAGGATTTTGAAGTTAAATTAATTCCAATGTTCATTCACCTCCAACAAGGACTCTGTACGGGAGCCAGGTGGTGCAGTTTCTGTTTTTACGGCGTAAGTAATCCTGCCCTGCATTTGATATCAGCCTGTCATCAAGTGACAAATTCTCTGTGAGAGAAAGGAGGAGGTCGTGTTAGTTTTCGCTCGTGTGGGCTCCACCTGTTTGTCCCCTGGGTACTGTGCAGAGTGTTTCAGGGTTGGATGATACTGACTTCCTCCCCTCCTAAGTACTAACCCCACCCCCCGCGGCTCGGCGCGGCCGTACAGGCAATGATCAAAGCAGCACATCCAAGCTTTTGTTTCTCCCGGTGCTGCAAGGAAATTAAAGCCAATTACACGCCTCTTTATCTCTCCCCGTTACTTAGGACATGAAACAGAATTTACGATTCCGTTTAATATTCTCCCGCGAGTGCGTCCCGGCGTAAAAAATAAATTAATGGCATCTCGCATTCCTGGATGCATATTTGTGGAGAGACAGATGGAGTCGGGCTTTATTGTGATTTTTTTTTTTTTTTTTTTTTGGGGGGGGGGGGGTTGTTTACGTGCTTTATGCCGAATGTGAAGATAGTTGGGCAAGCCTCTTTTTTTTTGCCCTGCCTCAAGTCTGTTTCACATCAAAGTTCATTGTCTGAGTAATCCACAGACCCGGTTACTGTTTTGAATGTAAATGCCTCCTTTGCAAAAAATAATGAATGAAATAAATTAATTTGCTGAGTTGGTGGAATTAGAAACTTCTAGAAGAAGGGAAGGATGTCGGCCCATGACTCAGATCTTCATCTGAAGTGCTGTGTTCCTTTGGGCTCTTCAGATTTAATGAGTCAGACTGATGGCTGCTCTACCCCTCTCTAAACATCAAAACTGGAGTAGCTGCACGCTGACCTTTACATCATGAGCCTCGAAGAAGAAAAACATTGCGTGGGAAAGAGATCCGTTAGCCGAAAGCTAGCAGAATTTTTGGCAGTTTGGAAAGGTCTGGAAATGTTTGTCGCGTTCCTCTTTACTCAGTGAGTAAACGGACGTAACGTCCTATGTAGAGCAGACTTTTGGGTACCAGATGCTAGAGTACTTCTTCACATTGGAGGCCTCTAGTCTTGTGTCCCGTACATGCTAGTTACACACTGACTCTGTGTTGTGTGCACATCATTTATTTGCCCAGCAAACCCCATTATCCGTCCTTCTCCAAATGCAGTGTATGACCTACTCCAGGTAATATTCATCTGATTCATTTCTGTGCAGTTCATGATGGACAATGGATACACTTGCATTATACATACCCTCATATTTCTGCTAATGAGATCAGTTCTTACTGACCACCTGATCTTTCTGCCACTCTGTCGCCCTGACAATGGGTCATCTGTCCGGTTTAACACCAGACCAACTAGACATACTTCTCATAACACTGGGGGAATTGGTCATCTGAACCAACTGGTCACCATCTACTTTAAGACGAGGCCTACTAGTCCACTATTCCACCACACTGGACCAAATGGTCATTTTGGAAAAACTGGACCTTTTGCTGGTCTCTCCACACTGACACTGGACTAACGGGTCATCAGGATAAACTGGTTGTCTGGTTTCACACGGGTGCAGTGTGTTGCAGTATGTGGAGCATTCACTGCGTCCACTTTAAGCAAAAGGTGCACATCAATGCTGTATTCTGGAAATGATCTCTTTTCAATTACTGCACTGCTTATGGGCAATATTTTCACTGTAGTGATGTGTAAACACAGTCCAAGCTGGCATTTTCCCCATTGTAGGCCAGCAATGAGAGGCAGAATCCAGGTTATACTCTCTGCTTGGCAGTGTAATTAGAGCAGTGCTAATTTGGCGCATTAATGATGGAATTTGTCTGTTGTGAGCGCCTGGCTGGGAATCTCTTCTCAATGACAGCGAAAAAGGGAACTGAATTTATTAACATTCTTCTTAGTCTCCCCCTCGTATTCATTTACTTTCAGATCTAATTAGGAGTACAGTCTTCACTGAGGACACTGGCAGTAACTCTAATGAAGACCCCAAACGATTAGAAGCAGGAAGTGAGACTTTTCCATTGTGTGCTTGTTCATATGCATATGTGTACGTGTATACACCTGCGTGTGTGTGTGTGTGTGTGTGTGTGTGTGTGTAAGTGTGTATTGGTACAATTTTTTTTTCAAAGCCCCGGTAAACTTTTCAGACTCACTCCAGTGCATAGCTTTTGAGTATAAAGACTTAAGAATTTTCATACTCTCTTTCCCCCACATCACTGTTTCCGTGGACGCCATTTTATTTTAGTGTGGGGGTCGCATACGTGTGGCAGGAAGCACAATGGCGTGTGTGTGTGTGTGTGTGTGTGTGTGTATGTGTGTATAGGTGTGTGTGTATGTGTGTGTGTACGTCTGTGTTTGTGTGTGTGTACACTTGTGTTTGTGTGCGTATGTGAGTGTTTGTCTACATGTGTGTACTTCTGCATTTATGTGTGTGTGTGTGTGTATACTTGTGTTTGTGTGCGTGTGTGAGTGTTTGTCTACGTGTGTGTGTGTGTGTGTGTGTGCGCATTCAGGAAGAGCTGTAGTGCCTTTGACTCTCAGCTGTCAGTATCTCTCTCCGAGGGATGGTTGGTGGATTAATTCTCCCTCATTATCAGGGACTGGTGTGTAATAAGAGCCCCACCGCTGCCTGGATATCTCCATTCCAGCCCCCTTCCAGAGCATTCCTCAGACTGATAGCAGTAAAAGAGGCAAATTGAAAGGGATTAAGTTAATGCGATCGCGAAGTCAGTTGCTAAGGCGACCCACGCCTCCGTGGCGAGGAAATGGCAGTTTCATCAGTCGCGGGTTTAGCTTTCGTCGCCTCTCAGTGTGGCACTCGAGAGTATTTCTTACATAACAGACAGAAGATAGTGCTAATTGGCTACTTTCTGAGAAGCCACCAAAGAGGAAGAAGTGTTGTACAAAATGGTGCCTGAAGGGTTGAACACTGGTTGGTTGAACAAGTGGCTTGGTGTGGACTTTGTATGGAGAGATTAGGCTTAGTTCAACGGAAATACCAGTCACAATGTTGCTGTAAAAAATAATTTAGCTAGATAAGTATGAAAACTTCATCTCCTTATTTTTGTTTCTTTTGGTATGTATCCATTTTTTTATATTCCTGTTATTGTTTTTGTGTGGTGATTTATGCTTCCATTTACACCCATCATAGTGACTCGGGTTGCGCTGACAGATAAGCGAGAGGTAATCAGGATATGTGGCATGTCTACACGGGTGAGAATGAACTCACTGCTCTGAATCGTTATTAGCCGCAGTCAGCCTTTGCCAAGTCATTCCTCTCTGTCTACAGCCCTGTCACGATAAAGGCTGCATTCCAACAGAAGTGTGTGTGTGTGTGTGTGTGTGTGTGTGTGTGTGTGTGTGTGTGTGTCAGGTTCCCCCTGAAGATGACGGCTTTCCAAATCATTCTGACATGAACACAACAGCACAGGATGCTTTCACGTGCTTGGACACTTTAGTTCAAAATTCCGATTTGTTTGAGCTGTGCTGACGAGTCTTGTTGAAGCCCTTATTAAACGTGACTAATGCGCTCACTCCCTATCTCCCTCTCTCTCTCTCAGGCTTGCTGATTGGCTCTGGATGTGCGCTCTATCCTCTGGGGTGGGACAGTGAAGAAGTTCGACAGACCTGCAGTAACAGCTCTGACCAGTTTGTGCTAGGTAAGGTCCGGATTCTCCCAGCATCCCACAACGCACCATGCTTGCGTTAGGATACAACTGTGGCATCTATAATACAAATTCTAGGTTATACACAAAGCGTGCAAAACACAAGAATAAGTCCAGATCAGCGCTCAGTGTCTCACAGGATTGTAAAAGATTGTTGCTTTATGTTAATGGACTGTGCTGACAACTGGAAGCAATACTCCTGTTGTGATTCAATATCTGCTTAATTACACAGGCCCTTACTGAAGGTGTCTATGAAAACCAGGGATTTCTATGACCATGCAGTAATGAACATTTTATTAACCACGTTGGACAAAGATGAATATATATCTGTGCATTGCCTTTCCAGACCTTTGACATTCCAGTCTCGACTGTGAACTCTTGGACGTTACTATGATTCTACTGGAAACGCTGACATGGCTGTATTTATTTATTTATTTATTTCTTCCCGCCCCCCCTTGGGAGGTCAGCTTTATTTTTAATAATAGTCATCACAGAGATAATTCTGAGAGGGAAGGGTATACGGAAAAGGTTTTAACAGCAGGGAGATAATCCAAATCATAGAACATTTGATCAATAACAACCTTGTAACAAACAAACTGCTTGATGATTTGGAAGGAAAAGAAGAAAAAAAATGCCAAAGAAAAAACAAAGGGGGGGGGGGGGGGACACAAACAGGATAGAGCCCAACAAAACAACAAAAAGGCAGTCAAGACAGAGTGACATGATATATCAACCATGACAGTTAAGAAAATTAGCAGTAATCACAATAATTATTAAAGCAAAGGGGAGAAGGAAGGCAAAAGAAAAATTGAAGAAAGAGGGAAAAAAGTGATGAGTAGACTGACATGGCTTTATAATGGGGCACATTATTTGAGCATTTTGGAAAGACTAGTATTCCTGAAATTTCCTCACTTTTCCTGAGAGTGAAGGAATACTAAAAAAAGAGTTAAGTAGAAATATTAAAATACTCTGCCAGACATCCATTCATGGCTTGGAATGTCCACTTTATTATGCAGAGCTCAGGGTTCCTGAAATGCTCTGTGGAATGTACCTCATTGGATGCTGTCTTTGTGCCAGAACAATTTTTGACAGCTATTGTGATAAATTCAAAGAGGAAAGGGTGACAGAAAGTGCTAAATTTGTGGTTAAATTATAATGTGTGTTCAGTACAAGGCAGTAAATGCTTACCAAAACTTTAAATGCACTTTTTCAGTACGTGAGTTATGATAAAACTTGTCTCTTGAATAAAACTGCATCATATTTCTGTTCAGAGATAATCTGTCTTGATGTCAAAACCAACAGTGTCCTTTAATCTCACTTCAGAGAGCACAAAAGAGCTCTTCCTTCATAAATCCTCATTGCTGTAGCTTTTGCCCCAGTGCAATCTCAGCTACAGATGCACTCACATGTCACATATAGGTGCTGTCAGTAAGTAACTGGACAATGACACTAGTTTCGATTTTTTTTTTTTTTTTACTGTGTGCTCAAGCGCACTGAATTTGAAGACACTGAAGATAATGGACAGTGATAGCTTTAAAGTGTGTTTAATTACATCTGTATCATCTGAAATGCGTAAGAATTTCAGGCCTAATGTTCTGTATCACTGCCCGAACACTTATGGACCACAGTGTGTGTACAGACTTTAGTCCAGTTTAAAATCACCCAATCTGACTTGCATTCATTTGAAAGTGAGCTGCAGTGGTGTACAGTCCAGGTTCTGAAAGTGAAACTCTGCCCCAGCATTCTGTTCTGATCACCAGATTTTTCTTGTACTTCAGGGTAAACCAGGGCTCCCCAAATCTGGCCCTCGAATGCAAATCCAGCCCTAGTTTTCTCTCCTTTCAGGCAATTAGGCGAACAATTTTTGCCACTCAATGGCCGGACTGTCATCACACCTGACTCCCTGGTAAAGGGAAGGCAGAAAACCAGTAGTTCTTGGTCCTTGAGGACCCTTATTTGGGGAGAATTGCGCTAAGCTAGTGCATGACTAAGTTCAGGGGTGGCAGTAATACCTGGTCGGACTTCTACTCTCTGACCCCTGGGCTCTCCACCTTGGTGAGCATTAAATCGTTTGCACCAATGTTGCCGCCAACAGACATGGAGCTGCTCTAATTATGCACGAAGTTACACTATCCTATCAATAGGTAGTACATCCGAAACAGTTACTGAATATTCATGAGGAAGCAGTGCCTGTAACCGATTTAGAATATGGACGAGTTAAGTCCCATCCCTGTTTCCCAGGAATTGTATGAATGAAACTCCTGAGCTAAGCCTGATGTGCAAACTGCTTAATATACTTTCCCATTGTATCTACTTAGCAGTTAATAAAAATGATCTCTTGAGACAGAAAAAATTGTTGAATCCACTTCAGCTATAATAGGCTAAAGATCTCCCAATCAAGCAGTGAAAAAAATCAGTTTTCTGAAACAAAAATTCAACATGTTGTTATGTGCTTTCCACAGGCAGCCAAAGGCAAGCCACATATTGTTCTTCTTAAGTCCGTTTCTTTATTATTTTTCCATTTCAACACATTCGGTTGTCCTGTATCAACTGCCTGAGCGTTCGTGATAGAGACGCGGTTCAAACGCCGAAACGTTCGGCCCGACCGTGTCCCCCGGCCTTGTATACGCGGTTGCATAACCCCTTTTCATTCTTTCGCAATCCCCATTTTTCATCCCTTCTTTTTTTCATGCAAGTCAATGGGCGGAATCTTTGTATCAGTTTCCTCTCACTCTAGAATTTAGAGTGGAGAAAGGCAAAAACATGACTCAAAAAAAATTTTGAAATCGCTCCCCTGTCCACAATTTCCAACATACATACACAAATTATACATCAAAACGTAGGAAAATTTGTGCAGGCCTGAAAAATGTTACTGTGGAAGAAACCAGACAAAGGGTTGAGACTCTAGGCGCCCTCAAGCGACAGGAGCGCAGACCAACTGCCCCATAGACAGCCATTATAACAGGAGCAGAAAAGTTTGGGAAGAGAGCAGACAAACTCCTTTTTTTGAATCGTCACCCTGACCACATACTTTACACTACTAGGAAAAAAAATACATGGGGACGCCCAACAGAGTTTCCTCTCACTCACAATATTTTTGTTTTCACCATAGGACCTACGGTCTGCCAGAAAATGGCAGTAGTTCGGACAGTGTAAAATGAAAAATTCTTTGAATTCCTCTCTGTCTCACAGCGCCTAAGAGACACCAAGCACACAGGGGTGCTGCTGCCTCCATAGAGACAGGCACACACACAGAGGAGCTGATGTGTCAGACTCACGCGCGCGCACACACACACACACACACACACGCATCTGTCCGTGTTTCTCACTGGTAAAAATACAGCGTCAGCGATTAAGCAGGCCGGTATAGGCAAATTTTAGAGCGTGGAGCGCTCTGAAATTTGTCCATTAAACAATGTCAGATGATACCTCTGTGTGTGTTTCTGTGTGTGTGTGAGAGAGAGAGAGAGAAAGAAAGAGCCAGACAGACTAACTACCTTCACTCTGCCAGACTGCCACTGTAGTGTGTGTGTGTGTGTGTGTGTGTGAGAGAGAGACATTGCTTTTAACTTTAGCGGCAACAGTTTAGCAAGCACATTCTCGAGGTTCGTCCTGACGAAATGCAGTTCTAGTTGATTCTGTCATTCTACTATCAATCATAGTCATCAGATATGAAAAACGCATGATTCCCTACCATTGATTCATGCATAGATTTGTCCCTCTAAGAATTCAGTGGTCATTCCAATCCTCATACAATCTCTTACTGAATACAGTCACTTTAGTGCTTGCTCAGGCTTATCTGAGAGTGTGGGGAGCCACTTGGAGAGCTGTCTTATTTGGCTCATAAACAGTAGATAATTTTGAATATCACGCTCTGATGAAGTATACTTATGGTCAGGGAGTCTATGATCCCAGAAATTTACTGTGTAACTCCCTGCCATTTTTCAATTCTCAGCATTTTTTTACAATTTCAATGCAGAATTTTCATGAAGGTATTTTGTGGTTGAGGCCCTTTTTCTCTAACAAAATTATGAAAATAAACTGAAATGCGACGGAATTCTAAATGCCACACGTGTCTTGTTTCAGTCAAGCCATTTTTCTCCCTCTTTGTGAAGTGCAAATCTTGAATTACAAAGCCTTAAATAGGGTAACGCATGAATTGCCAGATTTGGCTTCTGTGTAAAGGGTTAAGGGAGTCTAAGATTGGTGATATGAGACTGAGTACACATTTGTTATAATTCAACTACTAAATAACATTTGCTGTAGAATAGGACTGGCCAGTTCCCTGCCAAAAATAATCACCATCGATCCTTTGAGCCTGAAAAACATTATGTGCAACACCTCCACTGAGTTCACCTCGTAAATTTGACTGAACACATTTTTCTGTTCTGTAACAGTCGCTTAAACAAATACTGCATGACCCCATCTGTGATGTGGTGTTAAGGTCACTTCGGGACCTGCTTTTCCCGCACTCCCTAAATTATCCCTGCTGAAAAATGTGCACTGAACCTAAACTTCCTGCGAAGCTCTCCAGAGAAACAACTTTTTTTAAGATGAAAAATTGTAGGAGACTTGTTTTAGTGAGGTAGAGATTGTGATAAAATGAGATTTCTTTGCAAAAAATATGGAAATTTACTCAGTTACTCAGATGACTTAAAAACTTTACACTTTTTTGAAAAAGAAAGTAACTCTTCACTTGAGTTGATTTTGATGACCTTTTACTGCAGGAGTTTATTCACCTGGCAGTATTACCTCGATGAAAGGATCAAGTTTTTGGTACTTTTTCTACTAAAAAGTATTTCTGAGCAGACATAATCAAAAATAGTTTTTTCTCCTGCGATGGCACCTCTTGCCATTGATAGAATCTGAAATGGTGATTCTAAGTTTGATTGAGTGCTCTGTTTTGTGTTAAACAACGAACAAAATGACTCATTCCTGCACTTGGGAGTACCTAAAATCTCTTTATTTTAAATCTCAGTCTGTTGAAGCACTCATACCGAACCGGAGCTGTTTCTTTACTCACTCACTCTTCCCTCTCTCTCTCTCTCTCTCTCTCTCTCCTCTCTCTCTCTCTCTTGCTCATTTGGAAAGATAATTGCCATTTTAGTGAGATGGTATGTGCTTAAAGGTGTTTGTGAGTGAGCAAATTATAAATTTGACAGGCAGAGTGGATGGCAGCTCTTTGCTTCTAATTGCACATCAGCAACCACTGACCACCAAACTCTCACTGTTCTAAATGAATGAAAGTGGAGATATAATCATCTGTTGTCCACCAAGCAATAATTTTACTAACCTCTGGCTACAACCTACCATAGTTATTTTCAGAATTTCATGGAAATTATTGGTATTACTGTTCAGGTTGGAAATTTGAAGGAAAGATTATTCAAGACCAGAGAGCATCCTCAGCTAGATGGTAAAGTTACCAAAATGTACAGACTAAGAGAAGGATTACTGGATTGATATGGACTGATGGCTTCATACAATTGAAGACTAGCTTGAATAATTACAGTCACGTACTGTAGGATTAAGACTTCACCACATCCCGCCAAGGAATTCCTGTTCTACAAAGTCAGTTGTGCCGTTTATCAGGATGCAAGATTAAAGTAATGTACAATAGACAGTGCATTAAATGAGACTGATGATAGTTGTTCTGAATCTTTCCCATTCTGTTTCTGGCTCCTGCTTTGTTTTTTTGGATTCTGTAGATTTAAGGATAAATGGAAATTAACTGGGAAATGGTCAGTCATGGACATCTTAGTCTATCAGCGCGGCTGCCAACGTGTAACACAGAGGTGGCTGCTAATGCTGTATCACACATAGCCACAAGTGCTGCACTTGTTATCAAAATTATTTCTCTGGCCATTGAAATGGAGATCCGTGTGCAATATAAACTATAATTTTCATTATTCGTCATAGCTTCTTGTGTTTCTTTCTGGTGAAGTAATTTGACGGCTTTATTGATATTGAGCTTTGTTTTGTAACCAATGGACCAGGCAGACCAAGAACTGAATTTTAAGTAAAACAAGCTGTGCTTTCAGGACGTGCAATCAGACTAATTTCTAAGCGGTAAACAAAGAAATATCGACGACCCACAATCCAGTCTGTTGTAAAATGGATAGTCATTTACTGGGCTTTCAAAGCATCGATTATACAAGTATTTTAAAATGCTCTGTCCTTGCTCCCTGTCTCTGGAACTGCAGGCAGCTGCGAGATTGGCTGGGCGTATTACTGCACGGGATCAGGAGCAGCGGCGGCCATGTTGGTGTGCACTTGGTTGGCCTGTTTCGCTGGCAAGAAGCAGAAACATTACCCTTACTAAAGGGGAACAAAAATCCAGGAGATCATCGAGGGATCTGCCAATCAACTGGCTACAAATTAAAGGGAGGGTGGGTCAAAGACAGGAGGGGTTACAGAATCAATTTCCCAGCATCCCATTCCCAGCTGTTGGCAGCTTTGAAGACCCCCGCTAGCCGGACTCTTGACAACGTTCAGTGCGTTGAAGGTATACGCTGAACACCTAATAGCCATCTAATCGCAGGGACCATTTTTATACACGCTACATAAAAACATATATCAAAGACAAACATTTTTGTTTTCTGTGCACAGTGTTACAGACTGCTCATTCCTTCTTGTTCTTTGTAAATTTAGACATTGTAAAGGACCAGTCTTTCTTCCTTTAAGTTTCACTGTCTTGTAAATCTCTTTTTTGAAGTGTGGTCTTTCCTACTAGCTCTCATTTTTTATGTTCGTCGTAGCGTGTGCACTAAAAAAAACAAAACAGAAATATTGGTGGCTCATTGTTTGTTGGAGTGTGTTATATCAGTGTGTGTATGTTTCTTTCAGATTTTGCTCTCTTTGCCTTAAATGTATCAATAAATCAACAATAATAGAAATGCAATAAGCTCCATGATCAGCAACCAGTAATGGCTGAATTGTACATTAGGACTTTTAAGCTTCAAGACCCCTAATCATTTAAGTGTCAGTATATCATATTATAGGTACCTATTTTGTGTATGATAATGTACATTGTATAATAGCCTGTTTTTGTATAATAACTGAATAAACTCAATGTTTTTTATTTGACTGTTTGTAAATAAATACAATATATTCAATTTTTTTTTTTGTGTGCTATTTTGAAGTTATTATTTTTCAAATAAAACTGAAGTTGGCTTTATCCTATAGACCCTGAAATAATATTTTGACTTGGCCCTATCCTCCCTTGGGTTCTTGGAAACCCCCTTGACATTACGAAGCATAAAAACCAATTTGCACTCGTTTTAGTAATTCCAGCAGTGTTTGGTTTTAGTGCTTGTCATTGTTTTATGATAATTATTGATTGTTTGATTCGATTCTGAACTAACCTACAGCTACCTGCCACCTGTACTGCTGGCCATTAATTCCTGATTTATTCCTGTCATCATTCAGGATGCATTTTTATTTTTTTTATTTTTTTTGCTGATGATAACATGCCTCATCCCAGCTCTTCAGTTGTGAAAGAGGGTGCAGCTCCAGAGAGCGGGGCTTTGTCTTTTGAAATATAAGGCACTGCAGTAATATAAAGTCCTAGCACGAGATGTTGGAGCATGCTTGTCATGTCAACATTCCCAATTCCCATCTTCCTCTCATAGCTACCGCTTCTAGGGAGAGATCTTCACATTTTAATTGAAACTTTTGCTATTATATGATTATTAATATTACTCAGACTATTCTTTAGGATCTAAAGTGGTCTCCTGACATTCAGTAGCCTTCTGCTTGTATACGTTCAGCAGATACTCAAACACGCACATGCTTGCACACACACACTCAGGTGCAATCACACACTCTCACATAACACACACATTGCACATGCACATACACGTGCCACACACACGAACACTCTTGCACCGCATACAAACTAACACAGGCACACAACCTCCAACATAAGCACACACAGACATACACCCATATCTCACGCACACACACACACGCACATATGCATGCACAGGAAGCACGCCCATATACAGAGCTCATTATTGAAGCTGATTCCTGCTACTGATGATGCGCATTATCTGCTGTGGGGAATCTCTCTATGTGTTCTCCAGTTAAATAAGTCCTTGCTGCTCTACGGAAATTCTTTCTCACGGCTGATATCCATCCCCATTGTTGCACAGCCTCAAAAAAGCCTGTTAGATCGGAGCGTCACATGACACATTCAGGCCAGGCAAGTCAGTTCCTTGTCATTGCGTTCCCGATGCTACTGGCTGATGTAGCGATACCCGCTAACATTAGCCCGCGCTCGCACCCTCGCTCACGTGCGCTTTGAGGTGTTCTCACTGTGCAGGTGAGCACAGGTGAACAGAAAAAGACCGTGAACTGTCAGTCTGAGCTCATTGTCAAAAATGACTGCGCTTCCTCACCTGTTTCTGAGGTGTTTGTGCTGTTAATTAGTCTCTTAATACCAATGTAACACAATGGAGAACTGCGGCAACTATTCTATGGCCATCAATTCAATTATCCAAAGCAGTGAGCGGAGCAGTGCTTTAAAATGAGAACTGGGGAATACAAGGGCACAACGCATGACTAACCGAAAAATACCTCACTGTTTTTGTACAACCTCTTCTCCAGAAAAGTTGGGACATTGTGTAAAACGTAAGTAAAAACAGACTGCAATGATTCGCAAAAGATTTAAACTCTATAATAAATTTAAAATAGTGCAAAGACAACATACCAAATTTTGAAACAGAAATTTTATTGTTTTTGAAAAATATCTGCTCATTTTGAATTTGATGAATCCCAGCAACGCGTTTCAAAAAAGTTGATACAGGGCCATGTTTACCACTGTGTTAAACCATTTCCTCTTTTAACAACACACTGTACGTGTTTTGGAACTGAGGAGACCAATTACTGTAGTTTTGAAAGCAAAATGTTTTTTTCATTCTTGCTTGATTTTGGATTTCAGTCTCTCAACACTTTTGCAAACTCTTTTGTCACATGAGTGCTCAAAATTTTTCAATGGCTGACTGACCTGTCTGGACTGCAGGCAGGCCAGTTTAGCACCCGGACTCATTTATTATGGATCCATGATGTTGTAGCATGTGCACAATGTGGTTCGGCATTCTCTTGCTAAAATAAGCAAAGTCTGACCAGAAAAAGATAGATGGCAGTACATGTTGCTCCAAAACCAGTATATATTATTCAGCACTGATGCTGTCTTCACAGATGTGCAAGTGACCCATGCCATATGCACTTATGCACCCCTATACTATCACGGATGCTTGCTTTTGAACTGTGCGCTAATAAAAAGCTGGATCTTCCCTCTCCTTCGCAGCCAAGAGGATGTGGCATCTTTGATTTCAAAAAAAAAAAAAAATCAGATTTTGATTGGTCAGACCACAGGATGGTTTTCCTTTTCATCGCAGGCCATCATAAATGAGCTTAGGCCCAGAGAAGGTGACAGCATTTCTAGATCTTGTTTATTAAAGGTTTTTTTCTTTACACAGTAAAGTTTTAACTTGCATGTGTGGATGCAGTAACAAATCATGCTCGCCGAGAATGGTTTTCAGAAGTGTTCCTGAGCCCATGCATTGATTTTCATTACAGAATACTGTTTGTTTTTAATGCAGTGCCAC
This sequence comes from Gymnothorax javanicus, assembly GCA_029692085.1. Taxonomy (NCBI): domain Eukaryota; kingdom Metazoa; phylum Chordata; class Actinopteri; order Anguilliformes; family Muraenidae; genus Gymnothorax; species Gymnothorax javanicus. The sequence continues at coordinate 55,842,458 of CM056195.1, forward strand.
CTGAGGGCCTGAAGATTAAGGCCATTCAATATCGATTTTTGACCTTGTCCCTTGCATACAGAGATTTCCCCGGATTCTCTAAATAATTATATGATATTACATACCATAGATGATTACATTTGCAGTTTATTTGCAATTTCATTCTTAAATCCTTGAATAATTTTCCCATGCAGTCTTCACACAGTGGTGAAGCCCTCACCATCTTCTGAAAGTCTCAGCCCCTCTGAGATGCTCTTTTCTTACCCCTTCATGTCACTGACCCATTGCCAATTAATCTAATTAGGTGTGAGATGTTCAACCAGTTGCATTTCTTTTACCATTATAACATATTTCCAATCTTTTTTTTTTGCCCCATCCCAACTTTTTTGAAACATATTGCTGCCATCAAATTCAAAATGAGCAAATATTTTTCTAAAAACAATAAATTTCTCAGTTTCAAGATTTGAGATGTTGTCTTTGAACCATTTTCGATTAAATATAGGGTTTAAATGATATGCAAATCTTTGCATTCTGTTTTTATTACATTTGACACAGCATCCCAACCTTTCTGGGTTTGTACTTCCTGTGACTGGTGGCAATGATAATGACAGAGGGCAACATTTTTCATCTTGTGCATGTCAATTCTGTCTATGTAAACAGTCACTGTCATGGCCTAGTATGCCTTGTGTATGTTCACAGGGTCAGAGAGACTCTTTGAATGAAAGTACATGGCTTGCAAACTCTGAGTCTCTTGTGTACCCACACTTAGACTTGGCAGCAACCCACGAAGAGTACAAACTATATATTCATCAGTGTCCTCTTTGCAAAATGCCACTGCATTGTTTTTCGAAGGCATATATTTGCCTTTGGCCATTTCCAGGACGATGGCCACCATGACCAGACATTGCAGAACATGAGCAAATATTTCAGAATTAGTGAAAGCAAAATGGACGTTTAAAAAACTGAACTAGAATATATTATGAGTCCTGTCTCATGTAATTAATTTGTTAAAGCAAAGAACAACATGAGGATGGCAATGATAAGCCATGAAATAATCAAGCAATTTTTACCAGCAAGGACCTTGAGAAATAAAGGCAAAGTTAATGCAGTGCTAATTCGCATGTGTCAGTTTCGTATCAGTGTTCCTTTAAGTTTTCCCCAGTGTGGCAAAGTTTGGCTGCTTTTTTTTTTCTCAAATAGACGGCAGTTTCTGTCTTCTGACTTCTGACTCTACCTAATCCAACTGTCAACAGTACATGACCCTTGGTGAACCGAATTTATGAAAGCCAGTTGAGCTAAGGATGGAAAAACTTTTGTTTGATGTGCTCGAGCGAGGCTGAATTTGGGGGAAGGATGCTCAGAAACATCTTGATGAATTTGAAAAAAAAAAAAGATAACTGATAACTTCTAACACTCAGATAAGTCTTGTATAACGTTAAGAATTTGAATACAAGAGGGAAGGATCAAATTAACTCCTATCCATGAGTAATACACTGTTGTGCTCTAAACTGCCTGCAATGATGGTAACATAGGGAACATTGGTCCTATTCCAGGTGCATGCCATTGATGACTGCAAGTGTGATGACTGCACCTGCAAGTTGAGTGTGAAGATTTATGATTATTTTGCAGATTAGATTGTTGGTGTCAATAAACAGTGAACAGTGCTCTGTGAATGGTTATAAATTAAAGTAGGGATTCAAAGGAAAAACTTAAATATGGCAATTTAGACATCAATGGAAAGCTTAGAACGCAAAGAATGCAATGTAATGTCATTCCGTCACATTATCAATATGAGAAAATGGGAACACGCACGAAACGACAGTACTTCATCGAACGTGAATACTTCCGTGATGCAAGGAAAGAGGCCCGTTTTGGGTGACGTCACATACGGGTTTTGCAAGCTCTGCTCTGTGAATTTGTGTGCAGTTTACATGTCAATAGAAATACTATGTCTCTCTCTCTAAGCTTTATATTTTGTTATTTAAGGTTAAAATTGAGTCATACTTTACTTGAGATGGATAAATTATAATGGAGAAACATTTATCTGTCATTTTTTTTTAATTAAAACTCATATTTTTCTATATAAGCCTAGTACATTGAAGATTAACATGGACATATAAACAATCTGACAGAAATCATGTGTAAATACGGGGAAGCAGGACTGATACCTTAATTTATTATGATATTTTTTCAATGAGTAGCCTTGATAAAAGCGACGACAAAACAAGAAAGGAAGATTTTTAGAATGCATTCTCTCTCTTAACTCACGCAGGAGTTATACATATACATATTGTTCATGCACTTGCAGCTGCCTGTCATCAGATCTTTCTATTGCGTATATTGTAACTATCTAACGTTATCAGATTTGAGGTTTTGTTTCGTTTTTGCCATCATGGAGGAGGAGGCACCAGAAGTTGAAGAAAGAACCATGGGAAGAGATACAACAACAACTATAAAAAAGCAATAAGACCTAAAATTGAGCTTGCTGCTTGAGTGCATGAGAAGTACAGGCGGATGATTCAGGCTGCTTTTGAGGTATTGGGTGGAGATATTTGAGGGGTATGATTGTGTTCTAAATGGCACCGACCTCATCACTCCATATTTCTATGTCAGTCAATCACTGTTATGAGAGGCCACTTGATCGTGTTCATAAAATACTATCTTTTTTTGTAGCCCAGCTTTGGCTTACCCAACCTTCCTCAGAATGGTAGCATGACTCCAGCAAAAACATAATTTTCTATTTAAATTAGACAACGTGTACGTGTATAGCATATAGCCAGCACGGCGACCGGACTTTTTGCAGGCTCGGAACGAACCAAAATAAGCAATGAAAGAAATCACCTTTATGCGACAGTAGCTTAAAAAAAATAACTAAATAAAGATTTAAACATGGGATTTAAAACTATGAACTACTGGGAGAAATGGAAGTAATCTATTAAGAGTTCTGACTCGTCAGGCTTTAAAAACAAAATTGAAAACAGTTTTCACAGTGTTCACTGTATTATAACTATGGAACATCTGGGTACTTTCAGAGTACACAACCCGTATGTGACATCACGGAAAATGAGACTGTCAGCGGACTGGTTACAGTGGAAAAGGAGCAACATTTGGAAAGAAAATATCAAGTCGCCATGAAACTTTTTTTTCTCTTGTTATATGAGTGAATAGCTACCTTCAACATATCATGAAATTGCCATAACGGCCCAATTTTATGGGTACTTTTTTCTTTGAATCCCTACTTTTAGGAACAATGACTATACTACTGTGTATTGTCAAGATAACTGTGAGTGAATCTTCAGCTGTGAATCATGAAGCACATAACAAATACTGCGTACATTAGCATAACTATCACAGTTGTCTCATTAGAAAATACAGATCCAAATTCAGGAGATATCTCAATAAATTTGTGTGTGTGTGTGTGTGTGTGTGTGTGTGTGTGTGTGTGTGTGTGTGTGCGTGCGTGTGTGCGTTGTGTGTGTGAGTGTTTGCCCATGTTTTATGCATGCGCAATATCTCATGATACACCAGCAAATGGATCACAATTCTTATTTTCCTTCATACACAAGTCGTAATTTCCTGCTCAGTGCAACTCGAGCTGCAACAGTTGGTTGATTAATCGGTCAGTTTTCAACTATTAAATTAATCCGCAACTGTTTTGATAATCAATTAATCGGTTTGAGTAAATTTTGAAGAAGAGAAGTCAAAACTCTATGATTCCAACTTCTTAAATGTGAGCATAACCTCATTTCTTTACTCCTATTGGGCAGTATACAATATCATTGGGAAGACGAAACAAGACATTCGTGGACATCATCTCAGGCTTTGTGAAACATTGGTCGACATATTTCACCGTTTTCTGACATTTTATTGTCCAAACCAATAATTGATTAAACGAGAAAATAATCAACAGATCATTCAAAAATTAAAACAATTATTAGTTTCAGCTGTACTTGCAACTGGGCAGAGTGTTGCTTTTTGAGGACGTGGTTTTATTTTAAATCTTTATTGCCAATTTTTAATTCAGATTATTACAGAGTGATATTTTTTGATTCTGGAATTACAGACAGGTCATACTAGACAGCAAAAAGCAACCACAAGCTGTATTGCAAACATGATGTGCAGAAGAGGAGACATTAATTGGAGTTATTGGCCATGTTAGAAGTGGCTTACCTCTTACTACTCAGTTACTGAGTGCGGGCACATCAGCCGATAGCATACAGAATTAGACCATGACCAAATTTAGCAGCGCATCAAAGATAGTAAAATGTCGTATTAACATACAATGGCGAAATTTCACTGTATGGAGGCAGAGCTTTCTTTGCTGTGTACTGCATTTTACAATACAGTGGAAGCGATGATAAGGACCCACAAGACTCGGGTGATCTTAATGACTTGGTGGTTGTGTGACGGTAGTATATGCACGGTTGTAGTGACACACTGGCTTGTATATTGTATTCTTCTACAAACAGTGGCATGAAGTGTATCGAACACTGGCGAAGTATACATTAAACAAGTCCACGGGTTCGAACACAGCTGTTTTTCTTTTTGTGAACACCCTGCATGCATTTGTTAATAACTACACCAAAAAACTTTCTTTAATATAATAAATAATGCAATGATAACATTTTTAAGAAGTCATTGGGTATATTTTTATGCAAAGTTGCAGAAAATGTGGCAGAAGTAGAGAGAACAACATTGCCCCGGCAACAGGGCTCTGCAGATTTATAAATACGACCTCAGGCTTTTTTTTTTTTTTTTTTTTTTGCCGGTGTTTGAAAACACCTTCTTGAGCAGATTTTTTTGGGAACCTTTCAGCCTTTCCCGAAGCATCACATTCACTCTTTATCAGACTCAGGGTAGAGAGAGGTGAGATTTATGGAGAAAATATATAAGCAGAAAAGAACATGCAGTTGATACACTAAACCTACGTATCTATGGAAATGCAATATATACTTAACAGAGTATGGTGTCCTTTGAGACTCCATTTCAATGAATGTCATGCAATAAATAACATTTTCTGTGGTGGTTAAACAGAAGGCACACAATTTCATATTAAATAAGTGGTCCTAATGCCTCCATTTCTATTTTGTCAACATCATGATTTATTTATATTTGGTCCAACCTTGTATCTATCTCTGTATATGTGGTAGTGTTGCCACTGAGCCTGTTTGAAGCTAATCTATCATTCCCTAATCTGCCAGGCAGTTGCAGTTTAGGACTGCATTCTTTGACTTTTTCACATTTTTACAAAGTAAAATTATGGGTGTTAATTATAAACCTTACAGTGGACACGTGGTTGCCCTGGCCTCATACATACAGCACACCATAATGTGCTAAATTAAACCCCATCATTTTTCTGCGCAGGAAAGGCATTAGCTAATTTAAATTCAGATTTAAATGGAGTCCTATTGTGATTTATGGTGTATATTCTGGATAGGATTTCCATCTATTGGTTGACATGGGTCTTATGGATCAATTAAAATAAAATAGGGGGTCAGAAAGAGTTCCTAATTAATTAGTGGGCTTTAAATTCTACAGAAATATTGGAGAGGTTTTCGTCTTTAAATCAGTCACTTGTTTTTGCATTGAGCATTAATATAATATGTAAGAGGCAGCGGGCAATCATGGAGCTCATAGGTCTATATAGTCTTTACATTGAGCTGGATACCCTAATTCAGAGGTTCCCAAACTCGGTCCTGGGGACCCCCTGAGTACGCTGGTTTTTGTTCCACCCACAATTATAATCCCAGAAATTTACTGAGTTGCTAAAGCTTCTCAATTGCCCTGCACACAATTATAGGGATTATTTACCCTTTAAAGCCACATTGTGCCAGAAATTGCTATGCATACATACCCTGGGTAACTCCATATTGAAATTGCACCTAATTGCAAATTACTTTTCACTGCATAAAAAGAGGGGAAAATGTGACTCTTGAAACCAAATTATTAATTGGCTTCTAAATTGTCAAAATTGTGGACACGTGGTCACTAAAACTATCCATTTATTATAGGTAATTAAGAATTCAAAGACATAGCCAATTATATTGAGTCAAACCTGTTTGATGTTATTTTTGTGACTGGCATTTGGAAATTCATTAGTTTAGAGCTTTGAAAACTTGCATTCATAAAAATTACTATCACCTTATGATTCACAAAAGTCTTGAATTTGGATACCTGGACTATGACAGAAATAAACACAGTTAATACATTCGGCGATTAAACAACATGGAACGCATAGCCATTTCTGTCAATGTTATTTAAGAGTGTGAAATGTCTCACTTGCCTGAAAAGCAACTAATTAAGAAAAAATAACAGCTTGGTAATTCTATGATTGCAATCGCGGTTGGAACAAAAACCACCATATACATTGAGTCCCCAGCACCAAGTTTGGGAACCACTGTTCTAGTTCAACACATTCTCATCCCGACACATTTGATAGTGACGATACCTGTCCAAGCGTCGATATATGATGAAAAAGGAGGCTTTTTACATCCATATTTGATGTTTAAGGTTAGGGTTGAGGTTAGGGGTTATGGGGTGGGGTTTATTTTAAACTGGCGTCAAATAAGGATGCCAAAAGCTTCCTGTCGTATATTGACGCTTGGTCAGGTAACGTCACTATATGTTGAGTCGAGATGAGACTGGGCTCTCCAGTTTGGTCACAAGTCTACGCAGCCTGTGTGACCTGTTTGGAACAGTCATCATGTATTTGTATGTTCCTTGTCGAACATATAGACACAACCTCAAAGTCCAGCCAGACTCCTTCATGTGTACCAAGCTGAGGCTGGCTGAACTGAGGCTATGCAATCTGGAGATGAGAATGAAGATTGATGCAGATCTTTCTGGAGCAAAAGTGGCACTGCAATAAGGCCTGTGCTGCTGTATGACCATAAAAGGGCAATAGATACACAAGGTAAACATAGCAGCCACCAAAAGGGATACTTTGATGTGCGTGAGTCACACTTAGAACAGAGTGTAGTTTTTGACTTATCTAAAATGGTGATTAGACTGCTTACATGCCGACATATGTTTTACATTTAAGACCTTGGTTTTCCATTGCAATCAGAGTTCTTTCCCACAGCTCTCCTAAAATGCATTCTGTGTTTTGCCCTCCACTTGCATGTACCATATGTGTGTAATTATCATCTGCATTGTGAACACGCAAACTAACACACACTCACACACACGCGCGCACGCACACACAGCTCTGCATCATTAAAAGAGAAATTGCCTGCCTACTGCTTAATTTGGAATAAGACTCGCAAAGTAATTATAATAATTCATTAAATGTATCTCTGTATTGAATTACAGGCAACTTATGTCTACTTACCGCAAGTATAACATTACTTAGCAACATAAAACTGTTCAATTATAAATGGTAATATTTCCTCCACTGTGTAATCCTAATATGAAAGCAGTTTAGAGTCCATTACGCAAAATAAGTGTGGTTGAAACATCCCTCAAAATTATTTCCAATTCAGAATTACTCACTCATAGTAGTAGTTAATGTTTCAGCAGCTCAAAGACAATCAATCTGACTGTCACAGCCCTCGTGTGAAAGCCTTTCGTCTCCCTTTTGATTCAGTAACTTGTGTGTCTATTAGAGCTGTATGCCGCCTTTCATTGGTTTACAAGTTGCCTGTTTGGTCCTCCTCGGCTGAATGGTTACTACCCGATGACCTCATGACGTGTATTTGCTTTAAGTCGCAAGTTGCTGAGGTACAATGTACTATGTTAGGTTTGAACCACTCAATATTCCTAGTTGTAATTTTTCATCTTTATTATGTGTAGCATAATCTTCATCCAGTCAGTTTTCCTAGTTGAAACTCTTCATCTTTATTAAGTGTAATAAAGAAACGCCTCATTTTTATTGAATGCAACATAGTCATAAATGACAGCATTTTGCTAGAACTACTCTTTATTCAGTTGACTCAGATAAGCTTCCCAGCCAGCTCAGGGCTGGGATTCTGTTTGTTTGCTCAGCTCAAGTCAGTTCCTTTGTCCAATTTAATAGCAACACGGTCCCAAGCCAAACCAGGGTACAGGCTTGGTAACGCACTCTTGTTAACCCTTCTCAATCTATTCTCTGTCTAGTTTGTTATGAACGAACTCCCAGTCCTTCTGCAGTCATCAGAATAGGGACCACGATCCCCTCAAGCTACTCCATTCTCCTGCCAGACAGTTCGGCTCAGGCGAAGTGTGTACTCCACTTGGCTGTTATCCCGGAAGCCACTTACCTCTGATTGACAGCTCAGCTTTGCCTATTACATCTGTGTTGAACTGTGCACTCTTCCACTGGGGTTCCTAATTACCGTATAAGCTGTCAATATAACTACCCATTGGACTATGCTCTGCCTCTGCCCTTGATTCCTGGTCTGCAACATAACACTGACAGAATGTAACACCTGATACATGTATTTCTTTTCCATTACATTATACCCCCAATTTCTAATGTCCAATGGAATTTTGTTCAGATTTGTTTGTGCTTTTTTCCTTTTAATATGTACAACCCAATACCGAAATAGTTGGGACGAAGTGTAAATTGTGAATAAAATCAAAATGCAATCACTTTCAGATGACATGAGCCAGTATGTTATTTACAATAGAACATAGATAACATTTCAAATGTTGAAACTGAGACATTTCTCATTTTTATCCACAAAATGAGCTTATTTCAAATTTATTGGCTGCAACAGGTCTCAAAAAAGTTGGGACACAGGCAAAAAAGGGCTGAAAAAGCAATTAATATATAAGAGAATCAGCTGAATGAACATTTAGCAAGTAATTAAGTTAACTGGCATCAGGTGTGTAACATGATTGGCTATAAAAGGGATGTCTTCGAGAGGCTGAGTCTCTTAGAAGTAAAGATGGCCAGAGGCTCTCCAACCTGTGAAGGCTTGCGTTAAAATATTGAGGAATACTTTAAAAACAATGTTCCTCAACATCAAATTGCAAAGGCTTTGAAGATCTCATGCGTAAGGGACAAGGCCAAAGACCTTTACTGGATGCCCGTGATCTTCGGGCGCTCAGACGCCACTGCATCACTCGCCGGCATGATTCAGTCATTGAAATTACTAAATGGGCCCAGGAATACTTCAAGAAACCACTGTCTGTAAACACAGTCCACCGTGCCATCCACAGATGCCACCTAAAACTCTATCATGCAAAAAGGAAGCCATTGTTGAGCATTATCCAGAAGCGCCGCTGTGTTCTGTGGGCCAAGGCTCATTTAAAATGGACTGTAGCAAAGAAGCAAATTGTCCTGTGGTCAGATGAGTCCAAATTTGACATTCTTGTTGGAAATCATGGGCGTCGTGTCCTCCGGGCTAAAGAGGAGAAAGACCACCCTTCCCGTTATCAGCATTCAGTTCAAAAGCCAGCATCTCTGATGGTATGGGGATGCATTAGTGCATATGGTGTGGGACACTTGCATGTTTTAAAAAGCACCATGAATGCTGAAAGGTATTTAAAGGTTTTAGAGCAACATATGCTCCCCTCCAGATGACATCTATTCCAGGGAAGGCTTTGGGTATTTCAGCAGGACAATGCAAAACCACATACTACAGCTAGTACAACAGCATGGCTTCGTAGTAGAAGAGTCCGTGTGCTGAACTGGCCTGCCTGCAGTCCTGATCTTTCATCGATTGGGAACATTTGGCGCATAATTAAACGAAAAGTCTGTCAAAGGAGACCCAAAACTCTCCAGCAGCTGGAAGCCTGTATTAAACAAGAGTGGGATCAAATTCCAATGGCTAAACTCAAGAAACTTGTCTCCTCAATGCCCAGACGCCTCCACTCTGTGTTAAAAAGAAGAGGGGATGCTACACCATGGTAAACAGGCCCCTGTCCCAACTTTTTTGAGACTTGTAGCAGCCATCAAATATGAAATGAGCTAATTTTGTGGATAAAATTATAAAATTTCTCAGTTTTAACATTTACTATGTTATCTCTGTTCTATTGTGAATAAAATACTGGCTGGTGTGATTTGAAAGTCATTGCATTTTGATTTTATTCACAATTTACATTTTGTCCCAACCATTTTGGAATTGGGGTTGTACTATACATAGTTTCATAAGCATTTTGAAAAGCTAAGTCTGACAACTGTAGCATCTGAGTGATGATTTTGGTTTTTGTGCTGGCTTTTTTTTAACTGTCGTTAGTTTTTTCTTGGGACAGAAATCACCTAAAATTGGAACTTTGAAGTAACCACCAAACTCCTCCATACATTATTTCCTCCTGTTTAATATCAATTTATAAGAAACAATATTGAGACCCCTCACTGGAGCACAGTAACACTGGAAACAGTGAGCCCTGGTGTTAGCATGGGATGGCTGTTGTCTGCTGATTTTTCCCTTGTGAGGCGTCACACTATCCATGTGTGAGGTGGTGCTGTGTGATGTCACAAAGTGCTTCAGCAACATGAGATTTATAAACAGCTGTGTTAGCAGTGTTCCCAGTTACCACCCCACTCATTTGAGGGTGTTTGGGGGGAGACTCAGTTCCATTGTAATTGGCCGCTGAGACTAAATTTAATTTTTGAATGGAAAAAAAGCTTTTGATGGCCACTTTCCACTTCATTAGTTTAATTTTGGTTGATGTGTGACCTTGTATGTCAACACAACGTCTAAGCAAATACATTAAATGTGAAGATGCAGGTCAGAGGAGCAAGACAATTCATCCATGTCCTTGGGTGATGAGTGTGAACCAGGAGATGATGAAACTAAACTAGAGGACTGTTGGGCCAGAACCAGGTGTGATTTGGTATGAGACTAAGAGAGGAATCGGCAATGAACTCAGGGTGGTTAAAAGCCACAGAAATACCAAGCAAGAGGAAAGAAAAGGGGATTAAGTTTGGAGCCAAATAATTACAACATTGTGCATCACACATCTTGGCTTGAGCTCTAATTATAATATTGAGAAGCCCAGCGAATTGTCCAATGGCAGAATTATTTCACTGGCATTTAGCAGGCGCTTTTTTATTGGTGCAACTTACAATGCAAACACAAGGGCAGTGATCATTGAACCTGAAAGTTCTGTGCTGAATTTAATTGCTTTTGGATTGAAGTGCAGTCACTTCACAGAGGGGTGAAGTATTGACCCAATAGAGAATGCCAACTTTCTAGCCATCCCCCTGGAAATGATACTAAGTTAGTTAGGCGAAAATAAAGCTGTCCTTAAAACAGGGAAGAACAGTAAACAAAAACAGTGTGCCTGGAATAAATGCCATTCTGCTCAGTAATGATTTTGTCCCCTGTCACACAGAGAGACAGCCCTTCCACTGGCTTTTTGTCAATTCCATTTATTCATTTGCCCTGACTTATCCAGCAAATCACCAGTTGTCCACAGTCCCATGGTATCCTTCACTGAGAATAACTTGAACCCACAATGCGCAATACAAGTGTCACTCCAAACTTCTGCAACAGACAGCAGCAGAGTCAGAAATACGATATAACCGTTATAATGGTGACAAATCATGCTGTGACGATAATTCATATGGTAAAGCTCATAATTCAGAGCCTGAATGCGTGTCCTTGGTAAAGCTCTGCCTTTGTGTCTTTCTGCAAAGCTGTTAAGCCAATTTCCCTCAGTAACTATTCGGCCATGAGAATGCGGTGTATGTGTTAGCTTGGTTAGCCCAGGGTAGGCCAAAGCCACTAACTAGCATCCACAAATCGTGTATCTGCTGGTACCCCCAGACACTTTAATTATTGCCATTTGTACAAGCTCGACAGAGCATTACATCATCATTTGATAACTACAGCTATTTAGGTCTAATTCTCTTCTGCAGCTCGGCAAAATATCATCTTACCCGCTTCAGCCGTCTACATAGTAATGAAAATCGGTTGTTAGCATCGAGCAGGCAGCAGACTGAAAGCTGTCAGCCATGACAGTGGGACTCAGATCCACTTCAATTCATTTACTCAGCAGAAAGAGAATGACTTATTGGATTCAATTCTGAAATTGAAAAATGCTTGCGATGTTCTGCAAGGCTTTATCAGTTAATTAGCTTCACTGCTTTGTCCTGAAATTACCGAACTGGAGTAGACTTGACCCCAGCACTGCAGCTGGCCTCGGTCGAACCTGGCCTGCAGTTCCGTAAGTTTTGGGGTTTGGCATACAACCCCAATTCCGAAATAGTTGGGACGAAGTGTAAATTGTGAATAAAATCAAACTGCAATGACTTTCAGATCACATGAGCCAATATGTTATTTACAATAGAACATAGATAACATTTCAATTGTTGAAACTGAGACATTTTACATTTTTATCCACAAAATGAGCCCATTTCAAATTTTCTGGCTGCAACTGGTCTCAAAAAAGTTGGGACACAGGCAAAAAAGGGCTGAAAAAGCAATTAATATATAAGAGAATCAGCTGAAAGAAAATTTCGCAAGTAATTAAGTTAACTGGCATCAGGTGTGTAACATGACTGGCTATAAAAGGGATGTCTTAGAGAGGCTGAGTCTCTCAGAAGTAAAGATGGCCAGAGGCTCTCCAACCTGTGAAGGCTTGCGTTAAAAAATTGAGGAATACTTTAAAAACAATGTTCCTCAACGTCAAGTTGCAAAGGCTTTGAAGGTCTCATTATCGACAGTGCATAACATCATCAAAAGATTCAGAGAAACTGGAAAAATCTCTGTGCGTAAGGGACAAGGCCGAAGACCTTTGCTGGATGCTCGTGATCTTCGGGCCCTCAGACGCCACTGCATCACTCACCGGCATGATTCTGACATTACTAAATGGGCCCAGGAATACTTCAAGAAACCACTGTCTGTAAACACAGTCCACCGTGCCATCCACAGATGCCCCCTAAAACTCTATCATGCAAAAAGGAAGCTATTGTTGAGCATGATCCAGAAGTGCCGCCGTGTTCTGTGGGCCAAGGCTCATTTAAAATGGACTGTAGCAAAGTGGCAAAGTGTCCTGTGGTCAGACGAGTCCAAACTTGACATTCTTGCTGGAAATCATGGGCGTCGTGTCCTCCGTGTAAGGGTTCTGCCTTGCCGCCCCTCCCCCTCTGGCTGTCTTCGCCTCCACTTCAACGAGCCACATCTGTTGCTCGTTGAAGTGGAGGTGAAGTTAGATTATTTAAGAGCTGCATTGCCAATTGGCAATTGCAGCTGCATTCTGGTTTTTAGAGCCCTGTTGTTTTGTGGTGCTGCTCCCCTGTTTTGTGATTTTTAAAAGTATGTTTATTAAATGTTTGTCTATTTTTGTATCAGCCTGTGTGAGTGGGTCCTTTCCATGCTTTTGAGTACATGGTCCTAGTGCCCGCCGTATTGCAGATTGCATCCGGCGGGACCAAACCATGACACTCTGGGCTAAAGAGGAGAAAGACCATCCCTCCTATTATCAGCGTTCAGTTCAAAAGCCAGCATCTCTGATGGTACGGAGATGCATTAGTGCATATGGTGTGGGACACTTGTGTGTTTTAAAAAGCACCATGAATGCTGAAAGGTATATAAAGGTTTTAGAGAAACATATGCTCCCCTCCAGACGACATCTATTCCAGGGAAGGCCTTGTGTATTTCAGCAGAACAATGCAAAACCACACACTGCAGCTATTACAACAGCATAGCTACATAGTAGAAGAGTCCGTGTGCTGAAACGGCCTGCCTGCAGTCCTGATCTTTCACCGATTGAGATTATTTGGTGCATAATTAAACAAAAACTCCGTCAAAGGAGACCAAAACTCTCCAGCAGCTGGAGGCTTGTATTAAACAAGAGTGGGATCAAATTCCAATGGCTAAACTCAAGAAACTTGTCTCTTCAATGCCCAGATGCCTCCACTCTGTTAAAAAGAAGAGGGGATGCTACACCATGGTAAATAGGCCCCTGTCCCAACTTATTTGAGACCTGTAGCAGCCATCAAATTTGAAGTGAGCTCAATTTTGTGGATAAAATTGTAAAATTTCTCAGTTTCAACATTTGCTATGTTATCTCTGTTCTATTGTGAATAAAATACTGGCTGGTGTGATTTGAAAGTCATTGCGTTTTGATTTTATTCTAATTTACACTTCGTCCCAACTATTTCGGAATTGGGGTTGTATTTTGTCAAACATTTTTAAACATTCCCCTCACCACTATAAACAGTTTAACCATTTTTATGACTGATGCATCTGCAATTCTGGCACCAAATATTTTGCCTCTTTGGAGACGTTGGCATCACCAAGCTTTGGAGATTTATCCATTATGGTGCCATCGGTTGGACCTCTATCAAGCAGACACATGCTACTAATTAGCAATCAAATTGATAAGAATGACCAGTGTAAATGCTTTTGTAATTGTGATTTACAGACTCCAAAGTTAATCATTTTTCCAATATTTTTCCACTCCTTAAGTGGTACTATCAAATGAAGGTGTTAAGATGAATTTGTGATGAAAAGACTAACTTTTCAGTGGTTATTATTAAATGAATGCATTATTTAATGCCATTTCATCTGGCCCTCATAGTGCAGTGACATCAAACTCTCCTGCTGGTTACATCTTCCTACTGGACCACCCATTCTGTTCCTCTGCCCTCCAGTGGCACTGGCTTCTGCCTTCATATCAATCCCTTAAACTTGTATGTGTGTGTGTGTGTGTGTGTGTATGTCTTTTTTCATTCTCATCCTTAAGTATGCTAGTCGAACTCCACTCACAGCCTTTGGGGCACATTAATTCACAACTTCCTCTTTCAAGCAGTAGTCTGATATGACCTTACTAACCAGGAGCTTCCTGGGCTCTACCTTTATGTCATGTCATTTAAGATGAAGGTTTTATTTATTCGACAAACTTTTCACCATTATCGTTATGTTTACATTTAACATATCTTCAGGCACGTGCTCATTATGAGGTTAGTAGGCCAGTGCACGACCAATAAAGTCCATTTGTCAGGGTATTCCCTGTAACATAGCTTGAGCCGGCCGCCCATATGCAAAGCTTATGTTACGAGTAATCAGCTCCAAATCCCATCGTGAAATATTTTTTTGTTTGCTTTTATTCAGAGACCCCTTACCTTGATTGGTTAATTATTGTCACGATACTGAGGGACTATACCTGTATTGTTTTGGTTTTTGATTTTATACCAACTCAAAAATAATTTTTAAAAACATCCCAATCATAATTTTACGCAAATTAGTTGTAAACAAACATCATATCTATTCGCTTAAATTAAACCAGTAGGCTGTTTCTGTATCTCATTATCTCATGTAATATAATCTTTTCTACAGTTCAATTGGTGGGGCCTGTTAGTTAATCGAACCAGTATGAATACAGGCAAATAAAGTCTGACATACGCAAAGACCTGAATAACCACCTCCTTGTTTGGAGTGAAGGGTCGGTTCAGAAGCTCTGGATTGAGAGGGTAAACTGGACTGAAATGAATATGGGGAGGGAGCACTGGAGATTGGATTGAAATACAGCCTTTGTCTTGGATGCTTGGAAAAGGCGGGGCTGGGTCAGACCTGCAGCAAATAGATAAGTAACATATAAATCAGGCCAGGAATGCTCCATCATCCGCCCCGTTCACTTAGCACTTCCATTACTTCATCAGACTAATTGATGAGCCCAGATCTTTGCCAGTCTCCCATCTGTCCCCCAGCATTGGGTCCTTGTGCCTTATGTCTCCCCTGAAACATTAATCTGGAGTTTTGAAAGGCCTAGTGTGCTCATGGTTAAAGTGTTCAGAACTAATTACACACTGCCAGTTTGCACAGGAATAAATAACTCTACTGATGTAATATGATCAACTGAAAATATATCCTCCGGCAGAGGTTTTGCAAAAAACAAATGAAGATCACAATGGAAAAATGATCAGAGTCACATTTTCATGTTG